>CM024676.1:3661448-4951448 GCA_014182725.1 Eucalyptus brandiana
GAAGACGTTCTAAGCTGTTCGGTGAAGTGTGCGCGATAGAAGAATTCCAAAGTCTGAAGCCTGACCCATTTCTTCCCTATCGTGCTCATCTTCCTCTGTCATGCCTTTGCAGAATAGGGACTTATGCACAAAGCAACAGGAATAGAAAGCAGGCGTCAACCAGTATCTGTTGTCCAGGGCTTTCCATATAAAAGCATCGTCTATCCGACATACATCGGGTGACGGGTTCTCTTAACCATTACACATATATCCAATCCCGGCCAAGGACATCGTGCATTACACTCAAATGTCTCATTTAAAAATGATGTGCTCGGCCTATTTTCTTCATATTAAAAACACCTAGTGAAAATAGTCGTTTGTGGGTACCCGATCAGATCAAACCAGAAAAATTGATATCCTTCTTTTTAAAAATCTCACTATTTAATATAGTACCTAAAAATATTTTTAGTGTCAAAACCCAACACCCGATATTTTCTGATTAAGTACAGAAATCTCATATTTTTGGAATAATAATTCGAAAATTTACACTTAGCATCAAATTGTACAAAGGAGCACTCAATTGCATAGTTCATCCACACCACGACAATCGGCACGAAATTTCGATTACCGGCTATCCGGATATAATTTCTAGAAAAAAGTAAATAATTAAATAAATGCAAAATAATTAAATAAATCACTAATTAATCTACCTAGGCTAATCTAACCATCTAATCACTAATTAACTAATCTAATAACCTAACTAATTTAATCTAACCACCTAATCGTTAAATAACTAATCTACTAACTTAAATAAATAACTAATTACCACTAATTGAACTACCAACCCCCTAATCTCTAATTAAGCTACTAATCCACTTCTAAATATAATTAGCACCCTAATTAGAGTTTAGGACATAAACTCACCGGTTTAGCGCAAAAACTGGTTCACGGCAACGGTGGCGTGATGGCGGATGAAACTCAAGCTTACGACGATGCCAAATGTGACTTGGACTAGGCCGAAAAGCCTTGCAAGCCCACAACAAAATTGCTGGGTTCTATTCAACGAGGCTGCAGCTGTGGGTTGGGCTGACTTTGAGTAGGCTGGCTGCGCAAGAGAAGGATCAGCTGGCGTGGGCTACTACAAGGGCTGTTTCGGTGGAGATGGGAGCAGTGAAAGGCAAAAGCAACTAGATTCGATGGAGATGGAGCGGGCTTGCGAGGCCACCGTTGTGTCCTTCACTGGAGGGGAGCTAACTCAGTGGAAGGGGACACGTGAGGAGGCGTTGAAGGTTGGCAATCTATTGCCCGGTTGAAAGGAAATGGCGAGTTGACTTGGACGTGGAAGCAGGGGTGGCTTCGGTGGAGAGAACAGTCGATGGTGGGGATGCAGGGTTCGAAGGGAAGAGAAAAAATGAAAGAAGGCGAAAATGAAAGGGGGATCGGGGAGATGGCGTGCAAAGGAATGAGGGGGAAGGGATGAGGGAGGGAGAGAGGGGCAAGAAAGTCAAATAAAAATATCTATATTCAACACTACTTGGCCTCAAAAGTCTTCATGCATATTCCCTTGTGTCCCCTAATACTTTCTTGCATAATATTTCATAAATAACTCATTTTGGTGCCAAATGTTGCAGCCCTCATACCAGCCTACAAATTTCCTCACTTTGGACTTCAATTTATTCACTAATCTCTCCAATTTGATGACCAAATTTGCTGCGGAAGAAGCCTACACAATTTCCACAATTTCCCTTCACCAAATAACTCACTAAGGAAGCCAAACATCCACTCAATTTGGCCCCTTTGAATTTCCTTTCTTTTCCGAATCGTCTGAATTGATTTTCCATAAAAATCTTGGGCTCGCCGAAAATTCTTCAAAGGATGAGTTGACGTTCCTAAAATAAATCGTGACAGGACCAAACTTTCAATTTATGAAATTGGGTTTAATTTCGTGGTTAATTTTAGGGATAATACCCTAAAAAACCCCAAACTGGTACATTTGTGACAAATTTACCCCAAACTATTTTTTTGACCACCAAAAACCCCAAACTGGTATACTTTTGACAAATTTATCCCAAACTGGTACACTTGTGACAAATTTACCCTATGTTAGTTTTTATTAAATTTTATTCTCAAATTATTAAGTTAAATGACATGTGACAGCTTAACCAAGATATCAATTTAGGATTTTACGTTCCGTTTGTCACAGGTTTTACAATTTTTATGATTTTTTTGTGGTATTAATCCAATTTAGCATAGGGTATATTTGTCACAAATTTATCAGTTTAGAGTTTTTTGCAGTCGAATAAATTAGTTTGGGGTAAATTTGTCATAAATGTACCAGTTTAGGGTTTTTTATAATCAGTCGGGGTAAATTTGTCACAAGTTTATCAGTTTGGGGTTTTTCATGGTCAAAAAAATAGTTTGGGGTAAATTTGTCACAAGTGTACCAGTTTAGGGTTTTTTAAGGTATTATCCCTTAATTTTAATCTGACGCGATTTTAGCGTGATCTAACTTACCATGTAGCTTTTAGGAATTTTTAGTGCAATTGACTTGTGGTCGATTATTTTCAAGCCACATTGTGCATCTTCGACACATTGGCGACTCTCGGTTGTCGTGAAAATCTCGAGGTTTTAAATATGGATACAGGGTACCAAAACGACAGAAAAATCGGTCCAATGCCGATCGATAAGAGTTTTGCAATTTGGTGAAATCACCCACACTCTAATCACATACCTCTGTCGAATCGACCTATCTCTAGTCTCTGATTGATTTTGAACTCTGCCGTAATGACCATTGCAGATTAGTACAGTCGAGTAGTCAATTCCTGGTTGAATTTTCAAGTCTATTGTGTTTAGATTCCTTAACGGCTTCACCTAATAGACTAATTATCCCGTGAGTGATCAACTCAGGGAAAATAACTATAG
Organism: Eucalyptus brandiana; assembly: GCA_014182725.1. Taxonomy (NCBI): domain Eukaryota; kingdom Viridiplantae; phylum Streptophyta; class Magnoliopsida; order Myrtales; family Myrtaceae; genus Eucalyptus; species Eucalyptus brandiana. The sequence goes on from CM024676.1 coordinate 3,664,350, forward strand.
GCACGTTGATGAAAAGTCCATCTCATTTAATTGAAAATAGAACCTGAAAATCAGAATGTCACTCTTGATCAGTAGCAACTGCTTTGTTGAGAGTATTAGGTTATCCGAAAAGAAACAAAGATTATGTCTTCTAATCAGACAAATATCCTATCTTTTTGGAAGCCTATAGTGATGCCAACTTGATCTTGGATTATGATGAATAAAAATCGATTAGTGGATATGTTCTATTTTAGGAGGTGCCATAGTATCGGGAAAATCCTCAAAGCAAACTTTAATACACTATAGAATCAAAGTTTATTACTTTGGATAAAATTGCTAAAAAAGCATAGTGGCTTCGACAATTTTTTAAGTTTGTGTTGTGGCCAAAAGTTGTGCCTGCAATATGCATTCACTATAATAATTAAGCAACAAATGCAAAGGCACATAATATAATATATAATGGTAAGTCTAGACACATTAGTCATAGACATAATACTGTAGGGTAGTTGCTCTTGAGTAAAAAAAAATTTTTAGCCTCTGCATATAATGGTAAGTCTAGACACATTAGTCATAGACATAATATTGTAGGGCAGTTGCTCTTGAGTAAAATAATTTTTTTAGCCTTTGTATATAATGGTAAGTCTAGACACATTAGTCATAGACATAATATTGTAGGGCAGTTGCTCTTGAGTAAAATAATTTTTTTAGCTTTTGTAAAGTCAAAGGAAAACATTGCAGACCCATTAACAAAAAGGTTTATTGAGAAAGCAAATAACTTATGCGTCGAGAGGAATGAGATTAAAATCCTTAACTCAATAAAAAGGTTCCAAGATAGAAACCTATCCTAATGAGTAGAGATCCCATTGATTAGGTTCAAAAGGACACTGCAGATTTGGAAGTCTAGTGTAAGCAGTGTCTTCCATTCTTATAATGCAATAGTGCTTTCTAGAATGTTTTAAGGATATCCTATGTGTTTAATAATTCATATAGCTTTGAATTCAATATCCTAGTAAGGCATGGTAGACTACCTTTAATAAGAATGCGTCTCTATACATTAAGTTGGTCAACTCTATGAATAATTTTAAAAGCTAGATTTTCCAAAACACTCAAATCCCAATAAGTTCAAGGCCGAAAGAATGAACACAACTAAGAAGCACCTTAATTCAGAGATACTTTGTGTGTGGTCTATTGTCTAGGCCTACACATAGAACTGGCAATACAAGATTTATTCCACTGACTAGTTAAGTAAGTCCAATATTTTCTACCTACCTTTCCATCATCAGTTTGACTTTGACGGAAAACCATAAAAGGAAGATAATTAAGTTAAATGAAACTGTGAAAATATAGAGACCATTAAAGCGGATTTGTTTTACCTGGAAGAAACGGAGTGAATTTATTCGTATACAGGATGGAAATAGCTCACCTCAATTCAAAATAATCCTTTTTGAATTCATTCTGGTGAATAGCAACTGTGACAGAGGACTTTTAGTCAATCGTAAAGAACGGTCAACAGAGGAAGTTTAGTCAATCTGTGCATTTGATGCAAACACGGACATTGTTGCTGGAATTTTCACCTAAAAAAGATATTGCAACTAAAGTAACTAAAGTACTCTTTGTCAGTAAAAGTTTGTTAAATGAAAGCCAGTCCTCTCAAGAAAGGCTCCTTAATGTGAAAAAATCGAAGTCCCTTGAATTGTCTATCAGACAATGTACAGCTTAAAAAGGAGCACAATTTAAACTTATGGATATCACATAGCTAAACCCAACAATGCAAGTTCAAATCCCCCTTACAAGAGCGAGAGCTTAGCAAAATAAAGAAAAGAACCGAAGTGAATTTGGAAAAGCAATTGAACTTGTAAAATCTATATCCGGGTTGGAAATTTTAATTTCACTCTTTTTGAAATAAAAACTGAAATTTGAAAAGTCAGTTTATTTTAACGAGCGGTCCTCAAATTTTGCTCTTTTCTTGGAATAGCTCACGTTGCGTTCAATTATTGCCCTCCATTCTGCAGCTGTAATTTTCATTCAATAATGCTCCAGTAGCGTAAGCAGGTACGTAGCTATCAAAAGACAAACAACTTTGCCACTATAAAATAGCGACCACACGATAAGAGACTCCTCATCCCAATTCAGAGCAGAAAACAGTTGCGCACACACTCACAAACTCGAAGTAGAAGACGACCGTATATGGAGGAGGTGGTGATAGTGGGTGCCGGCATCGCGGGTCTGGCAACCGCAGTGGCCCTTAAGAAGGTCGGTGTCCGAGCCCTCATCCTTGAGAGATCAAAGGAGCTTCGAACGACTGGCGTGGCTCTGGCTCTCTTCGCTAATGCGTGGGTTGCGCTCGACACGCTCGGGGTTTCGGACAAGCTCGCAGCCCTTTACGCTCCTTTCGAAAGGTAAGCTCCTTGTTCGCTCTTGGTACGGGAACAGAGATTTTTGATTAGTGTGGATGTTGGATCATTTCGAAGTATTAAAACCCGGTCCAATCTTTACTTCAACAATCATGTATAGATCAAGAGTTTAAATGAGTGATTTTTCTGCTATTAAAGATGACACCACTCAAATTTGATGGATGCTGAATTAGTGTAGCCATCTTTTAGAAGAAGTTCAATACTCCTAATCTCACGCTTCCACGCTGGGGGTAAAATCAACTTTAAGTAAATCACATTTATAGTGAAAAGTTGTTAAAAAATCCAAAGCAATTTCAATCACAGTCACTAGACCTTGGTACGATGCAATCGAGTTCATGAACTTTCATTTCAATAATTTAATGGAATTATTATTTTTTTTTTTTAGTTATTTGCAAATGATGTTCGTTAGGTATTAAAAAAATTGGTCAAAAAGTGGTTATAACGCACCTTCTACGGGGAAAAAATCATGAAAATTGAGATCATTGCTGGTCGTAAACTGCACCGTGAAATTTACCGATTGAGGTTGCTAATGGGATTAAAGCTTAGAGTGAAATAACTAATAAGATATTCATCAAATGAAGGTAAAAAGTGCAAAATCAGTGAGAAAGAACAATAGGCTTTTCAAGCAAGACATACTGAGTAGAAAGATAAGCTCTACATTGGTTTTGTACTTTCTTAAATTGATTTTAGGATTTGCTGTTTTGGGAGCTTCTTAAATCGGTTATTTTATAATTAAAGATCGAGGACGCTGGACCTTGATCTATCCTACAACTTCTCAATGATGAGAAAATATAATTTTAGTTATTAATATTCTGATTTTTTTGTACTTGTGTTCAGGGGATACATGACTGATGTCAAGACTAAATCAATTCAAGAAGTGCATTTTCTTCCAAATAGCAGGTGAATATCAAATTTCCTCTAATATATTTACCTACCTTTCCATCATCTATGTTTTGTTATTTTTCTGTTTAACGCTTTAGATCGATTAATTTCTTGTAATCAATTACTATATGTTTTATTTTGCACAAAATGATACCAATGACAGTATACCATTGACAGCTCATCTTTTAAGAAGATCATCAATAATAGAGTTTGATGATATAATACTCCTTTTGTTAGAAAATTGGATAATTTATCATATGTTCTTGAAAATATATCTTGAATTTAAGAGCCATAAAAAGACATTGATCCAACTAGGTTCCTAGAATAAGTAAAATCCTACAATAAATTTCCTATTCTGGATCTAGTTCTTTTCTATATGAGAAGGGGGTCTCTTTTGTGAAGAGCAATCCCCATTGAGAAAATAACGAGTGTGTTTAAATGATTCAATTGTAATTGTAATTTCTGTTAGTAGATCTTGTGCCTTTTTTTTGTGTGGAGTAGGTCTCACTAACCGGGTCACGTAAATTCAATATCCAATTTATTTTCTTATCCTGTTTATCTTATAGTTTAGCTGCTTTTTTTCCCCTACTCGCAACAAATGTTGTTATTTTATGCAATTCATTTCATATTCCAAGGATAGAAAATCACGCCATTTGGATTGAGTAGGAATGGAGCCCTACCAAGAGCGGTCCACCGAAAAGTTTTGTTGGAAGTTCTGGCAGAGGAGCTTCCTCCAAATAGCATTCGATTCTCTTCCAGGATAACTTCCATCGAAACCCAAGTAGAACACGGTTTGTCCATTTGTATTGTCACACTCGATAATGGGACCATCATAAAGTCTAAGGTTACCTACAGTTCTCGAGAACTTTCTTTTGAATTTAAATATGATGAGGTAACTTATCAACTTTAACTTATCCACACTGTAATTACTGTATGTGTAGATTGTTATAGGATGCGATGGCATACATTCTATTGTGGCCCGTTGGCTTGGACTTCGCCCGCCAGTCTATTCAGGCCGATCGGTAGTGCGTGGGCTGTCCGTATTCCCAAAGAGTCACGGTTTTGACCACAGCCACACATATCAACAATTTGTGGATGTGGGTAAGAGGGCAGCTTTTTTTACTCTCAATGATAAGGAAGTCTACTGGTTTTTTGGGGCGACGTGTCCTCCTAAAGGTATCATATATATTACAGTTTATCTTCTGCTAAGATTCCTAATTACCATGGCTACTTCAATAATAGCTTACTAATCCTCCTCAATCCCTAATGTTTCAATTCATAAAGGTGTGGGAAAAGAAGCAGATCCAGAAATGATACAAAGGGAGGTGATGGAAGATCTGGCAAAGGACTTCCCACCTGTGTACCTCGATATCGTCAAGCACTCTGATCTTTCGAGTTTGACATGGGCCCCGCTGATGTTCCGATATCCTTGGGAGATCCTGTTTGGAAACCTAGCCCGATCAAACGTCACGGTGGCTGGAGACGCTATGCACCCGATGACTCCTGAGTTGGGCCAGGGTGGATGTTCGGCACTCGAGGACGCGGTGGTATTGGGGAGGCACCTTGGGGACTCATTTTCCAAGCACGGCAAACTGGTGGGCCAATATGTCGGAGTTGCTATAGGGAGGTATGCAAAGGAGAGGAGATTAAGGGCGGCGACACTGGTAACAGCATCGTACTTGTCGGGATGGTTGCAACAAGATGGGTCTAGTCGATTAATGAGGTTCCTAAGAGATGTATTCTATGGGTTTCTCTTGGCTAGAGTACTGAATGGCATTACAGAATATGATTGTGGGAAGCTTCCTAGTGTCTCCTCATTGCCTTCATGTGATTCCGAAAGCTCCATCTAGTTACGGAGTTGCAAACGTTCTGCGGTCTTCTCTTTTGTTTAATAGTCGGTGGTGTAAGTTTATTTCAATGCATAACACAAAAGTCCATAGTATTATTTGTCTCATGGCTGCCCTCGTTTTTCTTATTTTTCTAATTCTTATAAATATCATCACTTGATGATCAATTACATCATAAGGATTAGATTTAGGTCAAATCTTTCCAAGTTTGGCTAAAATCAAGGCACGAAACACAACAATAGGCACAACTATATGGTTACGTAAACTAATCAAAGAGCACTTTAGGTGCATTAACTATTAATGTGTAATTTATATGTAACATGCAGTCTTTTTATAATTATGTGTCTATCTGTATCCAAACTGTAATTAGACATTTATATAAATACATGTGATACAATCCTAATTGGAGATGAGTCACCATAAATACTTTATCATTATTTTCTCTCTGAATCGAAATATCAACATGGTATATGATTGGGAAAACATATCAAATCCTTCAACATCGTTACCCCAAATCAAACTTCCTTTGCTTCAATTACTATCTCAACATATCAATACATCTCCAAATTTTCCTTTTTCTGTACCATCTCTTTACCTATCATTGGGATTTCCCATCACCTCTCTTAATACATCGCGTCCACTTTCACCTGTTCTTCCTCTTCTTTGCTACTCTGATCTTTGTTGTTGCTCAAATTATGATCATGTAATCAACCTCATCGCCTCTTATTCTTTCCACTATCGCAACTTTTGTCTCCATCAAACTCAATGCCGAAAATTATCTTTTGTGGCAATCTCAATTTGAAGCTATTACAATTTGCAATGATATGATGGTCTATGTGGATGCTCTTTCCCATGTCCAGCAAAGCTTATCAATGACCAGAATGACACTATAGTGTTTAATACCTCCTATTCCACTCAAGTCATGACAAATCAATGTATTTGTAGTTTGATCAATTTGACTCTCACAGTTGAGATTTTCCATGAAGTTCACGACCTTTGAACACTTAGGACATTTGGCCTGCTCTAGGACAATGCTTTACTAAATGCTGCACGACCAAGGAAATTGGACTAAAACTTGCTTTTCAAAAGAATGTCAAGAAACCCAATTAGTCAATGTCTTATTATTTTTGACATTTAAAGTCAATTGCGGACTCTCACCGCAATCAATTGCTCCATCTCTAATAAGGACTTGGTGATTCGAGCCCTCAATGGGTTTCCATGTGAGAACGATCTTTTTTTCACCATGGTTAGAAACGGCTCTACAATTCTTCTTCGTTTTTATTTAAGAGGAATGATTCTCTTGGAAATTGAATGCAACATCTTTATCCAATATTTATCATGCTTTGATTAGTCATGCCACTTGACCTAACCCATTGCTTTGAGGATCTTGGGTGGACGTAATTCTAGAGGCCAAATATATGGATGGGGAAAGGTGAATGGTTTTGAGTGGTCAACCAAGTTGGTGATCTTCCAATGATCAGTTTAGTTCACAATCATTATCCACCGCCTATGTTGATCACTTTGCCACCTCCATTAGTCGACCTCATGGTGGTTTGAAGCCCTATCGTCCCCCATTCACATAGGGAGGCATTCTTGGATCTAGGTCTCATCTTACTTGTAAGATCTGTAATGGGGTTGGGCATGGCACGCTACAATATCAACAATGATTCAACTATGCATTCATCGCCACTGATTTGTCAAACTCCTTCTCAACTTTCTTGATTGGTGAAACCCCTTATCCAATGTAGTATCTTAAAATTCTAAGTCATAGACCCTTTTATGATTTGACAAAAGTCTTATTTGATAATGGTCAGTTATTGCCTATTAAGTTGATAAAACCTTTTTATATACTAGTTCTCCATCTTTGTTTTTATCTCTTGTCTATTATGTGCCTAATTTTACTTGCAATCTCCTATCAATTACTCAACTTTGTTGTAAAATTCCTTATGTTATTGATTTTTGTTGACACCTAAATTTTGACAATCCAGTCATCCATTTATTGCATAAAAACATAGGGAATAAATTTTAACCTTGAAAAAATATATTAAAATTAAATTGCATAGCATATTTTTTGGGAGCATTTATTGTTTAGTTTATATTATTTTTATTATTACATTTGCATCAGATTGATGGATAAGTTTGAATTGATGGTTTGGAGCTCTAATTTAGTGAGTTTGACTAAGTCCACGGTGAGATAGAAGTTGGCCAAGCCCATTATTTCTTTGATGGCTGAAATTATGTTCACGAAGATTACATCAAAACATTTTTTTTTCACATAGAATTGATATGCGGATGATATTTGAGGAGGCCGAATCCTTTAGCTGTGGGAAAGAAATAAAGGAATAAAAAGGAAGATTTGCAAATTTGTCTCTTCATGCAAGGAAAATATACATAGATAACAAGGAGAGAATTGGTCAATGAGGGTATGCTCAGTAATATATTTCTTGTTTTAAAACAAGAAAGAGTGTGCTGTCAAGGAAAATCTCACATGTCGAGGAGCTTGAGTAGAAAGGAAGGAAAATAAAATAAAATTAAGGAGATTGTGCTTGGCCGTGCCAAATGTGATTGGAAGGCGGAAAGAAATTTTGTTTCTTCATGGCAGGTTTTCTTCCTTTGCACATAAAAGGGTGTGTGCTACACGCATGAAAAGGGATGACTCTTTCAATACAAGACAAGAAAACACAAAAGATAGGAGAGAAAGATAGAGCGCCGAAGTGAGGTCCTTGGCCAGCCATTCAATCGAGACACCCTTTGCCGGTTTTCTTCCATGACAACGACTATGACAATCTTGCTTGTTGGAGTTCAAGTCGGCGGAAGACAACTTACTTGATTCCGATGCGCAAACAACAATTAACCCCAGAACAAATGTTGAATTGCGGATGAATCACGAACAACACTATCTCACATTGGTCTGAATGCAATTATGAGGAAAGTACTCGATTTCCATGACGTAAATGCAAACTGTTCTTGTAAAGAAGAAATCGAACGCCTTGATGGAAAAGGGGAGAGAAAAGGAGCGTACGTTCTCTCTAAGCGTACGTTTTGCCAACAACAACCATCAACGGTTGTCTTCAGGAGGCTTTTATACATCTCCCTTCATATCCTTTCAATAGTGTATTTCCATCGTAGCGTATCAAGAGGAAACGGTGCGTTCCAATCGCACCCCATCATGGACGTATTAATTAATAAAATACTACATCTCCCACTTGGACATAATGGGCTTGATATCTCTCTTTCAAGAATATAAAGCGTTCAACATTCATCAATTTTACAAAACAATTCATACTGGCAAGTAAGTCGCGCGACCAGTGAATACACCTACACTTGCGAGTTCAAATTATGCACCTATTAGGGATTACATAATGGCTATAACCCCGAAATAATAAAATAAACAATCTATGTCTCACAGTGCCCCAGACATATTTTGTTACATCAATTCAAGTATACCTATCCCTTAAAGGCTATACTTGACCATTCTTAAAACATAATGTATTTACAATTATATCCGCAACCACATAAGGCGATATAATTGGTCGACCGGTAAATATATGTGATAGATATAAAACAACAATAGTCTTCCTTCGCACTCATATCCCTCTCCATTTCAGAACAACTGTTTTCCTAGACACGTCCCATAGAGCCATATCTATTCATGACCGCCGGTAACATGCTAAAGTAGCAACATTGATCTTTCACTTTGAGAACATAGTCAAAAGTAACATAGGGCACAAAATGAGGTAAATTATAAATTACCTCAAGGACTCACACGATGAGTATATAGGGATAATTTTACTCACTTTCCCTTATTGGTCGTAAAATGCACATGTAGTATGAATTACATGCTATAGTGGATTTCTTTTTCTATAAGAGCGTATGTCATTTATCAAATATATCCACTATACGGATCTTAGTGTAAACATAATCACGTACTTCTCATGTACTCATGTTTAGCCTGAGCGCTATATCAGCTCGCTTTCTATAGCGCCCAATTAAGTACCCGCATTTGGCATCTTACAGATATACATGATTGTGGGACTATTATGTTCAGTCTTATTATAAACAAATCACAGACCTCATCTTGACTCCAATCAAGACGACATATTTTATGTACCAAACTTACTCTTCAGCATTTATTTGTACATAACGTCTCATTTCAACGTGCTAACTATAGTACTTGAGGTGATTGCTTGTGTGAGTGAGCCAATCATTGCCTGCTGACATACTTTCCAATAATATATGTGTGTAGTGCTAGTCTCATATTGTATTCGTACTTATTGATAAAACATCAAGTCACTAATAAACAAAAAAATACAATACATATGTTCACAAATACATAAACCAATGATCCTCTACAATAACACATATCACATTCTACATAATCCCAGTGACATTCTATGGGTCAAGAATATGTCTTTAGGAATAACTTTCGTAAATGGATCAGCAACCATTTTATTGGTTGGAATGTATTGTAGGATCACTTCTTTCTGCACTATTATATCTCTTATGAAGTTGTTCTTTATGTCAATGTGCTTCGTCCTTCCATGATACTTGGGATTCTTCACATAGGCAATGGCTGCTTGACTATCGCAATAAACTATCACTGGTCTTGGAACCTCAGTGACAGTGGCTAAATTTTACAAGAAACGTTTTAGCCATACTGTTTCTTGTATTGCGGCGAGCATGCAATAAATTCTGCCTCCATAGTAAACAAAGCCATGTATGTCTGTTTCTTATTATTGCAAGAAATTGCATCTCTATTGAGCAAGAACGCATATCCATAAGTCAATTTACGCTCATCCAGGTCTCCACCCCAATTGGCATCTTAATAACCCAATAGGCATAAATCATTCCCTTGGTAACAAAGTCGATAATCCATGGTGCCCTTCAAGTATCTCAAGATCCTCTTCACTGCTTTCCAGTGTGCTTGACCGAGATTTGATTGATATCGGCTCACCAATCCCATGGCATAACATATGCCAGGTTTAGTACACATCATAGCATACATCAAACTTCCGACCACACTAGCATAAGGAGCATTTTCCATCACTTTAATTTCTTCTGGAGTCTTAGGACACATCTCAGTACTTAGGCCTTTACGTTGCACGACGGGGGTATCAATGGGATTACAATACTACATATTGAAATGCTCAAGAATCTTCATTATATAAGAGTTTTGTGATAAAGTAAGAAGTTTCCTTGATCGATCTCTTTCGATCTTAACTCCTAATATATAAGCAGCTTCTCTCATGTCCTTCATTTCAAAATTGGAGGACAACCATTCTTTTATGGTGATAACCAAAACCTTGTCATTTCCAGCCAATAGAATATCGTCCATATAAAGTGATAAAATCACAAATTTATCATTGGACCGCTTGACATATACACAATGATTTTCTTCGATCATCATGAAACCAAAAGTTGTTATTGCTCGATGAAAACGAAGATATCACTGTATAGATGATTGCTTAAGGCCATATATTGAGAGATAAAGCTTGCAAACTTTATGCTCTTAATCTTTAGCTATGAAACCTATTAGTTGTTTCATATAGATTTCCTCATCTAGTTCTCCATTGAGAAATGCCGTCTTTATATCTATTTGATGTGATTCAAGGTCCAAATGTGCAACGATGGCTAGAATAAGGCGTATTAAGACAAACCTTACAATTGGTGAAAATGTTTCCTCATAATTTATACTCTCTTGTTGAGTATAACCTTTCGCCACAAGGCAAGTCTTATACTTTTTAATGGATCCATCTTCCATTCGCTTAATCTTGAAAATCCATTTGTTTCCAATGGTCTTACGATTGGGTGGTAGATTAACCAAGTCCTAGACATGATTTGCCCTCATTGACTCCATTCTATCTTTCAAAGCTTTTCTCCATTCTTCCTTATCAATGGATGAGAGAGTCTCTTGAACAGTCTTAGGCTCGGCATCGTCTTTTTAAGCAATCATAAATGCTTCCCCTTCAATCTCAAAATGATAACGGGGAATACTTTTACAATTACTTTTACGCAATTGAATTTCTCTTGAATTCAATTCGTCAGGTGATGCAATACTCCCACTAGGTCTTGCATGTTGAGGTAAATTTTCATTTCCCTCTACAACATCAGTGGGTGTGTTATTAGGATCTTCCATCTTATATAATTGGAAGTTCTTATCAATCTCACTTCTTTTAGAAAAATCGTTCTCCAAGAACGTGACATCTCGTGACTCCATTTCGGTCACACTTCCATTAACTTGTTCACCTATGAGCACGTATCCCTTGGAGTGTTCAGAATATCTTATAAAGATACATTTCTTTCCTTTAGAACATAATTTGCCATATTTATGGGAAGAATCATGAACATAAGTTGCACATCCCCATGGACGTAGGTTACTCAAGTCTAGTTTCCTACTAGTCCATAATTCATAAGGTGTGGAAGTGACTGATTTTGAGGGTACTCAGTTAAGTACATAGATAGCAAGTCAATAACGCGTCTCCCCAATAGGAGACGGGTAAATTTGCTTGTGTCATCATAGACCTAACCATTTCTAATATGGTTCTATTCCTTCTCTCAGCCACCCTATTTTGTTGTGGAGTACTAGGAATAGTCAATTGTCATACAATCCCATTTTCATCACAAAGAGCTTTGAATTGCTCCGATAGATACTCACGTCTGCGATCAATTCTCAATGCCTTTATTATTTGGTTCAATTGATTCTCTACCATCGCTATATATCGTCTAAAGTAGTCTAATACTTCTGACTTGTGGGAGATCAGAAAGACATAACCGAAACGTGTGAAGTCATCTATGAAAGTGATGAAATATGAGACTCTATGCCTTGCCCTCACATTCAAAGGACCACAAATATCAGAATGTATGAGTTGTAATGGAAATTCGGCTCTAGTCCCTTTACTGAATGGTTTTCTAGTTGCTTTTCCCGCTAGACAATGTTCACATACAGGTAGATCAACATTAGTGAGTGACCCAGGTTGTGCTGCTTGCGTATGTGAGAATTCAGGACTCCTCCTGTGCGTTCTGCTCTTCTAGGCCCGATTCGGTGGACCACTTGTTCTTCGGTTGCCCTGTCACGGGTAGCCTTGGTGCTTTCTGGGCGAATAATTGTAACCTGCCCTGGCGAAATTCATCATGGAGGAATAACTTAGCTTGGGTTATCGAGCACCTAGCTGATACAAGCTTCCATCAATCGGTGGCTCAGTTTGGTTTTGGCGCCTTGTGCTAACTTATATGGAAAGAAAGGAACAATATCATCTTTTGCGGTTAAACCTTATTCCTCCCGGCCCTATAGGAACAACTTTGCAAAGCTGTCAAGGACGGAGCCATTACCTTTTCCAAGGTCCTGAATACGACCCATAATAGAAGACTTCAGCTCAATTAGAGTATCCACCCCTCGATCTTTGATTAATCTACTATCCTTTCACTGGTTGGTGCCTCTTTTATGCTCCTGGTTGGTTGTTTATTGCGGATCCTTTTTGACCTAAGTTCTTGGACACCCCTTTCCTTGTCCCTTTCTCCCTTTGAGGTTCTCCTTTCTTGGTTGGTCCTATTCTACTCGTTGCTGGTTTGCTGTTTGTCTCCGGTGCTTTCAAGATGATGGCCCACTTGTTGCTTTGTTGATGTGGGTGTTGCCCTCTCGTGCGATGCAGCGACCAGCTTCTCCTCAGCAATCGGTGGCTCCACCTTGGTGTTTCGCCGTCTTGCTGTTTTTTGTTTCTCCCCTGTTTCTCTGTCTCGTGTGCGGGCTGCTTTGTTTGGCCCTTCTCTCCTCTGATGTGGCTATTGTTTTAGCCTTTTTCTTTGCTGCTGTTCTTTCTTTCCCTGTTCTGCAGCTTTACCCCTGATACCCTTCCACTCTTTTGACTACCTTGTCTTCTGAGTGTAAGCTTTTTGGTTCCGGGGTCCTTAGCTGTACTGTTGTATAGCCTCTTGGTTCAAAAGTCAATATAATACTTACCTTTTACAAAAAAAAAAAAAAAAAAAAAAACATTAGTGAGTGACCCTAAAAGGTATTCTCTAACTAATCTTTGTATTCTTTGCAACCCAATGTGACCTAATTTAGCATGCCGAGTACTTGAATTAATCTCAACATTATTAGAAGATGCAATTAAAGAAAAATAACTATCGACATTAATATTGTACTGATCATAGTCAATGTCTAACACCATAAAACCATTCGATACATAACCTGAACCATAATAAACTGTTTCATACAAAATGTTAACACAACCACCATGGAAATTCAATACATAACCTAAGCTAAGAAGAACAACTACAGAGACCAAGTTTCGTCGAATATCTGTAGTATAAAGGACATCATGTAGGAATAGGTTTCGACCATTACGTAAAATTAATTTACATGTGCCGATATCCTTCACTTCAATTCTTAAGTTATTCCCAACATATATCCATCTTCTTCTAGGCTGAATCCGATGATACTCCACAATTGCTTCTCGGTCTCTAGCTACGTGGTCTGTTGCTCCTGAGTCTACAATTCACATTGGATGAGCTTCAGCAAGCATTACGGTACTAGAAACAAAAGCATTACTTAAAGTAATGGAGCAATATGGTACCTCTTTCGACTCAGTGCATTCATGAGCAAAGTGACCCATCTTGTCACAATTGTAGCATTTCATCTTGGCCTTGTCTTTCTTCCCACCACACTTCTTGCGTTGGAAGGTCTTAGCCCTCTTAGGTGCCTGATCAGTCTTCTTCCTTTTGTTGTTGAATTGAGAATTTCTTTTGTGCTTGAAGCCCGAAACTTTGTGCGAACTCGATTCAGTAATATAAGCATGGGTAGAGGATCTCGTAGCCTCTAGGCGCTAATCCTCTAATTCCAAATGACGCGCTATATCATCAAAAGTGATAATATTCTCATTATGCGTCATATTGATTTTCATATGCTCTCAATTATCAAGAAGAGACCTTATAACAGCCCGAACTTGCTATTCATCAGTAAGGGAGTGACCTGCCAACTTCAGCTCACGAATCGTGTTTGATATCTTCCGAAAATGCTCCCTCATCGTTACATTTGGACGCTTTCGGAATGTGTCAAACTTGATGGTTAGCCTCTTCAGCGTAGTAGCAGATGTACCCCCAAACTTATCTTTCAAGGCAACCCACATAACTTGAGCTTTATCATAACTTTTAAACTCATACATGAGATCATCTTGCATATAGCTCAGCAACGTGATTCGAGCAATACTATTTTTCTTTTTCCAATCTTGATAAGCTTCTAGATCTCTCCTGTGTTGAGTTGAAGTTCCATGCTCAGGTTCATCCATTGTATGGTTGAGGGTTTCCAAAACCTCTTGCTCTTTAAGGATGTATTGAATCTTTCGATGCCAAATGTTATAATTGTTACCGTTTAACTTCTCACCCTTATTGAGGTCAGCCACGATGATCTTGGATGCTGAAGCCATAATCAATTGCTATAATACATTGACATAATAAACGCAAAATCAATACTAGCACACTTTGCAGAGTAACACACGTATTTAATTTGCAACAAAGAAGAACTAAGTTAATGATAATTCAACGAATGACACAGAAACAAAAGTTCACTATTTTTCTAATCAATTTCTATGTACAATTTTTCTATTATCATTAATTAGTTTAATTTGCGCAAATTTTAAGTTCTAAGTGAGAACTCCTTTGAATTCTAGCAACCTACGAACTCCTACTAAGAAAAATAATTACATGATCTCATGTAATTTCTACATTTTTCCATTAACACAAAAAAAACATAGCATGATGTGAACCAACGTACAAAAATAATCATGATGTAACTACAATCAAAAGGCAATTCAATATGTGACTGAAAAACAAGGATTTCCTACCATTGTTCGAATTTTCTTGGAACTAGAAAACTGCAAGTATATTAAACTACATACATGCTACCATTGAAACAAGTTCTACACATCATATATGATATCATTTTCATATAGGCCAACAATTGTATTTCTTAAAACTTAAGAAAATACAAGCTAAAAAATGAATAAACTCTGCATTTGTACCTTAAAATTTTACATAGGGTTCCGTACACAATTTTATATACTTATAAAATTCAAATATCCAAAATAAATATACCACAGTGTAGAGGACACTCATATGAACCAAACGCTGCTAACCACGCTCCAATCGGAGCTCTCACGTGCCCACACGTGTCGCCCGAGTGCGCAGCGCGTGTGATGCACGCGCCAGCAAGCCTAACGGCTCTTGGCCGGTCCGACTGATCCAATCAGTCCAACCTGTGACCGGTCTGACTGGTTTGACCGCCGGTCTGGTTGACCAGTGTGACCCTTGACCGGTCAACGGTCAGGTTGGGTCGGTTCACTGGCCGGTGACTGGTTGGCCAACTGCTGCCGGCGGTGATGTTATCCATGATGTCATCCGACAACTGACCGTGGGGTGACATCACAGTGACGTCATCACATGCTGGTTCACCGATCGGCGCGTGTTGCATAGGTGCCAGTTCGCTGACCGGTGCATGTTGCGCATGTGCTAGCGTTCCTAGCGCTTCAGGCACGTGATGCCCACGTGCAGCGGCTTCTGGCCGCGTGTGTGGGCGCATCCGGGATCGTCCGGCAGCGTCCGACCCACCGTTGGACTCGTCTCAACAAGTACTTTCACTTGTATATTTAAAAATTTATTTGGATTGAAAAAATATTCCGAAAAATGGCCAAAACCATACGGGTGTGCACGACCCTGAACCCGTTCTACGCTTTGGTTCTATTTCAAGGATTCAGATTGCAATTCTGAGCAATAAACATCCAAAACATAATAGAATTCAATATCTTGATCTCGAAATCATGTGGTAAATGAGAAAATTCGATGAAAACAAGGCAGAAATCACGATCGAGCTCTGATGCCAATGTTGGAGTTCAAGTTGGCGGAAGACGATTTACTTGATTCCGATATGCAAACAACAATTAACCCCATAACAAATGTTGAATTGCGGATGAATCACGAACAACACTATCTCATGTTGGTCTGAATGCAATCACGAGGAAAGCACTAGATTTCCATGGCGTAAATGCAAACTGTTCTCGTAAAGAAGAAATGGAATGCTTTGATGGAAAGGGGAGAGAAAATGAGTGTACCGTCTCTCTAAGCATACGTTCTGCCAACACCAACCATAAAGGGTTGTCTTCAGGAGGCTTTTATACATCTCCCTTCATACCCTTTCAATAGTGTCTTTCCATCGTAATGTAGCAAGACGAAATGGTGCGTTCCAATTGCACTCCATCATTGACGTATTAATTAATAAAATACTACACTACTGCTATCCCCCTCTCGGTACCTCTTCCAACTAACCGACGATCGTTGTTTCCTCACCGATAACGAAGCTTGTTGCTATTGTGACAAAGTGACTCGTGACGAGTCACTGCTTTGCTTGCTGTTCCGACTACCTAAGCCCAGTGTAGCCTGCTGCACTGCGCCTCTTGCCTCTCGACGACGACCCGCTACTGTTTCTCACTGTTGTAGAGTCGTTGCCTCCGCATCCTCACACGTGAACCGCTGTTGCAACTGCAGTCTCTGACGAGCCTAGTCCATCTTTCAGTCACGCCCTCTGCGCCCTGTATGTCCTTGCTGCCTTTGTTGCCGCTCACCGCCTGCACCAGCGACGATGAAGCTACTATATCCACTACCACACGTGACCCGTGACGACAAGCTGCTGATCTCTATTGTCCCCTAGCCGAACTTGTCGCTGTGCTATTCCTAATCCACGACGACACCCGTCGGTCCCTGCAGCCAAGCTTGATGCCGCCAAATCGCGCACCACACTATCGCAAGGTTCTAGCTCGGTCGAATCCTTGTTGTTGCACTCCCCTTACGTTTTGCAGGTTTCTAAAGCGGTCTTGAAGCTTCCTCATTGTTCATCAAGACGGGAGCAACCACCACTTCGTTCCATTAACGAGATCATTTTGTGAATACGCGAATCATACCATCGTGAATCACCATCTGACGCCGATTGCTTGTTGACCACGTCGAGGCCTTATCGTGATTCGTGAGTCGTTGTCCATAGATCCAAATTTGAATTTTGAATATTTTGTTTCCTTATTTAAAATATGGTTGATGCATATAATTGAATTTCCAGATGTATTATTCTATACAAAATATCGAGTAACCTTTTAAATTAGAGATTATTCCCTAGTTTTACAACGTGTCATAATGGTCAATCCGATTTTACGCTTGAGATATGGTACGCGATTGCATGGAAAATCATCAATCCAATCTCTCGTCCAAGATATGATTCGCGATTTCATGAAAGATTGTCCAATTCGATCATATGCTTATGATTTGTTAATTTATTTCAAAAATTAAATGGATATGGAAAATATTAGAATTTGATTTGATGTGGATATGGTTTCTTTCTACCTTTATTTGATTTGAATTGATTTTGCTTCCATAAAAGAAATCCAAAAAATATTAGAATTTGATTTGATTCTTATTGATAATGATGCTAATTTTTAACTAAATTGCATATGTTAAATTAGGTATTTTATTTATTCCGAATTTTATAAATAAAAATCCAAAAAAATTACTTTACCTTGAGGTGATTAGGAAAATATTTTCCAAAATGTGTATTTTTCACAAAATAAATGGACCCTTAGTTATAGTCCAAATCAATTTCACTTGAGATGATTAGACTTAGATGCATTCTGTAAGCTTGATCGTGATGGATCAATGCAATGAGCTTTTTTTTTTTTTTTTTTTTTTTTCTTTCTTTCTTTGCAAGTGATGTACTTTAAGTATGAAATTTACCTATTGAAGTTGCCGATGGGATTCATACTTCGAACAATGTAAGTAAGTACCTTGATATTCATCAAATGAAGGTAAAAAGTGTTATATCAAGCAAGATATACCGAGTGGAAATTAATTCCAGGTTGCAGAGCCCGGTTGCGGAACTTCTTAAATGGATTCTTGTATAATTAAAGATTTGGAATGCTTGATCCTGAATCTATTTGACTAACTAATTTTTACTGATTTGTATTCTGATTTTTTATTTTTTGCACTTGTCTATCGGAGGATATGTAACTAATGTCCAAACCAAATCAATTCAAGAAGTGCAATATGCTCCGAATGATGGGTGAATCTCAAATTCCCCTCATATTTTCTACCTATTTCCTTGATTTACTATTAAATGCTTTAGATCAGTCAATTTCTTCTACTCTTCTTCTACTTTAAATTCTATTCGCTCAGAATGATACTGTTGACCGACGGAAATATGCCCATGAACGGGATGAATAACCTCTATTTTTACAGCTTTGTCTGGATTATGTATATTTTTATGCATGTGTTTTTTGTACGCTAATGATGGAAAACCATGCCTCTGTGCATCAAGCAGGAATGAAGGACCTCTACCAAGAACGTTTCACCAAAAAGTCTTGTTCGAAGTTCTGGCGAAGAAGCTTCTTCCAAATAGCAATCGATTCTCTTCCAACATAACTTCCGTCGAGACCCTAGCAGAACAAGGCTCACCCATCTGTATTGTCACGCTCAATGATGAGAGCACCATAAAGTCTAAGGTCCCTACGGTTCTCCCACACCTAGCTTTCGAATTGAAACAAGTCATGGTAACTTACCGGCTTTCGTTTATCCGTACCGTGATTATTATACATGTAGGTTGTTATAGGATGCGATGGAATGAACTCTATCATGGTACGTTAGATAGGACTCCGCCCGTCGGTTTATTCCGGCTAGTCGGCAGCACGTGGGTTGTTTGTGTTCCTAAAGGGCTACGGATTTTATCTTGGCATGGTTAAACTATTTGTTGATGTGGGTAGGAGGATAGGTTTTGTTACCCTCAAGTTTTGCACGGTGACATGTCCTTAGGAAAAATGCCAAAAAAGTCATAAACCTTTTGTCTTTGTGCCGATTTAGTCTTAAACATTTTTACGTTGTGTCAATTCAGTCATTTCCGGCCAATTTTGACTAGATTTTGCTGACTGAACGCCTGCTGGCTGATGTGGCACGATCGACGTTGACATGGACAACTTTTAATAATATTTTAATATTTTAAATTTTTTTCTTCCCTTTTCTTCCTCTAGCCGGTCGCCAAACCTCGGCGACTGGCCAGAGGCGACAGCCGGCAAGGTTAAGGATGAGCTCGCTAGCCACCTCGCCAGTGGCCGCGAGGGCGGCTTCACGCTGGGCCGGCGAGGCCTTGAGGGCCAACGAGGGCGAGCCGTGCCAGCTTGACGTGAGGCCAACTCTCCCCGCTCCATTCCCCGATCCCAATCTCACCCTAGAAATTTCCTCCCTCCGCTTGTCGTCATCGTCTCTAGGGTTTTACGAGAGCTCAGGGGTGTCCTTGGTCGCGTGGCTCTGGCCCCGGATTTTTTCCTGGTTTCCCCCGCAATGACGATCCATTGAGGTCGAGGCTCGTTGGCCATGGGCGAGGCTCGACCCTTGCCAAATCTGGCGAGGGCGAGCCTCGCCGCTTAGCTCGAGGCCGCCCTCGCAGCCACTAGCAAGGTGGTCGGCGAGGTTGACCTCGACCTAACTGGCCGGAGGAAGAAAAGGGAAGAAAAAAAGAAAAAAGAAAAAAAAAAGAAAAAAATTCAAAAAAATTAAAATATTATTAAAAGTTGTCCACGTCAGCGCCGATCAGGCCACGTCAGCCGACTGATGTCCAGTCAGTAAAATTCGGCCAAAATTGGCCGGAAAGGACTAAATAGGCACAACGTAAAAATGTTTAGGATTAAATCGGCACAAAAAAAAAAGTTTAGGACTAAATCGGCACAAAGACAAAATATTTAGGACTTTTTTGGCACTTTTTCGCATGTCCTCTGAACCGTACCATATACAGAGCTAATTTGTATATTTTGTCCTCTGTTCATTTTAGGTTATTTATTTATTTATTTATTTATTTATTTATTTATTTATTTATTTATTTTTTATTATTATTATTATTATTATTATTATTATTATTATTATTATAAAGATAGTGAGTGAGTCGTTTTTCCTTGATGTACCACTTGGAAAAGTAGCCAGATTGCTTTTAGGGGAAAAAGGAATTAATTATGCAGAATTAATCTTATAAATTGTGGGATGACTATTTTATAAAATTAACATCGAATATTTGAAACGACTCTTTTCAAAAAAATTTCCAATCAATATTTGCAAATTTCATTTAGATTCTTAACTTCCACTGGACTATCATACTACTTTAATAATATAGTTCACTAATCTTGCTTGAACCCTAACATTTCAATTCGTCAACCTATAGAAGGAAAAGTAGATCCAAAAATGACGCTAAGGGAAGTGAGCGAGCATTTGACGAAGGACTTCGTGCCGGCATACCTCAATGTCCTCAAACACTCTGATCTTTCGAGTTTGACATGGGCCCCACTGAAGTTCCGTTATCCTTGGGACATTGTGTTCGGAAAGCTAAACCGATCAAACATCACGGTGGCCGGAGACGCTATGCACCCAATGATCGCCGACTTGGGCCACAGCGGATGTTCAGCGCTCGAGGATGTGGTGGAAATGGGTCTGCACTTTGGGGACTTGATTTCCAAGCACGGCCAACACATGACCCGAGAAATCGGATTTTCTATAGACACGTGTGTAAAGGAGAGGAGGCTGAGAGTGACAGCATTGATAGCAGCCTCATACTTCTCGGGTTGGCTTCAAACGGATGGGTCCAGTCGATTGATGAAGCTCTTAAGAGATGTTGTGTTCTATAGGCTTCTCTTCACTGTAATATTTGGCCTGACACGATATGATTGTGGGAAGCTTCCTAGTGTCACCTTCATGCCTCCGAAAGCTCCATCTGAATGCCAAGTTGCAGCTGATTAATGGTCTTCTATGTTGTTTCGGATTTACGGTGGAGCTTGTTGGAAAGTTGAGGAGGACAAGTTAGCGGAGTCCAAATTTAATTGGAGATTTGGTTCAAATAGATAAAGAAGGAAATAACAATTATATTTGCCTTTCCAATGGATATTCATGTTTATCCCCAAAGATGTATTCTATGTTATTTAAAGATAATGAAATCCCCCAAGGTGATATGAAGAATTGGAGGTTTCCCATCGTGGTCGTGGGCTTCCAAGGGTCATCTCTTTGGTCGACTAACCATGTAAAATCCTTTTCTCCTTCTTCATTTGTCAGTAATTACAAAGATATTCTTCTTCATTTGTCAATAATTACAAGGAGAACATGGTATTATAGCCAGATTTGAGCATGGTGCTAGTGCTATTAAGGTTGCTATTTATCTCTTCATCCTACTTTTGATTTAGATAAGCTCTTGATAATCTCCCTTCTTCTTGTTATAATGATTAGTTCTTCAGTCACTGCTGATGTTGGTCAATCTAGCCCAAATGAGAAGTGTAATAGATTGACATCCTTTTTTTTAATGAAAGAAATGGATGTGCCACCATTGGTGACTTATGGTATGCCCGTGCATGTGGTGGGTGCATATCGAAATTTGCAAGACCGAGAGTGTGGCCTCAACCTTACCCGTTATGTCTATACTGTTTGGATATATGATAGATGCCCCAATTTATTTCCTATGTGTTCTGTATCCGTGTACTTCAATCTGGGAGGGCGGTTTTATGGCCACATCCGATTTTGAGGTGCTAGGCGTGGAACTGGGAGGTGTGCCATGGTTAGGGCGCGAAGTGGTACATGGGGAAAACTACCTAATAGAGGAGTTAGACACCTTTTTAAGCTCTCCCAAATATTTCGATGCTTCTGCTCATCTTGATTTGTATTTTGTTATGTTAGTAATTATCAAGATATTGTTTTCCCCATATAATTATGCAAAGGATAAATGAAATGGAAGGAAATGCTTATGAAACTTTCTTTTAAGTGCAACACCTTTATATTAAGAATGTAAATTGATAAATATATTTCCGCATGTGTGAAAAGAATAAGAGACTCTGATATAGAGTGTAGTGAGGGATGGCCTGGGATAGAAAGCAGGCGTCGACCAAGGCTGGCGGTCCCCTCGGAAGGGGGGGTGTTGTAGAGAAATCACGGAGGGCTTGGGGGGTCGGCCAAGAGAGAGAAAATAGGGAGGGAGATTGAGAGAGAGAGACCAAAAGTGAACGAGTAAGAGAGAAGGTTGAAATTTTACCTCGGTTAAGCATTGCTTGGTTGTCCTCGACACAAATCAACATTTCCTAGTCGGCACGACCGACCCCACGGCCCTCCTCTTCTATAGTGTTCATTTTCGGTGATTTGATTTTTGGGCTTGATCCGCCAGGGGTCCCGAGGATTCCGTGTTGGTGACACTGAGACGGCTAACCATATATTGATCCGCTTCAAGGTCGCTACCTAACCATTGCCACCCAAGCCAAGTAGGCTCCCCATGGTTGTGTGCTCCGGTGCTATGTCTTCCCCCCATTTCACCCTCTTTTGTTCTTTTCAGACACGCCGGGCTAGAGTTCACAACCATCCGACTCACATGATTTCCAGCCCTATGGGTCCTATTTTCTGTTGTCATCAGTCATCGCTTGTCGTGCATCGAGAACCCCAATGCAGATTGGAGTCCCGTTTTAGTCAGAAACTCCATGGTCAGTGTTGGACATCGCATGTTTGCGAAAATGCCTCAGTTAGATTTGTGAACTTTGTGTCTGATTTTGGTTGGCTCTTGGAATGCTGGTTATTATCATGGCTTCCTTTGTTTAGGCCATGGTAGGTTCATGGTGGGGTGATGTTTGCAGGGGGCGGAAGTGAGAGTGCTAGTATGAACACCTAGAGAGGGGTGAATAGGTGTTTCAAATAAATCTTGGCAAATATATGTGGAGTAAAATAAATTTCAAACAAAATAAAGGAGTTAGGGAAGAGAATAAGAACACAAGATTTATAGTGGTTCGGCTTAATCCAAGCCTACGTCCACTCTCCCACGCTAATAGCCTTTTTGGCCGGATTCCACTATGCAATCAACAAGAGATTACAACTTTGAGTGCAAACACTTAGTAGTAGATCATACTATCTCACTAAGTCACTCTTTTGGTATTTCTCTCACGATCACAAACGTTTAAGCTCTCCAAAGATAAGTGTATGATCGAAGGTCGTTTAAACTTTGGAATTATAAATTCTACACTCCATCTCTTACTTGCTCATTGGTCCTTCATCTCCTTAAATACTCATCAACTTCCAAACTAGCCGTTGGACAGTATCTTGAGGATCGTATTCCAATATACCCATTGGACAGCTTTGTATCTAGAAGATTTGGTAGCCGTTGAGTGACAAAGATAAAATCCTAAATTGATTCCGATCGCCCATACAAACAAAATCTTGGTTTCCATAAGTAAAACTTCTTCATATAGAAAGTTCTTGTTTTCAAGATCCAATTGTCAATCAATTAGATTGAGTCAATCAAATCAATCTTGATGTGGAATCCAAACCAGATCACTAGCCGTTATATGATTGGGCTTGAGTTACGATTCATCGAATCTGGATGTAAAGTCTGAGAGCAATAGACTTTACAATCTGAGTCTGAACATATTCTGCTTCAACATAGAGTTTGTCTTCTGGTTCAGCTTCAGCATAGAGTCTGTCTTCTGGTTCTTCTAAAAATAGACTTTGATAATATCTTTTACACATTCTATCATCTGCATAGTCTATTACTCAACCATCAAACATGTTAGTAGCCTTTGATTTATTTTATCATATTCAAAACATCATAAGAGATTTCCCTAACAATCTCTCCCTTTTTGATTATGACAAAACAATCTCTGAATATGCAGATTTATAAACACGCTTTTAAAAATATTAATTTAAATCAAAGGATATCAGAAGATAGCAAATAGATTGAGCATAACAATATATAGAAAAATAATCGCAGCTCAATATTATGCAATAAATAATATCAACCAATCAACACATATGCATATTCATATTATCTCCCCCTTTTTGTCATAATCAAAAAGCGATAACAATGAAAATAGTATCACGTAAAGAATATAAAATATCTTGCATGAAACATAATTTCCACAAATCAGATTTTATAAAGCAAGTCGAATATTAAAGATATGCAATATAGCTCACTTCAATCATATATATCAACAAATATTCAATAAAAATCACGGATGCATCATAAAATTTATTTATCCTTTTTGTCATAATAAAATGATAATATCAATAAAAGATTTGTTAATGACAAAAGGTAATAAAAGATGCACTAACCGGATTTTTTAGAACAAGTTCTGACATATTTACCTTTTCTTTCATTCATAACAAGATCACGATCAATCCAAAAAGATTTTTCCATAATTGATGAAAGCTCCCCCTTAATTTCTTACCTTTTTGAGATGATCACGATTTTCTTTTGGATTCGCTTTCTCCCCCTGTGATCATGACAATATTTACGTATAGAAATAATTGTTGCTTGTGCACGTTGAACATAATATTTTTCCAGTATTTCCTTTGTAGCAACATCCGCAACGATCACTTGCATTTTGAAATTCGAGGCAAAAATTTATTTTCTTTAACCAAGCTCATCTCAAATTCAACCTGGATAAACTTAACAAATTTTTTCCACAAATAAGCTGTAATAATATCCACATAATATATAATGCCCTTTCTTCAAATATATAATTGAATATCATATATGAAATTGTCAATTATTAAAATTCAGACCTACTCAACCTTTTGTTCGATGCATAAGGGATTTCCTCAATAAAGCAAAAAATTTGCACAATGAATAGAATTTTTGAACTTCCAAAAGATAGTATATAATCTCCATGATTTTCTGATTGAGTTTTCCAAAATCCATACGAAAGATTCTTTTGTTACCTGCAAATTCTTATATAACAGATAATAATCTTTGCAAAAATGTCACGTAATATCTTCCTTTGATTTGCGGATCAAACTTGCTAGATATAAGATATCTTCTAAGAATATAGCAAGAATATCCATGGATATGCAGTAATATCTTTCGAGATCAAAGAGATTTCCTTGAGCATAAATTTCAGATATACATTTTGCAAAAGGAAAATAGATATTTCTGTCACGTGCCAAAATTGCAATACCTTATATTTATGATAAAAGATATTTGCAATATAATAAACAATCATCCAAAATCATGATAAATGCACGTAGAAATTTGCAAGGCGGGATGAAAAAAGTTTCTCTTACCCAAGTATATGTTTCAAATATACCATTGAAAAAAAAATCATTACCAATCTTCGCCTGAGATTCTTTTCTTATTGCACCAAAATCTGCGTAGATTTGCAATCATTCTTACCTTATTGAATTTCCTGCAATCAACTCATTTCCTTTTTGATATCCATCAATTTGGATCATTCCATTTCGTTAGAGCAAATAATGAAATTTCCATAATCAAATATTCTTTCTTAATTCATCATAACAGAGTATTCAAAGAAAGAATATTATGCACAATGATATTTTGAAAAATAAATTCTCACTTAGTCATAGTACGATAAAAATAGAGAGAATAAAATCTTTGAATATCTAAGAATATCTTGCATCATCACGTAAAATAGATTTTCACTTTGCAAAATATGACTAAATCTGAGAGTATAAAATTAGACAAAATAATTTGAATTATTTCAAATAATCACACGTATTAAATCAAATCTCAACTTACGAATCACAAACAAATCATACGATTCTTTCTTCAATAAAACAAGATATGATCATTATAAAATCTCAATCAACCAAGGATATATCGAATATCAAGTATAATGAGAATTATTGCCCAAACCAAATTGAGAATAAAAAATTCCTTACCAAATCCTGTTTCTTCTTTCTTCTTTATATCTTGCAAAAACAACTCATCTTTTCTTTTGTACCCATTTTTTCTTGGGTCCATGAGAGTTAGTAGAGTATGCTATTTTTATTGATAGGTCTCTAGACTTTAAACACTTAAGGGCATTTCCACCAACAGGTTTTACAAATGCTTTTTGAAAATAATTTTTATAAAATACCTTTGGAGGTCTTTGTCTAAGTCTTTCCTTGACTTTAGGAAAATCAATTAGAGAATCACTTTCCTTATTGAAACCAAGTCCTGACTTATTATAGTAAGGAACTTGTAAGGAAATGATATGCTCTAATGTTTTTGATCCATTTGAAAATCTTGTCGAAATATTTGAAAATTCTTTCTTCAAATAATCATTTTCTTTGACAAGTAAATCTCGACTTTCTTTTGTTTGTAGAAAATCTTTTTGCAAAATTTCAAAATTTTCTTTTCGAGAAGATCTTGTTGCCTAAGCCAAGAATTCTCCTTTTTAAGTTCGGAGATCCTTTTAAGAGAAGATTTGAGATTTGAGCAGAGCTCATTTATATACTTTGAAACTTTGAGAGGAATTTTGGAATGGCTTACCTCGATTTTCTCATCGGATTCTGAGTCTATGTCTAAGTCAGACTCTGATTCTGAGTTTGTGTCTGAGTCAGAGTCAGATTCTGAATGTATCATCAAGCATAAATTTCCTTACTCATCATTTTCTTTCATTGTTCTTTTCTGGCCATTCTGCTTGTATTGTCTTCTTTCACTAAACTTCCTTCCTTTTCTACTCAGCTTTTTGAATTTCTCGATCATAAAAGCAAGTTCTTTGTCGTCCATGTCATTTTCTGAGTTTGTTTCATCAAAAACAGCATTAGATATTAAAGCGATGGACTTCTTACCTTCGGGATCTTCATCATTGAGTTGTTCCACTTCATAGGATTGAAGAGTGCCGATCAATTCATCAACGGAGAGTGGCATAATCCTTTGAGTCTCCCGAATTGAAGTCTTGATATGGTTCCAATCTTTTAAGAGACCTCGCAAGAGTTTGTTGACCTTCATTGGGGCAGAAATTTGCTGACCTTGATATGCTAAACCATTTACAATTTCTATAAAATGGCTAAACATATCTCCAATCGACTCTCCTTGCTTCTTCTTGAAGGATTCGTATTTGCCGAGCAGGAAGTTTACTTTTGTCTCTTTTACACGATCGGTCCCTTTATATATAACATGAAGTCTATCCCAAACTTCTTTTACTGTTTTACATGAAGAGATTCTGTTATATTCAGTAGGAGACAAGGCACAATATAAAGAATAAATGGCTTTTGCATCAAGCGCTTCTCTTTTGGACATCTCCGTCCGAGACATAGGAGCGGGGGGTTTGGTTTCTTTGTCTTTGCCATTCTTATTTGATGTATATGCAATAGTAGGATTGATTCATCTTTCACAACATCCCATTGCAAGTGATCTCTGGATCTTAGGAATGCCTTCATTTTGTTCTTTCACACATTGTATTCCTTTCCATCAAAATATGGTGGTCTTGTGTTGCTTTGTCCCTCCATAAGTCCCAGTGCCAAGATACTAGCCATAAAAGATCTTTAGCTCAAAAGTAAAAACACTTTTATAAACCAATCACTTAGCTCTAATACCAATTGAGAGTGCTAGTATGAACACCTAGAGGGGTGAATAAGTGTTTAAAATAAATCTTGGTAAATATATGCGAAGTAAAATAAACTTCAAACAAAACAAAGGAGTTAGGGAAGAGAATAAGAACACAAGATTTATAGTGATTTGGCTTAATCCAAGCCTACGTCCACTATTCTATGCTAACAGCCTTCTTGGCTGGATTCCACTATGCAATCAACAAGAGATTACAATTTTGAATGTAAACACTTAGTAGTAGATCACACTATCTCACTAAGTCACTCTTTTGGTATTTCTCTCACGATCACAAACGTTTAAGCTCTTCAAAGACAAGTGTATGATCGAAGGTCGCTCAAACTTTGGAATTATAAATTCTACGCTCCGTCTCTTACTTGCTCATCGGTCCTTCATCTCCTTAAATACTCCTCCACTTCCAAACTAGCCATTGGATAGTATCCTAAGGATCGTCTTCCAATATACCCATTGGACAGCTCTGTATTTAGAAGATTTGGTAGCCGTTGAGTGACAAAGGTAAAATCCCAAATTGATTCCGATCGCCCATACAAACAGAATCTTGGTTTCCATAAGTAAAGCTTCTTCGTATAGAAAGTTCTTGTCTTAAAGATCCAATTGTCAATCAATTAGATTGAGTCAATTAAATCAATCTTGATGTGGAATCCAAACCAGATCACTAGCCGTTATATGATTGGGCTTGAGTTACGATTCATCGAATTTGGATGTAAAGTCTGAGAGCAATAGACTTTACAATCTAAGTCTGAATGCAATAGATTTTACAATCTCAGTCTGAACATATTCTGCTTTAGCATAGAGTTTGTCTTCTGATTCAGCTTCAGCATAGAGTCTGTTTTTCGGTTCTTCCAAGAATAGACTTTGATAATATCTTTTACACATTCTATCATCTGCATAGTCTATTACTCAACGATCAAACATGTTAGTAGCCTTTGATTTATTTTGTCATCTTCAAAACATCATAAGGGATTTCCCTAACAGGAAGTTGTTTTCACTGAAGACAACTCTGCGTTGCTTGTTCATGGCAGCATAGGTTGGCGTTGCCATGGTGCTGATTTCAACAAATGGAGGAGCTGGGTCTATAATGATTTTGAGTTCGAGTTGGATTAGTTGGGTCGTCAGACTTTGCGGCTGGTCGTGACTGTGCCACTCGTTCACAACCGCACCGCCCATTCAATGCCAATTGAGGGCTCACGTCTGTCACAGTCGAGGGACCGTGGAATTGGGTCAACCGGTTCGTGCAAAAGGAGCCTGGCCGAATGCCTTTGGTCCCTTGGGGGTTGAGCCGGTTTAATTCAACTCCTAGGCTTCGGTTTCAATCTAGATTGTGAGCTGGGCTTGGTTGTCTTTTCTTATAATTTAGTTTGGGTTTTGAGTCGACAGGCTATTGTTTTTATGTTGTCGTGGGTTTGTTTAGCTCCAATTTATTTAAAATGTAGTTTTGATGGGCCTATCACCTAAGTAACATTGATACCGATATGTGATATGACACGACACAATATACCAATACGCTGTTTCTTAAAATATAAACAATTCCGATACGTTAAGACAAGTTGTATATTAAATATATATTTGTTATATATACATGATAAATTATCAGATTATTTTTATTAAATTAATTTGTTTCAAATTCATAAATAAATAAAAAATATAAAATGAGCCCATAATGAATTTACATTAAAAACATTAATCCACCATTTGTTAATATCATTAATTGTTTCAATTTAACAAATTCAACTCCTCTACAATAATTCATAAAACTTGCAAAAAAAAAATCCACATTATGAACTTGCATGTCAAAGCGTGTCGAAGAGGAGAAAAAAATAAATCTGGGAGTGAATTGTGTGTTATGAGAAGTGAGAGTCATAAAAATATATACATATATATATATATATATATATAATGTTAGGTTTTTCTTCTTTTCCTATTTATTATTTTCACTATTTTTTTTATTTTTGTACACATTTACATTTTTACCTTCCATTTATTAAAAAAATTGAAATTGACCCCATGCGTGTCAAAATCACATGTCGGAATTTCGAACTTGCATGTCATAATTTATCGACTTGCGTGTCGGATAGTGTCAAGAGAGTTAACCACGTGTTGGATTTTCTAACATGCGGTCAAAAAGTATCGGAGAATGTCGAACACATGTCGGAGTGTCCAACATGATATAAAGACTCTCGGACAGTGTCGGTGCTTCCTAGGTTATTACTAGTAAATTGAAATGTTCCTAATATGTAAATGTAAATTAATGACATTTTTGTTTAGGGATCGGGGTCGACTCCTAATTTTTTTACGCAATAAATGATTAACCGCGTCGCTCAAATTTATGTGCCAATATCCTTAGTCTTAACAGGACACTTTTACTCGAAGGATGTAAGATGTTATAAAAGTATCTTGAAATCCACATAATATATGTGAAAAAGCTATGCATATTGAGTCATCTGAATATATATATATTTTGTAAACTCACTTTATGGATGATATTATTTTTTCTTGATTCGAAAGGAATAACATTTCACAAGCACTTAAAAAAGTTCTTATTTTATAGGAAGCCTTGCTTTATTTCTTCTTTTAAAGTTTCATGATGAGGAATATAATTATGATTTTGTTTGAGAAAAATCTTTAAAGAGGCTTTCTTTTTTGTCCAATCATCCCATTATATTCATATTTACACAAAAGGTAAATGATAAGAAAGAGTTTGATAGTGATATGTTCAAGAAAAATAGAAGTTTATAAACATCTGACCATATCAAAAAGTTGTTTATGTCAAAATCTGCTTGACAATTAATTCATAAATTTGCTCAACAGTGTAGAAAAAAAGAAAAAAGAGAGTTAAGTCTCGGCCTTTCATCATTTGAAAACAAAAATAACAATGAAAACACATTTGGTCTATTATGGCTAAAATATCACTTAGAGGGCGTTAATAGGTGATTTTGCGGAAATGAATGAATTTAAATAAATATTGCAATGAAACAACTTTTGATGAAGTGGTTAGATCTTACAAGTGTACAATTCTATCATAATTAATAAGAAGAGTAAATGATAGAGAATTGCACACTCAAAATTATAGTAGTTTGGTTTTTGCGAGTTTACGTCCACTCTCCCATACTACAACCTATTGGCTAGAATTCACTAGTAAGAACCTATTAGAGGTTACAAGTGCTGAGTTGTAAGCACTAAAGTTTGTGTGAACATGTCCTTACACTCTCAACCTCTAAAGGATTACATAGTATCGCTCAATAAAGACGAATATATGAGATCACAAAAATACTCTTTAGACTCTTGAAATTCAAAGCTTCAAATCTCGTGAATGTGTATTATATATATATATATATATATATATATATATATATATATATATATTTTTTTTTTTTCAGTTTTGAAACCTCCTCTTATACTCCTCCTAGTCCAAGTTGACCATTAGACATATCTCTAGGAGGACTTATCTAGCCAATTATCCATTGGCCTGAATCTAGTTGAGAAGATCTAATGGCTTTAGGATGGCCGAGGTTGATGCTTCCTATAATTTCTGCCACCCATACAGCAATTTGGGTTTCCAAAAAGTCTAGTGTTTATGAATGGAAATAATGTTTCACCTTTAGAAAGAAATTCCAGGAAAGTTGAATGTGCCACCCCGAAGCGCCCAAGGTCACCACATCTTACCAAAGAAGTACCTTAGTTCCTAGGCATTTTTTTTTTTTAAACCGTCCCGGCTTATCTTATTTGCGGAAGCATAATCGAGTCTTACTAATTTCCCCTTCAACAACCATGATACAATGGCACACCACTAACATCTTAAGAAAAGATAAAACCCAGACACTTTTATTTACATATTTTCATGATGAATTTCCTTGGGTCGGTACATCAAAAGAAAGGCCAGGACTTGTAGCTACACTCGGCCATAACCCCAAAAAGAGACACTCGACCCACTATGTCTATCGTGCAAGATCCCCCATCAACTAGTGTCGGCTATCATCCCAAAAAGTTGCAGCTCCTACTCTTCACGAACGGGCTGTCACACCCATCCCGGTGCATCAGGCGGTGGCGGCGGTAGCATCCCACGCATCACTCCATTTTGATGAACATGAACGGATATGAACTCCTGAATGACAGGGTCCTCAGCCAGGCCCACATCATACATCACTATCGCACGAACCTGAATAAACGTAAGACCAGGGATGGTGGGACAGTCGATCTCCACACACTCGACCTCCACATCCAAAGGAAGGCCGTAAAAGATGCCCCGCGTGACAGTAGGGAGCGGCATCTCTCTAATCTGAAATGTTGGTCCCCGAAGGGGTGAGTACAACCACTCAGTAGGTAAAGGACCAATAAACCACTCAATGCATCATACCATACAATCATCACAACCATAGCAAAACACATGTCATTCAAGCATCCATGCACAATTTACCTTAATATCATGCCCATGTCATCATACCGCATGTACATACATCATCATATAATCATCACTATCATGTCGTACACTTACCATCATCATGTCACACGTACCATCATGCCATAAGTGCATACACATCCATGCACTCACCATCATCATGCATCAATGCACTCATCATCATCATATCACATGTACCATTATGCCATAGATGCACATACATCCATGCACTCACCATCATCATGCATCCATGCACTCATCATCATCATGTCACATGCACTCATCATCATCATATCACATGTACCATTATCATCACAGGTGCACACACATCCATGCACTCACCATCATCATGCATCCATGCACTCATCATCATCATATCATATATACCATTATCATCATGTCACATTTCTCTTTCCCGAGACCAGTGTTTGCATCCCACGTTTATCACTCGCACCCAATCCTGGCATCGCGAGAACCCTCTGGCACAATACCTGCCAGGCATCTCGCACCCCAACTGGCATCGTGAGGCATCCCCTGGCACAATACCTGCCAGGCTTCTGGCTCCCCCACGCTCCGGGCATCTCGAAACTCCCGAGGACCCTCCGGCATTTAGCCATTTAAGGCCATCGGGCAACCGGCCTTTACCCTTCTAGCTAGGCATCCCGACAGTCCCGAGGCATCGTCGGCTCACACCTCCGACGGCCTTCTCACTTATCTTAGTTCACATTTTCAATTATAACTCAATTTTAACATGGCATATAATGTGATGGCAAACAAGACTATTTTCATCATTTTAATTCTTATATGCATTTCCAATCATCATCATACATGCAACAAGATACAACCACAAATGACAATACAATCCATGGGGTCCATACAACTTAGAATAGTCCATATATCATGCCTTTTTGAAATTTACTAAATTCCAGCTTGGTCAAATTTAGAAAACATTTAAATTAAATATCCATATGATTTTCAAAAATCATGAAATCAGGACATGTGATAGACAAGACAAAAAGATAGCAATTTCATGAAGAACACATGCTCAAAAGAGTTTCACACAAGAAGATAAAGTTCACACAAATACAGCATGTAAATTCGGATAAAATCAGATTGCGCAGTTCTTGAAATATTTCGATTAAATTACCCGAAAGACCTCCACAAATTATGAAATTTTACCAGGATTTAGTCAAGACCTTAGGGTAGATTTTTCATGAAGACATCTAGGCCATATTCGCTCTAGATAATTTTCTATAGAGGCTCGAAGTTACTGTTCCTAGTACCGAACAGTCCAGCGTGGCTGTCTCCGAAATATCGAGGTTTCGCCTACTTATATTTCTTCGTTTCCTCTGAAATTTTGATATGTTTTGTCTAAAGATGTCCCCTACAACTTTCATTCAGAGATCTAAGTGAGATTCTCAAAGAATAGTCACCATATAGGTCTAAGAAGTCTCGGGTGTCCAGTACCGTATTTCCAGATTTACCATCTTCAAAAGAAAATCATTTCACTAGGCTACACTTGCTCATTTTACCTCAAATTTGAGTATGTTAGTCTTTAGGATGTTCTCTACAACTTTTATGAAGAAGTGGAAGGGATATTCTCGGTAAAAAGTAACATGCAACCCACAAAACCACCAAGAGGTCAACCAAGCAATTCCAGATCTAGTGTCCTCGTAGGAGAAGGGTTTCCCCCGTTAAAACTGCAGTCTTTTTGTCTCAAAGTTTATTATGTTGTACTTTGAGATGTTTTCTACAACTTTCATGAAGGAGTCAAAGTCAAAATCCAACTTCAAACACGCATGCAAGCCTCTACAAATTTCTGGGTCAGGTGGTATACACGAAAACAGCAAGCTATTTCAAGAACAAAGCACACTAGCTTCGGTTTCTCACTCCTAAACACCCAAGATTCAACACCATTCCAAACACAAATGCAAAACACACATGCAAGAGTAGAAAATGGATCCTAACTTGCCTCTAAGATCAAGAGAACGACGGCACACGGGCGGGTGATCGGACGGCGA
Source organism: Eucalyptus brandiana (assembly GCA_014182725.1). Lineage (NCBI taxonomy): Eukaryota > Viridiplantae > Streptophyta > Magnoliopsida > Myrtales > Myrtaceae > Eucalyptus > Eucalyptus brandiana. Next base: position 3,698,267 of record CM024676.1, read on the forward strand.
CGGGCGGACGAACGGCGAGCGGCTCCTTCTTCCTCTCTCGGCGACCCTCTCTCTCTCTCTCTCACTTGGACGACAGCCCCCCTTCAACCGGCCACTCTCTCCCTCTTATTTCCCCTAAATCCCATCATTAGTAATCATGAGAAGCCACCCACAATAGCCAATGCATGGAGTCTTCTTTTTGCCATTTGGCAAGACATGCAAGATGGGCTTGGGAGTGGGCTTGGAAGAATTTGAGCCGGCCTCTCCCTTGTGGCCGACGAAAGCCCATCCGTGGGCTTCAATGGGCCGGCCATTTGGCCCACCAAAGTCCATACTCTTGGGCCTAAGGCCCAAGCCTAATTAAACCCCAAATTTTACTTTTACTAATTCATCTTTAATTCTTTCTTTTATAGATTTCAAGTTTTAAATTTCACATGGCCAAAATCTTGTAACATTTAATCCATAGGAATTAAATCTATGAGGTGCTTAGCCAAGAATAAATCCTTCTCATTTATTTATCCTATAATACTAATTTTTAATAATTCATGAACACAAAGATATAACACTTGGTATTAAGAGAAAATCAATGGCTAAAGCATAAACCATATGTAATTTCATTACCTAATCATGGGCTTTAATATGTCTAGAGGTTGTCTTGAATTTTGGGATGCCACATTGAATCTCCAAAAAGATATTAGCAAGACTTTCCTTTTGAAACTCTTTATAAGTATGGCGGGAAATCCAACCAATCGCTACTAGCTATTGCATGAGGATATTTGATTCCTTCTTGGCTGTTTGATAGAATGTATAAGGAAAGAAGTAATTAAACCATGGCTTTGGTTTTGATTGATAACGTTTGATCACATCCTATCAGACTTTCCACCTAAAAATAATTTTTTTATCAAAAATAAAGTCTCTAAATTTTGTCAATCATTGAAACCATTTAGGGAATGTTTTCTCAATAATCTCCCAATTTTTTATGATGACAAAACTTATACAAGAAAAACTTTAAAAGATATTATGAAATTTAAATAGCTCTTGAACAAGTCAGTTTTAAAATGAGGCATAGTCAAACTATAAGAATACTTGCATCTAAAGAATTTTAGCGAAATTCTTATAGATAATGCTCTAACTTAAAAGATAAGAAAAATTTGACCAATCCCTTTAGCTTTGGTTATGCTCAAAGTCTTTGAGAACATGCATAAAAGGTATTAGTAAAAAATCGCAACTTCAATTCTGTTGGTCCACCTTCTCCCCCTTTTTGTCAACAATAAAAAAAAAGACTAAATGACAAAGATAACCCAAATTTCGAAAAATAATGCAAGCACATAATATTATTTGGAGGAGGATGGTTGGGTTGGATCGGTGTTTGGAATGGGAATTGGAGAAGGAACCCTGTGTTTTGATGACGGTTGAACAAGAACATAATACTGCATATTATCCAAGGTACGCTTCATGTTTGTCATTTTGGTGTCCAGTGCTTTGACCTAGGTTTTGAGAAATACATATAAGTTCTTCAATTCTTTTTCCATCTTATCCTTATGCTCCACCAATCTAACTGAAGTCTGCAGAAATAGCCCATCTTCAGTGCTATCAATAGCAGGAATTCTTGATGGGTTAGTCTCTACCCCCAATTTCATTACCATATCGATGTCTTGTTGCCTCTGTCTAATAGTGTCAAATTTCCCTTTAACATCTACAATTCCTTTCCCTTTATTCTTGATGGGTTAGACTCATTTTTTTTCTCTTTTAATCGCAGCCCAGCGGCCCACTGTTTGAAAATGACTCGGCCCAACCCGACGACCCGGTCCTGGTGAAACCCTACCCAACCTGACAACCTGACTTTGCAAGAACCCTAGAGCTCGATGATTCGCGGCGCTGAGAGGGGGAAGTTGGGACGTTGCCCGGCGGTGACTCAGCGGCCGCGGCACGGATGGATGGTGGCTAGGGTTTCGACGGTGACGGTGCGAGTGAGACTCGTCATTACCTATCTATAGAGAAGGCGCGACGCAGCGGCGAACGGTGGCGAGACGGCATCAGCTAATATGACGGCGACGGATAGCAGATATTCGTCTTAGGGACAACATCGCTGGTGGTGGAGGCGACTACCCAGAGCAACGGACGCAACGACTGCGACGGGCCAACGACGGCAGGCCCTTAGCTTCTTGGATCTAGTCGTCTGTAACCTCCTCTCTTCAGCTCCTCTCCTCTGGCTCCGATTTGTTCCCTCTCCCTCAGATCTGGGCTTGCGAGCGCTTGGGCCTCCCTTGAAGTCTCTCGGGGGAAGCTTGCAACGCTCGCCCACTTTCAATCGCTCTATCTCCGGGTTCGCTTGCCGTCGGCCTCCCCTGAAGTCTCTCGGAGGGAGGTCGTTCGAGCAAACGACCGGATTTCTCTCTCGCTCACTCTTCAATCCTTCCCCTGAAGTCTCTCGGGGGAAGGTTTCTGAGCTTGCGTTGTTGTGTTCTTTTTTACGGAGGTTGTGCCCTCCTATTTATAGTCTAGGAGGAGGCCGGTCAATGGAGGTTCGGCCATCGGCCCTCGCACGTTGATCGGACCCCCGCGGCTGAACTGGCATCCCATCCGAGCTCCTCCAACAAGGCGTGCTTGGCATTGAAGGAAACCAATAATGGTGCTTGAGATCTGTCTCTTCCAGCCGACGTTGGCTTATCCTCCTCGACCGTAGGTTGTCTTTGAGTGCGTCGTTGTCGCTGCGCGTGAACTACAGAGGTGGAGAAGGAAGGAGCGAGTAAGAAAAAGAAGCAATAAGAAGGAGAGAGGGGGGTGGGCCGGGTCGTGCGAGCCCACGCGAAGAAAGAGGATGGGGCTGGGCTTGGAGGCCTAGCCCCAATGGCTGCTGCTTTTTTTTTTTCTTTCTTTGTTTTTATTTGTTTTTGTTTTTGTTTTTGTTTTTTGTTTTGTTTGTTATTTGAAAAAGGAAATATAAAAGAAATTAAGGCCTAATTAATAACCTAATCAAAATTTAGGTGTCAACAGCTTGCCCCTCTTTGAAGGTGAGTTCGTAGAGGTTGCATTCAAAGACAAACTTGATACCTAAATTTTGTCTATACATATGCAATATATTATATCTTATTTGGGACCTAATATCCTATACAGAAAATGAGTAATATAACATTACACATTTTAATACAGATAAGAAGATACCTGTAGTTACTTACCGGGAGTGAGTAAGATAGGGTGTGAACTCCGAGTTTGGCAAGTATCAAAGCGTCATCTTACCTGGTGATATGATGAGGTTGCTTCTCTAGAACTCGAACCATTCTTCGGTCGACTGTTAGAGCAATAAGTGGTTTGTCTAGGACCTGAACCTTTCTTCGGTCACCTTGACGGGGAATTGCCTTCTCAGCACTCGAACCTTTCTTTGGTCGTCTGTTAGAGCAATAAGAGGTTTGTCTAGGATCTGAACCTTTCTTCGGTCGCCTGTTTGAGCAATAAGTGGTTTGTTTAGGACTCGAACCTTTCTTCGGTCGCCTTGATGGGGAATTGCTTTTCCAAGACCCGAACCTTTCTTCGGTTGCTTGTTAGAGCAATAAATTGTTTATCTAGGACCCGAACCTTTCTTCAGTCGCCTTGGCGGGAGATGCGCTGACCTTTCTCAGGGCATTTGTTTGTTGGGAGATAGTACTTGGATGATGACAAGTATAAACTCTTGGAGGATACCTGAATGATCACAAGTATCGAAGAGGTACCTAGATGATCACAAGTACAAATTCTTGGGGGATACCTCGATGATTGCAAGTACAAACTCTTGGGGGATATCTAGATGATCACAAGTATCGAAGGGGTACCTAGATGATCACAAGTACAAACTCTTGGGGGATACCTGGATGATCATAAGTATCGAAGGGGTACTTGGATGATCATAAGTATTGAAGGGGTACTTGGATGAACACAAGTACAAACTCTTAGGGGATACCTAGATGATCACAAGTATCGAAGGGGTACTTGGATGATCACAAGTACAAACTCTTGGGGGATACCTGGATGATCACAAGTATCGAAGGGGTACCTAGATGATCACAAGTACAAACTCTTGGAGGATACCTAGATGACCACAAGTATCGAAGGGGTACTTGGATGATCACAAGTACAAACTCTTGGAGGATACCTGGATGACCACAAGTATCGAAAGGGTACTTGGATAATCACAAGTACAAAACTCTGAAGAAAGAATCAAGGGCGTACTTGAGATATTCGTGAAGGTCTTTCACCTCCTGGTATGTGGAAATATCGAGGATGGGTCTCGCATATTCGTGAAGGTCTTTTACCTCCTGGTAGTTGGAATATCGAGGACGTACTTTGGATATTGATAAATGTCTCTCACCTCATGGTAATTGGGAATATCGAGGGCGTGCCTTGCATATTCGTGAAGGTCTCCCACCTCGTGGCAACATAAACTTGAATGTAGCACAAGGCCTATCTGGATGGCCGTAGGCACTCAAAAGGGCCGGAACACCTGGGTAGCTGCAAGTGTACAGAGTATTGGAATACTTGGATGAACACAAGTATTTAATGATATGACCTGAGACCACTCAGCTGGTCCAAGTGTAAGAAAGCATATCTGGGTAGGCGTAGGCACACAAAGCAGTGGAATGCTTAAACAGCTACTATTATTTGGGGACAACTCGAACGGGTCGAGTGTTAGGGAAAGGGAGTATCCGAACGGTGGCCGATACTCAAAGATAAGGGGGATACTTAGAGAGCAGTAGGTATTCAACGATAAAGGAATACTTGGTCAGTCACAAGTATCAATACTTTGGGGACAACTCGAATAGGTTGAGTGTCAAGAAAAGGGAGTACCCGAATGGTGGTCGGTAATTAAAGACAATGGGGATACCTAGACAGCGGTAGGTATTCAACAATAAAGAGATACTTGGTTAGTTATAAGTATCAATACTCTGGGGACAACTCGAATAGGTCGAGTGTCGATAAGAGGGAGTACTCGGCAAGTGGTGGGTACTCAAAGACAATGGGATACTGAGACAGTTGCAAGCACCCAAACTCAAGGGACGACTCAAATAGGTCGAGTGTCAAGAAGAGAGTACTTGGACAGTGGAGGGTACTTAAAAACAAGGGAATTGGGGTATGCTTACCTGGTGATATCTCTGATCTCTGAGAGTATATTTGCTATTAGCACAATATGCACACATGATTGTATGTGTTGTCAATTCATGAGTTTAAATGAGATTCATGCGTGATAATTTTGTCAGTTTTGCATCATCTGATTTCCACTGGAGAAGATTTTGAAAGACATCATTCATTTAGAATGTAGATGTCCTGAGCATGCCAGATGAGGGACTTTCAGTCTGAAAAGACTTTCCGCTCACTCTCATGGAAAAGGCTATCCTGACCATTAATGCAGGATTTATAGGGATCACACTATCTCGCTGTCATCATGTCAGCAGGGGTTCGAGTATTCTCACAAATGGTACAACTTTACCAATGTGAGAGGTCTTTGTTGAAATTGTGATGAAGACTTGGTTAACGGCTCATCAAATGGGACCGTCGAGGTCAAGGCTCATGACCGAAGTGCCGCACGATCATCCCCAGGTTTGCAAATCAAGAATTCTACGAAAAGAGATAGAATAATCTTGCTCGTACTTCTTCGAGCGATGCTTATAAACATATGAAATCCTATGTTAATTAAAGTACCCCTAGTCTAGATAGACTTTTACAATAGGACGCAATGTAGGCTTGACTCATGTGTAAATGGGTGAGAGCTGGTGATTGTCTTGGCATTTGTCACCGGTCTTTCTTCTCACTGTCGGATGGAGGTTCTTTGGACCATTACAACAACTTTTTCTTAGCTGTATTTTTGACTGGGGGGCATTGGCCTTACTTTTACTAGGCACATTGCTTTTTCACGTCCTTATTTTTTATTCCAGTTCTTCATTTATGGGCATTGACCTTGCTTTTACCAGGTACACTACTTTTTTATGCCTTGCTTTTTCTTGTTGTTGGAGGAACTAGCCTAAGCAAGTTCAATCAAAGCACCGTTATTAGACTCTTGAGTCTTTATCTTTAGTCGGCGCTCTAGGCTATGGCAATGACTTCTGCTTTGCCTCCATGTGAGGGTGAAATTACAGACTCAATTGGGTTGTACAATTAATACAAGTGCATAGAGAAAGAATTGCTCTTCGTCATTCTAGGGCACTTAAATTAACGTGAGTGTTCATATACAACAAAGACACCCGGAGATTGATGCAAGTGCGAGCAAGAAAATTTCTATCTCTCTTCTCACCTTGTGATGCTGCTTCGCCTCCGATCTACCCCAGTGTGGGGTGGTTCTTGACGGGGGTATGAGAGAAGCTTCACCAGTGTAAGGAGCTCAAAGGGGTGAGAAATGAAATGCCTCTCACTGTTTTGGTTATCGTACCATTCGCGAGAGAACTCTTTACCCCGCAGTCATGGAATCTTCTGTACTCATTTGACAAGTGTATAGATGGGGGGTTGTGTGTAGGATATAGCTTGCCTTTCATCATTATGACGTGCCTCATCCATCATGCTCAATTAATCTTGTATTCTTCACTTAGCTGTCTATTCTAATAATCCTCAGCAGAATCAGTGATCTAGATAGACAAAATCATCATGCAAAAATCCATTTGGAAAAGGCATGCGGCATTTTAAACATGAGAGAGTTTGTACTCTCAAAACAAATGAATGGTTTTTGCTAAAAAAGACCTTGTTGGCAGCTTTAAGGGTCAACAAAATGGTGTTTCCAAATATGTTAAATCTTGAATATCAAAAGGGTTATTCACAAAGGGGTGTCAATAGTTGTCCCTATTGATTAAGGATATGACACATGAATGATCAGCCAAGAATTGTGAATCGATCGGGCATCTCTACTTTTGCCCTTGCAGAAGAGAAGATGTACAAGTAGATCAATTAGTCTAGCCAAAATCAAATGTGAGTTGAGGCCTAAAGATTTTCTGTCATTTGCTTTGGTGATTACTCGGGACGCCATTTCACTTAGGAGAGCCTATTAGAGTTTGACATGTCTTTCATTGATTTGTTATCCGCATTTTTTACGGTCAAGTGATCCTGCAACAGATAAAAGGAATCATGTTAGTCAGAAGCTCTTTCAAGAGTTGAATAACTTGGAAGCGATACAACATTACCCTTCACCGGTTTGTAGATGTTTGAATAGATCTGAAGTACGAGGAGGATATGAAGTCTTGTAATTTTCACTCCGTTAGGTCACCTGCTCCCTCGTAATTTGCAAGCACAAGAGAAGCAATTTTTTTTTTTTTTTTACCAAGCGGCTAATTGCCATGTCGGGGATTCGAACTACTCGGCTAGAGGTGCCGACGGTGTTCGTAGGGCACTTCTTTTTTCATTTAACCGAATTGGCTCTTGGAGAACACGTTCTTTCATACCAAGTTAGGTAAATTGATATGGGTCACTTGATTTGCCCAAATTAACCATTAAGCTTGCTTCTTGAATCCTATGCTTCCCCGTCAATAGGAGAAAATATGTCGAAAGTGAGTTCAGAGAGTGAGTATTGGAAACGATATTGAATTAACCTTCCTCAAAGTTTGCTTGTGTTGATTCCTAAGGATATTCGAATGTCGATGACGGCCTCTTTGTCTCGACACAGTTCAACGTCTCTTTCGATTGGCCTCTCTCATTCGTAGCCATGTATGCATGATTGATGGTCGTTGATTCATCTTCAACGCCTTCCATGTGGAATTTTCTTCTATCTTTGACTATATGACCATTAGCAACATTGGGCAAAGTCATGCACTTCAAGCTTCTATGGAATCTGAGATGGACAATCAAAACCTCCAATTCTCTTATGGCAATTACTTCTTGCGAGAGCATGCGTTTGGAACAAGAAGTCAGGTTTCTAGGCTGTAAGTCATCGTCTGAAATAAGGGGCTAGAGACTGCCTCAATTGTCTAGATTTTCTCCTTGTTGACAGTAGTCAATTCAAAGGAAGAGAAGAAATTCATTTTCTGCACTTCTTAGCTTGTCAAAGCTGGAAATCCCATTGATGAAACCACAACATCTAGTTGCTTAGGCATGTTGTGGGGAAAAGATATTGCTCTGGCTTAAGAAGGAGTTGGGCAGGAGCGAGGTGAAGTGCACAGAGCTCCTGGGGACGGCTTGATTTCAATCGTATGCCTGTACCTATTACGTCCTATCTTTGGTTTCCTGAAAAATAGAAAATAGAGGACATCATTTCCAAAATTATATTCAAAGAATAAAATTTCTTTGAAGTGGGATGATTTTTTTGTTTACCCCTATTTTCTTGGCAAGGTGTCTTCGAATTTGGCGAGCTCACATGATGCACTTACTTCAAATGCCCCTTGTCACACTAAAGGGGATGGGAATGATCTTCTGAGACATGAAGTGAATGAGTCAGAAAGACAAAGATGATTAAATTTAACATCTTGTTTTGACAAAAGTTTTTGGTAATGAAATATTTTCTGTTTTCAAAAGTATATATCTTTAGGGGAAGAAAGCATGAGGAAGCCTAGCCCTCAGTATTCTCCTTGGATGATATTTTCTTTTCATGGTTGGATAGCATCACCGGGCTAGTTTGGGATACCGTCTCATGCTCTCAAAATATTTTCAACTTTATTTAATAGGTGGATTTACATTTTGAAAAAGTGTTTTCAAAAGTTAGCTCCTCAAGCGGAACTAATGTTAAAAATAAAAATAGGCCAGACTTAAGAAAGATGTACAAGTTCCAATGTAGGGGAGTACGCAAGGAAATTAAAAAGGGTTCTACTTGAGCGGGCTTGCACCCATTTCCCCTGATGGTCCTTCGTTGATGGCACCCATGAAAAGGTCTCCAAATATGGTAGTCATGTCGTCTGGCCATTCTTTCTTTGTTGTTGAGGGTGGTACTTCATTGCTTGAGTTGTTGGAGAATGATTGTAGGTCGCATTGACATCTACCAGAGGTTCTTTATCCTTCTTCATGTTGAACCTGCCCGTGGGTGCAAGTTCAGTGAACCAACCATCCCTCAATCCTATCTCGATTTGCTCCCCTACTGGAATGAGTTGATTAAACGGTTCGGCGGTCATGGTTACCATTCGATGGCGGTACTTGTAGGGGAGGGTTTTGATAAACATCTTTCTCAGCTCGAAATCGGTTGGTTCAGGAATGATTTGGGCGGCTAGATTCCTCCATCTAATAGTATATTCTTTGAACGATTCGTTCTTTTTCTTTTCGATACGCTCAAGATCCTCACGAGAAGGGGTAATATCCATTATGAACTTATACTGATTGAGGAATGCCTCACTTACTTCGCTCCATGTTTCAAGGAGGTTCATGTTCTTTGTAATGTACCACCTCAAGGTAGGGCCTATTAGACTTGATTGGAACAACTGGATCATTAATGGTGCATTATTAACATATTGGGTCATTCGAACCAAGTACATTTGCAAATGAGACCTAGGGCAAGTCGTGCCATTGTATTTCTCAAACTCAGGCATTTTGAATTTTTCCGGCATTTTGACTTTCGAATAAATGGAGAGGTCCGTCAAAGTAGGATCTTGGAGGTCTTGCAATTGTTTCAGCCTCTCCTCAAGCTTTTCGAGGCGTTTGTCATGCTCGCTTTTAGACAAATTGTCGGCTTAGCTTCCTCAATCGCGGTTTGGTGCGGATCATCTTCCAATTCGAGCATGTTATCGTCGATATCTCTATCTTGATCACCTCTGGTAGATGATTGTGGTAACAATACCTCGATGGAGGCTGTAGTGGGAGTAAGTTTGCCCTGAATGGAGTCTATTTGCTTTGAGAGTTGTTGAAGCACATTGAAGACTCGTTTCATTTCGCTTTCCATGACTGCAACACGGCTTGGTACATTCTCTTCTGCCATTCTTGCTCTTGCTTTTGAACGAGTTTGGATTGACGAACGTTGACGTTCCTGGTCATGAATAAACAAGCGTGTGTGAATACAAGGCGTAAATAGGGAGTCAATCCATGATGACGACCTAATCCTACCCTTTTGTTTGTTTATGAAAAGTTTGTACATGTAGATGATTTCCTAAGCATAGATTGAAAAAAGGCATGTGACATGTTTGCATGGACTAAAAAGATACTCAATTTGAAAGGCGAAGAAAGTATGAATTGCAACAAATTTTGAAAAAGACTTCTATCCCTTTTGAAGTGAACAATTTTGAAGCAAACGAAAATTCTTGCAAAAAGGACTTTGTAACATGCTTTAGGAAAAACACCAATTGAAAGTAATTTCCTTTGCCAATGCTCTCTTTTTCTCCTTTTTTTTAGAGAAAAAAAAAAGAAAGAAACTTTATGACAATTATTTCCAAATTTAAATGACTGTGGTATTAAATCCTAGACTAATCATGGATTGCTCAATATATACAGGAAGGTAAGTAAATTGCAAAGTGCACGGATAAAAACTTACTTCATGAGAGAAAATTGATGACAATCACATAGACATGTGCATGATATGTGCAGTTCGATTTCTAACTAAGATGGTTTGTTGAAATTAAAAAGGTATTCGCCTGTCGCAGTCTTGCGTTAGCAGCATACCCTCTTAACCTCGGCTAAAGAAATTCGGGGAAAAAAAAAGGCAACCTCTACATCGCAGTCTCGCGTTCAAGGCCATATCTTTCTTAACACCATCCTAGATATCCTATGGCGGCCCAGGTCTCACGGTCGGGTTGTGTGTATCATGTGTAGTGCTAAAACAGTAAAGTATGCACAATAGTTTATGATCACAAAACATTATGAAAAATATACCTCTAAGTCTTTACCATAAAAAAAAAAAACCTCGGTTTTGTGTGGGTCGATTAAAAACACAAGTGAAGTATCTGGAGAAATACTTGATCTTACGCAACCAGAGAAATTAGGATCAGGGATTTGATTACACTAGTTAATTACTAATGCCCTTTCGGTACCTAATCTTATTTAAACCCTAAGGCTTTTCGGATTTTTGAGGGATTTTCCATTCATTTATGGAGGAAAAACATTTTTTGGGTATTTTTCTCATTTTTTGGATTTTTTCTGACTTTTTTTTTGGCTTTTTTGGAAAATATGGGATATTTTTATTTTTTTGATTTTCTAGAAAATAAATTATTATTATTTTATTTTTAAAATATTATTTTATATTATAATAATATAAAAAAAAAAAATTGGGTCGAATCCCCGGGTTGGGTCCAACCTGGGCCGTTCGCCCAAAACGTGGACAGTCTTGCGTTGCAGGCTCGACTCATTTTTTTTTTTTCTCTTTTAATTGCAGCCTAGCAACCCGCTATTTGAAAATGACTCGGCCTGACCCGACGACCCAGTCCTGGTGAAACCTTACCCGACCCGATGCCCCGGCTTCGCGAGAACCCTAGAGCTCAACGATTCGCGGCGCCAAGAGGGGGAAGCTGTGACGTCGCCTGGCGGTGACTCGGCGGCAGCGGCACCGATGGACAGTGGCTAAGGTTTCGACAGTGACGGCATGAGCGAGAACCGTTGTTACCTGTCTGTAGAGAAGGCGTGGCGCGGCGGTGAACGGTGGCGGGATGGCGTCAGCTACTATGACGGCGATGGACAGCAGATATTCGTCTTAGGGACGGCGTCGCTGGCGGTGGAGGCGACTGCCTAGAGCAACAGACTCGACGGGGCAGCGACGGTCGCGACGAGGTAGCGACAGCGGGCCGTCGGCTTCTTAAATCTGGTCCTTCGGAACCTCCTCTCTTCAGCTCCTCTCCTCCGGCTCCGATCTCTTCCCTCTCCCTCAAATCTGGGCTTGCGAGCGCTTGGGCCTCCCCTAAAGTCTCTCGGGGGAAGCTTGCGACGCTCGCCCACTTTCGATCGCTCTCTCTCCGGGTTCACTTGCCGTCGGCCTCCCCTAAAGTCTCTCGGAGGGAGGTTGTTCAAGCAGAAGACCAGATTTCTCTCTCGCTCACTCTTCAACCCTTCCCCTGAAGTCTCTCAGGGGAAGGTTTCTAAGCTTGCGTTGTTATGTCCTCTTCGATGGAGGTTGTGCCCTCCTATTTGTAGGCGAGGAGGAGGCCGGTCGATGGAGGATCGGCCGTTAGCCCTCGCACGGTGACCGGACCCCTGCGATTGAACCAGTGTCCCATCCAAGCTCCTCCAACAAGGCGTGCTTGGCATTGAAGGAAACCAATAATGGCGCTTGAGATTTGTCTCTTCCGGCCGACGTCGGCCCTACCCTCCTCGGCCGTAGGTTGTCTTCGAGCGCGCCGTTATCTCTGTGCGTGAACTACAGAGGCGGAGAAGGAAGGAGCTAGGAAGAAGAAGAGGGAAGAAGAAGGAGAGAGGGGGGTGGGCCGGGTCATGTGACCCCATGCGAAGAAAAAGGATGGGGCTGGGCTTTGAGGCCTAGCCCCAATGGTTACTGCTTTTGTTTTTTCTTTGTTTATATTTATTTATTTATTTTTGTTGTTTTTTGTTATTTTTTTGTTTATTATTCGAAAAGGAAATATAAAAGAAATTAAGGCCTAATTAATAACCTAATCAAAATTTAGGTGTCAACAGCAGGGACTTCTTCAATAGTAGATTTGGGAATTGGAAGAGTTGCTACATGAACTTCCTAAGTATCTAGAACATCATGAAGAACTCTAGTGATGTCAATAGTTTAGGTAGGAATGGAAACGGGGTTAGCAACGGGTATCAACGGTAACTTCTAAAGGTAGAGAAGTGTCTTGATGAATGTCCTGAGTGTCAGGTATTGTTTGACTTCCTTGAGCTTTTTCAGCATTAGCAGTTGCTCCTTGATCAATAGAAACTTCTTTGTCAGCATCATCAGGAAACTCAAGAGGAATGTTTTTCGAAAGTGATTCCACAAGGTCTTCCGCATGACCAAGCTCCCCCTAAGTAGAATCAACTTCAACAACACCTATATGCGAGGCAAAATCCTGCTCTCCAATAATGATTTGCTCTAGAACTAGTTCCTAATGCTCGGTGAGAGTCCGGTCCAAGGAGGCTCCCGATGTTCATCGTATCGTCAACACTTTCTAGATCATGAGTGAGATCAACATCCATCATGCTAGCCTAATCATCAATTTTTCTAAGTCGATCCTCAACATCCTTTTGTTGTTGTTCTATAGCAGTCACATCCTTTGTTTGATCTGCTACCACTCTTGTCTATGTTTCTCCTTCGCCTTCATTCTCTTCTTCAACATCATCATCAGTATCAAGTTGATATGCATCGATAATATGATCCAAATCAACTGTGTCTTCTTCAGACTTAGTTTGCATTTTTGCATTAAGCCTTTGTAGAAAGAATTGAGAGATACATCTTTGTTTAGCAATCCTTCATTTCTTGGTAGGGCGATCAACTAGATCCAATACAATTTCATCTTAATCAACTTTCAAAAGTCTAACTTTTGTATTTATCCCACCTTCGTGGTATGCTGAAAACTCATCTTCCACATCATTTGCTTATCTATCTTCAGTAGAGGTAATTGAAATTTGCTCAATTTTCTAGGGATCTCAATGATTAGTTCACAAAAAATTTTCGTGATAAGAGAACCATAGGGTAATTACCCCTTGTTCTTTAAGATAGTTCTATACATGTGCAGAATAATAAGATGAGCAATTGAAAATGAGTGACCATTTAAGATGGCCCATATCAACTTGGCTTTATATCGCGAAATATCAGTTGTGGAAGATCCCTTTGGTCTCAAGCAGTTAATAATAATCTTATGAAGTACAATCTATCTTAATGGAAACAATTGAAGAGAGACATGAGATTTGTCATCTCTAGTAAAGTTAGGAATACCGGATAGTTGTCTATATGCAACATCAGGATCAATGTCTATAGGCTCGAGTTCAGAAAATCTAACCCCCAACAATTTGGCTAGATCCCATGCTTGAATCAAATATGATTTGCCAAACATAAACTCAATAGTATCTATTGAGTAAAACGAAAGTGTTGAATAGAAATAAGTGGTTAGAGTAGGATATGTATACTCAAAGTCAAAATCGATAGTTCTCTATTAAATAACTCCCCTATTTATTACGAGATATGAAGAATTACCGATGCGCGTTAGATTTGATTAGTTCCTCTACACGATCGTCATCCGTCACATACTCAGTGATTCTCCTCTTGAAGCTTGCATAAAGCTTCTCATCATTATCCCCCTTCATCCATCATCATCAGTCCTTTTCGAGTGGCGAGAAGTTTCAACCACTTTCTCCCTCCCTTTTCAATATTTTATAGCACTTGAATCACTAGCCCTAGTGAGGGCATACTTCTAATAGGATTAGCAAACATAAACTCCAACGCCTCTTTGCTCTCAAAACCATGTTTAGCCAAAAACTACGAAATAACATCCTCACTATTCCCTAACACCTTAAGAGTAGCAACAATCGATCTTAGCTTTGAATATTCAGAAGCTGTCTGAAGAGTAGGATAGATCAAAGAACTCAGGGCTTTCATGAACTTTGGACTGTAATCACACGATGCGATTTAATCTTCTTGAACCAGAAGGTCTGGCTTTCATTTTAGGAGTAGTTTTCGGGGCCATGGTTTTGAAAGTGAAGAAAAGTTTGGAACTTTTTGTGAGAGAGAAGAAGATACGAGAAGGGTTTTGCAAAAAGAGAGTATTTGGGAGAAAGAAGAGAGATGAAGAAGAAAGAAGAAGTTTTTACTTTTTATGGAATATGAACCGTCATGATCAAAAGGGTTTTTAAGAACTATTCGATTTTTAGAGAAAATAGATAAAAATTGTAAAATTGTTTTGGAAAGAATAAAATAAACAATTTTCGAGACAAATAAAAATATATGGCAATAAATTTAATTAAGGAAGAGATTATACTTGATATACTTCCAAAAATATTCTTATAGCCAAAATTTGAAAACATAATAGTGGATCTACACGACATCTTTTGATGTACCCTATCTTTAAATACTTGGAAGCAAAAGGATTAATAATGCCAAGTTTAATGCAAATAAAATTAAATGCCTTTTTGTCAAGGGGTTTTGTAAAAATGTCAACCAACTGATTTTGAGAATCAACAAACTAAATGTTTATTTTACCATCATTGACGTGGTCGCGCATAAAATGGTGCTTGATTTCTATGTGCTTGGCCGGGGAGTGTAAGATTGGATTTTTCGTTAGGTTGATGGCATTTGTATTGTCACATTTGATTGTTGTATTTGGGTCCACTACTCAATAGTCCTTCAATTGTTGCTTTATCTAGAGAATTTGGGTGTAACAACTGCCTAAAGCGACATATTCAATTTTAGCGATTGATAAGACTACCGTTGATTGTTTTTTGGAGGACCAAGGCACAAGCATGTTGCCCAACAACTTACACGTTCTAGACGTACTTTTTCTGTTAATCTTACTTGCAAAATCAGCATCGAAATACCCAAATAACACAAACTTTGATCTCTTAGGATATCTGAGTCCTGGAGATGGGTAAGTATTAATATACTCGATAATCATTTTTAATGCAAAAAGATGAGACTCTCTAGGATTTGATTGAAATCTTGTGCACATGCATATACTAAAAAGAACATCACATCTTGAAGTGGTGAGATAAAGTAGGGAGCCAATCATGCTCCGGTATAGCTTCTAATCAACTTTCTTTCCATTTTCATCTTTATTGAGCTTTGAAGACGAAGACATAGGGGTTTCCACTTTCTTTGAATTTTCCATGTAAATTTCTTCACAAGATCCTTGGCATATCTTTCTTGGAAAATAAAGGTTCCTTTTTTCGTTTGCTTGATTTGCAATCCGAGAAAAAAATTTAATTTTCCCATCATTTTCATCTCAAATTCGTCTTGCATCAGCTTAGTAAAATTCTTGCAAAGATTTTCATTAGGAAATTCAAAAATAATGTCATCAACATAAATTTGTACTAATAGAGTTTCCTTGCCTTCTCTCCGAATGAATAAAGTTGTATCAACATTACTTTTCTCAAAACCATTATGAATGAGAAAAGTTGTCAACCTTTCATATCATGCACTATGGGCTTGTTTCAGACCGCATGAGGTTTTCTTTAGCTGATAGACATGATCTGGCTTTCATGGTTTTTCAAAGCCTAGAGGTTGTTTTACGAACGCTTTCTCTTTAATGAATTCATCCAAGAAAGTGCTCTTCACGTCCATCTAGGAAAGTCTGAAATAATGAAAATATACGTAAGCGAGTTAAAGTTTGGTCGCTTTCAATCTTACTATTGACACATAAGTTTTGTCATAGTTGATTTTTTCTTCTTGCGAGTAGCCTGCCTTTGGCAACCAGTCTTGCTTTATTCCTCATGACTTTTCTTTGATCATCGAACTTGGTCTTATGAACCCATTTTGTTCCTATAATGGGATGATCTTTCGGTCTAGGAATTAATTTCCACACTTCATTTATTTGGAATTGTTGAAGTTTCTCCTACATCGCTTGGATCCAGTTTTCATTAGATAGGGCTTCTTCGGTACTTCGTGGTTCAATCTCTAAAATAAGCACCAAAATACTAATGGCATGCTTTAGTGTGGATCTCATTTAGATCTTATTGTCGATGTTTTTGATGATCAAATCCTTTGGATGACTTGACTTGTGCTTCTAGTTTTTATTGAATATGTCATTAGGTGTTGTATGTGTCACGCCCCGATCCTCCGAGTGCATGCCCATCCCTCAGTGGTCAATTAAATAGCGACATCCCAGGACACGTTGCCAACCCATTCATTTTAATACGCATGCGGAAGCGAATAAATGAATCTCTAGACAACAACAAGATGTGATAGAAAAGTAGGGCCACCATTTTTATATAAGCCAAACCACACCTTTATACATGTCAAGCTAAGTCATATACATTACTAGTCGATATGTACAAGTCTACAAAAAGATTGATCCTCAAACAAGCTACTCCATGACTAGCTAGTCTAACTCATTCACTAATTCGGCAGTCTCCACAGGGTCAAGACGAGACAGCGGGTTCTCCATTGTACCATCATGAGGGTAAGCTAGATCCTCGTCCAAGGCAGCATCAATCACCACGGAGGGGATATCGAAAGTCTTAAGGGGACCTAGCCTAACACCATTGGGAGCATAGCGGAACCATGCTTTGAATCGATTAGGTATCTCTTGATGTGAGACTTCTTTGACCCAGACAATGGTTACAACCAGCTCATAAACCCAAAAACTTCTGGGATCAGGGAAACTAGAAACCCACTCGGTAACCCTTATGGGACGATCGTGATGCTCAGGGGGATTTGCCATCTAAAAACCTAAAAATGTTATCCCACAACGGGGTAATACGTCGTCTCAGCAAGTTCACCCCTTAAGTCCCGACTATGAAGGAAATATGCCCCAAGGACTACCTAAGCACAAGCATACGTCAGAGGACTTATCTTTGCCTCGGTTCCTTCCTACAAGGCAATTAATTGTAAATTCAACGAATCACTACAAAGACATCAAAGCATCAAATTAGATCGAGTCATTGATCAATTGACTCGGTCAATTCCAACTCATCAAGACCATCTCTCGGTCTACTCATTCTGTACTATCTATAAAGTTCGATCACATCAAGGATTGCTCACCCTAAGCTGAATATAGATAAAAATGCTCACCAAAAGCTGATAATAACGTATACTTTTTGCTCACCTTAAGCCGATATATTGAAACCCTCAGCTGATATAGTATATGACTAATGCTCATCAAAATTGTGCAATACTTAATTGTTCACCAAAGTTGTGCGATACTTAATTGCTCACCGAAGTTGTGCGATACTTAATTGCTCACCGAAGTTGTGCGATACTTAATTACTCACCCAAGCCGTGCGATACTTAATTGCTCACAAAAGCATGCGGTACTTAGGGTATACTTTGCTCATTCTAAGCTAATATATCAAAACTCCTAGACTGATATAGTATACCATTCTACCCAACCAACTATTTCGCCACTTTTATCATACTTGATAAAAATAATCATGTGTGAGTACATGGTCGGTCTCACCAAAAAAATATAATATCTTTACTTTATACAATCCCACTATGCATATAGTTGATTATGGCATCCCAAAATTTCATGAAAACCCTTGGATATACCATGAACCGTGAATAGATGATGGAAGCGCCATCGGATTTTATTATGGCCATTAGACTAATGGATTTCAATTAAACAAGGCCAAACATTGAATGGACTATTGTTTTGATTTGGAAATGTATCCTATATCTAAGTGTGATCAATGATTGTACTAAAGGATAAATTGACAAAAGAATTTTCTATTCTTGGCAGTGTACTTTATGAGTTGGATTTTTATTGATTTATATTACAAAATTTTATGGCCATGTGAGTATTTGAGATTATGAAATTAAGTGGGGATTAAAGTAAATTGTTAAGAGCAACTATGGGCTTATTTAGTATTTTTTTTTTGGCCTTTTAAAAAGTTGGATTTTTGGCCCAAGAGTGTTGGGTCCAAAGTGGGCCAAGAGGCTCGGCCCAAGAAGCCCCATGGGCTGTCAACCGAAGGGGGGAGAGAGGAGCTGGATGGGCCTCCTCCATGTGTCTTCAACAAGGAAAACACTTGTCTCCTTCTTGGAGAAGAGTGTCCCTCCATGCAAAAATGGAAGCATGCAAGGGTTTTATTCAACCCAAAAGGAAAAGGGGAAGGGGGTGGTCGAAGCTAGGTGCCGAGAGAGAGAGAGAGTGAGAGAGAAAGAGAGAAAGGAAAGGAAGAGAGAAAGGGGAGATCGTGCGTGTGAGAGAGAAGGAGGAGTTCGTTCGCCGCCTTGCCCACCATCTTTGTTGTTGTTTGTGTTCGGATTAGAGGCAAGTAGAGTCCTAAAACCTACCCTTTGCTTGCTGTGATGTGTGTGTAGAAGATGGTGAATTTTGGCTGTGGTAGATGTGATGAAAGGTCGAAGCTATGGGGAGAAATTCGTTGGCCTAGCATGCTGTTTTCTGGAAAAACCAGTCCGACCCTTCACGAGTTTGTGAGCTGCATACCACATTTTATTTGGAATCTTGCTTCTATCTCTTCATGAAAGTTGTAGAGAACATGTTGATGAATAACATACTAAAATTTGAGACAAAACGGACAAGGATTGCCTGGCGAAACGATTTTCCTGAGGAGAGATTAGATCTGGAATTTGTTGTGCTGACCTTTAGTGATTTCGTGGACTGTAAAGTAGCTTTCTTGCAAAAATCTCACTTTGAGTTCTGAATGAAAGTTGTAGTGTACTTTTTGAGGTAAAACATATCAAAAATTTAGAGGAACTGAACAAAAATAGGTCGGTGAAATCATTGTCCTTTGAAGAAACTGGATCTCGGAAAATGCTACCTCGACCTAGTATGATTCTGTGATTTTTATAAAATCATACAGTTAAAATTTGATCATGTGTCCTTAATAAAAGTTGTAGGTAATATTCTGAGGTATAACATACTGAAAATTTAGAAGAAACGGACATAGGTAGATTGGTGAAATAAGTTTCCTTTGAAAGAAGATAATCTGGAAAAACGACACCGAGAACAGGGGGAATAAATCGTCTATATCTGTTAATATAGAACGATTTGGGTTTAAATTTCTTCACAAGATATTTACCCTTAGGACTTTTCTATAACATATAAAAATTTCAGAATTTTTGGATCTGATTTACGATTTTTACCGAATTTGTGAATGAAACTGTGTGTGGCAATATTCTGAAATTTTAAGGACTGTGATGCGCGGGTTGTACCGATTTGTGTGATGTTCTTTTGATATGGTGTCCTTCATGGAATACTTTCCTCTAGATCTTGTATATAACATGTCAAATATTTAGAATTTAATAAGGCTATTTACTAATTATTCAAGAATTATGACTAAATGAGCGCAATCTGTTTTTATCCGAAATTGTTGTATTTTCAAAAATGAATGAAATTGTCCCATGTGATATGATGTCTTGAATGGTTGATTATGCTTCATATGTGGTGACATACGACATATTATATGACATCAAAAGCTGGTTGAGACTCTTGATATTGATGCATCGAATGCTATGTTGAAATTGAGATACATGTGTGAATATAAATTGAAATAATAATAAGACCGTCGGAGGTGTAAGCCAACGATGCCTCGGGAGTTTCGAGATACCCGGAGTGTGTGTGCCGGATGTCCTCGGGAGTTTCGAGATGCCTGGAGGTGGGTGCCGGAAGCCTCGGAGGTGTGTGCTGGGGGGATACCTTGTGATACTAGTTGGGGTATGAGATGCCTGGAGTGTGTGTGCCGAATGCCCGGAGGTGTGTGCCGGAGGTTCCTCACGATGCCAGGTTGGATGCGAGTGATAAATTGTGGGATGCAAACATTCGTCCCTGAAAAGATAAAAATTGAGATTGTATCATGCGCGTGGATGTGTACATATGGCATGGGATGAACCTCATGGGGATGCAAGCATGAAGTGCATGGTGGTATATGCACGTTGCATGGTGATATATGTATGGCTACTTGATGATACATGTATAAGTGCATGGTGGTATATGCACATTGCATGATGACATGCATGGCTGCTCGATGATATAAGTACAAGTGCATGGTGATTTATGTATGTTGTATGGTGATATATGCATGGTTGTAAAGTGAGGTATGCTTGAATGCATGAAAGATATGTGTTTTATTCTTAATTGTTCTGCTTGACGCATTGTGTAGTTTGGTGGATCTTTACTGCTGAGTGGTTGTACTTACCCCGTTTGGGGACTAACATTTCAGACTAGATAAGATACCTCTGCTGCCACTGCCACCGGTAGATCAATCAAGTGGTTGGATATGACCGCGAGGAGGAGGATAGCAAAGGAAGGAACTTTTGGACGCTGACATTGATCGATGGACTTTAAGTATACGACTGTTGGAGGAGATGTCGGTCATCTTTTGAAGTATAGCCGAGTATAGAAGACTATGACATTTTGATGTACTGATGAATGATGTCCATTTAGTTTAAGTAAATAAAAGTGTTCGGCTTTTACCTATAAATGTTTAGTGGGTGTGCATCGTTTTTTGAATATAGGGAAGAGAGTTGATGGATGTGCTTCCGCCATATAAATTGTGCAGGGACCGATCTAAAAGATGTAAACCCCCAGGATTCATGAATTATAATGAAATTCCTTGGTATCAGAGTATTACATTATCAGGTTAAGTGAAAGAGAAGCAAACAGTGGCGACCCTAACGGATCGGGGGCTGTCGAGGGGTGCCACATCGATAAAAACATTTTTGGCATTGTAAATTGATGCTTGGTGATTTTCTAATTAAATACTGAAATTAATAAAGTTTGGGATAAATTCTCAAAATTACAAATCACACTCAAATTGCACAAAATAGCACTCAATTAATTAAACAAATCACACCATTGCGATCAACATAAAATTCTGATCCCCGGCTATCTCGGTCTAATTTTTGAAAAACAATAATTAATTAAATAATTATGAAAATTAATTAATAAATAGCAATAAATAGCAAAAATGCACACTTAGGCCAGAAAAGCCTAAATAAAAGCCAAGACGGGCCCAAAAAATTTCCAAACCTATCTAGATAAATACCACGGCTTATCTACTGGCTAATTGCACTACTCTAACCACCTAACATGCAATATCGAATCATTAAATCACTAATCCGTTCTAACTAACAACATAATCCATACTTAAGCTAAACTAATTAACCCTTAAGCATAATTAACTTCCTAAGCAGGGATTAGTGAATAAACTCACTTGATTAACGAGCCAGTGAGTTCACTTTGACGAGGACGCGAAGACGAGCAACAAACTCTAAAGCAGGGGCACCAAGCGAGGTCGGGACAGGCCTGAAAACGGGCCTTGATGCCCACAAACCCTTATGGCTTTGGTTCAAGATCTTGGGCCCAAGGAGCTACAACAGGTGGCTGGTTCGGCCACGGCTTACGATCAGTCTTGGTGGCCGCGGGTGGGGGTGCGGGCTCGGCTTGACGGGCTGAGCTGCGGCTGCTGATGTGACATCCTGAAATTTCAATCATGTTTTCAATTGAATAAATTGGGTCTTTCATCAACGTGCCTATAGTGCTATTCTCTGAGCTGATCACTCTTGAGATAACTAGACTATATGGATAAGTCATTAAAGGATTTTAACGCAATAGACTTGAGAATTCGACTAGGAATTGACTGCTCGACTGTGCTAAATTGCAAGGGTCATTACGGCACAATTGAAAATCGATCAAAGACCGGAAATAGGTCGATTCAACAGAGGTATGTGATTAAGTGTGAGTGATTCTACCTAATTACAAAATTCTTGTCAATCGACACTAGACTGATTTTCTGTCGTTTTGGGTACTCTGTGTCTATAATTGAAACCTTGAGATTTTCACGACAACCGAGAGTCTGTCGAAGATGTATATTGTGGCTCGACAATAATCGACCACGGGTCAATTGCACTAAAAATTCCTAAAAGCTACCCGGTAGGTTAAATCATGCTAAAACTGCATTAGATTGAAATTAATCACTAATTTGAACCCGATTTTAGAAATTGAAAGTTCTATCATGTCACGATTTATTTAAGAACGTCTACTCATCCTTTGAAGAATTTTTGACAATTTCAGGATTTTTAATGGAAACCGATACGGACGTTTCGGAAAAGAACGGAAATTCAGATTGGCCGAATTGAAGGGATTTTTGACTTGCAAACCGAGCTACTTGGTGAAAGGGAATTGTAGAAATTATGTGGGCTTTTTCTTCATCAAATCTGACATCAAATTGAAGAATTTGGGTGGAAATTGAAGCTCAAATTGAAGAATTCGGAGCTAGGCTTGGGGCAGCAATTTTTGGCATCAAATCAAATTATTTTGGGTGTTTATTTTACAAGAAAGTATTATTGGACCAAGAGATATCTTTGAGGGCTTTAAGAGGACCAAGCATTCAATTATTTAGATAATCCGTGTTGACTATTCTCCCCTCATCCGCCACCCTTCCCCTTCATTGCTTTTCCATTTCATTTTCATCTTCTCGCTTTTGCTTCTCCTTCATCTTTCCTTCGAAGACCCAGCCGTCCCTGCCTTCTTTCATTTTCTCTTTTGTTTCATTGCTCAGCATCCACCGAATTAAGCCAACATCTAGCCGCCCCCTCTCCACTACTTTTTGTCTCCGTTGGTCAACACTCACTTCACCGAAGCCATTTGTTGACCGCTCCATCTCCATCGAGCGCCAGCTGCCCACGTCCGAAGCTGCTGCCTGTTCATCCATCTCCATCGAAGCAACGCCACCCCACCATTTGTCCATCTCCACCAAGCTTCGTTGCCACGTCCAGCTTTCTGCCGAAATCAGCCGCTTGAAGCCGCAAGTCAAGCAGCAGCAAAGCTCAGCCAAATTTAGCCCTTGGCCGTGAGCTTTGCGAGCCATTTTTCGAGCCCGATCCATGCCCCGTTGGCGTCGCCATTTTGGGACTTGTTGATCCTCATTGCGTCCCCGTCGTTTTGGTTCGAGCGGATCGTAAATCAATTGAGTTTAATTTATTAATCCTTGCTATTTTGTGCAATTGAGTGTGATTCGTGATTTTGAGTAATTATCCCAAAATATAATATTTTTGGTAATTAATTACAAAACTACCAGGCATCGGTCTATAGCGCCAAAAATGTATTTTGAGACTACTGAGTTTAGTTGGATTTTTAAAAGTGAAAATATTGTATTTTGGCTAAGGCCGACCGTGTACCCACACACGATTATTTTTGTCGAGTATTTTGAATACGAAGAAAATAGGTCATGATGTTATGTTAATTGAGGAAATTAAGTGTGAAACTCAATGTCATGGACCGTGGATGAATAATCATGTGATCATATGGGAGAGGTTAAAAAGACCGCCGAATGTCTAGTAGGCTACGCCGTTAGGCCGAGATTACCACCTAATAAAGGTTGTGCCCATCGGGCCATGATTACCACCTAATAGAAGTTGTGCGCATTGGGCTGTGATTTATCTAGTTCCACTATGAGACCGCCCAATCTGGAATAGGTTGTGTAGTGAGTGGCCATGTTTAATAATTAGAATGAGTACTTGATGTGATTGGATTTTACAGCTATTACTAAATGGCTTGACCAATAGAAGGTCTGGATGACATGGAATCAACTAGTTCGATTGATCGATGATTCAATTGGCTTGATAATTTGATTGAGTCAAATGATCTGGTGAATATATAAATTGTACTGACGTGCAGGAAGGATTTTAGGCAAAGGTAAGTCCTTTATCTCATGATTGTGCATAGACAACCCTTGTGGGCGTATTTTCTTTCTAGTCGGGGCTTAGCGAGTTGAACTTGCTGAGACGTCGTCTCACCCCGTTGTGATATAACATTTTTAGGTCCCTAATTGATAGTGATGGAGGACCCGAAGCTTGGAGTTTAGGAGGTAAAGCTCGAAGAATCGGCGATCATGTATGACTAGCTAGTCATAGGACAATTCTCTTTTGTTGGTAGCCGGTCCCTTTTGGGTGTTTATAAAAAGGTATTTTGTGAAAAGTTGGTCCTACTTTTCTATCCCATTGAATTGTTGTCTAGGGATTATCTATTTGCTTCTGCATGTGCATTAAAAATGAATGGGTCGGCGATGCGTCTTGGGATGTTGCTATTTAATCGACCAGTCAGGGATGCGCACGCACTCGAGGATCGAGGCGTGATATCCCCGTTTACGTGGTATCAAAGTATGGTTAGTAATTGGAGTGATAAGGTGCGATGGTTCATGGGATAGTTAGTAGGAAAGGCCTTTAATTCATGACCGGTGCATGTCTATGATAGTTGATTGATAGAATTGTTTGTTGTTATCGCTTGACTTCTAGTTCAGTGTGGAATTGGAAGGTAGGTTTTAGTAGAAAGCCTGTAAGATGAGCAATCAGGAGCAGAGGACTCCTAGGAAGAGTACCGTTAGGACTGCAGCTCAGGGTAGAATGCCGACAAGTAGCTCACACCGGAGGCCAAAAATCCCTTCAAATTGGCCAATCCGAATTTTAGTTTGTTTTCTGATTCATCTGGATTGATTTTTCGTAAAAATTTCGAACTAACTGAAAATTCCTCGAAAGATGAGTCAATGTTCCTAAAATAACTCATGACATGACAAAACTTTCAATTTCTGAAATCGGGTTCAAATTTGCGGTTAATTTCAATCTGGCACGATTTTAGCGTGACCTAGTCTGTCGGTTAGCTTTTAGAAATTTTTGGTGCAATTGACCCGTAGTTAATTTTCTTCAAGCCACAACGTACCTCTTCGATACATTGACGACTCTTGGTGGTTGTGAAAATCTTAAGATTTCAAATACAGGCACAGGGTAACCAAAATGATAGAAAATCGGTTTAATGCCGATTGGCAAGAATTTTGCAATTAGGTGGAATCACCCACACTTTGATTACACATCGCAGTTGAATCGACCTATCTCCGGCCTCTAATTGATTTTTAATTATGCTATAATGACTTTTGTAGACTAGCATGGTCGCGCAGTCGATTCTTGGTCGAATTCTCAAGTTTATTGTATTAAAATCACTTAACGGCTTCACATGATAGGCTAGTTATCTGATGAGTGGCCATCTCGGAGAAACGTAACTATAGTCGCGTCGATTAGAGGCTCAATTTATCCAATTAAAATCAGAATTTGAAAATCAGGATGTCATAGTATGCTTCCCACTATCGTGCTTATCAGAACTTTTTTGTTGCTATGGCTGTTCATCTAATTTTAATTCCTTAACTTCTTCTAGTACTTGAAATGTGTCAAATGACTACTTTACTTGATTAGAATCTTAATGGATCTGAGGATTTTCATCAAACTTCATGTAGATGAACTCCTCCACTATACGAGATCTTTTATTGTAGACTTTGAAAGCTTTGCTAGTAGTTGAGTATCTCGGGAATATGCCTTCATTTGATCTTCCATCAAACTTACATGGCCGATCATTGGCATTTCTTAAGATAAAAAGTTTACATCCAAAAACTCTGAAATATAGAATTACTGGTTTCCCACCTTTGAAAGCTCTTAGGGGGTCTTTTCTAAAGAGGGCCTAAGGAAAACTCGATTTAGGATGTAGCATGCTATTGAAATGGCTTTAGTCCAGAAGCGTGATGCAACTTTACTTTCTAAAAGAAGAGTTATTGCCATTTCTTGCAATGACCTGTCTTTCCTCTCTATTACGTCATTTTGTTTAAGTGTATAGGGAGTCGAAAACTGATGCTTAAAACCACTTTATTAACAAATGTTTTGAAAATTTGATTTTCGAACTCACCCCATGATCAGTTCTAATGGAAGAAATGGAATAACCTTTTTCATTTGAATTCGTTTGGCAAACTTTGAAATATGAGAATATGCTTTATGCTTATGTGCAAGGAAGAAAATCCATGTGTACCTTGTATAATCATTAACTATCACCAAGTAGTACATTTTACCTCCAAGACTTGGCATTCTTATAGGGCCGAAGATGTCTATATGAAGAAGCTGTAAAGCTCTGTTAGTCCTGATGAAATATGTGACATCCTGAATTTCAGGTTCTGATTTTGATTGAACAAGTTAGGCATTTCATTAACGCGCTTATAGTTCTTTTCCCTGAACTAATCACCCATGAGATAACTAATATATCAAGTGAAACCGTTAAGGGATTCTAACGCATTAGACTTGAGAATTCGACCAGGAAATGGCTTATCGACCGAGTTAATTTGTAAGGGTCATTACGACACAGTTAAAAATCTATTAGAGATCAGAGATAGGTTGACTCGACAAAGGTATGTAATTAAGTGTGGGTGATTTCACCTAATTGCACAAGTCTTGTCGATCGGCACTAGACCGATTCTTCTGCCGTTTTGGTACCCTGTGTTCGCATTTGAAACCTTGAGATTTTCACGACAACCGAGAGTTGCAAATGTGTCGAAGATGTACATTGTGACTTGAAAATAATCAACCACAGGTCAAATGCATGAAAATTCCTAAAAGCTACCCGGTAGATTAGGATGCGCTAAATTCGCCCGGATTGGAATTAACCATGAAATCAAACCCAAATTTAGAAATTGAGAGTTCTGTTATGTCACAAGTTATTTTAGGAATGTCGACTCATCCTCTGAAGATTTTTCTATAAACCAAGTTTTTCGGCGAAAAATCAAAGTATGGTTATTTTAGCTCGGGAAAATTGGTAGGCCCGCTTTAGGTCACACTTTTGGGATCCAAGATGGTTCTATGGTCAAGGAAAAATGTGCAATTAAGTGTGGTTACATTGGATGAATTTATGGACTTCAATTTGAGCTCAATTGGATTTAATTGGAAGAGGATTGATTGGATTTGATGTTCAAAGTCACAAAATTCGTATACCATTGGGGGAGAGACATTTTGCACCTATTGGCAAGGTTGTGGAGGAAGTTTGAGGAGAGAGAATGGCTGATGTCATGGGTTTTCATGGTGGGGGCAAGAGAGAGGAGGTTTGGACAAGTGTTGCAAGCTTGAGGGCCACCAAGTGGAGCCCCCTCTTCAGCAGCTTCTTCTCCCTCAAAATATGGCTTTCTCCATTGTTGTTGAAGAGGAAAAGCACAGCAAAACCAGAGGAAACCCAGCGGAAACTACAACTCCCTTCCCCTTTGTCCGTTCGACCTCCCAATGCCGCCGCACGCCCACCGGAATCGCTCCACCATTGCTCGCACGCCTGGCCTGCTCAAGTGCTATTTCACGTTTGTCTTGCCGTCCAAAGCTCCTATCTAGTGTCGCCAGCCACTGTCGGAGCCAGCTAAGGCCGCCAAAGGTCTCGCCTGCACCGCCTGGACCAGCTGCTGCCTTTGCCGTTCCTCCTTTGCTGTTTCTGAGCCGAAGTAGCCACTAGTTCTAGCTGGTTCGGTCCAAGATAGAAGCTGAAGAACCAGCAAAGCCGTGAGGCTTTGTAAAGCATTTTCCGACCCTTCCGGACCTCGCTTAGTGTCATCATGGGCTAGTATATCGCTCGCCTTCGTGTCCTTGTCGAGGTGAACTCATCGACGTTCAAATCCGGTGAGTTTATCCTCCAAATCTCACTTAGGAGGTTAATTATGCTTAATGGGTGGTTAAATTAGCTTAGTTAATGGTTATTTAGATTCAGGATTGTAATTAGTTTAGTGGATAATTAATTAGGGCTATTGTGAGGATTAGATTAGTGTAATCTAAATTAGGCCTCAATTAATTATTTTATATAAATTAATTATTTCGAAATTATTTAATTATTTAATAATAAATGTATATCATATTTAATTAATAACAGATTATTTATTTATTTAATTTTCGGAATTTAATTAATTAATTATTATTTTTCGAAAACGATACTAGGAGAACTGTTCATTAAAATTCTGTGCTAACTGCTGTGATGTGGTTAGATTATGCAAGTATGGATTTTACTTAGAAAATCCCAAGTGTCGGGTTTTAACACCAAAAATATATTCTAAGTATTATATCAAACAGTGGGGTTTGAAAAAGGAAAATATCAGTTTTCTGGTTTGAATTGATGTGTACCCACGCACGACTACTTTCTCATATTTTTTAATACAAAGAAAAGAGACCAGGATCACTGTTTTAATCGAGACATGTGAGTGAAACGCACGACTACTTCGTCTCGAGTTGTTAAGCTGGACGTACCCTGTATGGGATGCCCCATATAACGGGCTTGGGTCGCAGTTGATTCTGGGCCTATGCTCCTTCGAGAACGCAGTCAACGTAGTGACGAAGCCGTACTCCAAGGTGGAGAGACGATGCTTGGCTAAATGCCAGTAGATAGTCGAACTGCGAGTAGGCTATGCTCATGTGTGGTAGTGACAATAATTGGAACGCATGCTGAATGTTATTGATGCGTCGAATTATAGGACAAAATTGCGTGGCATGGTATGGGACATGTCATAATGGTTTGGTCTTATAACTGGGACTCCCGTGGTTGTTTGATCTGATATTATTGGCATTCCGGTTGTTTAAGTTCTTATTACTACATGTGATTGAGTGATAAGAATTGTACTAACTTTTGTAAGAAGGAATTGAGGCGAGGTAAGTCTTTTGTGTGGCGTGGCTAGGCCACCCTTGAGTGTATTTCCTTTCTAATAGGGTTGAGGGGTGGACTTGCTGAAACATTGTCTCACTTTGTTATTGAATAACCATTTCCGTGTCCTTAGAGGACGGGGTGGCCGATTCGTTTTGGTTGGCCTTATGGAGTTGCAGAGTTGAAGTCTGAAAGTTTGAAGATCGTGTTCAACTTGTAGGTCATAGGATGGTTCCGTTTTAAGAGCCGGTCTTTTGTAGACTTTTGGTTGTAGTTCTCTGTTTGTAAACTCCGTTGGTTTATGAAAATGTTTGGTTACGAAATTACTTCCTGCTTTCCTATCCCGTATTCGTTTGTCAGGGATTTTATAATGCACTTCCGCATGTGCATTTAAAATGAATGAGTTGGTGATGAGTACCTGGGAACATCGCATCTGATCAACCACAGTGGAATGTGCGTGCGCTCGGGGTTTAGGGTGTGACAAAATATATAGGTTTAAAAGAACTCTTTACTTGTTTACCTAGTACATAGATTGAGTAGAATTTAGATCTTTCAAACTTAAGATCTAGTGATCCTCGTACCAATTTCTTTAAGGAGAGCTTCGATATTTGCTTGTGCTTACGTGCCCAAGCTTTTTGTACCAAAGATCTGCTTCGTCCTTGATAGAGATCATATACTGAACATCATCAACAATTGTATCTAGTAAATAGATATTTTCATGTCTCCTTTCAGTAAACGACTGCTTCAAATGTTTACTCATACCTTAGCATTTGTTTTCTTGAAAGTAGATTTTGTAACTAGCATCACATAATTAGCCAATGTTGACGAGATTATAGTTTAGACCTTTCACAAAGGATACATCTCTTATAGTCAAATTTCCCATCTCTATTGTTCCTTTGTCGATGATCTTTCCTTTATTGTTCCCTCCAAAGGAAACACTTCCACCATTGAATCTTGAGAATTTAATGAACTTGCTTGGATCACCGATCATATATCTTGAGCAACCACTATCAAGGTATCATTTGTTTCTCTTTTTCTTTGGTACATACACAGATTAAGACAAATTCAAATCTTCTTTGGTACCCATATTTGTTTGGATCCTCTCTCGTTAAAAAGATCGGTCATGCGTAGAAAGTTTCTCTGAATTGTAACCTTTGGAACAATCATTTTCATAATGATCATGGCTACTATAGATTGGACATTTAAAAAGGTCTTGACCAACGGGTTTTCTAAACTATTTTCTAAAATGATTTTCATAGAAAACTCTCGGAAGTTTTTACGTCTTCATTTCTTTGTGAGTTGAAAAATCATTGTCTAAAATCTTTTTGTTTTTGCATCGAACTCCTAATTTGTTGTAGTGTGGGATTTGGATGGACAAAATATGGTCTAAAGTCTTCGAGCCAATTTAAATCTTTTTGCAACATCCGAAATTTCCTTTTTCAAAGAATTGTTTTCTTTTAAAACAAAATAATGATTTTCTTTTGTTTGAAGAAGATCCTTTTCAAGATACTCAATCTTTTCTTTTTGAAAAGAATCCTGCTTCTCAATCTTGAGTATTCCTTCTTCAATTCTGAAAATTTTCTAAGCGCAACCTTGTAATCAATAAGTAATTCTTCTATATAATTAGATACTTCAACATGAATATGAACGTCTCTTACCTCAAATTCTTCTTCAGAATTAGATTTTGCCATGAGACAAATATTTGCATATTTTTCATCACTTTCTTCGCACTCAGTGTCACTTCACATTTCGGCCTTCAATGTTTTTTTTTTTTGTCTTCTCATACTTGTTCTTTCTTTTCTTCAAAAGAGAACAATTTGGTTTGATGCGTCCTCGCTTCTTGCATCTAAAGTAGATAACATTTTTATTTTCCTCTGTCATTGAAGTATCTCTTTTGCTTAGATGATTTGAAAGGTTTCTTTCCTTTGAACTTCCTTTCTTTTCTAGCCATTTTTTGAAGCTTTTTCACCATAAGGGCTATCTCCTCATCATCCTTGTCATCTTCATTTGAATCTAAATCATCAGAATCAAGATTAGATTCAAACGTTCTTCTTCATAGGATCAAAGTATTCCCATGAATTCATCCACAGAATGAGGTGAGATCCTTTGAGTCTCTCGAATGGATGTCTTGATGTTGTTCCACTCCTTTGATAAACCTCAAAAAATCTTGTTCATTTTCATTGGGTCTGATACAAATTGCACTTGATGTACTAATCCATTGACAATGTCAGTAAATCTATTAAATGTGTTGATTATGAATTCTTCAGGTTTCATTTTGAATGTTTCATATTACTGGAGAATAATGTTTATCTTCATTTCCTTAACTCGATCGGTTCCTTCATAAGTTACTTGTAATCTATCCCAAATTTCTTTTGTTGATTCACATGAAGAGATTCAATTATATTTAGATGGGGATAAAGCGCAATATAAAGAGTAAACAACTTTAGCATCTAGTGCTTCTCTTTTAGTGATGTTTGCATCCGAAAGAGCTGAGGTTTCTGGTTTTTTTTCTTTCTTCCTTAGTCGAAGAAGTCTCTAGTCTTATGCCTTTAAGAAATAACATCTCACTCCAAAGGATCCTTAGATATGATGAATGCTTTTATCTTATTTTTCCACATGTTGTTATCTTTTCCATCAAAGTATGGAGGCCTTGTGTCGCTCTGTCCTTCCATAGGACCTGGTGCAATATTGCTAGCCATAGATAGATCATTAACTAAGAAGTAGTAAAGCACTTCAATAAAGAGTAACTAGGCTCTAACACCAATTATTATGGCTAAAACATCACCTAGGGGGTGAATAGGTGACTTTATGGAGAAGGAATTTAAATAAATATTGCAACAAGATAACTTCTGATGAAGTGATCAAATCTTATCAGCATACAATTCTATTGCATTTAATAAGAAGAGTAAAAGATAGAGAATTGCACATGCAAAATTATAGTAGTTCAGCTTTTGCAAGCCTACGTTCACTCTCATGTGCTATAGTCTATTGGTTGGAATTCACTAGTAAAAATCAATCAGAGGTTACAAGTGCTGAGCTGTAAGCACTCGAGTTTGTGTGAACAACTCCTCACACTCTCAAACTCTAAAGGATTACATAGTATTGCTCAACAAAGATGAATATATGAGATCACAAAACACTTTTTAGACTCTCGGATTTAAATGCTTCAAATCTCATGAATGTGAATTATATTCCTTCAGCTTTGAACCTCCTCTTATACTCCTTCTAGTCCAAGCTAACCATTGGACATATTTCCATAATTTATGCTACCCATACAGCA
The DNA here is from genome assembly GCA_014182725.1 of Eucalyptus brandiana. Taxonomy (NCBI): domain Eukaryota; kingdom Viridiplantae; phylum Streptophyta; class Magnoliopsida; order Myrtales; family Myrtaceae; genus Eucalyptus; species Eucalyptus brandiana. The sequence continues at coordinate 3,730,412 of CM024676.1, forward strand.
GTTTGGGTTTACAAAAAGTCGATTGTTTATGAATGGAAAAAATGTTTCACCTTTAGAAAGAAATTCTAGGAAAGTTAAATCTCCAAAAAGATATTAGGAAGACTTTTCTTTTGAAACTCTTTATAAGTATGGTAGGAAATCCAACTAATCGCCACTAGCCATTGCACGAGAATATTTGACTCATTTCTAACCATTTGACATAATGTATAAAGAAGGAAGTAATTAAGTCACGACTCTGGTTTTGATTGATAAGTCTAATCACATTCCATCAGACTTTCCACCTGAAAAATAGAACTCTAAAAAAGATGGCCAATGTTATGCTCTTAAGTTTTGATTTATCGTAGAATTTGTGGGAGGAGCTAGTTTTAACTAGCAAACTATATTCTTAATAAAATACCACATTGGAAGACGGGTAAGGCTCCATATGAGTTATAGAATGGAAAATTATCATCCTACAATTTTTTGAAAGTGTCGGGGTGCCTAGTCATAGTGGTGATTCCTCCCTGTCAACAAACTCTATTGAGACCTAAAACGATAGGTTGTGTCACGCCCTGAACCTCGAGTGCGTGCAAATCCCTCGGTGGTCGATAAAATTTGTGACGTCCCAGGACGTGTCGCCGACCCAATCGATTATGCACATGCGAAAGCAAATTAACTAATCCCCTAACAACAACAGACATGGGATAGAAAAGCGGGACAATCATATAAAACAAACCACACTTTTATAAACAAACTAGTTTGTACATAGAGGCTAACTCTAAGGTCTAAGTACAGGAGGTCCATCTCCAGAAAGAACTATTGAGCCACTTGTGCTCCTGACCCTTCCGCCTCAAGCTCCAGGTTCTTCACACTAGAGAATTGAAAATGGTAACCCATGACGGGGTGAGATATAAATCTCAGCGAGTTCACGCCTTAAACCCCGAGACTCACCTTGCCTCACACCTAGAGGCAGCCTACACACTTAACCAATGAGACTCACCTTGCCTTGGTCCTTCCTGAACATCAGTATAGTTTGTAAAACATACTATCAAACCAATCAAACATAGGAGTCCCGATTATAAAATCAAATCGTTATGATAATGTCCCACTCCGTGTCACACAATTTCGTCCCATAATCAAGCACGGGTAACTCATATCAGCAGCGGTTCAATCCACAACCGATATTTACTCTCAATATTCAAATTCTCAATTCAAACTCAACATTCCCACTAAATATTCCGACTCAATACTCAATACCAGACTCAAGGTTCTAGAGGCGCCTCCTCCCAACGAAGTTCCAATATCGTGTGGCACTTAGTCCTTGATCACAATCAGTAATAGCTCGAGGTACTAGAGGTGGCTCCTACAAAGTCACACTGTTGTATAGCACTTAGTTCTCGACTATCGTGAGCAATAGCTCAAGATACTAGAGGTGGCTCCTACGAAGTCACGCTATTGTGTAGCACTTAGTTCTTGGCCACGAAAAGCACTAGTACAAGGTTCTAGAGGTAACTCACACGAAGTCTCGCTATCGTGTAAAACTTAGTTCTTGACTATGCATGACAGTACTGAAAAGCTTCTAGAGGTGGCTCCCGTGTGACTCAAGTCACCATGTAGCATTTAGACCTTTACTATAATAAGCAACGATATAAGGTATTAGAGGTGGTTCACACGATGGGTGTAGCACTTAGTTCTTTACTGTCTCATGACCCATTGGGTTTTCTCAACATAACATATGTCACCTCATCTTTCAATAGTCATCTTGCCCTAACTATAAACCATCACTCGATCAGTCAATCACAATCAAGGGTATTGTGCTTTGCACTTAAATGCCTTAATTAAAATAACAAACTTCGCCTATTTTCTTCATACTAAAAATACTTGGTAAAATAATCGTGTGTAGGTACACAATCAGTTTAAATTAGAAAAAGTGATATCCTTCATTTTAAAATCTAATTATTTGATATAGTACTTAAAAAAAAAAAAACTTCGATGTCAAAACTCGACACCCAGTATCTTTTAATTAAATACCAAAATTTCATAATTTTGAAATAAATACTCAAAATCACAATCACCATTCAATTTGCACAAATTAACATTCAATTGCATAAACTAAGCACACCACTACAATCGGCAAGAAATTCCGATCACCGACTATCCCGGTATAATTTTTGGAAAATATTAAATAATTCAATAAATAGCAAAAAAATTAAATATATAAATCCAATAAATACATACTTAGGCCTAATAATGCTAATCTAACCACCTATTGGACTAATTAAATTACCCTAACCATCCTAACTATAAGACTACATAATAAACTAGCTAACTACAATATCTTACCACCTAATAAACTAATTTAACAAATCTAATTTAACTAAACACACTACTAATTACACTAATCAAATCTTAACTTAATCTAAACACCCCATAAGCATAATTAATATCCTAATGAGAGTTTAGGACATAAACTCACCAATTTAGTGCAAAAATCGATTCACGGCAACAGCGACGCGATGGCGGCTGAAAATGGCCCAAGACGGCTCAGCTAGGGTTGAGCTTCGGCCTTTGGGCGGGTCTTGGTGGGGATGTAGCTGGGCTCACTTTGATGGAGGAACGATGGAGCTAGAATGTGCGGGCTACAACGGGGCTATGGGCATGAGTCGAGGGGGAGTTACATTGGGTTGAATCGGTGGAGGAGCGGGAAATAAAATGAAAGGTGGGGTTGGTGATAGACGGTGGGGTACTTCGGTGGAGGGACAAAGAATGGTGGAGCTACAGCGTCGACGATGGGTAGTGATGTTGGGGTTAACTAAGCGAAATGAAGACACGAGGAATTGGGGTGAGGTGGCAGCGAGAAAGAGAGAGAGAGAAAGTGGAGATGGAGCGATTCGTTCACTTTGGTGGGGCGAGAGGACGTGAAGGAAATGAAAAGAAAATAGGAGCAGAAGACTTCGATGAAGTGGGAGGCTCTCACGAAGAAGGAGGGGGATCAGTTGAGGCGTGCATGAGAAGCTGAAAAGAGGAGGGAAAAGTTGATCAAAATATCCCATTTTTCATCATGTCTTAGTCCCCAAAAGTCCACATGTTCATCCCCATTGTCCCCCATAATACTTTCTTGCATAAAATCCCACAATTAACTAATTTTGGTGCCAAATGTTGCAGCTCCCACACAAACCTACGAATTTCATCAATTTTGATCTCAATTTCTTCACCAATTTCCCTAATTTGATGATCAATTTTGCTGAGGAGGAAGCCTACACAATTTTCACAATTTCCCTTCACAATAGCTCACTTTGGAGGCCAAAAATCCCATCAATTTGGCCCCTCTGAATTTCTTTTCTTTTCCGAATTCTCCGAAATTGATTTTCTGTAAAAATCTCGGGCTCGCCCAAAATTATTCGGAGAATGAGTTAACGTTCTTAAAATAAATCGTAACATGCTAGAACTTTCAATTTCTGAAATCGGGTTCAATTTTGCAGTTAATTTCAACCGGACGCAATTTTAGCGTGACCTAACCTACCAGGTAGCTTTTAGGAATTTTTAGTGCAATTGACCCATGGTCGATTATTTTTTATCTATATTGTGCATCTTCGACACATTGGCGACTTCGGTTATCATAAAAATCTTTATGTTTCAAATACAGACACGTGGTACCAAAATAACAGAAAAATCAGTCTAATGCCGATCGACAAGAATTTTGCAATTAGGTGGAATCACCCACACTTAATCACATTGTTATGTCAAATCGACATATCTCTGGTCTTTAATTGATTTTTAACTATGCCGTAGTGATCCTTACAAATTAGCACAGTTGAGCAGTCGATTCCTAGTCGAATTCTCAAGTCGGTTGCATTTATATTCCTTAATGGCTTCACCCGATAAGCGATTTATCTTGTGAGTGGCCAACTCAGAGAAAAGAACAATAGACGCATTGATGAAAAGCTCATTTCATTTAGTCAAAAGTAAGGTTTGAAAATCAAGATGTCACAACTCTTCCTCTCTTATAAAAATTTCGTCAACGAAATTAAAACCATTACAAATCTTTAAACAAAAAGGTGGGGATATCGTCGTCTCATCGAGTTTTCGCTGTCCCACTGTCCCGTGGTGTTGCCAGACCACTTTGACCAAGGGATCATCTTGGTACGCAAAACCTACTCATTCCGATTTACAATATGAACCGGCCTTTAATCTGTCTCTGATAACTGTAATTGCGTCCACTGACTATTGAACTAACTCTTGGCCCATAATCTTCCGTTCTCCGACTTCATCCCAACACACTAGCGTTCTGCATGCTCTACCATACAACGCCTCAAAGGGTGCCATTTGAATACTCTGCTAACAGCTGTTGTTGTAGGAGAACTTGACGAGATGAAGTTGTTCCTCCCACCTTCCTCTGAAGTCTAGTACACAAGCTCTCAGCATGTCCTTGAGGCTTTGAATCATCCTCTCAAACTAGCCATCTGTCTGAGGATGATAAGGTACAATACGTGGCTTTGTTCCCAAGGCGAGTCTATAAACCTTTCCAGAAGGATGCTGTAAACTTCAAGTCTCGATTAGATGTAATCGTCACTGGCACTCCATGTAGGCGAACTATCTGACGCACGTACAATTTTGCATATCTATCCAGAGCATAATCCTTTCGTACGGTGATAAAGTGAGCAGACTTCATCAATCTGTCAACCAACCCATATGGAATCATTACCCCTTAAACTCCTTGGTAAGCCTATTACAAAGTCCATTGTGATGTGTTCCCACTTATCTCGAGAGGTTGCAAAAATCCTCCTAGCTTACAGTGTTATGCCTTCACTTGTTGACACGTTAGACATTTGGCGACATGCTTGGCGATATCCACCTTCATACTAGTCCACCAAAGGTGTTGACGAAGGTTCTAATACATCTTCACACTACCTAGATGAAAGGTGTAATGCTACAATGAGCTTCTGACAAGATCTCTTCCTTAAGCTCTGCGTCGTCTGGTATACACAATCATCCTCGGAACCTTAGTGTCCTGTCATCAGAAATCTGAAAATTAGCCTTCCTTTTTTCTATATCTTCCTGCAGAATCTTTTAGATCTCTGAATCTGTCAACTATAATGTCTTGATTCTTAGATGTACTTTGATTCAATTTTGAGGGTGGCCATAAGACTTAAAAGGTGGCCTACCTCAAATTTGAAAACTGAATCTCGAGCTCCTTCGAGTAGGATCCACCCCTGACTCACCATCGGCGCAATCGATGACTTTCGACTCAACGCATCTATAACTTTATTAGCTTTTTTCGGGGTGATAGAGGATGTCGCAATCATAATCTTTTGGAAGTTCCATCCAACGACACTGTCTCATTTTTAAATCTTTCTTAATCCTCAGCATGATGATAACCCATCCTCATGTCAACCCACGAGAATATCGATGCTCCTTGTAACCGACCAAACAAATCGTCAATCCTTGGTAATGGATATTTATTCTGGATCGTCACTCGGTTAAGCTGTTGGTAGATGCAAAGGCGCAACGACCTATCATTCTTCCTCACTAACAGAATTGGTGCTCCCCAAAGTGAAGCACTAGGGTGTAAAAATCTCTTGTCTAACAACCCCTGCATCTGCACCTTCAGCTCCTTCAATTTCTGACAACGCCACATGGTAGGGAGCCTTAGAGGTTGGCTCCGTCCTAAGGGCTAACTCAAACACAAACTTGATATCCCTTTCTGGGGCAACCGAGCAATTCTCTAGGAAACACCTCAGAAAACTCTCGTACCATGGCTATGTTCTCCATCTTTGGTTCCTCAACTATCATATCCACTATACTTGCCAAATAACCTTGGCAACCTACATCCAGAAACTAGTTGCCTTATGTGGCGAATTTAAAATAATCTAGGGTCCTTCTTGGTTTCCAACAAACTCAAAACTTCCACATGCAAATGAGTTAAACTGTATTATTTCACAATAACAATCCATTACAATTAGATGCTCCTTGAGCCAAATAACAATTCAACACAACTCATGGCTTCTTAAACCAATCCATTTCAATTACAATAACAAGGTCATACATGAGCAAAATAGTCAAGTACAATTCTAACCAGCGATTCTCCTTTTTACAACTTCGTTTCAACAAACTGAAATTCTACAGGCTTAACCAAAGTTTCCGTTGTGCCACTCTGATAAAATTAACCCAAAAACATTCTTTCTCTTGATCGATGCATAGCTTGGTTCATTCCTGTCCCCTTCGCCATCCTAGTGGCGTTCTATCTATGGTGCCTTTCCTCTATTATGTCCCATCGTTGGTGGCGGTAGCAGCTGCTGTGGTCCCATGTGCCTATGCGGACAATCCTTGAACTGGTGGTCATACTGGCTACATTTAAGACAAGCTCCTGTTCTGAGATTACATGGAACTAAACCATGTCTTTTCCTATAGAAACACCACACGCCGTTCAAGTTGGGTGCTGACTTTCCAATCCCATCCTTTTTGTTGGACGTAATGGAATATCTTCCTTCAGACATCGGTTTCTTCCCAAATTGATTACCATCTCTATTGGACTTGAACCGCGACTCAGATGCAGTGGCTCATTCGTCCAAGTTCCTCTTATCAATTGGGCCCGACCATATAGCTCGTTGTGATCTTTCAGGTCGAATGGCACCAGTGGATTCTTCAATTCCAATCGGAGGTCGTTCTTGAATCTCCTAGCTTTGTGAAATGGATCCTCTATCAACCTTGGGGTGTACTGTGATAGCTCTTATGTTCTCTGATGCAGTGGAGAAGTACTTTCCATTAAAAGCTTCAAGGAAGGCGATCCACCCTGAAACCACACCTTCTAGGATCACTCTCCCTCTAGTGGTCCTCCACTAGGTACTTGTATTACCCTACAACTGGTAGACCGCAAGGACTACCTTATCTTCTTCCAAGTACCTCAACATCTCGAAGGCCTTCTCTAATTCTTGGATCCAGAGGATTGCAGCCTTGAGATCACATGCTCATGTGAACTTCGGCAGTTGCAACTTTAGTAACTGCTCAACTAACTTGTGCATCGGTCTCTCCCCGATCACAAGTCGAGGTTGGACTCCAGCAAGTGCGGCTGCAACAACGGTAGCAGCAGCTTGATTTTGAATTTGTTGCTCCATCAAATTTCCCAAAGTGTCGAGCAACTGCACGATCCCATCAATTCCAGGATCGCCAGGTGCTGCTACTCCAGTTATGGCTTGCGGTGGTACTCTCTTACTCACGCTAGCCTGAGCTTGCGCTCTACCTCGAGCACCGACCTTAGTCGGCGTCCTACCCCGAGAGGCTAACACAAAGCTCCTCTTCTGAGGAGTCCTCATTTCCGGATCGCTCATCTTACACGATCTCTATAGAGCCTGCTTTCCAATTCCACACAGAATTAGGAAAACTAAGCACCCCACACGAACAATCAATCAGTCAATCACAAGCATCTGCATAAAGAAAATGTCTTTCCTACTAACTATCCCATAACCCATTGCGCCTTATCACTCCAAACATTGACCCGCTCTGATACCACTTCGGACAAGGATGTCACGCCTCGAACCTCGAGCACACGCACATCCCTCGGTGGTCAATAAAATTTGCAACGTCCCAGGAGGCGTTGCCGACCCAATCGATTATGCACATGTGAAAGCGAATTAATTAATCCCCTGACAACAACAGACATGGGATAGAAGAACAAGACAACCATATAAAACAAACCACACTTTTATAAACAAACTAGTTTGTACACAGAGGCCAACTCTAAGGTCTAAGTACAAGAGGTCCATCTCTAGAAAGAACTACTAAGCCACCCGTGCTCCTGACCCTTCCGCCTTAACCTTTGGGTTCTTTACACTAGAGACCTAAAAATGGTAACCCACGACGTGATGAGATATAAATCTCGGTGAGTTTATGTCCTAAACCCCGATTAGGAAGATAATATACCTAGAGGTAGCCTCACACTCAACCAATGACACTCACATCGCCTCATCCTTCCTGCACATTAGTACAGTTTGTAAAACATATGCATATAATCAATGCACTCATCAATTAGAACATCTTACTATCAAACCAATCAAGAACAGGAGTCTCGATTATAAGACCAAATCGTTATGACACGTCCCACTCCGTGTTACACAATTTCGTCCAATAATCAAGCATGAGTAACTAATATAAGTGGTTCAATCCACACCCAATATTCACTCTCAATATTCAAATTCCTAATTCAAACTCAACATCACCACTCAATATTCCGACTCAATACTCAATACCAAACTCAAGGTTCTAGAGGTGTCTCATCCCCAAGAAGTTTTGATATCGAGTGGCACTTAGTCCCTAATCATAATCAACAATAGCTCGAGGTGCTAGAGGTGACTTCCACGAAGTCACACTTGTTGTGTAGCACTTAGTTCTCGACTATCATGAGCAATAGTTCAAGATACTAGAGGTGGCTCTCACGAAGTCACGCTATTGTGTAGCACTTAGTTCTTGGCCATGAAAAGCACTAGTACAAAATTCTAGAGGTAACTCACACGAACTCTTGCTATCATGTAGCATTTAGTTCTTGACTATGCATGACAGTACTGCAAGGCTTCTAGAGGTGGCTCCCATGTGACTCAAGTCGCCATGTAGCACTTAGACTTTTACTAATAAGTAATGGTACAAGGTAATAGAGGTAATTCGCACGAGGTTTCCTTATTGTGTAGCACTTAGTTCTTTATTGACTCATAACCCATTGGGTTTCCTCAACATAACATATGTCACCTCATCTTTCAAAAGTCATCTTGCCCTGACTATAAATCATCACTCGATTATTCAATCACGGCCAAGGGCATTGTGCTTTGCACTTAAATGCCTTAATTAAGATAACAAACTTGACCTATTTTCTTCATACTAAAAACACTTGGTAAAATAATCGTGTATGGGTACATGATTAGTTTGAACCAGAAAAAGTGATATCATTCCTTTTAAAATCCCACTATTTGATATAGTATTTAAAAAAACATTTCAGTGTCAAAACCCGACACCCAGTATATTCTAATTAAATACCAAAATTTCATAATTTTGAAATAAATACTCAAAATCACAATCACCACTCAATTTACATAAATTAACATTCAATTGCATAAACTAAGCACACCACTACAATCAGCACGAAATTCTGGTCATCGGCTATCCCGGTATAATTTCTGGAAAATATAAATAATTAAATAAATAGCAAAATTAATTAAATAAATACATATAAATCCAATAAATACATATTTATGCCTAATTATGCTAATCAAACCACTTATTTGACTAATTAAATTACCCTAACCATCCTAACTACAAGACTACATAATAAACTAGCTAACTACAATCTCTAACCACCAAATTAACTAATTTAGCCAATCCAATTTAACTAAACACACTACTAATTACACTAATCCAATCTTAACTTAATCTAAACAACCCTTAAGCATCATTAACGCCCTAATGAGAGTTTAGGACATAAACTCACCGGTTTAGTGCAAAAATAGGTTCATAGCAACGATGGTGCAACGGCGGCTGAAACTTGGGTTTATGACGACGCCAAAGAAAGGTTAGACCGGGCCGAAAATGGCCCAAGACGGCTCAACTAGGGCCGAGCTTCGGCCTTACTTTGGGTGGGTCTTGGCGGGGACGCAGTTGGGCTGTAATGTATGGGCTTGAGAGATCTGGAACTTCGATGGAGGAACGATGGAGCTAGAATGTGTGGGCTGCAGCGGGGCTACAGGCGTGACATCGAGGGGGAGTTCTGCTGGGTTGAATCGATGAAGGAGTAGGGAAATAAAATGAAAGGTGGTGTTGGCGGCAGACGGTGGGGTGCTTCGGTGGAGGGACAAAGAATGGTGGAGTTGCAACGTCGACAATGGGTAGTGATGTTGGGGTTGACTGAGCGAAATGAAGACACGATGAATTGGGTGAGGTGGCAGTGAGAGAGAGAGAGAGAGAGAGAGAGAGAGAGAGAGAGAGTGGAGATAGAGGGATTCGTTCACTAGTGGGGCAGAAGAACATGATGGAAATGAAAAGAAAATATGAGCAGAAAACTTCAGTGAAGTGGGAGGCTCACACGAAGGAGGGGATCAGCTAAGGCATGTGTGAGAAGTTGAAGAGAGGGGGGAAAAGTCAATCAAAATATCCCATTATTCATCATGTCTTGGTCCCCAAAAGTCCACATGTTCATCCCCTTTGTCCCCCATAATACTTTCTTGCATAAAATCCCATAATTAACAAATTTTGGTGCTAAATGTTGCAGCCCTCACACAAGCCTACAAATTCCATCAATATGGACTTCAATTTCTTCACCAATTTCCCCAATTTGATGACCAATTTTGCTAAGAACGAAGCCTACACAATTTCCACAATTTTCCTTCACTAAATACCTCACTTTAGAGGCCAAAAATCCCCTCAATTTGGCACCTCCGAATTTCTTTTCATTCCAAATTCTCCGATATTGATTTTCAGTAAAAATCTTTGGCTCACCAAAAATTCTTCGGAGGATAAGTTGACATTCCCAAAATAAATTGTGACATGCCAAAACTTTCAATTTCTGAAATCGAGTTCAATTTCGCGATTAATTTCAACCAGATACGATTTTAACGTAACCTAATCTATCAGATATCTTCAACACATTGGCGACTGTTATGGTAAAAATCTAGGTTTCAAATACAGACACATGGTACCAAAACGATAGAAAAATCGTTTTAGTGCCAATCAACAAGAATTTTGCAATTAGGTGGAATCACCCACACTTAATCACATGGTTCCATCAAATCGACCTATCTCCGATCTCTAATTGATTTTTAACCGTGCCGTAGTGACCCTTGTAGATTAGTATGGTTGAGCGCCGATTCTGGTCGAATTCTCAAGTCGGTCGCGTTTATATTCCTTAACGGCTTCACCTGATAGGCAAGTTATCTCGTGAGTGGCCAACTCAGAGAAAAGAATTATAGGTGCGTCGATGAAAAGCCCATTTCATTTAGTTGAAAGCAAAACTTGAAAATCAGAATGTCACAGGTTGCATATTCATTAGTTATGCATAAAATAGCAGCACATATAAATTTTTTGTTTACAAATTTAAAATACATAAATTGATGCCAAATAGTATTCTAGAATCAAGGGATGCTAAGTTATTTGAGGATATGTATCTTGCAAAAAGAAATCAAGGTGAACCTTCTTAGAAGAGCTTTAGAAAATCAGAATTTGAAAATGATGGAGTTAGGACGAAGAAGCCAAACTTTGTGTGACATCCCGAAATTTTGGAAAAAGAAATTATTGGATGAAAAATTGGAGACTAGAAGAAAAAGAAAAATGATAACAATACTCTTATTATTTTTCTTCTCTCTCTCTCCTCTTTCTCCTCTCCTTCACACATCCTCCTCCTTCGGCCAAGATTCATCTTTCTCCTTTTTCTTTTCTCTTTCTTCTCTCTCTCTCTCCCCTCATGTTTTCTTCTCCCCTCCTTCACATGCAATTTCCTCCCCCTCTCTTCTCTTCTCTCTCTTCTTTTTCTCCCTCTCTCTCCCACTTTTCCACCCCCTCACCTACGCCAACCCTTCTGCTCCAATTTCCCACAACTTCCCCTCTATTATTTTGTTGTTTCTCTCTCCCCTTTCCCCCTTCCTCCTCATGACAACCCCCTCCCTTCTTCCTCTTCTTTTCATTTCTTTAGTTTCTTTTCTGTTTTGCTTCCAAAATAGCATCGTGTACTACTGTTTTTACCCCAAGCCAGCCATCACCTTGCGCCATGGCCATGGGCCATCACTATCCGCAAGCCACCATCCACCGCCAAAGAGCCGCACCACCCATCCGCGAGCCGTCCGCCTACTGTTCATGCCAAATCAAAAATCACCTCCGCCGAGACCCATTTAGCCGAGCGCCTCCATGATGTTTTGAACATAACCAAGTGTAGCCCTCGCCACCGCTGTCACGCTCATGTCGTCGGAATTGTCGTCAGATGAGTTTAGTTCATAATCCTTTAATTAGTGCCTAAACTTGCTTAGGAGATTGATTAGGTGTAAGGATGGTTTAGACTAACTTAAGTATGGATTAGTTATAAGTTATAATGATTAGATTAGCATTAAAATGGATTAATGTTAGTCTAATTTGTGAGATTAACATGTTTAGAAGATGATTTGGGTGAAAACAGAGGCTGTTCTTCATAATTGGTTCCTGGACATCTGTTGTTTGCAATTTTCGTAGATTGAAATTGGTCATGAATATAAAGCCGATGTCTTCTAAAGAAATGTTTTAGATCTCCCAAGCTACAACATATATTTTTCTCAAGATTTTTAGAGACTCAAAAGTAGGAGATATCCACTCTGCCATTTTCAAACAAAACTTCAATTTTCGTTGGAACTAGTGACCTTTTAGGATTCTAGGGTTTTTTATCAACTCTTGGAGTACGAATTTTAAAATGAGTTCTTCACAAAACTTATTTTCCACCTCTTCTAGTTTAATATACTCAAATTTCAAATCAAACGGACTTGTTTAAGACCTCGAACCAAATTGATTTTGGAAAACTGACTTTCTGAGAACAGACCTAATTTTGGCGCTAGATTGAGTGATTTACTGGACTGAATTTAGAAGAATATAGGTTTAGGTGTCCATGAAAAATGTCTTTTTACATCTCCTTTGTCACATATTCAAATTTGGGAATTTTCTGAGCTCCATTGGTTAGGTTTCTGGTTTTAAACTTGGAGACACGCGAAAGCCCAGTTTCTACCAATTATGACCGATGTTAGTTTGGGGATGGTTCTTGATGCTTTGCTTGCTTTAATTAGTGTTTATAATGACTTATGGAGTTAATTTATTAGTTATTTAATTCTGAAATTTCATTGTTCATGACGCACTGTTCATGAGTTACTGTTCACGCGACACTGTTCACAAAAATACTGTTCACGTGCACTGTTCACAAAAATACTGTTCACGTGCACTGTTCACCCGAGAATTAAAAGTGGTTTAATTTCATGTGTATTGATTTTATGAAGTGAATGGATGTGTCAATGCATGGACATCCGCATGAATTGGGTAATATTTTGTGCAATTGTATGGTGATTGAAAACTGTTGGTATTTAATTAGAAAATATCGGGTGTCGGATTTTGGATGCTGAAAGTGTTTTTAAATACTATATTAAACTGTGGGATTTTAAAAGAGATGAGACAAGTTTTTTCGTTCGATCTGACCGTGTCCCCACACACGATTATTTTACCATGCATTTCTAATATGAAGAAAATATGGCAGGATCACCATTTTAATTGAGATATTTGAGTGTAATACACAGTGTCCTGGGCTAAAATTGAATGAATGCGTGGATGATATGAGATGCCATCATGAGCCTTTGGGGTCAGACAATGCTCCTTTAGGAATGCCCCAAGTCAACGGATGCCGATCATAGTGGAGGCTGGGTCGATACTCCTCTATGGAATGCTGTCTAGATGTAGACGTTGCCGTGCTTGATGGTGCGAGACAATGCCCAGCTACGCCCAAAGACCGGGACCGTTGAGTCGGCCGTGGCTGGTGGGTCGAAATGAATTGGAACGCATGAGTATTGAGATTGTTAGCCTTATTATGGGGTAAAATTGTATGACATGGAATGAGATGTGTCACATCGATTTTACCTTATAATTGAGACCCATGTGATTGATCAATATGTACTGTGTGGCGCACTAATTTGCAAGAACGCATGAGAATCATGGCATCTTTGGTTCTAGTCATGCATGAGTTAAGCACACTGTTTATGACATGCACGCATGAACCGATAACGCATTTCACACATGTTTCTTTTGTGTTAAGAACAAAGCCTTGAGGGGTGGCCCGACTGGGATGGCGGTTCATTTGCGCCAATGCGGGGCCCAAAGAGGATAATACTGGGCTGGGATGAGGGATGGCGGTGCATCCGTGCCTCTACCCCAAACAACGCGTTCGTGTGGCAATGGCCAGGTGAGATCGCTTGTAACGCGATTCGTATATGATTGATGAACTGTAACATCTAATGACCATATGCATTGCATGTATCGTACTGAGTCATGACATGCAGGGTATGGCATACCAAGTAAGGATGTATGTGACTATTGATTGTTGATTGTTAATCTTTGGTTTGTTTGAGGGATGGTTCTGAATAGATACCCCAAGTTGAATTGGTGTACTAATCGGGGGACTAGGGGAAGAATTCGCTGAGATTTACTTCTCACTGATTATTGAATAACAATTTTCAGGTCTTCAGTGTGAAGAACCCGGAGCTTGAAGCGGAAGGGTCAGGGCATAGGTGGCTCAGTAGTCCTTTATGAGATAGACCTTTTGTATAAGTTTGAGATGTTTATGAAAGTGTATTTGATTTGAAACTGGTTGTCCTAGTTTTCTATCCCATGTTTGTTGTTGTCAGGGGATTAGTTAATTCGCTTCCGCATGTGCAATAAAATGAAAAGGGTCGATGACAAGTCCTGGGAATGTCGCAAAATTCTATTGACCACCGAGGGACGTGCGCGCGTTCGAGGTTCGGGGCGTGACACTTTGAAGGGGCAATAAGTTGTGAATTGAAAAAAATTTGGACTTGACTTTTTGACATACATGAAAAAAAAAAAAGAGTGAACCTCAAACATTTAAAGAAACAATGTCATCTTTAGATGCTCATTTCTAAAAAAGAAAAAAAAAAGTAGTTGACGAGGAGTTTGATTCTATCCTAAGTAACTATACTTGAGAATTGGTTATTCAAAAAGAAGCTTAAAATTGATGTTTCCATTGATAAGTACAAAGAACATCTTGTTGCTAAAGGGTTTAGACAAAGAGAGTGTCAAGACTATCATGATACTTATTTGCTTGTAACATGAATAACATTAGTTAGAATGTTGATTGCTACAACTTCGCTACATAATTTGCAAATAGATCATATGGATGTGAAAAACTATATTCTTGAATTATAATCTCAATAAGGAGATTTATATGGACCAACCTAAAGGATTCAAGGCCAAAGGACAATGACAAAAAATGTGTAAACTTATCAAATCTTTGTATGGACTTAAACAAACTCCTAAACAATGACATGAGAAGTTAGACCTTATGATAATCCAAAATTGGCATAGTATCAATGAGTGTGAAAAATGTGTGTACACCAAAACCATGTCTATTGGATGTGTACTTATTTATTTATATGTTGATGATTTGCTAATTCTTGGAGATAATGCTAAAGTAATTAGAAACACCAAAAGTGTTCTCAAGAAGAACTTTGAGATGAAAAACTTAAGTATTGCGGATATTATTAGAATTTTGATGGTCTAGATTTAATACAATCTCAATACATTGAAAATGAATTGAGAGCTTTAAAAGGTTCTCGATCAAATATGTGGATAATCCTTATCTTCTACACATAACTTTTAGAAAGAATACTAAAAAGAGTATTAGACAGCTAGAGTATTCTTATGTAATCAACATCATCTTATATATTACGAATTGCACTAGACTAGATTTAACATATTCGGTAAGAAAATTGAGTTGGTATACCGGTAATCCTAGCCACCAGCATTGGATTGCTCTATTAAGAGTGTTAGGTTATCTAAAAAGAAGTAAAGACTATGTTATGTAATAAGACAAATATCCTATTTTTTTTGGAAGCTATAGTGTTGCCAACATAAGGATTATGATGAATCAAATCAACTAGTAGATATGTGTTACATTAGGAGGTTTTGCACTATCATGAAAATTCTCAAAGCAAATTTTTATAGAATGCTTCACGATGGAATCAAAATTTGTTACTTTAGATAAAGCTGCTGAAAAAGCATAGTGGCTTCGATAATTTTTAGAGGTTTTGTTGTGGCTAAAAGCTATACTTGTGGTATGCATTCACTATGACAATCCAGCAGCAAATGGAAAGGCACATAATGTAATGTATAATAGTAAGTTTAGATACATTAGTCATAGACATAAAACTGTAAGGTAATTGCTCTTGAATGAAAATTTCTTTAGACTTTGTAAAGTCAAAGTAAAACATTGACAAAAGGTTTATGGAGAGAGCATATAAACTATGCATCGAGAGGAATTTGGTTAAAAGCCTTAACTTGTAAAGAGGTTCTAAGATGGAAACCTGGCCTAGTGATTGAAGATCTCATGGACTAGGTTCAAAAGGACAATGCAGATTTTGGAACTCTAATGTGAGCACCGTCTCCAATTCATATGATGCAACAATGTGTTCTATAGTGTTTTAAGGATACACTATGCATTTACTGACTCCTATAGTTTGAAATTTAAAATTCTAGTAAGGTATGGTAGGATACATTTGATAGGAATGTGTCTATATACATAGAGTTGGCCAACTCTATAAAACTATTTAAAGGTTTGATTTTCTAAAATACGCATAAATTTTGAGAAGTTCAAGGCCGAAAGAATGAACACAATTGAAAATCAATCTTGATTAGGAGATATTTTGTGTGAGGTTTAATATCCAAGTTTACACACACGTTGGTAATTCAAGACTTAATCCATTAACTAGTTAAGTAAGTCTGATATTTTCGACTACCATTACATCATCAGTTTGACTTTGACGGAAAAAACCATAAAAGGGAAATAATTAAGTTAAATGAAACCATGAGCTCCATTGAGAGACAAGGCATGTGAGGGAGAGAAGCTTGTTGGCAATGTACTTCGCCAGCGGCAATCGAACATCAACGGCAAAGACACGGTGAAATTGCTACGCCGGAGCTCTAATGGCAACATTGATTAGAAAGTTGATGGGGCCAGATTTGGATACGGGGTGACCGTTGGTGATTTTTTATACAACAAAAAAGTTCAGATCAAAAGTGTCACCCGATGCATCTAGAGATTCCGAATGAACTGGGCCCAAAGCTCCTTTTAGAGGCCATAGACTAACGTTTTGCTGGGCCACTTAATAGGGCCTATTGTGCCCACTTAGGGTGCATATGGTAACTTTTCTGTTACCAAGAATAGTTTATTTTCATATATACTTTTTTCTATTTTTGTTCTTGCAAATATTTTTTGAGTATTTTAAGGCGTTTGTGTGATATCCGGATTTCGCCGGACCTTGAATACGTAACGGTCCGTGACGGGTCGACAAGTTTGTCGTCGGACTACGTTGTTGACGCCACTTTCGGCCGCCGTTTCATCATTTCCATCACCAAACCGAGACGTTATGTTTCGATGTATTCCAATGAGGTATGGACCTTGACTGACCTGCCTGATGGTATTGTACCAATTGGCTGTAAATGGATCTTCAAGAGGAAGATGAATGTTGAAGGTCAAATTGGAATTTACAAAGCACGGCTGGTGGCGAAAGGATATCGTCAGAAAGAAGGAATTGATTATGACGAAACTTTCTCACCCGTGGCCATGCTAAAATCCATTCGGATTATGTTGGCTATAGCTGCACACCTTGATTATGAGATATTCCAGATGGATGTTAGAACGGCTTTTCTAAATGGTTTTCTCGATGAGGACATCTACATAAAACAGCCACGGGGTTTGAATCCAATAGTGAAAAACAGAAGGTGTGTAAGCTTAAGAGATCCATTTATGGACTCAAACAAGCCTCCGAAGTTGGAACATCCGTTTTGATGAGGTAGTCAAATCGTTTGGCTTCATCAAAAATCCGGATGAACCTTGTGTATATAAGAAGATCGGGGAGTGCAATTGCATTTCTGGTTTTGTATGTCGATGATATACTTTTGATTGGAAATGATATACCAATGATATCATCGATAAAACTATTCTTGTCACAGAAATTCTCCATGAAAGATTTAGGAGAGGCAACCTACATTTTAGGTATCAAGATCTATAGAGATAGATCAAGACGATTGATTGGCCTCTCACAGTCTACGTACATAGACAAAGTGTTAACACGGTTTAACATGCAATGTTCCAAGAGAGGATTATTGCCTTTTAGGCAAGGGATCCGTCTTTCTAAGGAGATGTGTCCCAACACTCCTGAAGAAAGAGAGCGGATGGCAAAGATACCATATGCATCCGCTATTGGAAGTATAATGTATGCTATGCTATGTACTAGACCTGATATCGCACATGCTGTAAGTATTACTAGCAGATATCAGTCTGATCCAGGAGAAGAGCACTGGATAGCAGTCAAGAATATTCTTAAGTACTTGCGAAGGACTAAAGATTTATTCTTGATATATGGAGAAGGAGAATTTGAAGTTGTAGCTTATACTGATTCTGATTTTCAATCGGATCTTAATGATTATAAGTCTACGTCTGGATTTGTCTTCACATTCAATGGTGGTGCGCTAGTTGGAAAAGTTCCAAACAAAGTATAACCGCCGATTCCACCACCGAGGCGCGTATGTAGCTGCTCAAGCAGCAAAGGAAGCCGCTTGGATGAAGAAGTTTATTTCGAACTTGGAGTCGTTCCTTCAATTGAGCAACCGATCACATTGTTTTGTGACAACAATGGGGCGATAGCTCAAGCTAAGGAACCGAGGTCTCACCGAAGTCCAAGCATATTGAGAGACGCTTCCATCTCATCGAGAAATTGTTGGGAGAGGTGATATCGCCTTGCAGAAAATTGCCTCGGCAGAAAACGTGGCATCCCTTCACTAAGGCCTTATCTCGTCTTCTTTTGAAAGACATATTGACAAAATGGGTTTGAGGTACCGCACAAATTGGCTTTAGTGCAACTGGGAAATTGTTGGATGTATGCCCTAAAGTTGCTATGTAATAGTTACATATTAGGGATTTCAGTTGTACTTTCATTATTATTATTTAATTAATGGCAACGACGTATTCATTCATTTGTCCAATTATTTTATATTGATGAATGATTCCATAAGATCAGTTGCAACTAGACCTATTCTTGAGACGTCAAGAATATATGTGACGGGTTCATAGTTAGACTGAATCTTCAAATTGTTCCCGGTCGATGGATTATTAAGTGGATATTAATAATCCTGTTGAGACCGGTGTGTTCTTAACTTCGCCATTAAGTATTGGATACTTAAGGGAATGATGAGTCACATGTCATTGGGTATTATGATGCCTGAGTTAGAACACAGGTGTTTGTATTAGACAAATTCACTGAACGTGACGCATATGGAACGATTAGTGACATGGAAGCTTTTAGCGTGGTCAATGTCTAATTGTTCATGCTTTGGTCTTGTGTAAATAATCCTTAGACCTGAGGCACAGTGTTAACTTGTGTATCGAACAACTATGGTTCACGGGTGCACATAATGCCGGGTCGTCGATCCGTCTTTATACTTGATGGTCATAGTTTGTTCATATACGAAGTTACACGTGTGCGCAATATGGAATCTGTCTCCTTGTTATATGCAAGATATGATAATGATGTCCTATGCGATCTAATTGTGACATCGCATTGAAATCCTCGGCCGGGGTTGTAACCGAGAATAAATTGTTTATGTCTCGAATAAAATGCATGTCAATTAGATTTGTGCATATGATTGAATTAATGACTTGACAAATATTCCATGGTCTTTATTTGATCGGGACATAGTAAGACAGAGGGATTGAATTACACTGTAGCCAAAGCTGACAGGTTCATTATGTTCTTAAAGCATTCACACTATCTAGGTAGCCATGACATATTGCTAGATGTCAATCGTGGCTTGTAGGACCTAAAAGATTAATCGGGACAATTAATTCTTTTGGAAGTACTAATGTGTTAGTACAAGTCTTACTACCAGCTTAGTGATGAACCTAGGGATGTCACACACCATAAACAACTAGGATGACGTGGAACAAGAGAGAAATATTATTGCAAATGTGTTTGCAATTACTACAATCGAATTGAGTCGATTTGAAATTAAATTAAATGAGATTTAATTTAATTTGTATTATAGTCACGAGCCTACTTGCATATGATGCACACGCATGCCCAAAGTGGATATATGTTAACATACCAAACAAGTTAGCTTTAGTGCAAGTGGGAGATTGTTAGAAGATGCCCTAAAGCTGCTAAGGATTATGTTATTTTAATTAATCAATTATCTGTTTAATTAATTAATTAAAGCTTCATGCATGTGCACGAATTCTTGCACATGCACGAAGCGTAATGGTCAGCGGTTGCTGACCATTATGCACGTAGCATTGATGGTCAACAACCACTGACCATCATGCCACGTTCGTGCATGAGCGGTTGCTCATGCACGATGGTCGTGCATGAGCAACCGCTCATGCACGATCGTCCATTATGGACGATCAGCAACGGTTGCTGGTCGTCCATTGATCAGCAACCGTTGCTGGTCATTTTTCATAAAAAAAAGCAATTGAGGATGAGAGGGGTCGGGGTTGGAAAAACAGAGAAAAAGTGTGTGTGCATTTTGTGTTTTAGAGAGAAAATGTTTTGCTGAAAACAGAGAGCAAATTGTGTGCATGTTCTTGTGTTTTTGAGACACAAGAAAGAAGAACATTATCTTGTTCGGGCCGTGACTACTATACACCAAGAATACGACGGATTCTTTCCACGTGATTGCTAGCACGATCGAAGTGGTCAATATCCGAAAGTCCTCTCTTCCGTTCGACGTTCGTTGTTGGTGTGTCTGAACTAGAGGTCCGACGCTTGTGGGACTCGTACTGTAGAACATCCGAACCGACTTGTTTCAAAGCGCGCTTCGAGAGGTATTTCATTTAACTCCCTTTTATGTTTAGATTTTTGATTAAAACGCACGAACAACGCCTAAGGAGAATCATGTGTAAAATATATAGTTGTTTCCGCTGCGTTTATTTCGTTAATTTTCTTATACATGATTCATGAAACCCCAACACGAAGTGCAGCTCCGTTTCTCTTCCCCTCGTCTTGCCAGCGAACGAAAGTTGGGACGCCAAACTTCGGCCACGTTTCCCTTTCTCCGCTGGCCAGCAACTTCAAGACTTGGCCATGGAAAGCCACGTTCTTGCATTAGACATGCAAGGTGTCTCATGCAAGGGTTGAATTCTTCGGCTGTCTTCTCTTCGTGCTGCCACGAAGTGGAGGGGATTGTTGACTAGGAAAGTCAACAATGAAGAGGCACAAGTGGCGGCCAAAATTCTCCAAGGATGGCCACGCTTTGCTCGAGCTGTCTTCGCCTCTTCGCTGCCACCAAGGAGAGCAGTTTGTTGACTGGATTAGTCAACCCGCGGGAGGAACAAAACGAGCTAAAGAAGAGACGGGCGGAACTCACAAAGAAGAGCAAGCGGAGAGAGAGAGAGATAAAACGCTTCTTCTTCACTTCATCGTCACCGGCCTCCTCACCACGTCCCAACCTCCCTCACCACTGTTGTGCCGCACCACAGCCAGCCACCGACGCCGCAGTTCATGATTCACCGCCGTCCTTCAGCTGCTGCCAGACCAATAGACCCGCAGCTTGCACCTCATCGCACGCTACTGTTGCCGTCCAGCTCGCCTCAACCGCGCCCGCAGCCTGTTTCACAGTTTACCTCGCCACCGACGCCACCGGACTTGAGGCAAGTCGATATCTACTAGCCTATATCGCGTGAACTCAGTCGCTGCTTGATGAAATGCGTTCCGCAAACTAACTCTATTCTAGGATATTTGAGTTGATTTGTGAACTCGGAGGTCGTCAGATCGACCCGTTCTATTTGAGAAAAGATTGTTGTGTTTGAACGGATTGATTTGAGTTTGGAAACATGTACGTGTTGATCATGGTATTTCAAAACCTTGATTTCAAAATATTACGGTCGGGACATGAAACTTTTGACCCGCCGATGTGCCGTTTTCAACATTTCAAGATATGTGCACTGATTTGATGAAAATTATCAAGTTTTGATGCCTGAACACGTTTTAAGCCCACACTTATGTATTCCGGACTATGATCGGGGTGGAATGATAAAGATTTATTTTGAATTATTATGGTATTTGAACTTGGGATTTTATGTGAGGTTTATTGCCACTGATTTGGTATATCTCTAAAGTTTTCATTGCACGTTACTTTATACCATGAATTGGGGATGCCCCATGGTTGAAACGTTATTGATGTTGTCGGACCCCTGGGATGACAATGCCCTGGGTGTCGGGTTGCCTGGAGGATCGTGATGGCGATGCCTCTAGATGCCTGGGGACATCATTGACATGGTGAGCCCTGGAGGTTCCTCGTGATGTCAGGTGGGGTGCAGGATGCCTGGAGGTGTGATGTAACATGCTCCAGATGCCAAGTGACTGAAATATGAAACTGGAGGTCATCATGATGTCAGGTAGGGTGCGAGAACCTGGAGGGACGCAAACACTAGTCCTTTGGAAGATGGTGGTAGTGATTTGAGATTAAATGAGTTTCTAAATTCTCATTTGTTTTGAATATGCCGTTTTGTTATGACATTCTCCTGAATTAATGTTTACTCCTTGCTCCAGTTGTGTGATTTGTTTTGGATTGTGTGGAGTCGGGTAGCGGTAGACGTACGTAATATAGTTTAGTAGAACTTTGACTGCTGAGTAGTCATACTCACCCCTCGTGGGGCTAACATATTATCGAGACATAGAGATGCCGCTGTAGCCCGCGTCCTCTAGTACTTTTTATGGTATCCCCATCGATCTCGATGGAAGCAAATGGAGTACCCCAACCCCAACGTGTCAAGCGGGGTGGAGTAGTGGAGAGCACAGGAGGACTGCAGAAATTTTTGGAAGCCAGGTCATGACGCCAGGATGACAATGTGGATAGACAGATGGATAATTGGTCCCATTTTGGTTCAGCCAAATATAGGAATTTTTGGCTTATGTGTACTGACTAATGTTGTCCAAAATTATTAATAAATAAAGTGCTTGGTTGGTATATAGTGTGCATCATTCTCAGTTTGATTGGAGTATGTGTTTATTTTTGCAATGACATAGCACAGGGGCAATGGACGGCTTGGCGGACCCAAAGGATCCAGGGTCGTCACCGGCGGCCGTCGTAGTCAGGGTCGTCAAAGTTTGGTAACTATAAAAAATTTCTATTCCAATAACAAAAATACGTTTAGTACAATCCCAAATATTTTTGTGACTTATAATATCTTTTAATATATTAATAATTTGATTTTTTTTTCTTCTCTTTCCTCTTAGCCAATCGCCGGCCTTGGCCATGGCTGGCTAGCGATCAGCCAGACGAGGGTCGGCGAGGTCGCCGACCTCGGGGGAGCCTTGCTAGCCACTAGTGAGGTCCCCCTTAGCCTCACAGTGGCCAGGCGAGCTCGGGGCGACCTTGCCGAGGGCCAACGAGGCTATACTGAGGTCACTTGGCCTCGTTTGGCCAGTCGTCGGCCATCGCTAGGGCTAGTGGCTAGCTAGGAAGAAGAGAGGAAAAGAAAAGGAAGAAAAGAAAATGAAAAAAAAAAAAAACCTATTTATTGAGTTGTTCTCGGGAATAAGAAACAATTTCTTCCCGAGAACAAAAATATTACCGAATGCATTTCTATTCTATTTTCTATTCTATGGAACAAAATAAGAGAAACTGGTGTTTCCTGGAACATTATCAAACAGCACCTTAGCTATTGAGTTACAGTTGTTTTCTATCCTTTTTGTCCTTTCCCGTTTCTGTTTTTCACTACATTTTTGTACAGAGCACATGTAATGCAATGAATTATTTTTGTCCTCTTGGGGTCCTAGAAGTAGTAGATTAAAGATGGCGATGCATTGTAAAGTTTCCCAAAAGGACTTGAAAGATAAATGATAGCCGTCCTACTTTGAGAGGCTTGAGTCGGCACTTTGGAATTAGGTACCAAATTGATGGGCAACATAATTTTGAGGACCGCGTCCAAAGGAAATGTTTTCATTTCTCGTTGAATGAGAGTGAATTATGAGAGTTGTCCTTCATATGTAATCTATAGTTCACAGTAGACCCGTTAAACGGGTGGGTCGGGTCGGGTTTGGGTCGGGTCATAAATGGTCCGACCCAAATTGACCCATTTAACCCGTTTATGACCCGTTTATTGTAATGCAAAAATTTTGACCCATACTCGACCCGACCCATTGACAAGACCATTCGTAAAACAGGCAGGGAAGATCATGCCAAAGCTTTCAAAATCGAAAATTGCAGTCATTCTCTTCAGCCTAAAACAGGTCAACCCTCGCCCGCAGGAGACCCAAATTGCGAAATCGTCATTCAAGAGCAAGCATCCCCAACCTAACTCTCAAATAAAAAGGTCCAGGACAAATCATCCACATGGAACAGGATTGACAATAACAAACTATAAATGGGCATTAGCAACACCATGAGACCAATGGAATCATTAACACAAAAAGACAATCTGCTCTAACAATGCAATTCAGGCACCCTTCAAGTCCTAGAATTAAAACACACAAGGAGACCGAGACTAAGGAGACATAATCAGATGAATGCAAACAAAAACACCGGTACTTGTACTCATCATCCGATTACAGAATTCCCCCAAAAAGTCCATTCATTTATCACATAAGAAAACACAATCGGCTCTAACAGTGCATTTTGGGCACCCTTCCAAGTTCGCAGCACAAAAAACCACATCGACCCAGCATAGAACAAAACCACTTCCACCGTCGAATCGAATCGACTCGAGCAAAATCACCACTTCCGCAAACGAATTGAAAACACTAAGCATCCGGTCATCGATCAAACATGTCGTCGGGACCATCCCGCCACACGTGCGCGCTCGATTACGTAAAACAACAAGCCCGAACTCGAAACGAAATCCACGAATGCGTGTTTAGATGGAGTACCTGAACCGAGCGGCTCCGTCCTCCAACGATGGATCTGCGAGCCGTTTGCGGCGAGCAGCCGAGTGCTGCTTTTAGGGTTTTGCAGATTCTGGATTCGATGTCGAATGAAGATGTCGATTGATGTGCTTCGCGAAATCGAGAGGAACGCCCTAGTCTAGCTGATCCGCGAGACTGATCGTGGCGCTAAAATTCCCAAATGATTGAATGGACAAATTCCATACGGCTGCTGCTGGAAGTAGTCCCTCGACTCCCTCCCTCCTTCTTGGAACACCCGCTGTTGACTAGCACGAGCGACCCTCCTCCATCCTCGCCGACCCAAACCCTACCGCTGGTGGTGACACTGCGACAATTGAGTTGTCGGAAAACCTCGGCCACTAGAGATGGGCGGCAACAAGGCGACGATGGGCGGTGGCAAGGCGACGATGGGCGGCGGCAAGCAGCGACGAGGCGACGATGGGCAATGGCAAGCGGCGACGAGGTGATGGAGGTGGCGGCGAATCGAAAGCGAAGAGGGGGTCTTAGAATCGTCAATCGTGGGCGCGGCCTTCGTGGGTTACTAGGTTTATTTTGATGGGTTGTTAAATGGGTCTTAAATGGGTATATAGTAGACCCATTTAAGACCCAGTCCTTTTATTTTTAAAACCCATGTGGGTGTCTTGGGAAAAAAAGGGCGGACCCATTAACAACCCATTTAAGCATAAATGGGTCGATAAATGGGTTTTCTACCCATTTAACACCTCTAGTTCACACCGAAGAAGAAGAAGCCAACTGCTGATGGTCCATTTCTAACAAGCCAATTCTTAGGCTTATTCCTCTTATTTTCAGTTTAAAATCATTCACTCCGAATGTTGAACTTATGGAAGCATGTTCAAAAAGGAAACAAGACGCTTCAAATCTCATCAATCATCTAACGGTGGAAATCATTAACTATAAAATTTCTCTAAAATACAAATTACGTTTTCCAAAGTACCCAGGATAATACTACATTCCAATGGAAACCCTAAACCCTTAGGAATTTCAAGCCTTATTAGGTCATCTTGGCCACCTCCTCGACGTATCGTGCTTGAAAATCTCAAGTTGGTGACAATCTCTGCAAAATTTTGATGTATTTTTATAGCTTTCGTGGTTAAATTGTCATAGCTCCTTTCACCTTCATTTGTATTGTCTATATCCAACATTACAAGTAGAAATAAAGCACTATATCTTCGAAATGCTTCCCTCTTTCTTGAGTTTCTCTTTGTGATTGGGGCTGCATCAAGCGAAAGAGTGAACGATAGATCGAGCAGAAGGCTAATTTAAAGCAACTCTAGTAAAGGGTTAATGACTCAAAGAAAGCCCAATTTTTGCACAGTTGCTATCTCAAGTGTCACTGGCCCATGACACGACAACGAGGGATTGTGAACCCCTCACAACATACTGGGTAAGCCCTCATCAATTGCGACCAGGACTTGATCTTTGTCATTTGTGCCTCTCTCTATCTGTCTTGAAATTTTTTTTTATGTTATTAGTGTTGTATTTATGAATAATAACTCAAATGGTTCCTAAATTGTTGCTCGATATGCAATGTGATCCAAATAACATCGAATTCCCTTCCAATTTTTCTTTTTTTTTGGTATGTCCTATCTTAACTCTCATCTCACTCTTAGACTTTTGTTTTGCTTCTTTGCGGAATGTGAGAGTTGAACCCCTCCCAAAACTAAACATCCCCACTCAACCTCATTTCCTTACAAGTCGCTAGTTCTCTTATGAGATCACTTCAGCCAAAACTCAAGTAGAACAAGGTTAATTGATTTGTATCATCAAAATTTGATGATGGGGCCACCATAAATTATTGGACCTCTTTGAATAATTTCTCCAGGAACTTATTTTGAATTGAAATTAATTGCAATAACTCATGAGTTTTAATCTGTCTGAACCGTAATTATTGTATTTATCGGATAAAATCAGATTGCGCAGTTCTTGAAATATTTCGATTAAATTACCCGAAAGACCTCCAAAAATTATGAAATTTTACCAGGATTTAGTCAAGACCTTAGGGTAGATTTTTCATGAAGACATCTAGGCCATATTCGCTCTAGATAATTTTCTATAGAGGCTCGAAGTTACTGTTCCTAGTACCGAACAGTCCAGCGTGGCTGTCTCCGAAATATCGAGGTTTCGCCTACTTATCTTTCTTCGTTTCCTCTGAAATTTTGATATGTTTTGCCTAAAGATGTCCCCTACAACTTTCATTCAGAGATCTAAGTGAGATTCTCAAAGAATAGTCACCATATAGGTCTAAGAATTCTCGGGTGTCCAGTACCGTATTTCCAGATTTACCATCTTCAAAAGAAAATCGTTTCACTAGGCTACACTTGCTCATTTTATCTCAAATTTGAGTATGTTAGTCTTTAGGATGTTCTCTACAACTTTTATGAAGAAGTGGAAGGCATATTCTCGGTAAAAAGTAACATGCAACCCACAAAACCACCAAGAGGTCAACCAAGCAATTCCAGATCTAGTGTCCTCGTAGGAGAAGGGTTTCCCCCGTTAAAACTGCAGTCTTTTTGTCTCAAAGTTTATTATGTTGTACTTTGAGATGTTTTCTACAACTTTCATGAAGGAGTCGAAGTCAAAATCCAACTTGAAACACGCATGCAAGCCTCTACAAATTTCTGGGTCAGGCGGTATACACGAAAACAGCAAGCTATTTCAAGAACAAAGCACACTAGCTTCGGTTTCTCACTCCTAAACACCCAAGATTCAACACCATTCCAAACACAAATGCAAAACACACATGCAAGAGTAGAAAATGGATCCTAACTTGCCTCTAAGATCAAGAGAACGACGGCACACGGGCGGGTGATCGGACGGCGACGGGCGGACGAACGGCGAGCGGCTCCTTCTTCCTCTCTCGGCGACCCTCTCTCTCTCTCTCACTTGGACGACAGCCCCCCTTCAACCGGCCACTCTCTCCCTCTTATTTCCCCTAAATCCCATCATTAGTAATCATGAGAAGCCACCCACAATAGCCAATGCATGGAGTCTTCTTTTTGCCATTTGGCAAGACATGCAAGATGGGCTTGGGAGTGGGCTTGGAAGAATTTGAGCCGGCCTCTCCCTTGTGGCCGACGAAAGCCCATCCGTGGGCTTCAATGGGCCGGCCATTTGGCCCACCAAAGTCCATACTCTTGGGCCTAAGGCCCAAGCCTAATTAAACCCCAAATTTTACTTTTACTAATTCATCTTTAATTCTTTCTTTTATAGATTTCAAGTTTTAAATTTCACATGGCCAAAATCTTGTAACATTTAATCCATAGGAATTAAATCTATGAGGTGCTTAGCCAAGAATAAATCCTTCTCATTTATTTATCCTATAATACTAATTTTTAATAATTCATGAACACAAAGATATAACACTTGGTATTAAGAGAAAATCAATGGCTAAAGCATAAACCATATGTAATTTCATTACCTAATCATGGGCTTTAATATGTCTAGAGGTTGTCTTGAATTTTGGGATGCCACATTGAATCTCCAAAAAGATATTAGCAAGACTTTCCTTTTGAAACTCTTTATAAGTATGGCGGGAAATCCAACCAATCGCTACTAGCTATTGCATGAGGATATTTGATTCCTTCTTGGCTGTTTGATAGAATGTATAAGGAAAGAAGTAATTAAACCATGGCTTTGGTTTTGATTGATAACGTTTGATCACATCCTATCGACTTTCCACCTAAAAATAATTTTTTTATCAAAAATAAAGTCTCTAAATTTTGTCAATCATTGAAACCATTTAGGGAATGTTTTCTCAATAATCTCCCAATTTTTTATGATGACAAAACTTATACAAGAAAAACTTTAAAAAGATATTATGAAATTTAAATAGCTCTTGAACAAGTCAGTTTTAAAATGAGGCATAGTCAAACTATAAGAATACTTGCATCTAAAGAATTTTAGCGAAATTCTTATAGATAATGCTCTAACTTAAAAGATAAGAAAATTTGACCAATCCCTTTAGCTTTGGTTATGCTCAAAGTCTTTGAGAACATGCATAAAAGGTATTAGTAAAAAATCGCAACTTCAATTCTGTTGGTCCACCTTCTCCCCCTTTTTGTCAACAATAAAAAAAAGACTAAATGACAAAGATAACCCAAATTTCGAAAAATAATGCAAGCACATAATATTATTTGGAGGAGGATGGTTGGGTTGGATCAGTGTTTGGAATGGGAATTGGAGAAGGAACCCTGTGTTTTGATGACGGTTGAACAAGAACATAATACTGCATATTATCCAAGGTACGCTTCATGTTTGTCATTTTGGTGTCCAAAGGCTTTGACCTAGGTTTTGAGAAATACATTTAAGTTCTTCAATTCTTTTTCCATCTTATCCTTATGCTCCACCAATCTAATCAAGTCTGCAAATAGCCCATCTTCAAGCTATCAATAGCAGGAATTCTTGATGGGTTAGTCTCTACCCCCAATTTCATTACCATATCGATGTCTTGTTGCCTCTGTCTAATAGTGTCAAATTTCCCTTTAACATCTACAATTCCTTTCCCTTTATTCTTGATGGGTTAGACTCATTTTTTTCTCTTTTAATCGCAGCCCAGCCGCCCACTGTTTGAAAATGACTCGGCCCAACCCGACGACCCGGTCCTGGTGAAACCCTACCCAACCTGACAACCTGACTTTGCAAGAACCCTAGAGCTCGATGATTCGCGGTGCTGAGAGGGGGAAGTTGGGACGTTGCCCGGCGGTGACTCAGCGGCCGCAGCACGGATGGATGGTGGCTAGGGTTTCGACGGTGACGGTGCGAGTGAGACTCGTCATTACCTATCTATAGAGAAGGCGCGGCGCAGCGGCGAACGGTGGCGGGACGGCATCAGCTAATATGACGGCGACGGATAGCAGATATTCGTCTTAGGGACAACATCGCTAGTGGTGGAGGCGACTACCCAGAGCAACGGACGCGATGACTGCGACGGGGCAACGACGGCAGGCCCTCAGCTTCTTGGATCTAGTTGTCTGTAACCTCCTCTCTTCAGCTCCTCTCCTCTAGCTCCGATCTGTTCCCTCTCCCTCAGATCTGGGTTTGCGAGCGCTTGGGCCTCCCCTGAAGTCTCTCGGAGGGAGGTCGATCGAGCAAACGACCGGATTTCTCTCTCGCTCACTCTTCAATCCTTCCCCTGAAGTCTCTCGGGGGAAGGTTTCTGAGCTTGCGTTGTTGTGTTCTTTTTGACGGAGGTTGTGCCCTCCTATTTATAGTCTAGGAGGAGGCCAGTCAATGGAGGTTCGGCCGTCGGCCCTCGCACGTCGATCGGACCCCCGCGGCTGAACTGGCATCCCATCCGAGCTCCTCCAACAAGGCGTGCTTGGCATTGAAGGAAACCAATAATGGCGCTTGAGATCTGTCTCTTCCAGCCGACGTTGGCCTATCCTCCTCGACCGTAGGTTGTCTTTGAGTGCGTCGTTGTCGCTGCGCGTGAACTACGAGGGTGGAGAAGGAAGGAGCGAGTAAGAAAAAGAAGGAATAAGAAGGAGAGAGGGGGGGTGGGCCGGGTCGTGCGAGCCCACGCGAAGAAAGAGGATGGGGGCCGGGCTTGGAGGCCTAGCCCCAATGGTCAGCTTTTTTTTTTTTCTTTGTTTTTATTTGTTTTTGTTTTTTTTTTTTTTTTTTTGTTTTGTTTATTATCTGAAAAAGGAAATATAAAAGAAATTAAGGCCTAATTAATAACCTAATCAAAATTTAGGTGTCAACAGCTGCCCCTCTTTGAAGGTGAGTTCGTAGAGGTTGCATTCAAAGACAAACTTGATACCTAAATTTTGTCTATACATATGCAATATATTATATCTTATTTGGGACCTAATATCCTATACAGAAAATGAGTAATATAACATTACATATTTTAAGACAGATAAGAAGATACCTGTAGTTACTTACCGGGAGTGAGTAAGATAGGGTGTGAACTCTGAGTTTGGCAAGTATCAAAGCGTCATCTTACCTGGTGATATGATGAGGTTGCTTCTCTAGAACTCGAACCATTCTTCGGTCGACTGTTAGAGCAATAAGTGGTTTGTCTAGGACCTGAACCTTTCTTCGGTCACCTTGACGGGGAATTGCCTTCTCAAAGACTCGAACCTTTCTTTGGTCGTCTCATTAGAGCAATAAGCGGTTTGTCTAGGATCTGAACCTTTCTTCGGTCGCCTGTTAGAGCAATAAGTGGTTTGTTTAAGACTTGAACCTTTCTTCGATCGCCTTGACAGGGAATTGCTTTTCCAAGACCCGAACCTTTCTTCGGTTGCTTGTTAGAGCAATAAATTGTTTATCTAGGACCCGAACCTTTCTTCAGTCGCCTTGGCGGGAGATGCGCTGACCTTTCTCAGGGCATTTGTTTGTTGGGAGATAGTACTTGGATGATCACAAGTATAAACTCTTGGAGGATACCTGAATGATCACAAGTATCGAAGAGGTACCTGGATGATCACAAGTACAAATTCTTGGGGGATACCTCGATGATCGCAAGTACAAACTCTTGGGGGATATCTAGATGATCACAAGTATCGAAGGGGTACCTAGATGATCACAAGTACAAACTCTTGGGGGATACCGGATGATCATAAGTATCGAAGGGGTACTTGGATGATCATAAGTATTGAAGGGGTACTTGGATGAACACAAGTACAAACTCTTAGGGGATACCTAGATGATCACAAGTATCGAAGGGGTACTTGGATGATCACAAGTACAAACTCTTGGGGGATACCTGGATGATCACAAGTATCGAAGGGGTACCTAGATGATCACAAGTACAAACTCTTGGAGGATACCTAGATGACCACAAGTATCGAAGGGGTACTTGGATGATCACAAGTACAAACTCTTGGAGGATACTTGGATGATCACAAGTATCGAAAGGGTACTTGGATAATCACAAGTACAAAACTCTGAAGGAAGAATCAAGGGCGTACTTGAGATATTCGTGAAGGTCTTTCACCTCCTGGTATGTGGAAATATCGAGGATGGGTCTCGCATAGTCGTGAAGATCTTTTACCTCCTGGTAGTTGGAATATCGAGGACGTACTTTGGATATTGATGAATGTCTCTCACCTCATGGTAATTGGGAATATCGAGGGCGTGCCTTGCATATTCGTGAAGGTCTCCCACCTCTTGGCAACATAAACTTGAATGTAGCACAAGGCCTATCTGGATGGCTGTAGGCACTCAAAAGGGCCGGAACACCTGGTAGCTGCAAGTGTACAGAGTATTGGAATACTTGGATGAACACAAGTATTTAATGATATGACCTGAGACCACTCAGCTGGTCCAAGTGTAAGAAAGCATATCTGGGTAGGCGTAGGCACACAAAGCAGTGGAATGCTTAAACAGCTACTATTATTTGGGGACAACTCGAACGGGTCGAGTGTTAGGGAAAGGAGTATCCGAACGGTGGCCGATACTCAAAGACAAGGGGGATACTTAGAGAGCAAAAGAGGTATTCAACAATAAAGGAATACTTGGTCACCACAAGTATCAATACTTTGGGGACAACTCGAATAGGTTGAGTGTCAAGAAAAGGGAGTACCCGAATGGTGGTCGGTAATTAAAGACAATGGGGATACCTAGACAAATGCGGTAGGTATTCAACAATAAAGAGATACTTGGTTAGTTATAAGTATCAATACTCTGGGGACAACTCGAATAGGTCGAGTGTCGATAAGAGGGAGTACTCAGCAAGTGGTGGGTACTCAAAGACAATGGGATACTGAGATAGTTGCAAGCACCCAAACTCAAGGGACGACTCAAATAGGTCGAGTGTCAAGAAGAGAGTACTTGGACAGTGGAGGGTACTCAAAAACAAGGGAATTGGGGTATGCTTACCTGGTGATATCTATGATCTCTGAGAGTATATTTGCTATTAACACAATATGCACACATGATTGTATGTGTTGTCAATTCATGAGTTTAAATGAGATTCATGCGTGATAATTTTTTCAGTTTTGCATCATCTGATTTCCACTGGAGAAGATTTTGAAAGACATCATTCATTTAGAATGTAGATGTCCTGAGCATGCCAGATGAGGGACTTCCAGTCTGAAAAGACTTTCCGCTCACTCTCATGGAAAAGGCTATCCTGACCATTAATGCAGGATTTATAGGGATCACACTATCTCACTGTCATCATGTCAGCAGGGGTTCGAGTATTCTCACAAATGGTACAACTTTACCAATGTGAGAGGTCTTTGTTGAAATTGTGATGAAGACTTGGTTAACGGCTCATCAAATGGGACCGTCGAGGTCAAGGCTCATGACCGAAGTGCCGCACGATCATCCCTGTGTTTGCAAATCAAGAATTCTACGAAAAGAGATAGAATAATCTTGCTCGTACTTCTTCGAGCGATGCTTATAAACATATGAAATCCTATGTTAATTAAAGTACCCCTAGTCTAGATAGACTTTTACAATAGGACGCAATGTAGGCTTGACTCATGTGTAAAAGGGTGAGAGCTGGTGATTGTCTTGGCATTTGTCACCGGTCTTTCTTCTCACTGTCGGATGGAGGTTCTTTGGACCATTACAACAACTTTTTCTTAGCTGTATTTTTGACTGGGGGGCATTGGCCTTACTTTTACCAGGCACATTGCTTTTTCATGTCCTTATTTTTTATTCCAGTTCTTCATTTATGGGCATTGACCTTGCTTTTACCAGGTACACTACTTTTTTATGCCTTGCTTTTTCTTGTTGTTGGAGGAACTAGCCTAAGCAAGTTCAATCAAAGCACCGTTATTAGACTCTTGAGTCTTTATCTTTAGTCGGCGCTCTAGGCTATGGCAATGACTTCTGCTTTGCCTCCATGTGAGGGTGAAATTACAGACTCAATTGGGTTGTACAATTAATACAAGTGCATAGAGAAAGAATTGCTCTTCGTCATTCTAGGGCACTTAAATTAACGTGAGTGTTCATATGCAACAAAGACACCCGGAGATTGATGCAAGTGCGAGCAAGAAAATTTCTATCTCTCTTCTCACCTTGTGATGCTGCTTCGCCTCCGATCTACCCCAAAGGTGGGGTGGTTCTTGACGGGGGTATGAGAGAAGCTTCACCAGTGTAAGGAGCTCAAAGGGGTGAGAAATGAAATGCCTCTCACTGCTTTGGTTATCGTACCATTCGCGAGAGAACTCTTTACCCCGCAGTCATGGAATCTTCTGCACTCGTTTGACAAGTGTATAGATGGGGGGTTGTGTGTAGGATATAGCTTGCCTTTCATCATTATGACGTGCCTCATCCATCATGCTCAATTAATCTTGTATTTTTCACTTAGCTGTCTATTCTAATAATCCTCAGCAGAATCAGTGATCTAAATAGACAAAATCATCATGCAAAAATCCATTTGGAAAAGGCATGCGGCATTTTAAACATGAAAGAGTTTGTACTCTCAAAACAAATGAATGGTTTTTGCTCAAAAAGACCTTGTTGGCAGCTTTAAGGGTCAACAAAATGGTGTTTCCAAATATGTTAAATCTTGAATATCAAAAGGGTTATTCACAAAGGGGTGTCAATAGTTGTCCCTATTGATTAAGGATATGACACATGAATGATCAGCCAAGAATTGTGAATCTGATCGGGCATCTCTACTTTTGCCCTTGCAGAAGAGAAGATGTACAAGTAGATCAATTAGTCTAGCCAAAATCAAATGTGAGTTGAGGCCTAAAGATTTTCTGTCATTTGCTTTGGTGATTACTCGGGACGCCATTTCACTTAGGAGAGCCTATTAGAGTTTGACATGTCTTTCATTGATTTGTTATCCGCATTTTTTACGGTCAAGTGATCCTGCAACAGATAAAAGGAATCATGTTAGTCAAAAGCTCTTTCAAGAGTTGAATAACTTGGAAGCGATACAACATTACCCTTCACCGGTTTGCAAATGTTTGAATAGATCTGAAGTACGAGGAGGATATGAAGTCTTGTAATTTTCACTCCGTTAGGTCACCTGCTCCCTCGTAATTTGCAAGCACAAGAGAAGCAATTTTTTTTTTTTACCAAGCGGCTAATTGCCATGTCGGGGATTCGAACTACTCGGCTAGAGGCGCCGACGGTGTTCGTAGGGCACTTCTTTTTTCATTTAACCGGATTGGCTCTTGGAGAACACGTTCTTTCATACCAAGTTAGGTAAATTGATATGGGTCACTTGATTTGCCCAAATTAACCATTAAGCTTGCTTCTTGAATCCTATGCTTCCTGTCAATAGGAGAAAATATGTCGAAAGTGAGTTCAGAGAGTGAGTATTGGAAACGATATTGAATTACCCTTCCTCAAAGTTTGCTTGTGTTGATTCCTAAGGATATTCGAATGTCGATGACGGCCTCTTTGTCTCGACACGCTCAACGTCTCTTTCGATTGGCCTCTCTCATTCGTAGCCATGTATGCATGATTGATGGTCGTTGATTCATCTTCAACGCCTTCCTTGTGGAATTTTCTTCTATCTTTGACTATATGACCATTAGCAACATTGGGCAAAGTCATGTACTTCAAGCTTCTATGGAATCTGAGATGGACAATCAAAACCTCCAATTCTCTTATGGCAATTACTTCTTGCGAGAGCATGCGTTTGGAACAAGAAGTCAGGTTTCTAGACCGTAAGTCATCGTCCAAATAAGGGGCTAGAGACTGCCTCAATTGTCTAGATTTTCTCCTTGTTGACAGTAGTCAATTCAAAGGAAGATAAGAAATTCATTTTCTGCACTTCTTAGCTTGTCAAAGCCGGAAATCCCATTGATGAAACCACAACATCTAGTTGCTTGGGCATGTTGTGGGGAAAAGATATTGCTCTGGCTTAAGAAGGAGTTGGGCAGGAGCGAGGTGAAGTGCACAGAGCTCCTGGGGACGGCTTGATTTCAATCGTATGCCTGTACCTATTACGTCCTATCATTGGTTTCCTGAAAAATAGAAAATAGAGGACATCATTTCCAAAATTATATTCAAAGAATAAAATTTCTTTGAAGTGGGATGATTTTTTTGTTTACCCCTATTTTCTTGGCAAGGTGTCTTCGAATTTGGCGAGCTCACATGATGCACTTACTTCAAATGCCCCTTGTCACACTAAAGGGGATGGGAATGATCTTCTGAGACATGAAGTGAATGAGTCAGAAAGACAAAGATGATTAAATTTAACATCTTGTTTTGACAAAAGTTTTTGGTAATGAAATATTTTCTGTTTTCAAAAGTATATATCTTTAGGGAAGAAAGCATGAGGAAGCCTAGCCCTCAGTATTCTCCTTGGATGATATTTTCTTTTCATGGTTGGATAGCATCACCGGGCTAGTTTGGGATACCGTCTCATGCTTTCAAAATATTTTCAACTTTATTTAATAGGTGGATTTACATTTTGAAAAAGTGTTTTCAAAAGTTAGCTCCTCAAGCGGAACTAATGTTAAAAATAAAAATAGGCCAGACTTAAGAAAGATGTACAAGTTCCAATGTAGGGGAGTATGCAAGGAAATTAAAAAGGGTTCTACTTGAGCGGGCTTGCACCCATTTCCCCTGATGGTCCTTCGTTGATGGCGCCCATGAAAAGGTCTCCAAATATGGTAGTCATGTCGTCTGGCCATTCTTTCTTTGTTGTTGAGGGTGGTACTTCATTGCTTGAGTTGTAGAATGATTGTAGGTCGCATTGACATCTACCAGAGGTTCTTTATCCTTCTTCATGTTGAACCTGCCCGTGGGTTCAAGTTCAGTGAACCAACCATCCCTCAATCCTATCTCGATTTGCTCCCCTACTGGAATGAGTTGATTAAACGGTTCGGCGATCATGGTTACCATTCGATGGCGGTACTTGTAGGGGAGGGTTTTGATAAACATCTTTCTCAGCTCGAAATCGGTTGGTTCAGGACTGATTTGGGCGGCTAGATTCCTCCATCTAATAGTATATTCTTTGAATGATTCGTTCTTTTTCTTTTCGATACGCTCAAGATCCTCACGAGAATGGGTAATATCCATTATGAACTTATACTGATTGAGGAATGCCTCACTTACTTCGCTCCATGTTTCAAGGAGGTTCATGTTCTTTGTAATGTACCACCTCAAGGTAGGGCCTATTAGACTTGATTGGAACAACTGGATCATTAATGGTGCATTATTAACATATTGGGTCATTTGAACCAAGTACATTTGCAAATGAGACCTAGGGCAAGTCGTGCCATTGTACTTCTCAAACTCAGGCATTTTGAATTTTTCCGGCATTTTGACTTTCGAATAAATGGAGAGGTCCGTCAAAGTAGGATCTTGGAGGTCTTGCAATTGTTTCAGCCTCTCCTCAAGCTTTTCGAGGCGTTTGTCATGCTCAGTTTTAGACAAATTGTCTGGCTTAGCTTCCTCAATCGCGGTTTGGTGCGGATCATCTTCCAATTCGAGCATGTTATCGTCGATATCTCTATCTTGATCACCTCTGGTAGATGATTGTGGTAACAATACCTCGATGGAGGCTGTGGTGGGAGTAAGTTTGCCCTGAATGGAGTCTATTTGCTTTGAGAGTTGTTGAAGCACATTGAAGACTCGTTTCATTTCGCTTTCCATGACTGCAACACGGCTTGGTACATTCTCTTCTGCCATTCTTGCTCTTGCTTTTGAACGAGTTTGGATTGACGAACGTTGACGTTCCTGGTCATGAATAAACAAGCGTGTGTGAATACAAGGCGTAAATAGGAGTCAATCCATGATGACGACCTAATCCTACCCTTTTGTTTGTTTATGAAAAGTTTGTACATGTAGATGATTTCCTAAGCATAGATTGAAAAAGGCATGTGACATGTTTGCATGGACTAAAAAGATACTCAATTTGAAAGGCGAAGAAAGTATGAATTGCAACAAATTTTGAAAAAGACTTCTATCCCTTTTGAAGTGAACAATTTTGAAGCAAACGAAAATTCTTGCAAAAAAGGACTTTGTAACATGCTTTAGGAAAAAACACCAATTGAAAGTAATTTCCTTTGCCAATGCTCTCTTTTTCTCCTTTTTTTTAGAGAAAAAAAAAAGAAAAAAGAAAGAAACTTTATGACAATTATTTCCAAATTTAAATGACTGTGGTATTAAATCCTAGACTAATCATGGATTGCTCAATATATACAGGAAGGTAAGTAAATTGCAAAGTGCACGGATAAAAACTTACTTCATGTGAGAAAATTGATGACAATCACATAGACATGTGCATGATATGTGCAGTTCGATTTCTAACTAAGATGGTTTGTTGAAATTAAAAAGGTATTCGCCTGTCGTAGTCTTGCGTTAGCAGCATACCCTCTTAACCTCGGCTAAAGAAATTCGGGGAAAAAAAAAGGCAACCTCTACATCGCAGTCTCGCGTTCAAGGCCATATCTTTCTTAACACCATCCTAGATATCCTATAGCGGCCCAGGTCTCACGGTCGGGTTGTGTGTATCATGTGTAGTGCTAAAACAGTAAAGTATGCACAATAGTTTATGATCACAAAACATTATGAAAAATATACCTCTAAGTCTTTACCAAAAAAAAAAAAAAAAAAAAAAACCTCAGTTTTGTGTGGGTCGATTAAAAACACAAGTGAAGTATCGTGAGAAATACTTGCTCTTACGCAACCAGAGAAATTAGGATCAGGGATTTGATTACACTAGTTAATTACTAATGCCCTTTCGGTACCTAATCTTATTTAAACCCTAAGGCTTTTGGATTTTTGAGGGATTTTCCATTCATTTATGGAGGAAAAACATTTTTTGGGTATTTTTCTCATTTTTTGGCATAAAAAAACATTTTTTGGATTTTTTCTGACTTTTTTTGGCTTTTTTGGAAAATATGGGATATTTTTTTGATTTTCTGGAAAATAAATTATTATTATTTTATTTTTTAAAATATTATTTTATATTATAATAATATTAAAAAAAACGAATTGGGTCGAATCCCGGGTTGGGTCCAACCTGGGCCGTTCGCCCAAAACGTGGACAAAGCGTTGCGAGTGCTCGACTCATTTTTTTTTCTCTTTTAATTGTAGCCTAGTAGCCCGCTATTTGAAAATGACTCGGCCTGACCCGACGACCCAGTCCTGGTGAAACCTTACCCGACCCGATGACCCGGCTTCGCGAGAACCCTAGAGCTCGACGATTCGCGGCGCCAAGAGGGGGAAGCTGTGACGTTGCCCGGCGGTGACTCGGCGGCAGCGGCACCGATGGACAGTGGCTAAGGTTTCGACAGTGACGGCATGAGCGAGAACCGTTGTTACCTGTCTGTAGAGAAGGCGTGGCGTGGCGGCGAACGGTGGCGGGATGGCGTCAGCTACTATGACGGTGATGGACAGCAGATATTCGGCTTAGGGACGGCGTCGCTGGCGGTGGAGGTGACTGCCTAGAGCAACAGACTCGACGGGGCAGCGACGGTCGCGACGAGGTAGCGACAGCGGGCCGTCGGCTTCTTAGATCTGGTCCTTCGGAACCTCCTCTCTTCAGCTCCTCTCCTCCGGCTCCGATCTCTTCCCTCTCCCTCAAATCTGGGCTTGCGAGCACTTGGGCCTCCCCTAAAGTCTCTCGGGGGAAGCTTGCGACGCTCGCCCACTTTCGATCGCTCTCTCTCCGGGTTCGCTTGCCGTCGGCCTCCCCTAAAGTCTCTCGGAGGGAGGTTGTTCAAGCAGACGACCAGATTTCTCTCTCGCTCACTCTTCAACCCTTCCCCTGAAGTCTCTCGGGGGAAGGTTTCTAAGTTTGCGTTGTTATGTCCTCTTCGACGGAGGTTGTGCCCTCCTATTTGTAGGCGAGGAGGAGGCCGGTCGATAAAGGATCGGCCGTTAGCCCTCGCACGGTGACCGGACCCCTGCGATTGAACCAGTGTCCCATCCAAGCTCCTACAACAAGGCGTGCTTGGCATTGAAGGAAACCAATAATGGCGCTTGAGATTTGTCTCTTCCGGCCGACGTCAGCCTACCCTCCTCGGCCGTAGGTTGTCTTCGAGCGCGCCGTTGTCTCTGTGCGTGAACTACAGAGGCGGAGAAGGAAGGAGCTAGGAAGAAGAAGAGGGAAGAAGAAGGAGAGAGGGGGGTGGGCCGGGTCATGTGACCCCACGCGAAGAAAAAAGGATGGGGCCGGGCTTTGAGGCCTAGCCCCAATGGCTACTGCTTTTGTTTTTTCTTTGTTTATATTTATTTATTTATTTTTGTTGTTTTTTGTTATTTTTTTGTTTATTATTCAAAAAAGGAAATATAAAAGAAATTAAGGCCTAATTAATAACCTAATCAAAATTTAGGTGTCAACAGTAGGGACTTCTTCAATAGTAGATTTGGGAATTGGAAGAGTTGCTACATGAACTTCCTAACTATCTAGAACATCATGAAGAACTCTAGTGATGTCAATAGTTTAGGTAGGAATGGAAACAGGGTTAGCAACAGGAGTATCAACGGTAACTTCTAAAGGTAAAGAAGTGTCTTGATGAATGTCCTGAGTGTCAGGTATTGTTTGACTTCCTTGAGCTTTTTCAGCACTAGCAGTTGCTCCTTGATCAATAGAAACTTCTTTGTCAACATCATCAGGAAACTCAAGAGGAATGTTTTTAGAAAGTGATTCCACAAGGTCTTCCGCATGACCAAGCTCCCCCTAAGTAGAATCAACTTCAACAACACCTATATGCGAGGCAAAATCCTGCTCTCCAATAATGATTTGCTCTAGAACTAGTTCCTAATGCTCAGTGAGAGTCTGGTCCAAGGTAGGCTCCTGATGTTCATCAGTATCGTCAACACTTTCTAGATCATGAGTGAGATCAACATCCATCATGCTAGCCTAATCATCAATTTTTCTAAGTCGATCCTCAACATCCTTTTGTTGTTGTTCTATAGCATCACATCCTTTGTTTGATCTCGCCGCCACTCTTGTCTATGTTTCTCCTTCGCCTTCATTCTCTTCTTCAACATCATCATCGGTATCAAGTTGATATGCATCGATAATATGATCCAAATCAATCGTGTCTTCTTCGACTTAGTTTGCATTTTTGCATTAAGCCTTTGTAGAAAGAATTGAGAGATACATCTTTGTTTAGCAATCCTTCATTTCTTGGTAGGGCGATCAACTAGATCCAATACAATTTCATCTTAATCAACTTTCAAAAGTCTAACTTTTGTATTTATCCCACCTTCAGTGGTATGCTGAAAACTCATCTTCCACATCATTTGCTTATCTATCTTTAGTAGAGGTAATTGAAATTTGCTCAATTTTCTAGGGATCTCAATGATTAGTTCACAAAAAATTTTCGTGATAAGAGAACCATAGGGTAATTTCCCCTTGTTCTTTAAGATAGTTCTATACATGTGCAGAATAATAAGATGAGCAATTGAAAATGAGTGACCATTTAAGATGGCCCATATCAACTTGGCTTTATATCGCGAAATATCAGTTGTGGAAGATCCCTTTGGTCTCAAGCAGTTAATAATAATCTTATGAAGTACAATCTATCTTAATGGAAACAATTGAAGAGAGACATGAGATTTGTCATCTCTAGTAAAGTTAGGAATACCAGATAGTTGTCTATATGCAACATCAGGATCAATGTCTATAGGCTCGAGTTCAGAAAATCTAACCCCCAACAATTTGGCTAGATCCCATGCTTGAATCAAATATGATTTGCCAAACATAAACTCAATAGTATCTATTGAGTAAAACGAAAGTGTTGAATAGAAATAAGTGGTTAGAGTAGGATATGTATACTCAAAGTCAAAATCGATAGTTCTCTATTAAATAACTCCCCTATTTATTACAGATATGAAGAATTACCGATGCGCGTTAGATTTGATTAGTTCATCTACACGATCGTCATCCGTCACATACTCAGTGATTCTCCTCTTGAAGCTTGCATAAAGCTTCTCATCATTATCCCCCCTTCATCCATCATCATCAGTCCTTTTCTGAGTGGCAGAAGTTTCAACCACTTTCTCCCTCCCTTTTCAATATTTTATAGCACTTGAATCACTAGCCCTAGTGAGGGCATACTTCTAATAGGATTAGCAAACATAAACTCCAACGCCTCTTTGCTCTCAAAACCATGTTTAGCCAAAAACTACGAAATAACATCCTCACTATTCCCTAACACCTTAAGAGTAGCAACAATCGATCTTAGCTTTGAATATTCAGAAGCTGTCTGAAGAGTAGGATAGATCAAAGAACTCAGGGCTTTCATGAACTTTGGACTGTAATCGCACAATGCGATTTAATCTTCTTGAACCAGAAGGTCTGGCTTTCATTTTAGGAGTAGTTTTCGGGGCCATGGTTTTGAAAGTGAAGAAAAGTTTGGAACTTTTTGGGAGAGAGAAGAAGATACGAGAAGGGTTTTGCAAAAAGAGAGTATTTGGGAGAAAGAAGAGAGCTGAAGAAGAAAGAAGAAGATTTTACTTTTTATGGAATATGAACCGTCATGATCAAAAGGGTTTTTAAGAACTATTCGATTTTTTAGAGAAAATAGATAAAAATTGTAAAATTGTTTTGGAAAGAATAAAATAAACAATTTTCGAGACAAATAAAAATATATGGCAATAAATTTAATTAAGGAAGAGATTATACTTGATATACTTCCAAAAGTATTCTTATAGCCAAAATTTGAAAACATAATAGTGGATCTACACGACATCTTTTGATGTACCCTATCTTTAAATACTTGAAGCAAAAGGATTAATAATGCCAAGTTTAATGCAAATAAAATTAAATGCCTTTTTGTCAAGGGGTTTTGTAAAAATGTCAACCAACTGATTTTGAGAATCAACAAACTAAATGTTTATTTTACCATCATTGACGTGGTCGCGCATAAAATGGTGCTTGATTTCTATGTGCTTGGCCGGGGAGTGTAAGATTGGATTTTTCGTTAGGTTGATGGCATTTGTATTGTCACATTTGATTGTTGTATTTGGGTCCACTACTCAATAGTCCTTCAATTGTTGCTTTATCTAGAGAATTTGGGTGTAACAACTGCCTAAAGCGACATATTCAATTTTAGCGATTGATAAGACTACCGTTGATTGTTTTTTGGAGGACCAAGGCACAAGCATGTTGCCCAACAACTTACACGTTCTAGACGTACTTTTTCTGTCAATCTTACTTCTTGCAAAATCAGCATCGAAATACCCAAATAACACAAACTTTGATCTCTTAGGATATCTGAGTCCTGGAGACGGGTAAGTATTAATATACTCGATAATCATTTTTAATGCAAAAAGATGAGACTCTCTAGGATTTGATTGAAATCTTGTGCACATGCATATACTAAAAAGAACATCACATCTTGAAGTGGTGAGATAAAGTAGGGAGCCAATCATGCTCTGGTATATCTTCTAATCAACTTTCTTTCCATTTTCATCTTTATTGAGCTTTTAAGACGAAGACATAGGGGTTTTCACTTTCTTTGAATTTTCCATGTAAATTTCTTTACAAGATCCTTGGCATATCTTTCTTGGAAAATAAAGGTTCCTTTTTTCGTTTGCTTGATTTGCAATCCGAGAAAAAAATTTAATTTTCCCATCATTTTCATCTCAAATTCGTCTTGCATAAGCTTAGTAAAATTCTTGCAAAGATTTTCATTAGGAAATTCAAAAATAATGTCTTCAACATAAATTTGTACTAATAGAGTTTCCTTGCCTTCTCTCCGAATGAATAAAGTTGTATCAACATTACTTTTCTCAAAACCATTATGAATGAGAAAAGTTGTCAACCTTTCATATCATGCACTATGGGCTTGTTTCAGACCGCATGAGGTTTTCTTTA
This sequence comes from Eucalyptus brandiana, assembly GCA_014182725.1. Classification (NCBI taxonomy): domain Eukaryota; kingdom Viridiplantae; phylum Streptophyta; class Magnoliopsida; order Myrtales; family Myrtaceae; genus Eucalyptus; species Eucalyptus brandiana. The sequence goes on from CM024676.1 coordinate 3,773,762, forward strand.
GCTGATAGACGTGATCTGGCTTTCATGGTTTTTCAAAGCCTAGAGGTTGTTTTACGAACGCTTTCTCTTTAATGAATTCATCCAAGAAAGTGCTCTTCACGTCCATCTAGGAAAGTCTGAAATAATGAAAATATACGTAAGCGAGTTAAAGTTTGGTCGCTTTCAATCTTACTATTGACACATAAGTTTTGTCATAGTTGATTTTTTTCTTCTTGCGAGTAGCCTGCCTTTGGCAACCGGTCTTGCTTTATTCCTCGTGACTTTTCTTTGATCATCGAACTTGGTCTTATGAACCCATTTTGTTCCTATAATGGGATGATCTTTCGGCCTAGGAATTAATTTCCACACTTCATTTATTTGGAATTGTTGAAGTTTCTCCTACATCGCTTGGATCCAGTTTTCATCGATAGGGCTTCTTCGGTACTTCGTGGTTCAATCTCTAAAATAAGCACCAAAATACTAATGGCATGCTTTAGTGTGGATCTCATTTAGATCTTATTGTCGATGTTTTTGATGATCAAATCCTTTGGATGACTTGACTTGTGCTTCTAGTTTTTATTGAATATGTCATTAGGTGTTGTATGTGTCACGCCCCGATCCTCCGAGTGCATGCCCATCCCTCAGTGGTCAATTAAATAGCGACATCCCAGGACACGTTGCCAACCCATTCATTTTAATACGCATGCGGAAGCGAATAAATGAATCTCTAGACAACAACAAGATGTGATAGAAAAGTAGGGCCACCATTTTTATAAAAGCCAAACCACACCTTTATACATGTCAAGCTAAGTCATATACATTACTAGTCGATATGTACAAGTCTACAAAAAGATTGATCCTCAAACAAGCTACTCCATGACTAGCTAGTCTAACTCATTCACTAATTCGGCAGTCTCCACAGGGTCAAGACGAGACAGTGGGTTCTCCATTGCACCATCATGAGGGTAAGCTAGATCCTCGTCCAAGGCAGCATCAATCACCATGGAGGGGATATCGAAAGTCTTAAGGGGACCTAGCCTAACACCATTGGGAGCATAGCGGAACCATGCTTTGAATCGATTAGGTATCTCCTGATGTGAGACTTCTTTGACCCAAACAATGGTTACAACCAGCTCATAGACCCAAAAACTTCTGGGATCAGGGAAACTAGAAACCCGCTCGGTAACCCTTATGGGACGATCGTGATGCTCAGGGGGATTTGCCATCTAAAAACCTAAAAATGTTATCCCACAACGGGGTAATACGTCGTCTCAGCAAGTTCACCCCTTCAGTCCCGACTATGAAGGAAATATGCCCCAAGGACTACCTAAGCACAAGCATACGTCAGAGGACTTATCTTTGCCTCGGTTCCTTCCTACAAGGCAATTAATTGTAAATTCAACGAATCACTATAGCACATCAAAGCATCAAATTAGATCGAGTCATTGATCAATTGACTCGGTCAATTCCAACTCATCAAGACCATCTCTCGGTCTACTCATTCTGTACTATCTATAAAGTTCGATCACATCAAGGATTGCTCACCCTAAGCTGAATATAGATAAAAATGCTCACCAAAAGCTGATAATAACGTATACTGCTCACCTTAAGCTGATATATTGAAACCCTCAGGCTGATATAGTATATGACTAATGCTCATCAAAATTGTGCAATACTTAATTGTTCACCAAAGTTGTGCGATACTTAATTGCTCACCGAAGTTGTGCGATACTTAATTGCTCACCGAAGTTGTGCGATACTTAATTACTCACCCAAGCTGTGCGATACTTAATTGCTCACAAAAGCTGTGCGGTACTTAGGGTATACTGCTCATTCTAAGCTAATATATCAAAACTCCTAGACTGATATAGTATACCATTCTACCCAACCAACTATTTCGCCACTTTTATCATACTTGATAAAAATAATCATGTGTGAGTACATGGTCGGTCTCAGCCAAAAATATAATATCTTTACTTTATACAATCCCACTATGCATATAGTTGATTATGGCATCCCAAAATTTCATGAAAACCCTTGGATATACCATGAACCGTGAATAGATGATGGAAGCGCCATCGGATTTTATTATGGCCATTAGACTAATGGATTTCAATTAAACAAGGCCAAACATTGAATGGACTATTGTTTTGATTTGGAAATGTATCCTATATCTAAGTGTGATCAATGATTGTACTAAAGGATAAATTGACAAAAGAATTTTCTATTCTTGGCAGTGTACTTTATGAGTTGGATTTTTATTGATTTATATTACAAAATTTTATGGCCGTGTGAGTATTTGAGATTATGAAATTAAGTGGGGATTAAAGTAAATTGTTAAGAGCAACTATGGGCTTATTTAGTATTTTTTTTTGGGCCTTTTAAAAAGTTGGATTTTTGGCCCAAGAGTGTTGGGCCCAAAGTGGGCCAAGAGGCTGGGCCCAAAGTGGGCCAAGAGGCTCGGCCCAAGAAGCCCCATGGGCTGTCAACCGAAGGGGGGAGAGAGGAGCTGGATGGGCCTCCTCCATGTTTCTTCAACAAGGAAAACACTTGTCTCCTTCTTGGAGAAGAGTGTCCCTCCATGCAAAAATGGAAGCATGCAAGGGTTTTATTCAACCCAAAAGGAAAAGGGGAAGGGGGTGGTCGAAGCTAGGTGCCGAGAGAGAGAGAGTGAGAGAGAAAGAGAGAAAGGAAAGGAAGAGAGAAAGGGGAGATCGTGCGTGTGAGAGAGAAGGAGGAGTTCGTTTGCCGCCTTGCCCACCATCTTTGTTGTTGTTTGTGTTCGGATTAGAGGGAAGTAGAGTCCTAAAACCTACCCTTTGCTTGCTGTGATGTGTGTGTAGAAGATGGTGAATTTTGGCTGTGGTAGATGTGATGAAAGGTCGAAGCTATGGGGAGAAATTCGTTGGCCTAGCATGCTGTTTTCTGGAAAAACCAGTCCGACCCTTCACGAGTTTGTGAGCTTCATGCCACTTTTTATTTGGAATCTTGCTTCGATCTCTTCATGAAAGTTGTAGAGAACATGTTGAGGAATAACATACTAAAATTTGAGACAAAACGGACAAGTATTGTCTGGCGAAACGATTTTCCTGAGGAGAGATTAGATCTGGAATTTGTTGTGCTGACCTTTAGTGATTTCGTGGACTGTAAAGTAGCTTTCTTGCAAAAATCTCACTTTGAGTTCTGAATGAAAGTTGTAGTGTACTTTTGAGGTAAAACATATCAAAAATTTAGAGGAACTGAACAAAAATAGGTCGGTGAAATCATTGTCCTTTGAAGAAACTGGATCTCGGAAAATGCTACCTCGACCTAGTATGATTCTGTGATTTTTATAAAATCATACAGTTAAAATTTGATCATGTGTCCTTAATAAAAGTTGTAGGTAATATTCTGAGGTATAACATACTGAAAATTTAGAAGAAACGGACATAGGTAGATCGGTGAAATAAGTTTCCTTTGAAAGAAGATAATCTGGAAAAACGACACCGAGAACAGGGGGAATAAATAGTCTATATCTGTTAATATAGAACGATTTGGGTTTCAATTTATTCACAAGATATTTACCCTTAGGACTTGTCTATAACATATAAAAATTTCAGAATTTTTGGAGCTGATTTACGATTTTTACCGAATTTGTGAATGAAACTGTGTGTGGTAATATTCTGAAATTTTAAGGACTGTGATGCGCGGGTTGTACCGATTTGTGTGATGTTCTTTTGATATGGTGTCCTTCATGGAATACTTTCCTCTAGATCTTGTATATAACATGTCAAATATTTAGAATTTAATAAGGCTATTTGTGGCACCCCGGAAATTCAAAGCCAAGCCTTAAGGTGTGTTAAATGTCTTTAATTAGGTGATAGAATTTTATGGCTTATGCTTTAGCCAATTTGTCTTTTAATTTGATGAATTTTGCTTGTGTTGTGGAAATTTAAATTTAAATGCTTGGCCATATGATTTAAATTTCAATAATTAAAATATCCCAAGACTTTGGCCAAGATGAAATTTGAATTTAGAAATATGTATAGAAAGGAATTCAAAAAAAAAAAAAAAAAAAAAGAGAGAAAAGAGGGTTATTTTCGAAATGGGCCTTGGACCCATTAGCCTAAAGCTTGATGGGCCAAGCTAGTCGGCCATTAGGGCCCAAGAAGGGAGCTCGACCAGCCCAAGGGGGAATGGCCGGATGGGCCTAAGCCCAAGCCCATTTAAATTCAAAAATAGAAATAACATGTGGCACAAAGGAGAGCATGCATTGGTTGGACATGAGGTGAGTTAATCATTGCTAATAATGGGCTTTAGGGGATATAAAAGGGGTTAGGAGAGAGAAATGGCCGGTTGCTTGCTTCATTTCCGTCCAAAGAGAGAGGTGTGCGAGAGAGAGAGCTTGAGCGGAAGAGAGGAACCGAGAGAGAGGAGGTGGAGCCGAGAGTTGCCGCCGCCCGTCCGCCGCCCGTCCGCCGTACGTCCGCCTAGTCCGACCGCCGTACGCCGTCGTCCATCGCTGTTTGTTCATCTTGGAGGCAAGTGGGGTCCTTAACTTCTCTTGCATGTCTGTTTTGTTGGTTGCATGTTCGGTTTTAGGTGTGATTTGGGCGAAAAACCGAGGTAAGGGTTGGATGTGTTCAAGCTATGTGACTGTTTTCGTTTGGTTTGTGGTAGTCAGTATCTCAGTCGAGCTTGCATGTGTACTTGGAGTGCGATTTTGGCTTCGGTGTCTTCATGAAAGTTGAAGCTAACATCTTGAAGTATGACATACTCGAATTTCATGGAAAACGATGGTGATATGTGGGGTCAAAAGCTTTGTTATACGGAGACCTCAGATCTGTGAAATCTTCACTGACCTTTTGTTGATTTCTTGGTTGCATGTTGATTTCTGTTGGAGATCTCACTTTGTTGTCTTCTTGAAAGTTGTAGGAAACACCTTAAACTCCAACATACTCAAATTTGAAGCAAAAATAACAAGTGTAGCTTGGTGAATCGGCTAGATATTGGAAATAATGATTCTGGTTAAGTATCTCGAGACACCCGAGACTTCATGGACTAAAATGGTGACCATAATCTGGTTATTTGGTCTAGATCTCTTCATGAAACTTGTAAAGGACACCTTGGTACATAACATACTCAAATTTCAGAAGAAACGAAAGAGAATAGATGGGTGAAATCTAGAAATTTCGGAGGAGTGTGTTCTGGACGTCGCGGTCGTGGTTCCAGAAGCTTCGTAGGGTTGTAGAAATTAATCTAAAAAGAATTTGGCTTAGAGTTCTTCATGAGAAATGCACGAAAATGTGTTGGCTATCAGCCTGTAAAATATCGTAATTTTTGAAGGCCATATGAGTATTTTAATCGAATTTATTTGGAAACTGTGCAAGTCTGGCCATTATCCGAATATAAGGTGCTATTTTGTGAAAATTGTGAAATTATGAGAAATTCAATTTGGCCACGAATTTTGTATGAAATTGTGATTCTATTTGTTTGTTTAATGATTTTTGAGTATCATGATTTTGGGAAAATCATAGATATTAAATTTAATATTTATTTATGGAAATAAATAAATATAATAATAAAATAATAATAAAATAAAATAAAATAGATTTTTATTTGGCCATGGATTCAACTTCATTTGTGTGGCACTTGTGTGATGAGGTCTTTGTACATGTATTAAGCTGAAATGCATATGTGATAAAGCTTTGGCATGTGTATGACATGTGAATTGAAATGCAAGTGTGATTTGTTTGATGCCATGCCAATTGCCATGTTAAATCGAGATAAAAGGATAAATGTGGATGAGGAAGAGGTTGTGGTGGAGGATGATGTCTGGTGGCCGAGTGGCATAATTCCAGAGATTCCCCGGGAGTTTCGGGATGCCCAAAGGTTCGAATGAGTCGATGCCCTTTGGATGCCTGGTTGTATTATGAATACATGCCCAGAGGTTTTCCCCGAGAGTGTCGGGATGCCCGGTTGTATTATGATACATACCCGGAGGGTGAGGGGTTGTATCATTATGCATGCCCGAGGGCGGGGGTAACCATTTTCATGGCGAGCCCCGGAGATGCCTCGTGATGCCGTGGGGTGCGAGATGCCCGAGGTTCGAATAAGTCGATGCCCTTTGGATGCCCGGTTGTATCTTGGATACATGCCCGGATGCCTCGTGATGCCGGTTGGGATGCGAGATGCCCGGAATGTGGGGTGCCGGATGCCCGGTTGTATCTTGGATACATGCCGGATGGTTCTCGCGATGCCAAGATTGGACGCGAGTAATGAATGGGGACGCAAACATTGGTCCCGGAATGAGAAATGTGGCGGTCCAAGATGAAATTGGAATTAAATCATGCATGGTGATATATGTATGGCATGACGCATGATGATGATGATGATATGCATGATGATATGCATGATGATGATGATGATGATGATGATGATGATGGTGATGATGATGATATGCATGATGATGATGATGATGATGATGATGATATGCATGATGATGGTGATAATATGTGATACGATATGATGATCACCCATGGTATGAGATGCATGATGATATGCATGATGATGATGATGATATGTGATGTGATATGATGATCACCCATGGTATGAGATGCATGATGATATGCATGATAATGATGATATACGACATGATATGATGATGAAATATGATATGCATGATGATATGCATGATGTTGATGATAATGATAATGATATATGATATGGCGTGATAACATGTGTGTTGTGATGATGTCATGTGAATATGACATGTATAATATGATGATGCATGATAGTATGTGCATGATTACAAGGTAAGTGATGCTTGCAACGTGTGATGATATGCATGATGCTTTGGAATGTTATTGGATTTCCCTATCTGCTGAGTGGTTGTACTCACCCCTTTTGGGGACCAACATTTCAGATTAGTAGATGGTCTGAACGGTTGGATGTGACCGTGAGGAGGAAGATAGCAAGGGAAGGAGCTTTTGGACGCCGACACTGGTTGATGGACCTTAAGCATACGATTGTGGGAGGAGATGTCGGTCATCTTTTAAAGTATAACCGAGTATAGAAACATTGGTATTTTGATGTACCGATGAATGTTGTCCATCTGATTTAAGTAAATAAAAAGTGTACGGCTTTAACTTTTATAAAACGTTTAGTAGGTGTGCATCGTTTTCTGAATATAGGGAAGGGAGTTTGTTGGACGTGCTTCCGTTATGTGAATTGCGCAAGGGACCTATAAAAAAAAAAAATGTAAACCCCGGGTTGTATGGACTCGCTTTGCAATTGAAAATAGTATCAGAATAATATGTTAATAAGGAAAGTGAATGGTAAGCGATGTGGCGACCCTAATCGGATCGGGGGCCGTCGAGGGGTGTCACACTATTTACTAATTATTCAAGAATTATGACTAAATGAGCGCAATCTGTTTTTATCCGAAATTGTTGTATTTTCAAAAATGAATGAAATTGTCCCATGTGATATGATGTCTTGAATGGTTGATTATGCTTCATATATGGTGACATACGACATATTATATGACATCAAAAGCTGGTTGAGACTCTTGATATTGATGCATCGAATGATACATGTGTGAATATAAATTGAAATAATAATAAGACCGTCGGAGGTGTAAGCCAACGATGCATCGGGAGTTTCGAGATACCCGGAGTGTGTGTGCCGGATGTCCTCGGGAGTTTCGAGATGCCTGGAGGTGGGTGCCGGAAGCCTCGGAGGTGTGTGTTGGGGGGATACCTTGTGATACTAGTTGGGGTATGAGATGCCCGGAGTGTGTGTGCCGAATGCCCGGAGGTGTGTGCCGGAGGTTCCTCGCGATGCCAGGTTGGATGCGAGTGATAAATTGTGGGATGCAAACATTCGTCCCTGAAAAGATAAAAATTGAGATTGTATCATGCGCGTGGATGTGTACATATGGCATGGGATGAACCTCATGGGAATGCAAGCATGAAGTGCATGGTGGTATATGCACGTTGCATGGTGATATATGTATGGCTACTTTATGATACATGTATAAGTGCATGGTGGTATATGCACGTTGCATGATGACATGCATGGCTGCTCGATGATATAAGTACAAGTGCATGGTGATTTATGTATGTTGTATGGTGATATATGCATGGTTGTAAAGTGAGGTATGCTTGAATGCATGAAAGATATGTGTTTTATTCTTAATTGTTCTGCTTGACGCATTGTGTAGTTTGGTGGATCTTTACTGCTGAGTGGTTGTACTTACCCCGTTTGGGGACTAACATTTCAGACTAGATAAGATACCTCTGCTGCCACTGCCACCGGTAGATGAATCAAGTGGTTGGATATGACCGCGAGGAGGAGGATAGCAAAGGAAGGAACTTTTGGACGCTGACATTGATCGATGGACTTTAAGTATACGACTGTTGGAGGAGATGTCGGTCATCTTTTGAAGTATAGCCGAGTATAGAAGACTATGACATTTTGATGTACTGATGAATGATGTCCATTTAGTTTAAGTAAATAAAAGTGTTCGGCTTTTACCTATAAATGTTTAGTGGGTGTGCATCGTTTTTTGAATATAGGGAAGAGAGTTGATGGATGTGCTTCCGCCATATAAATTGCGCATGGACCGATCTAAAAGATGTAAACCCCCAGGATTCATGAATTATAATGAAATTCCTTGGTATCAGAGTATTACATTATCAGGTTAAGTGAAAGAGAAGCAAACAGTGGCGACCCTAATGGATCGGGAGCTGTCGAGGGGTGCCACATCGATAAAAACATTTTTGGCGTTGTAAATTGATGCTTGGTGATTTTCTAATTAAATACTGAAATTAATAAAGTTTGGGATAAATTCTCAAAATTACAAATCACACTCAAATTGCACAAAATAGCACTCAATTAATTAAACAAATCACACCATTGCGATCAACATAAAATTCCGATCCCCGGCTATCTCGGTCTAATTTTCGAAAAATAATAATTAATTAAATAATTATGAAAATTAATTAATAAATAGCAATAAATAGCAAAAATGCACACTTAGGCCGAAAAGCCTAAATAAAAGCCAAGACGGGCCCAAAAAATTTCCAAACCTATCTTGATAAATACCACGGCTTATCTACTGGCTAATTGCACTACTCTAACCACCTAACATGCAATATCGAATCATTAAATCACTAATCCGTTCTAACTAACAACATAATCCATACTTAAGCTAAACTAATTAACCCTTAAGCATAATTAACTTCCTAAGCAGGGATTAGTGAATAAACTCACTTGATTAACAAGCCAGTGAGTTCACTTTGACGAGGACGCGAAGACGAGCAACAAACTCCAATGCAAGGGCACCAAGCGAGGTCGGGACAGGCCTGAAAACGGGCCTTGATGCCCACAAACCCTTATGGCTTTGGTTCCTGATCTTGGGCCCAAGGAGCTACAACAGGTGGCTGGTTCGGCCACGGCTTACGATCAGTCTTGGCGGCCGCGGGTGGGGGTGCGGGCTCGGCTTGACGGGCTGAGCTGCGGCTGCTGATGTGACATCCTGAAATTTCAATCATGTTTTCAATTGAATAAATCGGGTCTTTCATCAACGTGCCTATAGTGCTATTCTCTGAGCTGATCACTCCTGAGATAACTAGACTATATGGATAAGTCATTAAAGGATTTTAACACAATAGACTTGAGAATTCGACTAGGAATTGACTGCTAGACTGTGCTAAATTGCAAGGGTCATTACAAAGACAATTGAAAATCGATCAAAGACCTAAATAGGTCGATTCAACGAGAGTATGTGATTAAGTGTGAGTGATTCTACCTAATTACAAAATTCTTGTCAATCGACACTAGACTGATTTTCTGTCGTTTTGGGTACTCTGTGTCTATAATTGAAACCTTGAGATTTTCACGACAACCGAGAGTCGCCAATGTGTCGAAGATGTATATTGTGGCTCGACAATAATCGACCATGGGTCAATTGCATTAAAAATTCCTAAAAGCTACCCGGTAGGTTAAATCATGCTAAAACTGCATTAGATTGAAATTAATCACTAATTTGAACCCGATTTTAGAAATTGAAAGTTCTATCATGTCACGATTTATTTAAGAACGTCTACTCATCCTTTGAAGAATTTTTGACAATTTCGGGATTTTTAATGGAAACCGATACGGACGTTTCGGAAAAGAACGGAAATTCAGATTGGTCGAATTGAAGGGATTTTTGACTTGCAAACCGAGCTACTTGGTGAAAGGGAATTGTAGAAATTATGTGGGCTTTTTCTTCATCAAATCTGGACATCAAATTGAAGAATTTGGGTGGAAATTGAAGCTCAAATTGAAGAATTCGGAGCTAGGCTTGGGGCAGCAATTTTTGGCATCAAATCAAATTATTTTGGGTGTTTATTTTACAAGAAAGTATTATTGGACCAAGAGATATCTTTGAGGGCTTTAAGAGGACCAAGCATTCAATTATTTAGATAATCCGTGTTGACTATTCTCCCATCATCCGCCACCCTTCCCCTTCATTGCTTTTCCATTTCATTTTCATCTTCTCGCTTTTGCTTCTCCTTCATCTTTCCTTCGAAGACCCAACCGTCCCCTCGCCTTCTTTCATTTTCTCTTTTGTTTCATTGCTCAAAGCATCCACCGAATTAAGCCAACATCTAGCCGCCCCCTCTCCACTACTTTTTGTCTCCGTTGGTCAACACTCACTTCACCGAAGCCATTTGTTGACCGCTCCATCTCCATCGAGCGCCAGCTGCCCACGTCCGAAGCTGCTCCCTGTTCGTCCATCTCCATCGAAGCAACGCCACCCCACCATTTGTCCATCTCCACCAAGCTTCGTTGCCACGTCTAGCTTTCCGCCGAAATCAGCCGCTTGAAGCCGCAAGTCAAGCAGCAGCAAAGCTCAGCCAAATTTAGCCCTTGGCCATGAGCTTTGCGAGCCATTTTTCGAGCCCGATCCGTGCCCCGTTGGCGTCGCCATTTTGGGACTTGTTGATCCTCATTGCGTCCCCGTCGTTTTGGTTCGAGCGGATCGTAAATCAATTGAGTTTAACTTATTAATCCTTGCTATTTTGTGCAATTGAGTGTGATTCGTGATTTTGAGTAATTATCCCAAAATATAATATTTTTGGTAATTAATTACAAAACTACCAGGCATCGGTCTATAGCGCCAAAAATGTATTTTGAGACTATTGAGTTTAGTTGGATTTTTAAAAGTGAAAATATTATATTTTGGCTAAGGCCGACCGTGTACCCACACACGATTATTTTTGTCGAGTATTTTGAATACGAAGAAAATAGGTCATGATGTTATGTTAATTGAGGAAATTAAGTGTGAAACTCAATGTCATGGACCGTGGATGAATAATCATGTGATCATATGGGAGAGGTTAAAAAGACCGCCGAATGTCTAGTAGGCTACGCCGTTAGGCCGAGATTACCACCTAATAAAGGTTGTGCCCATCGGGCCATGATTACCACCTAATAGAAGTTGTGTGCATTGGGCCGTGATTTATCTAGTTCCACTATGAGACCGCCCAATCTGGAATAGGTTGTGTAGTGAGTGGCCATGTTTAATAATTAGAATGAGTACTTGATGTGATTGGATTTTACAGCTATTACTAAATGGCTTGACCAATAGAAGGTCTGGATGACATGGAATCAACTAGTTCGATTGATCGATGATTCAATTGGCTTGATAATTTGATTGAGTCAAATGATCTGGTGAATATATAAATTGTACTGACGTGCAGGAAGGATTTTAGGCAAAGGTAAGTCCTTTATCTCATGATTGTGCATAGACAACCCTTGTGGGCGTATTTTCTTTCTAGTCGGGGCTTAGCGAGTTGAACTTGCTGAGACGTCGTCTCACCCCGTTGTGATATAACATTTTTAGGTCCCTAATTGATAGTGATGGAGGACCCGAAGCTTGGAGTTTATGAGGTAAAGCTCGAAGAATCGGCGATCATGTATGACTAGCTAGTCATAGGACAATTCTCTTTTGTTGGGAGCCGGTCCCTTTTGGGTGTTTATAAAAAGGTATTTTGTGAAAAGTTGGTCATACTTTTCTATCCCATTGAATTGTTGTCTGGGGATTATCTATTTGCTTCTGCATGTGCATTAAAAATGAATGGGTCGGCGATGCGTCTTGGGATGTTGCTATTTAATCGACCAGTGAGGGATGCGCACGCACTCGAGGATCGAGGCGTGACATCCCCGTTTACGTGGTATCAGAGCATGGTTAGTAATTGGAGTGATAAGGTGCGATGGTTCATGGGATAGTTAGTAGGAAAGGCCTTTAATTCATGACCGGTGCATGTCTATGATAGTTGATTGATAGAATTGTTTGTTGTTATCGCTTGACTTCTAGTTCAGTGTGGAATTGGAAGGTAGGTTTTAGTAGAAAGCCTGTAAGATGAGCAATCAGGAGCAGAGGACTCCTAGGAAGAGTACCGTTAGGCCTGCAGCTCGGGGTAGAATGCCGACGAGGGTCGGTACTTGAGGAGGCTGAGGTAGAGCGACGGCTGAGGCTAGCACGAGTGGAGTAGCACCACCTCCTGTTAGTGCTAGGGTAGCAGCCCCTGGTGATCCGAGAACTATTGGGATCACGCAAGCTTTGGATGCGATGAGAGAGATGATGGGGCGACATGCCCAAAATCAAGCTGCTGCCTTTACTGCCGCCATTGCAGCCATCGCTACTGCTGCTGCCAATGCTGTTACTGCTGCCGCACCTGCCACCATACCTGCTGAAGTTCCGCCAGGGAACATGGTATGTGGAGATCTCGAGGAACAGTTTTTGAAATTGAACCCACTGAAATTTACTGGTGGAATAGTTTTTGAAATTGAACCCATTGAAGTTTCTAGGGTAGGAGACCCTGAGGTTGCTGTTCTGTGGATCTAAGGACTAGAGAAGACCTTTGCATTATTGATGTGCACTGAGACAAAGAAGGTAGTTCTTGCAATCTACCAGTTGGAAGGAGTCGCGAGTACTTGGTGGAGAACCACCTAAGGAGCAATATTTCCTGAAGTTGTAGCCCTAGAGTGGAATGCCTTCGTTGAGATCTTCAATGGTAAATACTTTTTGGAGATTGCCGGAGAGATGAAGATGGTAGAGTTTCGGTGCCTTTGCCAAGGCTCCATGATTGTAGATCAGAATGAGGCGAAGTTCGCTGAACTATCACAGTACGCTACTAAACTGGTTGAGAATCCACTGAATCGAGTTAGGAGATTCCGAGATGGACTCAAGCCAGAATTGAAAAGTCCACTGATTTTGCTTAATCTGAGGAATTATAATGACCTGTATGAGTGAGTTTAGATGATCGAGAGAGATCAGAATGAAAGAGCCACCGTATTTGGATTACGGTTCGGATCGAGTAGAGAAGGGATCCGATATGGGAAGAGGCCCATGATTGGAGGAAGGTTCCAAGTACCGCCCAGCAGGAAGGGTAGGATTGGAAAGGCAAGGCCCAGCCAGAATGGCGTGTGTCACTTGTGTGGAAGATAACACGGATTAGCCACGTGCCAATCTAGGCCAGGTACTTGTTTTGAGTGTGGCCAGCTGGGTCACATAGCTAGGAACTGTCCCAGAAGACAGAGAAGACAGCAGCAGTTACCGCCGCCACCGATGGATTAGATTAGAGGAATTGCACCGCAAAATGCACCGCATGGTGGACCAATGAGACGCCCAGCTCAGGGAACATTTTATGCCATCACTAGAGGTCAGGCTGAGGACACGCCTGATGTGATCATAGGTATGGTTTCACTGAACGACCATGCTGCTTATGCTTTATTCGACCCTGGCACAATTCATTATTTTATTGCTGAGCAATTTGTTAAGCTCATAAGATTAAATCATGAGTTGCTGGAGTCAGTGGTTAGCATATCTACATTGTTAAAGGATAAATTATTGTCTGCATTGAATTGTTCTAGTTGCAAGTTGGCGATTGGTGAACGAGAGGGGAAAATAGACTTGTTAATCCTAGCCATGTATGACTTTGATTTAATAATTGGCATGGACTGGCTTACCAAGCAACAAGCTAAAATGGACTACTTTCGTAAGGCGATTCAGTTTAACCCGTTAATGGATGAGAGCTTCAAGTTTGTCGAGAATCGAGGACGACCCTTGATTACCCTAATCTCATCGCAGGAGGCAACTCGTTTGTTAGACGGGGGTTGTCAAGGTTACTTGGCGACTGTCGTGGATACGACCGTTGAGGAGCTTAAGATCGAAGACATTTCAGTTGTGCAAGAATTTCCAGATGTTTTTCCGAGAGAATTGCCAAGATTGCCACTAGAGAGAGAGATTGAATTTGTGATTGAGCTAGCACCCAGGATAGAGCCAATCTCTAAGGCTTATTACCGGATGGCGTTGTCAGAGTTGAAAGAACTAAATGTGCAGATGCAGGAATTGTTAGATAAGGGATTTATACGTCCCAGTGCATCACCTTGGGGAGCACCAGTTCTGTTTGTGAAAAAGAAGGATAGTTTGTTGCGTTTGTACATCGACTATCGTCAACTCAATCAGGTGACAATGAAGAATAAGTATCCACTCCTAAGGATCGATGACTTGTTTGATCAGTTACAAGGAGCGTTAATATTTTTGAAGATCAACTTGAGGATGGGATATCATCAGCTGAGGATCAGGAATGAGGACATACCGAAGTCAACATTTCATACTCGATATGGTCATTATGAGTTCACTGTAATGCCGTTTGAATTGACGAATGCTCCAGCTACTTTCATGGATTTGATGAACCAAGTGTTCAAAGAATATCTAGATCAGTTCGTGATTGTGTTCATCAATGATATTCTAGTGTATTTGAGGAATGATGAAGAGCATGAGAGTCATCTGAGATTGGTACTACAAACTTTGAGGGTTCATTAGTTGTACGCCAAGTTCAGCAAGTGCGAGTTTTGATTGACTTGTGTTGCTTTCCTAGGTCATGTGATTTCAAGAGAAGGAATCTCCGTGGACTCATCTAAGATTGAAGTAGTGATCAACTGGCCAAGACCAATTACAGTGACAGAGATCAGGAGTTTTCTAGGTTTGGCAAGTTACTATAGATGGTTTGTGGAAGGGTTTTCAGCCTTAGTGTCGCCTTTGACTAGACTCCTGAAGAAAGAGGAGAAATTTGTCTGGAGAGACAAGTGCTAGCGTAGTTTTCAAGAGTTTAAGAAGAAGCTGACTACCACTCCTGTACTGACCATTTCATATGGTCCCGGAGGATACGAGATCTATAGTGATGTGTCGTTTAGAGGATTAGGTTGTGTGTTGATGCAACATGGCAAGATTGTTGCATACGCCTCCCATTAGTTAAGGCCTCATGAACTGAACTACCCGACGCATGACTTATAACTTGCGGTAATTATTTTCGCTCTGAAGATTTGGAGACATTATTTGTGTGGAGAAAGATTCCAGATCTTCACTGACCATCAAAGTCTCAAGTACTTATTCTCTCGGAATGAGTTGAATATGAGATAGCACCATTGGATGGAACTTCTAAAAGACTACGAGATGCCGTCTCATCCCGTTATCGGATAACATTTGTAGGTCCTTAATTGACAGCGTTGGAGGACCCGAAGCTTGGAGTTTAGGAGGTGAAGCCCAAAGAATCGACGATCATGTCTGACTAGCTAGTCGTAGGACAATTCTCTTTTGTCGAGAGTCGATCCCTTTTGTAAACCTTTGTGTATAGACTTGTGTGTTTATAAAAAGGTGTTTTTATGAAAAGTTGGTCCTACCTTTCTATCCCATTGAATTGTTGTCTGAGGATTATTTATTTGCTTCCGCATGTGTATTAAAAATGAATGGGTCGATGATGCGTCCTGGGACGTCGCTATTTAATCGACTAGTGAGGGATGGGCATGCGCTCAAGGATCAGGGCGTGACAACTGGGCTTGTTGGATTGGTGGAGTAGAAGCTGAAATGGGCTGCAATTGTGGGTTGCTTCGGACGTGGAGCTACGGGGTCAACACTAGGGGAAGAAGCTTCGTTGGTTGATTGGTGGAACGAAGCGGCTGAGTCAGTGGAGTGTGCTGGCATGAGTGGATTCGAGCATGGCAACTGAAGGAAAGAAAATCGGTGGGGTACAGTGGGGTAGCAAACATGTAGGGAAAACAAAAATGAAAGAGAAGCGGCTAAGGGGAAAGGATGAAGGAGCAGATGGTTATCAGCCAGGAGGAAAAACATGCGAAAAGAAAAAGAGAAAGAGAGGAGAGAGAGAGAGAGAGACGTGGATGGATAAGAAGGGGAGTTTGTCAGCTGAAGGGGGGATGTGCAAAAATAAGAAAAAGAAAGAGAAGGAGACGTGCGAATTGGAGGGGCGAAGGAGGTGGAGGGAAAAATTTAAATAAAACATGTTATACTCATCAAGTCTTGGTCTCACAAGCTCTCATTCAATCCAATTTAGCCCCCAAAAATCCTCATGCTAAAATACTTGATCCTCACTTGCTTTCTTGCACCATAATTCCCTCACATAACAAATCTTGGGCAGCAAAAATGGCCATTTCCCTCAATTTCGAATTCTATTTCCTTTTTCCCGAAATTTGATTTCTTAACAAATCTCTTCGATTGATGTCCAATTTCGTTAAAGAAAAAGCTCACACAATTTCCTTTCACCAAGTAGCTCACACCGGAGGCCAAAAATCCCTTCAAATTGGCCAATCCGAATTTTAGTTTGTTTTTCGATTCATCTGGATTGATTTTTCGTAAAAATTTCGAACTAACTGAAAATTCCTCGAAAGATGAGTCAATGTTCCTAAAATAACTCATGACATGACAAAACTTTCAATTTCTGAAATCGGGTTCAAATTTGCGGTTAATTTCAATCTGGCACGATTTTAGCGTGACCTAGTCTGCCGGTTAGCGTTTAGAAATTTTTGGTGCAATTGACCCGTAGTTAATTTTCTTCAAGCCACAACGTACCTCTTCGATACATTGGCGACTCTTGGTGGTTGTGAAAATCTTAAGATTTCAAATACAGGCACAGGGTAACCAAAATGATAGAAAATCGGTTTAATGCCGATCGGCAAGAATTTTGCAATCAGGTGGAATCACCCACACTTTGATTACACATCGCAGTTGAATCGACCTATCTCCGGCCTCTAATTGATTTTTAATTATGCTATAATGACTTTTGTAGACTAGCACGGTCGCGCAGTCGATTCTTGGTCGAATTCTCAAGTTTATTGTATTAAAATCACTTAACGGCTTCACATGATAGGCTAGTTATCTGATGAGTGGCCATCTCAGAGAACAGAACTATAGTCGCGTCGATTAGAGGCTCAATTTATCCAATTAAAATCAGAATTTGAAAATCAGGATGTCATAGTATGCTTCCCACTATTGTGCTTATCAGAACTTTTTTGTTGCTATGGTTGTTCATCTAATTTTAATTCCTTAACTTCTTCTAGTACTTGAAATGTGTCAAATGACTACTTTACTTGATTAGAATCTTAATGGATCTGAGGATTTTCATCAAACTTCATGTTGATGAACTCCTCCACTATACGAGATCTTTTATTGTAGACTTTGAAAGCTTTGCTAGTAGTTGAGTATCTCGAATATGCCTTCATTTGATCTTCCATCAAACTTACATGGCTGATCATTGGCATTTCTTAAGATAAAAAGTTTACATCCAAAAACTCGAAATATAGAATTACTGGTTTCCCACCTTTGAAAGCTCTTAGGGGTCTTTTCTAAAGAGGGCCTAAGGAAAACTCGATTTAGGATGTAGCATGCTATTGAAATGGCTTTAGTCCAGAAGCGTGATGCAACTTTACTTTCTAAAAGAAGAGTTATTGCCATTTCTTGCAATGACCTGTCTTTCCTCTCTATTACGTCATTTTGTTTAAGTGTATAGGGAGTCGAAAACTGATGCTTAAAACCACTTTATTAACAAATGTTTTGAAAATTTGATTTTCGAACTCACCCCATGATCAGTTCTAATGGAAGAAATGGAATAACCTCTTTCATTTGAAATCGTTTGGCAAACTTTGAAATATGAGAACATGCTTTATGCTTATGTGCAAGGAAGAAAATTCATGTGTACCTTGTATAATCATTAACTACCACCAAGTAGTACATTTTACCTCCAAGACTTGGCATTCTTATAGGGCCGAAGATGTCTATATGAAGAAGCTGTAAAGCTCTGTTAGTCCTGATGAAATATGTGACATCCTGAATTTCAGGTTCTGATTTTGATTGAACAAGTTAGGCATTTCATTAACGCGCTTATAGTTCTTTTCCTGAACTAATCACCCATGAGATAACTAATATATCAGGTGAAACCGTTAAGAGATTCTAACGCATTAGACTTGAGAATTCGACCAGGAAATGGTGTCGCGACCCAATTTTTTCGGTTCACCACCTAAAACTAGGTTAATGGACTACTAAGTCTTTAAGCTTAGCTCGGGCTCTCCCAAGCCCATACCAATTCGCAACTTAGGTTTGAATTCTTAACATGCAAATGATTTTCAATCGAGAGTCGCCACTAATCTATTTTTTGGTGGGTCGATTAGAAACCCAAGTAAAGTAACGGGAGATTTACTTTACTCCTACGAACCAGAGATTTATGAGTTCGGGGACTTGGTTACACTAGACTATCCTAGTGCCCTTTCGGTACCTTTTATTTCATTTTTTTAAAAATGTTTGGCAAGCAATTTGGATTGATTTTAATTTAACTTCCTAACATGTAAGGTGATCATACATGTGCGCATACCACCAATTTAACACTCAAGAAAGCAATAAATAAATTGCGGGACTTACCTCGAAGCAACGAAAGCATCGCAATGTTAAATTAAAATCCACATCAACATCTCTAGATATGGTTTCTAATTAACACGCAATTTTTGTTTTGTTTTCACTTAATTAATGAGAATCATACTTTATGCAATGCATGCCACTAATTTAACATGAAATGATATGACATGGCAACATGACTTAGCTATATGACTTAAGCGATATGGCATAAATAAGCATGTAGTCTATTCTAAGCATGAGATGATTTATTCTAACTATATTTTTTTTGTATTTTTCTATGGGATTCGAAATTAAAGAAATGCAACATTTAAATATGCAATATAAATTAATCTAATGACCTAACCTTAATGACATGCAATGCAATGCAATGACGTATAAAATTATTTTAACTAAAATGATATGCAGCATTGCAATTTAATATAAGAGTTATATGTCAAATGACATTTATTAAATGGCCAAATCTAATGATGGCAATTTCCAATTAAAATTGAACCTAACAATAGCCACTAAAATGACGTGCATTTCATGGACTTAATCTTATATGACATGCAAATGACGTTTTTAATTTAAAAAATGCAATCTATCCTAGAAATTGCAACTAATTTATCCTAAGACAAATTTTATGAAATTTGAAATGATCTAGCTAGATTAAGGTTCTATCTAGTTTAACTTAGGGATTAAGTCATATTAAATCCTAATTTAAACTAAGACATTATCTAAATCTAAAATGCAATTTATTAAAAGTGATCTAAATTTAAAATGAGATATGCAATCACAATCTAATATGCACAATGATCTTTTTTGTGTTTTTCTTTAAGAAATTCGAAATTAAAACGAACAAATAATTAAACATGCAATTCAAATAAAAAACTAAATGAACGCACTCTTTTTGGATTTTTTTATTTAAAAATTCATGATAAGATTGCAATCCTAACATGCAAGATAACAAAAACAAATCTAATTCTTATTCGGATTTTTATTTGATTTTCTCATTTAAAAATTCGAAATCGATCGTGATTTTAATTCTAAGATTAAGAATAACCCAAATTTGAATTTTTTTGATTTTTTTTCTTTATAAAAATAAAATTGATCCAAACACACGATATCAAATCAAGCTAGACAATATTGATATCCAAAAATTGGCGAACCATATCTCGCGCATGAGATCGGGTTGACCAATTTTTATTTTAAATCGCGAATCAAATCTCGGGCTTGAGATTGGATTGTCGATTTTTATAAGGGATTGCGAGTCGGATTTCGGGCGCGAAAATCGGACTATCAATCCCTCACTCGAGGGGCACTTTCATGTTCGTCAATCATATATCTAGGAATAATCCTACTAAAGAAAACAAATAAATAAGTGAGAACAACCTTAAAATAATAATAATAAAGTAATAAAAGAAGAACTACCTAAATGATTTTTCTTCTTTTTTTTTCTTTCCAATCGAGCTTGTGCCGTGCGGCCGGTCACCGGCTCCGGTGAGGGACAGCAAATCGGAATTCGCGAAGGTCCGGCGAGGGGCAGCGGCGTTGCGGGGGTCTTCGTGGGTGTTGATCGCGAGTCGTCGGGGTTGTTGATCGCGGACCGCGGCGGGACCGCGGGAGATCGGGGACGGAGATCGGGCGCGATGGGCTTTGTCTGGCTGGTGGAGCAGATCGGCGAGGCGGCGGCGGTTTCGCGGGGGCGACGGAGCCGGAACGCGGATCGTGGGTCGTCGGGTTTGTAGGCGAAGCAACAGCTCGGATCGGGGAGGCGGCACGGCGGTGGCTTCAAGCGGCGGCGGCGTCCGGAGCGAGGCGAACGAAGCGAGAGCAGGCGTCGGTGGTGCTCGGTGATGGCGAGCAAGAGACCCGCGAGGTTGCGGGCTTCGGAGGTGCGGCGGAGGTGGGGCGAGGCGGCGGCGTCCGGAGTGCGGCGAGCACGGGCGCGGTTGAGCCCACCGGAGAAGAAGAACAGTGCCTTCTCCTTTTTTTTATTTCTTTCTCTCTCCTCCTGTCTCCTCTCACGTCACTTTCTCTCTGTATTTTTGACTTTTCTCTGCACTCTCTCTCTCTCTCTCTCTCTCTCTCTCTCTCTCTCTCTGTAGAAGCAAAACTTCTGTTCACTTTTTCTTTTCTTGTTTTTTTTCAAGCGAAAGAGCCCCCTCGGTAGCTTTTCTTCACCAGTTTTTCTCCCTTTTCGATTAAAAAAACCTCCCTCCCCTCATCGTACACGGTTGCTTTTATAGGGGGTAAAAGATGAGCTTTCAATTTTCCCTTCAAATCTACATCCGCGATACATTTTCACCTAACGATCGCTATTGATAAAAATTTAAGATTACGATGAATATTTTCTCGAAATCCCAAATCTCGCAAAGATAAATCGCAATATTTTTTCACACATGTGCTTTATCCAAAAGATTCATATCCGGAAAAATTTAAAAATTTTTAATTCTTCACAAGATAATTAAAAAACATGGGCTTGGGCTAACGAGCTCACTTCATGGGCCTGATCCATCTAATTTGAATATATCCACCACTGGTCCAATATAAAATGCCAATTAAAATAAAATAATAAGAATGCATCTAAATCTATATGCTTCGCAATAAATGACTAAACAGACCGTCAAAATCTAGGTGTCAACAAATGGCTTATCGACCGAGTTAATTTGTAAGGGTCATTACGACACAGTTAAAAATCTATTAGAGATCAGAGATAGGTTGACTCGACAAATGTATGTAATTAAGTGTGGGTGATTCCACCTAATTGCACAAGTCTTGTCGATCAGCACTAGACCGATTCTTCTACCGTTTTGGTACCCTGTGTTCGCATTTGAAACCTTGAGATTTTCACGACAACCGAGAGTTGCAAATGTGTCGAAGATGTACATTGTGACTTGAAAATAATCAACCACAGGTCAAATGCATGAAAATTCCTAAAAGCTACCCGGTAGATTAGGATGCGCTAAATTCGCTTGGATTGGAATTAACCATGAAATCAAACCCAAATTTAGAAATTGAGAGTTCTATTATGTCACAAGTTATTTTAGGAATGTCGACTCATCCTCTGAAGATTTTTCTATAAACCAAGTTTTTCGGCGAAAAATCAAAGTATGGTTATTTTAGCTCGGGAAAATTGGTAGGCCCGCTTTAGGTCACACTTTTGGGATCCAAGATGGTTCTATGGTCAAGGAAAAATGTGGAATTAAGTGTGGTTACATTGGATGAATTTATGGACTTCAATTTGAGCTCAATTGGATTTAATTGGAAGAGGATTGATTGGATTTGATGTTCAAAGTCACAAAATTCGTATACCATGGGGGAGAGACATTTTGCACCTATTGGCAAGGTTGTGGAGGAAGTTTGAGGAGAGAGAATGGCTGATGTCATGGGTTTTCATGGTGGGGGCAAGAGAGAGGAGGTTTGGACAAGTGTTGCAAGCTTGAGGGCCACCAAGGGAGCCCCTCTTCAACAGCTTCTTCTCCCTCAAAATATGGCTTTCTCCATTGTTGTTGAAGAGGAAAAGCTCAGCAAAACCAGAGGAAACCCAGCGGAAACTACAACTCCCTTCCCCTTTGTCCGTTCGACCTCCCAATGCCGCCGCACGCCCACCGAAATCGCTCCACCATTGCTCGCACGCCTGGCCTGCTCAAGTGCTATTTCGCCTTTGTCTCGCCGTCCAAAGCTCTTATCTAGTGTCGCTAGCCACTGTCGGAGCCAGCTAAGGCCGCCAAAGGTCTCGCCTGCACCGCCTGGACCCATTCTTGCCTTTGCCGTTCCTCCTTTGCTGTTTCTGAGCCAAAGTAGCCACTAGTTCTAGCTGGTTCGGTCGAAGATAGAAGCTGAAGAACCAGCAAAGCCGTGAGGCTTTGTAAAGCATTTTCCGACCCTTCCGGACCTCGCTTGGTGTCATCATGGGCTAGTATATCGCTCGCCTTCGTGTCCTTGTCGAGGTGAACTCATCGACGTTCAAATCCGGTGAGTTTATCCTCCAAATCTCACTTAGGAGGTTAATTATGCTTAATGGGTGGTTAAATTAGCTTAGTTAATGGTTATTTAGATTAAGGATTGTAATTAGTTTAGTGGATAATTAATTAGGGCTATTGTGAGGATTAGATTAGTGTAATCTAAATTAGGCCTCAATTAATTATTTTATATAAATTAATTATTTCGAAATTATTTAATTATTTAATAATAAATGTATATCATATTTAATTAATAACATATTATTTATTTATTTAATTTTCGGAATTTAATTAATTAATTATTATTTTTCGAAAACGATACTGGGAGAACTGTTCATTAAAATTCTGTGCTAACTGCTTTGTGATGTGGTTAGATTATGCAAGTATGGATTTTACTTAGAAAATCCCAAGTGTCGGGTTTTAACACCAAAAATATATTCTAAGTATTATATCAAACAAAGGTGGGGTTTGAAAAAGGAAAATATCGTTTTCGGTTTGAATTGATGTGTACCCACGCACGACTACTTTCTCAGATTTTTTAATACGAAGAAAAGAGACCAGGATCACTGTTTTAATCGAGACATGTGAGTGAAACGCACGACTACTTCGTCTCGAGTTGTTAAGCTGGACGTACCCTGTATGGGATGCCCCATATAACGGGCTTGGGTCGCAGTTGATTCTGGGCCTATGCTCCTTCGAGAACGCAGTGACGAAGCCGTACTCCAAGGTGGAGAGACGATGCTTGGCTAAATGCCAGTAGATAGTCGAACTGTGAGTAGGCTATGCTCATGTGTGGTAGTGACAATAATTGGAACGCATGCTGAATGTTATTGACGCGTCGAATTACAGGACAAAATTGCGTGGCATGGTATGGGACATGTCATAATGGTTTGGTCTTATAATCTGGACTCCTGTGGTTGTTTGATCTGATATTATTGGCATTCCAGTTGTTTAAGTTCTTATTACTACATGTGATTGAGTGATAAGAATTGTACTAACCTGTAAGAAGGAATTGAGGCGAGGTAAGTCTTTTGTGTGGCGTGGCTAGGCCACCCTTGAGTGTATTTCCTTTCTAATAGGGTTGAGGGGTGGACTTGCTGAAACATTGTCTCACTGGTTAATGAATAACCATTTCCAGGTCCTTAGAGGACGGGGTGGCCAGTTCGTTTTGGTTGGCCTTATGGAGTTGCAGAGTTGAAGTCTGAAAGTTTGAAGATCGTGTTCAACTTGTAGGTCATAGGATGGTTCCGTTTTAAGAGCCGGTCTTTTGTAGACTTTTAGTTGTAGTTCTCTGTTTGTAAACTCCGTTGGTTTATGAAAATGTTTGGTTACGAAATTACTTCCCGCTTTCCTATCCCGTATTCGTTTGTCGTGGGATTTTATAATCCACTTCCGCATGTGCATTTAAAATGAATGAGTTGGTGATGAGTACACAGGAACATCGCATCGATCAACCACAGTGGAATGTGCGTGCGCTCGGGGTTTAGGGTGTGACAAAATATATAGGTTTAAAAGAACTCTTTACTTGTTTACCTAGTACATAGATTGAGTAGAATTTAGATCTTTCAAACTTAAGATCTAGTGATCCTCGTACCAATTTCTTTAAGGAGAGCTTCGATATTTGCTTGTGCTTACGTGCCCAAGCTTTTTGTGCCAAAGATCTGCGCTTCGTCCTTGATAGAGATCATATACTGAACATCATCAACAATTGTATCTAGTAAATAGATATTTTCATGTCTCCTTTCGAAGAAACGACTGCTTCAAATGTTTACTCATACCTTAGCATTTGTTTTCTTGAAAGTAGATTTTGTAACTAGCATCACATAATTAGCCAATGTTGACGAGATTATAGTTTAGACCTTTCACAAAGGATACATCTCTTATAGTCAAATTTCCCATCTCTATTGTTCCTTTGTCGATGATCTTTCCTTTATTGTTCCCTCCAAAGGAAACACTTCCACCATTGAATCTTGAGAATTTAATGAACTTGCTTGGATCACCGGTCATATATCTTGAGCAACCACTATCAAGGTATCATTTGTTTCTCTTTTTCTTTGGTACATACACAGATTAAGACAAATTCAAATCTTCTTTGGTACCCATATTTGTTTGGATCCTCTCTCGTTAAAAAGATCGGTCATGCGTAGAAAGTTTCTCTGAATTGTAACCTTTGGAACAATCATTTTCATAATGATCATGGCTACTATAGATTGGACATTTAAAAAGGTCTTGACCAACGGGTTTTCTAAACTATTTTCTAAAATGATTTTCATAGAAAACTCTCGGAAGTTTTTACGTCTTCATTTCTTTGTGAGTTGAAAAATCATTGTCTAAAATCTTTTTGTTTTTGCATCGAACTCCTGATTTGTTGTAGTGTGGGATTTGGATGGACAAAATATGGTCTAAAGTCTTCCAGCCAATTTAAATCTTTTTGCAACATCCGAAATTTCCTTTTTCAAAGAATTGTTTTCTTTTAAAACAAAATAATGATTTTCTTTTGTTTGAAGAAGATCCTTTTCAAGATACTCAATCTTTTCTTTTTGAAAAGAATCATGTTTCTCAATCTTGAGTATTCCTTCTTCAATTCTGAAAATTTTCTAAGCGCAACCTTGTAATCAATAAGTAATTCTTCTATATAATTAGATACTTCAACATGAATATGAATGTCTCTTACCTCAAATTCTTCTTCAGAATTAGATTTTGCCATGAGACAAATATTTGCATATTTTTCATCACTTTCTTCGCACTCAGTGTCACTTCACATTTCGGCCTTCAATGTTGTTTTTTTTTTGTCTTCTCATACTTGTTCTTTCTTTTCTTCAAAAGAGAACAATTTGGTTTGATGCGTCCTAGCTTCTTGCATCTAAAGTAGATAACATTTTTATTTTCCTCTGTCATTGAAGTATCTCTTTTGCTTAGATGATTTGAAAGGTTTCTTTCCTTTGAACTTCCTTTCTTTTCTAGCCATTTTTTGAAGCTTTTTCACCATAAGGGCTATCTCCTCATCATCCTTGTCATCTTCATTTGAATCTAAATCATCGAATCAAGATTAGATTCAAACGTTCTTCTTCATAGGATCAAAGTATTCCCATGAATTCATCCACGAGAATGAGGTGAGATCCTTTGAGTCTCTCGAATGGATGTCTTGATGTTGTTCCACTCCTTTGATAAACCTCAAAAATCTTGTTCATTTTCATTGGGTCTCGATACAAATTGCACTTGATGTACTAATCCATTGACAATGTCAGTAAATCTATTAAATGTGTTGATTATGAATTCTTCAGGTTTCATTTTGAATGTTTCATATTACTGGAGAATAATGTTTATCTTCATTTCCTTAACTCCATCGGTTCCTTCATAAGTTACTTGTAATCTATCCCAAATTTCTTTTGTTGATTCACATGAAGAGATTCAATTATATTTAGATGGGGATAAAGCGCAATATAAAGAGTAAACAACTTTAGCATCTAGTGCTTCTCTTTTAGTGATGTTTGCATCCGAAAGAGCTGAGGTTTCTGGTTTTTTTCTTTCTTCCTTAGTCGAAGAAGTCTCTAGTCTTATGCCTTTAAGAAATAACATCTCACTCCAAAGGATCCTTAGATATGATGAATGCTTTTATCTTATTTTTCCACATGTTGTTATCTTTTCCATCAAAGTATGGAGGCCTTGTGTCGCTCTGTCCTTCCATAGGACCTGGTGCAATATTGCTAGCCATAGATAGATCATTAACTAAGAAGTAGTAAAGCACTTCAATAAAGAGTAACTAGGCTCTAACACCAATTATTATGGCTAAAACATCACCTAGGGGGTGAATAGGTGACTTTATGGAGAAGGAATTTAAATAAATATTGCAACAAGATAACTTCTGATGAAGTGATCAAATCTTATCAGCATACAATTCTATTGCATTTAATAAGAAGAGTAAAAGATAGAGAATTGCACATGCAAAATTATAGTAGTTCGGCTTTTGCAAGCCTACGTTCACTCTCATGTGCTATAGTCTATTGGTTGGAATTCACTAGTAAAAATCAATCGAGGTTACAAGTGCTGCCGAGTCAGTAAGCACTCGAGTTTGTGTGAACAACTCCTCACACTCTCAAACTCTAAAGGATTACATAGTATTGCTCAACAAAGATGAATATATGAGATCACAAAACACTTTTTAGACTCTCGGATTTAAATGCTTCAAATCTCATGAATGTGAATTATATTCCTTCAGCTTTGAACCTCCTCTTATACTCCTTCTAGTCCAAGCTAACCATTGGACATATTTCCATAATTTATGCTACCCATACAGCAGTTTGGGTTTAGAAAAAGTCGATTGTTTATGAATGGAAAAAATGTTTCACCTTTAGAAAGAAATTCTAGGAAAGTTAAATCTCCAAAAAGATATTAGGAAGACTTTTCTTTTGGAACTCTTTATAAGTATGGTAGGAAATCCAACTAATCGTCACTAGCCATTGCACGAGAATATTTGACTCATTTCTAACCATTTGACATAATGTATAAAGAAGGAAGTAATTAAGTCACGACTCTGGTTTTGATTGATAAGTCTAATCACATTCCATCAGACTTTCCACCTGAAAAATAGAACTCTAAAAAAGATGGCCAATGTTATGCTCTTAAGTTTTGATTTATCGTAGAATTTGTGGGAGGAGCTAGTTTTAACTAGCAAACTATATTCTTAATAAAATACCACATTGGAAGACGGGTAAGGCTCCATATGAGTTATAGAATGGAAAATTATCATCCTACAATTTTTTGAAAGTGTCGGGGTGCCTAGTCATAGTGGTGATTCCTCCCCGTCAACAAACTCTATTGAGACCTAAAACGATAGGTTGTGTCACGCCCGAACCTCGAGTGCGTGCAAATCCCTCGGTGGTCGATAAAATTTGTGACGTCCCGGACGTGTCGCCGACCCAATCGATTATGCACATGCGAAAGCAAATTAACTAATCCCCTAACAACAACAGACATGGGATAGAAAAGCGGGACAATCATATAAAACAAACTAGTTTGTACATAGAGGCTAACTCTAAGGTCTAAGTACAGGAGGTCCATCTCCAGAAAGAACTATTGAGCCACTTGTGCTCCTGACCCTTCCGCCTCAAGCTCCAGGTTCTTCACACTAGAGAATTGAAAATGGTAACCCATGACGGGGTGAGATATAAATCTCAGCGAGTTCACGCCTTAAACCCTAAGACTCACCTTGCCTCACACCTAGAGGCAGCCTACACACTTAACCAATGAGACTCACCTTGCCTTGGTCCTTCCTGAACATCAGTATAGTTTGTAAAACATACTATCAAACCAATCAAACATAGGAGTCCCGATTATAAAATCAAATCGTTATGATATGTCCCACTCCGTGTCACACAATTTCGTCCCATAATCAAGCACGGGTAACTCATATCAGCGGTTCAATCCACAACCGATATTTACTCTCAATATTCAAATTCTCAATTCAAACTCAACATTCCCACTAAATATTCCGACTCAATACTCAATACCAGACTCAAGGTTCTAGAGGCGCCTCCTCCCAACGAAGTTCCAATATCGTGTGGCACTTAGTCCTTGATCACAATCGCAAATAGCTCGAGGTACTAGAGGTGGCTCCTACAAAGTCACACTGTTGTATAGCACTTAGTTCTCGACTATCGTGAGCAATAGCTCAAGATACTAGAGGTGGCTCCTACGAAGTCACGCTATTGTGTAGCACTTAGTTCTTGGCCACGAAAAGTACTAGTACAAGGTTCTAGAGGTAACTCACACGAAGTCTCGCTATCGTGTAAAACTTAGTTCTTGACTATGCATGACAGTACTGAAAAGCTTCTAGAGGTGGCTCCCGTGTGACTCAAGTCACCATGTAGCATTTAGACCTTTACTATAATAAGCAACGATATAAGGTATTAGAGGTGGTTGGGTGTAGCACTTAGTTCTTTACTGTCTCATGACCCATTGGGTTTTCTCAACATAACATATGTCACCTCATCTTTCAATAGTCATCTTGCCCTAACTATAAACCATCACTCGATCAGTCAATCACAATCAAGGGTATTGTGCTTTGCACTTAAATGCCTTAATTAAAATAACAAACTTTGCCTATTTTCTTCATACTAAAAATACTTGGTAAAATAATCGTGTGTAGGTACACAATCGCTTTAAATTAGAAAAAGTGATATCCTTCATTTTAAAATCTAATTATTTGATATAGTACTTAAAAAAAAAAAAAAAAAACTTCGATGTCAAAACTCGACACCCGGTATCTTTTAATTAAATACCAAAATTTCATAATTTTGAAATAATTACTCAAAATCACAATCACCATTCAATTTGCACAAATTAACATTCAATTGCATAAACTAAGCACACCACTACAATCGGCAAGAAATTCCGATCACCGACTATCCCGGTATAATTTTTGGAAAATATTAAATAATTCAATAAATAGCAAAAAAATTAATTAAATAAATACATATAAATCCAATAAATACATACTTAGGCCTAATAATGCTAATCTAACCACCTATTGGACTAATTAAATTACCCTAACCATCCTAACTATAAGACTACATAATAAACTAGCTAACTACAATATCTTACCACCTAATAAACTAATTTAACAAATCTAATTTAACTAAACACACTACTAATTACACTAATCAAATCTTAACTTAATCTAAACACCCCATAAGCATAATTAATATCCTAATGAGAGTTTAGGACATAAACTCACCAATTTAGTGCAAAAATCGATTCACGGCAACAGCGACGTGATGGCGGCTGAAAATGGCCCAAGACGGCTTAGCTAGGGTTGAGCTTCGGCCTTTGGGCGGGTCTTGGTGGGGATGTAGCTGGGCTCACTTTGATGGAGGAACGATGGAGCTAGAATGTGCAGGGCTACAACGGGGCTATGGGCATGAGTCGAGGGGGAGTTCTGTTGGGTTGAATCGGTGGAGGAGCAGGGAAATAAAATGAAAGGTGGGGTTGGTGATAGACGGTGGGGTACTTCGGTGGAGGGACAAAGAATGGTGGAGCTACAGCATCGACGATGGGTAGTGATGTTGGGGTTAACTAAGCGAAATGAAGACACGAGGAATTGGGGTGAGGTGGCAGCGAGAAAGAGAGAGAGAGAAAGTGGAGATGGAGCGATTCGTTCACTGGTGGGGCAGAGGGACGTGAAGGAAATGAAAAGAAAATAGGAGCAGAAGACTTCCGTGAAGTGGGAGGCTCTCACGAAGAAGGAGGGGGATCAGTTGAGGCGTGCATGAGAAGCTGAAGAGAGGAGGGAAAAGTTGATCAAAATATCCCATTTTTCATCATGTCTTAGTCCCCAAAAGTCCACATGTTCATCCCCCTTGTCCCCCATAATATTTTCTTGCATAAAATCCCACAATTAACTAATTTTGGTGCCAAATGTTGCAGCTCCCACACAAGCCTACGAATTTCATCAATTTTGATCTCAATTTCTTCACCAATTTCCCTAATTTGATGATCAATTTTGCTGAGGAGGAAGCCTACACAATTTTCACAATTTCCCTTCACCAAATAGCTCACTTTGGAGGCCAAAAATCCCATCAATTTGGCCCCTCTGAATTTCTTTTCTTTTCCGAATTCTCCGAAATTGATTTTCTATAAAAATATCAGGCTCGCCCAAAATTATTCGGAGAATGAGTTAACATTCTTAAAATAAATCGTAACATGCTAGAACTTTCAATTTCTGAAATCGGGTTCAATTTTGCAGTTAATTTCAACCGGACGCAATTTTAGCGTGACCTAACCTACCAGGTAGCTTTTAGGAATTTTTAGTGCAATTGACCCATGGTCGATTATTTTTTATCTATATTGTGCATCTTCGACACATTGGCGACTTCGGTTATCATAAAAATCTTTATGTTTCAAATACGTACACGTGGTACCAAAATAACAGAAAAATCGCCTAATGCCGATCGACAAGAATTTTGCAATTAGGTGGAATCACCCACACTTAATCACATTGTTATGTCAAATCGACATATCTCTGGTCTTTAATTGATTTTTAACTATGCCGTAGTGATCCTTACAAATTAGCACAGTTGAGCAGTCGATTCCTAGTCGAATTCTCAAGTCAGTTGCATTTATATTCCTTAATGGCTTCACCCGATAAGCGAGTTATCTTGTGAGTGGCCAACTCAGAGAAAAGAACAATAGACGCATTGATGAAAAGCTCATTTCATTTAGTCAAAAGTAAGGTTTGAAAATCAAGATGTCATAACTCTTCCTCTCTTATAAAAATTTCGTCAACGAAATTTAAACCATTACAAATCTTTAAACAAAAAGGTGGGGATATCGTCGTCTCATCGAGTTTTCGCTGTCCCACTGTCCCGTGGTGTTGCCAGACCACTTTGACCAAGGGGATCATCTTGGTACGCAAAACCTACTCATTCCGATTTACAATATGAACCGGCCTTTAATCTGTCTCTGATAACTGTAATTGCGTCCACTGACTATTGAACTAACTCTGGGCCCATAATCTTCCGTTCTCCGACTTCATCCCAACACACTAGCGTTTTGCATGCTCTACCATACAACGCCTCAAAGGGTGCCATTTAAATACTCTGCTAACAGCTGTTGTTGTAGGAGAACTTGACGAGATGAAGTTGTTCCTCCCACCTTCCTCTGAAGTCTAGTACACAAGCTCTCAGCATGTCCTTGAGGCTTTGAATCATCCTCTCAAACTAGCCATCTGTCTGAGGATGATAAGGTACTATACTGTGGCTTTGTTCCCAAGGCAGTCTATAAACCTTTCCAGAAGGATGCTGTAAACTTCAAGTCTCGATTAGATGTAATCGTCACTGGCACTCCATGTAGACGAACTATCTGACGCACGTACAATTTTGCATATCTATCCAGAGCATAATCCTTTCGTACGGTGATAAAGTGAGCGTAGACTTCATCAATCAATGTCAACCAACCCATATGGAATCATTACCCCTTAAACTCCTTGGTAAGCCTATTACAAAGTCCATTGTGATGTGTTCCCACTTATCTCGAGAGGTTGCAAAAATCCTCCTAGCTTACAGTGTTATGCCTTCACTTGTTGACACGTTAGACATTTGGCGACATGCTTGGCGATATCCACCTTCATACCAGTCCACCAAAGGTGTTGACGAAGGTTCTAATACATCTTCACACTACCTAGATGAAAGGTGTAACTGCTACAATGAGCTTCTGACAAGATCTCTTCCTTAAGCTCTGCGTCGTCTGGTATACACAATCATCCTCGGAACCTTAGTGTCCTGTCATCAGAAATCTGAAAATTAGCCTTCCTTTTTCTATATCTTCCCGCAAATCTTTTAGATCTCCGAATCACATCAACTATAATGTCTTGATTCTTAGATGTACTTTGATTCAATTTTGAGGGTGGCCATAAGACTTAAAAGGTGGCCTACCTCAAATTTGAAAACTGAATCTCGAGCTCCTTCGAGTAGGATCCACCCCTGACTCACCATCGGCGCAATCGATGACTTTCGACTCAACGCATCTATAACTTTATTAGCTTTTTCGGGGTGATAGAGGATGTCGCAATCATAATCTTTTGGAAGTTCCATCCAACGACACTGTCTCATTTTTAAATCTTTCTTAATCCTCGGCATGATGATAACCCATCCTCATGTCAACCCACGAGAATATCGATGCTCCTTGTAACCGACCAAACAAATCGTCAATCCTTGGTAATGGATATTTATTCTGGATCGTCACTCGGTTAAGCTGTTGGTAGTCGATGCAAAGGCGCAACGACCTATCATTCTTCCTCACTAACAGAATTGGTGCTCCCCAAAGTGAAGCACTAGGGTGTAAAAATCTCTTGTCTAACAACCCCTGCATCTGCATCTTCAGCTCCTTCAATTTCTGACAACGCCACATGGTAGGGAGCCTTAGAGGTTGGCTCCGTCCTAAGGGCTAACTCAAACAAAAACTTGATATCCCTTTCTGGGGCAACCGAGCAATTCTCTAGGAAACACCTCAGAAAACTCTCGTACCATGGCTATGTTCTCCATCTTTGGTTCCTCAACTATCATATCCACTATACTTGCCAAATAACCTTGGCAACCTACATCCAGAAACTAGTTGCCTTATGTGGCGAATTTAAAATAATCTAGGGTCCTTCTTGGTTTCCAACAAACTCAAAACTTCCACATGCAAATGAGTTAAACTGTATTATTTCACAATAACAATCCATTACAATTAGATGCTCCTTGAGCCAAATAACAATTCAACACAACTCATGGCTTCTTAAACCAATCCATTTCAATTACAATAACAAGGTCATACATGAGCAAAATAGTCAAGTACAATTCTAACCAGCGATTCTCCTTTTTACAACTTCGTTTCAACAAACTGAAATTCTACGAGGCTTAACCAAAGTTTCCGTTGTGCCACTCTGATAAAATTAACCCAAAAACATTCTTTCTCCTGATCGATGCATAGCTTGGTTCATTCCTGTCCCCTTCGCCATCCTAGTCGCGTTCTATCTATGGTGCCTTTCCTCTATTATGTCCCATCGTTGGTGGCGGTAGCAGCTGCTGTGGTCCCATGTGCCTATGCGGACAATCCTTGAACTGGTGGTCATACTGGCTACATTGAAGACAAGCTCCTGTTATGAGATTACATGGAACTAAACCATGTCTTTTCCTATAGAAACACCACACGCCGTTCAAGTTGGGTGCTGACTTTCCAATCCCATCCTTTTTGTTGGACGTAATGGAATATCTTCCTTCAGACATCGGTTTCTTCCCAAATTGATTACCATCTCTATTGGACTTGAACCGCGACTCAGATGCGGTGGCTCATTCATCCAAGTTCCTCTTATCAATTGGGCCCGACCATATAGCTCGTTGTGATCTTTCAGGTCGAATGGCACCAGTGGATTCTTCAATTCCAATCGGAGGTCGTTCTTGAATCTCCTAGCTTTGTGAAATGGATCCTCTATCAACCTTGGGGTGTACTTGTGATAGCTCTTATGTTCTCTCGATGCAAAGGAGAAGTACTTTCCATTAAAAGCTTCAAGGAAGGCGATCCACCCCGAAACCACACCTTCTAGGATCACTCTCCCTCTAGTGGTCCTCCACTAGGTACTTGTATTACCCTACAACTGGTAGACCGCAAGGACTACCTTATCTTCTTCCAAGTACCTCAACATCTCGAAGGCCTTCTCTAATTCTTAGATCCAGAGGATTGTAGCCTTGAGATCACATGCTCATGTGAACTTCAGCAGTTGCAACTTTAGTAACTGCTCAACTAACTTGTGCATCGGTCTCTCCCCGATCACAAGTCGAGGTTGGACTCCAGCAAGTGCGGCTGCAACAACGGTAGCGTAGCGGCGGCTTGATTTTGAATTTGTTGCTCCATCAAATTTCCCAAAGTGTCGAGCAACTGCACGATCCCATCAATTCCAGGATCGCCAGGTGTTGCTACTCCAGTTATGGCTTGCGGTGGTACTCTCTTACTCACGCTAGCCTGAGCTTGCGCTCTACCTCGAGCACCGACCTTAGTCGGCATCCTACCCCGAGAGGCTAACACAAAGCTCCTCTTCTGAGGAGTCCTCGTTTCCGGATCGCTCATCTTACACGATCTCTATAGAGCCTGCTTTCCAATTCCACACAGAATTAGGAAAACTAAGCACCCCACACGAACAATCAATCGGGCCAATCACAAGCATCTCGCATAAAGAAAATGTCTTTCCTACTAACTATCCCATAACCCATTGCGCCTTATCACTCCAAACATTGACCCGCTCTGATACCACTTCGGACAGGGATGTCACGCCTCGAACCTCGAGCACACGCACATCCCTCGGTGGTCAATAAAATTTGCAACGTCCCAGGAGGCGTTGCCGACCCAATCGATTATGCACATGTGAAAGCGAATTAATTAATCCCCGACAACAACGAGACATGGGATAGAAGAACAAGACAACCATATAAAACAAACCACACTTTTATAAACAAACTAGTTTGTACACGAGGCCAACTCTAAGGTCTAAGTACAAGAGGTCCATCTCTAGAAAGAACTACTAAGCCACCCGTGCTCCTGACCCTTCCGCCTTA
Organism: Eucalyptus brandiana; assembly: GCA_014182725.1. Taxonomy (NCBI): domain Eukaryota; kingdom Viridiplantae; phylum Streptophyta; class Magnoliopsida; order Myrtales; family Myrtaceae; genus Eucalyptus; species Eucalyptus brandiana. Next base: position 3,808,513 of record CM024676.1, read on the forward strand.
ACCTTTGGGTTCTTTACACTAGAGACCTAAAAATGGTAACCCACGACGTGATGAGATATAAATCTCAGTGAGTTTATGTCCTAAACCCTGATTAGGAAGATAATATACCTAGAGGTAGCCTCACACTCAACCAATGACACTCACATCGCCTCATCCTTCCTGCACATTAGTACAGCTTTGTAAAACATATGCATATAATCAATGCACTCATCAATTAGAACATCTTACTATCAAACCAATCAAGAACAGGAGTCTCGATTATAAGACCAAATCGTTATGATACGTCCCACTCCGTGTTACACAATTTCGTCCAATAATCAAGCATGGGTAACTAATATAAGTGGTTCAATCCACACCCAATATTCACTCTCAATATTCAAATTCCTAATTCAAACTCAACATCACCACTCAATATTCCGACTCAATACTCAATACCAAACTCAAGGTTCTAGAGGTGTCTCATCCCCAAGAAGTTTTGATATCGAGTGGCACTTAGTCCCTAATCATAATCAACAATAGCTCGAGGTGCTAGAGGTGACTTCCACGAAGTCACACTGTTGTGTAGCACTTAGTTCTCGACTATCATGAGCAATAGTTCAAGATACTAGAGGTGGCTCTCACGAAGTCACGCTATTGTGTAGCACTTAGTTCTTGGCCATGAAAAGCACTAGTACAAAATTCTAGAGGTAACTCACACGAACTCTTGCTATCATGTAGCATTTAGTTCTTGACTATGCATGACAGTACTGCAAGGCTTCTAGAGGTAGCTCCCATGTGACTCAAGTCCCCATGTAGCACTTAGACTTTTACTAATAAGTAATGGTACAAGGTAATAGAGGTAATTCGCACGAGGTTTCCTTATTGTGTAGCACTTAGTTCTTTATTGACTCATAACCCATTGGGTTTCCTCAACATAACATATGTCACCTCATCTTTCAAAAGTCATCTTGCCCTGACTATAAATCATCACTCGATTATTCAATCACGGCCAAGGGCATTGTGCTTTGCACTTAAATGCCTTAATTAAGATAACAAACTTGACCTATTTTCTTCATACTAAAAACACTCGGTAAAATAATCGTGTATGGGTACACGATCGGTTTGAACCTTAAAAAAGTGATATCATTCCTTTTAAAATCCCACTATTTGATATAGTATTTAAAAAATATTTCAGGTGTCAAAACCCGACACCCAAGATATTCTAATTAAATACCAAAATTTCATAATTTTGAAATAAATACTCAAAATCACAATCACCACTCAATTTACATAAATTAACATTCAATTGCATAAACTAAGCACACCACTACAATCGACGAAATTCTGGTCATCGGCTATCCCTAAGGTATAATTTCTGAAAATATAAATAATTAAATAAATAGCAAAATTAATTAAATAAATACATATAAATCCAATAAATACATATTTATGCCTAATTATGCTAATCAAACCACTTATTTGACTAATTAAATTACCCTAACCATCCTAACTACAAGACTACATAATAAACTAGCTAACTACAATCTCTAACCACCAAATTAACTAATTTACCCAATCCAATTTAACTAAACACACTACTAATTACACTAATCCAATCTTAATTTAATCTAAACAACCCTTAAGCATCATTAACGCCCTAATGAGAGTTTAGGACATAAACTCACCGGTTTAGTGCAAAAATAGGTTCATAGCAACGATGGTGCAACGGCGGCTGAAACTTGGGTTTATGACGACGCCAAAGAAAGGTTAGACCGGGCCGAAAATGGCCCAAGACGGCTCAACTAGGGCCGAGCTTCGGCCTTACTTTGGGTGGGTCTTGGCGGGGACGCAGTTGGGCTGCAATGTATGGGCTTGAGAGATCTGGAACTTCGATGGAGGAACGATGGAGCTAGAATGTGTGGGCTGCAGCGGGGCTACAGGCGTGACATCGAGGGGGAGTTCTGCTGGGTTGAATCGATGGAGGAGTAGGGAAATAAAATGAAAGGTGGTGTTGGCGGCAGACGGTGGGGTGCTTCGGTGGAGGGACAAAGAATGGTGGAGTTGCAATGTCGACAATGGGTAGTGATGTTGGGGTTGACTGAGCGAAATGAAGACACGATGAATTGGGTGAGGTGGCAGTGAGAGAGAGAGAGAGAGAGAGAGAGAGAGAGAGAGAGAGAGAGAGAGAGTGGAGATAGAGGGATTCGTTCACTAGCGGGGCAGAAGAACATGATGGAAATGAAAAGAAAATATGAGCAGAAAACTTCAGTGAAGTGGGAGGCTCACACGAAGGAGGGGGATCAGCTAAGGCATGTGTGAGAAGTTGAAGAGAGGGGGGAAAAGTCAATCAAAATATCCCATTATTCATCATGTCTTGGTCCCCAAAAGTCCACATGTTCATCCCCTTTGTCCCCCATAATACTTTCTTGCATAAAATCCCATAATTAACAAATTTTGGTGCTAAATGTTGCAGCCCTCACACAAGCCTACGAATTCCATCAATATGGACTTCAATTTCTTCACCAATTTCCCCAATTTGATAACCAATTTTGCTAAGAACGAAGCCTACACAATTTCCACAATTTTCCTTCACTAAATACCTCACTTTAGAGGCCAAAAATCCCCTCAATTTGGCACCTCCGAATTTCTTTTCATTCCAAATTCTCCGAAATTGATTTTCAGTAAAAATCTTTGGCTCGCTGAAAATTCTTCGGAGGATAAGTTGACATTCCCAAAATAAATTGTGACATGCCAAAACTTTCAATTTCTGAAATCGAGTTCAATTTCGCGATTAATTTCAACCAGATACGATTTTAACGTAACCTAATCTATCAGATATCTTCAACACATTGGTGACTGTTATGGTAAAAATCTAGGTTTCAAATACAGACACATGGTACCAAAACGATAGAAAAATCGTTTTAGTGCCAATCAACAAGAATTTTGCAATTAGGTGGAATCACCCACACTTAATCACATGGTTCCATCAAATCGACCTATCTCCGATCTCTAATTGATTTTTAACTGTGCCGTAGTGACCCTTGTAGATTAGTATGGTTGAGCAGTCGATTCCTGGTCGAATTCTCAAGTCGGTCGCGTTTATATTCCTTAACGGCTTCACCTGATAGGCAAGTTATCTCGTGAGTGGCCAACTCAGAGAAAAGAATTATAGGTGCGTCGATGAAAAGCCCATTTCATTTAGTTGAAAGCAAAATTTGAAAATCAGAATGTCACAGGTTGCATATTCATTAGTTATGCATAAAATAGCAGCACATATAAATTTTTTGTTTACAAATTTAAAATACGTAAATTGATGCCAAATAGTATTCTAGAATCAAGGGATGCTAAGTTATTTGAGGATATGTATCTTGCAAAAAGAAATCAAGGTGAACCTTCTTAGAAGAGCTTTAGAAAATCAGAATTTGAAAATGATGGAGTTAGGACGAAGAAGCCAAACTTTGTGTGACATCCCAAAATTTTGGAAAAAGAAATTATTGGATGAAAAATTGGAGACTAGAAGAAAAAGAAAAATGATAACAATACTCTTATTATTTTTCTTCTCTCTCTCTCCTCTTTCTCCTCTCCTTCACACATCCTCCTCCTTCGGCCAAGATTCCTCTTTCTCCTTTTTCTTTTCTCTTTCTTCTCTCTCTCTCTCCCTCATGTTTTCTTCTCCCCTCCTTCACATGCAATTTCCTCCCCCTCTCTTCTCTTCTCTTTCTTCTTTTTCTCCCTCTCTCTCCCACTTTTCCACCCCCTCACCTACGCCAACCCTTCTGCTCCAATTTCCCACAACTTCCCTCTATTATTTTGTTGTTTCTCTCTCCCTTTCCCCTTCCTCCTCATGACAACCCCCTCCCTTCTTCCTCTTCTTTTCATTTCTTTAGTTTCTTTTCTGTTTGCTTCCAAAATAGCATCGTGTACTACTGTTTTTACCCCAAGCCAGCCATCACCTTGCGCCATGGCCATGGGCCATCACTATCCGCAAGCCACCATCCACCGCCAAAGAGCCGCACCACCCATCCGCGAGCCGTCCGCCTACTGTTCATGCCAAATCAAAAATCACCTCCGCCGAGACCCATTTAGCCGAGCGCCTCCATGATGTTTTGAACATAACCAAGTGTAGCCCTCGCCACCGCTGTCGCACTCATGTCGTCGGAATTGTCGTCGGGTGAGTTTAGTTCCTAATCCTTTAATTAGTGCCTAAACTTGCTTAGGAGATTGATTAGGTGTAAGGATGGTTTAGACTAACTTAAGTATGGATTAGTTATAAGTTATAATGATTAGATTAGCATTAAAATGGATTAATGTTAGTCTAATTCGTGAGATTAACATGTTTAGAAGATGATTTGGGTGAAAACAGAGGCTGTTCTTCATAATTGGTTCCTGGACATCTGTTGTTTGCAATTTTTGTAGATTGAAATTGGTCATGAATATAAAGCCGATGTCTTCTAAAGAAATGTTTTAGATCTCTCAAGCTACAACATATATTTTTCTCAAGATTTTTAGAGACTCAAAAGTAGGAGATATCCACTCTGCCATTTTCAAACAAAACTTCAATTTTCGTTGGAACTAGTGACCTTTTAGGATTCTAGGGTTTTTTATCAACTCTTGGAGTACGAATTTTAAAATGATTTCTTCACAAAACTTATTTGTCACCTCTTCTAGTTTAATATACTCAAATTTCAAATCAAACGGACTTGTTTAAGACCTCGAACCAAATTGATTTTGGAAAACTGACTTTCTGAGAACAGACCTAATTTTGGCGCTAGATTGAGTGATTTACTGGACTGAATTTAGAAGAATATAAGTTTAGGTGTCCATGAAAAATGTTTTTTTACATCTCCTTTGTCACATATTCAAATTTGGGAATTTTCTGAGCTCCATTGGTTAGGTTTCTGGTTTTAAACTTGGAGACACGCGAAAGCCCAGTTTCTACCAATTATGACCGATGTTAGTTTGGGGACGGTTCTTGATGCTTTGCTTGCTTTAATTAGTGTTTATAATGACTTATGGAGTTAATTTATTAGTTATTTAATTCTGAAATTTCATTGTTCATGACGCACTGTTCATGAGTTACTGTTCACGCGACACTGTTCACAAAATACTGTTCACGTGCACTGTTCACCCGAGAATTAAAAGTGGTTTAATTTCATGTGTATTGATTTTATGAAGTGAATGGATGTGTCAATGCATGGACATCCGCATGAATTGGGTAACATTTTGTGCAATTGTATAGTGATTGAAAACTGTTGGTATTTAATTAGAAAATATCGGGTGTCGGATTTTGGATGCTGAAAGTGTTTTTAAATACTATATTAAACTGTGGGATTTTAAAAGAGATGACACAAGTTTTTTGGTTCGATCTGACCGTGTCCCCACACACGATTATTTTACCATGCATTTCTAATATGAAGAAAATATGGCAGGATCACCATTTTAATTGAGATATTTGAGTGTAATACACAAAGTGTCCCGGCTAAAATTGAATGAATGCGTGGATGATATGAGATGCCATCATGAGCCTTTGGGGTCAGACAATGCTTCTTTAGGAATGCCCCAAGTCAACGGATGCCGATCACAGTGGAGGCTGGGTCGATACTCCTCTATGGAATGCTGTCTAGATGTAGACGTTGCCGTGCTTGATGGTGCGAGACAATGCCCAGCTACGCCCAAAGACCGCTGACTGTTGAGTCGGCTGTGGCTAGTGGGTCGAAATGAATTGGAACGCATGAGTATTGAGATTGTTAGCCTTATTATGGGGTAAAATTGTATGACATGGAATGAGATGTGTCACATCGATTTTACCTTATAATTGAGACCCATGTGATTGATCAATATGTACTATGTGGCGCACTAATTTGCAAGAACGCATGAGAATCATGGCATCTTTGGTTCTAGTCATGCATGAGTTAAGCACACTGTTTATGACATGCACGCATGAACCGATAACGCATTTCACACATGTTTCTGTTGTGTTAAGAACAAAGCATTGAGGGGTGGCTCGACTGGGATGGCGGTTCATTTGCACCAGTGCGGGGCCCAAAGAGGATAATACTGGGCTGGGATGAGGGATGGCGGTGCGTCCGTGCCTCTACCCCAAACAACGCGTTCGTGTGGCAATGGCCAGGTGAGATCGCTTGTAACGCGATTCGTATATGATTGATGAACTGCAACATCTAATGACCATATATGCATTGCATGTATCGTACTGAGTCATGACATGCAGGGTATGGCATACCAAGTAAGGATGTATGTGACTATTGATTGTTGATTGTTAATCTTTGGTTTGTTTGAGGGATGGTTCTGAATAGATACCCCAAGTTGAATTGGTGTACTAATCGGAGGACTAGGGGAAGAATTCGCTGAGATTTACTTCTCACTGATTATTGAATAACAATTTTCAGGTCTTCGGTGAAGAACCCGGAGCTTGAAGCGGAAGGGTCAGGGGCATAGGTGGCTCAGTAGTCCTTTATGAGATAGACCTTTTGTATAAGTTTGAGATGTTTATGAAAGTGTATTTGATTTGAAGCCGGTTGTCCTAGTTTTCTATCCCATGTTTGTTGTTGTCAGGGGATTAGTTAATTCGCTTCCGCATGTGCAATAAAATGAAAAGGGTCGATGACAAGTCCTGGGAATGTCGCAAAATTCTATTGACCACCGAGGGACGTGCGCGCGTTCGAGGTTCGAGGCGTGACACTTTGAAGGGGCAATAAGTTGTGAATTGAAAAAAATTTGGACTTGACTTTTTGACATACATGAAAAAAAAAAGAGTGAACCTCAAACATTTAAAGAAACAATGTCATCTTTAGATGCTCATTTCTAAAAAAGAAAAAAAAAAAGTAGTTGACGAGGAGTTTGATTCTATCCTAAGTAACTATACTTGACAATTGGTTATTCAAAAAGAAGCTTAAAATTGATGTTTCCATTGATAAGTACAAAGAACATCTTGTTGCTAAAGGGTTTAGACAAAGAGAGTGTCAAGACTATCATGATACTTATTTGCTTGTAACATGAATAACATTAGTTAGAATGTTGATTGCTACAACTTCGCTACATAATTTGCAAATAGATCATATGGATGTGAAAAACTATATTCTTGAATTATAATCTCAATAAGGAGATTTATATGGACCAACCTAAAGGATTCAAGGCCAAAGGACAATGACAAAAATGTGTAAACTTATCAAATCTTTGTATGGACTTAAACAAACTCCTAAACAATGACATGAGAAGTTAGACCTTATGATAATCCAAAATTGGCATAGTATCAATGAGTGTGAAAAATGTGTGTACACCAAAACCATGTCTATTGGATGTGTACTTATTTATTTATATGTTGATGATTTGCTAATTCTTGGAGATAATGCTAAAGTAATTAGAAACACCAAAAGTGTTCTCAAGAAGAACTTTGAGATGAAAAACTTAAGTACTGCGGATATTATTAGAATTTTGATGGTCTAGATTTAATACAATCTCAATACATTGAAAATGAATTGAGAGCTTTAAAAGGTTCTGATCAAATATGTGGATAATCCTTATCTTCTACACATAACTTTTAGAAAGAATACTAAAAAGAGTATTAGACAGCTAGAGTATTCTTATGTAATCAACATCATCTTATATATTACGAATTGCACTAGACTAGATTTAACATATTCGGTAAGAAAATTGAGTTGGTATACCGGTAATCCTAGTCACCAGCATTGGATTGCTCTATTAAGAGTGTTAGGTTATCTAAAAAGAAGTAAAGACTATGTTATGTAATAAGACAAATATCCTATTTTTTTTGGAAGCTATAGTGTTGCCAACATAAGGATTATGATGAATCAAATCAACTAGTAGATATGTGTTACATTAGGAGGTTTTGCATTATCATGAAAATTCTCAAAGCAAATTTTTATAGAATGCTTCACGATGGAATCAAAATTTGTTACTTTAGATAAAGCTGCTGAAAAAGCATAGTGGCTTCGATAATTTTTAGAGGTTTTGTTGTGGCTAAAAGCTATACTTGTGGTATGCATTCACTATGACAATCCAGCAGCGAATGGAAAGGCACATAATGTAATGTATAATAGTAAGTTTAGATACATTAGTCATAGACATAAAACTGTAAGGTAATTGCTCTTGAATGAAAATTTCTTTAGACTTTGTAAAGTCAAAGTAAAACATTGACAAAAGGTTTATGGAGAGAGCATATAAACTATGCATCGAGAGGAATTTGGTTAAAAGCCTTAACTCGTAAAGAGGTTCTAAGATGGAAACCCGGCCTAGTGATTGAAGATCTCATGGACTAGGTTCAAAAGGACAATGCAGATTTTGGAACTCTAATGTGAGCACCGTCTCCAATTCATATGATGCAACAATGTGTTCTATAGTGTTTTAAGGATACACTATGCATTTACTGACTCCTATAGTTTCAAATTTAACATTCTAGTAAGGTATGGTAGGATACATTTGATAGGAATGTGTCTATATACATAGAGTTGGCCAACTCTATAAAACTATTTAAAGGTTTGATTTTCTAAAATACGCATAAATTTTGAGAAGTTCAAGGCCGAAAGAATGAACACAATTGAAAATCAATCTTGATTAGGAGATATTTTGTGTGAGGTTTAATATCCAAGTTTACACACAGTTGGTAATTCAAGACTTAATCCATTAACTAGTTAAGTAAGTCTGATATTTTCTGACTACCATTACATCATCAGTTTGACTTTGACGGAAAAACCATAAAAGGGAGATAATTAAGTTAAATGAAACCATGAGCTCCATTGAGAGACAAGGCATGTGAGGGAGAGAAGCTTGTTGGCAATGTACTTCGCCAGCGGCAATCGAACATCAACGGCAGCACACGGTGAAATTGCTACGCTGGAGCTCTAATGGCAACATTGATTAGAAAGTTGATGGGGCCACATTTGGATACGGGGTGACCGTTGGTGATTTTTTATACAACAAAAAAAGTTCAGATCAAAAGTGTCACCCGATGCATCTAGAGATTCCGAATGAACTGGGCCCAAAGCTCCTTTTAGAGGCCATAGACTAACGTTTTGCTGGGCCACTTAACAGGGCCTATTGTGCCCACTTAGGGTGCATATGGTAACTTTTCTGTTACCAAGAATAGTTTCTTTTCATATATACTTTTTTTCTATTTTTGTTCTTGCAAATATTTTTTGAGTATTTTAAGGCGTTTGTGTGATATCCGGATTTCGCCGGACCTTGAATACGTAACGGTCCGTGACGGGTCGACAAGTTTGTCGTTGGACTACGTTGTTGACGCCACTTTCGGCCGCCGTTTCATCATTTCCATCACCAAACCGAGACGTTATGTTTCGTGATGACTTGACAACAATACCCTTATAGTCACGCCTTTGTTGCGTCATGACGATCCAATAACCATGAAACTCAACGTCTCATTGAAAACTTCCTTACGTAACGTCACCACTGAGACCGACATTCACTGATAATTGTACCCCTCTAGCCGAATCTTCCATGCGACACAGCGAGACATAAACGCATGACCTTATTCCTTTAGTGGCTGTCATCGAGACTTTGTTTAGTCGACCTAAGTGGTCAATTAATGAGAGCGACGTCCTCAGCCGACACCATGCAGGGAGGAAGACCATGCCCATGCAAGCATGAAGGCCCACGACCACCGAAGTGCAGCTCCGTTTCTCTTCCCCTCGTCTTGCCAGCGAACGAAAGTTGGGACGCCAAACTTCGGCCACGTTTCCCTTTCTCCGCTGGCCAGCAACTTCAAGACTTGGCCATGGAAAGCCACGTTCTTGCATTAGACATGCAAGGTGTCTCATGCAAGGGTTGAATTCTTCGGCTGTCTTCTCTTCGTGCTGCCACGAAGTGGAGGGGATTGTTGACTAGGAAAGTCAACAATGAAGAGGCACAAGTGGCGACCAAAATTCTCCAAGGATGGCCACGCTTTGCTCGAGCTGTCTTCACCTCTTCGCTGCCACCAAGGAGAGCAGTTTGTTGACTGGATTAGTCAACCCGCGGGAGGAACAAAACGAGCTAAAGAAGAGACGGGCGGAACTCACAAAGAAGAGCAAGCGGAGAGAGAGAGAGATAAAACGCTTCTTCTTCACTTCATCGTCACCGGCCTCCTCACCACGTTCCAACCTCCCTCACCACTGTTGTGCCGCACCACAGCCAGCCACCGACGCCGCAGTTCATGATTCACCGCCGTCCTTCAGCTGCTGCCAGACCGATAGACCCGCAGCTTGCGCCTCATCGCACGCTACTGTTGCCGTCCAGCTCGCCTCAACCGCGCCCGCAGCCTGTTTCACAGTTTACCTCGCCACCGACGCCACTGGACTTGAGGCAAGTCGATATCTACTAGCCTATATCGCGTGAACTCAGTCGCTGCTTGATGAAATGCGTTCCGCAAACTAACTCTATTCTAGGATATTTGAGTTGATTTGTGAACTCGGAGGTCGTCAGATCGACCCCGTTCTATTTGAGAAAAGATTGTTGTGTTTGAACGGATTGATTTGAGTTTGGAAACATGTACGTGTTGATCATGGTATTTCAAAACCTTGATTTCAAAATATTACGGTCGGGACATGAAACTTTTGACCCGCCGATGTGCCGTTTTCAACATTTCAAGATATGTGCACTGATTTGATGAAAATTATCAAGTTTTGATGCCTGAACACGTTTTAAGCCCACACTTATGTATTCCGGACTATGATCGGGGTGGAATGATAAAGATTTATTTTGAATTATTATGGTATTTGAACTTGGGATTTTATGTGAGGTTTATTGCCACTGATTTGGTATATCTCTAAAGTTTTCATTGCACGTTACTTTATACCATGAATTGGGGATGCCCCATGATTGAAACATTATTGATGTTGTCGGACCCCTGGGATGACGATGCCCTGGGTGTCGGGTTGCCTGGAGGATCGTGATGGCGATGCCTCTAGATGCCTGGGGACATCATTGACATGGTGAACCCTGGAGGTTCCTCGTGATGTCAGGTGGGGTGCAGGATGCCTGGAGGTGTGATGTAACATGCTCCGGATGCCAAGTGACTGAAATATGAAACTGGAGGTCATCATGATGTCAGGTAGGGTGCGAGAACCTGGAGGGACGCAATGTGACATCCAGAATTTTTGGATTTTAATTTCGACTGGATAAATAGGGCCGTTTTCGTTTGATTGAAGCCATGGAGTGCGAAATTAGGATGCAAGTGGGCTATATTGGTAAGGAAAAATACCAATTGGAATAATGGGGGCCAATTTGATTCAATTCAAGAGGAATTAGGGCTCAATTGGAATGAAAACTTGGCAAAATTCGTATGCCACCTCTACCCCCACACTTTAGCCTACCTAAATGCTTCTAGAAGGGGGCATAATTGTCAAAAATGGTGGGTGGATGACAGCCCATGGTGGCCCACGTGTGGCTGAGCTAAGAGAGAGAGAGAGTGTGTGAGAGGAAGAAGAAAAATTGAATTTCTCTTTCTCCCCTCTCCCCTCCGTCGACCGAGCGGATCCTCATCTTCTTCTTCTTTCTTCAAACCGCCATGGGAGCTGAAGACCAGCAGAGAAGGAGCCGCCGCCCGCCGCCGCCGCCGTCGCCCGCCGGCCGGAGCCGCCGCCGCCGCTCCACGCCCGTCCGCGCACCCTCCGCCCCCGTCTCTCTTCCTCCTCTTGCCGGTGCGAACCGAAGACAAAGCAGAAAGTGAAGCAAATGGCGTCCGTGTCGCCGGAAGGAGCCGCGACCAGCCGCTCGGACGCCGCCGCCGCACCGGGAGCCGCCGCACGATGCCGTGCGCTCCGGCGCCTCACGATCGCGTCCTCGCCGCCCAGCCAGCCCCGTCCCAGCCCCCGTTTGCCTCTCGCTCGGCCCCGTTCGGCACCTACGGCCGCCGCCCGACCTCCTCCGCCACCGTGAAGACTCGCCTTGGTCTTGTTCAGCTCCTCCGCCCATTCCCGAGCCCAACCAGCCCCGGATCCGTCCTCCATCGCCCCCAAACAGCAGCGAACAGAGAAGAAGAAAAATGGGTATCGGAGAGGGTTTTGGCCCGTTTTGGCCGTTTTCCCGAGCCCGGATGCTCGGCCCGCTTTGAGGAAAGTCAACCCTCGCGTCGAGCCCGTCGTTTTGGTGTGAGTTTTACTCACTAATGCCTCCTTAGTGTGCTAATTACACTTAAAGGTTGATTAGTTTTAATTAAGTGTAATTAGGTTGTTAGATTAGAATTGATTAGTGTTTATTAGTTAATTGCTTTGCATATTAGTTATGTGGTTAGTGTAATTAGATAGAGAATTGCATGTAGTATTTATTGGATGCTTCTTGGGATTTTTCCCGTCCCTTATCGGGTGTTAATTAAGCAAATCGGGCCTAAGTAGTATTTTTAGGAATTAAATATTAATTTTCGAAATTAATTATTTAATTATTTATTTCCCGGAAATTCAACTGGGATGGCCAGTGACCGGGATTTTATGCTGATGATGGTGGCGCAGACCGTTTATTTAATTGAGCTTTGTATTGTGCTAACTGAATTTATTGCATTTATTTATTTAATTTTCGAAATTAATTATTTAATTATTTATTTTCCGGAAATTCAACCGGGATGGCCAAAGGACCGGAATTTCGTGCTGATTGTCGTGGCGCAGTTCGTTTATTTAATTGAACCATATTTCATGCTGAATTGAATTATTTGTGAAAGAAGGAATTATTCTTTAATTGAATAATCTTTGGTTATTAATTGAAAAAAGAACCGGACTTCGGTTGATAATGTCAAAAGGATATGAGTGGGCTACAAAAATGGTGAAATTTATAAAATGGAAATTATTATGTTTTGGCTAGGGCCAATCGAGTACCCACTCATGGCATTCTATCGGAAATGAGAAAACTCGGCTATTTGATTATTTACTTGGAATGATATGATCTACCGGCTCGATGACTCTACGGAGCATCTGGAGACAGGACGGTATGATAAATTGTGTGTATACCGGCTCGATGACTCTACGGAGCATCCGGAGACAGGGACGGTATGATAAATTGTGTGTATACCGGCTCGATGACTCTACGGAGCATCCGGAGACGGGACGGTATGATAAATTGTGTGTATACCGGCTCGATGACTCCACGGAGCATCTTGAGACAGACGGTATGATCTACCGGCTCGGTGACTCTACAGATTATCTTGAGACAGTACGGTATGATATACCGGCTCGATAATCCTGTAGATCATCTTGAGACAGTACGGTATGATAAAGGGTCGGGTGGGACCGTAAAGCCACTAAATCTAAGGAATTGCTTAGTGTTGGATGAATGACCTAGAAATGGTCCAACTAACTTGTAATCGACTAGGTCGATTGATCGATGATTCAATCTGAGAGTGTCTTGGTGTGATTTGTTGCCTTGGTTTGATGTTGTGAGTTGAATGATTGAAGAGAGATGATCGTGAGTGGTCTTCCTGATGTGAAATCGACTAAGTCGATTAGATCGATGCTTCGATCTGTGATGTGCTTACTTGCGTGCCTATTCGATCTGTACTAATATGCAGGTGGAATCTGAGGCTAAGGTACGTCCTCTGACTCATGTTGTGCATAGGCAGCCCTAAGGTGTATTAGTTTACTAATCGGGTCTTAGAGGGTAGAACTTGCTGAGACGTTGTCTCAGTGGTTATTGAATAACCATTTCAGGGCCTGGATGAGGAGCCTAAGGAGCATGGATCTGATGAAGAGATCCCTATTGAGGAACCTGAGGAGGAGTACGTGAAGAAGAACCCCGAGGATGATCCAGAGTAGGATCCTGATGACGATTGTTATAGAATCAATTCGAGTAGAAACCAATCGTTTGGTATGGCTTGTATATGAGCATAAGGGTGTTGGTTTTCAAGTTCAATTTCCTAGTCCTACTTGTATATCCCATTGCTTTATTGTCTGGGGATTTTATAACCGCTTCCGCATGTGCATATATAAATGAAAGGGTCGGCGATACATAGTCCTGGGATATCGCAAATTTAAAATCGACCAAAAGTTAAGGGATGTGCGCGAGCCTGAGGATCGGGGCGTGACATCCCCTTTTTGTGGTATCAGAGCAATGGTTAGGTATTGGAGTGATAAGGTGCGATGACCTATGGGATAGTAGTAGGAAAGACCTTTAAATTCATGACTGGTGCATGTCTTTGATAGCTGATTGGTAGAATTGTTTGTCATGTGTGAATCGCTTGCTTTTAATTATTGTGGATTCGGAAGGCAGAGTGTTGACTCGCCGCCTTGAGCGTAAGAGTGCCACCGCGGGTTGGTGCTAGTGTAGCGGCATTGATTGATCTTAAGCTCGATAAGATTGATTTGATGCAAGTGTTTCTTGGGATCCGGATGAGCCAAGAAGGTCGAATCAAGTTGTTGTTGTTGCTACCTTTGTTGAGGTCCAACCTGGAAGGATGATCAGGGAATATATTTCGATATCTGAGTCCAGATTCAGTGCAAGCAGACTTGGAATTCGGTTAGGGTAAAGACTGATGTTGAGAGTATGGTATTCTATTCCACCAAATGGGAAAGGTGGCATAGTCAGGTCAGCATTCATATTAGCGGAACATATTGTTCCATGGATGAATTCAGTGTCCAGGTATGGCGAGAAGAGACAGGAATGAAATCGACCATGCACCAAATAGAGAAATGATGTCTTGAAGTAATATTATCAGAATGGTGCTTTAGAGTTTCAGGGATTAAGTTGTGGAATTTCAATATGTGTGTTAAGGTGGTAGGAGAAGAACCACTGGCTAGAGTTGTACTCGATGGCTGTTGGTCTACAACTCTATCGTCAAGTGTGGAAAGAATTGACTCTGGAGCATCTTGTGTTGATGAAGTGTTATAATTGAGTAAACGAGTTCATTCCGGGAGCAGGTAGAAGTGCTGAGTTTTATCGAGAGTCGAGAAGGTCGTCGACTTCTTTAACCTCGTCACTTGAGGCAATCCGTTTGTTAGACGGAGGTTGCCTAAGTTACTTGACGATTGTCAAAAATAAGATAGATTGAAGAATTGAAAATTGAGGACTCCTCAGTAGTCCAAGAATTCCTGGAAGTGTTGCCAGAAGGACAGCCAGACTGTCGCCAGAGAAAGAGATAGAATTTACGATCAAGCTAGCACCTAGAACATAACCATTCTCTAAAGTTTCTTACCGGTTATTGTTGCCTGAATTGATAGAGCCAATGGTGCAGATGTGAGGATTGATGAATGAGGAATTTATGCATATTAGTGCATCGCCTTAAGGAACATCAGTTTTGTGGAAAGAGAAATGAAGATGGTTCATTGCAATCATGCATCAACCATTGTCAACTTAATTGGGTGACTTGTTATAAAGAGTGTTGATGTCTTCAAGGATCGAATTGAGGACAGGTTATCTTCAGTTGAGAACCAGGAAAGAGGTTATACTGAAGACAACACTTCGCACTTGATTTAGCCCTTGTGAGAATAATGTAAAGCCATTTGATATAACGAACGCTCCAGCCACTGTCATAGATTTGACAAATCAAGTATTCAAGGAATAACTAGATCAATGGTGATCGTGTGGTGTAGCGACATTATAGGGTGTTCATTAAGTGTTAAGAATCACGAGAGCCCCTAAGAATGGTCGTGTGGTTACAGGTAAAGGAATCTTCATAGACCCAGCCAAGATATAATCAGTTGTTAATGGATCGGGACCGACATCAATGTCAGAGATCAGAAGCTGTGGGGATCGGACAGATTACTACAAAAGGTTTGTGAAAGAATTTTTAGTATCAGTATCATCGCAGGAATGACCTCTTGAGAAAGAAGAGAAATTCATCAGCATAGACAAGTACGAGGATAGTTTCCGAGCTTAAGTAAGAACCGACTATCGTACTTGTGCTAAACTCTTCATTTGGCTTTGAAAAGCATGAAGTATTTAGTGATGTGTCTTGTAAAGGACTGGGTATGCATTGATACAACATGAGAAGATTGTTGCATCACTATTCCGCCAGTTGAGACCCAATAAGTGGAATACGAAGCGGTGTCGTGAACCAGAATTTTGGCAGAACTATAATAGTGATATCAGATATCACCTTGGAGGAACGAAATGAGTCATTAATGTGTTGAGCCGAGAGTCTTCAATTGTGCATAGACTGGCTAAAGTTTAGGCTTTACTTGAAAAGGATTTGAAATTTGGTTTTCAAATTTGAGGTAGGCTACCTTTTGAGTTTTATAGCCGCCCTCAAAATTGAACCATATATTCAAGTTAGAATCGGCACCAAATTGATAGATAAAGATGTTCAGAAGATCTTATAAGAGAATACTGGCAAGAAAGAATCTGGCTTTAAGATTTATAAGAATGGAAAGTTCAGGTTTCATGAGTGATTGAATACACTTGACAGTGTAGCACTCAGGGAAAAAGATCTTGTCGGAAGTTCGCTATAGTATTGCAGTTTTGACCAGATGGTGCAAGTAAATCAGAATCGGCATCAGCTAGATTAGTAAGCTGATATGAAGATAGATACCGCTGAGCAGCTTGCGAGTGTCAGAAGTGTCAGTAAGTGGAAGCTCGGTATTGCGAACCGGGAGAATTTTACCATCACTTGAGAATGCCAAGTGGAAATGGAAATATATCACAATGGAACATTGTGATAGGCTTACTAAGGATTCAGGGGATTACTGATACCATTTGAGGATAATAGTTGATCGATATATGGAGTTGGTCAACTTTGGTACGGTACGAATAGATCTTGTTTGAGAGTGTAACATCCAGATTTCGGGCTCTGATTTCGATTAGATAAATTGGGCATTTCATCGACACGATTACAGTGTTTTTCTCTGAGTTTGCCACTCATGAGATAACTAGACTAGTTGGGTGAGTTATTAAGGACCTTAAGGCAAATAGACTTGAGAATTCGACCATGGATTGACTTCTTGACCGTGCTCATCTTTAGAGATCATTGCGGCATAGTATAAAATTGATTTGAAATCAAAGATAGATCGGTTCGACCGAGATGAATGACCGATCGTGGGTGACTCCACTAAATTGGAAAATTCTCATCGACCGACACTAATTTGATGTTTCTATCGTTTTGGCGCCCTGTGTCCGTATTTGAATCTTTGAGATTTTCACGACAATCGAGAGTCGCCAATGGGTCGAGTGGGTTTATTGTGGCTCGAAGAAAATCGACCACGGGTCAATTGTCCTAAAAAGCTCTGAACACTACCCAGTAGCCTAGGTCACACTAAGAGCGTGTCGGAGTGAAATTAACCGCCAATCTAAATTCGATTTCAGAAATTAAAGATTATATCTTGTCACGAAGTGGGTATACCAAAGTGTGTATGCATCAGATAATTCGCTGGCATGGAGTGCCGGGGATGGATTATATTTCGAATCTAGATCAGAGATTACAAGTTTGGCAGGGTTTTCAGAGGGTTATTTCTTAAGCAGTGTATAGCCGAGGGTACAGAATTTCAGTTGTGAAAAGAAAGTGAAGAAAGATGTCAGCTCAGTAATTAGTATTTGCAGTTGTCAGATCAGTGTCAGAGTAAAGACTGCTCAGATCTGTCAGAAATTTTGAATTATTGAGGTTCGAAGGTTTATTAGGGATTCGAGAAAAAAAAAAGAGATCAGATGTGGATGACAGAGTGTCTTATGTGAGAAGTTCAGTTCAGTTGTTGGTTCAGAAAGAGCATATTTTGTGTACAAAGGTGATCTCCTTGGTCAAAGGGGTCAGACAATGCTACAAGACCGAAGGATCAGCGTGGAAAAGTGAGACTCGATGAGACAACAATACCCCCACCTTTCGTTTATGGATTGGTAAAGGTTTAAATTTCGAGGACGAAATTTTTATAAGAGGGGAAGAATTGTGACATCCAGAATTTTTGGATTTTAATTTCGACTGGATAAATAGGGCCGTTTTCGTTTGATTGAAGCCATGGAGTGCGAAATTAGGATGCAAGTGGGCTATATTGGTAAGGAAAATACCAATTGGAATAATGGGGGCCAATTTGATTCAATTCAAGAGGAATTAGGGCTCAATTGGAATGAAAACTTGGCAAAATTCGTATGCCACCTCTACCCCCACACTTTAGCCTACCTAAATGCTTCTAGAAGGGGGCATAATTGTCAAAAATGGTGGGTGGATGACAGCCCATGGTGGCCCACGTGTGGCTGAGCTAAGAGAGAGAGAGAGTGTGTGAGAGGAAGAAGAAAAATTGAATTTCTCTTTCTCCCCTCTCCCCTCCGTCGACCGAGCGGATCCTCATCTTCTTCTTCTTTCTTCAAACCGCCATGGGAGCTGAAGACCAGCAGAGAAGGAGCTGCTGTCGCCGCCTCTCGCCGCCGTCGCCGCCCGCCGCCGAAGCCGGAGCCGCCGCCGCTCCACGCCCGTCCGCGCACCCTCCGCCCCCCTCGTCTCTCTTCCTCCTCTTGCCGGTGCGAACCGAAGACAGCGGAAAGTGAAGCGGCGTCCCGGCGCCGCCGGAAGGAGCCGCGACCACCGCCGGGACGCCGCCGCACCGGAGCCGCCGCACGACGCCGTGCGCTCCGGCGCCTCACGATCGCGTCCCGCCGCCCGGCCAGCCCCGTCCACCCCGTTTTGCCTCTCGCTCGGCCCCCCATTCGGCACCTACGGCCGCCGCCCCCGACCTCCTCCGGCCACCGTGAAGACTCGCCTTGGTCTTGTTCAGCTCCTCCGCCCATTCCCGAGCCCAACCAGCCCCGGATCCGTCCTCCATCGCCCCCAAACAGCAGCGAACGAGAGAAGAAGAAAAATGGGTATCGGAGAGGGTTTTGGCCCGTTTTGGCCGTTTTCCCGAGCCCGGATGCTCGGCTCGCTTTGAGGAAAGTCGACCCTCGCGTCGAGCCCATCGTTTTGGTGTGAGTTTTACTCACTAATGCCTCCTTAGTGTGCTAATTACACTTAAAGGTTGATTAGTTTTAATTAAGTGTAATTAGGTTGTTAGATTAGAATTGATTAGTGTTTATTAGTTAATTGCTTTGCATATTAGTTATGTGGTTAGTGTAATTAGATAGAGAATTGCATGTAGTATTTATTGGATGCTTCTTGGGATTTTTCCCGTCCCTTATCGGGTGTTAATTAAGCAAATCGGGCCTAAGTAGTATTTTTAAGAATTAAATATTAATTTTCGAAATTAATTATTTAATTATTTATTTCCCGGAAATTCAACCTGGATGGCCAAAGGACCGGGATTTTATGCTGATGATGGTGGCGCAGACCGTTTATTTAATTGAGCTTTGTATTGTGCTAAACTGAATTTATTGCATTTATTTATTTAATTTTCGAAATTAATTATTTAATTATTTATTTTCCGGAAATTCAACCTGGGATGGCCAAAATGACCGGAATTTCGTGCTGATTGTCGTGGCGCAGTTCGTTTATTTAATTGAACCATATTTCATGCTGAATTGAATTATTTGTGAAAGAAGGAATTATTCTTTAATTGAATAATCTTTGGTTATTAATTGAAAAAAGAACCGGACTTCGGTTGATAATGTCAAAAGGATATGAGTGGGCTACAGAAAATGGTGAAATTTATAAAATGGAAATTATTATGTTTTGGCTAGGGCCAATCGAGTACCCACTCATGGCATTCTATCGGAAATGAGAAAAACTGGCTATTTGATTATTTACTTGGAATGATATGATCTACCGGCTCGATGACTCTACGGAGCATCTGGAGACAGGACGGTATGATAAATTGTGTGTATACCGGCTCGATGACTCTACGGAGCATCTGGAGACAGGACGGTATGATAAATTGTGTGTATACCGGCTCGATGACTCTACGGAGCATCTGGAGATAGGACGGTATGATAAATTGTGTGTATACCGGCTCGATGACTCCACGGAGCATCTTGAGACAGGACGGTATGATCTACCGGCTCGGTGACTCTACGGAGCATCTGGAGACAGGACGGTATGATAAATTGTGTGTATACCGGCTCGATGACTCTACGGAGCATCTGGAGACAGGACGGTATGATAAATTGTGTGTATACCGGCTCGATGACTCCACGGAGCATCTTGAGACAGGACGGTATGATCTACCGGCTCGATGACTCTACGGAGCATCTGGAGACAGGACGGTATGATAAATTGTGTGTATACCGGCTCGATGACTCTACGGAGCATCTGGAGACGGGGCGGTATGATAAATTGTGTGTATACCGGCTCGATGACTCCACGGAGCATCTTGAGACAGACGGTATGATCTACCGGCTCGGTGACTCTGATTATCTTGAGACAGTACGGTATGATATACCGGCTCGATAATCCTGTAGATCATCTTGAGACAGTACGATATGATAAAGGGTCGGGTGGGACCGTAAAGCCACTAAATCTAAGGAATTGCTTAGTGTTGGATGAATGACCTAGAAATGGTCCAACTAACTTGTAATCGACTAGGTCGATTGATCGATGATTCAATGCGAGAGTGTCTTGGTGTGATTTGTTGCCTTGGTTTGATGTTGTGAGTTGAATGATTGAAGAGAGATGATCGTGAGTGGTCTTCCGATGTGAAATCGACTAAGTCGATTAGATCGATGCTTCGATCTCGTGATGTGCTTACTTGCGTGCCTATTCGATCCGTGTACTAATATGCGGGTGGAATCGAGGCTAAGGTACGTCCTCTGACTCATGTTGTGCATAGGCAGCCCTAAGGTGTATTAGTTTACTAATCGGGTCTTAGAGGGTAGAACTTGCTGAGACGTTGTCTCAGTGGTTATTGAATAACCATTTCAGGGCCTGGATGAGGAGCCTAAGGAGCATGGATCTGATGAAGAGATCCCTATTGAGGAACCTGAGGAGGAGTACGTGAAGAAGAACCCCGAGGATGATCCAGAGTAGGATCCTGATGACGATTGTTATAGAATCAATTCGAGTAGAAACCAATCGTTTGGTATGGCTTGTATATGAGCATAAGGGTGTTGGTTTTCAGGTTCAATTTCCTAGTCCTACTTGTATATCCCATTGCTTTATTGTCTGGGGATTTTATAACCGCTTCCGCATGTGCATATATAAATGAAAGGGTCGGCGATACATAGTCCTGGGATATCGCAAATTTAAAATCGACCAAAAGTTAAGGGATGTGCGCGAGCCTGAGGATCGGGGCGTGACACGCAAACACTGGTCCTTTGGAAGATGGTGGTAGTGATTTGAGATTAAATGAGTTTCTAAATTCTCATTTGTTTTGAATATGCCGTTTTGTTATGACATTCTCCTGAATTAATGTTTACTCCTTGCTCCGGTTGTGTGATTTGTTTTGGATTGTGTGGAGTCGGGTAGCGGTAGACGTACGTAATATAGTTTAGTAGAACTTTGACTGCTGAGTAGTCATACTCACCCCTCGTGGGGCTAACATATTATCGAGACATAGAGATGCCGCTGTAGCCCGCGTCCTCTAGTACTTTTTATGGTATCCCCATCGATCTCAGATGGAAGCAAATGGAGTACCCCCAACCCCAACGTGTCAAGCGGGGTGGAGTAGTGGAGAGCACAAGAGGACTGCAGAAATTTTTGGAAGCCAGGTCATGACGCCAGGATGACAATGTGGATAGACAGATGGATAATTGGTCCCATTTTGGTTTAGCCAAATATAGGAATTTTTGGCTTATGTGTACTGACTAATGTTGTCCAAAATTATAAATAAATAAAGTGCTTGGTTGGTATATAGTGTGCATCATTCTCAGTTTGATTGGAGTATGTGTTTATTTTTGCAATGACATAGCACAGGGACCAATGGACGGCTTGGCGGACCCAAAGGATCCAGGGTCGTCACCGGCGGCCGTCGTAGTCAGGGTCGTCAAAGTTTGGTAACTATAAAAAATTTCTATTCCAATAACAAAAATACGTTTAGTACAATCCCAAATATTTTTGTGACTTATAATATCTTTTAATATATTAATAATTTGATTTTTTTTTCTTCTCCTTCCTCTTAGCCAATCGCCGGCCTTGGCCATGGCTGGCTAGCGATCAGCTAGACGAGGGTCGGCGAGGTCGCCGACCTCGGGGGAGCCTTGCTAGCCACTAGTGAGGTCCCCCTTAGCCTCACAGTGGCCAGGCGAGCTCGGGGCGACCTTGCCGAGGGCCGACGAGGCTCTACTGAGGTCACTTGGCCTCGTTTGGCCAGTCGTCGGCCATCGCTAGGGCCAGTGGCTAGCTAGGAAGAAGAGAGGAAAAGAAAAGGAAGAAAAGAAAAGAAAAAAAAAAAAAAAAAAAACCTATTTATTGAGTTGTTCTCGGGAATAAGAAACAATTTCTTCCCGAGAACAAAAATATTACCAAATGCATTTCTATTCCATTTTCTATTCTATGGAACAAAATAAGAGAAACTGGTGTTTCCTGGAACATTATCAAACAGCACCTTAGCTATTGAGTTACAGCTGTTTTCTATCCTTTTTGTCCTTTCCCGTTTCTGTTTTTCACTACATTTTTGTACAGAGCACATGTAATGCAATGAATTATTTTTGTCCTCTTGGGGTCCTAGAAGTAGTAGATTAAAGATGGCGATGCATTGTAAAGTTTCCCAAAAGGACTTGAAAGATAAATGATAGCCGTCCTACTTTGAGAGGCTTGAGTCGGCACTTTGGAATTAGGTACCAAATTGATGGGCAACATAATTTTGAGGACCGCGTCCAAAGGAAATGTTTTCATTTCTCGTTGAATGAGAGTGAATTATGAGAGTTGTCCTTCATATGTAATCTATAGTTCACAGTAGACCCGTTAAACGGGTGGGTCGGGTCGGGTTTGGGTTGGGTCATAAATGGTCCGACCCAAATCGACCCATTTAACCCGTTTATGACCCGTTTATCAGAATGCAAAAATTTTGGCCCATACTCGACCCGACCCATTGACAAGACCATTCGTAAACACAGGCAGGGAAGATCATGCCAAAGCTTTCAAAATCGAAAATTGCAGTCATTCTCTTCAGCCTAAAACAGGTCAACCCTCGCCCGCAGGAGACCCAAATTGCGAAATCGTCATTCAAGAGCAAGCATCCCCAACCTAACTCTCAAATAAAAAGGTCCAGGACAAATCATCCACATGGAACAGGATTGACAATAACAAACTATAAATGGGCATTAGCAACACCATGAGACCAATGGAATCATTAACACAAAAAGACAATCTGCTCTAACAATGCAATTCAGGCACCCTTCAAGTCCTAGAATTAAAACACACAAGGAGACCGAGACTAAGGAGACATAATCAGATGAATGCAAACAAAAACACCGGTACTTGTACTCATCATCCGATTACAGAATTCCCCCAAAAAGTCCATTCATTTATCACATAAGAAAACACAATCGGCTCTAACAGTGCATTTTGGGCACCCTTCCAAGTTCGCAGCACAAAAAACCACATCGACCCAGCACAGAACAAAACCACTTCCACCGTCGAATCGAATTGACTCGAGCAAAATCACCACTTCCGCAAACGAATTGAAAACACTAAGCATCCGGTCATCGATCAAACATGTCATCGGGACCATCCCGCCACACGTGCGCGCTCGATTACGTAAAACAACAAGCCCGAACTCGAAACGAAATCCACGAATGCGTGTTTAGATGGAGTACCTGAACCGAGCGGCTCCGTCCTCCAACGATGGATCGGCGAGCCGTTTGCGGCGAGCAGCCGAGTGCTGCTTTTAGGGTTTTGCAGATTCTGGATTCGATGTCGAATGAAGATGTCGATTGATGTGCTTCGCGAAATCGAGAGGAACGCCCTAGTCTAGCTGATCCGCGAGACTGATCGTGGCGCTAAAATTCCCAAATGATTGAATGGACAAATTCCATACGGCTGCTGCTGGAAGTAGTCCCTCGACTCCCTCCCTCCTTCTTGGAACACCCGCTGTTGACTAGCACGAGCGGCCCTCCTCCATCCTCGCCGACCCGAACCCTACCACTGGTGGTGACACTGCGACAATTGAGTTGTCGGAAAACCTCGGCCACTAGAGATGGGCGGCAACAAGGCGACGATGGGCGGTGGCAAGGCGACGATGGGCGGCGGCAAGCAGCGACGAGGCGACGATGGGCAATGGCAAGCGGCGACGAGGTGATGGAGGTGGCGGCGAATCGAAAGCGAAGAGGGGGTCTTAGAATCGTCAATCGTGGGCGCGGCCTTCGTGGGTTACTAGGTTTATTTTGATGGGTTGTTAAATGGATCTTAAATGGGTATATAGTAGACCCATTTAAGACTTAGTCCTTTTATTTTTAAAACCCATGTGGGTGTATTGGGAAAAAAAGGGCGGACCCATTAACGACCCATTTAAGCATAAATGGGTCGATAAATGGGTTTTCTACCCATTTAACACCTCTAGTTCACACCGAAGAAGAAGAAGCCAACTGCTGATGGTCCATTTCTAACAAGCCAATTCTTAGGCTTATTCCTCTTATTTTCAGTTTAAAATCATTCACTCCGAATGTTGAACTTATGGAAGCATGTTCAAAAAGGAAACAAGACGCTTCAAATCTCATCAATCATCTAACGGTGGAAATCATTAACTATAAAATTTCTCTAAAATACAAATTACGTTTTCCAAAGTACCCAGGATAATACTACATTCCAATGGAAACCCTAAACCCTTAGGAATTTCAAGCCTTATTAGGTCATCTTGGCCACCTCCTCGACGTATCGTGCTTGAAAATCTCAAGTTGGTGACAATCTCTGCAAAATTTTGATGTATTTTTATAGCTTTCGTGGTTAAATTGTCATAGCTCCTTTCACCTTCATTTGTATTGTCTATATCCAACATTACAAGTAGAAATAAAGCACTATATCTTCGAAATGCTTCCTTCTTTCTTGAGTTTCTCTTTGTGATTGGGGCTGCATCAAGCGAAAGAGTGAACGATAGATCGAGCAGAAGGCTAATTTAAAGCAACTCTAGTAAAGGGTTAATGACTCAAAGAAAGCCCAATTTTTGCACAGTTGCTATCTCAAGTGTCACTGGCCCATGACACGACAACGAGGGATTGTGAACCCCTCACAACATACTGGGTAAGCCCTCATCAATTGCGACCAGGACTTGATCTTTGTCATTTGTGCCTCTCTCTATCTGTCTTGAATTTTTTTTTTTTTTTTTTTTTGTTATTAGTGTTGTATTTATGAATAATAACTCAAATGGTTCCTAAATTGTTGCTCGATATGCAATGTGATCCAAATAACATCGAATTCCCTTCCAATTTTTCTTTTTTTTTTTGGTATGTCCTATCTTAACTCTCATCTCACTCTTGGACTTTTGTTTTGCTTCTTTGCGGAATGTGAGAGTTGAACCCCTCCCAAAACTAAACATCCCCACTCAACCTCATTTCCTTACAAGTCGCTAGTTCTCTTATGAGATCACTTCAGCCAAAACCCAAGTAGAACAAGGTTAATTGAATTGTATCATCAAAATTTGATGATGGGGCCACCATAAATTATTGGACCTCTTTGAATAATTTCTCCAGGAACTTATTTTGAATTGAAATTAATTGCAATAACTCATGAGTTTTAATCTTTCTGAACCGTAATTATTGTATTTATAGGTAAACTCATCAAACGGGTAGTTCAAGTTGGGTTGAAGATGATCTAATTCGAATAAACCCATTTAATCTATTTTGACACATCTCTATGCAATATAATTATAGTGATCTATATTCAACTTGTCTCATACCTGACCTAAAATATATTGTTAAAATACTTTTATATTTAATCTAATCTAGAAAAATTTGGTATAAATGAGTTGTAAACCCTTTTGTGACTCATTCAATAGCCATATTATGTTTAAACCTCTTTATGACATATTTACCTAATATAATTAATTTATATAACAACTCAGCTTATTATATAAGGATTAAGAAAATAGTTTATGATCCACTTTAACAGGGCTACTTATAGATCAGCATGAATTTGATCGTGGCCTATTGGCAAGAAATTTGCTTGCCGATCTATTCTAGTAGTGCTCCTCGAGGGCCACGGACTTGGCTACAGCCACGAGATTCACTTATTTGTGGACGAGGGCGACCTGGCTGGCTTTATTTATCGCGAGCAAGTGTCCTGATGGTACCACGGATCTAATTCTTATATTTGATCTTTCATATGTATCTGGTTTTATTTTAATGATAGTGTATGAAACAACCCCTCCCCCCCCCACCAAATTTTTTTTTTTTTTGTGGTATCTTACATGAAAGGCTAGCAAGACTGCTTTTAATTGGAGGAAAAGAAAAAGTTATCAGCGATTCATAAATTGGGGGATCATAACTGAGACGATGAATTAGAATTCCAATTAACTTCTGTGATTTTATTTTAAGATTTTTTTTTTCCTGTCACGAGACTATGATACTCTTTCGATGCTGGCCCACCCACCAGTGACCCCCAAAAAATCAATTGAAAGTGAGCAAATCTAGAAATGACATAAAGCGAAAGCGATCAACATTGTCACATGCTTCAATCTTTTGAGCTTGACATGGCCCCGGCTTATGTTTCGCTATCCTTGATATGTCCTATTGGATGATTTAGCCCAATCAAATGTGATAGATGGTCAGATTAACTTACTCGATGACTCTCCAAAATTTAATCCCTAATTTTGATCGATATTATTTTTATTAGAAACTCCAATTCAAAAAGTATATGAAATTTGATCAATATGGGATAGACACAGATGGTAAAGGGATGTCATTTGATTTTGATACTATATTAGAAAGCATAACTGAAAAATTAAAAGTATTACATAAACGGAGATTATAGGTATATATAACATTGATGTCTTATATTTCAAAGGTATTTAAAAAGAAACGTTAAATGACCTCCCTTTCTGCACGACCTCTCATTTTCATTTGACATTGATGCTTCAATAAGACGCCAAATCAAATTGTCTTGCTCGCCGGGTTTCGAAAAAGCTTGCTACCCTCTATAAAAGTTTGAGGTGGCTAAATACGAAATGAATAGACCAGACCTCTCGAGGATGTCACGTCAATTCATGAGACTGGGGCCGCCTATTCAACAGTAGGTGAAGTATCGGCACATGCTACATCTTAGGAGTTTTGAAAAGCAACGAGATAAATAGCGGCTTGTAAGATAAGAGACTACTTATCCCAATTCAAAGAAAGTGCACGCACACGCACTCGCAAGCTTGAATTAGAAATAGGGATGAGTATGGTCCAGATTAGGTGGATCCACTCTTACATTCTAGGACCAATTTGCATAGTATTGGTCCTCAATTTTGGAACCAAAGACCAACCCTATTAAGTTTGGACCAAGGACCGAACCAACCCAGTGAGTTTGGTTTGGTTCCAGGGTCAACCCGAGATCAATCTATAATTTTTTTTATTTCACTTTTAAATGCGACCGAGGACCGGACTAACTCAATGGGTTCAATCTCGTTCTAAGGTCAACCTAGGACCAACTTATAATTTTTTGTTTTATTTTTTGTACTCCCTAAAAAGGCGACCGAGGACTAGACCAACCCAATGGATTCAATAACGAGCAAGGTTAGCAAAGAGAGGCAAGCAGTGAGCATCAAGTGGGGTGAGATGCATTTGCATAAGCTAAGAGAGGTTCGAAAGAGTTTTGGGTTTTGACCATTTATGGATGTTAATACACCTTTTTTTTCCTTCTAACTTTACCTTCGTTAAACTTTCATAATTCTAGAAATGCTCTCCCCTTAAACCACATCACCAGCGAAGGGCTGAGGCCACCGACCGGGGGGGGGGGCTTTGAGTTTTAAAATAATAATAATAATAATAATAATAAGTCATTTATAAGTGTAATTTTTTTAAAACATTATTTAAATGAAAGTTATTTCTCAATATATTTTTAGTTACACTTTACAAAATACTATTTGTATTTAGAAGAAAATTCTTTCACCTAATTCTTTTTTTCTTTTTTGAAACGCTTTCTGCAATATTCTTACCAAACGCAACCATACTATATGGAAAAGTAGCCATATTGCTTTTAGGGGAAAGAAGGAATTAATTATGAAGAATTAAATCTAGAAATTGGAGGATGACTCTACATATATATGATCACCATTGACTATTATGTATTAGGCATGTGTAGTATTCTCAAATAATCAATAGCATTTTGTACATCATGAACTAATATTTCGCATACTCAATAGAAAAACTAAGCAAATATACAGGTAATCCTTATCAATAGCGATTACTTAATTGAGAGTATAAGGTTATCCGAAAAGAAAGAAAGATTATGTCTTCTAATAAGACAAATATCCTTTTTTTTTTTAAGGCTATAGTGATGCCAACTTGATCTTGGATTATGATTAATCAAAATTGATTAGTGGACATGTTCAATATTAGGAGGTAACATAGTATTGGGGAAATCCTCAAAGCAAACTTTAATAGCGCGCTCCACTATAGAATCAAAGTTTATTACTTTGGATAAAACTGCTAAAAAAGCACAGTGGCTTCGACAATTTTTTAAGGTTGTGTTGTGGCCAAAATTTGTGCCTGCAATATGCATTCACTATAATAATTAAGCAATGAATTCAAAGGCACATAATATAATATATAATGGAAAGTCTAGACACATTAATCATATACATAATATTGTAGGGCAATTGCTCTCAAGTAAAATAATTTTTTTAGTTGTATATAATGGCAAGTCTAGATACATTCGTCATAGACATAATACTATAGGGCAATTGCTCTTGAGTAAAATAACTTCTTTAGCCTTTGTAAAGTCAAAGGAAAATATTGTAGACCCATTAACAAAAAGGTTTATCAAGAAAGCAAATAACTTATGCATCAAGAGGAATGAGATTAAAAGCCTTAACTCAATAAAGAGGTCCCAAGATAGAAACCTAACCTAACGAGTAGAGATCCCATAGATTTGGTCCAAAAGGACATTGTAGATTTGGAAGTCTAGTGTATGTAGTGTCTTCCATTATAATGCAACAGTGCTTTCGACGGTGTTTTAAGGATATCCTATGTGTTTAATAAGTCATATAGCTTGGAATTCAATGTCCACCACCACCGCCGTATGCCGCCGGCAGTAAGGCATGGTAGACTACCTTTAATAAGAATGCGTCTCTATACATGAAGCTGGCCAACTATGAAAATTTTTAAAATCTGGATTTTCCAAAACACTCATAGATCCCAATAAGTTCAAGGCCAAAAGAATGAACACAAGTAAGAAGTATCTTAATTTGGAGATACTTTGTGTGTGGTCTATTGTCTAGGCCTACACATACAACTGGCAATATAAGATTTAGTCTGCTAACTAGTTAAGTAAGTCTAATATTTTCTACCTACCTTTCCATCATCAATTTGACTTTGACGGAAAACCATAAAAGGAAGATAATTAAGTTAAATGAAACTGTGAAAATATAGAGACCATTGAAACTGATTTGTTTTAGCTTGAAGAAATGGAGTGAATTTATTCGTATATAAGATGGAAATAGCTCACCTTAATTCAAAATAATCCTTTTTGAATTCATTCTGGTGAATAACAACAGTGACAAAGGGCTTCTAGTCAATTGTAAAGAATGGTCAACAGAGGACGTTTAGTCAATCTGTGCATTTGATGCAAACACTGACATTGTTGCTGGAATTTTCACCTAAAAAAGATGTTGCTGTTGGAGAAAACTCCTTTATTGTTTTGAAGCTGACAAAATGTTTCCATCAGTTTAGTCTGAAGACTTCTAGACCTAAGTGTTAAAGTCTAAAGAACTCCAGACTCTATCGTTAAAGTCTGAAGACTACCAGACTCAAAATTTAAAGTTTGCCCTCACTTACAGTTCTAGACAAAGAAAGAAGACTTATCCAGATGATGGATTATCTTCAAGGATTCGATTTGTATGGATTTAGAAGACCTTTTTGGCTAGATACAGCATCAATATGATTGATTATTCTTATTGGATTCTACTCCGATTTGAAGATCATTTGAAAGGCGAGCAAACTTGGAAAGTTCTATTTATAGAAACTCAAGATCTTGATTGTATGGGCAAACATGATTGACGAGCTTTCATCACCAATCTCTCAATGACTCAAGATCACCTTAATTGATTTTGTCTAATGGGTAAATTGGAAGAATTCATTTGGAAAGTGCCAACGGTCGTAAAGACATGAATGAGTATTTAAAGCAGACTCTCTAGTTGTTCGAGGTGTGGATGAAAGAAGAATTTCAAAGTCTGAATCTCTGTAGTTCTTTGCTTTTTCATTCATTGAGCTCAAACTGTACACAAAAGAGAGAAACTTATTGTGAGACTTTGTGAAGAGACTAGCTGGGACTCTCCACTAAGGAAGTCGAAGATCACAAGCTGTACAATCTCTTTTGATTCATAGTAAAATCCAGCCAATGGGCTGTTAGTGCGAGAGAGTGGACGTAGGCTTGGATTAAGCCGAACCACTATAAACCTTATGTTCCAATTTTCTTTCCTTAAACTCCTTATCTTATTCGTTGCTTTACTTAATTGCTTTATAGAATTGTTTAAAGCTTTTTACATCCTAAGTTTATTATTATCATCCAAAGGCAATCTATTTTATTAAGTCATGTGAAAAAGAAAATTTTTATATACACCTATTCACTCCCCTCTAGGTGTGCGTACTAGCCCTTTTTCAGTTGCAACTAAAGTAACTAAAGTACTCTTTGTCACTAAAAGTTTGTTAAATGAAAGCCGGTCCTCTCAAGAAAGACTCCTTAATATGAAAAAAAAGGAAGTCCCTTGAATTGTCTATCAGACAATGTACAGCTTAAAAAGGAGCACAATTTAAACTTATGGATGTCACATAGCTAAACCCAACAATGCAAGTTCAAATCCCCCTTAGGAGAGCGAAAGCTTAGCAAAATAAAGAAAAGAACTGAAGTGAATTTGGGAAAGCAGTTGAACTTGTAAAATCTATATTCGGGTTGGAAATTTTAATTTCACTCTTTTTGAAATAAAAACTGAAATTTGAAAAATCAGTTTATTTTAACAACTTTGCAGCTGTAATTTTCATTCAATAATGCTCCAGTAGCATAAGCAGGTACGTAGCTATCAAAAGACAAACAACTTTGCCACTATAAAATAGCGACCACAAGATAAGAGACTCCTCACCCCAATTCAGAGCAGAAAACAGTTGCGCACACACTCACAAACTCGAAGTAGAAGACGACCGTATATGGAGGAGGTGGTGATAGTGGGTGCCGGCATCGGGGGTCTGGCAACCGCAGTGGCCCTTAAGAAGGTCGGTGTCCGAGCCCTCATCCTTGAGAGATCGAAG
The DNA here is from genome assembly GCA_014182725.1 of Eucalyptus brandiana. Lineage (NCBI taxonomy): Eukaryota > Viridiplantae > Streptophyta > Magnoliopsida > Myrtales > Myrtaceae > Eucalyptus > Eucalyptus brandiana. The sequence goes on from CM024676.1 coordinate 3,839,671, forward strand.
GGGCTTCGAACGACTGGCACGGCTCTGGCTCTCTACCCTAATGCGTGGGTTGCGCTCGACACGCTCGGGATTTCAGACAAGCTCGCGGCCCTTTACGCTCCTTTGGAAAGGTAAGCTCCTTGTTCGCTCTTAGTACGGGAACAAAGACGTTTGATTAATGTGGAATGTTGGATCATTTCGAAGTATTAAAACCCGGTCCAATCTTTACTTCAACAATCATACATAGATCAAGAGTTTAAATGAGTGATTTTTCTGCTATTAAAGATGAGACCACTCAAATTTGATGGATGCTGAATTAGTGTAGCCATCTTTTAGAAGAAGTTCAATGCTCCTAATCTCACGCTTCCACGTTGGGGGTAAAATCAACTTTAAGTAAATCACATTTATAGTGAAAAGTTGTTAAAAAATCCAAAGCAATTTCGATCACAGTCACTAGGCCTTGGTACGATGCAATCAAGTTCATGAACTTTCATTTCAATAATTTAATGGAATTATTATTTTTTTTTTTAGTTATTTGCAAATGATGTTCGTTAGGTATTAAAAAAATTGGTCAAAAAGTGGTTATAATGCACCTTCTACGGGGAAAAAATCGTGAAAATTGAGATCATTGCTGGTCGTGAACTGCACCGTGAAATTTACCGATTGAGGTTGCTAATGGGATTAAAGCTTAGAGTAAAATAACTAATTAGATATTCATCAAATGAAGGTAAAAAGTGCAAAATTAGTGAGAAAGAACAATAGGCTTTTCAAGCAAGACATACTGAGTAGAAAGATAAGCTCTACATTGGTTTTGTACTTTCTTAAATTGATTTTAGGATTTGCTGTTTTGGGAGCTTCTTAAATCGGTTATTTTATAATTAAAGATCAAGGACGCTGGACCTTGATCTATCCTACAATTTCTCAATGATGAGAAAATATAATTTTAGTTATTAATATTCTGATTTTTTTGTACTTGTGTTCAGAGGATACGTAACTGATGTCAAGACTAAATCAATTCAAGAAGTGCATTTTCTTCCAAATAGCAGGTGAATATCAAATTTCCTCTAATATATATTACCTACCTTTCCATCATCTCTGTTTTGTTAATTTACCGTTTAACGCTTTAGGTCGATTAATTTCTTGTAATCAATTACTATATGTTTTATTTTGCACAAAATGATACCAATCACTGTATACCATTGACAGCTCATCTTTTAAGAAGATCATCAATAATAGAGTTTGATGATATAATACTCCTTTTTGTTAGAAAATTGGATAATTTATCATATGTTGTTGAAAATATATCTCAAATTTAAGAGCCATAAAAGAAATCGATCCAACTAGGTTTCCTAGATTAAGTAAAATCCTACAATAAATTTCCTATTCTAGATCTAGTTCTTTTCTATATGAGAAGGGGGTCTCTTTTGTGAAGAGCAATCCCCATTGAGAAAATAATGAGTGTGTTTAAATGACTCAATTGTAATTGTAATTTCTGTTAGTAGATCTTGTGCCGTTTTTTGTGTGGAGTAGGTCTCACTAACCGAGTCACGTAAATTCAATATCCGATTTATTTTCTTATCCTGTTTATCTTATAGTTTGGCTGCTTTTTTTTCCCCTACTCGCAACAAATGTTATTATTTTATGCAAGTCATTTCATATTCCAAGGATAGAAAATCATGCCATTTGCATTGAGTAGGAATGGAGCCCTACCGAGAGCGGTCCACCGAAAAGTTTTGTTGGAAGTTCTGGCAGAGGAGCTTCCTCCAAATAGCATTCGGTTCTCTTCCAGGATAATTTCCATCGAAACCCAAGTAGAACACGGTTTGTCCATTTGTATTGTCACACTCGATAATGGGACCATCATAAAGTCTAAGGTTACCTACAGTTCTCGAGAACTTTCTTTTGAATTTAAATACGATGAGGTAACTTATCGACTTTAACTTATCCACACTGTAATTACTGTATGTGTAGGTTGTTATAGGATGCGATGGCATACACTCTATTGTGGCCCGTTGGCTTGGACTTCGCCCGCCAGTCTATTCAGGCCGATCGGGAGTGCGTGGGCTGTCCGTATTCCCAAAGGGTCACGGTTTTGACCACAGCCACGCAATTCAACAATTTGTGGATGTGGGTAAGAGGGCAGCTTTTTTTACTCTCAATGATAAGGAAGTCTACTGGTTTTTTGGGGCGACGTGTCCTCCTAAAGGTATCATATATATTACAGTTTATCTTCTGCTAAGATTCCTAATTACCATGGCTACTTCAATAATAGCTTACTAATCCTCCTCAATCCCTAATGTTTCAATTCATAAAGGTATGGAAAAAGAAGCAGATCCAGAAATGATACAAAGGGAGGTGATGGAAGATCTGGCAAAGGACTTCCCACCTGTGTACCTCGATATCGTCAAGCACTCCGACCTTTCGAGTTTGACATGGGCCCCGCTGATGTTCCGATATCCTTGGGACATCCTATTCGGAAAGCTAGCCCGATCAAACGTCACGGTGGCTGGAGACGCTATGCACCCGATGACTCCCGACTTGGGCCAGGGTGGATGTTCGGCACTCGAGGACGCGGTGGTATTGGGGAGGCACCTTGGGGACTCATTTTCCAAGCACGGCAAACTGGTGAGCCAGTATGTCGGAGTTGCTATAGGGAGGTATGCAAAGGAGAGGAGATTGAGGGCGGCGACACAGGTAACAGCATCGTACTTGTCGGGATGGTTGCAACAAGATGGGTCTAGTCGATTAATGAGGTTCCTAAGATCTGTATTCTATGGGTTTCTCTTGGCTAGAGTAGTGAATGGCATTACAGAATATGATTGTGGGAAGCTTCCTAGTGTCTCCTCATTGCCTTCATGTGATTCCCAAAGCTCCATCTAGTTACGGAGTTGCAAACGTTCCGCGGTCTTCTCTTTTGTTTAATAGTCGGTGGTGTAAGTTTATTTCAATGCATAACACAAAAGTTCATAGTATTATTCGTCTCATGGCTGCCCTCGTTTTTCTTATTTTTCTAATTCTTATAAATATCTTCACTTGATGATCAATTGCATCATAAGGATTAGATTTAGGTCAAATCTTTCCAAGTTTGGCTAAAATCAAGAGACGAAACACAACAATAGGCACAAGCTATCCCTACATGGTTACGTAAACTAATCAAAGAGCACTTTAGGTGCATTAACTATTAATGTGTAATTTATATGTAACATGCAGTCTTTTTATAATTATGTCTCTATCTGTATCCAAACTGTAATTAGACATTTATATAAATACATGTGATACAATCCTAATTGGAGATGAGTCACCATAAATACTTTATCATTATTTTCTCTCCGAATCGAAATATCAACATGGTATATGACTGGGAAAACATATCAAATTCTTCAACATCTTTACCCCAAATCAAACTTCCTTTGCTTCAATTACTATCTCAACATATCAATACATCTCCAAATTTTCCTTTTTCTCTACCATCTCTTTACCTATCATTGGGATTTCCGATCACCTCTCTTAATACATCGCGTCCACTTTCACCTGTTCTTCCTCTTCTTTGCTACTCTGATCTTTGTTGTTGCTCAAATTATGATCATGTAATCAACCTCATCGCCTCTTATTCTTTCCACTATCGCAACTTTTGTCTCCATCAAACTCAATGCCGAAAATTATCTTTTGTGGCAATCTCAATTTGAAGCTATTACAATTTGCAATGATATGATGGTCTATGTGGATGCTCTTTCCCATGTCCAGCAAAGCTTATCAATGACGAGAATGACACTATAGTGTTTAATACCTCCTATTCCACTCAGGTCATGACAAATCAATGTATTTGTAGTTTGATCAATTTGACTCTCACAGTTGAGATTTTCCATGAAGTTCACGACCTTTGAACACTTAGGACATTTGGCCTGCTCTAGGACAATGCTTTACTAAATGCTGCACGACCAAGGAAATTGGACTAAAACTTGCTTTTCAAAAGAATGTCAAGAAACCCAATTAGTCAATGTCTTATTATTTTTGACATTTAAAGTCAATTGCGGACTCTCACCGCAATCAATTGCTCCATCTCTAATAAGGACTTGGTGATTCGAGCCCTCAATGGGTTTCCATGTGAGAACGATCTTTTTTTTCACCATGGTTAGAAACGGCTCTACAATTCTTCTTCGTTTTTATTTAAGAGGAATGATTCTCTTGGAAATTGAATGCAACATCTTTATCCAATATTTATCATGCTTTGATTAGTCATGCCACTTGACCTAACCCACTGCTTTGAGGATCTTGGGGTGGACATAACTCTAGAGGCCAAATATATGGATGGGGAAAGGTGAATGGTTTTGAGTGGTCAACCAAGTTGGTGATCTTCCTATGATCAATTTAGTTCACAATCATTATCGACCGCCTATGTTGATCACTCTGCCACCTCCATTAGTCGACCTCATGGTGGTTTGAAGCCCTATCGTCCCCCATTCACATAGGGAGGCATTCTTGGATCTAGGTCTCATCTTACTTGTAAGATCTGTAATGGGGTTGGGCATAGCACGCTACAATATCAACAATCATTGAACTATGCATTCATCGCCACTGATTTGTCGAACTCCTTCTCAACTTTCTTGATTGGTGAAACCCCTTATCCAATGTAGTATCTTAAAATTCTAAGTCATAGACCCTTTTATGATTTGACAAAACTCTTATTTGATAATGGTCATTTATTGCCTATTAAGTTGATAAAACCTTTTATATACTGGTTCTCAATCTTTGTTGTTATCTCTTGTCTATTATGTGCCTAATTTTACTTGCAATCTCCTATCAATTACTTAACTTTGTTGTAAAATTCCTTATGTTATTGATTTGTGTTGACATGTAAATTTTGACAATCCAGTCATCCATTTATTGCATAAAAACATAGGGAATAAATTTTAACCTTGAAAAAAACATATTAAAATTAAATTGTTTTTTGGGAGCATTTATTGTTTAGTTTATATTATTTTTATTATTGCATTTGCATCAGATTGACGGATAAGTTTGAATTGATGGTTCAGAGCTCTAATTTAGTGAGTTTGACTAAGTCCACGGAGAGATAGAAGTTGGCCAAGCCCATTATTTCTTTGATGGCTGAAATTATGTGCACGAAGATTACATCAAAACGTTTTTTTCACATAGAATTGATATGCGAATGATATTTGAGGAGGCTGAATCCTTTAGCTGTGGGAAAGACATAAAGGAATAAAAAGGAAGATCTGCAAATTTGTCTCTTCATGCAAGGAAAATATACATAGATAACAAGGAGAGAATTGGTCAATGAAGGTATGCTCAGTAATATATTTCTTGTTTTAAAACAAGAAAGAGTGTGCTGTCAAGGAAAATCTCACATGTCCATGAGCATGAGTAGAAAGGAAGGAAAATAAAATAAAATCACGGATATTGTGCTTGGCCGTGCCAGATGTGATTGGAAGGCGGAAAGAAATTTTGTTTCTTCCTGGCAGGTTTTATTCCTTTGCACATAAAAGGGTGTGTGCTACACGCATGAAAAGGGATGACTCTTTCAGTAAAAGACAAGTAAACACAAAAGATTGGAGAGAAAGATAGAGCGCCAAGGTGAGGTCCTTGGCCAGCCATTCGACCGAGACACCCTTTGTCAGTTTTCTTCCACGACAGCGACTGTGATGATCCTGCTTGTTGGAGTTCAAGTCGGCGGAAGACGACTTACTTGATTCCGATGCGCAAACAACAATTAACCCCGGAACAAATGTTGAACTGCGGATAAATCACGAACAACACTATCTCACGTTGGTCTGAATGCAATCATGAGGAAAGCACTCGATTTCCATGGCGTAAATGCAAACTGTTCTTGTAAAGAAGAAATGGAATGCCTTGATGGGAAGGGGAGAGAAAAGGAGCATGTGTTCTCTCTAAGCGTACGTTCTGCCAACAACAACCATCAATGATTGTCTTCAGGAGGCTTTTATACATCTCCCTTCATACCCTTTCAATAGTGTCTTTCCATCGTAACGTATCAAGAGGAAATGGGGCGTTCCAATCGCACCCCATCATGGACGTATTAATTAATAAAATACTACATCTCCTACTCGGACATGATGGGCTTGATATCTCTCTTTCAAGAATATAAAGCGTTCAACATTCATTAGCTTTATAAAACAATTCATACTAGCAAGCAATCCGTGCAACTAGTGAGTACACTTGCACTTGTGAGTTGAAATTATGCACCTATTAGGAATGACATAATGGCTATAACCTCGAAAAAAATAAATAAACAATCGATGTCTTACAATGCCCCATACATATTTTGTCAATCCAAGTATACCTATTCCTTAAAGGCTATACTTAACTATTCTCAAAACACTATGTATTTACAATTATATCCGCAACCACATAAGGCGATATAATTGGTCAACTGGTAAATACATGTGATAGATATAAAACAACAATAGTCTTCCTTTACACTCATATCTCTCTCCATTTCAGAACAACTGCTTTCCTAGACACGTCCCATAGAGCCATATCTATTCATGACCGCCAGTCACATACTAAAGTAGCAACATTGATCTTTCACTTCAAGAACATAGTCAAAAGTAACATAGGGCACAAAATGAGGTAAATTAGAAATTACCTCAATGACTCACACGATGAGTAAATAGGGATAATTTTACTCACCTTCCCTTATCGGTCGTACAATGCACATATAGTATGAATTACATGCTATAATGGATTTCTCTTTCTATAAGAGTGTATGTCATTTATCAAATATATCCACTATACGGATCTTAGCCTAAACATAGTCACATGCTTCTCACGTACTCATGTTTAGCTCGAGTACTATATCAGCTTGCTTTTTATAGCGTCCAATTAAGTACTCGCATCCAGCATCTTACAAGCATACATGGTTGTGAGACTATCATGTTCGGTCGTATTATAAACAAATTACAGACCTCATCTTGACTCCAATCAAGGCAACATATTTTATGTACCAAACTTACTCTTCAGCATTTATTTGTACATAACGTCTTATCTCAACGTGCTAACTATAGCACTTAAGGTGATTGCTCATGTAAGTGAGCCAATCATTACCTGTTGACATACTTTCCAATAATATATGTGTGTAGTGCTAGTCTCATATTGTATTCGTACTTATTGATAAAACATCAAGTCACTAATAAACAAACAAACAAGTACAATACATATGTTCATAAATACATAAACCAATGATCCTCTATAATAACACATATCATATTCTACGCAATCCTAGTGACATCCCGTGGATCAAGAATATGTCTCTAAGAATAACCTTCGTAAATGGATTAGCAACCATTCTATTGGTTGGAATATATTGTAGGATCACCTCTTTCTACGCTATTATATCTCTTATGAAGTTGTTCTTTATATCAATGTGCTTTGTCCTTCTATGATACTTTGGATCCTTCACATAGGCAATGGCTGCTTGACTATTGCAATAAACTATCACTGGTCTTGGAACCTCAGTAACAGTGGCTAAATTTTCCAAGAAACGTTTTAGCCATACTACTTCTTGCACAACGGCATAGCATGCAATAAATTCTGCCTCCATAATAAACAAAGCCATGCATGTCTGTTTCTTACTATTCCAAGAAATTGCACCTCTATTGAGCAAGAACGCATATCCAAAAGTCGATTTATGCTCATCTAGATCTCCACCCCAATCGGCATCTGAATAATCCAATAGGCGTAAATTATTCCCTTGGTAACAAAGTCGATAGTCCATGGTGTCCTTCAAGTATCTCGGGATCATCTTCACTACTTTCTAGTGTGCTTGACCGAGATTTGATTGATATCAACTCACCAATCCCATGGCATAACATATGTCGGGTCTAGTACACATCATAGTATATATCAAACTTCCGACCGCACTAGCGTAAGGAGCAATTTCCATCACTTCAATTTCTTCTGAAGTCTTAGGACACATCTCAATACTTAGGCTTTCACCTTGCATGACAGGGGTATCAATGAGATTACAATACTGCATATTGAAACGCTCAAGAATCTTCATTATATAAGACTTTTGTGATAAAGCAAAAAGTTTCCTTAATCGATCTCTTTCGATCTTAACTCATAATATATAAGCAGCTTCTCCCATGTCATTCATTTCAAAATTGGACGACAACCATTCTTTTATGGTAATAACCAAAATCTTGTCATTTCCAGCCAATAGAATATCGTCCACATAAAGTGATAAAATCACAAATTTATCATCGGACAGCTTGACATATACACAGTGATCTTCTTCGATCATCATAAAACCAAAAGTTGTTATTGCTCGATGAAAACAAAGATATCACTTTTAGATGATTGCTTAAGGCCATATATTGAGCGATGAAGCTTGCAAACTTTATGCTCTTAACCTTTAGTTATGAAACCTATTAGTTGTTTCATATAGATTTCTTCATCTAGTTCTCCATTGAGAAATGCTGTTTTTACATCCATTTGATGTAATTCAAGATCCAAATGTGCAACGATGGCTAGAATGAGGCGTATTGAGGCAAACCTTACAACTGGTAAAAAGGTTTCCTCATAGTTTATACCCTCTTGTTAAGTATAACATTTCGCCACAAGGTGAACCTTATACTTTTCAATGGATTCATCCGCCATTTGCTTAATCTTGAAGACCCATTTGTTTCCAATGGCTTTACGATTGGGTGGTAGATTAACCAAGTCCCAGACATGATTTGCCCTCATTGACTCCATTCCATCTTCCAAAGCTTTTCTCCATTCTTCCTTATCAGAAAATGAGAGAACCTCTTGAACAGTCTTAGGCTCGGTATCGTCTTTTTGAGCAATCATAAATGCTTCCCCTTCAATCTCAAAATGACGATAAGGAATACTTTTACGATTACTTTTACGCAATTGAATTTCTCTTGAATTCAATTCGTCAAGCGATGTAACACTCCCACTAGGTCTTGCATGTTGAGGTAAATTTTCATTTCCCTCTACAACATCAGTAGGTGTGTTATTAGGATCTTCTATCTCATATAATTTGAAGTCCTTATCAATCTCACTTCTTCTAGGAAAATCGTTCTCCAAGAACGCGACATCTCTTAACTCCATTTTGGTCACACTTCCATCAGCTTCTTCACCTATGAACACATACCCTTTGGAGTGTTCAAAATATCTTATAAAGATACATTTCTTTCATTTAGGACTTAATTTGTCATATTTATGGGAAGAATCATGAATATAAGCTACACATCCCTATGAACGTAGGCTACTTAAGTCTGGTTTCCTATCAGTCCATAATTCATAAGGGGTGGAAGTGATCGATTTTGAGGGTACTCAGTTAAGTACATAAGCAACAAGTCAATAACGCATCTCCCCAATAAGAGATAGGTAAATTTTCTTGTACCATCATAGACCTAACCATTTCTAATAGGGTTCTATTCTTTCTCTCAACCACCCCATTTTGTTGTGGAGTACTAGGAATAGTCAATTGTTGTACATTCTCATTTTTATCACAAAAAGCCTTGAATTGCTTCGATAGATATTCACGTTTACGACCGGTTCTTAATACCTTTATTGTTTGGTTCAATTGATTCTCTACCATCGCTATATATCGTCTAAAGCAGTCTAATGCTTCTGACTTGTGGGAGATAAGAAAGACATAACCGAAATGTGTGAAGTCATCTATAAAAGTAATGAAATATAAGGCTCCATGCCTTGCCCTTACATTCAAATGACCACAAATATCAGAATATATGAGTTGCAATGGAAATTCGGCTCTAGTCCCTTTACCGAATAGTTTTCTAGTTGCTTTTCCCACTAGACAATATTCACATACGGGTAGATCAACATTAGTGAGTGACCTTAAAAGGCTTTCTCTAATTAATCATTGCATTATTTGTAACCCAATGTGACCTAATATAGCATGCCAAGTACTTGCTTCAATCTCAATATTATTAGAAGATGCAATTAAAGAAAAACAACAATCGACATTAATATTGTACTGATCATAGTCAATGTCTAACACCATCAAACCATTCGATACATGACATGAACCATAATAAATTGTTCTATACAAAATGTCAATACAATCACCATGGAAATTTAATACATAACCTAAGCTAAGAAGAACAATTACGGAGACTAAGTTTTGTCGAATATTTGTAGCATAAAAGACATCATGTAGGAATAGGTTTCGACAATCACGTAAAATTAATTTACATGTGTCGATACCCTCCACTTTAATTCTTGAATTATTCCCAACATATATCCATCTTCTTCCAAGTTGAATCCGATGATACTCTATAAATGCTTCTCGGTCTCTAGCTACGTGGTCTGTTGCTCCTAAATCTACAATCCACATTGGATGAGTTTCAGTATACATTACAGTGCTAGAAACAAAAGCATTACTTAAAGTAATGGAGTAATATGATACATCTTTTGACTCAGTACATTCATGAGCAAAGTAACCCATCTTGCCACAATTGTAGCACTTTATCTTGGCCTTGTTCTTCTTCCTACCACGCTTCTTGCATTGGAAAGTCTTAGCCCTCTTAGGTGCTTGATCAGTCTTCTTCCCTTTGTTGTTGAATTGAGAATTCCTTTTGTGCTTGAAGCTCGAAGTTTTGTGCCAACTCGATTCAGCAAATAAGCATGGGTAGATGATCTCGTAGCCTCTAGGCACTCATCCTCTAATTCCAAATGACATGCTATATCATCAAAAGTGATAATATTCTCATTATGCGTCATATTGATTTTCATATGCTTCTAATTGTCAAGAAGAGACCTTACAATAGCCTGAAATTGTTGTTCATCTGTAAGGGAGTGACTTGCCGACTTTAGCTCACGAATCATGTTTAACATCTCCTGAAGATACTGCCTCATCGTTACATTTGGACGCTTTTGGAATGTGTCAAACTTGATGGTGAGTCTCCTCAGCTTAGTGGCAGATGTGCTCCGAAACTTATCTTTCAAGGCAACCCACATAGCTTGAGCTTTATCATAACTTTTAAACTCACACATGAGATCATCTTGCATACAGCTCAGCAATGTGATGCGAGCAATGCAAAATCAATTACTATAACACATTGACATAATAAATGCAAAATCAATACTAGCACACCTTACAGAGTAACACACATATTTAATTTGCAGCAAAGACAAATTAAGTTAATGATAATTCAACAAATGACACAGAAATAAAAGTTCACTATGTTCCCAATCAACTTCTATGTACAATTTTTCTATTATCATTAATTAGTTTAATTTGCGTAAATTTTAAGTTTTAGGTAAGAACTCCTTTGAATTCTACCAATTTACGAACTCCCACTAAGAAAAATAATTACATGATCTCATGTAATTTCTACATTTTTCTATTAATATAAAAAAAATAGCATGATGTGAACCAACGTACAAAAATAATCATTCTGTAACTACAATCAAATCGCATTTCAACATGTAACGGAAAAACAATAATTTCCTACCATTGTTCAAATTTTCTTGGAACTAGAAAATTGCAACCATATTAAACTACATACATGGTACCATCGAAACAAATTCTACACAACATATATGACATTATTTTCATATAGGCCAACTACTGTATTTCTTAAAACTTAAGAAAATACAAGCTAAAAAATAAATAAACTATGCATTTGTACCTTAAAATTCGCGTACATAGGGTTCCGACACAATCTTATACACTTATAAAATTCAAATATCCAAAATAAATATACCACAGTATAGAGAACATTCATATGAACCAAATGCCGCTAACCACACTTCAATCAGACCTCCCACGTGGCCACACGTGTCGCCTGAGTGCGCAGTGTGTGTGATGCACGCACCAGCGAGCCTAATGGCTCTTGACCGGTTCAACTGGTCCGATCGGTTTGACCGCCGGTCCAGTTGACCCGTCTGACCATTGACCGGTCAACAATCGGGTCAACTTCGGGTCAGTTCGTCGTTCGGTGACCGGCCAGCCAATTGCCGCCGGCGGTGACGTCATCGATGACGTCATCCGGCAACCGACCGTGGGGTGACGTCACAGTGACGTCATCACACGCCGGTTCGCTAACCGGCGCATGTTGCGCACGCGCTGGCGTTCCTAGCGCTTCAAGCACGTGACGCCCACGCGTAGCGGCTTCTGGCCACACGTGTGAGTGCATCCGGGATCGTCCAGCAATGTCCAACCCACCATTGGACTCGTCTCGATGAGTACTTTCACCTATATATTTAAAAATTTATTTTGGCCGAAAAAATATTCCGAAAACTGGCCAAAACCATACGGGTGTGCACGACCTCGAACCCGTTCTTCGCTTTGATTCTATTTCGAGGATTCAAATTGCAATTCCAAGCAATAAACATCCAAAACATAATAGAATTCAATCTCTTAATCTCGATATTATGTGGTAAATGAGAAAATTCAATGAAAACAATGCAGAAATCACGATCGGGCTTTGATACCAATGTTGGAGTTCAAGTCGGCAAAAGACGACTTATCTTATTCCGATGCGCAAACAACAATTAACCCGGGAACAAATCTTGAATTGTGGATGAATCACGAACAACACTATCTCACATTGGTCTGAATGTAATCACGAGGAAAGCACTCGATTTCTACGGTGTAAATGCAAACTGTTCTCGTAAAGAAGAAATGGAACGCCTTGATGGAAAAGGGAGAGAAAAGGAGTGTACATTCTCTCTAAGCGTACGTTCTGCCAACAACAACCATCAACGGTTGTCTTCAGGAGGCTTTCAATAGTGTCTTTCCATCGTAACGTAGCAAGACGAAACGGTGCGTTCCAATCACACCCCATCATGGACGTATTAATTAATAAAATGCTACACTACTGCTATTCCCCTCTCGGCACCTCTTCCAACTAACCGATGGTTGTTGTTTCCTCACCAATAATGAGGCTTGTTGTTGCTGTGACAGAGTGACTCTCGACGAGTCACTGCTTTGCTTGCTGTTCCGACTACCTAAGCCCAGCGTAGGCTGCTGCACTGCCCTTGCTGCCTCTCGGCGATGACCCGTTGCTACTTCTCACTGTTGCAGAGTCGTTGCCTCTGCATCCTCACACGTGAACCGTTGCTGCAACTGCAGTCTCTAACGCGCCTAGTCCATCTTCCAGTCACGCCCTTCGCACCCTGTACGTCCTTGCTGCCTCTGTCACTGCTCACCACCTGCACCAGTAATGATGAAGCTGCTATATCCACTGCCACATGTGACTCGCGACAACAAGTTGCTGATCTCTATTGTCCCCTGGCCGAACTTGTTGCCGTGCTATTCCTGATCCACGATGACACCCGTCGGTCCCTGCAGCCAAGCTTGATTCTACCAAATCGCATGCCACACTATCGCAAGGTTCTAGCCCGGTCGAATCCTTGTTGCTGCACTCACCTTACGTTTTGCAAGTTTCTAAAGCGGTCCTGAAGCTTCCTCTTTGTTCATCAAGACGGGAGCAGCCACCACTTCATTGCATTAATGAGATCATTTCGCGAATTCGCGAATCAGACCATCATGAATCACCATCTGACGCCGATTGCTTGTTGACCACGTCGAGGCCTTATCGTGATTCGTGAGTCGTTGTCCATAGATCCAGATTTGAATTTTGAATATTTTGTTTCCTTATTTAAACAATGGTTGATGCATATAATTGAATTTCCAGATGTATTATTCTATACAAAATATCAAGTAGCCTTTTAAATTAGAGATTATTCCCTGGTTTTACAACGTGTCATAATGGTCAATCCGATTTTACGCCTGAGATATGGTACACGATTGCATGAAAAATCGTCAATCCAATCTCTCGTCCAAGATATGATTCGTGATTTCATGAAAGATTGTCCAATTCGATCATATACTTTTGATTCGTTAATTTATTTCAAAAATTAAATGGATATGGAAAATATCTTGCAAGATTTGACATCATGTTTGATGTGGATATGGTTTCTTTCTACCTTTATTTGATTTGAATTGATTTTGCTTCCATAAAAGAAAACCAAAAGCATATTAGAATTTGATTTTGATTCTTATTGATAATGATGCTAATTTTTAACTAAATTGCATATGTTAAATTTGGTATCTTATTTATTCCGAATTTTATAAATAAAAATCCTAAAAAATTACTTTACCTTGAGGTGATTAGGAAAATATTTTCCAAAATGTGTATTTTTCACAAAATAAATGGACCCTTAGTTATAGTCCAAATCGATTTCACTTGAGATGATTAGACTTAGATGCATTCTGTAAGCTTGATCGTGATGGATCAATGCAATGAGCTTTTTTTTTTTTTTTTTTTCTTCTTTTGCAAGTGATGTACTTTAAGTATGAAATTTACCTATTGAAGTTGCCGATGGGATTCATACTTCGAACAATGTAAGTAAGTACCTTGATATTCATCAAATGAAGGTAAAAAGTGTTATATCAAGTAAGATATACCGAGTGGAAATTAATTCCAGGTTGCAGAACCCGGTTGCAGAACTTCTTAAATGGATTCTTGTATAATTAAAGATTTGGAATGCTTGATCCTGAATCTATTTGACAATTTCCTAATAAGTAGACTAACTAATTTTACTTATTTGTATTCTGATTTTTTATTTTTTGCACTTGTCTATCAGAGGATATGTAACTAATGTCCAAACCAAATCAATTCAAGAAGTGCAATATGCTCCGAATGATGGGTGAATCTCAAATTCCCCTCATATTTTCTACCTATTTCCTTGATTTACTATTAAATGCTTTAGATCAGTCAATTTCTTCTACTCTTCTTCTACTTTAAATTCTATTCGCTCAGAATGATACTGTTGACCGACGGAAATATGCCCATGAATGGGATGAATAACCTCTATTTTTACAGCTTTGTCTGGATTAAGTATATTTTTATGCATGTGTTTTTTGTACGCTAATGATGGAAAACCATGCCTCTGTGCATCAAGCAGGAATGAAGGACCTCTACCAAGAACGTTTCACCAAAAAGTCTTGTTCGAAGTTCTGGCGAAGAAGCTTCTTCCAAATAGCAATCAATTCTCTTCCAACATAACTTCCGTCGAGACCCTAGCAGAACAAGGCTCACCCATCTGTATTGTCACGCTCAATGATGGGAGCACCATAAAGTCTAAGGTCCCTACGGTTCTCCCACACCTAGCTTTTGAATTGAAACAAGTCATGGTAACTTACCAACTTTCATTTATCCGTGTGATTATTATACATGTAGGTTGTTATAGGATGCGATGGTATGAACTCTATCATGGTCCGTTAGATAGGACTCCACCCATCGGTTTATTCCGGCTAGTTGGCAACACGTGGGTTGTTTGTGTTCCTAAAGGGCTACGGACTTGATCTTGGCATGGTTAAACTATTTGTTGATGTGGGTAGGAGGACAGGTTTTGTTACCCTCGAGTTTTGTGTGGTGACATGTCCTTAGGAAAAGTGCCAAAAAAGTCATAAACCTTTTGTCTTTGTGCCGATTTAGTCCTAAACATTTTTACGTTGTGTCAATTCAGTCATTTCCAGCCAATTTTGACCGGATTTTGCTGACTAGATGTCGGCCGGCTAACGTGGCTGATCGACGTTGACGTGGACAACTTTTAATAATATTTTAATATTTTTGAATTTTTTTCTTTTTTCTTTTATTTTTCTTTTATTTTTCGTTTTTTTTCTTTTTCTTTTATTCTTCCCTCTTCTTCCTTTAGCCGGTCGCCGAACCTCAGCAACTGGCTAGAGGTGATAGCTAGCGAGGTTGAGGATGACCTCGTCGGCCACCTTGCCAGTGGCCGCAAGGGAGGCCTCACGCTGGGTGGCGAGGGCAAGCCTCGTGGCCTAGGCCTCGTAGGCCAGCGAGGGCGAGCCCTGCTAGCTCGGCACGAGGCCAGCTCTCCCCGCTACGTTCCCCAATCCCAATCTCGCCCTATAAATTTCCTCCCTCCGCTTGTCCTCATCGTCTCTAGGGTTTTACGAGAGCTCGGGGGTGTCCTCGGTCTCACGGCTCTAGCCCTAGATTTTTTCCTGGTTTCCCCCGCAGCAGCGATCCGTTGGGCGAGGGCGAGCCTCGCCGCCCAGGCCTCAAGGGCAGCCTCACGCCGGGCAAGTGAGGCTCGCCCTCGCCGGATCTGGCGAGGTCGAGGCTCACTAGCCATGGGCGAGGCTCGACCCTTGCCAGATCCGGCGAGGGCGAGCCTTGCCGCTCAGCGCGAGGCCGCCCTCACGGCCACTAGCGAGGTGATCGGCGAGGTTGACCTCAACCTCGCCGGCCGTCGCCTCTAGCTGGTTGCCGAGGTCCGGCAATTGGACGGAGGAAGAAGATGGAAGGAAAAAAAAAAAAAGAAAAAAAAATTCAAAAATATGAAAATATTATTAAAAGTTGTCCACTTCAGCGCCGGTCAAGCCACGTTAGCCGACTGATGTCCCGAAATAACAAAATCTGGCCAAAATTGGCCGGAAATGACTAAATAGGCACAACGTAAAAATGTTTAGGATTAAATCGGTACCATAAAAAGATTTAGGACTAAATCGACACAAAGACAAAAGGTTTAAGACTTTTTTGACACTTTTCCCCATGTCCTCTGAATTGTACCATATATAGATCTAATTTGTATATTTTGTTCTCTGTTCATTTTAGGTTTATTATTATTATTATTATTATTATAAAGATAGTGAGTGAGTCGCTTTTTCCTTGATGTACCACTTGGAAGAGTAGCCAGATTGCTTTTAGGGGAAAAAGAAATTAATTATGCAGGATTAATCTTATAAATTGTGGGATGACTATTTTATAAAATTAACATCGAATATTTGAAACGACTCTTTTCAAAAAATTTCCAATCAATATATGCAAATTTCATTTAGATTCTTAACTTCCACTGGACTATCATACTACTTTAATAATATAGCTCACTAATCTTGCTTGAACCCTAACGTTTCAATTCGTCAACCTATAGAAGGAAAAGTAGATCCAAAAACGACGCTAAGGGAAGTGAGCGAGCATTTGACGAAGGACTTCCTGCCGGCATACCTCAATGTCCTCAAACACTCTGATCTTTTGAGTTTGACATGGGCCCCACTGAAGTTCCGTTATCCTTGGGACATTGTGTTCTGAAAGGTAGCCCGATCAAACATCACGGTGGCCGGAGACGCTATGCACCCAATGATCGCCGACTTGGGCCACAGCGAATGTTCAGCGCTCGAGGATGTGGTGGAAATGGGTCTGCACTTTGGGGACTTGATTTCCAAGCACGGCAAACACATGACCCGAGAAATCGGATTTTCTATAGACACGTGTGTAAAGGAGAGGAGGCTGAGAGTGACAGCATTGATAGCAGCCTCATACTTCTTGGGTTGGCTTCAAACGGATGGGTCTAGTCGATTGATGAAGTTCCTAAGGGATGTTGTGTTGTGTTCTATAGGCTTCTTTTCACTGTAATATTTAGCCTGACACGATATGATTGTGGGAAGCTTCCTAGTGTCTCCTTCATGTCTAGGAAAGCTCCATCTGAATGCCAAGTTGCAGCTGATTAATGGTCTTCTATGTTGTTTCGGATTAACGGTGGAGCTTGTTGGAAAGTTGAGGAGGACAAGTTAGCGGAGTCCAAATTTAATTGGAGATTTGGTTCAAATCGATAAAGAAGGAAATAACAATTATATTTGCCTTTCCAATGGATATTCATGTTTATCCCCAAAGATGTATTCTATGTTATTTAAAGATAATGAAATCCCCCCAAGGTGATATGAAGAATTGGAGGTTTCCCATCGTGGTCGTGGGCTTCCAAGGGTCATCTCTTTGGTTGACTAAACCATGTAAAATCCTTTTCTCCTTCTTCATTTGTCAATAATTACAAGGAGAACATGGTATTATAGCCAGATTTGAGCATGGTGCTAGTGCTATTAAGATTGCTATTTATCGCTTCATCCTACTTTTGATTTAGATAAGGTCTTGATAATCTCCCTTCTTCTTGTTATAATGATTAGTTCTTCAGCCACTGCTGATGTTGGTCAATCTAGCTCAAATGAGAAGAGTAATAGGCTGACATCCTTTTTTTTTAATGAAAGAAATGGATGTGCCACCATTGGCAACTTATGGTATGCCCGTGCATGTGGTGGGTGCATATTGAAATTTGCAAGACCGAGAGTGTGGCCTCAACCTTACCTGTTATGTCTATACTGTTTGGATAGATGATAGATGCCCCAACTTATTTCCTATGTGTTTTGTATCCATGTACTTCAATCTGGGAGGGCGGTTTTATGGCCACATCCGATTTTGAGGTGCTAGGTGTGGAACTAGGAGGTGTGCCGTGGTTAAGGCTCCAAGTGGTACATGGGGAAAACTACCTAATAGAGGAGTTGGACACCTTTTTAAGTTCTCCCAAATATTTTGATGCTTCTGCTTGTCTTGATTTGTATTTTGTTATGTTAGTAATTATCAAGATATTGTTTTCCCCATATAAGTATGCAAAGGATAAATGAAATGGAAGTAAATTTTTATGAAACTTTCTTTTAAGTGCAACACCTTTATATTAAGAATGTAAATTGATAAATATACTTCCACATGCGTGAAAAGAATAAGAGACTCTGATATAGAGTGTAGTGAGGGATGGCCCGGGATAGAAAGCAAGCGTTGACCAAGGCTGGCGGTCCCCCGACGCCCGGGGGGGTGGGCGGTGGGGTTGTTGCGGAGAAATCACGGAGGGGTTGGAGGGGTCGGCCAAGAGAGAGAAAATAGGGAGGGAGATTGAGAGAGAGAGACCAAAAGTGAACGAGTAAGAGAGAAGGTTGAAATTTTACCTCGGTTAAGCATTGCTTGGTTGTCCACGACACAAATCAACATGTCCTAGTTGGCACGACCGACCCCGCGGCCCCCCTCTTCTATAGCGTTCATTTTCGGTGATTTGATTTTTGGGCATGATCCGCCATTGTCCCGAGGATTCCGTGTTGGTGACACTGAGACGGCTGACCATATATTGATCCGCTTCAAGGTCGCCACCCGACCATTGCCACCCAAGCCAAGTAGGCTCCCCATGGTCGTGCTCCGGTGCTACGTTTTCCCCCATTTTCACCCTCTTTTGTTCTTTTCAGACACGCCGGGCTAGAGCTCACAGCCATCCGACTCACATGATTTCCAGCCCTACGGGTCCTATATTCTGTTGTCATCAGTCATCGCTTGTCGTGCATCGAGAACCCCAACGCAGATTGGAGTCCCGTTTTAGTCAGAAACTCCACGGTCAGTGTTGGACATCGCGTGTTTGTGAAAATGCCTCAGTTAGATTTGTGAACTTTGTGTCTGATTGTGGTTGGCTCTTGGAATGCTGGTAATTATCATGGCTTCCTTTGTTTAGGCCATGGTAGGTTCATGGTGGGGTGACGTTCGCAGGGGGGCGGAAGTTGTTTTCACCGAAGAGGAACTCTGCGTTGCTTATTCACGGCAGCATAGGTTGGCGTTGCCATGGTGCTGATTTCAACAAATGGAGGAGCTGGGTCTATCACGATTTTGAGTTCGAGTTGGATTAGTTGGGTCGTCAGACTTTGCGGCTGGTCGTGACCGTGCCACTCGTTCACAGCCGCACCGCCCATTCAATGCCAATTGAGGGCTCGAGTCTGTCACAGTCGAGGGACCGTGGAATGGGGTCAACCGGTTCGAGCAAAAGGAGCATGGCCGAATGCCTTTGGTCCCTTGGGGGCTGAGCCGGTTTAATTCAACTCCTAGGCTTCGGTTTCAATCTAGACTGTGAGCTGGGCTTGGTTGTCTTTTCTTATAATTTAGTTTGGGTTTTGAGTCGACAGGCTATGGTTTTTATGTTGTCGTGGGTTTGGTTAGCTCCAATTTATTTAAAATGCAGTTTTGATGGGCCTATTACCTAAGTAACACTGATATCGATACGCGATATGACACGACACAACATACTAATACGTTGTTTCTTAAAATATAAATAATTCCGACACGTTGAGACAAGTTGTATATTAAATATATATTTTTATATATACATGATAAATGATCATTTTTTGATTATTTTTATTAAATTATTTTTTTTCAAATTCATAAATAAATAAAAAATATGAAATGAGCCCATAATGAATTTACATAAAAAATTAATCCGCCATTTTTTAATATCATTAATTGTTTCAATTTAACAAATTCAACTCCTCTACAATAATTCATAAAACTTGCAAAAAAAAAAAAAAAAAGCCACATTATGAACTTGCATGTCAAAGCGTGTTAGAAGAGAAGAGAAAAAAATAAATCTGGGAGTGAATTGTGTGTTATGAGAAGTGAGAGTCATAATATATATATATATATATATATATGTTTTTCTTCTTTTCCTATTTATTATTGTCAGTAATTTTTTATTTTTGTACACATTTACATTTTTACCTTCCATTTATTAAAAAAAAAAGTTGAACTTGACCCCGTTCGTGTTAAAATCACATGTCGGAATTTCGAACTTGCATGTCGTAATTTATCAACTTGCGTGTCGGATAGTGTCGAGAGAGCTAACCACGTGTTGGATATTCCAACATGCGGTCAAAAAGTATCGGAGAATGTCGAACACATGTCGGAGTGTCCAACACGATATAAAAACTCTCGGATAGTGTCGGTGCTTCCTAGGTTATTACTAGTAAATTAAAATGTTCCTAATATGTAAATGTAAATTAATGACATTTTTGTTTAGGGATCAGGGTCGACTCCTAATTTTCTTATGGAATAAATGATCAACCGCGTCGCTCAAATTTATGTGCCAATATCCTTAGTCTTAACGAGACACTTTTACTCAAAGGATGTAAGATGTTATAAAAGTATCTTGAAATCCACATAATATATGTGAAAAAGCTATGCATACAGAGTCATCTGAATATATATATATATATATATATATATTTGTAAACTCACTTTATGGATGATATTATTTTTTCTCAATTCGAAAGGAATAACATTTCACAGGCACTTAAAAAAGTTCTTATTTTGTAGGAAGCCTTGCTTTATTTCTTCTTTTAAAGTTTCATGATGAGGAATATAATTATGATTTTGTTTGAGAAAAATCT
Source organism: Eucalyptus brandiana (assembly GCA_014182725.1). Taxonomy (NCBI): domain Eukaryota; kingdom Viridiplantae; phylum Streptophyta; class Magnoliopsida; order Myrtales; family Myrtaceae; genus Eucalyptus; species Eucalyptus brandiana. The sequence goes on from CM024676.1 coordinate 3,860,660, forward strand.
TTAAAGAGGCTTTCTTTTTGTCCAATCATCCCATTATATTCATATTTACACAAAAGGCAAATGATAAGAAAGAGTTTGATAGTGATATGTTCAAGAAAAATAGAAGTTTATAAACATCTGACCATATCAAAAAGTTGTTTATGCTAATTATTTTCAAAATCTGCTTGACAATTAATTCATAAATTTGCTCAACAATGTAGAAAAGAATTAGGTTTCTTGGAAGCTTATCTCTTCGACAAAGGTAATTTCTACGAGAGTAAATCTAGAAAATAAAATAGAAAACATGATACCTTTAATATTGATGTGATATCCTCAATAAATAGTAACAAAACAAGTGATATTCTTGATTATATCAATTAGGCTGTACATAGAAATAGAAAAACTAAAACAAGAAGGAAAGTAAATAATTTTTGGGCTACCACTTTAAATTGCAATTGAATAATTAATGGAAATTTTATCTCATTAGTGAAAATGGGGTCAATTTAGTCATGTAGAGAGTGGAAATATGCCTGCCTTGATTAGTTATAATCAATAGGTGAAAATTGATCTACATGTAATTTGACTGAATAGTTGAGCATGATGCACTTATTTAAACATTACTTATAGCTTTTCAAGTTTATTTTAAAAACTTTCAATAGATCAATATGTGAAACATATTTTTACTTAGGATTAAGTGCTTCAAAAATCCTTAAACTTATTGTGAAAGTGCAATTAAGTCCTTACATTTTTAAAACATGTAATTAAGTCACAAAACTTATTAAATTAGTGCAATCAAATCTTTCCGTTAATTTCGTCCAATTTGATTACGTTGACATGATTTTTTTTTATAATACATATGGCTTCAATGTGGTGCCAACAAAGTGCCACATTAGAAAAAGAGTATTGAAAATTAAATAAGATAATAAAATAATAAAATAAACAAAAAATGTAAGAAATGTTGAGATGTACGTGTGAGTTATGTTAGAGAATCTCATATCAAAAAATTGATATGGTATTGAGTAGTTAGTATATACAAGTCGGCTCTGAATTCATTGGCTAAAGATTTTGAGTAGAGGCGGGTTTAATTGGATATGTTGAGAATATCGGATTTGGACTCCCTCTTGATAATTTTCTCAGTTGAAGTTATCGGACTTATGCTGCATGCTCCCAATGAGAGAAAAAGCTATTCATCTTTTTTTTTTTAGACGGTTCATCTTCTTTCTTCGTCAAATACTTAGATTGTTAATCTTCATCCAGGCATGGTGGTGCTCGCTGGAGTTTCGCTGAGCACTAGATCATGTCAAGATATCAAATTTGGAGCAAATCTAACCCGGTTTCATTTTTCATTGTAGGATTTCATGTTGCGTTAAACATGGACAGTCAGCACTCAACGAAAGAAGAAGATGAACCAGTAAGAATCCTTTTTAACAATTCAAATACTTTTTTCCTTGTATAAATTTTTAAATTTGTATGATATGTAGTGCCACGTTTCTCAAAAAATGCATGTCAATATTTCTTGTAGCCAAATTAGATGGAGTTAGTGGAGGGACTCAATCACACAAATTCAACAAGTTCTAATATTTAATTGTATTTTTATTGAAAATTTTAGAACTAAATTACATTTTCCCCATAAAATTTAAAATTTCCGGTACACTTATCTCTTTTACCAAGGCACTTTATATATAGTTGTAATTCAATTCTTTATGATACTTATAAAAGTTTGGGGTGACTTGGAAGAATGAACATAGAAAGGCAACGACCATTTATAAGATTTGATATTAAGTATCTCAAGTTCGAAAGAACTAGAATACCATAATACGATAAAGCAAAAGCAAAGGGCCAATTTCGTATGAAAAAAGAAAAAAGAGAGTTAAGTCTCGGCCTTTCATCATTTGAAAACAAAAATAACAATGAAATCACATTTGGTCTATTATGGCTAAAATATCACTTAGAGGGCGTGAATAGGTGATTTTGCGGAAATGAATGAATTTAAATAAATATTGCAGTGAAACAACTTTTGATGAAGTGGTTAGATCTTACAAGTGTACAATTCTATCATAATTAATAAGAAGAGTAAATGATAGAGAATTGCACACTCAAAATTATAGTAGTTTGGTTTTTACGAGTCTACGTCCACTCTCCCATACTACAACCTATTGGCTAGAATTCACTAGTAAGAACCTATTAGAAGTTACAAGTGCTGAGTTGTAAGCACTAAAGTTTGTGTGAACATGTCCTTACACTCTCAACCTCTAAAGGATTACATAGTATCGCTCGGTAAAACGAATATATGAGATCACGAAATACTCTTTAGACTCTTGAAATTCAAAGCTTCAAATCTCGTGAATGTGTATTATATATATATATATATATTTCAGTTTTGAAACCTCCTCTTATACTCCTCCTAGCCCAAGCTGACCATTAGACATATCTCTAGGAGGACTGTCGCGACCCAATTTTTCGGTTCACCACCTAAAACTAGGTTAATGGACTACTAAGTCTTTAAGCTTAGCTCGGGCTCTCCCAAGCCCATACCAATTCGCAACTTAGGTTTGAATTCTTAACATGCAAATGATTTTCAATCGGAGTCGCCACTAATCTATTTTTGGTGGGTCGATTAGAAACCCAAGTAAAGTAACGGGAGATTTACTTTACTCCTACGAACCAGAGATTTATGAGTTCGGGGACTTGGTTACACTAGACTATCCTAGTGCCCTTTCGGTACCTTTTATTTCATTTTTTAAAAAATGTTTGGCAAGCAATTTGGATTGATTTTAATTTAACTTCCTAACATGTAAGGTGATCATACATGTGCGCATACCACCAATTTAACACTCAAGAAAGCAATAAATAAATTGCAGGACTTACCTCGAAGCAACGAAAGCATCTGCAATGTTAAATTAAAATCCACATCAACATCCCTAGATATGGTTTCTAATTAACACGCAATTTTTGTTTTCTTTTCACTTAATTAATGAGAATCATACTTTATGCAATGCATGCCACTAATTTAACATGAAATGATATGACATGGCAACATGACTTAGCTATATGACTTAAGCGATATGACATAAATAAGCATGTAGTCTATTCTAAGCATGAGATGATTTATTCTAACTATATTTTTTTTGTATTTTTCTATGGGATTCGAAATTAAAGAAATGCAACATTTAAATATGCAATATAAATTAATCTAATGACCTAACCTTAATGACATGCAATGCAATGCAATGACGTATAAAATTATTTTAACTAAAATGATATGCAGCATTGCAATTTAATATAAGAGTTATATGTCAAATGACATTTATTAAATGGCCAAATCTAATGATGGCAATTTCCAATTAAAATTGAACCTAACAATAGCCACTAAAATGACGTGCATTTCATGGACTTAATCTTATATGACATGCAAATGACGTTTTTAATTTAAAAATGCAATCTATCCTAGAAATTGCAACTAATTTATCCTAAGACAAATTTTATGAAATTTGAAATGATCTAGCTAGATTAAGATTCTATCTAGTTTAACTTAGGGATTAAGTCATATTAAATCCTAATTTAAACTAAGACATTATCTAAATCTAAAATGCAATTTATTAAAAGTGATCTAAATTTAAAATGAGATATGCAATCACAATCTAATATGCACAATGATCTTTTTGTGTTTTTCTTTAAGAAATTCGAAATTAAAACGAACAAATAATTAAACATGCAATTCAAATAAAAAACTAAATGAACGCACTCTTTTTGGATTTTTTTATTTAAAAATTCATGATAAGATTGCAATCCTAACATGCAAGATAACAAAAACAAATCTAATTCTTATTCGGATTTTTATTTGATTTTCTCATTTAAAAATTCGAAATCGATCGTGATTTTAATTCTAAGATTAAGAATAACCCAAATTTGAATTTTTTTGATTTTTTTCTCTTATAAAAATAAAATTGATCCAAACACACGATATCAAATCAAGCTAGACAATATTGATATCCAAAAATTGGCGAACCATATCTCGCGCATGAGATCGGGTTGACCAATTTTTATTTTAAATCGCGAATCAAATCTCGGGCTTGAGATTGGATTGTCGATTTTTATAAGGGATTGCGAGTCGGATTGCGGGCGCGAAAATCGGACTATCAATCCCTCACTCGAGGGGCACTTTCATGTTCGTCAATCATATATCTAGGAATAATCCTACTAAAGAAAACAAATAAATAAGTGAGAACAACCTTAAAATAATAATAATAAAGTAATAAAAGAAGAACTACCTAAATGATTTTTCTTCTTTTTTTCTTTCCAATCGAGCTTGTGCCGTGCGGCTGGTCACCGGCTCCGGTGAGGGACAGCAAATCGGAATTCTGGCGAAGGTCCGGCGAGGGGCGCGGCGTTGCGGGGGTCTTCGTGGGTGTTGATCGCGAGTCGTCGGGGTTGTTGATCGCGGACTGGCGGGACCGCGGGAGATCGGGGACGGAGATCGGGCGCGATGGGCTTTGTCTGGCTGGTGGAGCAGATCGGCGAGGCAGCGGCGGTTTCGCGGGGGCGACGGAGCTGGAACGCGGATCGTGGGTCGTCGGGTTTGTAGGCGAAGCAACAGCTCGGATCGGGAGGCGGCACGGCGGTGGCTTCAAGCGGCGGCGGCGTCCGGAGCAGAGGCGAACGAAGCAGCGAGGCGGCGTCGGTGGTGCTCGGTGATGGCGAGCAAGAGACCCGCAGGTTGCGGGCTTCGGAGGTGCGGCGGAGGTGGGGCGAGGCGGCGGCGGCGTCCGGAGTGCGGCGAGCGCGGGCGCGCTTGAGCCCACCGGAGAAGAAGAACAGTGCCTTCTCCTTTTTTTATTTCTTTCTCTCTCCTCTTGTCTCCTCTCACGTCACTTTCTCTCTGTATTTTTTTACTTTTCTCTGCACTCTCTCTCTCTCTCTCTCTCTCTCTCTGTAGAAGCAAAACTTCTGTTCACTTTTTCTTTTCTTCTTTTTTTTCAAGCGAAAGAGCCCCCTCGGTAGCTTTTCTTCACCAGTTTTTCTCCCTTTTCGATTAAAAAACCTCTCCTCCCCTCATCGTACACGGTTGCTTTTATAGGGGGTAAAAGATGAGCTTTCAATTTTCCCTTCAAATCTACATCCGCGATACATTTTCACCTAACGATCGCTATTGATAAAAATTTAAGATTACGATGAATATTTTCTCGAAATCCCAAATCTCGCAAAGATAAATCGCAATATTTTTTCACACATGTGCTTTATCCAAAAGATTCATATCCGGAAAAATTTAAAAATTTTTAATTCTTCACAAGATAATTAAAAAACATGGGCTTGGGCTAACGAGCTCACTTCATGGGCCCGATCCATCTAATTTGAATATATCCACCACTTTGGGTCCAATATAAAATGCCAATTAAAATAAAATAATAAGAATGCATCTAAATCTATATGCTTCGCGATAAATGACTAAATGCAGGCCGTCAAAATCTAGGTGTCAACAAATGCCCCTCTTTGAAGGTGAGCTCGAAGAGGTTGTCTTCAAAGACAAATTGAGACCTAAACTTTGACTATGCACATGTATTAAATGATTGCTTGATTTGATTTGATTTGATTTGATTTTTTTTTTTTTTTTTTTTTTTTTTGCAAATGAATTCCATTTTGAAATGCAATTTATATGGTGCATGGAAATGTTAATGCAAAATGCATGATGTGAAAAGAAAGAACGTACCTGCAATTACTTACCAGTCAGTGCGGTAGAGCATCTTGAGGTACATGATAAGTTCCTATTTACTCTACAAGTACCCAACTTTCACTCAGGTTCCTTGAAAAGTGTAACAGGTAACAGATGGAGACATCCAGATCCAGACTGAGATGTCATGATTTTTTTTAAAAAACCTTACCTGGAATATCTTACCTTTAAGGAGGGTAGAGTAATTCAAGGTAACTAGTGTTACATATCTAGGACCCGTATCATTCTACGGTCGCCTAAAATAGTAACATGGTTTTGTAAAGAGGCTGCCTTTCCAGACTCGTACCATTCTACGGTCGCCCGCATGACAAGTATTTGGTTGTGTCTAGGACCCGTACCATTCTACGGTCGCCTAAACGGGGATTTACCTTCCAGGACCCGTACCATTCTACGGTCGCCTGAATAGGGAAATGGGTTTTGTCTAGGACCCGTACCATTCTACGGTCGCCTAAACTGAGGTTTTGCTTGGCTAGGACCCGAACCATTCTTCGGTCGCCCAGCCTCGCAGTAGAGATCAAACTGATCAGGACCCGAACCTTTCTTCGGTCGCCTTAATCAGACTGAATCTGGAGAAAGATCTTTGGGGGATAGCTCGGTCGAGTGTCGATATTTTAAAAAGGGAATACCTGCAAAGTGACAAGTATTTAAGGTATGGATAGAGATATACTTATCTGGTATCATCTCTGCTCCTAAGGGGAATGTCCTCTGCAAAATATGGTCATAGGAGAAGCAATATGCATTTGTGTTTACAAACATGCATTAATTTAAGGGAGATTTATGCACTGTGATTTATATCAAGCCTGCATTACCTAATTTCCATTGGGAAAGATTTCACAAGGAATGTTCCAATCTGAACACATGAGTATCATGGATGTGTCAAATAAGGGACCTCTTGGTCTGAAAGGACTTTTCACTCATCCTCATTAAAACGGGTTGTTTTATCCTGACCTTTGATGCAGGATTTTTGACAATCACTCTATCTTTCCATGATCATGCCAAACAAGGGTTCGAGCAATCTTGCAAGTGGTACGACCTTACCAATCTGAGAGGTCTTTAACAGGGATTGTAACGCTGGCTTGGTCAACGGCTTAGCAAAGGAGACTCTTTGAGCCGAGGCTTTTGAAAAAAATAAGTGATATTCCGCAATTATCTTAGGGTTTACAAGTCAAGAAACACACGAAATGTTGTAAAAATCATCTTACTCGCACTTCTTCAAGCGATGCTTTCAAATACATGAACTTTTACGTTAATTCAAGTGCCCTAATCTGAAGAGACTTTGCAAGGGACGTAACGTATGTTAAGTTCATGGGTTGAGAAACAAAAGGATGATTAAGTCCAAAAAGTGTTTAGGGGGTCAAAGTTGGTGATCATCTTGACCATTTTTCTCTCCATCATTGAAGATTTTCTTCACATCATAACTCCACTGATTGCAACATTTAATTTTTTTTTTTTTTTGGTGCCATCTTGTTGGAGATACGACTCACTTCATCAAGTGTTTGATTTTTTCCTTTGGGCATTGGCCTTGCTTTTACCAGGCACACTGCTTTTTCATGCCCCATTTTTGCACTTATTTTCTTTGGACTTGCACAACCTTTCATCTTTCATCAGCATTGTAAACCTTGCTACTTGCGTAGTTCGATTTTTCTTGCCTTGCCCCAGTGTGGGGAATGATCACCAACTAGGTTTAATGTGAATTGAATTCATAGGCTCAAGGGGGCTATGCAATGGATAAAGTGTATAGGATAGAGAAAGAACCGCTCTTCGTCATCCTAAGGCACTTTAAATTATCATACAAGTCACACTGTAAAAGCAATACTCGAAGATTGATGCAAGCGTGAGTAAGAAAATTCCTATCATTCATTTCAAATCTTGTCCCAGTATGAGACGATTCTTGACAGGGATAATTTAAAAAGCTTTTTTCACAAGTGTATGGAGCTCAAAGGGGTTAAGCAATGGATCATTTGTAGTGTTTAGAATAGAGAAATGAATTGCCCCTCATCATTTCAGTTATCGTACCTTTCGCGAAAGAACTCTTTACCTTGCGGATATGGAACTTTTCCACACAACTCACTGGGGGTCAGTGTATGGAATAGGGTTTGCCTTTCATCATTCCAAAGTATCCTATTTTACACATTCAATCCATCTCACACAATTCATCAAGAAAAACGTGCAATATTTGCAACAAGTTTGAATTTCCAATTCAATGAGGCAATTTATTCATCATAAAATTTTTGCAATTCAAAACATGATATGACAAATTCTATTCATGGGTAATACTTCTTGACAGCATCTGAATTAACGGGAGTGGAAAACACACGACCATCCATTTCAGCCAAGATCAAAGCACCGCCATGAAGTACTTTCTTTACCACATATGGGCCACTGTAGTTTGGAGCGAACTTTCCTCCAGGATCTGGAAAAATTGGTAACTGTTTCCTTAGAACAAGATCATTTACCTCGAAATGTCTCGGCCGCACCTTTTGGTTGAAAGATCTGGCTACTCTCTGTTGATATGTTTGGCCATGGCAGAGAGCCTTCAGCCTTTTCTCATCAATCAAATTTAACTGTTCAAGTCTTTGTTGCGACCATTCTGCCTCAGATAATTCCACTTGGGATAATACTCTTAGAGAAGGGATCTCCACTTCCACAGGTAAAACTGCCTCCATGCCATATACCAACGCAAAAGGAGTTGCCCCGGTAGAAGTACGAATCGATGTCCGATACGCCAACAGTGCGAAGGGTAATCTGTCATGCCAATCTCGATAATTCTCGGCTGTCTTAGCCAAGATCTTCTTAATATTCTTATTGGCCGCTTCAACAGCCCCATTCATTTGAGGGCGATAAGGGGACGAATTCAAATGCTTGATCTTGAATTTGCTTGAACAACTCATCAACAAGCCCGTTGTTCAAATTTGTCCCGTTATCGGTGATAATCGTTTTTCGGGACACCATAGCGAGCAATTATGTCACGTTTGATGAACTTCGCAACATTGCGAGCAGTGACACTTGCAAATGACATAGCTTCAATCCATTTTGAAAAATAGTCTATGGCCACTAAAATGAATCTATGACCATTGGAAGCCTTTGGATTTATTGGGCCAATCACGTCAATGCCCCACATTGAGAAGGGCCATGGCTTGGAAAACTGGTGCAGCACTGTTGGTGGAACATTTATCTTATCACCATGGACCTGGCAACGATGACAACTTCGAACATGCTGAATACAGTCGCCTTCTAGCGCGAGCCAATAATAGCCTAATCTCATGATCTTCTTAGCCATCATGTGTCCATTCATATGAGGGCCACATACTCCTTCGTGAACTTCTTGCATGATTTGAGTGGCTTCAATTGCACCCACACACCGCAACAAGATTGAATCATAGGATCTCTTGTACAAATTCTCACCACTAACGAAGAACTTTGAGGCCATCTTCATGATGTACTTCCTATCAGCTGGAGTACTTCCCTCGGGGAATCCTTGTTTTTGGATGTAGCTCATGATATCGTAATACCATGGTTTTCCGTCGACTCTTCGTCACCAAAGCATACAATAAGCCGGTCTTGGCGAGAACTTCTATCTTCAATGGCTCAACTTCTAATCCGTTGGTGACTTGCAACATAGATGATAAAGTGGCGAGTGCATCTGCAAATTGATTGTGAGACCTCGATAAGTATTCGAATGCAACTTCATCGAATTCCTTGATCAAATCTTCTAGGTACTTGTGATACGGGAGCAATTTAGCATCCTTAGTCTTCCATTCACCTACGGTCCGCAATATGATCAACGCGAATCCCCGAACACTTTTAGTTTGGCTACACCCATCTCGATTGCAGCTTGAAGCCCGAGGATGCAAGCTTCATACTCAGCCGTATTGTTAGTGCATGGGAATATCGGTTTGCAGCTCTTTGGGTGATGCTGCCCGTCTAGGGATATCAAAACTGCCCCAGTGCCAGAACCAGACAAGTTCACAGCTCCATCAAAGAACATTATCCATGAATCTTCATTTATACTCAAGATACGATCATCCAAGGAACGATCATCATTATTTGAGACATTTGGATTCTCAGCCAATAAATCGGCGATCACTCGACCCTTAACCGACTTCTGTGGCATATATTGCACATCAAATTCCGAAATCAAAATCTGCCACTTAGCCAACTTACCCACCAAAGTTGGCCGATCAAGTAGGTACTTGATAGGATCGTTCTCAGTTACAAGAAATGTCGATAATGCAAAGTGTATACTTGTCTCAATCTATGTAACACCCACACTAGTGCGGCACAAGTCTTTTCCATATCAGAATATTTCAGCTCTGATACGGTGAATTTTTTACTCAGGTAATAAATAGCTCGTTCTTTTTTGTCGACGGGACCTTCCTGTGCTAACATCGCACCCAAAGACTCACTATGAATGGTGAGATAGAGAATCAGAGGATGCCCCGGTGATGGCGGGACAAGAACTGGTGGATTCATCAAGTACTGTTTCAACTTGTCGAATGCCATTCGACACTCATCATCCCAGTTGACTCGTGCATTCTTTTTTAGGAGCTTGAAAAATGGCTTGGCAGTTTCAGAAAGTTGGGAAATGAATCGAGCAATATAATTTAATCTGCCCAAAAGACTTCGGACTTCTTTCACTGTTGATGGAGGTTGCAGCTCACATATGGCTTTGGCTTTAGCCGGGTCGATCTCAATCCCTTTACTGTTCACGATGAATCCAAGTAATTTACCAGATGTTGCTCCAAACACGCATTTAGTGGGGTTTAGACGAAGCTTGAACTCACGGAGCCGATCAAACAACTTCTTCAAGGTTTCAATGTGGCTTTTTCCAGGCCGAGTCTTGGCAATCATATCATCAACATAAACCTCGATCTCTTGATGCATCATATCATGAAATAGTGCTACCATAGCTCGCTGGTAAGTTGCCCCTGCATTCTTGAGTCCAAAGGGCATGACCTTATAATGAAAGGTTCCCCACGGAGTGATAAATGCAGTTTTTCTTTGTCTTCCTCCTTCATCCTTATCCGATTGTACCCGGAAAAACCATCCATAAATGAGAATAGTTCGAATCCGGCAAGATACTATCAACAAGGACATCTATGTGAGGTAGTGGGAAGTCATCTTTTGGGCTAGCCTTGTTCAAGTCCCGATAATCGACACAAACTCGAACCCGACCATCCTTCTTCATCACTGGCACGATGTTTGCTACCCATTCAGGATATTGCGAGACTTCAATGAATCCGACTTTCAAAAGCTTCATCACTTCCTCTTCTATCTTCTTTGAGAGTTCGGGTTTAGTCCTCCGCAACCTCTGCTTCTTAGGTGGCACGTCCGGATTAATAGGCAAATAGTGCTCCACAATTGACGGATTTAACCCAGGCATATCAGCGTAGGTCCATGCAAAGATGTCTTGATATTCCTTCAATAGTTGAGTTAGGTGCTTGGCTTCATCTTTGGGGAGATTTGCTCCAATTTTCACCTCCTTGGCTTCTTCAATATCACCTAGATTAATAGTGATAGTTTGCTCGGTCGTAAGAGCCTTGGTTTTTTCATGTTGTTCCCAACTACGTTGCACGTCAATAGAATCCTCGATCGAATCTTCAAGATCATCATTACTTGTTACATTAGATTGGACCATTTCGACACCCTTGCATGCTATATGATTATCCCTGAAACATGAAATAGAAGGATCAAAAAGATAAACAGGGTAAATAGAAGCAGCTGTAGCTTTACCAGTTGTACCTCACATAAAAATATTTTTTGAAACTCTTTTGCAAAAGCATTTTTGAAACATTTTGACATGAGAAAGCATGATGAAGCCCAGGCCTCAGAATTTTCCTTAGATTTTGATTTTGTTTTATCGGCTGGATATCATCACCGGGCTGGTTTGGTGTACCTCATCATGCCCTCAAAATAAAACTTGCAATTTCATTGACATTCATCAATTAATTACAATTTATTGAATGGAAAATGCAATTCAAGTCCTAAGAAGAAAGTGAAAAAGAAGAAATTGAAAACAAATCCTAGAAAGCAATAAAAATTCCCACGCAGGGGACTGTGCAAAAGTGATAAACAGGTTACTCTTGTGGGCCAGGGCCCATTTCTTCCAGAGGCTCTCCATCAATGGGTCCAATGAAGAGGTCATCAAATAAGCTTGAAATTCCTTCCAGGGTGTCGTCAGAGTTTTCCGTCTTTGAAGGTGTCGGATCATCCATGCCATCCCATCCACTTGGAACTATGTTGCGGGCATCAAAGTAAAAGCTGGGAGGAGCCGAATACTTCACCATATAGTCGAATTTTCCACTTGGCTGTCCGAGAGTATCCATCACTTCAGCTTCATCTTGCATCATAATTGGAGGACCAGGGAACGTCTCATGAATGTTTGGAGGTGGTAAATTTTGCCTCCCTCGCCCTTGCTCAGGTGGCGAGTTATGCCTCCCCTGTCTTTGCCTTCTAGAACTTCCTTCACCTCTTCCATGGTACCCTAACCCAGCAGAACGGGACCTCTGAGGGGCTTCAATGGGGTTTCGAATGCCTTGGCCATTTCTTCCAAGCCCATTGCCAGGGACGAAACCATTCCCAACCATTACTCTTCCTACCATGAGGGCAGATCTCGAAACCTCGGGAGTGGGGGCGATGAACCTCGAGAAGCATGTATGGTAGACACTAACTCAAATGAGTGGTAACTTGATTCGAGTTCGAATCCGGCTCTACATAAGGGATAGCCGTCTCGTGATAAATCCGGTGGTCTTCTTCACCATACACAGTGACCAGCTTCCTTTCGATCACAAATTTTACAGCCTGATGTAGACTTGAAGGGACTGCACCAGCAGAATGTATCCAGGGACGACCTAGCAAAAAATTGAACCCGGTAGGGATATCCAAGATTGGAAAGGAATGTTGAAAACGACCGGCCCTATTTGCACGTCAAGGTTGATTTCCCGATCACCTCCTTCTTCGTTCCATCAAAAGCTCTCACAAGTCTTTGCAGCATGTATCTTGGACGGGTCTACTTTGAGGCGATGAAGAGTGGCCAATGGACATATGTTTAGGGCGGACCCATTATCGATGAGCACTCGGGACACATGAGAAACCTTATGCTTAACAGATATGTAGAGTGCTTTATTATGCCCTCTACCCTCAAGAGGGAATTCCTCATCAGAAAAAGCGATCATGTCCTTGAGAAGGACCGATCCTACAAAATCCTCCGCTTTATCTCGCCTCAACTGCTTTTCGGGTACACGAATTTCACTAAGAATCTTCATCAGCGACTTTTGATGCACAGAGGAGGTTTGGAGGAGCTCGAGCAAAGAGATCTGAGCAGGCATCTTTTGCAATTGATCGACGATATTATACTCACTTGCTTTAATCACAGCCAGAAATTCCTTAGCCTCTTCGTCGGTGACGGGCTTTGCGGAGTTGAGCATTATTTTGAGCATAGGTTCGACCGGACCTTGTAACAAGGTCAACATCTAGGTCATAAGACCAAGGTACTTGCCTTATTGTTGACATACTCATATGGTTGAGGTATCTCGATCACAATCTCCTCATCGCTTGCATCTTCTAGTGGGGGCATATCTCGCGAGTGACGGATCTACTTCTTCCTTACCATCATCGAGAGCAGCTGCTCCTCCTCCCAATCGATGATGATATGAGAAATGGTGGAAACCACACAATTATGGTCAGCATACACGATAATGCCGTCATCCACCATTTCGGCAATTCTTTCCTTCATCAGTGATAGGGGAACATCTTCCTGGCTTGGATAATATCCAGCTCTTACCAGTCCATTGTAGGCATCTGCCACATGCACCTTCGAGTTCTTGATCCGTCTAACTTCGGGTTCTAAAATAGCATTCACCGTACCCTCATGCTCGGTAGCGGATTTTTCTCGGACATTTGGGTGAGCGCTTTGAAATGAGAAGGCCTTCGTGTCCAAGAGATTTTGGATCTTGTGCTTGAGGGTGAAACATTCGTCAGTTGAGTGCCCCAATTCACCGTTATGGTAATCACACTTCTTTGTCGGGTCATAACCACGAATATTTTTGCGATTGGGCCGCTTTGGTTCATTAGTAAGCAAACCCTTCTTTCGGAGGATTGTCAGCACTTGGGATGGAGACCCAGGGAGAGGAGAAAATTGTCTTCTATTATTCGCTTGGGCAAATGATTGACGGCCAACAGTTTGTGGTTGTCTTGGATTCATTTGAATGGCCGGGGCACGTTTGACATTTTCTTGGTTAAAAGCGACATTCACATCTACAGCCGCCTCCTTCTCCTTCTTGGCGGTGAATCTTTTACTAGATGGCTCAGTAAACCATCCTTCCCTTATCCCCATCTCGATTTGTTCTCCTACAGGAATAAGCTGATTGAAACTTTCGACATATGTACTGGCCATCCGATTGCGAAATTCAGACGGGAGGGTCTTCACAAACAATTTCATCAGCTCCTTGTTGGTAGGCTCAGGAGTAATTTGAGCCGCCAGGTTTCTCCATCTCACAGCATATTCTTTAAATGACTCGCTCCTTTTCTTTTCCATTCGCTCCAAGTCTTCTCGGGAAGGTGCAATGTCCATGTTGAATTTGTACTGTTTGAGAAATGCATCAGCCACTTCGTTCCAAGTGCCGAGGAGGTTTATATTTTTCATCACATACCAATTCAGAGCGGGCCCAGTCAAACTTGCATGAAATGACTGGATCATGAGAGGCTCATTCTTGACATACTGGGCCATGCGTATGTGGTACATCTGCAAATGAGCCTTTGGGCAGGAAGTACCATCATACTTCTCGAACTCCGGCATTTTGAATTTTTTTGGCATCTGGACTTTCTCGTACACGGACAAGTCGAACGGGAGTGAACTTTGTGACTCCTGCAATTGTTTCATCTTTTCCTCCAATTTCGCAAAGCGTTCATCTTGCTCCGTCTTAGGGATGCTGACAGGCTTAACTTTTTCCACATTGATCGGGAATGGATCATCTTCTAGCCCGGGCATGTCATCCTCACCCGTTTGGGCCTTGTTTGCCGGCTTCGGGACGACTATCTCAGGAAGAGCAGGTGCAGCCGCTGGATTCGCTTGAGGAGCGGGTGCAGCTGCTGGATTCACTTGGAGGGATTGAATTTGGGCTGTTATGAGCTCCATAGAAGCAGCTAACTGTTGGAGTTGACCTTCCATAGCGGAGACACGATCACGGATTTCGGTTTGTTCGGCCATTCTAGCCCTTAATCGTGTGATGATGGGCGAACATGGCGGATCCGTTATAACCTAAATGAAATGAACAAAAATAAGCATTCTCATATGAAAATACGTCGATCCATGGCAATATTCTAGAACTTTATTCATCAATGGAGCTTTTGACAGACCTATCGAAATAGAAATTCAAAACGTCCTAAACAAATGAACTAGGAAAGTAAATGACTCAAACTTCCTAATCTAAAACTGAAAATAGCAAGATTGATTCAAGCATTTCATTTAGCTTGATCAATATACACTCGGGACACCATTCGGCGCAAACGTTTATTCTCCTCTTGAGCTTTTTCAGCAACTCTTTTGAGGCGTTTATTCTCAGCTTGATTGGTGATCTTCAACGGCGCCTCTGGTATCTTAGGAAGCAGCTCTTCGGGAATCTTGTGTTGTTGGATATACCTAATCGAGGCATAGTACCTCCCTTCCCTGCCTTTCAACTCCTCCTCGGGCCATTTGAGTTTTCGTGGACGGCACATGTCCCACATTGATTTGATGGTGAGGATGGAATCTTCATGGTCTCGGCTTCCATCAACGAAGCTAACTTGGAGTGGATCCGCTTGTAATGCCGGGGGAAGCTCTTGTACGACTTGATATTGACGAGTTACTCTAGCCGGATAGTACTCCAATGCTCCAGTGAATCCCAATAGAGGGATTGGGCCAACTCCTCCACACGAGAGTCTAGCCACCCGAACTTGGAACCATTTAGCATGCCATAGGAAACCCTTGGGAGTTGGTTTTTTCATGAAAGCTAGCCACCTAGAATAATGGTAATCTGGTGCATGTTTTTGATTGTTCTCAAATCTCATAATAGGGTGATTAGAATTACTAACATCATGTATAGTCATTGAACCACCAAATCCTTTTATATGAGAAAGGAACCAGATTTGTAAAAGTTCAGGAGAGGAATGGAGAGTCTTATCGCCACCTCTTTTGAAACGAGTGAGAGAAAGAAAAGTTTCAGTCAAGACAATGTTTACAAAATTTTTCCCTTCCAACACTTGCCTAACTAATTGAGCAATCAAAGGGTTAATAGCATTCTTGCAGTAAGGAAATACTATAAACCCAAAGAAAGCCAAGAGGAAAATCCTACGCATTTGAAATGAGGTGCCTTTTTCAAAACATTCTTTCAAAAAGATAAAGGACACGCATTACGGTGGGCCTTTAAAATCTTTCTTATATCATCTTCTTTAATTCTCAGAAAATCCGATAAAGTCATAACAGGATCTATTCCGATAGGCGGACTGATCAATTCAGCTTTTAAGGACTTCCCTATGGCGATGCTATATTCTTCCAAGGTGGGAATGAGTTCATGCTTACCGCCGAAGATGAAGGTAGAAGTCTCGGGGCACCAACAGTGGGCGAGTGCTTGGACGAGGCCGCCATGGATGTTGATACGCAGCGGCGGTGGAATCAATCGACCAATATGTGACTCAACGAATTGACGGCTATTCGATCGATCTAACCGGTCCCACCAGTGCTAAGCTCCTCCTTCGGAGGGAGAATAATCCGAATGTCCGGTATCCCCATTGTATATTAATCAAAGCTTAGGACAATCCTAATGCCATGGACCAACAATAATGTGACAAAGTAAGTAAATTGCAAAGGCAAAAATTAGAGAACTTACTTTACCAAGAAAAATTGACGGCAATCACATAGACATGCGTATGGTAAGTGGCTCGATTTCTAGTCTATAAGGCTTATCAAAGTGAAGCCACAATGATGATCGAGACCAGCCACGGGCTTGTGGACTATGTCGGGTCCTCATGACTCCGGCTTGGTCAAAGAGCCGACCCGGAGTCGCGGGCATGCGGACCGAGGTGGGTATTCTTGACACCATGAAAGAAACTTCGGGATTGAGATGGGCGACTCACCGCGAGCATGCGGTCGAAGTGGTATCCATCTCAATACCATCCTAAATAATCCTATGCGGCCCAGGTCCGGCGGCAGGTTGTGTGTGCAAAGTGTAGTGATAAATGCAAAGCATGCATATCAATTTAAATCAAACAACACTTCAAAAAAAAATAGAATAAACCATACATTCCTAACTCCAACCTGCAAGGCAAGAGTTAGCAATCACTTCCCCTTATACCTCCCAATCTGCAAAAACATTTAACACCTTAAATGTTAGGGACGTACCTGAGATCCTCGCTGCCAAACAAAAACATTTTTTTAAAAAAAAATAAAATTGGCCTAAGTCCACTAAGAGTTTCGACTCAAGTCCCCAGCGGAGTCGCCAAGCTGTCGCGACCCAATTTTTCGGTTCACCACCTAAAACTAGGTTAATGGACTACTAAGTCTTTAAGCTTAGCTCGGGCTCTCCCAAGCCCATACCAATTCGCAACTTAGGTTTGAATTCTTAACATGCAAATGATTTTCAATCGGGAGTCGCCACTAATCTATTTTTGGTGGGTCGATTAGAAACCCAAGTAAAGTAACGGGAGATTTACTTTACTCCTACGAACCAGAGATTTATGAGTTCGGGGACTTGGTTACACTAGACTATCCTAGTGCCCTTTCGGTACCTTTTATTTCATTTTTTAAAAATGTTTGGCAAGCAATTTGGATTGATTTTAATTTAACTTCCTAACATGTAAGGTGATCATACATGTGCGCATACCACCAATTTAACACTCAAGAAAGCAATAAATAAATTGCGGGACTTACCTCGAAGCAACGAAAGCATCTCGCAATGTTAAATTAAAATCCACATCAACATCCCTAGATATGGTTTCTAATTAACACGCAATTTTTGTTTTCTTTTCACTTAATTAATGAGAATCATACTTTATGCAATGCATGCCACTAATTTAACATGAAATGATATGACATGGCAACATGACTTAGCTATATGACTTAAGCGATATGACATAAATAAGCATGTAGTCTATTCTAAGCATGAGATGATTTATTCTAACTATATTTTTTTTGTATTTTTCTATGGGATTCGAAATTAAAGAAATGCAACATTTAAATATGCAATATAAATTAATCTAATGACCTAACCTTAATGACATGCAATGCAATGCAATGACGTATAAAATTATTTTAACTAAAATGATATGCAGCATTGCAATTTAATATAAGAGTTATATGTCAAATGACATTTATTAAATGGCCAAATCTAATGATGGCAATTTCCAATTAAAATTGAACCTAACAATAGCCACTAAAATGACGTGCATTTCATGGACTTAATCTTATATGACATGCAAATGACGTTTTTAATTTAAAAATGCAATCTATCCTAGAAATTGCAACTAATTTATCCTAAGACAAATTTTATGAAATTTGAAATGATCTAGCTAGATTAAGATTCTATCTAGTTTAACTTAGGGATTAAGTCATATTAAATCCTAATTTAAACTAAGACATTATCTAAATCTAAAATGCAATTTATTAAAAGTGATCTAAATTTAAAATGAGATATGCAATCACAATCTAATATGCACAATGATCTTTTTTGTGTTTTTCTTTAAGAAATTCGAAATTAAAACGAACAAATAATTAAACATGCAATTCAAATAAAAAACTAAATGAACGCACTCTTTTTGGATTTTTTTATTTAAAAATTCATGATAAGATTGCAATCCTAACATGCAAGATAACAAAAACAAATCTAATTCTTATTCGGATTTTTATTTGATTTTCTCATTTAAAAATTCGAAATCGATCGTGATTTTAATTCTAAGATTAAGAATAACCCAAATTTGAATTTTTTTGATTTTTTTTTTTTCTCTTATAAAAATAAAATTGATCCAAACACACGATATCAAATCAAGCTAGACAATATTGATATCCAAAAATTGGCGAACCATATCTCGCGCATGAGATCGGGTTGACCAATTTTTATTTTAAATCGCGAATCAAATCTCGGGCTTGAGATTGGATTGTCGATTTTTATAAGGGATTGCGAGTCGGATTTCGGGCGCGAAAATCGGACTATCAATCCCTCACTCGAGGGGCACTTTCATGTTCGTCAATCATATATCTAGGAATAATCCTACTAAAGAAAACAAATAAATAAGTGAGAACAACCTTAAAATAATAATAATAAAGTAATAAAAGAAGAACTACCTAAATGATTTTTCTTCTTTTTTTTTCTTTCCAATCGAGCTTGTGCCGTGCGGCCGGTCACCGGCTCCGGTGAGGGACAAAGAAATCGGAATTCGCGAAGGTCCGGCGAGGGGCAAAGGCGTTGCGGGGGTCTTCGTGGGTGTTGATCGCGAGTCGTCGGGGTTGTTGATCGCGGACTCGCGGGACCGCGGGAGATCGGGGACGGAGATCGGGCGCGATGGGCTTTGTCTCGGGCGGTGGAGCAGATCGGCGAGGCAGCGCAGGCGCGGGGGGCGACGGAGCCGGAACGCGGATCGTGGGTCGTCGGGTTTGTAGGCGAAGCAACAGCTCGGATCGGGGCGGCACGGCGGTGGCTTCAAGCGGCGGCGGCGTCCGGAGCGAGGCGAACGAAGCGGAGCAGGCGTCGGTGGTGCTCGGTGATGGCGAGCAAGAGACTGCAGGTTGCGGGCTTCGGAGGTGCAGGCGGAGGTGGGGCGAGGCGGCGGCGTCCGGAGTGCGAGCGAGCGCGGGCAGCAGTTGAGCCCACCGGAGAAGAAGAACATTTCTTTCTCTCTCCTCCTGTCTCCTCTCACGTCACTTTCTCTCTGTATTTTTTGACTTTTCTCTGCACTCTCTCTCTCTCTCTCTCTCTCTCTCTCTCTCTGTAGAAGCAAAACTTCTGTTCACTTTTTCTTTTCTTCTTTTTTTTCAAGCGAAAGAGCCCCCTCGGTAGCTTTTCTTCACCAGTTTTTCTCTCTTTTCGATTAAAAAACCTCTCCTCCCCTCATCGTACACGGTTGCTTTTATAGGGGTAAAAGATGAGCTTTCAATTTTCCCTTCAAATCTACATCCGCGATACATTTTCACCTAACGATCGCTATTGATAAAAATTTAAGATTACGATGAATATTTTCTCGAAATCCCAAATCTCGCAAAGATAAATCGCAATATTTTTTCACACATGTGCTTTATCCAAAAGATTCATATCCGGAAAAATTTAAAAATTTTTAATTCTTCACAAGATAATTAAAAAACATGGGCTTGGGCTAACGAGCTCACTTCATGGGCCTGATCCATCTAATTTGAATATATCCACCACTGGTCCAATATAAAATGCCAATTAAAATAAAATAATAAGAATGCATCTAAATCTATATGCTTCGCGATAAATGACTAAACAGACCGTCAAAATCTAGGTGTCAACAAGGACTTATCTAGCCAATCTATCCATTGGCCCGAATCTAGTTGAGAAGATCCGATGGCTTTAGGATGGCCGAGGTTGATGCTTCCTATAATTTCTACCACCCATACAGCAATCTGGGTTTCCAAAAAGTCTAGTGTTTATGAATGGAAATAGTGTTTCACCTTTAGAAAGAAATTCCAAGAAAGTTGAATCTCCAAAAAGATATTAGCAAAACTTTCCTGTTGAAACTCTTTATAAGTATGGCGGGAAATCCAACCAATCGCTACTAGCTATTGCATGAGGATATTTGACTCCTTCTTGGCTGTTTGATAGAAAGTATAATGTCGGGATCTAATTTTCGGGTGCACCACCTAAAACTAGGTTAATGGACTACTAAGTCTTTAAACTTAGATCGGGCTTTCCCAAGCCCATACCAATTCGCGACTTAAGATTCAAATATTTAACATGCAAAAGATTTTTAACTAGGAGTCTCCACTAATCGGTTTATGGTAGGTCGATTAGACACCTAAGTAAAATAATGGGAGAATTATTTTACTCCTACGAACCAGAAACTAAGGGTACGGAGACTTGGTTACACTAGACTTCTCTAATGCCATTTCGGTACCATTTCTTTTATTTTTCAAAAATATTTTTGCGGGCAAATTTTTGAATTTATTTTAACCTAAAATGCTATCATGCAAATATGGTGACCACACGAATGCTCATCCAGTATTAAACATTCAAATAAAAATAAATTGCATCACACAAAGCGAACAATTTTTTGGGTTTTCTTGAAAATTAGAATTTTTTATAAAGATGCATTTTTAACTACATGACTTAATTTTACTAACAAATAAATCTTAATTAAATGAACCTAATATGCAAACTAATTAACATGCACCTAATATTTTTTATTTTTTATTGAAATTCGGAATTATAAAAATCCTAATTAAACTATCTAAAAATGGATAATTTTCTAATTTATTCTAAGGATTAGTCTGACTTAAACCCTATCCTATCTTAGAAAACTATTATTTTAGAAAAATGAGATTTAAGATGTGTGAACATTATCTAAAACCCTATTTTTAAAAACAAATTTATTTAGGTCCAACCCTAACTTATTTCTAAAAATACAATCCTAAAAATGTAATCCTAAGAAAATTCTAATTTACTAAACCTACATGTTTGATTTACTAAACCTATATGCTCATGCATAATTTTGATTTTTTGATTTTCAGATTTTTTTAGTTTTTCTTTTAAAAATAAGTAATTATTAAATAAATATTAAATCTAAACTATCAACAAAATAAAGGATTAAAATAATCGAAAAAATAACATGTTGTCTCATAGGTCAAATTAACGAATATCCTAACCCTAATTATCACGACAAATAGATCAAAATAATTAAAAATCTGATCCGAAGTCTTACGGATCAAATTAATAATTATAATGATTTAACAATTAAAATTCTACCAAAAAGCCCACAAATTAGTATAATTAAAAAAATAATCCGATGTCTCTCGGATTAAATTAATAATTATATTAATTCTGGACAAAATCCTAGCGGATAATGCCTACAAAATGCACAAATATTAACATTGACAAACCATATTCCAACTTAATAATAACAAAACTTGAAAAATAAAGGAATGAATAAAATAAAGTAAAATGAAAAATAAAACAAACTACCTAAATGGGGAATGTAGGAAGGACAGCGACGAGCGATGCGGGATGAGATGTGGTTTGGGTTGCTGGTCGCGCAGTGGTGCAGATATGGCATCGGCTGAGAGAGGGGCTCCGGCGTGGTGGCAAGTGGCAAGTGGCAACGGGGGTGTTGGCGGTGGCGTCGGCAGAGGCGCTTTCGTAGCGGGGCTCAAGCGGAGGCATGAGTGCGGCCACGGTGTCGGGTGCGGCGGCGATGCTGTTGTGCGTCAGGGGCAAGTCCGGCGAGGTGGCGGTGGCGGAGGCGTGGTGAAGGCAGCGCAGCGTTGGCGACAGTGCTTTGCGGTGGAGGTGCAGGCACGGGCGTCGGGTCGGGCAGCGAGGGGTGCTCGCGGGGCTGGCTGCTATTGGCGTCGCAAGGGAGGTCGAGCGACGGTGACGGAGGTGCGGTGGCCAGCGCAAGGCAGTGTGGGCGCAATCAGCAGCAACAGAGTGGCATGCGGCTTCACGGAGAAGGAACCCACGAAGAAGAAGCACAGTGCACGTCTTTTTCTTTTTTCTTTTTTTTGGTTTTTCTCTCTCTCACCTCACGTCTACTCTCTGTACGAATTCTTTCTTCCCCTCCTATTTCTTTTTCTGCTTTTTCCACGGAAGGAAAAAGCTGACTTTTTTCTTTTTTCTCTCAAAGCTTTTTTTGTACGAACTTCTCTCCGGAACTTTTTACTCTCAATTTCTTCGAAAATTCCCTCCCTTTAGTTACGAAAAATGAACCTCTTTTTATAGTGATTCTAAACAACCGCTTTATATGGCATTTCTCAAATTTCCATCTCCTGTCGCATTAAATCAAATCTGTAAATTAGGGCATGATTTTGCAATCAGTTCAATCTTGCTCAGATTTCTTCCATTTTACAAAAATTATTGCCCTTTGTTCACATGATTTTTAAATTGCTTCTGCATTTGACAAAATCCGAATATCCATCAGAATTCCAATTTTCCCTTCATAATTCAATCAAATCAATTTCCCCTATTTTCAAAATGCAATTTTATTTTTCCAAATTAGGTGTCAACATATAAGGAAAGAAGTAATTTAACCATGGCTTTGGTTCTCGATTGATAACATTTGATCACATCCTACCGTACTTTCCACCTAAAAATATTTTTTATCAGAAATAAAGTCTCTAAATTTTGTCAATCATCGAAACCATTTAGGGAATGTTTTCTCAATAATCTCCCAATTTTTTATGATGACAAAACTTATACTAGAAAAACTTTAAAAAGATATTATGAAATTTAAATAGCTCTTGAACAAGTCAGTTTTAAAATGAGTCATAGTCAAACTATAAGAATATTTACATCTAAAGAATTTTAGCTAAATTCTTATAGATAATGCTCTAACTTAAAAGATAAGAAAAATTGGACCAATCCCTTTAGCTTTGGTTATGCTCAAAGTCTTTGAGAACATGCATAAAAAGTATTAGTAAAAATCGCAACTTCAATTCTGTTGGTCCACCTTCTCCCCCTTTTTGTCAACAATAAAAAAGACTCAATGACAAAGATAGCCCAAATTTCGAAAAATAATGCAAGCACATAATATTATTTGGAGGAGGATGGTTGGGTTGGATCAGTGTTTGGAATGGGAGTTGGAGAAGGAACCCTGTGTTTTGATGAAGGTTGAACAAGAACATAATACTGCATATTATCTAATGTATGCTTCATGTTTGTCATTTTGGTATCTAGTGCTTTGACCTAGGTTTTGAGAAATACATATAAGTTCTTCAATTCTTTTTCCATCTTATCCTTATGCTCCATCAATCTACCTGAAGTCTGCAGAAATAGCCCATCTTCAGTGCTATCAATAGCAGGAATTCTTGATGGGTTAGTCTCTACCCCCAATTTCATTACCATATCGATGTCTTGTTGCCTCTGTCTAATAGCGTCAAATTTCCCTTTAACATCTATAATTCCTTTCCCTTTATCTTGCACAATTGGGTAAAAAGAATGAGCAGAATCAATAATTTGCTTATCGGTGATGCCATGAGTTGCAGTTGCAGGTGTCGCGACCTCTTTTTTTCGGCGCCCGTTTCGGGGCGGGCGCCTATAAAGGCTAATGGTTCGACTATGTTTATTTTAGCCCAGACTCTCTCAAGTCCACCAATTCGTGACTTAATGGTTCAAGTTTTTAACCTGTAAGTCAATTTTAAAACGAAGTCGCTACTAATCGATTTTAAGTGGGTCGATTAGAAACCCAAGCGAAGTATCGGGAGAAATTATTATTATTTTTATTTTTTAAAATATAATTTTATATTATAATAATACCAAAAAAAAAAAAAAACCGGGTCGGATCCCCGGTTGGGTCCGACCTAGGCCGTTCGCCTGAACGCGGACAGGCCTGCGTTGCAGGCCCGACTCATTTTTTTTTCTCTTTTAATCGCGGCCCAGCAGCCCACTGTTTGAAAATGACTCGACCCAACCCGACGACCCAATCCTAGTGAAACCCTAACTGACCCGACGACCCGACTTCGTGGGAACCCTAGAGCTCGACGATTCGTGATGCCAAGAGGGGGAAGCTGTGACGTCACCCGGTGGTGACTCGACGGCCGCGGTATGGACGGATGGTGGCTAGGGTTTCGACGGTGACGGCGCAAGTAAGACCCGTCGTTACCGAGAGACTTCAGGGGAAGGATTGAAGAGTGAGCGATAGAGAAATCCGGTCGTTTGCTCAAATGACCTCCCTTTGAGAGACTTCGGGGGAGGCTGACGGCAAGCGAACCCAGAGATAGAGCGATCAAAAGTGGGCGAGCGTCGCAAGCTTCCCCCGAGAGACTTTAGGGGAGGCCTAAGTGCTCGCAAGCCCAGATCTGAGGGAGAGGGAAGAGATCGGAGTTGGAGGAGAGGAGCTGAAGAGAGGAGGTTACGGAGGACCAGATCCAAGAAGCCGAGGGCCAGCTGTCGCTACCTCGTCGCGACCGTCACTGCCCCGTCACGTCCGTTGCTCTGGGTAGTCGCCTCCACTGCCAGCGACGCCGTCCCTAAGACAAATATCTGCTGTTCGTCACCGTCATAGTAGCTAATGCCGTCTTGCCACCGTTCGCCGTTGCGCCGCGGCTTCTCTGCAACGAAGGTTGTGCCCTCCTATTTGTAGAGGAGGAGGTCGGTCGATGGAGGTTCAGCTATCGGCCATTGCACACTGACCGGACCCTTGCGGCTAAACCAGCATCGCATCCGAGCTCCTCCAACAAGGCGTGCTCGGCATTGAAGGAAATCAATAATGGTGCTTGAGATCTGTCTCTTCCAGCCGACGTCGGCCTACCCTCCTCGGCCGTAGGTTGTCTTCGAGCGCGTCGTTGTCGCTGCGCGTGAACTACAGAGGTGGAGAAGGAAGGAGCGAGGAAGAAGAAGAAGGAAGAAGAAGGAGAGAGGGGGTGGGCCGGGTCGTGCAAGCCCACGCGAAGAAAAATGATGGGGCTAGGCTTGGAGACCTAGCCCCAATGGTCAGCCGCTTTTGTTTTTTTTTTTGTTTTTATTTATTTATTTATTTATTGTTTATTTATTGTTTTTTGTTTTGTTTATTATCTGAAAAAGGAATTATAAAAGAAATTAAGGCCTAATTAATAATCTAATCAAAATTTATGTGTCAATAGCCGCCCCTCTTTGAAGGTGAGTTCACAAAAATTTCATTCAAAGACAAACTTGATACCTAAATTTTGTCTATACATATGTAATATATTATATCTTATTTGGGACCTAGTGTCCTATACAGAAAATGAGTAATATAACATTACACATATTAAGACAGATAAGAAGATACCTGTAGTTACTTACAAGGAGTGAGTGAGATAGGGTGTGAACCTCGAGTTTGGCAAGTATCAAGGCGTCATCTTACCTGGTGATATGATGTGGTTGCTTTTCTAGGACTCGAACCATTTTTCAGTCACTTGTTAGAGCAATAAGTGGTTTGTCTACGACCCGAACCTTTCTTCAGTCACCTTGACGAGGAATTGCCTTCTCAGCACTCGAACCTTTCTTTGGTCGTCTGTTAGAGCAATAAGTGGTTTGTCTAGGACCCGAACCTTTCTTCAGTCATCTGTTAGAGCAATAAGTGGTTTGTCTAGGACCCGAACCTTTCTTCGGTCGCCTTGACGGGAGATGCGCCGACCTTTCTTAGGGCATCTGTTTGTTGGGAGATAGTACTTGGATGATCACAAGTACAAACTCTTGGAGGATACCTAGATGATCACAAGTATTGAAGGGGTACCTGGACGATCACAAGTACAAATTCTTGGGGGATACCTGGATGATCACAAGTATAGAAGGGGTACTTGGATGATCACAAGTATCGAAGGGGTACCTGGATGATCACAAGTACAAACTCTTGCGAGATACTTGGATGATCACAAGTATCGAAGGGGTACCTGGATGATCATAAGTATCGAAGGGATACTTGGATGATCACAAGTATTGAATGGGTACTTGGATGAATACAAGTACAAACTCTTAGAGGATACCTGGATGATCACAAGTATCGAAGGGGTACCTGGATGATCACAAGTACAAACTCTTGGAGGATACCTGGATGATCACAAGTATGGAAGGGGTACTTGGATGATCACAAGTACAAACTCTTGAGGGAAACCTAGATGATCAAAAGTATCGAAGGGGCACCTGGAAGATCACAAGTACAAACTCTTGGGGATACTTGGATGATCACAAGTACAAACTCTTAGAGGATACCTAGATGATCACAAGTATCGAAGGGGTACCTGGATGATCACAAGTATAAACTCTTGGAGGATACCTGGATGATCACAAGTATGGAAGGGGTGCTTGGATGATTACAAATACAAACTCTTGGAGGATACCTGGATGATCATAAGTATTGAAGCGGTACTTGGATGATCACAAGTACAAAAATCTGAAGGAAGAATCAAGGGCGTACCTGAGATATTCGTGAAGGTCTCTCACCTCCTGGTATGTGGAAATATCGAGGATAGGTCTCGCATATTCGTGAAGGTCTTTCACCTCCTGGTAGTTGGAATATCGAGGACGTACTTTAGATATTCATGAAGGTCTCTCATCTCATGATAATTGGGAATATCGAGGGCGTGCCTCGCATATTCATGAAGGTCTCTCACCTCCTGGCAACATAAACTTGAATGTAGCACAAGGCTTACCTAGATGGCCGCAGGCACTCAAAAGGGCCGGAACACCTGGGTAGTTGCAGGTGTACAGAGTACTGGAATACTTGGATGAACACAAGTATTTAATGATATGACCTGGGACCACTCAACTGGTCCAAGTGTAAGAAAGCATACCTGGGTAGGCGCAGGCACACAAAGTAGTGGAATGCTTGAATAACTACTATTATTTGGGGACAACTCGGGTAAGTTGAATGTCATGAAAAGGGAGTACCTGGACGGTGGTGGATACTTGACGATATGGGGATACCTACACAGTAGTAGGTATTCAAAGATAAATGGATACTTGATTAGTCACAAGTATCTATACTCTGGGGACAACTCGAACGGGTCGAGTGTTAGGGAAATGGAGTATCCGAACAATGGCCGTTACTCAAAGACAAGGGGGATACCTAGACAATAGTAGGTATTCAATGATAAAGGGATACTTGGTCAGTCACAAGTATCAATACTCTAGGGACAACTCGAATAGGTTGAGTGTCAAGAAAAGGGAGTACCCGAACGGTAGTCGGTACTCAAAGACAATGGGGATACCTAGACATCGGTAGGTATTCAACAATAAAGTGATATTTGGTCAGTCATAAGTATCAATACTCTGGGGACAAATTGAATAGGTTGAGTGTCGATAAGAGGGAGTACCCGGCAAGTGGTGGGTACTCAAAGACAATGGGATACTGAGACAGTTGCAAGCACCCAAACTCAAGGGACGACTCGAATAGGTCGAGTGTCAAGAAGAGAGTACTTGGATAGTGGGGAGTACTCAAAGACAAGGGAATTGGGGTATGCTTACTTGGTGATATCTCTGATCTTTGAGAGTATATCTGTTATTTGCACAGTATGCACACATGATTGTATGTGTTGTCAATTCATGAGTTCAAATGAGATTCATGCATGATAATTTTGTCAGTTTTACATCATCTGATTTCCATTGGAGAAGATTTTGAAAGACATCATTTATTTAGAATGTAGATGTCCTGAGCATGCCAGATGAGGGACTTTCAGTCTGAAAGGACTTTCCGCTCACTCTCATGGAAAATGCTATCCTGACCATTGATGCAGGATTTATAGGGACCACACTATCTCACTGTCATCATGTCAGCAGGGATTCGAGTATTCTCGCAAACGGTACAACTTTATCAATGTGGGAGGTCTTTGTTGAAATTGTGATGAAGACTTGGTCAACAGCTCATCAAATGGGACCATCGAGGTCAAGGCTCATGAACGAAGTGCCGCACGATCATCCCTGGGTTTGCAAGTCAAGAATCCTACGAAAAGAGATAGAATAATCTTGCTCGTATTTCTTCGAGCGATACTTATAAACATATGAAATCCTACGTTAATTGAAGTACCCCTAGTCTAAAGAGACTTTTAAAATAGAACGCAATGTAGGCTTGACTCATGTGTAAAGGGTGAGAGCTGATGATTGCCTTGGCATTTGTCACCGGTCTTTCTTCTCACTGTTGGATGGAGGTTCTTTGGACCATTACAACAACTTTTTCTTAGCTGTATTTTTGACTGGGGGGCATTGGCCTTACTTTTACCAAGCACACTGCTTTTTCATGCCCCTATTTTTTATTCCAGTTCTTCATTTATGGGCATTGACCTTGCTTTTACCAGGTATACTATTTTTTTATGCCCTACTTTTTCTTGTCGTTGGAGGAACTAGCCTAGGCAAGTTCAATCAAAGCACCGTTATTAGACTCTTGAGTCTTTATCTTCAGTCGGTGCTGTAGGCTATGGCAATGACTTATGCTTTGCCTCCATGTGAGGGTGAAATTACAGACTCAATTGGGTTGTACAATGAATACAAGTGCATAGAGAAAGAATTGCTCTTCGTCATTCTAGGGCACTTAAATTAACGTGAGTGTTCATATGCAACAAAGACACACAAAGATTGATGCAAGTGCGAGTAAGAAAATTTCTATTTCTCTTCTCACCTTGTGATGCTGCTTTGCCTCCGATCTACCCTAGTGTGGGGTGGTTCTTGACAAGGGTATGGAGAAGCTTCACCAGTGTAAGGAGCTCAAAAGGGTGAGCAATGAAATGCCTCTCACTGCTTTGGTTATCGTACCATTCGCGAGAGAACTCTTTACCTCGCAGTCATGGAATCTTTTGCACTCGTCTGACAAGTGTATAGATGGGGGGGGTTGTGTGTAGGATATGGCTTGCCTTTCATCATTCTGGCGTGCCTCATCCAGCATGCTTAATTAATTTTGTATTCTTCATTTAGCTGTTTATTCTAATAATCCTCAGCAAAATCAGTGATCTAAATAGATAAAATCATCATGCAAAAATCCATTTGGAAAAGGCATGCGGCATTTTAAACATGAGAGAGTTTGTACTCTCAAAACAAATGAATGGTTTTTGCTCAAAAAGACTTTGTTGGCAGCTTTAAGGGTCAACATAATGGTGTTTCCAAATATGTTAAATCTTGAATATCAAAAGGGTTATTCACAAAGGGGTGTCGATAGTTGTCCCTATTGATTAAAGATATGACACATGAATGATCGGCCAAGGATTGGGAATCTGATCGAGCATCTCTGCTTTTGCCCTTGCAGAAGAGAAGATGTACAAGTAGATAAATTAGTCTAGCCAAAATCAAAGGTGAGTTGAGGCCTGAAGATTTTCTGTCATTTGCTTTGGTGATTACTCAGGACGCCATTTCACTTAGGAGAGCCTATCAGAGTTTGACATGTCTTTCCTTGATTTGTTATCCGCATTTTTTATGATCAAGTGATCCTACAACAGATAAAAGGAATCATGTTAGTCAGAAGCTCTTTCAAGAGTTGAATAACTTGGAAGCAATACAACAATACCCTTCACCGGTTTGCAAATGTTTGAATAGACCTAAAGTACGAGGAAGATATGAAGTCTTGTAATTTTCACTCCGTTAGGTCACCTGCTCCCTCGTAATTTGTAGGCACAAGAGAAGCAATTTTTTTTTTTTTACCAAGCGGCTAATTGCCGCGTCGGGGATTCGAACTACTCGGCTAGAGGCGCTGACGGTGTTCGTAGGGCACTTCTTTTTTCATTTAACCGAACTGGCTCCTAGACGACACGTCCTTTCATAGCAAGTTAGGTAAATTGATATGGGTCACTTGATTTGCCCAAATTAACCATTAAGCTTGCTTCTTGAATCCTATGCTTCTTGTCAATAGGAGAAAATATGTCAAAAGTGAGTTCAGAGAGTGAGTATTGGAAACGATACTGAATTACCCTTCCTCAAAGTTTGCTTGTGTTGACTCCTAAGGATATTCGAATGTCGATGACGGCCTCTTTGTCTCGACACAGTTCAACGTCTCTTTCAATTGGCCTTTCTCATTCGTAGCCATGTATGCATGATTGATGGTCGTTGATTCATCTTCAACGCCTTCCTTCTGTGGAATTTTCTTGTCTTTGACTATATGACCATTAGCAACATTGGGCAAAGTCATGCTCTTCAAGGTTCTATGGAATTTGAGATGGACAATCAAAACCTCCAATTCTCTGATGGCAATTACTTCTTGCGATAGCATGCGTTTGGAACAAGAAGTCAGGTTTCTAGGCCGTAAGTCATCGTCTAAAATAAGGGGCTAGAGACTGCCTCAACTGTCTAGATTTTCTCTCTATTGACAGTAGTCAATTCAAAGGAAGAGAAGAAATTCCTTTTCTGCGCTTCTTAGCTTGTCAAAGCCGGAAATCCCATTGATGAAACCATAACATCTAGTTGCTTGGGCATGTTGTGGGGAAAAGATATTGCTTCGGCTTGAGAAGGAGTTGGGCAGGAGCGAGGTGGAGTGCACAAAGCTCCTGGGGACCGCTTGATTTCAACCGTATGCCTGTACCTATTACGTCCTATCTTTGGTTTCCTGAAAATAGAAAATAGAGGACATCATTTCCAAAATTATATTCAAAGAATAAAACTTACCTTATTTGAAGTGGGATGATTCTTTCTGTTTACCCCTATTTTCTTGGCAAGGGGTCTTCAAATTTGGTGAGTTCACATGATGCACTTGCTTCAAATGCCCCTTGTCACACTAAAGGGGATGGGAATGATCTTCTAAGACATGAAGTGAATGAGTCAGAAAGACAAACATGATTAAATTTAACATTTTGTTTTGACAAAAGTTTTTGGTAATGAAATATTTTCTGTTTTCAAAAGTATATATCTTTAAGGGAAGAAAGCATGAGGAAGCCTAGCCCTCAGTATTCTCCTTAGATGATATTTTCATTTCATGGTTGGATAGCATCACCGGGCTAGTTTGGGATACCGCCTCATGCTCTCAAAATATTTTCAACTTTATTTAATAGGTGGATTTACATTTTGGAAAAGTGTTTTCAAAAGTTAGTTCCTCAAGCGGAACTAATGTTGAAAATAAAAATAAGCCAGACTTAAGAAAAATGTACAAGTTCCCATATAGGGGAGTACGCAAGGAAATTAAAAAGGGTTCTACTTGAGCGGGCTTGCACCCATTTCCCCTAACGGTCCTTTGTTGATGGCGCCCATGAAAAGGTCTCCAAACATGGTAGCCATGTCATCTAGCCATACTATCTTTGTTGCTGAGGGTGGTACTTCATTGCCTGAGTTGTTAGAGAATGATTGTAGGTCGCATTGACATCTACCAGAGGTTCTTTATCCTTCTTCATGCTGAACTTGCCCGTGGGTGCAAGTTCAGTGAACCAACTTTCCCTCAATCCTATCTCGATTTGCTCCCCTACTGGAATGAGTTGATTAAACGGTTTGGCGATCGTGGTTACCATTCGATGGCGGTACTCGTAGGGGAGGGTTTTGATAAACATCTTTCCCAGCTCGAAATCAGTTGGTTTAAGGACTGATTTGGGCGGCCAGATTCCTCCATCTAATATATTCTTTGAACGATTCGTGCTTTTTCTTTTCGATACTTTCAAGATCCTCACGAGAAGGGGTAATATCCATTATGAACTTATACTGCTTGAGGAATGCTTCACTCACTTCGCCCCATGTTTCGAGGAGGTTCATGTTCTTTGTAATGTACCAACTCAAGGCAAGGCCTATTAGACTTGATTGGAACAACTGGATCATTAATGGTGCATTATTAACGTATTGGGTCATTCGAACCAAGTACATTTGCAAATGAGACCTAGGGCAAGTCGTGCCATCGTACTTCTCAAACTCAGGCATTTTGAATTTTTTCAGCATTTTGACCTTCGAATAAATGGAGAGGTCTGTCAAAGTAGGATCTTGGAGGTCTTGCAGTTGTTTCAGCCTCTCCTTAAGCTTTTCAAGGTGTTTGTCATGCTTAGTTTTAGTCAAACTGTTTGGCTTAGCTTCCTCAATCGCAGTTTGGTGTGGATCATCTTCCAATTCGAGCATGTTATCGTTGATATCTCTATCTTGATCACCTCTGGTAGACGATTGTGGTAACAATACCTCGATTGAGGCTGGGGCAGGAGTAAGTTTGCCGTGGATGGAGTCTATTTGCTTTGAGAGTTGTTGAAGCACATTGAAGATTTGTTTCATTTCGCTTTCCATGACTACAACACGGCTTGGTACATTCTTTTCTGCCATTCTTAATCTTACTTTTCAACAAGTTTGGATTGACGAATGTTGACGTTCCTGGTCATGAATAAACAAGCGTGTGTGAATACGAGGCGTAAATAGGGAGTCAGTCCATGATGATGACCTAATCCTACCCTTTTGTTTGTTTATGAAAAGTTTGTACATGTAGATGATTTCCTAAGCATAGATTGAAAAAAAGGCATGTGACATGTTTGCATGGACTAAAAAGATACTCAATTTAAAAGGCAAAGAAAGTATGAATTGCAACAAATTTTGAAAAAGACTTCTATCCCTTTAGAAGCAAACAATTTTGAAGCAAACGAAAATTCTTGCAGAAAGGGACTTTGTAACATGCTTGAGGAAAAAACACTCCTTTGCCAATGCTCTCTTGTCTCTTTTCTTTTTTTAGAGAAAAAAAAAAGAAAAAAGAAAGAAATTTTATGACAATTATTTCCAAATTTAAATGACCGTGGTATTAAATCCTAGACTAATTATGGATTGCTCAATATATACAGGAAAGTAAGTAAATTGCAAAGTGCACGGATAAAAACTTACTTTGTGTGAGAAAATTGATGACAATCACATAGACGCATGGTATGTGCAGCTCGATTTCTAACTAAGATGGTTTGTTGAAATTAAAAAGGTATTTGCCTGTCGTAGTCTCGCGTTAGCAGCATACCCTCTTAACCTCGGCTAAAGAAATTTGGGGAAAAGAAAGGCAACCTCTACATCGCAGTCTCGTGTTCAAGGCCGTATCTTTCTTAACACCATCCTAGATATCCTATGGTGGCCCAGGTCCAACGGTCGGGTTGTGTGTGCCATGTGTAGTGCTAAAACAGTAAAGTATGTACAACCGTTTATAATCACAAAACATTATGAAAAATAAACCTCTAAGTCTTTACCAAAAAAAAAAAAACCTTGGTTTTGGGTGGGTTGATTAGAAACCCAAGCAAAGTATTGGGAGAAATACTTGCTCCACAACCAGAGAAATTAGGATCGGGATTTGATTACACTAGTTAATCATTAATGCCCTTTCGGTACCTAATCTTGTTTAAACACTACGACTTTTTGGATTTTTGAGGGATTTTCCATTCATTGATGGAGGAAAAACAATTTTTGGTCTTTTTCTTTTTTTGGCATAAAAAGCATTTTTTGGATTTTTGATCTTTTTCTGAAAATATAAATCATTTTTTGGCTTTTTTCGACTTTTTTTGGCTTTTTTTGGAAAATATGGGATATTTTTTATTTTTTTGATTTTCTGAAAATAAATTATTATTTTTTTATTTTTAAAATATTATATTATAATAATATAAACAAAAAAAAAAACGAACCGGGTCAGATCCCCACGTTGGGTTCGACTCGAGCCGTTTGCCAAGGACGTGGACGAGCCTGCGTTGCAGCCCCAACTCATTTTTTTTCTCTTTTAATCACGGCCCAGCAGCCCGCTGTTTGAAAATGACTTGGCCCGACCCGATGACCCGGCTTCGCGGGAACCCTAGAGCTCGATGATTCACGGCGCCGAGAGGCGAAAGCGGTGACGTCGCTCGACGGTGACTCGGCGGCCGCAGCACGAATGGATGGTGGCTAAGGTTTCGATGGTGATGGCGCGAGCGAGACCCGTCGTTACCTGTCTGTAGAGAAGGCATGGCGTGGCAGCGAACGGTGGCGGGACGACGTCAGCTACTATAACGGCGACGGACAACAGATATTCATCTTAAGGACGATGTCGCTGGCGGTGGAGGCAACTGCCCAGAGCAACGGACGCGACGGGGTAGCAACGGTTGTGACGAGGCAGCGACGGTGGGCCCTCGGCTTCTTAGATTTAGTCCTCCGGAACCTCCTCTCTTCAGCTCCTCTCCTCCGACTCCGATCTCTTCCCTCTCCCTCAAATCTGGGCTTGCGAGCACTTGGGCCTCCCCTGAAGTCTCTCGGGGGAAGCTTGCGATGCTCGCCCGCTTTCGATCGCTCTCTCTCCGGGTTTGCTTGCCGTCGGCCTCCCCCAAAGTCTCTCGGAGGGAGGTCGTTCGAGTAGACGACTGGTTTCTCTCTTGCTCACTCTTCAATCCTTTCCCTGAAGTCTCTCGAGGGAAGGTTTCTGAGCTTGCGTTGTTGTGTCCTCTTTGATGGAGGTTGTGCCCTCCTATTTATAGGTGAGGAGGAGGCCGGTCAATGGAGGCTCGGCCGTCAACCCTCACACGCCGATCGGACCCCCGCGACTGAATCGGCGTCCCATCTGAGTTCCTCCAACAATGCGTGCTCGGCATTGAAGGAAACCAATAATGGCGCTTGAGATCTGTCTCTTTCGGCCGACGTCGGCCTACCCTCCTCGGCCGTAGGTTGTCTTCGAGCATGTCGTTGTCACTGTGCGTGAACTACAGAGGCGAAGAAGGAAGGAGCGAGGAAGAAGAAGAAGGAAGAAGAAGGAGAGAGGGGGTGGGCCAGGTCATGCGAGCCCACGCGAAGAAAAAGGATGGGGCTGGGCTTGGAGGCCCAGCCCCAATGGCTACTGCTTTTGTTTTTTCTTTGTTTATATTTTTTTTTTGTTGTTTTTGTTATTTGTTTTGTTTATTATCTGAAAAAGGAAATATAAAAGAAATTAAGGCCTAATTAATAACCTAATCAAAATTTAGGTGTCAACAGCAGGGACTTCTTCAATAGTAGATTTGGGAATTGGAAGAGTTGCTACATGAACTTTCTAAGTATCAAAAACATCATGAAGAACTTTGGTGATGTCAACAGTTTAGGTAGTAATGGAAACAGGGTCACCAACAGGAGTATCAACGGTAACTTCTAAAGGTAGAGAAGTGTCTTGATGAATGTCTTGAGTGTCAGGTACTGTTTGACTTCCTTGAGCTTTTTCAGCACCAGCAGTTGCTCCTTAATCAATAGAAACTTCTTTGTCAGCATCATTAGGAAACTCAAGGGGAATGATTTTAGAAAGTGATTCCACAAGGTCTTCTGCATGACCAAGCTCCCCTTGAGTAGAATCAACTTCAACAACACCTATATGCGAGGCAAAATCCTGCCCTCCAATAATAATTTGCTCTAGAACTAGTTCCTAATGCTCAGTGATAGTCTAGTCCAAGGTAGGCTCCTAATGTTCATCAGTATTGTCAACACTTTCTAGATCAGGAGTGAGATCAACATCCATCATGCTAGCCTAATCATTAGTTTGTCTAAGTCGATCCTCAACATCCTTTTGTTGTTGTTCTGTAGCAGTCACATCCTTTGTTTGATCTGCTGCCACTCTTGTCTATGTTTCTCCTTCACCTTCATTCTCTTCTTCAACATCATCATCAGTATCAGGTTGATATGCATCGATAATATGATCCAAATCAATTGTGTCTTCTTCAGACTCAGTTTGCATTTCTGCATTAAGCCTTTGTAGAAAGAATTGAGAGATACATATTTGTTTAGCAATCCTTCATTTCTTGGTAGGGCGATCAACTAGATCCAATACAATTTCATCTTAATCAACTTTCAAAAGTCTAACTTTTGTATTTATCCCACCTTCAGTGGTATGCTAGAAACTCATCTTCCGCATCATTTGCTTATCTATCTTCAGTAGAGGTAATTGAAATTTGCTCAATTTTCTAGGGATCTCAATGATTAGTTCACAAAAAAATTTCGTGATAAGAGAACCATAGGGTAATTACCCCTTGTTCTTTAAGATAGTTCTATACATGTGCAGAATAATAAGATGAGCAATTGAAAATGAGTGACCATTTAACATGGCCCATATCAACTTGGGTTTATATCACAAAATATCAGTTGTGGAAGATCCCTTTGGTCTCAAGCAGTTAATAATAATCTTATGAAGTACAATCTATCTTAATGGAAACAATTGAAGAGAGACATGAGATTTGTCATCTCTAGTAAAGTTAGGAATACTAGATATTTGTCTATATGCAACATCAGGATCAATGTCTATAGGCTCGAGTTCAAAAAATCCAACCCCCAAATTTTTGGCTAGATCCCATGCTTGAATCAAATATGATTTGCCAAACATAAACTCAATAGTATCTATTGAGTAAAACGAAAATGTTGAATAGAAATAAGTGGTTAGAGTAGGATATGTATACTCAAAGTCAAAATTGATAGTTCTCTATTAAATAACTCCCCTATTTATTACAGATATGAAGAATTACTTATTCACGTCAGATTTGATTAGTTCATCTACATGATCGTCATCCATCACATACTCAGTGATTCTCCTCTTGAAACTTGCATAAAGCTTCTCATCATTATCCCCCCTTCATCCATCATCATCAGTCCTTTTCTGAGTGGCAGAAGTTTCAACCACTTGAATCACTAGCACTAGTGAGGGCATACTTCTAATAGGATTAGCGAACATAAACTCCAACGCCTCTTTGTTCTCAAAACCATGTTTAGCCAAAAACTGTGAAATAACATCCTCACTATTCCCTAACGCCTTAAGAGTAGCAACAATCGATCTTAGCTTTGAATATTCAGAAGCTGTCTGAAGAGTAGGATAGATCAAAAAACTCAGGGCTTTCACGAACTTTGGACTGTAATCCCACGATGCTATTTAATCTTCTTGAACCAAAAGGTTTGGCTTTCATTTTAGGAGTAGTTTTCGGGGCCATGGTTTTGAAAGTGAAGAAAAGTTTGGAACTTTTTGCGAGAGAGAAGAAGATACGAGAAGGGTTTTGCAAAAAGAGAGTATTTGGGAGAAAGAAGAGAGATGAAGAAGAAAGAAGAAGTTTTTACTTTTTATGGAATATGAATCGTCATGATCAAAAGGGTTCTTAAGAAATATTCGATTTTTTAGGGAAAATAGATAAAAATTGTAAAATTGTTTTGGAAAGAATAAAATAAACAATTTTCGAGACAAATAAAAATATATGGCAATAAATTTAACTAAGGAAGAGATTATACTTGATATACTTCCAAAAATATATGGCAATAAATTTAATTAAGGAAGAGATTATACTTGATATACTTCCAAAAATATTCTTATAGCCAAAATTTGAAAACATAATAGTGGATCTACACGACATCTTTTGATGTACCCTGTCTTTAAATACTTGAAGCAAAAGGATTACTAATGCCAAGTTTAATGCAAATAAAATTAAATGCCTTTTTGTCAAGGGGTTTTGTAAAAATGTCAACGAACTGATTTTGAGAATCAACAAACTAAATGTTTATTTTACTGTCATTGACGTGGTCGCGCATGAAATGGTGCTTGATTTCTATGTGCTTGGCCGGGGAGTGTAGCTTGGATTTTTCGTTAGGTTGATGGCATTTGTATTGTCACATTTGATTGTTGTATTTGAGTTGACTACTCAATAGTCCTTCAATTGTTGCTTTATCTAGAGAATTTGGGTGTAACAACTGCCTAAAGCGACATATTCAATTTTAGCGATTGATAAGACTATCGTTGATTGTTTTTTGGAGGACCAAGGCACAAGCATGTTGCCCAACAACTTACAAGTTCTAGACGTACTTTTTTTGTCAATCTTACTTCTTGCAAAATCAGCATCGAAATACCCAAATAGCACAAACTTTGATCTCTTAGGATATCTGAGTCCTAGAGATGGGTAAGTATTAATATACTCGATAATCATTTTTAATGCAAAAAGATGAGACTCTCTAGGATTTGATTGAAATCTTGTGCACATGCATATACTAAAAAGAACATCACATCTTGAAGTGGTGAGATAAAGTAGGGAGCCAATCATGCTCCGGTATAGCTTCTAATCAACTTTCTTTCCATTTTCATCTTTGTCGAGCTTTGAAGATGAAGACATAGGGGTTTCCACTTTCTTTGAATTTTCCATGTAAGTTTCTTCACAAGATCTTTGGCATATCTTTCTTGGAAAATAAAGGTTCATTTTTTCGTCTGCTTGATTTGCAATCCAAAAAAAAAAAAAAAAAAAATTTAATTTCCCATCATTTTCATCTCAAATTCATCTTGCATCAGCTTAGCAAAATTCTTGCAAATATTTTCATTAGGAAATCCAAAAATAATGTCATCAACATAAATTTGTACAAATAGAGTTTCCTTGCCTTCTCTCCGAATGAATAAAGTTGTATCAACATTACTTTTCTCAAAACCATTATGAATGAGAAAAGTTGTCAACCTTTCATATCATGCACTATGGGCTTGTTTAAGACCGTATGAGGTTTTCTTTAGCTGATAGACATGATCTGGCTTTCATGGTTTTTCAAAGCCTAGAGGTTGTTTTATGAACGCTTTCTCTTTAATGAATTCATCCAAGAAAGTGCTCTTCACGTCCATCTAGAAAAGTCTGAAATAATGAAAATATACGTAAGCGAGTTAAAGTTTGATCACTTTCAATCTTACTATCGGCACATAAGTTTTGTCATAGTCGATTTTTTCTTCTTGCGAGTAGCCTTTGGCAACCAGTCTTGCTTTATTCCTCATGACTTTTCTTTGATCATCGAACTTGGTCTTATGAACCCATTTTGTTCCTATAATGGGATGATATTTTGGTCTAGGAATTAATTTCCACACTTCATTTATTTGGAATTGTTGAAGAATCTCCTACATCACTTGGATCCAGTTTTCATCTGATAGGGCTTCTTCAGTACTTCGTGGTTCAATCTCTAAAATAAGTGCCAAAATACTAATGGCATGCTTTAGTGTGGATCTCATTTAGATCTTATTGTCGATGTTTTTGATGATCAAATCCTTTGGATGACTTGACTTGTGCTTCTAGTTTTTATTGAATATGTCATTAGGTGTTGTATGTGTCACGCCCCGATCCTCCGAGTGCGTGCCCCTCCCTCAGTGGTCAATTAAATAGCGACATCCCAGGACACGTCACCAACCCATTCATTTTAATACGCATGCGGAAGCGAATAAATAAATCTCCAGATAACAACAAAATGTGATAGAAAAGTAGGGCCACCGATTTAATAAAAAGCCAAACCACACCTTTATGCATGTCAAGCTAAGTCATATACATCACTAGTCGATATGTACAAGTCTACAAAAAGATTGATCCTCAAACAAGCTACTCTATGACTAGCTAGTCTGATTCATTCGCTAATTCGACAATCTCCACAGGGTCAAGACGAGACGGCGGGTTCTCCATTGCACCATCATGAGGGTAAGCTGGATCCTCGTCCAAGGCAACATCAATCACCATGGAGGGGATATCGAAAGTCTTAAGGGGACCTAGCCTAACACCATTGGGAGCATAGCGGAACCATGCTTTGAATCGATTAGGTATCTCCTGACGTGGGACTTCTTTGACCCAGACAGTGGTTACAACCAGCTCATAGACCCAAAAACTTCCGAGATCAGGGAAACTAGAAATCCACTCAGTAACCTTTATGGGACGATCGTGATGCTAAGGGGGATTTGCCATCTAAAAACCTAAAAATGTTATCCCACAACGGGATAAGATGCCATCTCAACAAGTTCACCCCTTAAGTCCCGACTATGAAGGAAATATGCCCCAAGGACTACCTAAGCACAAGCATATGTTAGAGGACTTATCTTTGCCTCGGTTCCTTCCTACAAGGCAGTATAATTGTAAATTCAACGAATCACTACAACACATCAAAGCATCAAATCAGATCGAGTCATCGATCAATTGACTCGGTCAATTCCAACTCATCAAGACCATCTCTCGGTCTACTCATTCTATACTATCTATAAAGTCTGATCACGTCAAGAACTGCTCATCCTAAGCTGAATATAGATAGAAATGCTCACCAAAAGCTGATAACAACGTATACTGCTAACCCTAAGCTGATATATTGAAACCCTCAGGCTGATATAGTATATGACTAATGCTCACCCAAATTGTGCGATACTTAATTGTTCACTGAAGTTGTGCGATACTTAGTTGCTCACCGAAGTTGTGCGATAGTTAATTACTCATCCAAGCTATGCGATACTTAATTGCTCACAAAAGCTATGCGGTACTTAGGGTATACTGCTCACTCTAAGCTAATATATAACAACTCCCAGGCTAATATAGTATACCATTCTACCCAACCAACTATTTCGCCACTTTTATCATACTTGATAAAAATAATCATGTGTGAGTACATGGTCGGCCTCAGCCAAAAATATAATATCTTTACTTTATACAATCCCACTATGCATATAGTCGATTATGGCATCCCAAAATTTCATGACAACCCCTGGATATATCATGAACCCTGAATAGGTGATGGAAGCGCCATCGGATTTTATTATGGCCATTAGACTAATGGATTTCAATTAAACAAGGCCGAACATTGAATGGACTATTGCTTTGATTTTGAAATGTATCCTATATCTAAGTGTGATCAAGGATTGTACTAAAGGATAAATTGACAAAAGAATTTTCTATTCTTGGCCGTGTACTTTATGAGTTGGATTTTTATTGATTTATATTACAAAATTTTATGGCCATGTGAATATTTGAGATTATGAAATTAAGTGGGGATTAAAGTAAATTGTTAAGAGCAACTATGGGCTTATTTAGTATTTTTTTTGGGCAATTTAAAAAGTTGGATTTTTGGCCCAAGAGTGTTGGGCCCAAAGTGGGCCAAGAGGCTCGGCCCAAGAAGCCGCATGGGCTATCGACCGAAGGGGGGAGAGAGGAGCTGGATGGGCCTCCTCCATGTGTCTTAAACAAGGAAGACACTTGTCTCCTTCTTGGAGACAAGTGTCCCTCCATGCAAAAATGGAAGCATGCAAGGGTATTATTCAACCCAAAAGGAAAAGGGGAAGGGGGTCGTCGAAGCTAGGTGCCGAGAGAGAGAGTGAGAGAGAAAGAGAGAAAGGGGAGACCGTGTGTGCGAGAGAGAAGGAGGAGTTCGTTCGCCGCCTTGCCCGCCATCTTTGTTGCTGTTTGTGTTTGGATTAGAGGCAAATAGAGTCCTAAAACCTACCCTTTGCTTGCTGTGACGTGTGTGTAGAAGATGGTGAATTTTAGTTGTGGTAGATGTGATGAATGGTCGAAGCTATGGGGAGAAATTCGTTGGCCTAGCATGCTGTTTTCTGGAAAAACCAGTCCGACCCTTCACGAGTTTGTGAGTTGCATGCGACTTTTCAGTTGGAATCT
Source organism: Eucalyptus brandiana (assembly GCA_014182725.1). Lineage (NCBI taxonomy): Eukaryota > Viridiplantae > Streptophyta > Magnoliopsida > Myrtales > Myrtaceae > Eucalyptus > Eucalyptus brandiana. The sequence continues at coordinate 3,902,269 of CM024676.1, forward strand.
CCCTTTGATATCTGCATAAAAGTTGTAGAGAACATATAGAGGAATAACATACTAAAATTTGAGACAAAACAGACAAGGATTGCCTGGTGAAACGATTTTCCTTTGGAGAGATTAGATCTGGAATTTGTTGTGCTGACCTTTAGTGATTTCGTGGACTGTAAAGTAGCTTTCTTGCGAAAATCTCACTTTGAGTTCTCAATGAAAGTTGTAGTTTACTTCTTGAGGTAAAACATATAAAAAAATTAGAGGAACTGAACAAAAATAGGTCGGTGAAATCGGTGTCCTTTGAAGAAACTGGATCTGGGAAAATGCTACCTCGACCTAGTATGATTCTGAGATTTTTATAAAATCATACAGTTAAAATTTGATCATGTGTCCTTAATAAAAGTTGTAGGTAATATTCTGAGGTATAACATACTGAAAATTTAGAAGAAATGGACATATGTAGGTCGGTGAAACGAGTTTCCTTTGAAAGAAGATAATCTGGAAAAATGACACCAAGAACAGGGGGAATAAATCGTCTATATCTGTTAATCTAGAACGATTTCGGTTTCAATTTCTTCACAAGATATTTACCCTTAGGAGTTGTCTATAACATATCAAAATTTCAGAATTTTCGGAGCTGATTTAAATTTTTTACCGAATTTGTGAATGAAACTGTGTATGGCAATATTCCGAAATTTTAAGGACTGTAATGCGCGGGTTGTACTGATTTGTGCGATGTTCTTTTGATATGGTGTCCTTCATGGAATAATTTCCTCTAGATCTTGTATATAACATGTCAAATTTTTAGAATTTAATAAGGCTGTTTATTAATTTTTCAAGAATTATGACTAAAGAAGCGCAATCTGTTTTTATCAGAAATTGTTGTATTTTCAAAAATGAATGAAATTGTCCCATGTGATATGATGCCTTGAGTGGTTGATTATCCTGCATATGTGGTGACATACGACATGTTATATGACATCAAAAGCTGGTTGAGACTCTTGATATCGATGCATCAAATGCCATGTTGAAATTAAAATACATGTGTGAATATAAATTGAAATAATAACAAGACCATCGGAGGTGTGAGCCGAGGATGCCTCGGGAGTTTTGAGATGTTCGAGATGCCCGGAGTGTGTGTGCCGGATGTCCTCAGGAGTTTCGAGATGCTCGGAGGTGGGTGCCGGAAAGCCTTGGAGGTGTGTGCCGAGGGGATATCTCGTGATGCTAGTTAGGGTACGAGATGCCCGGAGTATGTGTGCCGGATGCCCGGAGGTGTGTGCCGGAGGTTCCTCGCGATGCTAGGTTGGATGCAAGCAATAAATTGTGGGATGCAAACATTGGTCCCTGGAAAGATAAAAATTGAGACTGTATCATATGCATGGATGTGTACATATGGTATGGGATGAACCTCATGGGGATGCAAGCATGAAGTGCATGGTGGTATATGCACGTTGCATGGTGATATATGTATGGCTGCTTGATGATACATGTATAAGTGTATGGTGGTATATGCACGTTGCATGATGACATGCATGGCTGCTCGATAATATAAGTATAAGTGCATGGTGATTTATGCATGTCGTATGGTGATATATGCATGGCTGTAAGGTGAGGTATGCTTGAATGCATGAAAGATATGTGTTTTATTCTTGATTGTTCTGCTTGACGCATTGTGTAGTTTGGTGGATCTTTACTGCTGAGTGGTTGTACTCACCCCGTTTGGGGACTAACATTTTAGACTGGATAAGATACCTCTACTGCAACTGCCACTAGTAGATGGATCAAGTGGTTGGATATGACCGCAATGAGGAGGATAGCAAAGGAAGGAACTTTTGGACACCGACACTGATCGATGGACTTTAAGTATACGACTGTTGGAGGAGATGTCAGTCATCTTTTGAAGTATATCCGAGTATAGAAGACTATGGCATTTTGATGTACCGATGAATGATGTCCATCTGGTTTAAGTAAATAAAAGTGTTCGGCTTTTACCTATAAATATTTAATGGGTGTGCATCGTTTTCTGAATATAGAGAAGGGAGTTGATGGATGTGCTTCCGCCATATAAATTGCGTAGGGACCGATCTAAAAGATGTAAACCTAATGAAATTCCTTGGTATCAGAGTATTACATTATCATGTCAAGTGAAAGAGAAGCAAACAGCGGTGACCCTAACAGATCGAGGGCTATCGAGGGGTGCCACATCGATAAAAACATTTTTGGTGTTATAAATTGATGCCCGGTGATTTTCTAATTAAATACTGAAATTAATAAAGTTTGGGATAAATTCTCAAAATTACAAATCACACTTAAATTGCACAAAATAGCACTCAATTAATTAAACAAATCACACCATTGCAATCAGCATAAAATTCCGGTCCCCAGCTATCCCGGTCTAATTTTCGAAAAATAATAATTAATTAAATAATTACAAAAATTAATTAATAAATAGCAATAAATAGCAAAAATGCACACTTAGGCCAGAAAAACTTAAATAAAAGCCGAGAAGGGCCCAGATGTGGCATCCCAAAATTCAAATACAAGCCATAAGGTGTGTTAAAGTCTCTAATTAGGTAATGAAAATTACCTATAGTTTATGCTCTAGCCATTAGTCTTTTTAAGATTTGATGATTTGTGCATATGTTTGTGAGAATTTAATTTGATAGATTAATGATAATAATTTATGCTTGGCCATGCACTTTATAAATTAAATTTCTATAAATAAAATGTCACAAGACTTTGGCCATGTGGAATTTAAAATTTAAAAATTTGTAGAAGAAATTAAAAAAAAAAGGGGAAAAGTTAATTTTATTAGGATGGGCCTTAGGCCCATTGGCCAAAGCCTTGATGGGCCAAGCTAGTCGGCCCAATTAGGCCCACTAAAGGAGGCTGTCGACCAGGCCAAGGGGAGGCCCAAGAGTGGCCGGATGGCCCAAAGCCCAAGCCCAAAAGCCCAAGCCCATTATGCATGCAATGAGACAAGTGGCAAGAAGAAGGGCATGCATTGGCCATTGATAAGGCAACCTAATCATTACTAATGATGAGGATTAGGGGGGATAAAAGGGAAGAGAGAGAGAAGGGTGGTCGGTTCATTCGCCCAAAGAGAGAGAGAGAGAGAGATTGTGCGAGAGAGAGGGAGAGCGGCCGAGAGAGAGGAGGAGTCGTCGCCGTCCGTCCGCCGTGTGCCGCCGTGCTCACCGCCTTGTACCGCCGTCCGTCCGGTCTAGAGGCAACTTGGGAGTCCTTTAGCTGCTTTTGCATGTGTGTATGTTACTTGCATGTTGAATTTTTGGGTGATTAGGTGAGGAAAACCGAAGTATGGATGGATTGTTCTTGGGTGGTATGGCTGTTTTCGCTTGAACAGTTTGAGTCAGAATGTTGTGTAAGCTAGCATGCATGTTTGAAGTCCGATTTTGGCTTCGATTTATTCATGAAAGTTGTAGCTAACATCTTGAAGTATAACATACTGAAATTTCGCGGAAAATGATGGATATTTGTGGGGTTAAACTCTCATCCTACGGAGACCTCAGATCTGGAACGATTTCATTAATATCTTGTTGGATTTGTGATTGCATGTTGGTTTGTGCTAAGAATCTCTCTTCGATTTCTCCATGAAAGTTGTAGGGGAAATCTTAAACTACAACATACTCAAATATTAAGTGAAATAAACAAGTATAGCCTAGTAAATCGACTAGATCTTGAAGACGGTAATTCTGGAGATGTATTTTGGGATACCCGAGACATCATGGACTTAAATGACGACTATACTCTGGTTATTTGACTTAGATCTCTTCATGAAAATTGTAGAGGACATTATTATGTATAACATATCCAAATTTCAGAGGAAACGAAAGAGAATAGGTAGGTGAAAACTCAGTATTTCGGAGAAGCATGCACTGGACGATTCGGTAATGAATCCAGAAGCTTCGTGAGACTGTAGAAAATAATCTAAAAATAATCTGGCTTGGAAGTCTTCATGAAAGATGTACGAAAATGTCTTGGTTATATCTCGGTAAAATTGCATAATTTTTGGAGGCCGTATGGATATTTTAATCGAATTTCTTCAGAAACTGTGCATTCTGATTTCACCCGAAAATGACATGCCATTTTGTGCGAATTGTGAAATTGTGTGAAATTCTATTTGGCCGTGTATTTGCATGAAATTCTTATCCTATTGGCTAGTTTGTTACTTGCCTTAATTTTTATAATTTTTGGGAATTTATAGATATTAAATTTAATATTTTTGAAAATAACAAGAGCTGGAATTTAAATAAATGAAAAAGGATATGAAAAATGGATTATTTTATTGGCCATGAATTCATTCAATTTTATTATACCATGATGCATGTATGATGAGGTCTTGATGTATGCATGACATTGAATTGAGATGCATGTGTGAATTCCATGCCAAGTATGACTTGTTTGATGTCACATCATATGCCATGCTAATTAAGACCGAAATGGGTAAACATGGATCATGATAAGTGAGGAGGTGGTTGTGGTGGAGGATGATGCCCGGAATGTATAGAGAAGCATTGCCGGATGGCCTTGGGAGATTCAGGATGCTCGGAATGTGGGGGGCCGGAAGCCCTGTCGGAGGTTTTTGCCCGAAGGGAATGCCTCGCGATGCTAGGATTTGGGGTGCGGGATGCCCGGCCAGGGAGTGTAAATGCCGGTAGCCCTGTCGGAGGTTTTTGCCCAAAGGGAATGCCTCGTGATGCCAATTGGGATGCGAGATGCCCGGAATGTGGGGGGCCAGATGCCCGGTAGCCTGGAATGGCTGAATGCCGGAAGCCTCGGAGGTCTTTGCTCGAGGGGATGATAAAATTGATGATTTGAGGAATAGGTGATATGGTGATCAAATTGAAAATTAAAAATGGAAATTAATCCATGGCATGATGATATGCATGATGATGATGATAATATGTGATGAGATATGATGATGATCACCCATGGCATGATGATATGCATGATGATGATGATAATATGTGATGTGATATGATGATATATGATATGGCAAGATGACATGTGTGATGTGATGATGCCATGATGATGATGACATATATGATATGATGATGCCATGATAATGATGACATGTGTAATGTGATGATGTCATGAGAATGATGACATATATATGATATGATGATGATACACATGTATGTGTTATGATTGTGATGACGATGCATGATAGTATGCGCACGGCTTCCAGGTAAGTAACGCATGCAATGCATGTATGACTTGTATGATGCATTAAGTGGTTGTTGGATTCCTTTACTTGCTGAGTGGTTGAACTCACCCCTTTGGGGACCAACATTTCAGATTAGCAGTATGCCGCTTCCTGCCGTCGCGCGGGGTACATTTTACGGTTTACCATCCGACGTCGAGGTAGAGTGTGAGGAGTTCAACTGTCCTTCCGTGCCTAAACTGGTGTACATACGCGTGCGCTGTCTTGTTATGTACGATATAGGCCTGGCTGGGGGCCCAGTCATCCAGGAGTTCGTCTCCGTCCACGTTCGCCGGGATGGGGTGATGAGAGGGATGCTACCACCGCCACCGCCTGACGCACCGGACTGGGTGTGAGGCCTGTGCGTGACGAGTAGGAGCTGTTTTTTTTTGGGATAGTGAGCCGACACTTATGATGGGAGTTGTGTATATGTGACTTGTAGAGGGTCAAGGGTTCTTTTTAGGGTTTTAGGCTGGACATGGCTGAGTCCTAGCCTCTCCTTTTGATGTATCGACCTAAAGAAGTCCCATCTTGAAAATATATGTAAATAAAGTGTCGTGGCTTATCTATAAAATCATGGTGATTAGTGGTGTGTATTTGTATCATGGATGGAAGGGGGAGAGATGGTGATGTTTTGCTTCCGCTAATGAGTCGCGCTGGGACCGCTTTAATGCCTGTGAATAGCGACGCTTCTTCTAAGTGTAAGGCAAAAAAGTGTAATAAGATGTAACATCGGTGCTTGTGGCGACCTTCGAAGGGTTCGGGGTGCCACACTAGAGAATTTTCAAACCTATCTAGATAAATACCACGGCTTATCTATTAGCTAATTGCACTACTCTAACCACCTAACATGCAATATCAAATCATTAAATTATTAATCCATTCTAACTAACCACCTAATCCATACTTAAGCTAAACTAATTAACCCTTAAGCATAATTAACTTTCTAAGTAGGGATTAGTGAGTAAACTCACTGGATTAACGAGTCGGTGAGTTCACTTTGACGAGGACGCGAAGACGAGCAACAAACTCCAAAGCAGGGGCACCAAGTGAGGCTGGGACAGGCCTGAAAATGGGCCTTGATGCCCACAAACCCTTCTGGCTTTGGTTCCTGATCTTGGGCCCAAGGAGCTACAACAGGCGGCTGGTTCGGCCACGGCTTACGACCAGTCTTGGCGGCCGCGGGTGGGGGTGCAGGCTCGGCTTGACGGGCTGAGCTGCGCTGCTGGTGTGACATCTGGAAATTTCAATTCTGTTTTCAATTCAATAAATTGGGTCTTTCATCGACGTGCCTATAGTGCTATTCTCTGAGCTGATCACTCGTGAGATAACTAGACTATATGGATAAGTTATTAAATGATTTTAACGCAATAGACTTGAGAATTCGACTAAGATTTGACTGCTCGATTGTGCTAAATTGCAAGGGTTATTACGGCACAATTAAAAATCGATCAAAGACAATAGAGGTGTGTGATTAAGTGTAGGTGATTCCACCTAATTGCAAAATTCTCGTCAATCGACACTAGATTGATTTTCTGTCCTTTTGGGTACCTTGTGTCTGTAATTGAAACGTTGAGATTTTCACGACAACTGAGAGTCGCCAATGTGTCGAAGATGTATATTGTGGCTCGACAATAATCAACCATGGGTCAATTGCACTAAAAATTCTTAAAAGCTACCCAGTAGGTTAGATCACGCTAAAATTGCATTAGATTGAAATTAATCGCTATTTTGAACCCGATTTCAGAAATTGAAAGTTCTATCATGTCATGACTTATTTTGGAACGTCTACTCATCATTCGAAGAATTTTTGACAATTTTGGGATTTTTACAGGAAATTGATACGGACGTTTCGGAAAAGAACGGAAATTCATATGGGCCGAATTGAAGGGATTTTTGACTTGCAAACCGAGCTACATGGTGAAAGGGAATTGTAGAAATTATGTGGGCTTTTTCTTCATCAAATCTGGACATCAAATTGAAGAATTTGGGTGGAAATTGAAGCTCAAATTGAAGAATTCGGAACTAGGCTTGGGGCAGCAATTTTTGGCATCAAATCAAATTATTTTGGGTGTTTATTTTACAAGAAAGTATTATTGGACCAAGAGATAAGTTTGAGGGCTTTAAGGGGACCAAGCATTGAATTATTTAGATAATCCTTGTTGCCTATTCTCCCCCCTTCTCTCAATCTTCCTCGACACGCTCATCCGCCGCCCTTCCCCTTCATTGCTTTTCCATTTCATTTTCATCTTCTCGCTTTTACTTCTCCTTCATCTTTCCTTCGAAGACCCAGCCGTCCCTGCCTTCTTTCATTTTCTCTTTTGTTTCATTGCTTAGCATCCACCGAATTAAGCCAGCATCCAGCCGCCCCACTCCACTACTTTTTGTCTCCGTTGGTCAACACTCACTTCACCGAAGCCATTTGTTGACCGCTCCATCTCCACCGAGCGCTAGCTACCCACGTCCGAAGCTGCTGCCTGTTCGTCCATCTCCATCGAACCAACGCCACCCCACCATTTGTCCATCTCCACCAAGCTTCGTTGCCACGTCTAGCTTTCAGCCGAAATGAGCCGCTTGAAGCTGCAAGTCAAGCGGCAGCAAAGCTTAGCCAAATTCAGCCCTTGGCCGTGAGCTTTGTGAGCCATTTTTCGGGCCCGATCCGTGCCCCGTTGGTGTCGCCATTTTGGGACTTGTTGATCCTTAATGCGTCCTCGTCGTTTTGGTCCGAGCGGATTGCAAATCAATTAAGTTTAACTTATTAATCCTTGCTATTTTGTGCAATTGAGTGTGATTCGTGATTTTGGGTAATTATCCCAAAATTTAATAATTTTGGTAATTAATTACAAAACTACCGGGCGTCGGTCTGCAGTGCCAAAAATGTATTTTGAGACTGCTGAGTTTAGTTGGATTTTCAAAAGTGAAAATATTGTATTTTGGCTAAGGTCGACCAAATACCCACACATGATTATTTTTGTCGAGTATTTTGAATACGAAGAAAATAGGTCATGGTGTTATGTTAATTGAGGAAATTAAGTGTGAAACTCAATGTCATGGACCGTGGATGAATAATCGTGTGATCATATGGGTGAGTTTAAGAAGACCGCCGAATGTCTAGTAGGCTACGCCGTTAGGCCAAGATTACCACCTAATAAAGATTGTGCCCATCGGGCCGTGATTACCACCTAATAGAAGTTGTGCGCATTGGGCCGTGATTTATCTAGTTCCATTATGAGACTGCCCAATCTGGAATAGGTTGTGCCGTGAGTGGCCGCGTTTAATAATTAGAATGAGTACTTGATGTGATTGGATTTTACAGCTATTACTAAATGGCTTGACCAATAGAAGGTCTGGATGACATGGAATCGACTAGTTCGATTGATCGATGATTCGATCGGCTTGATGATTTGATTGAGTCAAATGATTTGGTGAATATATAAATTGTACTGACGTGCAGGAAGGATTTTAGGCAAAGGTAAGTCCTTTATCTCGTGATTGTGCATAGACAACCCTTATGGGTGTATTTTCTTTCTAGTCGGGGCTTAGCGAGTTGAACTTGCTAAGATGTCATCTCACCCCATTGTGGGATAACATTTTCAAGTCCCTAATTGATAGCTATGGAGGACCCGAAGCTCGGAGTTTAGGAGGTAAAGCTTGAAGAATCGACGATCATGTCTAACTAGCTAGTCGTAGGACAACTCCCTTTTGTTGGGAGCCGATCCCTTTTGGGTGTTTATAAAAAGGTATTTTGTGCAAAGTTGGTCCTACTTTTCTATCCCATTGAATTGTTGTCTGAGGATTATCTATTTGCCTCTGCATATGCATTAAAAATGAATGGGTCGGCAATACGTCTTGGGACGTTGCTATTTAATCGACCAGTGAGGGATGCGCATGCACTCGAGGATCGGGGCGTGTCATCCTCGTTTATGTGGTATCAGAGCATGGTTAATAATTGGAGTGATAAGGTGCGATGGTTCATGGGATAGTTAGTAGGAAAGGCCTTTAATTCATGACTGATGCATGTCTATGATAGTTGATTGATAGAATTGTTTGTTGTTATCACTTGACTTCTAATTCGGTGTGGAATTGGAAGGTAGGTTTTAGTAGAAAGCCTGTAAGATGAGCAATCAAGAGCAGAGGACTCCTAGGAAGAGTACCATTAGGCCTGCAGCTTGGGGTAGAATGCCGATGAGGGTCGGTACCTGAGGAGGCCGCGGTAGAGCGACAGTTGAGGCTAGCGCGAGTGGAGTAGCACCACCTCCTGTTAGTGCTAGGGTCGCAGCCCCTGGTGATCCGAGAACTATTGGGATCATGTAGGCTTTGGATGCGATGAGAGAGATGATGGGGCAGCACGCCCAAAATCAAGCTGCTGCTTTTACCGCCGCCATTGCAGTCGTCGCTACTGCTGCTGCCAATGCTGTTGTTGCTGCCGCACCTGCCGCCATACTTGCTGAAGTTCCGCTAGGGAACATGGTCTGTGGAGATCTCGAGGAACAGTTTTTGAAATTGAACCCACTGAAATTTATTGGTGGAATAGTTTTTGAAATTGAACCAATCGAAGTTTCTGGGGTAGGAGACCCCGAGGCTGCTGTTCTGTGGATCTAAGGACTGGAGAAGACCTATGCATTATTGATGTGCACTAAGACTGAGAAGGTAGTTCTTGTAATCTACCAGCTGGAAGGAGTCGCGAGTACTTGGTGGAGAACCACCTAAGGAGCAATATTTCCTGAAGGTGTAGCCCCAGAGTGGAACGCCTTCGTTGAGGTCTTCAATGGTAAATACTTTTAAGAGACTGCCAGAGAGATGAAGATGGCAGAGTTTTAGTGCCTTTGCCAAGGCTCCATGACTATAGATCAATATGAGGCAAAGTTCACTGAACTATCGCAGTACCCTACTAAACTGGTTGAGAATCCAATGAATCAAGTTAGGAGATTTCGAGATGGACTCAGGCCAGAATTGAAAAGTCCACTGATTTTGCTTAATCTGAGGAATTATAATGATCTGTATGAGTGAGTTTAGATGATCAAGAGAGATTAGAATGAAAGAGCCGCCGCATCTTGATCGCGGTTCGGATTGAGTAGAGAAAGGATCCGATATGGGAAGAGGCCCATGATTAGAGGAAGGTTCCAAGTACCGCCCAACATGAAGGGTAGGATTGGAAAGGCAAGGCCCAGCCAGAATGGCGTGTGTCACTTGTGTGGAAGATAACACAGATTAGCCCCATGCCAATCTAGGCCATGTACTTGTTTTGAGTGTGGCCAGCTAGGTCACATAGCCAGGAACTGTCCTAGAAGATAGAGAAGACTGCAGTAGTTACCGCCGCCACCGATGGATTAGATTAGAGGAATTGCATTGCAGAACGCACCGCATGGTGGACCGATGAGACGCCCAGCTCAGGGAACAATTTATGCCATCACTAGAGGTCAGGCTGAGGACACGCCTGATGTGATCAGAGGTATGGTTTCACTGAACGACCATGCTGCTTATGCTTTATTCGACCTTGGCGCAACTCATTCTTGTATTGCCGAGCAATTTGTTAAGCTGATAAGATAAAGTCATGAGTTGCTGGAGTCAATGGTTAGCATATCTACACTGTTAAAGGATAAATTGTTGTCTGTATTGGATTGTTCTGGTTGCAAGTTGGCGATTGGTGAGCGAGAGGGGAAAATAGACTTGTTAATCCTAGCCATGTATGACTTTGATTTAATAATTGGCATGGACTTGCTCACCAAGCAACAAGTTAAAATGGACTACTATCGTAAGGCGATTCAATTTAATCCGTTAGTGGGTGAGAGCTTCAAGTTTGTCGAGAATCGAGGAGGACCCTCGATTACCCTAATCTCATCGCAGGAGGCAACCCGTTTGTTAGACGGGGGTTGTCAAGGTTACCTGGCGACTGTCGTCGATATGACAATTGAGGAGCTTAAGATCAAAGACATTTCAGTTGTGCAAGAATTTCGAGATGTTTTTCCGAGAGAATTGCCAAGATTGCCACTAGAGAGAGAGATTGAATTTGTGATTGAGCTAGCACTTGGGACAGAGCCAATCTCTATGGCTCATTACTAGATGGCGTTGTCGGAGTTGAAACAACTGAATGTGCAGATGTAGGAATTGTTAGATAAGGGATTTATACATCCCAAAGGCATCACCTTGGGGAGCACCGGTTCTGTTCGTGAAAAGAATGATAGTTCATTGCGTTTGTACATCGACTATCGTCAACTCAATCGTGTGACAATGAAGAACAAGTATCCACTTCTAAGGATTGATGACTTATTTGATCGATTACAAGGAGCGTCGATATTTTTGAAGATCGACTTGAGGATGAGTTATCATCGGGCGAGGATCGGGAAGGAGGACATACCGAAGTCGCATTTCATACTCGATATGGTCATTATGAGTTCACTATAATGCTGTTTGAGTTGACGAATGCTCCAGCTCCTTTCATGGATTTCATGAACCGAGTGTTCAAAGAATATCTAGATTAATTCATGATTGTGTTCATCGATGATATTCTAGTGTATTTGAAGAATGATAAAGAGCATGAGAGTCATCCGAGATTGGTACCGCAGACTCGAGGGTTCATTAGTTGTACGCCAAGTTCGGGAAGTGCGAGTTTTGGTTGACTTATGTTACTTTCCTAGGTCATGTGATTTCAGGCGAAGGAATCTCCGTGGACCCGTCTAAGACTGAAGCAGTGATCAACTGGCCGAGACCGACTACAGTGACAGAGATCAAAAGTTTTCTAGGTTCGGCAGGTTACTATAGATGGTTTGTGGAAGGGTTTTCAGCCTTAGCGTCGCCTTTGACTAGACTCCTGAAGAAAGAAGAGAAATTTGTTTGGACAGACAAGTGCGAGCGTAGTTTTCAAGAGCTTAAGAAGAAGCTGACTACCACTCCTGTACTGACCATTCCATTTGGTCCTAGAGGATACGAGATCTATAGTGATGCATCGTTTAGAGGATTATGTTACGTGTTGATGCAACATGGCAGGATTGTTGCATACGCCTCCCATCGCTGAGGCCTCATGAACCGAACTACCCGACGCATGACTTATAACTTGCGGTAATTATTTTCACTCAAGATTTGGAGACATTATTTGTGTGGAGAAAGATTCCGGATCTTCATTGACCATCAAAGTCTCAAGTACTTATTCTCTCAGAATAAGTTGAATAGGAGACAGCGCTGTGGGATGGAACTTCTAAAAGACTACGAGACGCCGTCTCATCCCGTTGTGGGATAATATTTGCAGGTCCTTAATTGACAGTGTTGGAGGACCCGAAGCCTGGAGTTTAGGAGATGAAGCCCGAGGAATCGGCGATCATGTCCGACTAGCTAGTTGTAGGACAATTCTCTTTTGTCGGGAGCTGATCCCTTTTGTAAACCGTTGTGTATAGACTTGTGTGTTTATAAAAAGGTGTTTTATGGAAAGTTGGTCCTACCTTTTTATCCCATTGAATTTTTGTCTGAGGATTATTTATTTGCTTCCGCATGTGCATTAAAAATGAATGGGTTGGTGAAGCGTCCTAGGACGTCGCTTTTTAATTGACCAGTGAGGGATGGGCACACGCTCAAGGATCAAGGTGTGACAACTAGGCTCGTTGGATTGGTGGAGTAGAAGCTGAAATGGGTTGCAATTGTGGGCTGCCTCGAGGTGGAGCTACGGGGTCAACACCAAAGGAAGAAGCTTCATTGGTTGATTGGTGGAACGAAGCGGCTGAGTCAGTGGAGTGTGCTGGCGTGAGTGGATTCGAGCATGGCAACTGAAGGAAAGAAAATCGGTGGGGTACGGTGGGGCAGCAAACATGTAGGGAAAACAAAAATGAAAGAGAAGCGGCTAAGGGGAAAGGATAAAGGAGCAGATGGTTATTGGCCAGGAGGAGAAAAACATGCGAAAAGAAAAAGACAGAGAGAGGAGAGAGAGAGAAAGAGAGAGAGAGAGAGAGAGAGAGAGATAAGAAGGGGAGTTTGTCGGCTAAAGGGGGATGTGCAAAAATAAGAAAAAGAAAGAGAGGGAGATGTGCGAATTGGAGGGGCGAAGGAGGGGGAGGGAAAATTTTAAATAAAACATCTTATACTCATCAAGTCTTGGTCTCACAAGCTCTCATTGAATCCAATTTAGTCCCCAAAAATCCTCATGCTAAAATACTTGATCCTCACTTACTTTCTTGCACCATAATTCCCCCACATAACAAATCTTGGGCAGCAAAAATGACCATTTCCCTCAATTTCGAATTCTTTTTCCATTTTCCCGAAATCCGATTTCTTAACAAATCTCTTCGATTGATGTCCAATTTTGTTAAAGAAAATGCTCACACAATTTCCTTTCACCAAGTAGCTCACACCGGAGGCCAAAAATCCCTTCAAATTGGCCAATCCGAATTTCGCCCGTTTTTTGATTCTCCAAATTGATTTTTCGTAAAAATCCCGAACTCACCGAAAATTCCTCAAAAGATGAGTCAACGTTCCTAAAATAACTCATGACATGACAGAACTTTCAATTTCTGAAATCGGGTTCAAATTTGCGGTTAATTTCAATCTGGCGCGATTTTCGCGTGACCTAGCCTACCGATTAGCTTTTAGAAATTTTTGGTGCAATTGACCCGTAGTTGATTTTCTTCAAGCCACAACGTACCTCTTCGATACATTGGCGACTCTTGGTGGTTGTTAAAATCTCAAGGTTTCAAATACAGGCACAGGATACCCAAAATGACAGAAAATCGGTCTAGTGCCAATCGACAAGAATTTTGCAATCAGGTAGAATCACCCACACTTTGATTACACATCGCAGTTGAATCGACCTATCTCCGGCCTCTAATTGATTTTTAATTGTGTTGTAATGACCTTTGTTTAGCACGGTCGCGCGGTCGATTCTTGATCGAATTCTCAAGTTTATTGCATTAAGATCACTTAACGACTTCACATGATAGGCTAGTTATCTGATGAGTGGCCATCTCAGAGAACAAAACTATAGTCGCGTCGATGAAAGGCTCAATTTATCCAATTGAAATCAGAATTTGAAAATTAGGATGTCATAGTATGCTTCCCACTATCGTGCTTATCGAACTTTTTTTGCTATGACTGTTCATCTAATCTAATTCCTTAACTTCTTCTAGTACTTGAAATGTGTCAAATGACTGCTTTACTTGATTAGGATCTTAATGGTGATATAGCTAGTACGATTACCTAGAGGGGGGTGAATAGGTATAAAAGATTTTTCTTTTGATAATTACACACTATTTAGATAAATAAACGATTTGCAGCAATTAAGAAAAACAATCGTAAGACTCGAGTAAGGGAAAGAGAGAATTAGACACGAGGTTTATAGTGGTTCGGCTTGTGTCAAGCCTACGTCCACTCTTCGCACCGACAGCCAATTGGCTGGATTCCACTATGAACAAAGAGATGTTACAAAGGTGATGATCTTCCTTGACTTCTTGGTGTAGACGATCTTCCACACTCTCAAGGTGTCACTAGAAATGAACACTCTCTGTGTTTACAATTTCGCTCAAAATGGTCTCGACTAATAATCAAGGATCTTCGTACTGGAATTTTTCTATCAATCACACTCTCTAAAACAACTGGAATGTCTTCATTTTATACTCCTTTATGCCATCATAGCCGTTGGCACTTACCAAAGGAATTCCTCCAATCTACCCGTTGGACGGAATCAATTACGAAGATCATTCGAGCTATTTAAGGAGTCTCGGCGATAGCCCATCAATCCCGTTCGCCCATACAATCGGGATCTTGGTTTCCAAGAATAGAACATTCCAAGAATACTTCGACAACCATCGGATCTTTAATCGATCTAGATAAGAACAAACAAAGACTCCGAGATGTTTATCCAACCAAGGGATCTTTTCCGGAGGATAGGATCGAATCCTCAACCATAAGCTTCGGCTCTGGATTTCCTTTGCTACTGGAATAGAAAGACTGTCAGTGAGAATAGTCTTGAGTCTTGAGTCTTGAGTCTTGAGTCTTGAGATAATAAAGTCTTGAGACTTTAATCTTCGGTCTCCGAATATCCAGACTTAGACTGATAGAAACGTTTTGTCACCTTCAAAAGACTCGGAAAGATTTCTCCAACAATCTCCCCCTTTTTGATGGTGACAAAACTTCCTTGTAGATTTGAACAACTTTGACCTGCAAAAACATTTCTCAAGCAATATGGCTAACTCACAAATATTAATAAAACAACCACATTCTCGCATCCACAAAGAAATTGGTTAGTCTTTCGTGAGTAATACCATAAAACAACACTTGATATGAACGCAACCAGTCAAGCATTTAAATCCACAGTCAAGAGTACTCAAGTCAAACTCAAAAAAATGACTACACATAACCACAAATTCAAAGATTAAAAGATAAAATGATGTTTGAAGGTTGATGGTGTTGATTGTTCAAATTGATTCTCCCCTTTTTGTCATCATGAAAAAGTGAGAAAGGGATCAAGTCTCGCTTGGGAATGCGAACGATTTGGAAATCTCCCATAGACTGGACTAAGCCTTCTAGCCTCTTCAAGTCTTCCCTTAACTGAGCTACCTCCTCTCCTTTTGCATTTGCTTGAAGTTGTAGAGCGAGGTCTTTCATTCTGTCCTCCAGGGGTAATCAAGATGCTTGGCCAAAGCATTCTTGATGGATTGAATCTCATAGTCTAGAGCAAAAATCTGTCCCCGCATATCCATAAGAATATCAATAATACGACGAAAATCTGCTAAGTTATCCGTCTGTGTACTTGCATCGCCTTTTCGATGGAGTGAATGCGTACGTTGTAGCTTCCGTGAAATCATGCAGATTTGGGTTCGAAGTATCGTGTCCTTCTTCGTGCAATTTAGAAACCCGAACTTCTTCCTCGTCTCTCGGAGATGATCTCGGACCTTCACCGTTGGCAGCATGTGGTGAAGACCTTTCTTGCTCGCCAACTCCCCCGTCTCTAGGACATCACAAGGAGAATAGTGATGATCATGTTCTTGATCTCCCTTATCTCCGTAGTCCGATACTGACTGTTCTTTCTCTCCTCCTCTCTCCTTTTCTCCTTCTTTCTCCTTCTCTCCCTCTTTCTCCTTTTGCCGATCTTCTTCTCGATCTTTGCTTGCTCCTCTTCCTCTCTCTCGTTCCCGTTGAAGTTCTCGTTGATCGAGGCACGTAACGTCCGGTTCTTGTTAAAGCAACGATTGTGGGATCCTCATCTTCTTCATCTTCATCCTCTAAGATGAGAGTCCTTTTCTTCTTCCTCGATGGGGTTCCAACAATTTCTTTTCCTTTTCTTTTTGAAGCGAGATGGGACAGAGTCTTCACTCGAATTTCTCCATTGCCTTTGCAAGCTCTTGTAGACGCATCTTCGTCGGCATCTTCAAACCTACCACCATCTTATCGCACGGTCGAACACAAAGTGAATGGGGCGGTTCAATATTCATGTGTCTAAAGATCTTGGTCACTGCACTGTGATAAGGCAATTGTCCCTTGTCTTTTGACACCGCTCCGTACATATGGAAAAGAATCGTGTGCGGGAGAGAGAACTTCCTTCCGAGTTGATTGCATACATCAACTTTGCTTCGAATAAGACACGAAGTCTTTGATGTAGACTTTGGTCCGAGACAGCTTGATTACGATCTTATGAAGCACAATGTTGATTGCATTCATCCTGGAATAGGTAACTCTCTTGTCTCGTGTCCCTATCCTTGACAAGATCCGAGTAGTACGTGCGGGTGAGACTTTAATTGGAAGATAACGCCCTCGTTCAACTCCAACAATGTCCGCCAACATATTCACATCTACCACGTAGACTTTGTCTCGAACATCGAACGAAATTCTATTCGCATCCAAAAAGCTCGATTTGAATAGAAATAAGCGGTTAAATGAGCGTACCCGTCCGTAGAGTCGAGCAAAATTCTCTAGTTGAAGCAAGTTCAACTTCTCTCTCAAGTTCATGTTGATGGCGTCTAGAAAATCAAAATCAACACTTCGAGGGTTTATCACCCCTCTTTTCAACAAATTCGCCATATACTTTCTCCTGTTCCTCGGATTTAAACAAATCCAATCGATTTCCTTTCGTCTTCGCTGCCACACCCATTCTCGGTTGAAACTCAAGGAACATTTTATCATCATCGTTCCCGTCAATTAAATTTTGTCCGGCACACGAGGATCACTTGGAATATTTGCAAGTGCATCCTCTCGCTTTTCCTTTCGGAGCAATTCCTAACTCCTCCATTTTCCGCAGAAAAGATATTCATTTCCATAGTTCTTATCCTTAAGGAAATCGTCTATGTAATTCAAAGGTGTACCGGTGATTTTCAACGCACGATAAAGCTTGTAGATATAAGAGGGTTTTTGGACTCTTACGGGGTCGGCGTCCTCGATTATCTCTTCTTCAAGATGATGACTTTCACCATGTGGGGTAGGAGGCGATGAATGACGTGGATGAGAACGAATCGGACTTTGTTGCCGACTTGAAAAGTCTTCCTCCTCGCAAGATCGAAGTGTATTGGTCCCTTCTCCATTCTTTGTGGACCCCGCTTGCTATTCTTGATGATTTCCTCGAAGAAGACATTCTTCTTTGTCGATTTGAGAGATTCCTTCGATTGCTTCCCAAAGAAAAATGACCACTTTCTCGACGATGAACAAGAGATTGAAACAGTTCGGGGAAGAGTACTTTTTAGGGTTTTGACGATTGTGAAAAAGCTGTATATATATATTTAACTCACTTTTTGAAAGAGGAAGTTCAATCGTCGCAGGGAAAGAGTACGATCATTTCTTTTGAAAATCAATAACTGCCAAAATTAATCTTTTTGAAAAGACAAGTTTTTGATTTTCACACGTATAATAACTCGAACAAAATCGTACCTTTTCGAGTTCGAATAGCCACTTACGCCTATAGCCATGAATGTCCGAGTCCGAAGATCTTGAGACGAGAGATTAGAGTCTAAGGATTGTTGAGTCTTTAGACTTTAACTTCTTCAAGCTTCAAAATGTTGAGTCTTGAACGGATAGCGTCAAATTGATTTTTCTCCAAAGGCTTTGTGAAAATATCCGCTAGTTGACTTTTTGAATCAACAAATTGAATCGAGATTTCTCCGTTTTGAATATGATCTCTAATGAAGTGGTGTCGAATCTCAATATGCTTTGCTCTTGAATGAAGAATTGGATTTTTGGTAAGATTGATCGCGCCGGTGTTGTCACATCTCGATTTCGTGGATGAGTCTTCAATGCCAAAGTCTTGTAGCTGTTGTTTGATCCATAGAATTTGCGAACAAAGAACTTCCAAGAGCTACATACTCGCTTCGTTGTTGAAAGAGCCACGGTACTTTGTTTCCTTGAAAACCAAGATACTTGTTCTATTTCCAAGTAACCGACAAGTTCCGGAAGTGCTCTTTCTATCGACTCGCAACCGCCGATCTCGCATCCGAGTAGTACCCTTAAGATCAAAGTCTCCCTTCTTTAGATACCGAGACCGATGCTTGAGGATGAGGCAATGTATTTGATAATTCGTTTCACGGCATTGAGATGTGATTCTCTAGGATCCGATTGAAACCTAGCACGTACACAAACACTTAACAAAATATCGTCTAGAAGCAAGATAAAGAAGTGAACCAATCATGCTCCTATATAGCTTTTGGTCTACTTTCTTCCCTTCTTCATCCTTATCTATCTTCTGAGAACATGACATTGGTATGTCGGTCTTTTTGCAATTTTCCAATCCAAATCTTTTGACAAGATCATTTGCATACTTTTCTTGATGAATAAAAGTTCCTTCCTTCATTTGCTTTACTTGGAGTCCAAGAAAGAATGTCAATTCTCCCATCATACTCATTTCAAACTCATCCCGCATAGACTTAGAAAATTTCTTGCATAGGCTTTCATTAGGAGATCCAAATATAATATCGTCTACATATATTTGAACCAAAAAAGCTTTTGTTTTCCTTTTTGATAAATAAGGTAGTATCTACTTTACCTTTGACAAAACCGTTCAGTATTAGGAACTTACTTAGCCTATCATACCAAGCTCGAGGTGCTTGCTTTAAACCATACAAGGCCTTTTCGCCTAAAGACTCGAATCCGGCTTCTTTGGGTCTTCAAATCCAGGTGGTTGTTCCACATAAACTTCCTCATGGATGAATCCATTTAGAAATGCACTCTTGACGTCCATTTGGAATAACCTGAAATTTTATAACAAGCAAACGCAAGTAATAGACGAATAGCTTCTAACCTTGCTACCGGTGCGTAGGTCTCATCATAGTCTATTCCTTCCTCTTGCGTGTATCCTTTGGCCACGAGTCTGGCTTTGTTCCGTACGACTTTTCCATCCTCGTTCATCTTGTTTCTGAATACCCATTTGGTTCCAATAACAGTTTTACCTTTTGGTTTTGATGTCAAATCCTGGACATCATTGAGGTTAAACTGCGAGTTCTTCTTGCATAGCTTCAATCCAGCTTTCATCGATAAAGCTTCTTCTATGCTTTTTGGTTCAATTTCGTAGATTAGTGCCACAAAGACTAGATTCTTCACGTCTTTTTGATCTCGGTGCGGATTCCTTCATTGATTTCACCGATAATGAGATCTTCGGGATGACTGGATTTGTGCTTCCAAGATTCTTGGTTGATTTTCCCGGTTGATGATCTCTTTCTTTATTTGAATCTTCAAGAACATTTTGATGATGGACTTCCGTAGACCGAGATGCTTCTTGAGTTGTAAGACTTGAAAGATTCGGAGATGATTCGGACTCTTCATATTGAGTCGACTAGATTCAACTTGCGTTGAGTCTTGAAATTTGACATTCATAGATTCCTCCACCGATTGGCTTTTGTTGTTAAAGACTCGTAAGCCTTGCTTGTCATAGAATATCCAAGGAAAATGCCTTCATCCGATCTTTCTTCAAACTTACCAACTCGATCATTTGCATTTTTCAAAATAAAGCATTTACAACCGAACACATGAAAATATGAGACAAGAGGCTTCTTACCTTTGAATAATTCATAGGGGGTTTTCTCTAAAATGGGTCTTAGAAAGACTCTATTGATAATGTAACATGCTTTGTTGAAAAACAGCTTCAAATTTCAAAATCGAGAAGAAATTTTACTTTCAATTAAAAGTGTTCTAGCCATTTCTTGAAGAGATCTATTCTTTCTTTCCACAACTCCATTTTGTTCGAGTATATGGAGAGGAAAATACATGATTAAAACCAGATTTATCACAAAACTTTGTAAAGTTTTGGTTTTCGAATTCACTTCCATGATCTGTTCTAATACTTGAAATAGCACATCCTTTTTCATTTTGAACCTTTTTAGCAAACTTTTCAAAGTACGAAAAGGTTTCGACTTACTTGCAAGAAAGTATACCTGTGTAAAACGAGTAATCATCTACAATTACTAGACAATATTTCTTACCTCCAATGCTCGGGTTCTTGTTGGTCCAAAGAGATCCATATGCAAAAGAACTGGAGAACATGATTAGTAGAGATATGTTTTATAGGCTTAAAAGAATTTCTTACCTGTTTTCCCGAGAATACATGGTGTGCATGAGTCAGACTTTTGATAAGGCAGTTTTGGTAGTCCTTGAACAAGCTTCTTTGATGATATTTTGGCTAATTGCTTCATGTTGACATGGCCAAGCTTTCTATGCCATAAGACTTCTTCATCTTGAATTGAGATGAGACATTGCGTTTCATTTGGTCTTACATCAAGAAGATAGATATTTCCATGCCTTCGACCCATGAAAGACTCGAGTTGAGTCTTTACTTATTCCGTAACATATCCCTTCTTGAAAAGAGATCTTGAACCCAAGATCACACAGTTGGCTAATGCTTTGAGAAGATTATAGTTGAGTCCTTCCACTAAAGAAACATTGCTTATTGTGAGATTTCCAATTTTAACAGTTCCAAATCCCACAATGCTTCCTTTGTCAAGTTTCCACCAAATGAAACTTTTCCACCGTTTACTTGAACAATCTTTATAAAGCAATTTGAGTCTCCTGTCATGTGTCTTGAGCATCCGCTGTCAAGATACCATTTTACCTTCTTTTGACAGAGACCTGTAATCAAAAGAGAGTTTCAAGCTTTCTTTGGTACCCAAATTTTCTTGGGTCCTTTGGTGTTAGTAGGAAAAACATTATTAGGCCATACCCTTTTAACAAAGGCTTCCGGATCATAGGACATTCTTTTTCAAAGTGATCTTGACTGCTACACTTTGAACACCTTAGAGCATTTCGACCGACAGACTTTACAAAAACCCTTTTGAAATGATTTTTGTATGCTTCTCTCGATGGTCTCTTCTTGATTCTTTCTTTTACTTTCGGAAAATCAATCAAAGGGATTGTTTCGCTGTCATGCCTAAACCAGACTTGTTGAAGTAAGGTCTTTGACCGAAAGAACTTTCTCAAGTTTTTCGAGACCCTATTGAAAATTTCTTTGAAATATTTGATAAGTCGGTTTTCAAGAAAGCATTTTCTTTTGAAAGTTTATCTTCATTCTCTTTAAGAGTAGAAACATTCAAGTCTAGACTTTTCACTTTTTCTTCTAAAATATTTTCCTTTCGTTTTAAAGCCGAGTTTTCCTTTTCGCCCGGAAATCTTTTTGAGAGAAGTCTTAAGACCGAAACATAATTCATCAATATATTTAGAGACTTTGACAGAATTTTAAAATCACTTACCTCAAATTCACCACTGTCCGAATCCGATCCAGTCCGAGTCCGATTGTGCCATTAGACATAGATTGGCATATTCTTCATCACTTTCTTCACACTCGTTTCGCTCCAGTTTCGGCTTTGAGAGCTTTTCGAGATTTTTCGGTTTTTCTCTCTTCTTCTTCGAAGAGGACAGTTGGGTCCGATGTGTCCCTTTTCTTACATTCGAAGCGTACTACATCTTTGTTTGGTTCCTCATCGCATACTTGGTTTGCTGTTTCGAAAACTTTGTTTTCTTGAGTTGAACCTTCTTCCTTTTCTATTCAGCTTTCAATCTTCTTATCATAAGAGCAAGCTCCTCATCATCCGCATCTTCTTCGAATCAGTATCATCGAGTCATCATTAGATCTTAATGCAATGGATTTCTTACCTCTTGGATCTTCGTCTTCATTCATTCGCTCCACTTCGTAAGACTGAAGAGTTCCAATCAGCTCATCTACAGATAATGGCATAATTCTTTGCATCTCTCGTATTGAAGTCTTTATATGATTCCAATCCTTGGAGAGTCCTCTCAAAGAACTTGTTCACCTTCATAGGATCGTAATTTTCTGTCCTTGATTATCAAGTCCATTGACAATATCTCAGTAAACGGCTAAACATGTTAGTTATAGATTCTCCCGTTTCATTTTGAAGGCTTCGTATTGACCAAGAAGAATATTAATTCTGGTTTCCTTCACTCGGTCTGTCCCTTCATAGGTGATATGTAATCTATCCCAGACTTCTTTTGCTGTGACACAAGAAGATATTCTGTTATATTCAGTTGTCAAGGTTACCTGGCGACTGTCGTGGATATGACAATTGAGGAGCTTAAGATCAAAGACATTTCGGTTGTGCAAGAATTTCGAGATGTTTTTCCGAGAGAATTGCCAAGATTGCCACTAGAGAGAGAGATTGAATTTGTGATTGAGCTAGCACTTGGGACAGAGCCAATCTCTATGGCTCATTACTAGATGGCGTTGTCGGAGTTGAAACAACTGAATGTGCAGATGTAGGAATTGTTAGATAAGGGATTTATACATCCCAGTGCATCACCTTGGGGAGCACCGGTTCTGTTCGTGAAAAAGAATGATAGTTCATTGCGTTTGTACATCGACTATCGTCAACTCAATCGTGACAATGAAGAACAAGTATCCACTTCTAAGGATTGATGACTTATTTGATCAGTTACAAGGAGCGTCGATATTTTTGAAGATCGACTTGAGGATGAGTTATCATCAGCTGAGGATCAGGAAGGAGGACATACCGAAGTCAGCATTTCATACTCGATATGGTCATTATGAGTTCACTATAATGCTTTTTTGAGTTGACGAATGCTCCAGCTCCTTTCATGGATTTCATGAACCGAGTGTTCAAAGAATATCTAGATTAATTCATGATTGTGTTCATCGATGATATTCTAGTGTATTTGAAGAATGATAAAGAGCATGAGAGTCATCCGAGATTGGTACCGCAGACTCGAGGGTTCATTAGTTGTACGCCAAGTTCGGGAAGTGCGAGTTTTGGTTGACTTATGTTACTTTCCTAGGTCATGTGATTTCGGCGAAGGAATCTCCGTGGACCCGTCTAAGATCGAAGCAAGATCAACCGGCCGAGACCGACTACAAGTGATGAGATCAAAAGTTTTCTAGGTTCGGCAAAGTTACTATAGATGGTTTGTGGAAGGGTTTTCAGCCTTAGCGTCGCCTTTGACTAGACTCCTGAAGAAAGAAGAGAAATTTGTTTGGACAGACAAGTGCGAGCGTAGTTTTCAAGAGCTTAAGAAGAAGCTGACTACCACTCCTGTACTGACCATTCCATTTGGTCCTAGAGGATACGAGATCTATAGTGATGCATCGTTTAGAGGATTATGTTACGTGTTGATGCAACATGGCAGGATTGTTGCATACGCCTCCCATCGCTGAGGCCTCATGAACCGAACTACCCGACGCATGACTTATAACTTGCGGTAATTATTTTCACTCTGAAGATTTGGAGACATTATTTGTGTGGAGAAAGATTCCAGATCTTCATTGACCATCAAAGTCTCAAGTACTTATTCTCTCAGAATAAGTTGAATAGGAGACAGCGCTGTGGGATGGAACTTCTAAAAGACTACGAGACGCCGTCTCATCCCGTTGTGGGATAATATTTGCAGGTCCTTAATTGACAGTGTTGGAGGACCCGAAGCCTGGAGTTTAGGAGATGAAGCCCGAGGAATCGGCGATCATGTCCGACTAGCTAGTTGTAGGACAATTCTCTTTTGTCGGGAGCTGATCCCTTTTGTAAACCGTTGTGTATAGACTTGTGTGTTTATAAAAAGGTGTTTTATGGAAAGTTGGTCCTACCTTTTTATCCCATTGAATTTTTGTCTGAGGATTATTTATTTGCTTCCGCATGTGCATTAAAAATGAATGGGTTGGTGAAGCGTCCTAGGACGTCGCTTTTTAATTGACCGGAGGGATGGGCACACGCTCAAGGATCAAGGTGTGACAACTAGGCTCGTTGGATTGGTGGAGTAGAAGCTGAAATGGGTTGCAATTGTGGGCTGCCTCAGAGGTGGAGCTACGGGGTCAACACCAAAGGAAGAAGCTTCATTGGTTGATTGGTGGAACGAAGCGGCTGAGTCAGTGGAGTGTGCTGGCGTGAGTGGATTCGAGCATGGCAACTGAAGGAAAGAAAATCGGTGGGGTACGGTGGGGCAAAGAAACATGTAGGGAAAACAAAAATGAAAGAGAAGCGGCTAAGGGGAAAGGATAAAGGAGCAGATGGTTATTGGCCAGAGGAGAAAAACATGCGAAAAGAAAAAGACAGAGAGAGGAGAGAGAGAGAAAAGAGAGAGAGAGAGAGAGAGAGAGATAAGAAGGGGAGTTTGTCGGCTGAAGGGGGATGTGCAAAAATAAGAAAAAGAAAGAGAGGGAGATGTGCGAATTGGAGGGGCGAAGGAGGGGGAGGGAAAATTTTAAATAAAACATCTTATACTCATCAAGTCTTGGTCTCACAAGCTCTCATTGAATCCAATTTAGTCCCCAAAAATCCTCATGCTAAAATACTTGATCCTCACTTACTTTCTTGCACCATAATTCCCCCACATAACAAATCTTGGGCAGCAAAAAATGACCATTTCCCTCAATTTCGAATTCTTTTTCCATTTTCCCGAAATCCGATTTCTTAACAAATCTCTTCGATTGATGTCCAATTTTGTTAAAGAAAATGCTCACACAATTTCCTTTCACCAAGTAGCTCACACCGGAGGCCAAAAATCCCTTCAAATTGGCCAATCCGAATTTCAGTTCGTTTTTTGATTCTCCAAATTGATTTTTCGTAAAAATCCCGAACTCACCGAAAATTCCTCAAAAGATGAGTCAACGTTCCTAAAATAACTCATGACATGACAGAACTTTCAATTTCTGAAATCGGGTTCAAATTTGCGGTTAATTTCAATCTGGCGCGATTTTCGCGTGACCTAGCCTACCGATTAGCTTTTAGAAATTTTTGGTGCAATTGACCCGTAGTTGATTTTCTTCAAGCCACAACGTACCTCTTCGATACATTGGCGACTCTTGGTGGTTGTTAAAATCTCAAGGTTTCAAATACAGTACGGGATACCCAAAATGACAGAAAAATCGGTCTAGTGCCAATCGACAAGAATTTTGCAATCGTAGAATCACCCACACTTTGATTACACATCGCAGTTGAATCGACCTATCTCCGGCCTCTAATTGATTTTTAATTGTACTGTAATGACCTTTGTTTAGCACGGTCGCGTGGTCGATTCTTGATCGAATTCTCAAGTTTATTGCATTAAGATCACTTAACGACTTCACATGATAGGCTAGTTATCTGATGAGTGGCCATCTCAGAGAACAAAACTATAGTCGCGTCGATGAAAGGCTCAATTTATCCAATTGAAATCAGAATTTGAAAATTAGGATGTCATAGTATGCTTCCCACTATCGTGCTTATCAGAACTTTTTTGTTGCTATGACTGTTCATCTAATCTAATTCCTTAACTTCTTCTAGTACTTGAAATGTGTCAAATGACTCGCTTTACTTGATTAGGATCTTAATGGTGATATAGCTAGTACGATTACCTAGAGGGGGGTGAATAGGTATAAAAGATTTTTCTTTTGATAATTACACACTATTTAGATAAATAAACGATTTGCAGCAATTAAGAAAAACAATCGTAAGACTGAGTAAGGGAAAGAGAGAATTAGACACGAGGTTTATAGTGGTTCGGCTTGTGTCAAGCCTACGTCCACTCTTTCGCACCGATGCCCAATTGGCTGGATTCCACTATGAACAAAGAGATGTTACAGTGATGATCTTCCTTGACTTCTTGGTGTAGACGATCTTCCACACTCTCAAGGTGTCACTAGAAATGAACACTCTCTCGTGTTTACAATTTCGCTCAAAATGGTCTCGACTAATAATCAAGGATCTTCGGACTCTGGAATTTTTCTATCAATCACACTCTCTAAAACAACCGGAATGTCTTCATTTTATACTCCTTTATGCCATCATAGCCGTTGGCACTTACCAAAGGAATTCCTCCAATCTACCCGTTGGACGGAATCAATTACGAAGATCATTCGAGCTATTTAAGGAGTCTCGGCGATAGCCCATCAATCCCGTTCGCCCATACAATCGGGATCTTGGTTTCCAAGAATAGAACATTCCAAGAATACTTCGACAACCATCGGATCTTTAATCGATCTAGATAAGAACAAACAAAGACTCCGAGATGTTTATCCAACCAAGGGATCTTTTCCGAGAGGATAGGATCGAATCCTCAACCATAAGCTTCGGCTCTGGATTTCCTTTGCTACCGGAATAGAAAGACGTCGCTGAGAATAGTCTTGAGTCTTGAGTCTTGAGTCTTGAGTCTTGAGATAATAAAGTCTTGAGACTTTAATCTTCGGTCTCCGAATATCCAGACTTAGACGATAGAAACGTTTTGTCGCCTTCAAAAGACTCGGAAAGATTTCTCCAACAATCTCCCCTTTTTGATGGTGACAAAACTTCCTTGTAGATTTGAACAACTTTGACCTCGCAAAACATTTCTCAAGCAATATGGCTAACTCACAAATATTAATAAAACAACCACATTCTCGCATCCACAAAGAAATTGGTTAGTCTTTCGTGAGTAATACCATAAAACAACACTTGATATGAACGCAACCACCAAGCATTTAAATCCACAAATCAAGAGTACTCAAGTCAAACTCAAAAAAAATGACTACACATAACCACAAATTCAAAGATTAAAAGATAAAATGATGTTTGAAGGTTGATGGTGTTGATTGTTCAAATTGATTCTCCCCTTTTTGTCATCATGAAAAAGTGAGAAAGGGATCAAGTCTCGCTTGGGAATGCGAACGATTTGGAAATCTCCCATAGACTGGACTAAGCCTTCTAGCCTCTTCAAGTCTTCCCTTAACCGAGCTACCTCCTCTCCTTTTGCATTTGCTTGAAGTTGTAGAGCGAGGTCTTTCATTCTCGTCCTCCGGGGGTAATCAAGATGCTTGGCCAGCATTCTTGATGGATTGAATCTCATAGTCTAGAGCAAAAATCTGTCCCCGCATATCCATAAGAATATCAATAATACGACGAAAATCTGCTAAGTTATCCGTCTGTGTACTTGCATCGCCTTTTCGGATGGAGTGAATGCGGACGTTGTAGCTTCCGTGAAATCATGCAGATTTGGGTTCGAAGTATCGTGTCCTTCTTCGGGCAATTTAGAAACCCGAACTTCTTCTCTCTCGCCGGAGATGATCTCGGACCTTCACCGTTGGCGCATGTGGTGAAGACCTTTCTTGCTCGCCAACTCCCCCTGTCTCTAGGACATCACAAGGAGAATAGTGATGATCATGTTCTTGATCTCCCTTATCTCCGTAGTCCGATACGACTGTTCTTTCTCTCCTCCTCTCTCCTTTTCTCCTTCTTTCTCCTTCTCTCCCTCTTTCTCCTTTTGCCGATCTTCTTCTCTCGATCTTTGCTTGCTCCTCTTCCTCTCTCTCGTTCTCGTTGAAGTTCTCGTGATCGAGGCACGTAACGTCCGGTTCTTGTTAAAGCAACGATTGTGGGATCCTCATCTTCTTCATCTTCATCCTCTAAGATGAGAGTCCTTTTCTTCTTCCTCGATGGGGTTCCAACAATTTCTTTTCCTTTTCTTTTTGAAGCGAGATGGGACAGAGTCTTCACTCTGAATTTCTCCATTGCCTTTGCAAGCTCTTGTAGACGCATCTTCGTCGATCTTCAAACCTACCACCATCTTATCGCACGGTCGAACACAAAGTGAATGGGGCGGTTCAATATTCATGTGTCTAAAGATCTTGGTCACCGCACTGGATAAGGCAATTGTCCCTTGTCTTTTGACACCGCTTTCCGTACATATGGAAAAGAATCGTGTGCGGGAGAGAGAACTTCCTTCCGAGTTGATTGCATACATCAACTTTGCTTCGAATAAGACACGAAGTCTTTGATGTAGACTTTGGTCCGAGACAGTTGATTACGATCTTATGAAGCACAATGTTGATTGCATTCATCCCGGAATAGGTAACTCTCTTGTCTCGTGTCCCTATCCTTGACAAGATCCGAGTAGTACGTGCGGGTGAGACTTTAATTGGAAGATAACGCCCTCGTTCAACTCCAACAATGTCTCGCAACATATTCACATCTACCACGTAGACTTTGTCTCGAACACCGAACGAAATTCTATTCGCATCCAAAAGCTCGATTTGAATAGAAATAAGCGGTTAAATGAGCGTACCCGTCCGTAGAGTCGAGCAAAATTCTCTAGTTGAAGCAAGTTCAACTTCTCTCTCAAGTTCATGTTGATGGCGTCTAGAAAATCAAAATCAACACTTCGAGGGTTTATCACCCCTCTTTTCAACAATCGCCATATACTTTCTCCTGTTCCTCGGATTTAAACAAATCCAATCGATTTCCTTTCGTCTTCGCCGCCACACCCATTCTCGGTTGAAACTCAAGGAACATTTTATCATCATCGTTCCCGTCAATTAAATTTTGTCCAGCACACGAGGATCACTTGGAATATTTGCAAGTGCATCCTCTCGCTTTTCCTTTCGGAGCAATTCCTAACTCCTCCATTTTCCGCAAAAAAGATATTCATTTCCATAGTTCTTATCCTTAAGGAAATCGTCTATGTAATTCAAAGGTGTACCGGTGATTTTCAACGCACGATAAAGCTTGTAGATATAAGAGGGTTTTTGGACTCTTAGGGGTCGGCGTCCTCGATTATCTCTTCTTCAAGATGATGACTTTCACCATGTGGGGTAGGAGGCGATGAATGACGTGGATGAGAACGAATCGGACTTTGTTGCCGACTTGAAAAGTCTTCCTCCTCGCAAGATCGAAGTGTATTGGTCCCTTCTCCATTCTTTGTGGACCCCCTCGCTTGCTATTCTTGATGATTTCCTCGAAGAAGACATTCTTCTTTGTCGATTTGAGAGATTCCTTCGATTGCTTCCCAAAGAAAAATGACCACTTTCTCGACGATGAACAAGAGATTGAAACAGTTCGGGGAAGAGTACTTTTTAGGGTTTTGACGATTGTGAAAAAGCTGTATATATATATTTAACTCACTTTTTGAAAGAGGAAGTTCAATCGTCGCAGGGAAAGAGTACGATCATTTCTTTTGAAAATCAATAATCGCCAAAATTAATCTTTTTGAAAAGACAAGTTTTTGATTTTCACACGTATAATAACTCGAACAAAATCGTACCTTTTCGAGTTCGAATAGCCACTTACGCCTATAGCCATGAATGTCTCGAGTCTCAAGATCTTGAGACGAGAGATTAGAGTCTAAGGATTGTTGAGTCTTTAGACTTTAACTTCTTCAAGCTTCAAAATGTTGAGTCTTGAACGGATAGCGTCAAATTGATTTTTCTCCAAAGGCTTTGTGAAAATATCCGCTAGTTGACTTTTTGAATCAACAAATTGAATCGAGATTTCTCCGTTTTGAATATGATCTCTAATGAAGTGGTGTCGAATCTCAATATGCTTTGCTCTTGAATGAAGAATTGGATTTTTGGTAAGATTGATCGCGCCGGTGTTGTCACATCTCGATTTCGTGGATGAGTCTTCAATGCCAAAGTCTTGTAGCTGTTGTTTGATCCATAGAATTTGCGAACAGCAACTTCCAAGAGCTACATACTCGCTTCGTTGTTGAAAGAGCCACGCATTTTTGTTTCCTTGAAAACCAAGATACTGTTCTATTTCCAAGTAATCGACAAGTTCCGAAGTGCTCTTTCTATCGACTCGCAACCGCCGATCTCGCATCCGAGTACCCCGGAAGATCAAAGTCTCCCTTCTTTAGATACCGAGACCGATGCTTGAGGATGAGGCAATGTATTTGATAATTCGTTTCACGGCATTGAGATGTGATTCTCTAGGATCCGATTGAAACCTAGCAAGACTGCACACACAAACACTTAACAAAATATCGTGGTCTAGAAGCGAAGATAAAGAAGTGAACCAATCATGCTCCTATATAGCTTTTGGTCTACTTTCTTCCCTTCTTCATCCTTATCTATCTTCGAGAGAACATGACATTGGTATGTCGGTCTTTTTGCAATTTTCCAATCCAAATCTTTTGACAAGATCATTTGCATACTTTTCTTGATGAATAAAAGTTCCTTCCTTCATTTGCTTTACTTGGAGTCCAAGAAAGAATGTCAATTCTCCCATCATACTCATTTCAAACTCATCCCGCATAGACTTAGAAAATTTCTTGCATAGGCTTTCATTAGGAGATCCAAATATAATATCGTCTACATATATTTGAACCAAGAAAAAGCTTTTGTTTTCCTTTTTGATAAATAAGGTAGTATCTACTTTACCTTTGACAAAACCGTTCGTATTAGGAACTTACTTAGCCTATCATACCAAGCTCGAGGTGCTTGCTTTAAACCATACAAGGCCTTTTTCGGTCTAAAGACTCGAATCGGCTTCTTTGGGTCTTCAAATCCAGGTGGTTGTTCCACATAAACTTCCTCATGGATGAATCCATTTAGAAATGCACTCTTGACGTCCATTTGGAATAACCTGAAATTTTTATAACAAGCAAACGCAAGTAATAGACGAATAGCTTCTAACCTTGCTACCGGTGCGTAGGTCTCATCATAGTCTATTCCTTCCTCTTGCGTGTATCCTTTGGCCACGAGTCTGGCTTTGTTCCGTACGACTTTTCCATCCTCGTTCATCTTGTTTCTGAATACCCATTTGGTTCCAATAACAGTTTTACCTTTTGGTTTTGATGTCAAATCCCAGACATCATTGAGGTTAAACTGCGAGTTCTTCTTGCATAGCTTCAATCCAGCTTTCATCGATAAAGCTTCTTCTATGCTTTTTGGTTCAATTTCGTAGAGATTAGTGCCACAAAGACTAGATTCTTCACGTCTTTTTGATCTCGGTGCGGATTCCTTCATTGATTTCACCGATAATGAGATCTTCGGGATGACTGGATTTGTGCTTCCGATTCTTGGTTGATTTTCCCGGTTGATGATCTCTTTCTTTATTTGAATCTTCAAGAACATTTTGATGATGGACTTCCGTAGACCGAGATGCTTCTTGAGTTGTAAGACTTGAAAGATCTCGGAGATGATTCGGACTCTTCATATTGAGTCGACTAGATTCAACTTGCGTTGAGTCTTGAAATTTGACATTCATAGATTCCTCCACCGATTGGCTTTTGTTGTTAAAGACTCGTAAGCCTTGCTTGTCATAGAATATCCAAGGAAAATGCCTTCATCTGATCTTTCTTCAAACTTACCAACTCGATCATTTGCATTTTTCAAAATAAAGCATTTACAACCGAACACATGAAAATATGAGACAAGAGGCTTCTTACCTTTGAATAATTCATAGGGGTTTTCTCTAAAATGGGTCTTAGAAAGACTCTATTGATAATGTAACATGCTTTGTTGAAACAAATTGACCAAAAAAATCGAGAAGAAATTTTACTTTCAATTAAAAGTGTTCTAGCCATTTCTTGAAGAGATCTATTCTTTCTTTCCACAACTCCATTTTGTTCGAGTATATGGAGAGGAAAATACATGATTAAAACCAGATTTATCACAAAACTTTGTAAAGTTTTGGTTTTCGAATTCACTTCCATGATCTGTTCTAATACTTGAAATAGCACATCCTTTTTCATTTTGAACCTTTTTAGCAAACTTTTCAAAGTACGAAAAGGTTTCTGACTTACTTGCAAGAAAGTATACCCAGGTAAAACGAGAGTAATCATCTACAATTACTAGACAATATTTCTTACCTCCAATGCTCGGGTTCTTGTTGGTCCAAAGAGATCCATATGCAGCAATCGGAGAACATGATTAGTAGAGATATGTTTTATAGGCTTAAAAGAATTTCTTACCTGTTTTCCCGAATACATGGTGTGCATGAGTCGACTTTTGATAAGGCGCTTTTGGTAGTCCTTGAACAAGCTTCTTTGATGATATTTTGGCTAATTGCTTCATGTTGACATGGCCAAGCTTTCTATGCCATAAGACTTCTTCATCTTGAATTGAGATGAGACATTGCGTTTCATTTGGTCTTACATCAAGAAGATAGATATTTCCATGCCTTCGACCCATGAAAGACTCGAGTTGAGTCTTTACTTATTCCGAACATATCCCTTCTTGAAAAGAGATCTTGAACCCAAAAGTATCACACACGTTGGCTAATGCTTTGAGAAGATTATAGTTGAGTCCTTCCACTAAAGAAACATTGCTTATTGTGAGATTTCCAATTTTAACAGCTCCAAATCCCACAATGCTTCCTTTGCTTTGTTTCCACCAAATGAAACTTTTCCACCGTTTACTTGAACAATCTTTATAAAGCAATTTGAGTCTCCCCGTCATGTGTCTTGAGCATCCGCTGTCAAGATACCATTTTACCTTCTTTTGACAGAGACCTGTAATCAAAAGAGAGTTTCAAGCTTTCTTTGGTACCCAAATTTTCTTGGGTCCTTTGGTGTTAGTAGGAAAAACATTATTAGGCCATACCCTTTTAACAAGGCTTCCGGATCATAGGACATTCTTTTTCAAAGTGATCTTGACTGTTACACTTTGAACACCTTAGAGCATTTCGACCGACAGACTTTACAAAACCCTTTTGAAATGATTTTTGTATGCTTCTCTCGATGGTCTCTTCTTGATTCTTTCTTTTACTTTCGGAAAATCAATCAAAGGGATTGTTTCGCTGTCATGCCTAAACCAGGACTTGTTGTTGAAGTAAGGTCTTTGGACGAAAGAACTTTCTCAAGTTTTTCAGACCCTATTGAAAATTTCTTTGAAATATTTGATAAGTCGGTTTTCAAGAAAGCATTTTCTTTTGAAAGTTTATCTTCATTCTCTTTAAGAGTAGAAACATTCAAGTCTAGACTTTTCACTTTTTCTTCTAAAATATTTTCCTTTCGTTTTAAAGCTGAGTTTTCCTTTTCGGTTCGGAAATCTTTTTGAGAGAAGTCTTAAGACTGAAACATAATTCATCAATATATTTAGAGACTTTGACAGAATTTTAAAATCACTTACCTCAAATTCACCGTCTCGAATCGATCCAGTCCGAGTCCGATTGTGCCATTAGACATAGATTGGCATATTCTTCATCACTTTCTTCACACTCGTTTTCGCTCCGGTTTCGGCTTTGAGAGCTTTTCGAGATTTTTCGGTTTTTCTCTCTTCTTCTTCGAAAGAGGACGGTTGGGTCCGATGTGTCCCTTTTTCTTACATTCGGCGTACTACATCTTTGTTTGGTTCCTCATCGCATACTTGGTTTGTTTGTTTCGAAAACTTTGTTTTCTTGAGTTGAACCTTCTTCCTTTTCTATTCAGCTTTCGAATCTTCTTATCATAAGAGCAAGCTCCTCATCATCCGGATCTTCTTCGAATCAGATCATCGAGTCATCATTAGATCTTAATGCAATGGATTTCTTACCTCTTGGATCTTCGTCTTCATTCATTCGCTCCACTTCGTAAGACTCGAAGAGTTCCAATCACTCATCTACTACGATAATGGCATAATTCTTTGCATCTCTCGTATTGAAGTCTTTATATGATTCCAATCCTTGGAGAGTCCTCTCGGCAAACTTGTTCACCTTCATAGGATCAGTAATTTTCTGTCCTTGATTATCAAGTCCATTGACAATATCTGTAAAACGGCTAAACATGTTAGTTATAGATTCTCCTGGTTTCATTTTGAAGGCTTCGTATTGACCAAGAAGAATATTAATTCTGGTTTCCTTCACTCGGTCTGTCCCTTCATAGGTGATATGTAATCTATCCCAGACTTCTTTTGCTGTGACACAAGAAGATATTCTGTTATATTCAGTTGTCAAGGTTACCTGGCGACTGTCGTGGATATGACAATTGAGGAGCTTAAGATCAAAGACATTTCAGTTGTGCAAGAATTTCGAGATGTTTTTCCGAGAGAATTGCCAAGATTGCCACTAGAGAGAGAGATTGAATTTGTGATTGAGCTAGCACTTGGGACAGAGCCAATCTCTATGGCTCATTACTAGATGGCGTTGTCGGAGTTGAAACAACCGAATGTGCGATGTAGGAATTGTTAGATAAGGGATTTATACATCCCAGTGCATCACCTTGGGGAGCACCGGTTCTGTTCGTGAAAAAGAATGATAGTTCATTGCGTTTGTACATCGACTATCGTCAACTCAATCAGGTGACAATGAAGAACAAGTATCCACTTCTAAGGATTGATGACTTATTTGATCAGTTACAAGGAGCGTCGATATTTTTGAAGATCGACTTGAGGATGAGTTATCATCAGCTGAGGATCAGGAAGGAGGACATACCGAAGTCAGCATTTCATACTCGATATGGTCATTATGAGTTCACTATAATGCTGTTTGAGTTGACGAATGCTCCAGCTCCTTTCATGGATTTCATGAACCGAGTGTTCAAAGAATATCTAGATTAATTCATGATTGTGTTCATCGATGATATTCTAGTGTATTTGAAGAATGATAAAGAGCATGAGAGTCATCCGAGATTGGTACTGCAGACTCTGAGGGTTCATTAGTTGTACGCCAAGTTCAGGAAGTGCGAGTTTTGGTTGACTTATGTTACTTTCCTAGGTCATGTGATTTCAGGCGAAGGAATCTCCGTGGACCCGTCTAAGACTGAAGCAGTGATCAACTGGCCGAGACCGACTACAGTGACAGAGATCAAAAGTTTTCTAGGTTCGGCAGGTTACTATAGATGGTTTGTGGAAGGGTTTTCAGCCTTAGCGTCGCCTTTGACTAGACTCCTGAAGAAAGAAGAGAAATTTGTTTGGACAGACAAGTGCGAGCGTAGTTTTCAAGAGCTTAAGAAGAAGCTGACTACCACTCCCGTGTCATCGACCATTCCATTTGGTCCTAGAGGATACGAGATCTATAGTGATGCATCGTTTAGAGGATTATGTTACGTGTTGATGCAACATGGCAGGATTGTTGCATACGCCTCCCATCAGTTGAGGCCTCATGAACTGAACTACCCGACGCATGACTTATAACTTGCGGTAATTATTTTCACTCTGAAGATTTGGAGACATTATTTGTGTGGAGAAAGATTCCAGATCTTCATTGACCATCAAAGTCTCAAGTACTTATTCTCTCAGAATAAGTTGAATAGGAGACACACAGGGATGGAACTTAAAAGACTACGAGACGCCGTCTCATCCCGTTGTGGGATAATATTTGCAGGTCCTTAATTGACAGTGTTGGAGGACCCGAAGCCTGGAGTTTAGGAGATGAAGCCCGAGGAATCGGCGATCATGTCCGACTAGCTAGTTGTAGGACAATTCTCTTTTGTCGGGAGCTGATCCCTTTTGTAAACCGTTGTGTATAGACTTGTGTGTTTATAAAAAGTGTTTTATGGAAAGTTGGTCCTACCTTTTTATCCCATTGAATTTTTGTCGAGGATTATTTATTTGCTTCCGCATGTGCATTAAAAATGAATGGGTTGGTGAAGCGTCCTAGGACGTCGCTTTTTAATTGACCAGTGAGGGATGGGCACACGCTCAAGGATCAAGGTGTGACAACTAGGCTCGTTGGATTGGTGGAGTAGAAGCTGAAATGGGTTGCAATTGTGGGCTGCCTCAGAGGTGGAGCTACGGGGTCAACACCAAAGGAAGAAGCTTCATTGGTTGATTGGTGGAACGAAGCGGGCCGAGTCGGTGGAGTGTCTTTGGCGTGAGTGGATTCGAGCATGGCAACCGAAGGAAAGAAAATCGGTGGGGTACGGTGGGGCAAAGAAACATGTAGGGAAAACAAAAATGAAAGAGAAGCGGCTAAGGGGAAAGGATAAAGGAGCAGATGGTTATTGGCCAGAGGAGAAAAACATGCGAAAAGAAAAAGACAGAGAGAGGAGAGAGAGAGAAAGAGAGAGAGAGAGAGAGAGAGAGATAAGAAGGGGAGTTTGTCGGCTGAAGGGGGATGTGCAAAAATAAGAAAAAGAAAGAGAGGGAGATGTGCGAATTGGAGGGGCGAAGGAGGGGGAGGGAAAATTTTAAATAAAACATCTTATACTCATCAAGTCTTGGTCTCACAAGCTCTCATTGAATCCAATTTAGTCCCCAAAAATCCTCATGCTAAAATACTTGATCCTCACTTACTTTCTTGCACCATAATTCCCCCACATAACAAATCTTGGGCAGCAAAAATGACCATTTCCCTCAATTTCGAATTCTTTTTCCATTTTCCCGAAATCCGATTTCTTAACAAATCTCTTCGATTGATGTCCAATTTTGTTAAAGAAAATGCTCACACAATTTCCTTTCACCAAGTAGCTCACACCGGAGGCCAAAAATCCCTTCAAATTGGCCAATCCGAATTTCGCCGTTTTTGATTCTCCAAATTGATTTTTCGTAAAAATCCCGAACTCACCGAAAATTCCTCAAAAGATGAGTCAACGTTCCTAAAATAACTCATGACATGACAGAACTTTCAATTTCTGAAATCGGGTTCAAATTTGCGGTTAATTTCAATCTGGCGCGATTTTCGCGTGACCTAGCCTACCGATTAGCTTTTAGAAATTTTTGGTGCAATTGACCCGTAGTTGATTTTCTTCAAGCCACAACGTACCTCTTCGATACATTGGCGACTCTTGGTGGTTGTTAAAATCTCAAGGTTTCAAATACGAGGCACGGGATACCCAAAATGACAGAAAAATCGGTCTAGTGCCAATCGACAAGAATTTTGCAATCAGGTAGAATCACCCACACTTTGATTACACATCGCAGTTGAATCGACCTATCTCCGGCCTCTAATTGATTTTTAATTGTGTTGTAATGACCTTTGTTTAGCACGGTCGCGCGGTCGATTCTTGATCGAATTCTCAAGTTTATTGCATTAAGATCACTTAACGACTTCACATGATAGGCTAGTTATCGATGAGTGGCCATCTCGAGAGAACAAAACTATAGTCGCGTCGATGAAAGGCTCAATTTATCCAATTGAAATCAGAATTTGAAAATTAGGATGTCATAGTATGCTTCCCACTATCGTGCTTATCAGAACTTTTTTGTTGCTATGACTGTTCATCTAATCTAATTCCTTAACTTCTTCTAGTACTTGAAATGTGTCAAATGACTGCTTTACTTGATTAGGATCTTAATGGTGATATAGCTAGTACGATTACCTAGAGGGGGGTGAATAGGTATAAAAGATTTTTCTTTTGATAATTACACACTATTTAGATAAATAAACGATTTGCAGCAATTAAGAAAAACAATCGTAAGACGAGTAAGGGAAAGAGAGAATTAGACACGAGGTTTATAGTGGTTCGGCTTGTGTCAAGCCTACGTCCACTCTTCGCACCGACACCAATTGGCTGGATTCCACTATGAACAAAGAGATGTTACGGTGATGATCTTCCTTGACTTCTTGGTGTAGACGATCTTCCACACTCTCAAGGTGTCACTAGAAATGAACACTCTCTGTGTTTACAATTTCGCTCAAAATGGTCTCGACTAATAATCAAGGATCTTCGGACTCGGAATTTTTCTATCAATCACACTCTCTAAAACAACTGGAATGTCTTCATTTTATACTCCTTTATGCCATCATAGCCGTTGGCACTTACCAAAGGAATTCCTCCAATCTACCCGTTGGACGGAATCAATTACGAAGATCATTCGAGCTATTTAAGGAGTCTCGGCGATAGCCCATCAATCTGTTCGCCCATACAATCGGGATCTTGGTTTCCAAGAATAGAACATTCCAAGAATACTTCGACAACCATCGGATCTTTAATCGATCTAGATAAGAACAAACAAAGACTCCGAGATGTTTATCCAACCAAGGGATCTTTTCCGAGAGGATAGGATCGAATCCTCAACCATAAGCTTCGGCTCGGATTTCCTTTGCTACTTGGAATAGAAAGACCGTCGGTGAGAATAGTCTTGAGTCTTGAGTCTTGAGTCTTGAGTCTTGAGATAATAAAGTCTTGAGACTTTAATCTTCGGTCTCCGAATATCCAGACTTAGACTGATAGAAACGTTTTGTCAGCTTCAAAAGACTCTGGAAAGATTTCTCCAACAAATGGATCTGAGGATTTTCATCGAACTTCATGTTGATGAACTCCTCCACTGTACGAGATCTTTTATTGTAGACTCTAAAAGCTTTGCTAGTAGTTGAGTATCCCAGGAATATGCCTTCATTTGATCTTCCATCGAACTTACATGGCTGATCATTGGCATTTCTTAAGATAAAACATTTACATCCAAAAACTCTGAAATATAGAATGACTGGTTTCCCACCTTTGAAAGCTCTTAGGGGGTCTTTTATAAAGAGGGCCTAAGGAAAACTCGATTTAGGATGTAGCATGCTATTGAAATGACTTTAGTCCAGAAGCGTGATGCAACTTTACTTTCTAAAATAAGAGTTATTGTCATTTCTTGCAATGACCTGTCTTTCCTCTCTATTAAATCATTTTGTTTAAGTGTATAGGGAGTCAAAAACTGATGCTTAAAACCACTTTATTCACAAAAGTTTTGAAAATTTGATTTTAGAACTCACCCCATGATCAGTTCTAATGGAAGAAATGGATTAACCTTTTTCATTTGAAATCGTTTGGCAAACTTTGAAAAATGAGAATATGCTTTATGCTTATGTGCAAGGAAGAAAATCTATGTGTACCTTGTATAATCATCAACTATCACCAAGTTATACATTTTACCTCCAAGACTTGGCATTCTTATAGGGCCGAAGATGTCTATATGAAGAAGCTATAAAGCTCTGTTAGTCCTGATGAAATATGTGACATCCCGAATTTCATGTTCTGATTTTGATTGAAGAAGTTGGGCATTTCATTAACGCGCTTATAGTTCTTTTCCTTGAATTGATCATCCATGAGATAACTAGTCTATCAGGTGAAACCGTTAAGGGATTCTAACGCATTAGACTTGAGAATTCGACCAGGAAATGACTTATCGATCAAGCTAATTTGCAAGAGTCATTACGGCACAGTTAAAAATCGATTAGAGATCAGAGATAGGTTGACTCGACAAAGGTATGTAATTAAGTGTGGGTGATTCCACCTAATTACACAAGTCTTGTCGATCGGTACTAGACCGATTCTTCTATCGTTTTGATACCCTGTGTCTGCATTTGAAACCTTGAGATTTTCATGACAACCGAGAGTCGCCAATGTGTTGAAGATGTACATTGTGACTTGAAAATAATCAACCACAAGTCAAATGCATGAAAATTCCTAAAAACTACCCGGTAGATTAGGATGCGCTAAATTCGCACGGATTGGAATTAACCATGAAATCAAAACTGAATTCAGAAATTGAGAGTTCTGTTATGTCACAAGTCATTTTAGGAATGTCGACTCATCCTCTGAAATTTTTTCTATAAACTAGGTTTTTCGGCGAAAAATCAAAGTATGGTTATTTTAGCTCGGGAAAATTAGTAGCCCCGCTTTAGGTCGCACTTTTGGGATCCAAGATGGTTCTATGGTCAAGGAAAAATGTGGAATTAAGTGTGGTTACATTGGATGAATTTATGGACTTTAATTTGAGCTCAATTGGATTTAATTGGAAGAGGATTGATTAGATTTGATGTTCAAAGTCAAAAAATTCGTATACCATGGGGGAGAGACATTTTGCACCTATTGGAAAGGTTGTGGAGGAAGTTTGAGGAGAGAGAATGGCTGATGTCATGGGTTTTCATGGTGGGGGCAAGAGAGAGGAGGTTTGGACAAGTGTTGCAAGCTTGAGGGCCACCAAGGGGAGCCCCCTCTTCAGCAGCTTCTTCTCCCTCAAAATATGGCTTTCTCCATTGTTGTTGAAGAGGAAAAGCTCAGCAAAACCAGAGGAAACCCACCAGAAACTGTAGCTCCCTTCCCCTTTGTTCGTTCGACCTCCCAATGCCGCCGCATGCCCATCGAAATCGCTCCACCATCGCCCGCACGCCTAGCCTGCTCGAGTGCTATTTCACCTTTGTCTCACCATCCAAAGCTCCTGTCTAGCGTTGCCAGCCACTGTCGGAGCCAGCCAAGGCCGCTAGAGGTCCCGCTTGCACCGCCTGGACTAGCTGCTACCCTTGCCATTCCTCCTTTGCTGTTTACGACCCAAAGCAGCCACTAGTTCTAGCTGGTTCGATCCAAGACAGAAGCCGAAGAACCAGCAAAGCTGTGAGGCTTTGTAAAGCATTTCTGGGCCCTTCCGGACCTCGCTTGGTGTCATCGTGGGCTAGTATATCGCTCGCCTTCGTGTCCTTGTCGAGGTGAACTCATCGACGTGCAAATCCTGTGAGTTTATCCTCTAAATCTTACTTAGGAGGTTAATTATGCTTAATGGGTGATTAAATTAGCTTAGTTAATGGTTATTTATTTTAAGGATTGTAATTAGTTTAGTGGATAATTAATTAGGGCTAATGTGAAGATTAGATTAGTGTAATCTAAATTAGGCCTCAATTAATTATTTTATATAAATTAGTTATTTCGAAATTATTTAATTATTTAATAATAAATTTATATTATATTTAATTAATAAAAGATTATTTATTTATTTAATTTTTGGAATTTAATTAATTAATTATTATTTTTCAAAAACGATACCGGGAGAACTGTTCATTAAAATTCTATGCTGACTGCTGTGATGTGGTTAGATTATGCAAGTATGGATTTTATATAAAAAATTCTGAGTGTTGGGTTTTAACACCAAAAATAGATTCTAAGTATTATATCAAACAGTAGGGTTTGAGAAAGGAAAGTATCAGTTTTCTGGTTTGAATTGACATGTACCCGCGCATGACTACTTTCTTGGATGTTTTTAATACGGAGAAAAGAGGCCAGGATCATTGTTTTAATCGAGACATTTGAGTGAAATACAAAGTGTCCTAGGCCAATATTGAAGTGTTGTGTGTTGGTTAATGAGAAACTGTCTTGAGTTGTTGAGCTAGACGTACCTTGTATGGGATGCCCCATATAACGGGCTTGGGTCACAGTTGATTCTTGGCCTATGCTCCTTCGGGAACGCCGTCAACATAGTGACAAAGCTGTGCTTCAAGGTGGAGAGACGATGCTCGGCTAAATTCCAGTAGATAGTCGAACTGCGAGTAGGCTATGCCCATGTGTGGCAGTGACAATAATTGGAACGCATGCTGAATGTTATTGACACGTCGGATTACAGGACAAAATTGCGTGGCATTGTATGGGACATGTCATAACGGTTTGGTCTTATAATCTGGACTCTAGTGGTTGTTTGATATGATATTATTGGCATTCTAGTTGTTTAAGTTCTTATTACTACATGTGATTGAGTGATAAGAACTGTACTAACTTGTAAGAAGGAATTGAGGCAAGGTAAGTCTTTTGTGTGGTGTGGCTAGGCCACCCTTGAGTGTATTTCCTTTCTAATGGGGTTTAGGGGTGGACTTGCTAAAACATTGTCTCACTGGTTATTGAATAACCATTTTCAGGTCAGAGGACGGGGCGGCCATTTCATTTTGGTTGGCCCTATGGAGTTGCAGAGTTGAAGTCTGAAAGTTTGAAGATCATGTTCAACTTGTAGGTCATAGGATGGTTCTTTTTTAAGAGCCAGTCTTTTGTAGACTTTTGGTTGTAGTCCTCTGTTTATAAACTCCGTTGGTTTATGAAAATGTTTGGTTGCAAAATGACTTCCTGCTTTCCTATCCCGTATTCATTTGTCAGGGGTTCTATGATACGCTTCCGCATGTGCATTTAAAATGAATGGGTCAATGATGAGTACCTGGGAACGTCGTATTTGATGGACCACAATGGAATGTGTGTGCGCTCGGGGTTCGAGGCGTGACAAAATATATAGGTTTAAAAGAACTCTTTACTTGTTTACCTAGTACATAGATTGAGTAGAATTTAGATCTTTCAAACTTAAGATCTGGTGATCCTCATACCAATTTCTTTAAGGAGAGTTTCGATATTTGCTTGTGCT
Source organism: Eucalyptus brandiana (assembly GCA_014182725.1). Lineage (NCBI taxonomy): Eukaryota > Viridiplantae > Streptophyta > Magnoliopsida > Myrtales > Myrtaceae > Eucalyptus > Eucalyptus brandiana. Next base: position 3,944,577 of record CM024676.1, read on the forward strand.
TACGTGCCCAAGCTTCTTGTGCCAAAGATCTGCTTCGTCCTTGATAGAGATCATATACTGAACATCATCAACAGTTGTATCTAGTAAATAGATATTTTCATGTCTCCTTTCAGTAAACGACTGCTTCAAATGTTTACTCATACCTTAGCATTTGTTTTCTTGAAAGTAGATTTTGTAACTAGCGTCACATAATTAGCCAATGTTGATGAGATTATAGTTTAGACCTTTCACAAAGGATACATCTCTTATAGTCAGATTTCCCATCTCTATTGTTCCTTTGTCGATGATCTTTCCTTTATTGTTCCCTCCAAAGGAAACACTTCCACCATTGAATCTTGAGAGCTTAATGAACTTACTTGGATCACCGGTCATATATCTTGAGCAACTACTATCGAGGTATCATTTGTTTCTCTTTTTCTTTGGTACATACACAGATTAAGACAAATTCAAATCTTCTTTGGTACCCATATTTGTTTGGATCCTCTCTGGTTAAAAAGATCGGTCATGCGTAGAAAGTTTCTCTGAATTGTAACCTTTGGAACAAACATTTTCATAATGATCATGGCTACTATAGATTGGACATTTAAAAAGGTCTTGACCAACAAGTTTTCTAAACTATTTTCTAAAATGATTTTCATAGAAAACTCTCGTAAGTTTTTACGTCTTCATTTCTTTGTGAGTTGAAAAATCATTTTCTAAAATCTTTTTGTTTTTGCATCGAACTCCTGATTTGTTGTAGTATGGGATTTGGATGGACAAAATATGTTCCAAAGTCTTCGAGCCAATTGAAAATCTTTTTGCAACATCCGAAATTTCCTTTTTTAAAGAATTGTTTTCTTTTTAAAAAAAATCATGATTTTCTTTTGTTTGAAGAAGATCCTTTTCAAGATACTCAATCTTTTCTTTTTGGAAAGAATCCCGTTTCTCAATCTTGAGTATTCCTTCTTCAATTTTGAAAATTTTCTAAGCACAACCTTGTAATCAATAAGTAATTCTTCTATATAATTAGATACTTCAACATGAATATGAAAGTCTCTTACCTCAAATTCTTCTTTAGAATTGGATTTTGCCATGAGACAAATATATGCATATTCTTCACTGCTTTCTTCGCAGTCAGTGTCACTTCACATTTCGGCCTTCAATGTTTTTTTTTTTTTTGTCTTCTCATACTTGTTCTTTCTTTTCTTCAAAAGAGAACAATTTGGTTTGATACGTCCTCGCTTCTTGCATCTGAAGTAGATAACATTTTTATTTTCCTCTGTCATTGAAGTATCTCTTTTGCTTATGATTTGAAAGGTTTCTTTCCTTTGAACTTCCTTTCTTTTCTAGCCATTTTTTGAAGCTATTTCACCATAAGGGCTATCTCATCATCATCCTCGTCATGTTCATTTGAATTTGAATCATTAGAGTCAAGATTAGATTCAAACGTTCTTCTTCATAGGATCAAAGTATTCCCATGAGTTCATCCACAGAATGAGGTGAGATTCTTTGAGTCTCTCGAATGGATGTCTTGAAGTTGTTCCACTCCTTTGATAAACCTCAAAAAATATTGTTCATTTTCATTGGGTCTGATACAGATTGCACTTGATTTACTAATCCATTGACAATGTCAGTAAATCTATTAAATGTGTCGATTATGAATTCTTCAGGTTTCATTTTGAATGTTTCATATTACTGGAGAATAATGTTTATCTTCGTTTCCTTAACTCGATCGGTTCCTTCATAAGTTACTTGTAATCTATCCCAAATTTCTTTTGTTGATTCACATAAAGAGATTCGATTATATTTAGATGGGGATAAAGCGCAATATAAAGAGTAAACAACTTTAGCATCTAGTGCTTCTCTTTTAGTGATGTCTGCATCCGAAAGAGCTGAGGTTTCTGGTTTTTTGCTTTCTTCCTTAGTCGAAGAAGTCTCTAGTCTTATGCCTTTAAGAAATAACATCTCACTCCAAAGGATCCTTAGATATGATGAATGCTTTCATCTTGTTTTTCCACATGTTGTTATCTTTTCCATCAAAGTATGGAGGCCTTGTGTCGCTCTGTCCTTCCATAAAACCTGGTGCAATATTGCTAGCCATAGATAGATCGTTAACTAAGAAGTAGTAAAGCACTTCAATAAAGAGTAACTAGGCTCTAACACCAATTATTATGGCTAAAACATCACCTAGGGGGGTGAATAGGTGACTTTATGGAGAAGGAATTTAAATAAATATTATAACGAGATAACTTGTGATGAAGTGATCAAATCTTATCAGCATACAATTCTATCACATTTAATAAGAGTAAAGGATAGAGAATTGCACACACAAAATTATAGTAGTTCGGCTTTTGCAAGCCTACATTCACTCTCATGTGCTATAGTCTATTGGTTGGAATTCACTAATAAAAATCAATCAGAGGTTACAAGTGCTGAGCTATAAGCACTCGAGTTTGTGTGAACAACTCCTCACACTCTGAAACTCTAAAGGATTACATAGTATTGCTCAACAAAGATGAATATATGAGATCACAAAACACTTTTTAGACTCTCGGATTTAAATGCTTCAAATCTTGTGAATGTGAATTATATTCCTTCATCTTTGAACCTCCTCTTATACTCCTTCTAGTCCAAGCTGACCATTGGACATATTTCTAAGAGGACTTATGATCTAGTTTAGAAGATCTGATGGCTTCAAGATCGCCGAGATTGATACTTTCCATAATTTCTGCTACCCATATAGCAGTTTGGGTTTACAAAAAGTCGATTGCTTATGAATGGAAAAAATGTTTCACCTTTAGAAAGAAATTCTAGGAAAGTTAAATCTCCAAAAAGATATTAGCAGGACTTTTCTTTTGAAACTCTTTATAAGTATGGTAGGAAATCCAACCAATCGCCACTAGCCATTGCACGAGAATATTTGACTCCTTTCTAACTGTTTGACATAATGTATAAAGAAGGAAGTAATTAAGTCACTACTCTGGTTTTGATTGATAAGTCTAATCACAATCCATCAGACTTTCCACCTAAAAAATAGAACTCTAAAAAAGATGGCCAATGTTATGCTCTTAAGTTTTGATTTACCGTAGAATTTGTGGGAGGAGCTAGTTTTAACTAGCAAACTATATTCTTAATATAATACCACATTGGAAGACGGGTAAGGCTCCATATGAGTTATAGAATGGAAAATTACCATCCTACAATTTTTTGAAAGTGTCGGGGGGCCTAGTCATAGTGGTGATTCCTCCCCATCAACAAACTCTATTGAGACCTAAAACGATTGGTTGTGTCACACCCTGAACCTCGAGTGCGCGCAAATCCCTCGGTGGTCGATAAAATTTGTGACATCCTAGGATGCGTCACTGACCCAATCGATTATGCACATGCGAAAGCGAATTAACTAATCCTCTGACAACAACAGACATGGGATAGAAAAGCGGGACAATCATATAAAACAAACCACACTTTTATAAACAAACTAGTTTGTACACAGAGGCCAACTCTAAGGTCTAAGTACAGGAGGTCCATCTCCAGAAAGAACTATTGAGCCACCCATGCTCCTGACCCTTCCGCCTCAAGCTTCAGGTTCTTCACACTAGAGAATTGAAAATGGTAACCCATGACGGGGTGAGATATAAATCTCAGCGAGTTCACACCTTAAACCCCGAGACTCACCTTGCCTCACACCTAGAGGTAGCCTACACACTTAACCAATGAGACTCACCTTGCCTCGGTCCTTCCTGAACATCAGTATAGTTTGTAAAACATACTATCAAACCAATCAAACATAGGAGTCTTGATTATAAAATCAATTCGTTATGATATGTCCCACTCCGTGTCACACAATTTCGTCCCATAATCAAGCGCGGGTAACTCATATTAGTGGTTCAATCCACACCCGATATTTACTCTCAATATTCAAATTCTCAATTCAAACTCAACATCCCCACTCAATATTCCGACTTAATACTCAATACCAGACTCAAGGTTCTAGAGGCACCTCCTCCCAACGAAGTTCCAATATCGTGTGGCACTTAATCCTTGATCACAATCAGCAATAACTCGAGCTACTAGAGGTAGCTCCCACAAAGTCACACTGTCATATAGCACTTAGTTCTCGACTATCGTGAGAAATAGCTCAAGATACTAGAGGTGGCTCCCACGAAGTCACGCTATTGTGTAGCACTTAGTTCTTGGCCACAAAAAGCACTAGTACAAGGTTCTAGAGGTAACTCACACGAAATCTCGCTATCGTGTAGCACTTAGTTCTTGACTATGCATGACAGTATTGCAAAGCTTCTAGAGGTGGCTCCCGTGTGACTCAAGTCACCATGTAGCATTTAGACCTTTACTATAATAAGCAATGGTATAATGTATTAGAGGTGGCTCACATGATGGGTGTAGCACTTAGTTCTTTACCGTCTCACGACCCATTAGGTTTTCTCAACATAACATATGTCACCTCATCTTTCAATAGTCATCTTGCCCTAACTATAAACCATCACTCGATCATTCAATCACAATCAAGGGTATTGTGCTTTGCATTTGAATGCCTTAATTAAGATAACGAACTTCGCCTATTTTATTCATACTAAAAATACTTGATAAAATAATCGTGTGTGGGTACACATTCAATTTGAATTAGAAAAAGTGATATCCTTCATTTTAAAATCTAATTATTTGATATAGTAATTAAAAAAAAATTTTGATGTCAAAACTCGATACCCAGTATCTTCTAATTAAATACCAAAATTTCATAATTTTGAAATAAATACTCAAAATCACAATCACCATTCAATTTGTGCAAATTAACATTCAATTGCATAAACTAAGCACACCACTATTATCAGCAAGAAATTTCGGCCACCGACTATCCCAGTATAATTTTAAGAAAATATTAAATAATTCAATAAAAAGAAAAAAATTAATTAATAAATACATATAAATCCAATAAATACATACTTAGGCCTAATAATGCTAATCTAACCACCTATTGGACTAATTAAATTACCCTAACCATCCTAACTATAAGACTACATAACAAACTAGCTAACTACAATATCTTACCACCTAATAAACTAATTTAACAAATCTAATTTAACTAAACACACTACTAATTACACTAATCCAATCTTAACTTAATCTAAACACCCCTTAAGCATCATTAATATCCTAATGAGAGTTTAGGACATAAACTCACCAATTTAGTGCAAAAATCGGTTCACGGTGACAGCGTCGCAATGGCGGCTGAAAATGGCCCAAGACAGCTCAGCTAGGGTTGAGCTTTGGCCTTTGGGCCAGTCTTGGTGGGGACGTAGCTAGGCTCACTTTGATGGAGGAACGATGGAGCTGGAACGTGCGGGCTACAGCGGGGCTATGGGCGTGAGTCGAGGGGGAGTTCTGCTGGGTTGAATCGATGGAGGAGCAGGGAAATAAAATGAAAGGTGGCGTTGGTGATAGATGGTGGGGTACTTCGGTGGAGGGACAAAGAATGGTGGAGCTACAGCGTCAACGATGGGTAGTGATGTTGGGGTTAACTAAGCGAAATGAAGACACGAGGAATTGGGGTGAGGTGGCAGCGAGAAAGAGAGAGAGAGAAAGTGGAGATGGAGCGATTCGTTCACTGGTGGGGCAGAGGGATGTGAAGGAAATGAAAAGAAAACAAGAGTAGAAGACTTCAGTGAAGTGGGAGGCTCTCACGAAGAAGGAGGGGGATTAGCTGAGGCGTGCATGAGAAGCTGAAGACAGGAGGGAAAAGTCAATCAAAATATCCCATTTTCATCATGTCTTAGTCCCCAAAAGTCCACATGTTCATCCCCTTTGTCCCCCATAATACTTTCTTGCATAAAATCCCATGATTAACTAATTTTGGTGCCAAATGTTGCAACTCCCACACAAGCCTACGAATTTCATCAATTTTGACTTCAATTTCTTCACCAATTTCCCTAATTTGATGACCAATTTTGCCGAGGAGGAAGCCTACACAATTTTCACAATTTCCCTTCACCAAATAGCTCACTTTGGAGTCCAAAAATCCCATCAATTTGGCCCCTCTGAATTTCTTTTCTTTTCTGAATTCTCCAAAATTAATTTTTCGTAAAAATCTTGGGCTCGCCCAAAATTCTTCGGAGAATGAGTCGACGTTCTTAAAATAAATCGTGACATACTAGAACTTTCAATTTCTAAAATCGGGTTCAATTTTGCGGTTAATTTCAACCAGACGCGATTTTAGTGTGACCTAACCTACCAGGTAGCTTTTAGGAATTTTTAGTGCAATTGACCCGTGGTCGATTATTTTTTATCTACATTGTGCATCTTCGACACATTGGCGACTTCGGTTATCATAAAAATCTTGATGTTTTAAATACAGACATGTGGTACCAAAACAACAGAAAAATCAATCTAATGCCGATCGACAAGAATTTTGCAATTAGGTGGAATCATCCACACTTAATCACATTATTCTATCGAATCGACATATCTCTAGTCTCTAATTGATTTTTAACTATGCTGTAGTGACCCTTACAAATTAGCACGGTCAAGCAGTCGATTCCTGGTCGAATTCTTAAGTCGGTCGCATTTATATTCCTTAATGGCTTCACCCAATAGACTAGTTATCTTGTGAGTGGCCAACTCAGAGAAAAGAACTATAGGCGCATTGATGAAAAACCCATTTCATTTAGTCAAAAGTAGGGTTTGAAAATCAAAATGTCACAAATCTTCCTCTTTTATAAAAATTTCGTCCTCGAAATTTAAACCATTACAAGTCTTTAAACAAAAATGTGAGGGTATCGTCGTCTCATTGAGTTTTCACTGTCCCACTGTCATGTGTTGTTGCCAGACCACTTTGACCAAGGGGATCATCTTGGTATGCAAAATTTGCTCCTTCCGATTTACAATTTGAACCGGCCTTTAATCTGTCTCTGATAACTGTAATTCCGTCCACTGATTGTTGAACTAACTCTGGGCCCATAATCTTCCGTTCTCCGACTTCATCCCAACACACTAGCGTTCTGCATGCTCTACCATACAACACCTCAAAGGGTGCCATTTGAATACTCTGCTGATAGCTGTTGTTGTAGGAGAACTTGACGAGATGAAGTTGTTCCTCCCAGCTTCCTCTGAAGTCTAGTACACAAGCTCTCAACATGTCCTTGAGGCTTTGAATTGTCCTCTCAGACTAGCCATCTGTCTGAGGATGATAAGGTACTATACTGTGGCTTTGTTCCCAAGGCAGTCTATAAACCTTTCCAGAAGGATGCTGTAAACTTCGAGTCTCGATCAGATGTAATCGTCACTGGCACTCAATGTAGATGAACTATCTGACGCACGTACAATTTTGCATATCTATCTAGAGCATAATCCTTTCGTACGGTGATAAAGTGAGCAGACTTCGTCAATTTGTCAACCAACCCATATGGAATCATTACCCCTTTAACTCCTTGGTAAGCCTATTACAAAGTCCATTGTGATGTGTTCCCACTTCCACTTGAGAATCTCGAAAGGTTGCAAAAATCCTCCTGGCTTACAGTGTTATGCCTTCACTTGCTGACACGTTAGGCACTTGGCGACATGCTTGGCGATATCCACCTTCATATTGGTCCACCAAAAGTGTTGACGAAGGTTCTAATACATCTTCACACTACCTAGATGAAAGGTGTAACTGCTACAATGAGCTTCTAACAAGATCTCTTCCTTAAGCTCTACATCGTCTGGTACACACAATCATCCTCGAAACCTTAGTGTCCTATCATCAAAAATCTGAAAATCAGCCTTCCCTTTTTCCATATCTTCTTGCAGAATCTTTTAGATCTCTGAATCTGTCAACTACAACATTTTGATTCTTAGATGTACTTCGATTTAATTTTGAGGGTGGCCATAAGACTTAAAAGGTGGCCTACCTCAAATTTGAAAACCAAATCTCGAGCTCCTTTGAGTAGGATCCACCCCTAAATCACCATCGGCGCAATCGATGACTTTCGACTCAACGCATCTATAACTTTATTAGCTTTTTTCGGGGTGATAGAGGATGTCGCAATCATAATCTTTTGGAAGTTCCATCCAACGACACTGTCTCATGTTTAACTCTTTCTTAATCCTCAGCATGATGATAACCCGTCCTCTTGTCGACCCGCGAGAATATCGACGCTCCTTGTAACCGACCAAATAGATCGTCAATCTTTGGTAACGGATACTTATTCTCGATCATCACTCGGTTAAGCTGTTGGTAGTCGATGCAAAGGTGCAACGACCTATCATTCTTCCTCACTAACAGAACCAGTGCTGCCCAAGGTGAAGCACTAGGGTGTAAAAATCCCTTGTCTAACAACCCCTGCATCTGCACCTTCAGCCTCTTCAATTTCTGACAACACCACATGGTAAGGAGCCTTAGAGGTTGGCTCCATCCTAAGGGCCAACTCAAACACAAATTTGATATCCCTTTTCTGGGGCAAACCGAGCAATTCTCTAGGAAACACCTCAGAAAACTCCCGTACCATGGCTATGTTCTCTATATTTGGTTCCTCAACTGTCATATCCACTATAATTGCCAAATAACCTTGGCAACCTACATCTAGAAACTGGTTGCCTTAAGTGGCGAATTTAAAATAATCGAGGGTCCTTCTTGGTTTCCAACAAACTCAAAACTTCCACATGCGAATGAGTTAAACTGTATTATTTCACAATAACAATCCATTACAATTAGATTCTCCTTGAGCCAAATAACAATTCAACACAACTCACGGCTTCTTAAACCATTCCATTTCAATTACAATAACAAGGTCATACATGAGCAAAATAGTCAAGTACAATTCTAACCTGCGATTCTCTTTTTTACAACTTCGTTTCAACAAACTGAAATTCTACAAGTTTAACCAAAATTTCCATTGTGCCACTCTGATAAAATTAACCCAAAAACATTCTTTCTCCTGATCGATGCATAGCTCGGTTCATTCCTGTCCCCTTCGCCATCCTAGTGGCGTTCTATCTGCGGTGCCTTTCCTCTATTTTGTCCCATTGTTGGTGGCGGTAGCAGCTACTACCTGTGTGGACAATCCTTGAACTGGTGGTCGTGTTGGCTACATTTAAGACAAGCTCCTGTTCTGAGATGAAATGGAACTAAACCATGTATTTTCCTATAGAAACACCACACGTCGTTCAAGTTGGGCGTTGACTTTCCAATCCCATCATTTTTGTTGGACGTAATGGAATATCTTCCTTCAGACATCGGTTTCTTCCCAAACTGATCATCATCTCTATTGGACTTGAACCACGACTCAGATGCGGTGGCTCGTTTGTCCAAGTTCCTCTTATCAATTGGGCCCGACCATATAGCTCGTTGTAATCTTTCAAGTTGAATGGCACCAGTGGATTCTTCAATTCCAGTCGGAGGTCATTCTTGAATCTCCTAGCTTTGTGAAATGAATCCTCTATCAGCCTTGGGGCGTACTGTGATAGCTCTTATGTTCTCTGATGCAGTTAGAGAAGTACTTTCCATTAAAAGCTTCAAGGAAGGCGATCCACATCGAAACCACACCTTCTGGGATCACTTTCCCTCTAATGGTCCTCCATTAGGTACTTGTATTACCCTACAACTAGTAGACTGCAAGGACTACCTTATCTTCTTCCAAGTACCTCACATCTCGAAGGCCTTCTCTAATTCTTAGATTCAGAGGATTACAGCCTCGGGATCACCTGCTCTTGTGAACTTCGGCAGTTGCAACTTTAGTAACTGCTCAACTAACTTATGCATTGGTCTCTCCCCGATCACAACCCGAGGTTGGACTCCAGCAAGTGCGGCTGCAACAGCGACAACAGCAGCTTGATTTTGAATTTGCTGCTCCATCAAATTTCCCAAAGTGTCGAGCGACTGCACGATCCCATCGATTCTAGGATCGCTAGGTGCTGCTACTCCAATTATGGCTTGCGGTGGTACTCTCTTACTCACACTAGCCTGAGCTTGCGCTCTACCTCGAGCATCGACCTTAGTCGGCGTCCTACCCCGAGAGGCTGACGCAAAGCTCTTCTTCTAAGGAGTCCTTGGCTCTAGATCGCTCATCTTACACCATCTCTATAGAGCCTGCTTTCCAATTCCACACAGAATTAGGAAAACTAAGCACCCCACACGAACAATCAATCAATCAATCACAAGCATCTGTATAAAGAAAATGTCTTTCCTACTAACTATCCCATAACCCATCGCACCTTATCACTCCAAACATTGATCCGCTCTGATACCACTTCAGGCGGGGATGTCACACCTTGAACCTCGAGCGCACACACATCCCTCGGTGGTCAATAAAATTTGCAACGTCCTAGGAGGCGTTACTGACCTAATCAATTATGCACATGCGAAATTAATTAATCCCCTGACAACAACAGACATGGGATAGAAGAACAAGACAACCATATAAAACAAATCACACTTTTATAAACAAACTAGTTTGTACACAGAGGCCAACTCTAAGGTCTAAGTACAAGAGTTCCATCTCCAGAAAGAACTACTAAGCCACATGTGCTCCTGACCCTTCCGCCTTAACCTTCGAGTTCTTCACACTAGAGACCTAAAAATGGTAACCCACGACGTGGTGAGATATAAATCTCAGCGAGTTCATGTCTTAAACCCTGATTAGGAAGATAATATACCTAGAGGTAGCCTCACACTCAACCAATGAGACTCACATCGCCTCATTTCCTTCCTGCACATTAGTACAGTTCATAAAACATATGCATATAATCAATGCACTCATCAATTAGAACATCTTACTATCAAACCAATCAAGCACAAGAGTCTCGATTATAAGACCAAATCATTATGACACGTCCCACTCCGTGTCACACAATTTCGTCCCATAATCAAGCGCAGGTAACTCATATAAGTTGTTCAATCCACACCCAATATTCACTCTCAATATTCAAATTCAACATCACCACTCAATATTCCAACTCAATACTCATTAGCAAACTCAAGGTTCTAGAGGTGCCTCATCCCCAAGAAGTTTCGATATCATGTGGCACTTAGTCCCTAATCATAATCAACAATAGCTCGAGGTGCTAGAGGTGGCTTCCACGATGTCACACTGTTGTGTAGCACTTAGTTCTCGTCTATTATGAGTAATAGTTCAAGATACTAGAGGTGGCTCCCATGAAGTCACGCTATCGTGTAGCACTTGGTTCTTGGCCATGAAAAGCACTAGTACAAGATTTTAGAGGTAACTCACACGAACTCTCGCTATCATGTAGCATTTAGTTCTTGACTCTGCATGATAGTACTGCAAGGCTTCTGGAGGTGGCTCCCATGTGACTCAAGTCGCCATGTAGCACTTAGACCTTTACTAATAAACAATGGTACAAGGTACTAGAGGTAGTTCGCACGAGGTTTCCTTATTGTGTAGCACTTAGTTCTTTATCGACTCACAACCCATTGGGTTTCCTCAACATAACATATGTCACCTCATCTTTCAATAGTCATCTTGCCCTAACTATAAACCATCACTCGATCATTCAATCACGGCCAAGGGCATTGTGCTTTGCACTTAAATGCCTTAATTAAGATAACAAACTTGACCTATTTTCTTCATACTAAAAACACTTGGTAAAATAATCGTGTATGGGTGCACGGTCAGTTTGAACTAGAAAAAGTAATATCATTCTTTTTAAAATCCCACTATTTGATATAGTATTTAAAAAAATATTTCAGTGTCAAAACCCGACACCCGGTATATTCTAATTAAATACCAAAATTTCATAATTTTGAAATAAATACTCAAAATCACAATCACTACTCAATTTGCATAAATTAACATTCAATTGCATAAACTAAACACACCACTACAATCAACACGAAATTCCGGTCATCGGCTATCCCGGTATAATTTCCGGAAAATATAAATAATTAAATAAATAGCAAAATTAATTAAATAAATACAAATAAATCCAATAAATACATATTTAGGCCTAATTATGCTAATCTAACCACTTATTTGACTAATTAAATTACCCTAACCATCCTAACTACAAGACTACATAATAAACTAGCTAGCTACAATCTCTAACCACCAAATTAACTAATTTAGCCAATCTAATTTAACTAAACACACTACTAATTACACTAATCCAGTCTTAACTTAATCTAAACAACCCTTAAGCATCATTAACGCCCTAATATGAGTTTAAGACATAAATTCACCGGTTTAGTGCAAAAATAGGTTCACAGCAACGGTGGTGCGATGGCAGCCGAAACTTGGGTTTATGACGACGCCAAAGGAAGGTTAGACTGGGCCGAAAATGGCCCAAGATGGCTTAGCTAGGGCTGAGCTTCGGCCTTGCTTTGGGTGGGTCTTGGCGGGGACGTAGTTGGGCTCACTTCGATGGAGGAACGATGGAGCTGGAATGTGTGGGCTGCAGCAGGGCTACAAGCTTGACGTCGAGGGGGAGTTTTGCTAGGTTGAATCGGTGGAGGAGTAGGGAAATAAAATGAAAGGTGGCGTTGGCTGTAGACAGTGGGGTGCTTCGGTGGAGGGACAAAGAATGGTGGAGTTGCAACGTCGACGATGGGTAGTGATGTTGGGGTTGACTGAGCGAAATGAAGACACAATGAATTGGGTGAGGTGGCAGTGAGAGAGAGAGAGAGAGAGGAGATAGAGGGATTCGTTCACTGGTGGGGCAGAAGAACATGATGGAAATGAAAAGAAAACATGAGCAGAAGACTTCAGTGAAGTGGGAGGCTCACATGAAGGAGGGGGATCAGCTAAGGCATGTGTGAGAAGTTGAAGAGAGGGGGGACAAGTTAATCAAAATATCCCATTCTTCATCATGTCTTGATCCCCAAAAGTCCACATGTTCATCCCCTTTGTCCCCCATAATACTTTCTTGCATAAAATCGCACAATTAACTAATTTTGGTGCTAAATGTTGCAGCCCCCACACAAGCCTACGAATTTCTTCAATATGGACTTCAATTTCTTCACAAATTTCCCCAATTTGATGACCAATTTTGCTAAGAATGAAGCCTACATAATTTCCACAATTTTCCTTCACCAAATAGCTCACTTTAGAGGCCAAAAATCCCCTCAATTTGGCCCCTCCGAATTTCTTTTCATTCCAAATTCTCCGAAATTGATTTTTCATAAAAATCTCAGGCTCGCCGAAAATTCTTCGGAGGATAAGTTGACATTCCTAAAATAAATCGCGACATGCCAAAACTTTCAATTTCTGAAATCGAGTTCAATTTCGCAATTAATTTCAACCAGACACGATTTTAACATGACCAAACCTATCGGGTAACTTTTAGGAATTTTTAGAGCAATCGACCCGTGGTCGATTATTTTCGATCCACATTGTGCGTCTTCAACACATGGGTGACTATTATCGTAAAAATCTAGGTTTCAAATACAGATACATGGTACCAAAATGATAGAAAAATCGATCTAGTGCCAATCAACAAGAATTATACAATTATGTGGAATCACCCGCACTTAATCACATGGTTCCATTGAATCGACCTATCTCCAGTCTCTAATTGATTTTTAACTGTGCCGTAGTGATCATTGCAGATAGCATGGTTGAGCAGTCGATTCGGTCGAATTCTCAAGTCGGTCACGTTTATATTCCTTAACGGCTTCACCTGATAGGAAAGTTATCTCGTGAGTGGCGAACTCAGAGAAAAAAACTATAGGTGCATCGATGAAAAGCCTATTTCATTTAGTAGAAAGCAAAGTTTGAAAATCAGAATGTCACAGGTTGCATATTCATTAGTTATGCATAAAATAGCAGAACATATAAATTTTTTGTTTACAAATTTAAAATAAGTAAATTGATGCCAAATAGTATTCTAGAATCAAGGGATGCTAATTTATTTCAAGATATGTATCTTGCAAAAAGAAATCAAGGTGAACCTTCTTAGAAGAGCTTTAGAAAATCATAATTTGAGAATGATGGAGTTAGGCCGAAGAAGCCAAACTTTGTGTGACATCCCGAAATTTCGGAAAAATAAATTATTGGATGAAAAATCGGAGATTAGAAGAAAAAGAAAAACGATAACAATACTCTTATTATTTTTCTTCTCTCTCTCTCCTCTTTCTCCTCTCCTTCACGCATCCCCCTCCTTCGGCCGAGATTCCTCTTTCTCCTTTTTCTTTTCTCTTTCTTCTCTCTCTCTCTCTCCCTCATGTTTTCTTCTCCCCTCCTTCACACGCAATTTCCTCCCCCTCTCTTTTCTTCTCTTTCTTCTTTTTGTCCCTCTCTCTCCCACTTTTCCACCCCTTCACCTACGCCAACCCTTCTGCTGCAATTTCCCCGCAACTTCTCCTCTATTATTTTATAGTTTCTCTCTCCCCTTTCCCCCTTCCTCCTTATGACAACCCCCTCCCTTCTTCCTCTTCTCTTCATTTCTTTAGTTTCTTTTCTGTTTTGCTTCCAAAACAGCATCGTGTACTACTGTTTTTGCCCCAAGCTAGCCATCACCTTGCGCCATGGCCATGGGCCATCACTATCCGCAAGCCACCATCCACTACTGAAGAGCCGCACCACCCATTCATGAGCCGTCCGCCTACTGTTCATGCCCAATCAGAAACCACCTCCGCCGAGACCCATTGACCTGAGCACCTCCATGACGTTTTGAACGTAACCAAGCGTAGCCCTCGCCACCACTGTCGCGCTCATGTCATCGGAATTGTCGTCAGGTGAGTTTAGCTCCTAATCATTTGATTAGTGCCTAAACTTGCTTAGGAGGTTGATTAGGTGTAAGGATGGTTTAGACTAACTTAAATATGGATTAGTTATAAGTTATAATGATTATATTAGCATTAAAATGGATTAATGTTAGTCTAATTCGTGAGATTAACACGTTTAGAAGATGATTGGGTGAAAATAGAGGCTGTTCTTCAGAACTAGTTCCTGGACGTCTGTTGTTTGCAATTTTCGTAGATTGAAATTGGTCGTGAATATAAAGCCGATGTCTTCTAAAGAAATTTTTTAGATCTCTCAAGCTACAATATATATTTTTCTCAAGATTTTTAGAGACTCAAAAGTAGGAGATATCCACTCCGCCATTTTCAAGCAGAACTTCAATTTTCGCTGGAACTGGTCACCTTTTTGGATTCTAGGGTTTTTTATCGACTCTTGGAGTTGGAATTTTAAAATGATTTCTTCACAAAAGTTATTTTTCACCTCTTCTAGTTTAATATACTCAAATTTCAAATCAAACGAATGTGTTTAAGACCTCGAACCTAACTGATTTTAGAAAACTGACTTTTTGAGAATAGACCTAATTTTGGCGCTAGATTGAGTAATTTACTAGACTGAATTTAGAAGGATCTAGGTTTAGGTGTCTCATGAAAAATGTTTTTTTACATGTCCTTTATCACATATTCAAATTTGGAAATTTTCTGAACTCGATTGGTTAGGTTTTTGGATTTAAACTTGGAGATGCGCGAAGGCCCGGTTTCTGCCAATTATGACCGATGTTAGTTTGGGGATGGTTCTTGATACTTTGCTTGCTTTAATTAGTGTTTGTAATGACTTATGGAGTTAATTTGTTAGTTATTTAATTCTGAAATTTCATTGCTCATGACACATTGTTCATGAGTTACTGTTCACGTGACACTATTCATGAAACATTGTTCACGTGCACTATTTACCCGACAATTAAAAGTGGTTTAATTTCATGTGTATTGATTTTATGAAGTGAATGGATGTGTCAATGCATGGGCATCCACATGAATTGGGTAATGTTTTGTGCAATTGTATGGTGATTGAAAACTGTTGGTATTTAATTAGAAAATATAGGGTGTCGGGTTTTGGACATTGAAAGTGTTTTTAAATACTATATCAAACTGTGGGATTTTAAAAGAAATGACACAAATTTTCGGGTTCGATCTGACCGTGTCCCCACACATGATTATTTTACAATGCATTTCTAATATGAAGAAAATAGGCTAGGATCACCATTTTAATTGAGGCATTTGAGTGTAATAATTAGTGTCATGGGCCAAAATTGAATGAATGTGTGGATGATATGAGATGCCATCACGAGCCTTTGGGGTCAGACGATGCTCTTTTGGGAATGCCCCAAGTCAACGGATGCCGGTCGCAGTGGAGGCTGAGCCAATACTCCTATATGGAATGCCGTCTAGATGTAGACGTTGCTGTGTTCGATGGTGCGAGACAATGTCCGGCTATGCCCGAAGACTGCTGACTGTTGAATCGGCCGTGGCTGGTGGATCGAAATAAATTGGAACGCATGAGTATTGAGATTGCTAGGCCTTATTATGGGGTAAAATTGTGTGGTATGGAATGAGATGTGTCACATCGATTTTACCTTATAATCGAGACCCGTGTTATTGATCGATATGTACTGTGTGGCGCACTAATATGCAAGAACGCATGAGAATCATGGCATCTTTGGTTCTAGTCATGCATGAGTTAAGCACATTGTTTATGGCATGCACGCATGAACCGATAATGCATTTCACACTTGTTTTCGTTGTAATGAGAACAGAGCCTTGAGGGGTGGCCCAACTGTGATGGCGGTTCGTCTGCGCCAGTGCGAGGCCCAAAGAGGATAATACTAGGCTGGGATGAGGGACGGCAATGCATCCGCGTCTCTACCTCAAACAACACGTTCGTGTGGCAATGGCCAGGTGTGATCACTTGTAATGCGAATCGTATGTGATTGATAAACTGCAACATCTAATGGCCATATGCATTGCGTGTATCGTGCTAAGTTATGACATGCAGGGTATGGCATACTAGGTAAGGATGTATGCGAATCGACTATTGATTGTTGATTGTTAATCTTTGGTTTGTTTGAGGGATGGTTCTGTATAGATACCCCGAGTTGAATTGGTGTACTAATCGGGGGACTAGGGGAAGAATTCGCTAAGATTTACTTCTCACTGATTATTGAATAACCATTTTTAGGTCTTTAGTGTGAAGAACCCGGAGCTTGAAGTGGAAGGGTCAGGGGTATAGGTGGTGTTGGAGAAAACATCATTTAGTGTTTTGAAGCTGACAAAACATTTCGCAGACTCTTCCATCAAAGTCTGAAAACCTCCGGACTGCCAGACTCAAGACTCAAAGTCTATCCTCATTGACAGTTTCTAGACCATCGAAGAAGGCTTATCCAGAACTGGATGTTTCGTTAAAGATTTGACTTTATCGACTGGAGAAGATCTCTTGGCTGGATATAGCATGTCGGAATCCATTATTCAAATCAAGATTGATTCAGGGATTTTGGATCCGTTGATTGGCGAAGTATACTTGGAAGGTTCTATTTATAGAAACCTAGATCCTAATTGTATGGGCAAGTAGGATTGATGGGCTATTGTCATGTTCCTTAAAATAGCTCGAAGATCTTCCTAATTGATTTTGTCCAATGGGTAGATTGGAAGAATTCCTTTGGTAAGTGCCAACGGGTATGATGGCATAAAGGAGTACACAAGGAAGACGTTCTAGTTGTTCGAGTACATGCATGATAGAAGAATTCCAAAGTCTGAAGCTCCTTGTTCTTAGTCAA
Organism: Eucalyptus brandiana; assembly: GCA_014182725.1. Taxonomy (NCBI): domain Eukaryota; kingdom Viridiplantae; phylum Streptophyta; class Magnoliopsida; order Myrtales; family Myrtaceae; genus Eucalyptus; species Eucalyptus brandiana. The sequence goes on from CM024676.1 coordinate 3,962,070, forward strand.
TTAAACTGTTGAGTGAAATTTTGTATGCAAAAGAAAGCCTATATCTTTGAGAGACCTTGAGAAAGTGTAGTAGAGTCTCTACACTATGGAATCAAGGAAGAGCTTTTCTGTAACAACTCTTTTGTTCATAGTGAAATCCAGCCGGTAGGCTGTCAGTGCGGGAGAGTGGACGTAGGCTTGGATTAAGCCGAACCACTATAATCTATGTGTTCATATTCTCTTCCCTACGCTCTTTTACTTTGATCGTAATTCGTTTTGAGGGACGAATTTCCTTTTCATAATCCATTGTTAAGTAGTGCTTCACACTTATTTTGTAAAATTGTTTTTACACTTATTCACCCCCTCTAGGTGCTCATACTAGCTTTCACAATTGGTATTAGAGCCTGTGTACTCACTTAAATTGAAGTGTTTTACTTCAGAATTAAAGATCCATGGCTAATATATTGGCTCCAAGACTGGTTGAAGGGCAAAGCAATACCAGACCATCTTATTTTGATGAGAATGAATACAACATATGGAAAAATAAGATGAAGGCATTCTTAAGATCAAAGGATCCTCTGGAATGGGATGTGGTAGACAAATGAATCATTCCTAAAGCTGCACCTGTCTCAGAAAGAGGAAAAGAAGCCGTTGAGTTTAGCGAAATGACTCAAGAAGAGATAACTAAGAGACAAGCTCTTGATGCAAAAGCAGTTTATTCTTTATATTGTGCATTATCACCTACTGAATATAACAGAATATCTTCTTGTGCTACAGCTAAAGAAGTCTAGGATATATTACACATCACCTAAGAAGGAACTGATCGAGTGAAAGAAACTAGAATCAACATTCTGCTCGGTCAATACGAAGCATTCAAAATGAAATCAGGAGAATCTATCACTGACATGTTTAGTTGTTTTACAGAAATCGTGAATGGTCTTGAAAATCAAGGTCAACCAATTTCTGATCCCATGAAAGTAAACAAGCTATTGCGTGGACTCTCCAAGGATTGGAATCACATAAAGACCTCAATAAGGGAGACACAAAGAATTATGCCACTTTCTATCGATAAATTGGTTGGGACTCTTCAGTCTTATGAAGTGGAGCGAATCAACGAAGATGAAGATCCTAAAGTTAAGAAATCTATTGCATTAAAATCTAATTATGATTCTGATGTCACAGATTATGAAGACGATATGGATTATGAAGAGGTTGCTCTCATGATAAGAAGATTCAGAAAGCTAAACAGAAAATGAAGAAGATTTAATCCAAAGAAACAAAGCTTTCAAAAGCAACAGAGTAAATCTATTGAGGATGATGAATCCAATAGAGATGTAGTCTGTTTCGAATGTAAGAAAAAGGGACATATCAGACCCAACTGTCCCCTTCTGAGGAAAAAGAAAGGAAAAGCTGAGAAATATCGAAAGGCACTCAAAGTAGAAACTTGTAGTGATACAGAATGTGAAGAAAATGATGATGATTATGCCAATATTTGTCTCATGGCACAATCAGACTCAGATTCAGACTCTGAGACAGACTCAGATTCAGACAATGAAATCGAGGTAAGTAATTTGAAAATCCCCACTAAAATCTCTAGATACATTAATAAATTGTGTCTTAGTTTCAAAACTTCTCTTAAAAGGATTTCCAGACTTAAAAGAGAAAATTCTGCACTAAAACAACAGAAAAATGTTTGGAAAGAAAATGTCAAAAATTTAGACAAAAATGTTATTATTTTGAAAGAAAATGAAGACAATTTTTCAAAAGAAAATGCATTCTTGAAAAATGACATCTCAAATATTTCTAAAAGATTTTCTATAAGATCTGAGAAACTTGAAAAAATTATTTCAGCACAAAGACCTTACTTCAACAAATCAGGTTTAGGAATGACTGCTGAAACCATTCCTCTAATTGATTTTCCTAAAGTAAATGAAAGAATTAAGTAAAGATCTACAAGAGATGTTTACAAAAATCATTTCCAAAAAGTTTTTGTAAAACCAGTAGGTCATAATGCTCTTAGATGTTCTAAGTGTAATAGCTCAGATCATTTTGAGAAAGAATGTTCTATGGTTTGGAAACCTGTTAAGAAGGTATGGGCAAAGACCGTATATTATACTAACACCAATGAACCCAAGAAAATATGGGTACCAAAGAAAGCTTGAGTCTCTTTTCTAAATGCAGGTCAATATCAAGAAAAAGATTAAATGGTACCTGGATAGTGGATGCTCAAGACATATGACAGGAGATTCAAATTGCTTCATAAAGCTTGTTTAAGTTAATGGTGGAAAAGTTTCATTTGGAGAAAATAGCAAAAGAAGAATTATAGGATAAAGAACTGTAAAGATTGGAAGCCTCATGATCAGTAATGTTTCCTTAGTGGAAGGACTCAACTACAATTTACTAAGTATCAGTCAGCTGTGCGACACCGGTTTCAAAATCAATTTTCAAGAGGGAATTTGTTCAGGAATCAGTAAAGACTCCTCTCAGTCTTTCACGAGTCAAAGACATGGAAATATCTACCTCTTGGATGTCAAACTAGATGAAACTCAATGTCTAATCTCAATTCAAGAAGAAGCAAACTTATGGCACAGAAAACTAGGCACATCAACATGAAGCAAATAGCCAAAATTTCAGCAAAGAAACTTGTTCATGGTCTACCCAATCTTTCATTCCAAAAGGCTAATCTATGCACACCATGCGTGTTGGGAAAACAAGTAAGAAACTTATTCAAACCAATAAATCAAGTTTCCACTAATCATGTACTGCAGCTTCTGCATAGTATCTCTTTGGACCAACCAGAACTCAGAGCATTGGAGGTAAGAAATATTGCCTAATAATTGTGGATGACTACTCATGATTCACTTGGGTATATTTCCTAGTAAGTAAGTCTGAAATCTTTTCTTACTTTAAAAAGTTTACCAAAAAGGTTCAAAATGAGAAAGGATATGTTATTTCAAGTATACGGACATACCATGGAGGTGAATTTGAAAATCAAGACTTTATAAAATTCCGTGATGAATCTGGTTTTTAGCATGTGTTCTCTTCACCATATACTCCAGAGCAAAATGGAGTCGTGGAAAGAAAGAATAGGCCGCTTCAGGAAATAGTTAGAACTATTTTAATTGAAAGTAACATATCTTCACGTTTTTGGGCTGAAGCAGTTTCTACAGCATGTTATATTATTAATAGAGTCTTTCTAAGGCCTATTCTAGAAAAAACTCCCTACGAATTATTCAAAGGAAAGAAGCCAATTGTTTCATATTTTCACGTGTTTAGATGTAAATGTTTTACATTGAAAAATGCAAATGATCGAATTGGCAAGTTTGAAGAAAAATCAGATGAAAGTATTTTCCTTGGATATTGTATCACAAGCAAAGCTTACAGAGTATACAACAAAAAGACTCAATCTGTGGAGGAATCAATGAATGTCAAATTTCAAGACTCTATGCAAAATGAATCGATTCAGACTCAACTTGAAGATTCTGGGTGCGTTTGGATGGGCATTTAGAAAGCCCATCCAAGCCCCAAAGCCCTTTCACCCTAAATAGGGGTGTTTGGCAACCATTCCCAAGGGGCTTTCAAGTGAAAGTCTACCCTTGGGAATGCTGAAGAGTTCATTTAATGAAAATTAGTACATTACCTATTTTACCCTCAAAACTTTATTGAAAAACCAATTTTACCCATTTCGAAACTAAAACCCTAGATCGCCTTCTCTCTCCACCCTCCCCCATGCTTTGCACCCTTCCCCATCGCTCTCTCACTGCGAGCTCGACTGCCGTCCTCCGATCCACCACCGCTGGTCAGTGTCGCCGCCGCCGACGAAGACGACCGCCGCGGTCGATCGACCGAGAGGCCGGTGAGCGGCGCGCGAGGTCGGCGAATCCCCGATTGGGAATGTCTTGGGTGGGATGGAACCGGACATCCGAGAGCTTCCACCTGGCGCTCGCGTATGGCACCGCGGAGGATCCAGGCCACGCCGGCGTCGAGGATCCGACACACGCGTTGGTCTCATCAACGGCGTCGTCGGGATCGGGCTCGGGGTCGTCGCTGGGGTCGATGTCGCCGCGGCATTTTTTGCTGACTGTTGTCTCTCTCTCTTTGTTCTGTTTGATATCCCCACCAGGCGAGAATGCCAAGTCTCGGGGGCTCTCGATTGAGAAGAAGATTGAGTTCCTGGAGAGTTTGACTGGAGGGGTGAGTGCATTGAGTGATGCGTGGATGTGGAATGACCTTATGGAACTTCATTTAATTGCTATCCATCATAATCCCATTCCCGCTTTGGGGTGTTCATTCACTGTTTACGATGAGGTTCTTTAACTCATGCTGCCCAAATTTGTTGATGCCCCGATCTCGCTCCTTATTTTGTGCTATATGTATGCTTAATCTAGCATCCCGGTTTGTATTATGTTGCAACAAATTTTTTGCTATCAAAGTCATACGTGCCGATTCTGAGTTATGCACTTTGGTTTTTTGTGTTCTGTTTTGCAACATGGATGTTTATTCATATAGCTGATACTTGCTAGTATGAGTGGGCAATGAATGGGTATAGAGAATACATGTCAATTTTGTGTTATGTTATGCAACCTGGATGTTCATGGGCAACTTCACAATGTTTTGTTCCTGTTAAGGAGGGTCTTTCTTGTGAAAATCGGTTCTATGTTTAAAGGGGGATTATGTGGACAGATAGGCTTGGGGTTTGGAGACTTTCTTGCTCTTGTTGGCTTAGAAGTTGAGTTGTGATGCTGCAAATGCATGTATCTCTTGATCTACATGTACAATGTGTTATGGGCATGGAAGTTGCACAAGAAAGGGGAGCTAATGATCTTAGTGGTACATCTCTGGATGGGGAACATCATAGGTAAGAGGCATGCCTATTCATGAAGATTGGTCTTCTTTGAACACAAGGTATACCAGGGCTTCAAACATCCATGTTGACTGTCGTGAAGATGCTAATGAGCTTAGCTGAGGTTAATGACGGTGAAATATCAACACCTTGTCACTTTCAAAATTCATGGATCTAATTGCTGATGAAGGTCTAAGAGGTCACTCAAAGGATTCATCCTCCACTTCATCTGGGGAGTCAAGCAGGCCAGACAAATCATCTTTGTGGTCAAAAGACATGGCAGTTTATGTGCTACAATGACCTTTAATTCTATCTATGACAGGAGCATTTGAACTTTTATGTACACTTTGCATGTAAACAGAGAATAGATATTTGAGAAACTGTTTTGTATCAAGGTTTGTTGTACATAGTATTCTAGCTTGATCAAATGGCTCGAAGTTTAGGAAATATTTAAGGATGTTTGTAATTTTAAAGGATAATAAATTTATTTCCTCGAGGCAGATGTTATTCCATTTATTATAATAAAGGTTTTTTTTTTAAATTAAGAAAGAGACCACTTTGATGTGAATTTTTTCCATTTGATATTTTTTAGCATTGTCATCAAAATTTAAATTAAAAGAAGTTGCATGCATTATTTTTGTCAATTTTAAACATATAAAAACTAAAAAGCTAATATTAATCACTAAAATGGGCTTTCTAAATGTGTTTTTTTACCAAACAACATTTATCTCAAAGTTGCTTTTCAAAGCAGAATTTACCAAACAATCTTTGCATTCCCTTCAAAGCCCTTTAGGCTAAACTGCTTTGCATTTTCCCAATGGGCTTTCCAAATGCCGAACCAAACGCACCCTCTGAACCTGCTCCAGACTCTACAAAGTCTAAATCTCCAAAAGTAGCTCAGACTTCAGAAGACCAGCAACAAATGATCGTCGAAGATTCAAATGAGGAAAAAGATCAAAAGTCGACAAATCAACCAAAGAATCGGAAGCATAAGTCCAAACATCCCAAAGATCTCATTATTGGTGATATTAATGAAGAAATTCACACAAGATACAAAAGGCGCGAAGAGTCTAGTGTTGTGGCTCTTATTTCTGAAATAGAACCCAAGAGCATAGAAGAAGCTTTAACTGATGAAAGCTGGATTGAAAATATGCAAGAAGAACTCAGGCAATTCAGCATTAATGATGTCTGGGAATTGACTCCTAAACCGAAAGGTAAATCTATCATTGGAGCTAAATGGGTTTCTAGGAACAAGATGAACGAGAAAAGAAATGTCGTAAGAAACAAAGCAAGACTCATAGCCAAGGGATATACGCAAGAAGAAGGGATAAACTATGATGAGACTTACACACCAGTAACAAGGTTAGAAGCAATTAGATTATTACTTGCTTTTGCTTGTCATAAGAATTTCAAGTTATTTCAAATGGACGTCAAAAGTGCTTTCCTAAATGGATTTATCCAAGAGGAAGTCTATGTGGAACAACCACCCGGTTTTGAAGATCCAAGGAAACCAGACTTTGTATTCAGACTGAAAAAGGCTCTATATGGTTTAAAGCAAGCACCTCGAGTATGGTACGACAGACTAAGTAAGTTTTTAGTTCAAAATGGCTTTGTCAAAGGTAAAGTAGATAATACATTGTTTATCAAAAGAGAAAGCAAAAGTTTTCTACATGTTCAAATTTATGTTGATGATATTATTTTTGGATCTTCTAATGAAAGTCTGTGCAAGAAATTCTCTAAGTCTATGCAGGATGAATTTGAAATGAGCATGATGGGTGAACTAACCTTCTTTCTCGGGCTTCAAGTGAAACAACTGGAAGAAGGAACTTTTATTCATCAAGAAAAATATGCCAACGATCTTGTCAAAAAGTTTGGGCTGAAGAATTGCAAAAAGATTGATATACCAATGTCAAGTTCCTTGAAGCTGGACAAAGATGAAGGAGGAAAGGAAGTTGACCAGAAGCTATACAGAAGTATCATGGTTCACTTCTTTATCTTACTGCTTTTAGACCTGACATTTTGTTTAGTGTTTGCATTTGTGCCAGATTTCAATCGGATCCTAAAGAATTTCATATAAGTGCTGCAAAGCGTATTATCAAATACATTGCCTCAACTTTAAACTTGGTGTTGACACCTAAATTTTGGCGACCCGTTTAGTCATTTATCGTATTAAAAAAATTAGGGGTTAATTTTATCCCTCAAAAAATAGTTAATCGCACAGCATATAGTTTTAGGTGCATTTATTTTTTATTTGCATTTACATTGGGCCGGTGACGGATGGGTTCAAATTGATGGTTCAGAAACTTTAATTTGATGAGTCGGGCTAAGCCCAAGAAGAAAGCAAATCGGCCCAAGCCCGTATCCTCGGAGAGATTTTATGGATTTATCTTTGTGAAATTTCAATTGAAAAAGCAAATATTACGTTTGGAAAAAACAAATATTGTGTTTCAAAAAGAAATCTTCGTGGAGATGGATTTGGAAAATTTAAAAACCCTAATCCGTGCCCTATAAATAGGTAAAAAATACGTAGGGTTTAGGGGGGCCACACAATACATTGAATACACGGCCACACGTTCAGAGAGTGAGAGAGAGGGAGCGCAGCGAACGCTCAAAGAGTAAGAGACGTGAAGATCCTATGACTCTCGCCTGCTGCGGTGAGTCCCTACTGCTGGGATCGCGCCTCCTTGTTCCGGTGTTCATCGCTTCAACCTAGCGAACCCCACATGACGATGGTGCCGTTGCTGCTTCCTTCCGAGTCCCTCCAACGACGACTTTCTCTGAATCTAACCGAGCCTTGCACCAACGACGTTGATTCCCAGTTCAACCTCCCACGTTCCTCCTGGCGTGCTTATCTTGTCACTGCGTCCCTGGTGTTATCCTTGGTGTCTCCTGCACATCCGGACGTGTTGCAGCTTCTCATTGATGATGATGCCACCTCAAGCAACACACATATAACTCTTTCAATTGTCCTTTTACACCTGTCTAATGCAGAAATTTCCCGTGTGCAGATTCCCCGGTGTTTGAGAACGCTTACAGTGTGGTCTTGTTCTTATTGCCAATTACTCATCGCAGTTGTAGACACTTCGCCGAGCTGGCCACGCCCCTCATTGACACCATCACCGCACGAGTCTCTCATCGTGCGCCGACCCGAGAGTCACCTGCTGGAGCCAATCTCACAAGGCGCTGCCATGCCGAGGCCCCTTAATACTCGACCAGTTTTGAATCAGCCCCTGGTCGAGTTTGACTTTGCTTTCGCAGATCTTCTCGATGTGTCGGACGTAGACATCCCCAATAAAAAGACAACAGTCAACTCTGAGAGGGGATTGACCGTGTTATATTGTATTTTTATTGTAGTGGGTCCATGTATTACTCGGCAATACAATGCTGTTTTGCTTTCCTCTTCATTGGATCCAACAAAATCAACAGAATTCGTTGGGTCCAATTTGGATTACTTGCAGATTTCTTTGGCCTTGTTGAGAAGTACAAAGTTCCTGGAGCCGGAATCCATCGACGGTGAATGTCTATCATCATTATTCATCCACAGTTTGCTAGTCCCAAGCATTGGCTAACGAGTTTCCAACATCCTCGACGGGTCTCCTTGAAGGTTACGGGTTCCCGTCGAAATTGCCATTGTCCCGTGGTTCGTGGTCCTATTCAGCTACCATCCAACGCGTTCTAGTTTGGAATATTGTGAATTAGGTAAGGATCTTGATTAATTCGTTTTGTTTCCCAATCCGAAGTATTCCTTGATGAAATCCTTGGCTGATATTCACAATTCGATGAGCCTTTTAAATTAGGGATTGACAGTTCGATTTTTGCGCTCGAAATCCGACTCACAATCCCTTAAAAAAATCGAAAATCCAATCTTAAGCTCGAGATTCGATTCGCGATTTATTTTTAAAATTGGTCAACCCGATCTCATACGCGAGATATGATTCGCCAATTTTTAGATATCAACGCTATGTTGCTTGATTTGATGTCGTGGTGTTTGAGTAAGTTTTGTTTTCGTAAAAGGAAAAGGAAATGCAAAAAAATTGAATTAGGTTTAGGTCTATTTTTAATTATCTTTGCATGTTTAGAATAGGGTTTTATTTTCAATCATGAAAAAGTAAACAAAAAAAAGTGCATTCATTTAGGTTGTTAGTTTTTATTGCACGTTTAATTATGTGTTAGTTTTAATTTCGAATTTCATAAAGAAAAACACAAAAGAAATCATTATGCATATTAGATTAGAATTGCATGTTTCATTTTAAATTTAGATCATCTTTTTAGATAAATCGCATTTTAAATTTAGATAATGTCTTAGTTTAAATTAGGATTTAATATGACTTAATCCCTAGTTTAAATTAGATAGAATCTTAATCTAGCTAGATCATTTTTGTATTTTTTTCTTAAATTTCGAATTTCATAAAATTTGTCTTAGGATAAATTAGTTGCAATTTCTAGGATAGATTGCATTTTTTAGAATAGAAAAATCATGTGCACGTCATATAAAATTAGGTCCATGAAATGCACGTCATTTTAGTGATTGTTATTAGGTTCATTTCTAATTAAATCGCTCGTCATTAGAATTAGGTCATTTTGGCTAATTTAGATTGCATATCTAATTATTGCATGTGCATTAAGAAATCATTAGTTTTTTTACTCATTTATATAGTTTAAGACATATTGTCATGCCATATTATTTCATATTAGATTAGAAGCATTGCATTGCATATGGATTATGTTCTCATTTAAAAAAAGTGAAAACAAAAATTGAGTGATTGCTTGTTAGTTAGAAATCATATCTAAGATTGCTTATATGAATTCTGATTTAACAATGCAGATACTTTTGTTACTCTAAGGTAAGTCCTGCATTTTATTTATTTGCTTTCTTGGGTGTTAAATTAGTGATTTGCGCACCTGAGTGATCATCTCACATGTTAGGAAAGTAAATTAAAATTGATTCAAACTGCTTGCCAAACATTTTTCAAAGTAAAAGAGAAAGGTACCGAAAGGGCGTTAGAGAAATCTAACGTAACCAAGTCCCCAAACTCACAAATCTCTGGTTCGTAGGAATAAAGTAAATCTCCCGTTACTTTACTTGGGTTTCTAATCGATCCACCAAAAATAGATTAGTGGCGACTCCTAATTACAAAATTGCATGTTAAGAACTTGAACCGAAAGTTGTGAATTGGTATGGGCTTGGGAGAGCTCGAGTTAAGTCTAGGCTTAACAATCCATTAGCCAAAACCCTAGGTGGTTCACACCCGAAAATTTGGTCACGACACTTGAGTCTCTGGTATCCTAAAGAAGGAGACTCCACTCTTCTTGGATACTCAGACGCAAACCTAGCCAGATGCAGAGTTGATAGAAAGAGTACCTCGGACACCTGTCAACTACTTGGAAGTAGGACATTGTCTTGGTTTTGAAGGAAGCAAAGTACAGTAGCTCTTTCTACAGCAGAAGCAGAGTATGTAGCTCTTGGAAGTTGTTCACAAATTCTGTGGATAAAACAACAGTTAAGAGACTTTGAAATTGAAGATTCATGCAGTGAAATCAAATGTGACAACACCAGCGCAATCAATCTCACCAAGAATCCGATTCTTCATTTAAGAGCAAAACATATAGAGATTCGACATCACTTCATTAGAGATCGTGTTCAAAATGGAGAAGTTTTAATTCAGTTTATTGACTTAAAGAATCAACTAGCGGATATATTTACAAAACCTATGGAGAAAAATTAATTTGAAGTTATTCGATCCAAACTTAATATCTTAAAGTTTGAGGAAGTTTAGAGACTGAAAGTCTAAAGACACTCAGACTCAGACGATCAAGATTCTTGACTATAAGTTATTTTATTTTATTATCTCTCAGATCAAATCTCGAAATGGTACGATCATCTATCTATAATTGGTGTTGCTATTTTCAATTTCTGTGATTATTGCAATCTTTTATTTTCGAAAAAAAAAATTATTTATAAAAGTGATAGTTATCTAATTTTTTGAAAAGGAAATTATTTTAAAAAGGCATATTTATATTTCATTTTTACGACGTTCCGTATGCCTCGCTTTGACAGCCTTATATACTGTCGGTTCCTCTTCGTTTTACTGACAAAAACCCTAAGAGAGCACCGATCGTCCACTTCTATCTTCTTCTCTTATTTACTCCTCAAAAAGTTGTCATCTTTCTTGGAAAACAAGCTTGGAATCTCTCAAAGATTGTGAAAGATGTCGTCCCAAAGAAAGTCTTCAAGGATTGCAAACAGGGGACCACGGCAAATGTGTGAGGGGCCTATGCACTTTGATCTCACTGAGGAAGAAGAATCTCCTAGACAACAGCAAAGCCCACAGCATTCTCAGCTGCGTCCATCTCCTCCATCTAGACCTCAAAATCTTGCACATTAAGAAGAGGAAGAAATCATCGAAGATGCAGAACCCGTAAGAACTCTTAAGCCCGGTTTTACCTACAAGCTTTATCGTGCTTTAAAGAGGAGTGGTACTCCGTTGAAATACATTGATGAATTTCTGAAAGACAAAGGGTATAGAAATGAAACTTTCTTTTTACGCACAATGGAACGATTGGAAATTGCCCCTGCCGGGTCAGCGGAAGAGGCATTGGCAAATATCCCAAGCAATCCACGTGTTGGAGGGTTGAGTCAACCAGATGAGAATAACCATGATAGGATGTACAGTCAGTTTAAACCTAAAATTGGTGTTGCAGCAAAAATCTGAAGCAAAAGGACGAATTTATTTCGATCGGAGGAACACAAGCAACTGTACTCTAAGTTGCTGAAGCGTGGGGTGATAAACCCTAAAAGTGTGGACTTTGATTTTCTTGACTCTGTGAATGTCAATCTGCGAGAAAAATTCAGTCTTCTTCAACTCGAATAGTTTTGTTTTGAAAATACAGAAGCTCATTTTGAACTTACTACTTATTTCTATTCAAATCTTAGTTTTTTAGATGCGAATAGATTCTCTTTTAGTGTTCGAGATCAAGACTATGTGGTTGACATGAATACATTGGCTGGTGTGATCAGAGGGAGATATTAACCTATCAGTGTGTCTATTGCTCGTGCAACGTTAGAGCTTGTTAAGGATAGAAGGACAGAAGGAAAGATTTCCTATTTGAGGATGAATGTGTCCAACATTCTGCTTCACAAGATAGTGATTAACTGTCTCAGACCAAAATCAACTTCAAAGACTGACGTTTCAAACTTGGAGGCAAAGCTAATGTATGCCTTCAATGCTAGGAAAAAGTTCTCTCTTCCACACACTATTATGTTCCACATGTACAGAGTAGTGGTGAAGGACAAGGGTTAACTTCCGTACGCAGCTCTTGTGACTAAGTTATTCAGACATTTGCTCGTTCAGCCTCCCCGGATTCTTTGTGTTCGAACGTGCGATCAAATGGTGGTAGGACTGAAAATGGTCTCTAAAATGCGTCTGAAGGAATTCAACAAGGCATTGGAACAATTCAAGGAGAAAACTCCTGTCAAGACTCATCAAATCTCTTCGGCTGCAAAAAGAAAAGGGAAGGAGCCCATGGTTGCTCCATCCAAGAAAAGAAGAGCTCTCATCATTGAGGATGAAGAGAATGAGGATGATATCACAATTTCTGCAATGGCATTGAAGAACTTGAGTCGTTTTGTTCTAGAATCAACGGAGAGACAAGAAAAAGACATGGATGAGACAGAACAGAGGACAAGAGAGAGAGAAGATTTGGAGAAAGAAGCAGAGGAGAGAGATGCAGAGGAGGAAAGAATTGAGGAAGAAGAAGAAGAGGAGAGAGGAGATCAACTGGAAGCAAAGCATGAGGAACACTTTTCTCCACCTGAAGGCATGGAAACAGGGGGAGATCTTGAGAAAAGAGGAACATCCTCATTCCCTGCCACTAGTGAAGGAAGAAGTCGTTCTCCAGCAGATCCAGAGGACATCTATGCCTCTCAATTTCCTGAGGAGGGACATGATATTTCATCGCCCAATCTGCGTGACCATGCTGATTTGCCATCATCTGCCTATATTCCGTCGATCGTGCAGAAGCCAGTACTCAGACTGATAATTCAGCAGACTTTCGCAGAATACTTAATGTTCTCTTGGAGATGTGGGGTCAAATATATGCTCTGGGATGCAAAGTACAGAACTTGCAAAATACAGGTCAAACCTCTTCAGTTTCTTTGCATGATCAAATTCATGCCCTTGCTCTTCAAGTTCAAGCAAATGCCAAGGGTGAAGATGTGGCGCAACTGAAGGAGGATTTGAAAAAGCTGGAAGGGATTGTCCAGTCAATGGCAGATTTCCAGCTTGTTCGTGTTCCTAAGCAATCTTAATTCCATTCTTTTTTCATCTCTACCTTTTTAATGATGACAAAAAGGGGGAGAGATGTGGTGTAAATTTGATTTGAACTTTGAACTTTGAAACTTTTTGAAATTTTGTTTCGATTATGTTTGATTGACTTGACTTTTGTGTTTGGCTGTTTGGATTTGGACTGGATTTAGATTTGACTGTTTGAACATTTGTTTATCTTAAGTACTATTGATATCTCATGGCTTTGTTCATTTACAAGACTAACCTACTTTCTGTGGATGCAGATTCTAGTGTTATTACTAAGCCATTTATCTTTGTGAGATATCCATATTTGCTTGAGTAATGTTTTGCAGGTCAAAGTTATCCAAATTTGTAGGAAAGTTTTGTCACTATATTGTTGGAGAAAACTTCCTGGAGTGTTTTGAAGTTGACAAAACATTTTCATCAATCTAGTCTGAAGACTTGCAGACTCTTCCATCAAAGTCTGAAGACCTCCAGACTGCCAGACTCAAGACTCAAAGTCTATCCTCATTGACAGTTTCTAGACCGTCGAAGAAGGCTTATCCAGAACTGGATGTTTCATTAAGGATTTGACTTTATCGACTGGAGAATATCTCTTGGCTGGATATAGCATGTTGGAATCCATTATTCAAATCGAGATTGATTCAGGGATTTTGGATCTGTTGATTGGCGAAGTATACTTGGAAGGTTCTACTTATGAAAACCTAGATCCTAATTGTATGGGCGAGCAGGATTAATGCGCTATCGTCATGTTCCTTAAATAGCTTGAAGATCTTCCTAATTGATTCTGTCTAACAGGTAGATTGGAAGAATTCCTTTAGTAAGTGCCAACGGGTATGTTGGCATAAAGGAGTATATAAGGAAGACGTTCCAGTTGTTCGAGTGCGTGCACGATAGAAGAATTCCAAAGTCTGAAGCTCCTTGTTCTTAGTCAATTAAACTGTTGAGTGAAATCATTTATGCAAAAGAGAGCCTATATCTTTGAGAGACCTTGAGGAAGTGTAGTAGAGTCTCTATATTGTGGAATCAAGAAAAAGCTTTTCTGTAACAACTCTTTTGTTCATAGTGAAATCCAGTCGGTAGGTTGTTAGTGCGGGAGAGTAGACGTAGGCTTGGATTAAGCCGAACCACTATAATCTCTGTGTTCATACTCTTTTCCCTACGCTCTTTTACTTTGATCGTAATTCGTTTTGAAAGACGAATTTCCTTTTCATAATCTATTGTTGAGTAGTGCTTCACACTTATTTCGTAAAATTATTTTTACACCTATTCACTTCCCTCTAGGTGCTCGTACTAGCTTTCACAGGTGGCTTAGTAGTCCTTTATGAGATAGACCTTTTGTATAAGCTTGAGATGTTTATGAAAGTGTATTTGATTTGAAACTGGTTGTCCTGCTTTTCTATCGCATATTTGTTGTTGTCGAGGGATTAGTTAATTCGCTTCCGCATGTGCAATAAAATGAAAAGGGTCGATGACAAGTTCTGGGAACATCGCAAAATTCTATCGACCACCGAGGGACGTGCACGCGTTCGAGGTTCGAGGCATGACACTTTGAAGGGGCAATAAGTTGTGAATTGAAAAAATTTTGGACTTGACTTTTTGACATACATAAAAATAATAATAAAAAGTGAACCTCAAACATTTAAAGAAACAATGTCATCTTTAGATGCTCCTTTCTAAAAAAAAAAAAGTAGTTGATGAGGAGTTTGATTCTATCCTAAGTAACTATACTTGAGAATTGATTATTCAAAAAGAAGCTTAAAATTGATGTTTCCATTGATAAGTACAAAGAACATGCTGTTGCTAAAGGATTTAGACAAAGAGAGTGTCAAGACTATCATGATACTTATTTGCTTGTAACATGAATAACATTAGTTAGAATGTTGATTGCTACAACTTCACTACATAATTTGCAAATAGATCATATGGATGTGAAAAACTATATTCTTGAATTATAATCTCAATAAGGAGATTTATATGGACCAACCTAAAGGATTCAAGGCCAAAGGACAATGACAAAAAATGTGTAAACTTATCAAATCTTTGTATGGACTTAAACAAACTCCTAAACAATGACATGAGAAGTTAGACCTTATGATAATCCAAAATTGGCATAGAATCAATGAGTGTGAAAAATGTGCGTACACCAAAACCATGCCTATTGGATGTGTACTTATTTATTTATATGTTGATGATTTGCTAATTCTTGGAGATAATGCTAAAGTAATTAGAAACACCAAAAGTGTTCTCAAGAAGAACTTTGAGATGAAAAACTTAAGTATTGCGGATATTATTAGAATTTTGATGGTCTACATTTAATACAATCTCAATACATTGAAAATGAATTGAGAGCTTTAAAAGGTTCTGATCAAATATGTGGATAATCCTTATCTTCTATACATAACTTTTAGAAAGAATACTAAAAAGAGTATTAGACAGCTAGAGTATTCTTATGTAATCAACATCATCTTATATATTACGAATTGCACTAGACTAGATTTAACATATTCGGCAAGAAAATTGAGTTGGTATACAGGTAATCCTAGTCACCAGCATTGGACTGCTCTATTAAGAATGTTAGGTTATCTAAAAAGAAGTAAAGACTATGTTATGTAATAAGACAAATATCCTTTTTTTTTTTTTGGAAGCTATAGTATGCCAACATAAGGATTATGATGAATCAAATCAACTAGTAGATATGTGTTACATTAAGAGGTTTTGCACTATCATGAAAATTTTCAAAGCAAATTTTTATAGAATGCTTCACGATGGAATCAAAATTTGTTACTTTAGATAAAACTGCTGAAAAAGCAGTGGCTTCGATAATTTTTAGAGGTTTTGTTCTGGCTAAAAGCTATACTTGTGGTATGCATTCACTATGACAATCCAGCAGCGAATGGAAAGGCACATAATGTAATATATAATAGTAAGTTTAGATACACAAATCATAGACATAAAACTGTAAGGTAATTGCTCTTGAATGAAAATTTCTTTAAACTTTGTAAAGTCAAAGTAAAACATTGACAAAAGGTTTATGGAGAGAGCATATAAACTATGCATCGAGAGGAATTTGGTTAAAAGCCTTAACTCGTAAAGAGGTTCTAAGATGGAAACCTGGCCTAGTGATTGAAGATCTCATGGACTAGGTTCGAAAGGACAATGCAGATTTTGGAACTCTAATGTGAGCACCGTCTCCAATTCATATGATGCAACAATGTGTTCTATAGTGTTTTAAGGATACACTATGCGTTTACTGACTCCTATAGTTTCGAAATTAACATTCTAGTAAGGTATGGTAGGATACATTTGATAGGAATGTGTCTATATACATAGAGTTGGCCAACTCTATAAAACTATTTAAAGGCTTGATTTTCTAAAATACGCATAAATTTCGAGAAGTTCAAGGCCGAAAGAATGAACACAAATGAAAATCAATCTTGATTAGGAGATATTTTGTGTGAGGTTTAATATCCAAGTTTACACACAGTTGGCAATTCAAGACTTAATCCATTAACTAGTTAAGTAAGTCTGATATTTTCTGACTACCTTTACATCATCAGTTTGACTTTGACGGAAAAACCATAAAAGGAAGATAATTAAGTTAAATGAAACCATGAGCTCCATCGAGAGACAAGGCACGTGAGGGAGAGAAGCTTGTTGGCAATGTACTTCGCCAGCGGCATCGAACATCAACGGCAGCACACGGTGAAATTGCCACGCTGGAGCTCTAATGGCAACATTGATTAGAAAGTTGATGGGGCCAGATTTGGATACGGGGTGATCGTTGGTGATTTTTTATACAACAAAAAAAGTTCAGATCAAAAGTGTCACCCGATGCATCTAGAGATTCCGAATGAACTGGGCCCAAAGCTCCTTTTAGAGGCCATAGACTAATGTTTTGCTGGGCCACTTAACAGGGCTTATCGTGCCCACTTAGGGTGCATATGATAACTTTTCTGTTACCGAGAATAGTTTCTTTTCATATATACTTTTTTCTATTTTTGTTCTTGCAAATATTTTTTGAGTATTTTAAGGCGTTTGTGTGATATCCGGATTTCGCCGGACCTTGAATACGTAACGGTCCGTGACGGGTCGACAAGTTTATCATCGGACTATGTTGTTGATGCCACTTTGGGCCGTCGTTTCATCATTTCCATCACCAAACCGAGACGTTATGTTTCATGATGACTTGACGACATACCCTTATAGTCACGCCTTTGTTGTGTCATGACAATCCAATCACCATGAAACTCAACGTCTCATTGAAAACTTCCTTACGTAACGCCACCACTGAGACCGACATTCACTGATAATTGTACCCCTCTAGCCGAATCTTCCATGCGACACATCGAGACATAAACGCATGACCTTATTCCTTTAGTGGCTGTCATCGAGACTTTGTTTAGTCGACCTAAGTGGTCAATTAATGAGAGCGACGTCCTCAGCCGACACCATGCAGGGAGGAAGACCATGCCCATGCAAGCATGAAGGCCCACGACCACCGAAGTGCAGCTCCGTTTCTCTTCCCCTCGTCTTGCCAGCGAACGAAAGTTGGGACGCCAAACTTCGGCCACGTTTCCCTTTCTCCGCTGGCCAGCAACTTCAAGACTTGGCCATGGAAAGCCACGTTCTTGCATTAGACATGCAAGGTGTCTCATGCAAGGGTTGAATTCTTCGGCTGTCTTCTCTTCGTGCTGCCACGAAGTGGAGGGATTGTTGACTAGGAAAGTCAACAATGAAGAGGCACAAGTGGCGGCCAAAATTCTCCAAGGATGGCCACGCTTTGCTCGAGCTGTCTTCTCCTCTTCGCTGCCACCAAGGAGAGCAGTTTGTTGACTGGATTAGTCAACCCGCGGGAAGAACAAAACGAGCTAAAGAAGAGACGGGCGGAACTCACAAAGAAGAGGAAGCGGAGAGAGAGAGAGAGATAGAACGCTTCTTCTTCACTTCATCGTCACCGGCCTCTTCACCACGTCCCAACCTCCCTCACCACTGTTGTGCCGCACCACAGCCAGCCACCGACGCCACAGTTCATGATTCACCGCCGTCCTTCAGCTGCTGCCAGACCGATAGACCCGCAGCTTGCGCCTCATCACACGCTACTGTCGCCGTCCAGCTCGCCTCAACCGCGCCCGCAGCCCGTTTCACAGTTTACCTTGCCACCGACGCCGCCAGACTTGAGGCAAGTCGATATCTACTAACCTATATCGCGTGAACTCAGTCGCTGCTTGATGAAATGCGTTCCACAAACTAACTCTACTCTAGGATATTTTAGTTGATTTGTGAACTCGGAGGTCGTCGGATCGACCCCGTCTATTTGAGAAAAGATTGTTGTGTTTGAACGGATTGGTTTGAGTTTGGAAACATGTACGTGTTGATCATGGTATTTCAAAACCTTGATTTCAAAATATTACGGTCGGGACATGAAACTTTTGACCCGCCGATGTGCCGTTTTCAACATTTCAAGATATGTGCACTGTTTTGATGAAAATTATCAAGTTTTGATGCCTGAACACGTTTTAAGCCCACACTTATGAATTCCAGACTATGATCAGGGTGGAATGATAAAGATTTATTTTGAATTATTATGGTATTTGAACTTGGGATTTTATGTGAGGTTTATTGCCACTGATTTGGTATATCTCTAAAGTTTTCATTGCACGTTACTTTATACCATGAATTGGGGATTTTGAAAACTAAAGCAGTTTTCTTACTGTCGATACGAAAATGTTTTGGCATTAAATTGATTAAACTACTACACCATGGTTGAAACGTTATTGATGCCATTAGACCCCTGGGACGACGATGCTCTGGGTGTCGAGTTGCCTGGAGGATCGTGATGGCGATGCCTCTAGATGCCTGGGGACATCATTGACATGGTGAACCCTGGAGGTTCCTCGTGATGTCAGGTGGGGTGCGGGATGCCTGGAGGTGTGACGTAACATACTTCAGATGCCTGGTGACTAAAATATGAAACCGGAGGTCATCATGATGCCATGTAGGGTGCGAGAGCTCGGAGGGACGCAAACATTGGTCCTTTGGAAGATGGTGGTAGTGATTTGAGATTAAATGAGTTTCTAAATTCTCATTTGTTTTGAATATGCCGTTTTGTTATGACATTCTCCTGAATTAATGTTTACTCCTTGCTCCAATTGTGTGATTTGTTTTGGATTGTGTGGAGTCAGGTAGCGGTAGACGTAATATAGTTTAGTAGAACTTTGACTGCTGAGTAGTCGTACTCACCCCTCATGGGGCTAACATATTATAGAGACATAGAGATGTCGCTGTAGCCCGCGTCCTCTTACTTTTTATTGTATCCCCATCAATCTCGGATGGAAGCAAATGGAGTACCCCAACCCCAACCCCAACGTGTCAAGCGGGGTGGAGTAGTGGAGAGCATAGGAGGACTGCAGAAATTTTTGGAAGCCAGGTCATGACACCAGGACGACAATGTGGATAGACAAATGGATAATTGGTCCCATTTTGGTTTAGCCAAATATAGGAATTTTTGGCTTATGTGTATTGACTAATGTTGTCCGAAACTATAAATAAATAAAGTGCTTGGTTGGTATATAGTGTGCATCACCCTCAATTTGATTGGAGTATGTGTTCATTTCCGCAATGACATAGCACAAGGACCAATGGACGGCTTGGCGGACCCAAAGGATCCAAGGTCGTCACCGGCGGCCGTCATAGTCAAGGTTGTCAAAGTTTGGTAACTATAAAAAATTTCTATTCCAATAACAAAAATACGTTTAGTATAATCCCAAATATTTTTGTGACTTATAATTTCTTTTAATATATTAATAATTTGATTAATTTTTTTTTCTTCTCCTTCCTCTTAGCCTATCGCCGGCCTTGGCCATGGCTGGCTAGCAATCAGCCAGACAAGGGTCGGCGAGGTCGCCGATCTCGGGGGAGCCTTGCTAGCCACCGGTGAGGTCTCCCTGAGCTTCACAGTGGCCAAGCGAGCTCGGGGCGACCTTGCCGAGGGCCGATGAGGCTCTAGTGAGGTCACTTGGCCTCGTTTAGCCGGTTGTCGGCCATCGCTAGGGCCAGTGGCTAGCTAGGAAGAAGAGAGGAAAAGAAAAGGAAGAAAAGAAAATGAAAAAAAAAAACCTATTTATTGAGTTATTCTCGGAAATAAGAAACAATTTTTTCCTAGGAACAAAAATATTACCAAACGCATTTCTATTCTATTTTCTATTCTAGGGAACAAAATAAGAGAATCCGGTGTTTCCTGGAACGTTATCAAACAGCACCTTAGCTATTGAGTTACAGCTGTTTTCTATCCTTTTTGTCCTTTTCCGTTTCTGTTTTTCACTACATTTTTGTACAGAGCACATGTAATGCAATGAATTATTTTTGTCCTCTTGGGGTCCTAGAAGTAGTAGATTAAAGATGGTGATGCATTGAAAAGTTTCCCAAAAGGACTTGAAAGATAAATGATAGCATCCTACTTTGAGAGGCTTGAGTCGGCACTTTGGAATTAGGTACCAAATTGATGGGCAACATAATTTTGAGGACCGCGTCCAAAGGAAATGTTTTCATTTCTCGTTGAATGTGAGTGAATTGTGAGAGTTGTCCTTCATATGTAATCTATAGTTCACGCCGAAAAAGAAGAAGCCAACTGCTGATGGTCCATTTCTAACAAGCCAATTCTTAGGCTTATTCCTCTTATTTTCAGTTTAAAATCATTCACTCCGAATGTTCAACTTATGGAAGCATGTTCAAAAAGGAAACAAGACGCTTCAAATCTCATCAATCATCTAACGGTGGAAATCATTAACTATAAAAATTCTCTAAAATACAAATTACGTTTTCCAAAGTACCCGGGATAATACTACATTCCAATGGAAACCCCAAACCCTTAGGAATTTCAAGCCTTATTAGGTCATCTTGGCCACCTCCTCGACGTATCGTGCTTGAAAATCTCAAGTTGGTGACAATCTCTGCAAAATTTTGATGTATTTTTATAGCTTTCGTGGTTAAATTGTCATAGCTCCTTTCACCTTCATTTGTATTGTCTATATCCAACATTACAAGTAGAAATAAAGCACTATATCTTCGAAATGCTTCCCTCTTTCTTGAGTTTCTCTTTGTGATTGGGGCTGCATCAAGCGAGAGAGTGAACGATAGATCGAGCAGAAGGCTAATTTAAAGCAACTCTAGTAAAGGGTTAATGACTCAAAGAAAGCCCAATTTTTGCACAGTTGCTATCTCAAGTGTCACTGGCCCATGACACGACAACGAGGGATTGTGAGCCCCTCACAACATACTGGGTAAGCCCTCATCAATTGCGACCAGGACTTGCTCTGTCATTTGTGCCTCTCTCTATCTCTCTTGAATTTTTTTTTTAATGTTATTATTGTTGTATTTATGAATAATAACTCAAATGGTTCCTAAATTGTTACTCAATATGCAATGTGATCCAAATAACATCGAATTCCCTTCCATTTTTTTTTTTTTTGGTATGTCCTATCTTAACTCTCATCTTACTCTCGACTTTTGTTTCTTGCTTTTTGCGAACGTGAGAGTTGAACCCCTCCCGAAACTAAACATCCCCACTCAACCTCATTTCCTTACAAGTCGCTAGTTCTCTTATGAGATCACTTCAGCCAAAACCCAAGTAGAACAAGGTTAATTGATTTGTATCATCAAAATTTGATGATGGGGCCACCATAAATTATTGGACCTCTTTGAATAATTTCTCGAGGAGCTTATTTTGAATTGAAATTAATTGCAATAACTCATGAGTTTTAATCTTTCTGAACCGTAATTGTCACGCCCCGATCCTCAGGCACGCACACATCCGTCTCACTTGGTCGATTATATAATGCGATATCCTGGACACACTCGTATCGCCGACCCTTTCATTTTTAAGCACATGCGGAAGCAGTTAAAATCCCCAGACAATAAAACGATGGGATAGAAAAGCAGGCTATATTTTTCATATTGAAATTTACAACCAAACTTTTATACATGGCATAACTCGAAGTCTATTCACAAGACTATTCATAACATTCTAACCTCACACTATTCACATTTAGACAGGATTCCTAAAATATGACGGGACTTCAATCCTCATCCGATTCGTACTCAGATCATCATCGGGGTTCTCCTCCAAGTACTCCTCTTCACTTTCTTTCTCCTCAGGCTCCTCATCAGGGTCCTGAAATGTTGTCCCACAACCGGGATGAGACTACGTCTCAGCAAGTTCTACCCCACTAAGACTCGATTAGGAAACCAATACGCTAACCAGCCTGCCTATACACGCACGGGTCGAGGACTTACCTTGGCCTCGCATTCCACCCGCATATTAGCACAGTTCAATAGGCACATAAGCAATTACATCACGATCAATATTTCGATCCATCGACCTAGTCGATTTCATGTCAATTCGACTAATCCCCAGTCGTTTCCCTTATTTAGTCTCCAATCGTACTCACGACTTCACGAGTATAGACTACCAAATTTCTTGGCAACAAATTACAGTCCAAATGACACGACCTATCTTTAGGTAGCAAATTACGGCCCAATGGGCGCAACCTTTAATAGGTGGCAGATTACGGCCTTATCAGGCGCGACCTCTATCGGGTGGCAAATTACGGCCTTAACAGGCGCGACCTTTAATAGGTGGCAGATTACGGCTCAACGAGCGCGACCTTTAATAGGTGGCAGATTACGGCCTTATCAGGCGCGACCCATATCAGGTGGCAGATTACGGCCCAACGGGCGCGACCGACTCCAAATTCGGTGGCAGAACTTGGCCCTACTGGCACAGCCATACTTTGGGCGACTTTCGAGGTTCGACTCACAACCTCTCACAATCAAATTCTAATTGAATACCGACACTGATCAATCTTGGGATACATCCTCACATACTCATCAACTCATTCAATTTTCACACGATATTAACGTACTTGATGGATCTTAGCCAAGAATATATTCAAATCACTCTCACAAACTTCTCCACTTAATAACCCATCAAAGTATTATTGACGCTAAACAATCATACACGGCCATCCGCAATTCAATTACTCAATCTTAATCAATTTACGATTAATTCCTCAAATTGCACAATTAATTCAATTTAGCACAACGTAGGGCTCAAATAAATAAACGGACTGCACCACGACAATCAGCACGAAATTTCGGTTGTCGGCTATCATTGCCTAATTTCCGAAAAATAAACAATTAAATAATTAATTTCGAAAATTAATAAATAAATACTAAAAATCCAACTTAGGCCCGTAATGCCTAATTGAAGCCCACTAAGGGTCGGGAAAAATCCCGAGATGCATTCAATAATTAATAGTACGTTTCTACTTGCTAATGACTAAGTCTAACCACCTAACATGCATCATTAAGTCACTAATTTAATTGCTCTGAACTAATCTAACCACCTAATTGCACTTAATTAAATCTAATCAACCCTTAAGATCATTAGTCTACTAAATGCGAGGATTAGTGAGATTACTCACTTGATTAAAAGCAAGGACCGGATCACCGCGATGGCGACACGACGGCGGCCGAAACCCAAACTTTCGGCGGCGTCGACGGACACTCGGGCCGGGCCTACAAGCCTCGCAATCCCACAGAAATTTCTAGGCTTGGGCCTACTGGAATTCTTGGGCTGAACTGGGCTTGAAACAAAGCTGAAATGGGCCTGTCTGTGCTGAAGCTGGGCCGGGCTTCAAGTGGCTGAATGAAGAGCAAAGATGGGCTGCTGAAAAGGGCTTCAATTGATCTGCTTACTTGCGTGGGCTAACTACACTGGACTGAGAGGAAATCAATGGGCTCATGAACTTCAATTGATGGGCTGTAGACACGGCCCAAGATGCTGGAGAGTTGAGCCGAGCAAGGAGCAGCTGGGCCATGGAGACGCGGAATGAGCTGTCTCGCGCGCGAGAGTCGTGGACGAGTGGTGCTGCTTCGTTTGCGAACTGGCGCGGTAGCAGCTTCTGTCTTCGTGCGATGGGGTTTCTTCAACGTTTCGGTAGCTTGGGACTTCGTGGTTTCGCTGGGTTGAAAGCTGACCGAAGAAGTTGAAGGCAGGTGGCAGCGGCAAAGCAGGAGCTGTTTCGGTGGTCTTCAATCTTTGTTGGGCTGCTGGCGGTGCAAAGATGTGAAGATGGCCACGTGGACAGAGAGAGCTCGGAGGAATCGAGCTTCGCTTGCTTCGTGAACTCGAGGAAACGGAGGACACGGCAATTGACAACTTCGGTGGGGTCGTTGGACACACGTGGAGGAGCGGTCAACGATGGAGGTTTCGTGCATGGGTTTGTTGACCATGGGGAACAACTTATAGTGGAGAGGGGCGGCAGCAGAGAGAGAGAAAATGAGTGGAGAAGATGGGCTGCTCGTAGGATCAATGAAAGGAAGCTGAGGTTGCCGAGAAAATCCAATTGGGAGCCAGAGCAGCCAAGGAGATAAGGACGGAGGAGACGTGCTCGTGAAGTTGAGGGGAATAAAAGTCCAAACAAAATATCTATTAACATCATTAGCTTGTCTAAAAAGTTTTCAAGCTTATTCAAGGTGTCCCCCAATTACTTTCTTGAAAATTAATACCACAATTATCCAATTTGAGTGCAATTGTTGCACCCCCATGCCTAGTCCGAATTCTTCATTTTGGTCTTCGATCTCTTAAACAAATTCCTAAAATTGAAGTCATTTTGATGTAGAAAAATTCCATTCTATTTTCTGCAAGTCCCCAACACCATATAAATTTCTTTCTTGGAAGTCTAAATTTTCTTCAATCGATTGAGCCCATCCGAATTTCCGTTATTTTCCGCGACGCCCGAATTGATTTTCCGTAAAAATCCCGAATCTCCGAAAATCTTCCGAGATCGAATCAACGTTCCTAAAATAGCTCGTGACACCACAGAACTTTCGATTTCTGAAATCGGGTTTGACTTCACGGTTAATTTCCACTCGACGCGTTTTTAGCGTAACCTAAACTACCGGGTAACTGTCTGAACTTTTCGGTGCAAATGACCCGTGGTCGATTTTCTTCGAGCCACAATGAACCCACTCGACACATTGGCAATTCTCGATTGTCGTAGAAATCTCGAGAATTCAAATACGGACACAGGCACCAAAACGATAGAGAATTCGATCTAGTGTCGGCCGACGAGAATGTTCCAATTTAGTGGTGTCACCCACGATTAGCCATACATCTCGTCGAACCGACCTATATCTCGATCTCTAATCAATTTACGTCTCGTGCCGTAATGATCTCAATGATGAACACGGTCGAGTAGAATGATTCCCTGGCGAATTCTCAAGTCTATTTGCCTTAAAATTCTTAATAGTTTCCCTGCAGAGTCCTAGTTATCTCTAGAATGATCCCGGTTAACAACCCCTATGACGCGTCAACGAAATGCCCGATTTATTCAATAGAAAACAAGATTGAAAATCTGGGATGTCACAGTAATTATTGTATTTATAGGTAAACTCGTCAAACGGGTAGTTCAAGTTGGGTTGAAGATGATCTGATTCAAATAAACCCATTTAATCTGTTTTAACACATCTCTATGCAATATAATTATAGTGATCTATATTCAACTTGTCTCATACCTGACCTAAAATTTATTGTTAAAATATTTTTATATTTAATCTAATCTAGAAAAATTTGGTCTAAATGAGTTGTAAACCCTTTTGTGACTCATTCAAAAGCCATATTATGTTTAAACCTCATTATGACATAATTACCTAATATAATTAATTTATATAACAACTCAGCTTATTATATAAGGATTAAGAAAATAGTTTATGATCCACTTTAACAGGGCTACTTATAGATTAGCATGAATCTGATCGTGGCCTATTGGCAAGAAATTTGCTTGCCGATCTATCTAGTAGTGTTCCTCGAGGGCCACGGACTTGGCTACAGCCACGAGATTCACTTATTTGTGGACGAGGGCGACCTGGCTGGCTTTATTTATCGCGAGCAAGTGTCCTGATGGTACCACGGATCTAATTCTTATATTTGATCTTTCATATGTATCTGGTTTTATTTTAATGATAGTGTATGAAACAACCCCTCCCCCCCCCAATTTTTTTTTTTTTTTTTTGGTATCTTACATGAAAGGCTAGCAAGACTGCTTTTAATTGGAGGAAAAGAAAAAGTTATCAGCGATTCATAAATTGGGGGATCATAACTGAGATGATGAATTAGAATTCCAATTAACTTCTGTGATTTTATTTTAAGATTTTTTTTTTCCTGTCACGAGACTATGATACGCTTTCGATGTGGCCCACCCGTCAGTGACCCCCAAAAAATCAATTGAAAGTGAGCAAATCTAGAAATGACATAAAGCGAAAGTGATCAACATTGTCACATGCTTCAATCTTTTGAGCTTGACATGGCCCCGGCTTATGTTTCGCTATCCTTGATATGTCCTATTGGATGATTTAGCCCAATCAAATGTGATAGATGGTCGGATTAACTTACTCGATGACTCTCCAAAACTTGATCCCTGATTCTGATCGATATTATTTTTATTAGAAACTCCAATTCAAAAAGTATATGAAATTTGATCAATATGGGATAGACACAGATGGTAAAGGGATGTCATTTGATTTTGATACTATATTAGAAAGCATAACTGAAAAATTAAAAGTATTACATAAACGGAGATTATAGGTATATATAACATTGATGTCTTATATTTCAAAGGTATTTAAAAAGAAACGTTAAATGACCTCCCTTTCTGCACGACCTCTCATTTTCATTTGACATTGATGCTTCAATAAGACGCCAAATCAAATTGTCTTGCTCGCCGGGTTTCGAAAAAGCTTGCTACCCTCTATAAAAGTTTGAGGTGGCTAAATACGAAATGAATAGACCAGACCTCTCGAGGATGTCACGTCAATTCATGAGACTGGGGCCGCCTATTCAACAGTAAGTGAAGTATCGGCACATGCTACATCTTAGGAGTTTTGAAAAGCAACGAGATAAATAGCGGCTTGTAAGATAAGAGACTACTTATCCCAATTCAAAGCAAGAGCACGCACATGCACTCGCAAGCTTGAATTAGAAATAGGATGAGTATGGTCCAGATTAGGTGGATCCACTCTTACATTCTAGGATCAATTTGCATAGTATTGGTCCTCAATTTTGGAACCAAAGACCAACCCTATTAAGTTTTGACCAAGGACCGAACCGACCCAGTGAGTTTGGTTTAGTTCCAGGTCAACCTGAGATCAATCTATAATTTTTTTTTATTTCATTTTTAAATGCAACCAAGGACCAAACTAACTCAATGGGTTCAATCCCGTTCTAAGGTCAATCTAGGACCAACTTATAATTTTTTATTTTATTTTTTGTACTCCCTAAAAAGGCGATAGATGACTAGACCAACCCAATGGATTCAGTGACAAGCAAGGTTAGCAAAGAGAGGCAAGCAGCGAGCGTCGAGTGGGGTGAGATGCATTTGCATAAGCTAAGAGAGGTTCGAAAGAGTTTTGGGTTTTGACCATTTATGGATGTTAATACACCTTTTTTTTCCTTCTAACTTTACCTTCGTTAAACTTTCATAATTCTAGAAATGCTCTCACCTTAAACCACATCACTAGCGAAGGGCTGAGGCCACCGACCAGGGGGGGAGGTTTGAGTTTTAAAATAATAATAATAAGTCATTTATAAGTGTAATTTTTTAAAACATTATTTAAATGAAAGTTATTTCTCAATATATTTTAGTTACACTTTACAAAATACTATTTGTATTTAGAAGAAAATTCTTTCACCTAATTCTTTTTTTTTTAAACGCTTTCTGCAATATTTTTACCAAACGCAACCATACTATATGGAAAAGTAGCCATATTGCTTTTAGGGGAAAGAAGGAATTAATAATGAAGAATTAAATTTAGAAATTGGAGGATGACTCTACATATATATGATCACCATTGACTATTATGTATTAGGCATCTGGAGTATTCTCAAATAATCAATAGCATTTTGTACATCATGAACTAATATTTCGCATACTCAATAGAAAAACTAAGCAAATATACAGGTAATCCTTATTAGTAGCAATTACTTTGTTGAGAGTATAAGGTTATCCGAAAAGAAATAAAGATTATGTCTTCTAATAAGACAAATATCCTTTCTTTTTTTTTTTTGAAGGCTATAGTGATGCCAACTTGATCTTGGATCATGATTAATCAAAATTGATTAGTGGATATGTTCAATATTAGGAGATGCCATAGTATTGGGGAAATCCTCAAAGCAAACTTTAATAGCGCACTCCACTATAGAATCAAAGTTTATTACTTTGGATAAAACTGCTAAAAAAGCATAGTGGCTTCGACAATTTTTTAAGGTTGTGTTGTGGCCAAAAGTTGTGCCTGCAATATGCATTCACTATAATAATTAAGCAACAAATGCAAAGGCACATAATATAATATATAATGAAAAGTCTAGACACATTAATCATATACATAATATTGTAAGGCAATTGCTCTCGAGTAAAATAATTTTTTTAGCCTTTGTATATAATGGTAAGTCTAGATACATTAGTCATAGACATAATACTATAGGGCAATTGCTCTTGAGTAAAATAACTTTTTTAGCCTTTGTAAAGTCAAAGGAAAATATTGTAGACCCATTAACAAAGAGGTTTATCAAGAAAGCAAATAACTTATGCATCAAGAGGAATGGGATTAAAAGCCTTAACTCAATAAAGAGGTCCCAAGATAGAAACCTAACCTAATGAGTAGAGATCCCATAGATTTGGTCCAAAAGGACATTGTAGATTTGGAAGTCTAGTGTATGTAGTGTCTTCCATTATAATTCAACAGTGCTTTCGACGGTGTTTTAAGGATATCCTATGTGTTTAATAATTCATATAGCTTGGAATTCAATGTCCGCCACCGCCGCCGTCCACCGCCGGCAGTAAGGCATGGTAGACTACCTTTAATAAGAATGCATCTCTATACATGAAGCTGGCCAACTATAAAAAATTTTAAAATCTGGATTTTCCAAAACACTCATAGATCCCAATAAGTTCAAGGCCAAAAGAATGAACACAAGTAAGAAGTATCTTAATTTGGAGATACTTTGTGCATGGTCTATTGTCTAGGCCTACACATACAACTAGCAATATAAGATTTAGTCCGCTAACTAGTTAAGTAAGTCTAATATTTTCTACCTACCTTTCCATCATCAATTTGACTTTGGCGGAAAACCATAAAAGGAAGATAATTAAGTTAAATGAAACTGTGAAAATATAGAGACCATTGAAACTGATTTGTTTTACCCTAAAGAAATGGAGTGAATTTATTCGTATATAAGATGGAAATAGCTCACCTTAATTCAAAATAATCCTTTTTGAATTCATTATGGTGAATAACAACAGTGAGAAAGGGCTTCTAGTCAATCGTAAAGAATGGTCAACAGAGGACGTTTAGTCAATCTGTGCATTTGATGCAAACACTGACATTGTTGCTGGAATTTTCACCTAAAAAAGATGTTGCTGTTGGAGAAAACTCATTTATTGTTTTGAAGCTGACAAAACGTTTCCATTAGTTTAGTCTGAAGACTTCTAGACCCAAGTGTTAAAGTCTGAAGAACTCCAGACTCTATCGTCAAAGTCTGAACACTACCAGACTCAAGATTTAAAGTTTGCCCTCACTGACAGTTCTAGACGAAGAAAGAAGACTTATCCAGATGATAGATTATCTTCAAGGATTCGATTCGTATGGTTTTAAAAGACCTTTTTGGCTAGATACAGCATCAATATGATTGATTATTCTTATTGGATTCTACTCCAATTTGAAGATCATTTGAAAAGGCGAGCAAACTTGAAAAGTTCTACTTATGGAAACTCAAGATTCTGATTGTATGGGTGAACAGGATTGACGAGCTTTCATCACCAATCTCTTAACGACTCGAGATCACCTTAAATGATTTTGTCCAATGGGTAGATTGGAAGAATTCCTTTGGAAAGTGCCAACGGTCGTGAAGACATGAAGGAGTATTTAAGGCAGACTCTCTAGTTGTTCGAGGTGTGGATGAAAGAAGAATTTCAAGTCTGAATCTCTGTAGTTCCTTGCTTTTCCATTCATTGAGCTCAAACTATACACAAAAGAGAGAAACTTATAGTGAGACTTTGTGAAGAGATTAGCTGGGACTCTCCACTAAGGAAGTCGAAGATCACAAGCTGTACAATCTCTTTTGATTCATAGTAAAATCCAGCCAATGAGCTGTTAGTGCGAGAGAGTGGACGTAGGCTTGGATTAAGCCGAACCACTATAAACCTTGTGTTCCAATTCTCTTTCCTTAAACTCCTTATCTTATTCGTTGCTTTACTTAATTGCTTTATAGAATTGTTTAAAGCTTTTTACATCCTGAGTTTATTATTATCATCCAAAGGCAATCTATTTTATTAAGTCATGTGAAAAAGAAAATTTTTATATACACCTATTCAACCCCCTCTAGGTGTACGTACTAGCCATTTTTCAGTTGCAACTAAAGTAACTAAAGTACTCTTTGTCACTAAAAGTTTGTTAAATGAAAGCCGGTCCTCTCAAGAAAGACTCCTTAATATGAAAAAAAGGAAGTCCCTTGAATTGTCTATCAGACAATGTACAGCTTAAAAAGGAGCACAATTTAAACTTATGGATGTCACATAGCTAAACCCAACAATGCAAGTTCAAATCCCCCTTACGAGAGCGAAAGCTTAGCAAAATAAAGAAAAGAACTGAAGTGAATTTGGAAAAGCAGTTGAACTTGTAAAATCTATATCCGGGTTGGAAATTTTAATTTCACTCTTTTTGAAATAAAAACTGAAATTTGAAAAATCAGTTTATTTTAACAACTTTGCAGCTGTAATTTTCATTCAACAATGCTCCAGTAGCATAAGCAGGTACGTAGCTATCAAAAGACAAACAACTTTGCCACTATAAAATAGCGACCACAAGATAAGAGACTCCTCACCCCAATTCAGAGCAGAAAACAGTTGCGCACACACTCACAAACTCGAAGTAGAAGACGACCGTATATGGAGGAGGTGGTGATAGTGGGTGCCGGCATCGCGGGTCTGGCAACCGCAGTGGCCCTTAAGAAGGTCGGAGTCCGAGCCCTCATCCTCGAGAAATCGAAGGGGCTTCGAGCGACTGGCGCGGCTCTGGGTCTCTTCGCTAGTGCGTGGGTTGCGCTCGACACGCTCGGGGTTTCGGACAAGCTCGCAGCCCTTTCCGCTCCTTTAGAAAGGTAACCTCCTTGTTCGCTCTTAGTTCGGGAACAAAGATGTTTGATTAATGTGGAATGTTGGATCATTTCGAAGTATTAAAACCCGGTCCAATCTTTACTTCAACAATCGTGTATAGATCAAGAGTTTGAATGAGTGATTTCTCTGCTATTAAAGATGACACCACTCAAATTTGATGGATGCTGAATTAGTGTAGCCATCTTTTAGAAGAAGTTAAATACTCCTAATCTCACGCTTGCACATTGGGGGTAAAATCAACTTTAAGTAAATCACATTTATAGTGAAAAGTTGTTAAAAAATCCAAAGCAAATTCGATCGCAGTCACTAGACCTTGGTACGATGCAATCAAGTTCATGAACTTTCATTTGAATAATTTAATGGAATTAATTTATTTATTTTTTAGTTATTTGCAAATGATGTTCGTTAGGTATTAAAAAAAATTGGTTAAAAAGTGGTTATAATGCACCTTCTACGGGGAAAAAATCATGAAAATTGAGATCATTGCTGGTCGTAAACTGCATCGTGAAATTTACCAATTGAGGTTGCTAATGGGATTAAAGCTTATAGTAAAATAACTAATTAGATATTCATCAAATGAAGGTAAAAAGTGCAAAATCAGTGAGAAAGAACAATAGGCTTTTCAAGCAAGACATACTGAGTAGAAAGATAAGCTCTACATTGGTTTTGTACTTTCTTAAATTGATTTTAGGATTCGCTTGTTTTGGGAGCTTCTTAAATTGGTTATTTTATAATTAAAGATCTAGGACGCTGGAGCTTGATCTATCCTACAATTTCTCAATGATGAGAAAAAATAATTTTAGTTATTAATATTCTGATTTTTTGTACTTGTGTTCAGGGGATACATAACTGATGTCAGGACTAAATCAATTCAAGAAGTGCATTATCCTCCAAGTAGCAGGTGAATCTCAAATTTCCTCTAATATATTTTACCTACCTTTCCATCATCTCTGTTTTGTTAGTTTACCTTTTAACGCTTTAGATCGATTAATTTCTTGTAATCAATTACTATATGTTTCATTTTGCACAAAATGATACCAATGACTGTATACCATTGACAGCTCATCTTTTAAGAAGATCATCAATAATAGAGTTTGACGATATAATACCCCTTTTGTTAGAAAATTGGATAATTTATCATATGTTGTTGAAAATATATCTCAAATTTGAGAGCCGTAAAAAGAAATCGAACCAACTAGGTTTCCTAGATTAAGTGAAATCCTACAAGAAATTTCCTATTCTGGATCTAGTTCTTTTCTATATGAGAAGGGGGTCTCTTTTGTGAAGAGCAATCCCCATTGAAAAAATAATGAGAGTGTTTAAATAACTCAATTGTAATTGTAATTTCTGTTTGTGGATCTTGTGCCATTTTTTGTGTGGAGTAGGTCTCACTAACTGAGTCACGTAAATTCAATATCCAATTTATTTTCTTATCTTATTTATCTTATAGTTTAGCTGCTTTTTTTTCCCCTACTCGCAACAAATGTTATTATTTTATGCAAGTCATTTCGTATTCCAAGGATAGAAAATCATGCCATTTGGATTGAGTAGGAATGGAGCCCGACCAAGAGGGATCCACCGAAAAGTTTTGTTGGAAGTTCTGGCGGAGGAGCTTCCTCCAAATAGCATTCGATTCTCTTCCAGGATAACTTCCATCGAAACTCAAGTGGAACACGGCTTGTCCATTTGTATTGTCACGCTCGATAATGGGACCATCATAAAGTCTAAGGTTACCTACAATTCTCGAGAACCTTCTTTTGAATTTAAATATGATGAGGTAACTTATCAACGTTAACTTATCCACGCTGTAATTACTGTATGTGTAGGTTGTTATAGGATGCGATGGCATACACTCTATCGTGGCCCGTTGGCTTGGACTTGCCCCGCCAGTCTCTTCAGGCCGATCGGGAGTGCGTGGGTTGTCCGTATTCCCAAAAGGTCACGGTTTTCACCACAGCCACGCACTTCATCAATTTGTGGATGTGGGTAAGAGGGCAGCTTTTTTTTCTCTCAATGATAAGGAAGTCTACTGGTATTTTGGGGCGACGTGTACTCCTAAAGGTATCGTATATATTACAGTTTATCTTCTGCTAAGATTCCTAATTACCATGGCTACTTCAATAATAGCTTACTAATCCTCCTCAATCCCCAATGTTTCAATTCATAAAGGTATGGAAAAAGAAGCAGATCCAGAAATGATACTAAGGGAGGTGATGGAAGATCTGGCAAAGGACTTCCCACCTGTGTACCTCGATATCGTCAAGCACTCCGATCTTTCGAGTTTGACATGGGCCCCGCTGATGTTCCGATATCCTTGGGACATCCTGTTCGGAAACCTAGCCCGATCAAACGTCACGGTGGCTGGAGACGCTATGCACCCGATGACTCCCGACTTGGGCCAGGGTGGATGTTCGGCGCTCGAGGACGCGGTGGTATTGGGGAGGCACCTTGGGGACTCAATTTCCAAGCACGGGAAACTAATGACCCAAGATGTCGGAGTTGCTATAGGGAGGTATGCAAAGGAGAGGAGATTGAGGGCGGCGACACTGGTAACAGCATCGTACCTGTCGGGACGGGTGCAACAAGATGGGTCTAGTCGATTAATGAGGTTCCTAAGATATGTATTCTATGGGCTCCTCTTCGCTAGAGTAGTGAATGGTCTTACAAAATATGATTGTGGGAAGCTTCCTAGGGTCTCTTCATTGCCTTCATGTGAATCCGAAAGCTCCATCTAGTTATAGAGTTGCAAACGTTCTGCGGTCTTCTATTTTGTTTAATAGTCGGTGGTGTGAGTTTATTGCAATGCATAACACAAAAGTTCACAGTATTGTTTCTCTCATGGCTGCCCTCGTTTTTCTTATTTTTCTAATTCTTATGAATCTTTTCAGTTGATCAATTGCATTATAAGGATTAGATTTAGGTCAAATCTTTCCAAGTTTGGCTAAAATCAAGACATGAAACACAACAATAGGCACAAGCTATCCCTACATGGTTACGTAATCTAATCAAAGAGCACTTTAGGTGCATAAACTATTAATGTGTAATTCATATGTAACTTGCGGTCTTTTTATACTTATGTCTCTATCTATATCCAAATTGTAATTAGTCATTCATAAAAATATATGCAATACAATCTTAACTGGAGATGAGTTGTGACATCTTGAAATTTCAGTTTTGTTTTCAACTGAATGAATTTGGCCTTTTATTGACGTGCCTATAGTCCTAGTCTTTGAGCTGATCACTCATGAGATAACTAGATATCTGGAGAAGCCATTAAGGGATTTTAACGCGGTAGACTTAAGAATTTGATCAGGAATCAACTACTCGATTGTGTTCATCTGCAGAGATCATTACGACACAGTTAAAAATTGATTAGAGATCAGAGATAGGTCGGTCCGATTGAGATAGGTGACCAAAGTGTGGATGATTCCACTAGATTGCAAAATTCTTGTTGATTGACACTAAACCGATTTTTCTGTCGTCTTTGTACCCTCTGTTTATATTTGAAATCTTGAGATTTTCACGATAACTGAGAGTCACCAATGTGTCGAAGATGTACATTGTGACTCGAAATAAATCGATCACGGGTTAATTGCACCAAAAATTTCTAAAAGCTACCCAGTAGACTTGGTTACGCTAAAATCGCGCTAGATTGAAATTAACTGCGAATTTGAATCCGATTTTAAAAATTGAAAGTTTTGTCATGTCACAATTTATTTTAGGACCGTGGGTTCATCCTCCGAAGATTTTTCTGCAAACCGAGATTTTTGAAGGAAATTCAAAATACGGTCGTTTTCATTCAGAAAATTCAGGTGACCTTTTTTATCGCGTTTTTGGGATACAAATTGGTTCTATTGGCGAGGAAAAATGTGAACTAAAGTGTAGGCATCTTAATTGGATTTATGGGGGCCGAATTGAATCAATTCAAGAAGAAATTTAAGTGGATTTGAGGGAAAATGCTTCAAAATTCGTAGCCTCTTAGTCCTCAGCCTTTTGGACCACTTCCTTGGCTTCCTAAGGAAGCTTGGCGGCTGCAAAATGTGCTAAGTAAGCCAGCCCACCTGGTGGGACCTCTTCAAGGGGGCAAAGAGATAGAATGGAAGCAAGTGGCCCCCCTAGCTTCAGCTATCCCCCTCCTTCTTCCTTAGCCTTCGTCTCTCTTTTTTTTACTGTGTTGAGAGCCAAGGAAACCAGAGAGAATCAGCATGGGTCTACAAACTCATGAGATCCATCGTCTAGGTTGATGCGGGTCTATCCCGAATGGTACCTCATCAATATAGATCGTGGTATCGTCGTGAGTGAGATGGACCCAAAGAAGATCTCCTACTGGAATCTGAGATCCCTGTGTCAATGTTGAAGGTCACTTTTGGAAAGGGTACAGCCAACCCTCCTAGTGGTGCAGTGGTAAACTCGAGCTCCCTGGAGCCAAAGACCCCGGAGTCTTTGGGTGAGGGTTCGAATGCTTAGAGGACCTGTAGTTCCTTTACCTTTTGTAGACCTTGTGAATAGACTAGCATTGTATATGACCTAGTCTAATGTGTATATAAAGTGTGTTGTGATTTTCAAAATTGTGGCCCTGCTTTTCTATCCCATCTTTCTGTTGTCTGGAGATTTATTCATTCGCTTCCGCATGCGCATTAAAATGAAGGGGTTGGCGACGCATCCTGGGACGTCACAATTTAATAGACCACCGAGAGATGGATATGCACTTGGAGGATCGGGACATGACATCCCCGCCCGGAGTTGTATCAGAGCAGGTTGATAGTTAGAGTAATAAAGTGCGATGAGTTATGGGATAGTTAGTAGGAATGACCTTTATTTCATGCTGGTGCATGTGTTTGATAGTTGATTAGTAAATTGTTTGTGGTGATCACTCAGCTTCTAATTCTGTGTGGATTTGGAAGGTAGATTTCT
This sequence comes from Eucalyptus brandiana, assembly GCA_014182725.1. NCBI lineage: Eukaryota > Viridiplantae > Streptophyta > Magnoliopsida > Myrtales > Myrtaceae > Eucalyptus > Eucalyptus brandiana. The sequence goes on from CM024676.1 coordinate 3,998,345, forward strand.
GTAGAAAACTTGCATCACGAGTGATCAGGAGCAGAGGACTCCTAGGAAGTGTACTATAGGACCTGCGACTCAGGGTAGGACACCGACGAGGGTTGGTACCTAAGGAGGTCATAGTCGAGCGCCAGCTCAGGCAAGAGCTAGTGGTGTAGCACCACCTCTTGTCGATGCTGGGGTAGTAGCCCCTAGTGATCTCAGGACCGAATGAATCATGCAAGCACTTGAAGAGATGGGAGCACTAATAGGGCAGCAAGCCTAGAATCAAACCGCCGCCACTGCCGCTGCCACTCAAGCTGCCGTTACTACTGCCGTTGCCGCCATTGCTGATGCCGCAGCTGTTGCTGCACCTGCCGAAGTTCCACCTGGGAACATAGTCGTAGAGAGAGAGAGAGAGAGAGAGAGAGACCAATTCATAAGTTGGTAGACCAATTCCTGAAGCTAAACTCGCCGAGGTTCACCGGTGTTGGAAATCCAGAGACTGCATCGCTTTATATTCAAGATCTAGAAAAAGCCTTTACACTACTGATGTGCACTGAGGCAGAGAAAGTTGTCCTAGCAGGTACCAACTATAGGGTAACGTGAAAACCTGGCGGAGGGCCACCAGAGGCACGATATTCCAGGAAGGCGTGGTCCCGGTGTGGAACGCTTTCCTTAGAGCTTTCAATAGCAAGTACTTTTTGGGTAACGCCCGAGAACAAAAGATGAAGGAATTTCAGCTCCTCCACCAAGGGATGATGACTGTGGATCAATGTGAAGCAAAGTTTGCGGAGCTATCACGGTACGCTCCAAGGTTGATAGAGGATCTGAAGATAAAGCTTGGAGGTTCAGGAATGGCCTTTGATTGGAGTTAAAGAATCCGCCAATGCCACTCAACCTGAAGGACTATAATGAAGTATATAGTTGAGCTCGACTAATGGAGAGGAGTATGAGTGAGCACGCTACTTCGTCTGGGTCAAGGTTAACTCACATAGAGATGGGAATTGGTATGGGAATAAGCCCATGACCGGAGGAAAGTTCCATGTTCCCCCAATAGGAAGGGTGGAATTGGGAAGTCAGCGTTAAATTAGAATAGCATGTGTCACTTCTGTGGAAGGTGACATGGTTCGGCCCTATGCCCTCGGAGGATGGGCACTTGTTTTGAATGTGGCCAACAAGGTCACCTGGCCAGAGATTGTCCTAGAAGACCAAGGGGACAACAGCAGTTACCACCGCCACCACCAATGGGTCAAATAAAGGGTGTAGCACCGCATATTGCATTGCAAGGTGGACAGAACAGACCCCCAGCTCAATGGATAGTGTATGCCATCACAAGAGGTCAAGCAGAGGACTCGCCTAATGTGATTACAAGTATGGTTTCGCTAAATGACCATATTGCTTTTGCTTTATTCAACCCTGGCACGACTCAATCTTTTATTGCTGAGCAATATGTTAAGCTGATAGGATTAAGTCCTGAATTATTGGAGTCAGTGATTAGCATATCTATACTGTTAAAGGATAAGGTGTTAGCTGCATTGAGTTGTCCTAATTGCAAGTTAGTGATTTGTGAGGGAGAGGGGAAGACAGACTTGTTAGTCCTAGCCATATATGATTTCAATGTGATAATTGGCATGGACTGGCTCATCAAGCAACAAGCTAAGATGGACTACTATTGTAAAGCAATTAAGTTTAACCCGTTAGAGGGTGAAAGTTTCAAGTTTGTTGGGAGTCGAGGAGGACCCTCGATTACCTTAATCTTGTCGCTTGAGGCAACCCGTTTGTTAGACGGGGGTTGTCAAGATTACTTGGCAAATGGCGTGGATATGATAGTTGAGGAGTTGAAGATCAAAGATATCTCAGTAGTTCAAGAATTTCCAAACATGTTTCTAAAAGAATTGCCAGGCCTACCGCTAGAGAGGGAGATAGAGTTCGTGATCGAGTTAGCACTCGAGACAAAGCCAATCTCCAAGGCTCCTTACCGAATGTCGTTGTCTGAGTTGAAAGAACTGAAGGTGTAATTGCAGGAATTGTTGGATAAGGGATTCATATGTCCTAGTGCATCACCTTGGGGAGCACCAGTTCTCTTCGTAAAAAATAAAGATGGTTTGTTGCGCCTGTGCATTGACTATTGTCAATTCAATCAGGTGACAATCAAGAACAAGTATCAACTACTTGTTTGACCAATTACAAGGAGCGTCGATAATTTCAAAGAATGACTTGAGGATAGGGTATCATCAGTTGAGGATCAGAAAAGAGGATATACCGAAGTCAACATTTCGTACTCGATATTGTCATTATGAGTTTACTATAATGCCGTTTGGATTGACGAATGCTCCAGCTGCTTTTATGGATTTGATGAACCGAGTGTTTAAGGAATATTTGGATCAGTTTGTGATTATCTTCATCGATGATATTCTGGTATATTCGAGGAGTGCTGAGGAGCATGAGAGTCATTTGAGAATGGTACTTCAGACCCTAAGGATTCATAGATTGTACGGGAAGTTTAGCAAGTGCGAGTTTTGGTTGACTCGTGTCGTGTTTCTAGGACACGTGATTTCAGGTGAAGGAATCTCCATGGACCTAGCCAAGATTAAAGCAGTGATCAGTTGGCTAAGCCCGATGACAGTGACAGAGATAAGAAGTTTTCTGGGTTTGGCAAGCTACTACAAAAGGTTCGTTGAAGGATTTTTAGCTTTAGTATCGCCATTGACTCAACTCTTGAAGAAGGAAGAAAAGTTTGTGTGAACAGACAAGTGCAAGTGTAGTTTCCAAGAGTTTAAGAAAAAACTGACTACCGCACCTGTGTTGACCATTCCATCTAGTACTGGAGGATACGAGATCTATAGTGATGCGTTGTTTAGAGGACTAGGTTGCATACTAATGCAACATAGCAGATTGCTGCATACACCTCTCGCCAGTTAAGACCTCATGAGTTGAATTACCCAGCGCATGACTTAGAACTCGCAACAATCATTTTTGCTCTGAAGATTTAGATACGTTATTTGTGTGAATAAAGATTTCAGATCTTCACTGACTATCAAAGTCTCAAGTATCTATTCTCTCAGAATGAGTTGAATATGAGACAATGCCGTTGGATGGAACTTTTGAAGGACTACGATTGTGATATTTTATATCACCCTGGGAAGGCGAATAAGGTCGCAGACGCCTTGAGTCGGAAGTTTTCAGTTGCACAGATGATGATTAAGGAATGGGTTTTACTCAAAAGAGCTCGATATTCGATTTTCAAATTTAAGATAAGCTACCTTTCGAACCTTATTGCCACCCTCAGAATTTAGCCAAAAGTGCAAATCATAATCAAGATGCTTTAGTGGGCAGACCAAGAGATTCAAAAGATCCTGCAAGATAACACTGATAAGAGAAAGGTTGACTTTCAAGTTTCTAAGGATTGAACACTAAGGTTGCGAGGACAATTGTGTGTACCTAACAATATAGCGCTCAGGGAAGAGATATTATTAGAAGCTCATCGTAGCAGCTACAACATTCATCTTGGCAGTACGAAGATGTATCAGAATTTGCGTCAATACTACTAGTGGTTTGGTATGAAGGCGAACATCACCAAGCATATCGCCAAGTGTCTGACATGTTAGTAAGTGAAGGCATAGCATTGTAAGCTGGGAAGACTTTTGCAACCCTCAAGATTCCCGAGTGGAAATGGGAGCACATCACGATGGACTTTATGACAGGCTTACCAAGGAGTCAAAAGAGTAATGATTCTTTTTGGGTAGTGGTCGATAGATTGACGAAGTTGGCTCACTTCATTGCAATATGAAATGATCTAGATTTGGATAGGCATGCAGATTTGTACATGCATCAGATAATTCGACTGAATGGAATGTTGATAACGATTACATCATATCGAGACCCGAGATTCACAGCTGCTTTTTAGAAACGTTTGCAAGCTGCCTTAGGAACAAAGCTACAGTATAGTATGGCATACATCCTCAGACGGATGGCCAATCTGAGAGGACGATTAAAACCCTCGAAGACATGCTGTGGGCTTGTGTGTTAGATTTCAAGGGAAGCTAGGAGAAACGGCTTCATCTTGTCGAGTTTACCTACAACAATAGTTACCCGCAAAGCATTCAGATGGCTCCTTTCGAAGCATTGTATGGTAGAGTGTGTAGAATGTCAGTGTGTTAGGATGAAGTCGGAGGACAAAAGATTACAGGCCCAGAGTTAATTCAACAGTCAATGGACGTAGTTGCAGTCATCATAGACAGACTAAAGACCATTTAGAGCTTCCTGAAAAGCTACGTAGATAAGCGTTGGAGACCTTTGGAATTTTAAGTGGGTGATCACGTTTTTCTGAAGGTGTCACCAATGAGAGGTACTTCACACTTTGGCAAGAAGGAAAAACTGAGTCTGAGATATGTAGATCCCTTTGAAATTCTAGAGAGAATCGGGATCTTAGCATATCGTTTTGCATTGTCGCCGAGGTTGGTGCAAGTGCATGATGTGTCAATACTGAGGAAGTATGAGCCTGACCCAATTCACGTGCTTAATTTTGAGGAATTAGACATGGACAATTAAGTATCGTACGTAGAAAGCCCGATTTAGATTGTGGATCGAAAAGACCAGATTCTGCGTACCAAGACAATCCCATTGGTTAAAGTGATCTGGTAACACCACAGTACTGAAGGAGCAACTTAGGAAACTGAGGATTCCATAAAACAACTGTACCCTCACCTTTTTGTTTAAAGCTTTGTAATGGTTTAAATTTCGATGATGAAATTTTTATAAGAGGGAAAGAGCTATGACATCCTGAAATTTCAATTCTATTTTCAATTGAATGAATCGAGCCTTTCATCGGCGCGCCTATAGTACTATTCTCTAAGCTAATCACTCATGAGATAACTAAACTATCTGGGGAAGCCATTAAGGGATTTTAACGCAGTAGCCTTGAGAATTCAACTAAGAATTGACTACTCGACCGTGTTCATCTACAAAGATCATTATGGCATAATTAAAAATTGATCAGAAATCAGAGATAGTTCGGTCCGATTGAGATAGGTGATCAAAGTGTGAGTAATTCCACCAGATTACAAAATTCTCGTCGATCAACACTAGATTGATTTTTCTGTCGTTTTGGTACTTGTATCCGTATTTGAAATCTCGAGATTTTCATGGCAACCGAGAGTCGCCAATGTATCGAAAATGTACATTGTGACTCGAAATAAATTGATTATGGGTCAATTGCACCAAAAATTTCTAAAACATACCCGGTAGACTAGGTCACACTAAAATTGTGCCAGATTAAAATTAACCGCAAATTTGAATCCGATTTCAGAAATTGAAAGTTCTATCATGTCATGATTTATTTTAAGACCATCAGTTCATCCTCCGAAAATTTTTCTACAAACTGAGATTTTTGGCAGAAATTCAAAATAGGGTCATTTTTGTTCGGAAAATTGAGGGGACCGTTTTTTATCGCGTTTTTGGAATGTAAGTTGGTTCTATTGACGAGAAAAATTGTGAATTGAAGTGTAGACATCTTAGTTGGATTTATGGGGGCTGAATTGAATTAATTCAATAAGAAATTGAAGTGGATTTGAGGGAAAATGCTTCAAAATTCGTAGCCCCTTGGTCCTCAACCTTTTGGACCACTTCCTTAGCTTCCTAAGAAAGCTTGGTGGCTACAAAATGTGCTGAAGAAGCCAGCCCACATAGTGGGACCTCTTCAAGGGGGCAAAGATATCGAATGGAAACAAATGGGCCCCCCAAGCTTCAGTTGTCCCCCTCCTTCTTCCTTAGCCTTTCTTTCTCTTTTCTTGCTGTGTTGAGACCTACGGAAACCAGAGAGGATCAACAGAAACCAGCCAGCCCCTCCCCTGCCGTCGCCAACTCCATCAAACCGCTAGCACGCTGCCGTCACGCGCTCGAGCATGCCCGCGAGTCGCGCGCCTATTTGCGCGTGACCAACATTCCAACACCACCGTCCGCTCCTACTCGCCCGTCCAGCAGGTCGCCTAAGCTGTCGTAGTCACTGTCTAGCTGCTGTCTATCGCCGTTGAGCATCGCCTAACCCAGCAGCAGCCTCACCCTCCTGTCCTCGCCGTTTCGGCCTAAGCCAGCCATCCAAGTAGCCCTCACAACCGAGCAACAAAACGAAAGCTGGCAAGCCAGCCATGGGCTTCGAGGCCCAATTTGGACCGCTTCCAAGCCCTGTAGGGTGCCGTCGTTTCGGAATTTGTCACCCATCTCTGCTTTGCCATTGTCGTGGACTCATTGGATTTCGAAACTAGTGAGTTTACTCACTAATCTCTGCTTAGAGAGTTAATTATGCTTAAGTGTTGATTATTTTAGGCTAAGTATGGTTTAAGTGGTTAGTTAGAATGGATTAGCGATTTAATTACTCGTTATTGCATGTTAGGTAGTTAGACCAGATTAATTAGCAATTAGATAGCTTATATTATTTATCTAGATAGTTTCAGAAATTTTTCAGGCCCGTTTCAGTATTTAATTAGACTTTTCCAGCCTAAGTTTGCATTTATGGCATTTAAATGTATTTATTTAATTAATTTTGATATTTATATAATTATTTATTATTTTCCGGAAATTATACTAGGATAACCGGTGACCAAAATTTCATGGTGATTGCAATGGTGTGCTTAGTTTTTTTTTAATTGAATGCTAATTTGTGTTATTTGAGTGATAATTGTAATTTTGGAAATTTATCCCAAAATTGGGTAATTTAAGTATTTAATCGGGAAATACCAAGCGTCGGTTTACAACGCCAAAAATATCTTTGTGGACTATATTAAATTGTGGGATTTCAAAAAATGAAAATATTGTATTTTGTTGTAGGCCGATCATGTACCCACACACGATTATTTTTATCGGGCATTATAAAAATGGAGTATCGAACGGCTTTGGTGAGCATTATAAATATTGAATAGCTTCGGTGAGCATTATAGATATATATCAGCTTCGGTAAGCATTATTATTATTTATCTATTATCAGCTTTGGTGAGCTATACCATTTATTTTCAGCTTAAGGTGAGCAGTGCATGAATCAATCGAATTTTATGGATGGTATTGATGGTATGAAATCGAGTTGATCGATTGATCGATGATTTGATTGAATTGAAGTGATTGGTTGAGTATTGAATCGTACTGACTTGCAAGAAAGAATTGAGGCAAAGGTAAGTCATCTATAGCCTTTAGGCGTATTTCCTTCCTAGTCATAGTGTTCGTAAAATTCTAAACGCAAGTGCACGTATCAAACAAGTAATATAATGATGAGATAAAGTATCGTCCCACGGAGATCGATGATTAATAAACCAATTAAATACTAAAATAGACTAATTCTAAAATTTATCTAACAAATCAAAATATAATTAAGAATGAATTAAAAACGAAATTTGTAGACTAAATGCAGTAAAATCAATCGAGATAAATATGTTAGAGCATCCAATTTCACCATAACCACTAGATATGAATTTCATATTGTTATAAATACAAGAACGATATCAAACATGTGATAGCGGAATTTCCTAATCTATTTACTATCCTATCTCTAGGTATAGCAAACCTACTCAGCTTATTAATCCACTATATCTCTATGTGAATTAAAATAAACATGAGTGCATTAAAAACTATGAATATTCCCGGTTTACAATGAGTCTTTTGGATCACCTTATCACCGAAAGCTACACAAATAACGCGGTATATTTCTATCCACGTTTAATTCATGGTTATATATTATAATGAGCAATTGCATATTATCACCTCTCGCCTCAAACATGCACATCGATCATTCAAGTGGTGGCCAGTCACTTAAAAGCATTAAACGCAATAATAAATAACTCACATGAATGAAATCAATTGTAGAACATAAAAATCATGAAATTCACATCATCATGGTTAGGCTACATCGTAACTCTAACAAAAGAAAATTAGAACATAGTAGAATAAGAAATAGAAATAAAAATATAAATCAAACCCAGCATCTTGAATCAAAGAACAAGAATTCTGTCACCACTTTTGTCTTCTCTTCAAAATACTTGAAAAAACTCGAAGAATGAAAAACGATCTAACAATGGAAAACGATCTCTCTCTCCTTTCTCTAAAAAAACCCTAGCTGCTCTCTCTGTCTCTATTTATAGGATATATCCAAGATATTTATCTTCCAACGCTTGCAGATAACATTAGGGAACAAAATCAAGAATTTCCTGATTTGATATCTATCTTCTACGCTTTTTATTTGAATTCCCGATAATTGTCATTCTTTTCTTTATCTTCTCCATATCTCATTATTCTGCATAAACAATGAAAATTTAAATAATCAGAAGGAAATCCAAATATTTTCTCATAGATAATGCATTAATTGTTGCCTAAAATAGGTAAAATAACTCTATTTTTATAGAGTTATCACATAGCTTAAAGGGTGGACTTGCTAAGACATTATCTCACCCTGTCGTGAGCTAACATTTTCAGGTCCTTAGATGGAGGTTCCTCCCGAACATTTTGGCTAGCCGAAGAATGTCATCGAACAGGTTTCTTACATTCCTCTTCATGAGGGCCAAAGAGCATGGGTCTACGAACTCGTGAGATCCATCGTCTTGGTTGATGCGAGTCTATCCTAGATGGTACCCCATCAATACAGATTGTGATATCGTCACGAGTGAGATGGACCCAGAGAAGGTCTCCTATCGGAATCTAAGATCCCTATGTCGGTGTTGGAGGTCACTTTTGGAAATGGTACAACTGACCCTCCTGGTGGTGCAGTGGTAGACCCGAGCTTCCCGGAGCGAGAGACCTTGGAGTCTTCGATTGAGGGTTCGAATGCTTAGAGGACTTGTAGTTCCTTTACCTTTTGTAGACCTTGTGAATAGACTAGTATTGTATATGACCTAGTCTTTTTTTTTTTTTTTGGTCGGAAATATATGACCTAGTCTAATATGTATATAAAGTGTGTTGTGGTTTTCAAAATTGTGGCCTCCTTTTATATCCCATCTTTCTATTGTCTGGGGATTTATTTATTCGCTTCCACATACGCATTAAAATGAATGCGTTGGCAACACGTCCTAGGACGTCGCAATTTAATCGACCACCAAGGGATGGGCACACACTCAAAGGATCGAGGCGTGACATGAGTCACCATAAATACTTTATCATTATTTTCTCTTTGAATCAAAATATCAACATGATATCTGATTGGGTAAACATATCAAATTCTTCAACATCTTTACCCCAAATCAAACTTCCTTTGCTTCAATTACTATCTCATCATATCAATACATCTCCAAATTTTCCTTTTTCTCTACCATCTCTTTACCTATCATTTTCTTTTTTTGTTAATCCCAATTTTCCATCACCTCTTAATAACATTGTGTCCATTTTCACCTCTTCTTCCTCTTCTTTGCTACTTTGATCTTTGTTGTTGTCGCTCAAATTATGATTGTGTAATCAACCTCACCATCTCTTATTCTTTCCACTATCGCAAGTCTTGTCTCCACCAAAGTTGATGCTGAAAATTATCTTTTGTGGCAATCTCAATTTGAAGCTATTATAATTTGCAATGATCTTATGGTCTATGTGGATGCTCTTTCCCATGTCCATCAAAGCTTATCAATGACCAGAATAGCACTATAGTGTTTAATACCTCCTGTTCCACTCGGGTCATGACAAATCAATGAATTTGTAATTTAATCAATTCGACACTCACAGTTGAGATTTTCCATGAAGTTCACGACCTTTGAACATTTAGGACATTTGGCCTGCTCTAGGACAACGCTTTACTAAATTTGCACAACTAAGGATGTCACGCACTGAACCTCGAGCGCCTACCCATCCCTCGGTGGTTGATAAAATTGTGACGTCCTAGAACGCGTCACTGACCCATTTATCTTAATGCACATGCGGAAGCAAAACAATACCCCTAACAACAACCAACACGGAATAGAATAGCATGAAATATATTCACAACCAAAACACTTTTATAAACACCCCGGTTTATATACAACACTAGACTATAGACAATAGTCTACAAAAGACCGCCTCTCAAAAGAAGCTGACTAAGACCTATTAGTTTGACACATTCGCCAATCCTTCGGTCTCCACAAGCTCCGGGGCTTCGAGTCCTCCACAGCACCATCGGGAGGGTCAGTTGCACTCTCACCTAGAGCGGCGTCTCCTACCACAATGGGGATCTCAAAACCCTCGAGGGGACCTTCCCTGTATCCAATGAATCTGTGGCAAAACTACACTCTGAATTGATAGGGTACCCACTAAGATAGGCTCTCATGAATCCAAACGGTGGTCACCATGAGTTCATAGACCTAGTGGCCCCCGGGATTAGGGTAGTCAAAACTCCGCTCAGTAACCCTCATGGGCCAACCAAAACGTTCCAGAGGAACCGCCATCTAAGAGTCTGAAAAGATTGAGCCCACGATGGGGTGAGATAATGTCTCAGCAAGTTCACCCTCCTAAACTCCGACTAGGAACGAAATACGCGTAAAGGCAGTCTATGCACACAAGACAGAGGATTTGCACCGCCTCAGTTCCTTCCTGCATGCCAGCAAAGTACATATACTCAATCAATCGATCCAATCAATCAATTCACTCAATCACACTTTCCAATTCGATTATTGCTCACACAAGCATGAATTACCGACGCACATCGATCCATTGGCGTAGCCAGGGATTACTACTCACACAAGCTAATATAAATTGCTGCTCACACAAGCTGAGATGGATTATTGCTCACACAAGCTAACATAGATCATTGCTCACACAAGCTGATACAGATCATTACTCACATCATCTGATACAGATCATTGCTCACACAAATTGACACAAATTATTGCTCACACAAACTAACACACAGACTCACATCGGGGATGGGTTTACTTAACCATCACACGATCAATCAATAGCGGCCAATGACATTGTTCTTTGCACACAAATCCATCAATTAAGATATTGAACTTGGCCTCATTCTTTTGTGTTAAAAACACCCGATAAAAATAATCATGTGTGGGTACACGGTCAATTCAAACCAGAAAAATTGATATCCATACTTTTAAAATCCCATGATTCGATATACTCCTTAAAACCATTTTCAGTGTCAAAACCTGACGCCCGAGATTTTTCCAATTAAATATCAAATTTTCACAATTTTGGAATAAATATATAAAATCACAATTACCACTCAATTTGCACAATTTAGCATTCAAGTGTATAAACTAAGCACACCATTGCAATCAGCACGAAATTTCAGTCACTAATTATCCTGGTATAATTTTCGAAAAATAATAGATAATTAAATAAATACTAAAAATAATTTAAAAAATGCAATTAAATGCCATAAATACCAACTTAGGCCAGAAATGCTAAATTGACTACCTAAACGGGCTTAGAAAATTTCTGAACCTATCTAGATAAATAGCACAACTTATCTAGTCCTTAATTAATCTATTATAACCACCTAACATGCACGATAGAATAATTAAATCACTAATCTATGCTAACTAACCACATAATTGCTAATTAGCCTAAACTAATCACCCCCTAAGAATCATTAACTCCCTAAACAGAGGTTATCAAGTAAACTCATTGGTTTAGCGATCCAGTGAGTCCACAATGTCAACGACGCAGAGGCGAGCAACAATTGAGCCTGTGGTGACACCAACAGAAGACCGAACGGGCCTGAAAACAGGCCTAATAGCTCACTACTCGAGCTGCTAGACGGCTTCTGCTTGGGCCAAGAAAGGCTAGAACCGCAGCTGAAATGGCTCAGGATGGTTGACGGAAGCTGCAACAAGCCAAGCGGAAGACGGCGACTTCTGGACGGCAACGAACGGTGGCCAAGCGACCTTGACAACGAACAAGGAGTCTCAGGGGATGGCAAGACAGCGCAGGACGACGTGCAGGAGGTGCGGACACTCGCAGGTGGCGCGACGGCTTGTAGGCGCGAGCAGGCTGCTCTAGTGGATTCAATCGTGCTTGATGGTGAAGGGGGAGCTGCTAGGCGGTTTTCCAGTTCTCTCTCAAGCTCTCAAAGGTTCAACAATGGATAAAGGTGGCTCAATGAAGGAGAAGAAGACTACTGAAGATAGATAGGACCCATTTGGCCATAATTATCCCCTTTCTACTCAAGTTCATGTCCCCACCAATCTTGGCTATCATCCATGGCCAAATTGCAGCCCTCAATCTTTCTTAGCAAGCCAACCAAGTGGTCCACATGTTGCACATCCCAAGAACCTACGAATTTTGGACCAATTCCCACTTAGTTCATTCAATTCCCCTTCAATTCTCCCTCAATTGGATCCAATTGAAGTCCCAAAATTTTAACCAAGGTGCCTACACTTGAATTCACAATTTTTCTTGCCAATTTGCCCAACTTGAATCCCAAAAACATGACCAAAAACAGTCCTTTAATTTTCCCGGTCCAAAATAACCTTACTTTGAATTTTCACTAAAAATCCCAGTTTGCAGAAAACTCTTTGAAAGATGAGTCAACGTTCCTAAAATAACTTGTAACATCACTGGACTTTCAATTTCTGAAATCGAGTTTAAATTCAAGGTTAATTTCAGTCAAGCGCGATTTTAACGTGACTTAACCTACTGGAATAGCTTTTAGGAATTTTTAGTGCAATTGACCCGTGGTCAATTATTTTCAAGCCACATTGTTCATTTTCCACACATTTGTGACTCTTGGTTGTTGTGAAAATCTCAAAGTTGCAAATACGGACACGAGGTACAGAAATGACAGAAAAATCAATCTAATGTCGTTCGACAGAAATTTTGCAATCAGGTGGAATCACCCACACACTAATCACGTACCTCTATCAAATTGACCTATCTCCAGTCTCTAATTGATTTTGACAGCTTTGTAATGACCCTTACAGATTAGCACGGTCGAGCAGTCGAATTCTCAAGTCTATTGTGTTAAAATCCTTTAATGGCTTCATCAAATAGACTAATTATCCTGTGAGTGATCAGTTCAGGGAAAAGAACTATAGGCACGTCAATGAAAAGCCCAACTTATTCAATCGAAAACAGAACCCGAAAATCAGGATGTCACAACTTTTCCCCTCTTATAAAAATTGTGTCCTTGAAATTTGAACCATTACAAACTTCAGACAAAAAGGTAGGGGTACAGTTGTCTCATCGAATCTTCACTTTCCCACGACGCTCCTTCAGTACCATGGTATTGCCAAACCATTTTAACCAACGGGATCGTCTTGGTGCATAGAATCTATTCCTTTCAACCCACATTCTAAACTAATCTCTTCATGTACGACACTCTATCGTCCACTTATAATTTTTCAAAATTTAGCACGCGGGTCGGGTTAGGCTCATAATTCCTCAACATCAACAAGTGAAAGATGTCATGCACTTGTGCCAACCTCGATAGCAATGCAAGACAATATGCTAGAATCCCTATTCTTTCCAGAATCTCAAATAAACCTACGTACTTCGGATTCAGCTTCCATTTCTTGCCAAAGCGCGAAGTTCCCCTCATTAGTGACACCTTCAAAAAAATGTGCTTACCAACTTGGAATTCCAATGGCCTTCAACACTTATCAACGAAGATTTTCTGGCGTCTCTAAGCAGTCTTTAATCTGTCCATAATGACGGTAATTGCATCCACTAATTGTTGGACTAAATCTGGGCCTGTGATCTTTCATTCTCCGACCTCATTCCAACACACTAGCATTCTGCACGATTTGTCATACAATGCTTCGAAAGGAACCATCTGGATGCTCTGTTGGTAGATGTTGTTATAGGCGAACTCGATAAGATGAAGCTGTTCCTCCTAGCTTCCCTTGAAATCCAACACACAAGCTCGTAGCATGTCTTCGAGGGTTTGAATCGTCCTCTCCGACTAGCCATCCGTCTAAGGATGATAAGTCGTACTGTACTGCAACTTCGATACTAAAGCAGCCTGCAAACTCTTCCAAAAGGCAACTATGAACCTCGGGTCTCGGTCTGATGTAATCGTCACCGGCACTCCATGCAAACAAACAATTTAACGCACATACAACTCTACATGCCTGTCCAAATCAAAATCCTTTCGTACGGCGATGAAGTGAGCCGACTTTGTCAGTCTATTGACTACTATCCAAATGGAATCATTACCCCTTTGACTCCTCGTTAAGCCTATCACAAAGTCCATTGTGATATATTCCCATTTCCAGTCGAGAATCTCGAGAGGTTACAGAAGTTTCCCCCGGCTTACAATGCTACACCATTACTTGCTGACACGTCAAACATTTGGCGACATGCTTAGCGATATCTGTCTTCATACCTGACCACCAATAGTGTTGACACGGATTCTGATACATCTTCGTACTACCCGGATGAATGTTGTAACTACTACAATGAGCTTCTGATAAGATCTGTTCTTTAAGCTCTACATCGTCAGGTACACACAATCGTCCTTGGAACCTCAATGTTCTGTCATCATAAATCTAAAATTCATCTTGATTTTGATCTACACTTCCGGTTTAATTCTAAGGGTGCCTATAAGGTTTGAAAGGTGGCCTACCTCAAACTTGAAAACCGAATATCAAGCTCTCTCAAGTAAAATCCATTCCTTAACCATCATATACGCAACTGAAGACTTCCGACTCAGCGCATCTGCGACCTTGTTCTCCTTTCCAGGATGATACAGAATGTTGCAACCATAGTCCTTCAGGAGTTCCATCCAGCGACGCTGTCTCATATTCAACTCATTCTGAGAGAATAAGTACTTGAGACTTTGATGCTCTGTGAAAATCTGGAATTTTTCTCCACACAAATAATGTCTCCAAATGTTCAAAGCTCACTGCAAGTTCTAAGTCATGCGTCAAATAATTCATCTCGTGAGGTCTCAACTAACGAGACGCATATGCAACAACCCTACCATGTTACATTAGCACATAACCTAGTCCTCTAAATGACACATCACCACAGATCTCATTTTTTCTAAGACCATATGGTATGGTCAACATGGGTGCGGTAATTATCTTCTACTTAAGCTCTTAGAAACTACACTCACACTTGTCGATCCACACGAACTTCTCTTCTTTCTTCAATAGTCGAGTCAACGGTGACGTTAATGCTGAAAATCCTTCCACAAACCTTCTGTAATACCCTGCCAAACCCAAAAAACTTCTGATCTCTATCACTATCATTGGTCTTGCCTAATTGATAACTACTTCAATTTTGGTTGGGTCCACGGAGATTCTTCCGCCTGAAATCACGTGACTTAGGAACGCAACACGAGTCAACCAAAACTTGCACTTGCTGAACTAGCGTATAATCCATGATTCCTCAATGTCTGAAGTAGCATCCTCAAATGCCTTTCATGCTTCTTTGGACTTCTCGAGTACACTAAGATATCATCAATGAACACGATCACAAACTAATCCAGATACTCTTTGAACACTCAGTTCACCAAATCCATGAAAGCAGCCGGGGCATTCGTCATACCAAACGGCATTACAGTAAACTCATAATGGTCGTATCGAGTACAAAACGCTAACTTCAGTATATCCTCCTTTCTAATCCTCAGCTGATGATACCTTGTCCTTAAGTTAATCTTTGAAAATATTGATGCTCCTTGCAACTAGTCAAACAAGTCGTCGATCCTCGGGAACGGATACTTGTTCTTGATTGTCACCTAATTGAGTTAACGATAGTCAATGCATAGATGCAAGGAACCATCTTTCTTTTTTACGAACAGAACTGGTGCTCCCTAAGGTAATGCACTAGGACGTATGAATCCCTTATCCAACAACTTTTGCATTTGCACGTTCAATTCTTTCAATTGAGACAATGTCATCTAGTAAGAAGCCTTAGAGATTGGCTCTGTCCTTAGTGCTAACTCAATCACAAACTCTATCTCTCTCTCTCTGGCAGCAGGCCTGGCAATTCTTTCAAAAACATGTCTGGAAACTCCTAAACCACTACGATATCTTCAAGCTTCAGCTCCTCAACTGTCGTATCCACGACAGTTGCCAGGTAACTCTGACAACCCCCGTCTAACAAACAGGTTGTTTCAAGTTACAATATTAAGATAATCGAGGGTCCTCTTTGACTCCCAATAAACTCGAAACTTTCACCCGATAACTAGTTAAACTGAATCGCTTTACAATAGCAGTCCATCTGAACTCGTTGCTTGGTGAGTCAGTTCATGCCAATTATTACATCAAAATCATTCATGGCTAGGACTAACAAATCTATCATGCCCTCTTACTTACCAATCGCTAACTTACAACCAGAACAACCCATTGCAGCTAACACTTTATCCTTTAACGGTGTAGATATGCTAACCACTGACTCCAACATTTCAGGACTCAATCCTATCAGCTTAACAAATTGCTCAGCTATAAACGAATGAGTCGCACCATGATCAAATAAAACATATGTAGCATGGTCGTTCAGCGAAACAGTACCCGTAATCACATTAGACGAGTCCTCAGCCTATCCTCTAGTGATGGCGTATACTCTTCCTTGCACTGGAGGCCTGTTCTAACCACCCCGTGGTGCAATCTACGGTGCAAACCCCCTATTATGACCTATTGGTGGCGGCGGCAGTAACTACTGTAGTCCCCTTGGCCTTCTAGAACAATAGTTGGCCTAGTGACCCTGTTAGCCACACTCGAAGCAAGCACCCATCCTAAAATGGCACGAGACTGATCTGTATTGCCTTCTACACAAGCGACACACACCATTCTGACTCGGTGCTAACTTCCTAACTCCACCCTTCCTGCTGGGCGGGACATGATACCTTCCTCCGATCATAGGCTTCTTCCCAAACTAGTTTCCATCCCTATTCAAACCAAATCTTGAACCAGACGCAGCGGTCTATTCACCCAGGTTCCTTTCTATTAGCTGGGCCCGACCATAAACCTCACTGTAATCCTTCAGATCAAATGGCACCGGTGGATTCATCATCTCTGGTCAGAGGCCATTCCTGAACCTCCTAGCTTTGTCTTTAAGGTCTTCTACTAGTCTTAGAGCATACTAAGACAGCTCAGCAAATTTAGCTTCATACTGGTCCACAATAAGCATCCCTTGACGGAGGCATTAAAATTCCTCTATCTTCTGCTCTCGGGCACTACCAGAAAAATACTTGCCTTTAAAAGCTCTAAGGAAGGCGTTCCATATTGGAACCACGCCTTTGAGGAAAACCATGCCTCTGGTGGCTCTCCACTACGTACTAGCGTTACCCTGCAGCTAGTATACTGCCAAGACAACCTTCTCCTCTTCAATGCACATCAACAGTGCAAAGGCTTTCTCCAGGTCTTGGATCCAGAGTGATGCAGCTTCGACATCTCTTACACCTATGAACCTCGGCAGGTTCAACTTCAGGAACTGCTTGACAAGCATATGCATAGGCCTATCTCTCTCAACAACGACGTTCCTAGCTAGAACTTCGGCAGGTGTGGCAGTGGCTACGGCCTTAGTGGCGGCGGCAATGGCAGTAATAGCAGCAGCTGTAGCAGCGGCAGTAGTAACAGCGGCTTGATTCTAGGCCTGCTGCCCCATCAAAGTTCCAAGCGTCTCTAGCGCCTACATGATCCCGTCTATCTTAGGATCAACAGGGGCTGTTACACCAGCACTAATAGGAGACAGTGGTACTCCACTAACGCTAGCCTGAGCTGGCGCTCTACCACAATACTCTCGGGTACCGACCCTTATCGACGTCCTACCCTGAGTCGCAGGTCCAATGGTTCTTTTCCTAGGAGTCCTCTACTCCTGATCATGCATTACACAAGTCCTTTACTGAAACCTGCTTTCCAATTCCACACAGAATTAAAAGCTGAGCGATCCCCATAAAACAATTTACCAATCGGCTATCGATCACATGCGTCAGCATAAAATAGAGATCATTCTTACTAACTATCCCATAAGTTATCGCACTATATCACTCCAACTATCAACTAGCTCTAACACCACTCCGGGCAGGGATGTCACACCCCGAACCTCGAGCGTGTGCCCATCCCTTAGTGGTCGATAAAATTGCGACTTCCTAATGCACATGCGGAAGTGAAACAATATCCTTGACAACAACCAACACGAAATAGAAAAGCAAGAAACATATTCACTACCAAAACACTTTTATAAACACCCCGGTTTATATACAACACTAGACTATAGACAAGAGTCTACAACAAACCGGCTCTCAAAAGAAGCTGACTAAGACCTACTAGTCGGAAACATTCGCTGATCCTTCGGTCTCCACAGGCTCCAGGGATTTTGGGCCCTCCATAGCACCATCGAGAGGGTTAGCTGCACTCTCACGTAGAGCGGCGTCTACTACCACGACGAGAATCTCAAAACCCTGGAGGGGACCTTTCCTGTATCGAATGAATCCGTGGCGAAACCACGCTCTAAATCGAGGGGATACCCTCTAAGGTAAGCCCTCATCAACCTAGATGGTGGTCACAACGAGTTCATAGATCCAGTGGCCCTCGAGATCAGGGTAGTCAAAACTCCACTTGGTAACCCTCATGAGCCAACAAAATGTTCCAAAGGAACCGCCATCTAAGGACCTGAAAAGATTGAGCTCACGATAAGGTGAGACAATGTCTCAGTAAGTTCACCCCGTAACTCCGACTAAAAAGGAAATATGCCTAAAGGCAGTGTATGCACATAAGATAGAGGACTTACCTTGCCTCAGTTCCTTCCCCCATGTCAGCATAATCCATATACTCAATCAATCAATCCAATAAATCAATTCACTCAATCACACTTTCTAATTTGATTATTGCTCGCACAAGCATGAACTATTGATGCACATCGGTCCACTAGCGTAGCCAGGGATTACTGCTCGCACAAACTGATATAAATTGCTGCTCACACAAGCTGAGATGGATTATTGTTCACACAAGCTGATACAGATTATTGCTTACACAAGTTGATACAGATCATTGCGTATACAAGCTAACACAAATTATTGCTCACACAAGCTGACACATCGACTCACATCGGGGATGGGTTCACTTAACCATCATAAGATCCATCAATACTGACCAATGACATTGCCCTTTACACACAAATCCATCAGTTAAGATATTGAACTTGGCCTAATTCATTCGTGTTAAAAACACCCAATAAAAATAATTGTGTGTGAGTACATGATCAATTCGAACCAGAAAAATTGATATCCATACTTTTAAAATTCCACGATTCGATATAATCATTAAAACAATTTTCGATGTCAAAACCCAACACCCGGGATTTTTCCAATTAAATATCAAAATTTCACAATTTTGGAATAAATATCCAAAATCACAATCACCACTCAATTTGCACAACTTAACATTCAATTGCATAAACTAAGTACACCATTGCAATCAGCATGAAATTCAGGTCACCGACTATCCCGGTATAATTTTCGAAAAATAATAAATAATTAAATAAATACCAAAAATAATTAAATAAATACAATTAAATACCATAAATACCAACTTAGGCCAGAAATGTGAAATTGACTACCTAAACGGACTCAGAAAATTTTCAAACCTATCTAGATAAATAGCACAACTTATCTAGTCCTTAATTAATCTATTCTAACCACCTAACATGCACGGTTGAATAATTAAAACAATAATTCATGCTAACTAACCACATAATCGCTAATTAGCCTAAACTAATCACCCCCTAAACATCATTAACTCCCTAAGTAGAGTTTAGCATGTAAACTCACCGGTTTAGCGATTCTGTGAGTCCACGACGTCGACGACATAGAAGCAAGCAGCAACCAAGCCTGTTGCAACACCAACAGAAGACCGAACGGGCTTGAAAAAGGGCTCAACAACTCATTGCTCGAGCTGCTGGACGGCTTTTGCTTGGGCTAAGAAAGGCTGGAACCAGCGGCTGAAACAACTCGGGATGGCTTACGGAGGCTACAGCAGGCCAAGCAGGCAACGACAACTCCTAGACGGCGATGAATGGCAACCAGGTGACCTCGACGATGACTAAGGAGGCTCGGGGGATGGTGAGACAGCGTGAGACGATGAGCTGGTGGAGTGGACGCGTGGGTGGCGCAACGGCTTGCAAGTGCGGGTGGGCTACTCCAATGGCTTCGGCAGTGCTCGATGATGAAGGGGGAGCTTCTAGCCAGTTTTCTAGTTCTCTCTTAAGCTCTCAAAGGTTCAACAATGGATAAAGGTGGCTCAATGAAGGAGAAGAAGACTACTAAAGATAGAGGGGACCCATTTGGCCACAAATATCCCTTTCTACTCAAGTTCATGTCCCCACCAGCCTTGGCTGTCATCCATGGCCAAATTGGAGCCCTCCATCTTCCTTAGCAAGCCAACCAAGTGGTCCAAATGTTGCACCCCCAATGACCTATGAATTTTGGACCAATTCCCACTTAGTTCATTCAATTCCCCTTCAATTCTCCCTCAATTAGATCCAATTGAAGTCCCAAAATTTTAACCAATGTGCCCACACTTGAATTCATATTTTTCCTCACCAATTTATCCAACTTAAATCCCAAAAACGCAACCAAAAATGGTCCTCTAATTTTTCCAGTTTAAAATAACCTTACTCTAAACTTTCGTCAAAAATCTCGGTTTGCAGAAAAATTTTCGAAGGATGAGTTGACGTTCTTAAATGACTCGTGACATGACAGAACTTTCAATTTCTGAAATTGAGTTTAAATTCACGGTTAATTTCAGTCGGGTGTGATTTTAACACAACCTAACCTACTGGGTAGATTTTAGAAATTTTTAGTGCAATTGACCCGTGGTGGATTATTTTCAAACCACATTGTTCATCTTTGACACATTGATGACTCTCGGTTGTCGTAAAAATCTCGAAATTTTAAATACGAACACAAGGTACTGAATTGACAGAAAAATTGATCTAGTGCCGTTCAACAGAAACTTATATGTTAGCAATCTGGTGGAATCATTCACACACTAATCACGTACCTCTATCAAATCGACCTATCTCCGGTCTTTGATCGGTTTTGACGGCGGCGAAATGACCCTTATATGTTAGCACGGTCGAGCAGTTGATTCTTAGTCAAATTCTCAAGTCTATTGCGTTAAAATCCCTTAATGGCTTCACTAGATAGACTAGTTATTCCGTGAGTGATCAGTTCAAGGAAAAGAACTATAAGTGCATCGATAAAAAGCCTAACTTATTCAATCGAAAACAGAACCCGAAAATTAGGATGTCACAAAGGAAATTGGACTAAAACTTACTTTTCAGAACAATGTCAAGAAACCCAATTAGTCAATGTCTTATTATTTTTTACATCTAAAGTCAAGTCCAGGCTCTCACCGCAATCAATTGCTCCATCTCTAACAAGGACTTGGTGATTCGAGCCCTCAATGGGTTTCCATGTGAGAACGATCTTTTTTTTCACCATGGTTAGAAACAGCTCTACAATTCTTCTTCGTTTTTATTTAAGAGGAATGATTCCCTTGGAAATTGAATGCACCATCTTTATCCGATATTTATCATGCTTTGATTAGTCATGCCACTTGACCTAACCCACTGCTTTGAGGATCTTGGGGTGGACGTAATTCTAGAGGCCAAATATATGGATGGGGAAAGGTGAATGGTTTTGAGTGGTCAACCGAGTTGGTGATCTTCCTATGATCAGTTTAGTTCACAATCATTATCGACCACCTATGTTGATCACTCTACCACCTCCATTAGTCGACCTCATGGTGGTTTGAAGCCCTATCATCCCCCATTCACATAAGGAGGCATTCCTGGATCTAGGTCTCATCTTACTTGTTAGATTTGTAATGGGGTTAGGCATAGCACGCTACAATATCAACAATGATTCAACTATGCATTCATCGCCATTGATTTGTCGAACTCCCTTCTCAACTTTCTTGATTGGTGAAACCCCTTATCCAATGTGGTGTCTTAGAATTCTAAATCATAGACCCTTTTATGATTTGACAAAAGTCTCATTTGATAATGGTCATTTATTGCCTATTAAGTCGATAAAGCCTTTTTATATACTTGTTCAAAATCTTTGTTGTTATCTCTTGTCTATTATGTGCCTAATTTTACTTGCAATCTCCTATCAATTACTCAACTTTGTTGTAAAAATCCTTGTGTCATCGATTTTTATTGACAACCCAGTCATCCATTTATTGCATAAAAACGTAGGGAATAATTTTTAACCTTGAAAAAAAAAAATTGGGAGCTTTTATTGTTTAGTTTTTTTATTATTATTATTGCATTTGCATCAAATTGGCGGATAAGTTTGAATTGATGATTCGAAGCTCTAATTTAGTGAGTTTGACTAAGTCCACGGTGAGATAGAAGTTGGCCGAGCCCATTATTTCTTTGATGGCTGAAATTATGCACGAAGAATACATCAAAACGTTTTTTTCACATAGAATTGAAATGCGAATGATATTTGAGGAAGCCAAATCCTTTAGTTGCGGGAAAGAAATAAAGGAATAAAAAGGAAGATTTGCAAATTTGTCTCTTCACGCAAGGAAAATATACATAGATTACAAGGAGAGAATTGATCAATGAGGGTATGCTCAATAATATATTTATCATTTTAAAACAAGAAAGAGGGTGCTGTCAAGGAAAATCTCACACGTCCATGAGCATGAGCAGAAAGGAAGGAAAATAAAATAAAATTAAGGAGATTGTGCTTGGCCATGCTAGATGTGATTGGAAGGCGGAAAAAAATTTTGTTTCTTCCTAAGGGGTTTTATTCCTTTGCACATAAAACGTTGTGTGCCACACGCATGAAAAGGGATGACTCTTTCAGTAGAAGACAAGAAAACACAAAAGATGGGAGAGAAAGACAGAGCACCAAAGTGAGGTCCCTGGCCAGCCATTTGACTGAGACATCCTTTGCCTGTTTTCTTCCATGAGAGCAACTGTGATGATCCTGCTACTATCCCCCTCTTGGCACCTCTTCCAACTGACCGACGGTCGTTGTTTCCTCACCAATAACAAAGCTTGTTGCTATTGTGACTAAGCAACTCGTGACGAGTCGCTGCTTTGCTTGCTATTCTGACTACCTAAGCCCAGTGTAGGCTGCTGCACTACGCCTGCTGCCTCTCAATGACGACCCGCTGCTACTTCTCATTATTGTAGAGTCGTTGCCTCCGTATCCTCACACGTGAACCGCTGCTGCAACTGCAGTCTCTGACAAGCCTAGTCCATCTTCTTGTCACACCCTTCACACCTTGTAAGTCAATGCGGGTAGCTGTCCTGAGTCCTGCCGTTTGCTGCCTCTATCGCTGCTCACCACCTGCACCAACAATCATGAAGCTACTATATCTGCTGCCACATGTGACCTGCGACGACAAGCTGCTAATCTATATTGTCCCCTGGCCGAACTTGTTGCTGCGCTGTTCCTGATCCATGACAACATTTAATTTAATTTCAAATCGACTCAATTCGATTGCAGTAATTGCAAACACATTTGTAACAATATTTCTTTCTTGTTACGCATTATTCTAATTGTTTATGGTGTGTGACATCCCTAAGTTCATTACTAAGCTGGTAGTAAAACTTATACTAACACATTAGTATTCCCAAAAGAATTAATTGTCCCAATTAATCTTTGAGTCCTACAAGCCATGATTAACATCTAGCAATATGTCATGGCTACCCAGATAGGGTGAATGCTTGAAGAGCATAAAGAACCTGTTGGTTTTGGCTACAATATAATTCAATCCCTTTGTCTTACTATGTACCGATCAAATAAAGACCATGGAATATTTGTCACGTCACCAATTCGATCATATGCACAAATCTAATTGATATGCATTTTATTTGAGACATAAACAATTTCTTCTCAGTTACAACCTCGGCCGAGGATTTCTAAGCAGTGTCATAATTAGATTGCATAGGACATGATTATTATACCTTGCATATATATATATTCTTGACGTCTCATAAATAAGTCTAGTTGCAACTAATCTTATGGAATCATTCATAAATATAAAATAATTGGACAAATGAATGAATACGTTATTATCATTAATTAAATAATAATAATGATAGTACAACTAAAATCCTTAATATGTAACTATTACATAGTAACTTTAGGGCATACATCCAACAATCTCCCACTTGCACTAAAGCCAACTTGTCCGGTACCTCAAACCCACTTTGTCAATATGCCTTTCAAAAGAAGACTGAGGTAAGGCCTTAGTGAAGGGATCTACCACGTTTTCTACTGAGGCAATTTTCTGCAATGCGATATCACCTCTCCCAACAATTTCTCTGATGAGATGGAAGCGTCTCTCAATGTGCTTGGACTTTTGGTGAGACCTTGGTTCCTTAGCTTGAGCTATTGCCCAATTATTGTCACAAAACAATGTAATCGATTGCTCAATTGAAGGAACAACTCCAAGTTCAAAGATAAACTTCTTCATCTAAGCGGCTTCCTTTGCTGCTTCAGAAGCAGCTACATACTATGCCTCAATGGTGGAATCGGCAGTTATGCTTTGTTTGGAACTTTTCCAACTAACTACGCCACCATTGAATGTAAAGATAAACCTAGACGTAGACTTATAATCATTAGGATCCGATTGAAAATCGGAATCTATATAAGCTATAACTCTAAATTCTCCTTCTCCATGTATCAAGAATAAATCTTTAGTCCTTTGCAAGTACTTAACAATATTCTTGACTGCTATCTAGTGTTCTTCTCTTAGATCAGACTAATATCCGCTAGTAATACTTACAACATGCACAATATCGGTCTAATACATAGCATAGCATACATTATGCTTCTAATAGTGGATGTATATGGTATCTTCACCATCCGCTCTTTTTCTTCAGATGTGTTGGGACACATCTCTTTAGAAATAAAAATCCCTTTGCCTAAAAGGCAATAATCCTCTCTTGGAACATTGCATGTTAAAACATGTTAACATTTTGTCTCTTTACGTAGACTATGAGAGGCCAATCAATCGTCGTGATCTATCTCTATAGATCTTGATACCTAAAATGTAGATTGCCTCTCCTAAATCTTTCATGGAGGATTTTTGTGACAAGAATAGTTTTATCGATGATATCATTGGTACATCATTTCCAATCAAAAGTGTATCATCAACATACAAAACTAGAAATGCAATTGCACTCCCACTAATCTTCTTGTATACACAAGGTTCATCCGGATTTTTGATGAAGCCAAATGGTTTGACTACCTAATTAAAATGGATATTCCAACTTCTAGAGGCTTGTTTGAGTCCATAAATGGATCTCTTAAGCTTACACACCTTCCATTTTTCACTATTGGATTCAAAACCCTGTGACTGTTCCATATAGATATCTTCATCAAGAAAACCATTTAGAAAAGCCGTTTTGACATCCATCTGGAATATCTCATAATCAAGGTGTGCAGCTACAGCCAACATATAGCCAACATAATCCGAATAGATTTTTAGCATGGCCACAAGTGAGAAAGTTTTGTCATAAGCAATTCCTTTTTTCTGACAATATCCTTTCACCACCAACCGTGCTTTGTAAGTTCCAATTTGACCTTCAGCATTCATCTTCCTCTTGAAGATCCATTTACAACCAATTGATATAATACCATCAGGCAAGCTACTTAAGGTCCAAACTTCATTGGAATACATTGAATCCATTTCGGATTTCATGGCTTCTAGCCATTTACTAGAATCGATGCCCGACATCACCTCCTCATAGGTTTTAGGATGACTAGGTTGATCACTATCATTCACAATGAATAATTGTTCAATATGATCAATCGAGTATTTATAACGAGCAGATGGGCGAGACGTTCTCGCACTTCTCCTAAGAGGTTGTGTATCAAAAGCTCCCACTAAATTAGAGATTGGTATTTGAACTCGGTTGTTTGGTACTTCATTATTTTCTTCTTGTAAGACTATTTTCTGCCTAACACCACCTTCTTAGACGAACTGATTCTCCAAAAAAGAAGCGTGCTTACTTACCAAAATTCTTTGGTCTGAATGAAAATAAAAATAATATCCAAGAGTTTCCTTTGGATATCCAATGAAGCGACCTTGTTTAGATCTTGCCTCAAATTTTTCCATTTTCAGCTTTTTCCACGAAAGCTGGACAACCCCAAATCTTAATATGATTAAGACTACGTTTCCTACTATGCCATATCTCATAAGGTGAAGTTAGAACAGATTTGGATGGCACTATGTTCAATATATATACAGTTGTCTCAAGGGCATTACCCCCAAAGGGATATTGGCAAATCGATGTGATTCATCATAGATCACACCATATCTAATAAAATACGATCTTTTTGTTTAGATGCACCATTATGTTCTGGAGTTCCAAGAGGTGTCCATTGTGATAAAATGTCATTCTCTTTAAGATAGTCCATGAATTCAGTACTAAGGTATTCGCCTCCTCAATCCGATCGAAGAGCCTTAATACATTTTCCTGTTTGTTTCTCAACTCCGACCTTGAATTCCTTGAACTTTCAAAGGGTTTAGATTTATACTTCATGAGGTATAAATAGCCATACCGTGACTGATAATCGGTGAAGGTAATGAAGTAATTATAACCACCTCTGGTAATTTCACTAATTGGTCCACATACATCTGTATGTATTAATCATAATATGTCAGCAGCTCAAGCACTATGTCCCACAAAAGGTGTTTTGGTCATTTTTCCTAGAAGACATGCCTCACAAGTCGAGTATGACTCAGTTTGATGGATCAATATACCCATCATTACTCAACTTGTTAATTTTGTTTTCTCTAATATGACATAATCAGAGATGCCAAACATACTTTTTATTTGGACCGTCTCTAGGGCATTTATTAGTTATGGCATTTATATCAATTCTATTTTGCTTATTGATATCGGTAATCGCATTAGCAGACATTGTAATGGTATAAAGATTATTGGTTAATAAACTAGAACCAACACATCTTCTATTATGATAAATAAAACATATATCATCAGCAAAAGAAATTTCATAATTCTCTTTACCCAAACGAGTTATAGAGATGATGTTCCCAACAGCATTCTTATAATGCAAACATTTCTTTAAAACCAATACATGTCTAGAAGGCAAACATAAACGAAAAGTCCCTATAGCTAACGCAGCAACTCTTGCTCCATTGGCAAATGTCAGGACAATCTCATTTCACCCTAGCATCCTGCTTATTTCTAGATTATGCAAAGACATACAAACATGTGAAGTTGCTGCAGAATCTAGAACCCATGAGCTGGATTCAGCACTAACCATAAGATTAGTTTCAATAAGCATAGACACCACACCTTCATAAGGTTGGTCCTTGGGCTTGACCTTCAAGCTTGCAAGGTATTTCTTACAGTTCCTCTTCCAATGCCCCTTGACACCAAAGTAATGACATTTCCCTTTATCAATCTTGGGTTTTGGTTGCACAATAGGTTTGACAGACCTCTTCCATTTATTTTTCTTTAAAACAATCTAACCCTTGAAGAAGAAGCCTTAGCCATAGCCATTACATTTGGTCTCGTGTTATGCATTTCCTTCTCATAAACTACCAGCGTGCTATGTAACTCAGCGAGAGTTTTCTCCATCTTATGCATGTGGAAGTTTTGGACAAAACCAGAGAAGGAATCAGGTAAAGATTGGAGGATCAAATCCACAACTAACTCCTTGTCCATAACGAGATTCAGCCTAGCCAATTCTTCAATGTGCTAGATCATTTTCAAAGTATGATCATTAAGTGACAATCCTTCAGCCATCCTCATATGGTACAATGCCTTAGATATCTCACATCTAGAGGTTCGACCATTCTCATCAAAATATTCCTTTAAGCGCAAAATGATCGGCCTAGCATCTTCCATAGATTCGTACTTCTTCTGTAATTCATTATTCATCAAAGCAAGCATATATGACCTAACTTTTAAGTCATCGTCACGCCACTTATCATAAGTGACATGCTCCTCTTGAGCCCCACCCTTAGGAAAGGAGGTTGGCATCTTTTCATCAAGCACATACCTAATTTTTTTCTGAATTGAGAACAATTCTCAAATTCCTCATCCAGTTAGTGAAATTGGGTCCAATCAAACAATTCTTGTCAAGTAATAATATATCTGTTGCGGAAAATAAATTATTAGCTATTGTATCTTTCAAAATAACTATTTCATTTTGGTCTTTAAACAAAATAGATCCTCCCACTGGATTTATATTCGAATCCCATACTCCTTAAGATGGGAAGCGGTAATCTTTGTTGAGTAAAGATTACTAGTGGGGATTGGAGTCCCACTAGCCCAAAGCCCACCTCACCTAGCGGTTGTTGGTGTTCTATGAACTTAGTGAGGGAACCAACTTGTTCAACGCATCATATGCAAATCCCAATCATAACTTTGGCCTCTAGTCCATGAAAGCCTTACCTAACAATTATTGGCATCATTATCATAGTTAAGTCTAGCCCATTGTCTCTTGTAAGTATTGAAAGCACAAACGATTCCCTCACCTGACAGTTATTAGAAATCATTTGGCTCCAACCCTATAGCATCACATGCATAATGAAGCCTAATATTAAGAATGATAATTAACCCTGTGTATCCATAACTAGTCAATTAACCAATATAATATTGGATCAAACCACGATGATGGAAGGCCACGAATCCGAAACCCGTTTCGACTTAATATTATTAATAAGGAGATTTTGGTTGTTATTAACAGTCTCACTTTGCACATTAACCAGTTTAACATGTATGATAATATAAACACAATAAATAAATAGATATCACATAAACATCTATCCTACATGGTGATCATGGAATTATGGTTCAATGGGTCTTGAGCCAAAGAGACCCATTTAGCCATTTTAATGTTTTAATAATAGGGATCTGCTATTAACTTCTTCTTCAATCTTTGAACTCTTCAAAGACTGGGCCCATAGAGCTCACTGACTTAATAACTCCTCCAATGGCTTCTCCTCTCTTATAGCATTTACATCAACAATTGAAATACTAAACTATGCTAAAATTACATTTCATGAAAAATTAAAATAAAATAAAAGGAATGACGCAGCCTCCATTTAATAATTACATCCCAAAAAGAATACTTATAATCATCATACATTCATCCATACAACGATCATAATGATTAGGGATTTTTCCATGATCACCACCCTTCCTTATGAGCCATAAATTCAAAATTTAAAGCCCCGGAAGGCATAAATAAAATTTTGCATTTAATCAAATTTAAAGCCTAACGACGCAAACCACATCAAGAAATCAAAATAGATGAAACAAATTTCACGAGCATGATTCTGAACGGAAGTTGCGTTGTCAACTTTAAATTCATAATCGCGAATCAGTCGTAGAATATAACATAAAGTATAACAAGTTACGGATTTTTGATTCAAAATTGATTTAGTTCTAATTTTTTCTTAGTTGATTAAATTTATCACATAAATTAATCAACTTCTATAGGCCACATAAGAGCAAGAGATTCTCTTAACAAAAAAAATAAATTGGCCATTAGAACACAAAAATATCTTTGAACCATAAATCAATTAAACGCACGAAAAACTCCTAAGGTTGGCTTTGATACCACTGTTGGGATTTCATGAATCATGTATAGGTAAAATTAACATAAGAATGCAGCGGAAACAAAGATGATATATTTTATAGATGATTCTCCGAAGGCGTTGTTCGTGCATTTTAATTAAAAATCTGAATTTAAAAAGGGAGTTAAACAAATTACCTCTCGAAGCGCGCTTTATACAAATTGGTTCGGATGTTCTACAGTTCGAGCCCCAAAAACGTCGAACCTCTAGTTCAGACACACCAACAATGGACATCGAACGGAAGTGAGAATTTTCAGATAATCACCACTATGATCATGCTAGCAATCTCGTGGAGACAATTCGCTGTATCCTTGATGTTTTAATCACAGCCCGAACAAGAGAAAATCCTTTTCTTTCTTGCGTCTCGAAGACACAAGAACACGCACACACTTTGCTCTCTATTTTCAACAACTAGCACACACTTTGCTTCTATATCCATGCTTCGTGCACATGCACGAAGCATGAATATATGTGATGAGTTCATAGTTAGACTGAATCTTTAAACCATTCATGGTCAATGGATTATTAAGTGGATATTTATAATCATGTTGAGACCGGTGTGTTCTTAACTTCATCATTAAATTAAGTATTAGATACTTAAGGGAATGATGAGTCACATGTCAAGGAGTGGTGTGTGCTGGTTGCTGAAAATAGAGAGCAAAGTGCATGCATGTTCTTGTTTCTTTGAGATGCAAGAAAGAAAAGGATTTTCTCTCGCTCAAGCCATGACTAAAACATCAAGGATACGGTGGATTGTCTCGAGATTACTAGCACAATCATAGTGGTGATTATTCGAAAGTTCTCTCTTCCATTCGATGTCCATTGTTGGTATGTCTGAACTAGAGTTCTGACGTTTGTGGGGCTCAAACTATAGAACATCCTAACCAATTTGTATAAAGCACGCTTCAAGAGGTAATTCGTTTAACTCCCTTTTTATATTTAGATTTTTGATTAAAACGCACGAACAACACCTTCGAAGAATCAAATATAAAATATATCATCTTTATTTCCGCTGTGTTCTTATGTTAATTTTACCTATACATGATTCATGAAATCCCAACGGATGACACCTACCAGTCCCTGCAGCCAAGCTTGACGCCACCTAATCGTGCTCCACACTATCGTGAGGTTCTAGCCCGGTCGAATCCTTGTTGCTGCACTCCCCTTGCGTTTTGCAGGTTTCTAAAGCGATTCTGAAGCTTCCTCAATGTTCATCAAGACAAGAGCAGCCATGTCTTCATTCCATTAACGAGATCAGTTCACGAATTCGTGAATCAGACCATCGTGAATCACCATCTAGCGCCGATTGCTTGTTGACCACGTCAAGGCCCGATCGTGATTTGTGAGTCGTTGTCCATAGATCCAAATTTGATTTTCGAATATTTTGTTTCCTTATTTAAAATATAGTTAATGCATATAATTTAATTTCCATATGTATAATTCTATAAAAAAAAATATCAAGTAGCCTTTTAAATTAGGGATTATTCCCTAGTTTTACAATGTGTCATAATGGTCAATTCGATTTTACGCTTGAGATAAGGCAGATATGATTCGCGATTTCATGAAAAATTGTCCAATCAAATCTCATGCTCTAGATATGATTCGTTAATTTATTTCAAAAATTAAATGGATATGGAAAATATCTTGTGTGATTTGACATCATGTTTGATGTCGATATGGTTTCTTTCTACCTTCATTTGATTTGAATTGATTTTGCTTCCATAGGAGAAAACCCAAAAAAATATTAGAATTTGATTTGATTCTTATTGATAATGATGCTAATTTTGGACTAAATTGCTTATGTTAAATTAGGTATTTTATTTATTCCGAATTTTACAAATATGATTCGCGATTTTATGAAAAATTGTTCAATCCAACCTCATACTCGAGATATGACTCGTTAATTAATTTCAAAAATTAAATGGATATGGAAAATATCTTGCGTGATTTGACATCATGTTTGATGTGGATATGGTTTCTTTCTACCTTTATTTGATTTGAATTGTTTTTGCTTCCATAAAAGAAAACTCAAAAAAATATTAGAATTTGTTTTGATTCTTATTGATAATGATGCTAATTTTGGACTAAATTGCATATGTTAAATTAGGTATTTTATTTATCCCGAATTTTATGTATTTTATTTATCCCGAATTTTATGTATTTTATTTATCCCGAATTTTATGTATTTTATTTATCCCAAATTTTATGAATAAAATTCAAAAACAAATACTTTACCTTGAGATGATTAGGAAATTATTTTCCAAAATGTGTATTTTCACAAGACAAATGGACCCTTAGTTAAAGTCCAAATCAATTTCACTTGAGGTGATTAGACTTAGGCCTTGTTTGTTTAAAATTGTTTTTGTTCCCCGGAAAAAAAAATTATTGTTTTGATCCGAGGAACAAAAAAAGAATAGAAACGTGTTTGATAAAAACTTTTATTCCCGGGAACAAAAATTCTATTTTTTTGTTCTCGAAAACATATTTGGAACAGAATTAAGAAGTAGAAAATAGTTGTTTCTTGTTACCAAAAACAATTCCGAGAAACAATTTTTCTATCTCCTCTTTTTTTCTTCTCTTTATTTTTTTCTTCTTCTTCTTCCTTTTAGCCGGTCGCCGACCTTGGCCATGGCCGGCGACCTCACCAGTCCTTGGAGATGGCGAGCCATGGTGAGGCTCGGCCTCACCAATGGCTGGGCGAGCTTGGCCTCACCAGGCCAAGGCGAGGCCGACCTCGCACCGGGCGGTGCAAGGCTCGCTTGGCCACCGAGGCCACCAGCAAGGCTCGGCCTCGCCCGGATCTGGCGAGACCGAGCCTCGCAGCGGGCCCGGCGAAGCTCTAGCCCTCGCGATGGCCCGGTGAGGCTTCGTCGAGCTCGCCGAAGCTCACCCAATCGCTTGCCAGCCGCCGCCGTGGTCGACGACCGGCCACAAAGAGAAAGAAGGAAATTGAAATAAAAAATAAAAAAAAAAAAAAAGAAAAAAAGAAAAAAATGAAAATATAATAAAAATATTGAAAAATTAAAAGAAACAACAAAATTATATAAGTTTACCAAACACATTTCTATTCCTAGAATAGAAATTTTTTGCAGTTACCAAGTGTATTCTTATACTCAAAAATTGTTTCCGGGAACGAAAACAAAAAAAAAAAAAAAAATTTCTGTTCAAAAATTATTCCCCAGAATAGAAACGTGACCAAACGCGCCCTTAGATACATTCTGTAAACTTGATCCCAATGGATCAATGCAATGAGTTTTTTCTTTCTTTCTTTGCAAGTGATGTACTTTAAGTATGAAATTTACCTATTTAAGTTGCCGATGGGATTCATATTTAGAACAATGTAAGTAAGTACCTTGATATTCATCAAATGAAGGTAAAAAGTGTTATATCAAGCAAGAAATACCTAGTGGAAATTAATTCCAGGTTGCGGAACCCAGTTGCGGAACTTCTAAAATGGATTCATGTATAATTAAAGATTTGGAATGCTTGATCCTGAATCTATTTGACAATTTCCCAATAAGTAGAATAACTAATCTTACTGATTTGTATTCTGATTTTTTATTTTTTGCAAGGGGATATGTAACTAATGTCCAAACCAAATCAATCCAAGAAGTGCAATATGCTCCGAATGATGGGTGAATCTCAAATTCCCCTCATGTTTTCTACCTATTACCTTGATTTACTATTAAATGCTTTAGATCAGTCAATTTCTTCTACTCTCCTTCTACTATAAATTTTATTCGCTCAGAATGTTACTGTTGACCGACGGAAATATGCCCATGAACGGGATGAATAACCTCTATTTTTACAGCTTAATCTGGATTATATATATATATATATTTTTATGCATGCGTTTTTGGTACGCTAATGATGGAAAACTACGCCTCTGTGTATTAAGCAGGAATGAAGGACCTCTACCAAGAAGTCTTGTTCGAAGTTCTGGCAAAGAAGCTTCCTCCAAATAGCATTCGATTCTCTCCCAACATAACTTCCGTTG
Organism: Eucalyptus brandiana; assembly: GCA_014182725.1. Lineage (NCBI taxonomy): Eukaryota > Viridiplantae > Streptophyta > Magnoliopsida > Myrtales > Myrtaceae > Eucalyptus > Eucalyptus brandiana. The sequence continues at coordinate 4,031,798 of CM024676.1, forward strand.
AGACCCAAGCAGAACAAGGCTCACCCATCTGTATTGTCAAGCTCAATGATGGGAGCACCATAAAGTCTAAGGTCCCTACGGTTCTCCCACACCTAGCTTTCGAAGCGAAATAAGTCGTGGTAACTTACCGGCTTTGATTTATCCACACCGTGATTATTGTACATGTAGGTTGTTATAGGATGCGATGGTATGAACTCTATCGTGGCCCGTTAGCTAGGACTCCACCCGTCAGTTTATTCCGGCTAGTCGGCAGCACGTGGGTTGTTTGTGTTCCTGAAGGGCTACGGATTTGATCTTGGCATGGTTCAACTATTTGTTGATGTGGGTAGGAGGACAGGTTTTGTTACACTCGGTGATAGGGAAGTGTACTGGTTTTGCGCGGTGACATGTCCGCCGAAAGGTACCATATACAGATCTAATCTGTATATTTTGTCCTCTGTTCACTTTAGATTTTTGTTTTTTTTTTAAAGATAGTGAGTGAGTCGCTTTTTCCTTGATGTACCACCTGGAAAAGTAGCCAGATTGCTTTTTAGGGGAAAAAATAATTAATTATGCAGAATTAATCTTATAAATTGCGGGATGACTATTTTATATAATTAACATCGACTACTTGAAACGACTCTTTTCAAATATTTTCCAATCAATATATGCAAATTTCATTTAGCTTCTTCACACTTTCACTGGACTATCAAACTACTTTAATAATATAGCTCACTAATCTTGCTTGATCCCTAACGTTTCAATTCGTCAACCTATAGAAAGGAAAGTAGACCCAAAAATGACGCTAAGATAAGTGAGCGAGCATTTGACGAAGGACTTCCTGCCGGAATACCTTGATGTCCTCAAACACTTTGATCTTTCGAGTTTGAAATGGGCCCCGCTGAAGTTCTGCTATCCTTGGGACGTCGTGTTCGGAAAGCTAGCCCAATCAAACATCACTTTGGGGACTTGATTTCCAAGCACAGCGAACTCGTGACCAGAGAAATCGGATTTTCTATAGACAGGTGTGTAAAGGAGAGGAGGCTGAGAGTGACAGCGTTGATAGCAGCCTCATACTTCTCAGGTTGGCTTCAAATGGATGGGTCCAGTCGATTGAAAATTCTAAAGAGATGTAGTGTTCTATAAGCTTCTGTTCACTGTAATATTTAGCCTGACACGATATGATTGTGGGAGGATTCCTAGTGTCTCCTTCATGCCTCGGAAAGCTCCATCTGAATGCCAAGTTGCAGCTGATTAATGGTCTTTCCATGTTGTTTTGTATTAACGGTGGAGCTTGTTGCAAAATTGAGGAGGACAAGTTAGCAGAGTCCAAATTTAATTGGAGATTTGGCCCAAATCAATAAAGAAGGAAATAACAATTATATTTGTCTTTCCAATGGATATTAATGTTTATCCCCAAAGATGTATTCTATGTTATTTAAAGATGATGAAATCCCCCCAGGTGATATGAAGAATTGGAGGTTGTCCCATCGTGGTTGTGGGCTTCCAAGGGTCATCTCTTTGGTCAACTAAACCATGTAAAATCCTTTTCTCCTTCTTCATTTGTCAATAATTACAAGGAGAGCATGGTATTATAGCTAGATTTGAGCATGGTGCCAGTGCTATTAAGGTTGCTATTTGTCGCTTCATCCTACTTTTGATTTAGATAAGCTCTTGATAATCTCCTTTTCTTCTTGTTATAATGATTAGTTCTTCAGTCACTGCTCAAATGAGAAGAGTAATAGACAAACATCCTTTTTTTTTTAATGAAAGAAATAGATGTGCCACCATTGGCGACTTATGGTATGCCCGTGCATGTGGTGGGTGCATACGAAATTTGCAAGACCGAGAGTCTGGCCTCACCCTTCCCCGTTATTTCTATACTGTTTGGATAGATGATAGATGCCCCAACTTATTTCCTATGTGTTTTGTATCCGTGTACTTCAATATGGGAGAGTAATTTTATGGCCACATCCGATTTTGAGGTGCTAGGTGTGGAACTAGGAGGTGTGTTGTAGTTAGGGCACGTACATGGGGAAAACTACCGAATAGAGGAGTTAGGCACATTTTTAACATTTCCTAGATATTTAGATATTTCTGGTCATCTTGATTTGTATTTTGTCATGTTAGTAATTATCAAGATATTGTTTTCCGCATATAATTATGCAAAGGATAAATGAAATGGAAGGAAATGTCTTTGCAGAATAGGGATGTACGCACAAAGCAACAGGAATAGAAAGCATGCGTCGACCAAGGCTGGCGGTCGCCCGGGGGGGCAGGCCGGCATAGCAAGCTAATGGTGGCAAAGGCCTTGCGCGCCTACAGGGTAGCTATAGAGGGGGAGGGGGAGAGAAATCACGGGGGCTCGGCCAAGAGAGAGAAAATAGGGAGGGAGATTGAGACAGAGACCGAAAGTCAACGAGTAAGAGAGAAGGTTGAAAGTTTACCTCGGTTAAGCATTGCTCGGCTGCCCTCGACACAAATCAACATGTCCTAGTTGGCACGACCGAGCCCGCGGCCCCACCTTCTTCTATAGCGTTCATTTTCGGTGATTTGATTTTTGGGCTTGATCCGCCATTATCCCAAGGATTCCGTGTTTGGTGACACTGAGACGGCCGACTATATATTGATCCGCTTCAAGATCGCCTCCCGACCATTGCCGCCCAAGCCAAGTAGGGTCCCCATGGTCGTGTGCTCCAGCGCTACGTTTACCCCCCTTTTCGCCCTGTTTTGTTCTTTTTCCAGACACGCCGGGCTGGAGCTCGCAGCCATCCGACTCACATGATTTCCAGCCCCGTGGGTCCTATTTTCTGTTTTCATCAGTCATCGCTTGTCGTCCATCGAGAACCCCAGCGCGGATTGGAGTCCCGTTTTAGTCAGAAACTCCACGGCCAGTGTTGCACATCACGTGTTTGCGAAAATGCCTTAGTTAGATTTGTGAACTTAGTGTCTGATTTTGGTTGGCTCCTGGAATGCTGGTTATTATCATGGCTTCCTTTGTTTAGGCCATGGTAGGTTCATGGTGGGGTGATGTTCGCGGGGGGGCGGTAGTTGGCTTCACCGAAGACAACTCTGCGTTGCTTATTCACGGCAGTGTAGGTCGGCGTTGCCCATGGTGCTTATTTCAACAAATGGAGGAGCCGGGTCTCTCACGATTTTGAGTTCAAATTGGGTTAGTTGGGTCATCAGACTTTGCGGCCGGTCGTGACCGCGCCACTCGTTCACAGCCGCACTGCCCATTCAACGCCAATTGAGGGCTCTAGTCTGTCACAGTCGCCCGGGGGGTCGGTCAACCGGTTCGAGCAAAAGGAGCCTGGCCGAATGCCTTTGGTCCCTTGGGGGCCGGGCCGGTTTAATTCAACTCCTAGGCTTCGGTTTTCAATCTAGATTGGGAGCTGGGCTTGATTGTCTTTCCTTATAATTTAGTTTGGGTTTTGCATATTGCCGGACTAGGCTCAATCGCTAAGTCCAGGCCAGCAGTGAACTTGAGCCGATGGGGGGTTTGGTCCGTATAGTTTAATCATGCTCAGAGCCTCCCAGCTTAAACCCATTATCTCCAGTATATTTAGAATGTAGTTTTGATTGGCTTATTACTTAAGTAGCACCGATACTAACTCGCGATACAACGGACACGACACAACACTACATGCCAATACGTTGTTTCTAAAAAAATAGAGAATTTCAAGACAAATTGTATATTTAATAATATATTAGGATCAATGACCAACCTAACCTCTTTGAGAACCAGACCAAGATCGGCAGAGTTAGGCCGATTCAAGGCCGGTCCAGGGTTGACCTTGAACCAATGCTCACCCTAGTTCAGAAACCCCGCCCGATCAACCGTCACGGCAGCTAGGGATGCTATGCACCCGATGACTCCCAACTTGGGCCAGGGTGGATGTTCGGCGCTAGAGGATGCGGTGGCATTGGGTAGGCACCTGGGGGACTTGATTGCCAAGGACGGCAAACTCGTGACCCAAGATGTCGGATTTGCTATAAAGAGGTATGCAAAGGAGAGGACAGGACACTGAGGGCGGCGACACTGATAACAGCATCTTACTTGTCGGGATGGGTGCAACAAGATGGGTCTAGTCGATTAACAAGGTTCCTAAGAGACGTTGTATTCTATGGGCTCCTCCTGGCTAGAGTAGTAAGGAGTATCACAGATTATGATTGTGGGAAGCTTCCTAGCGTCTCCTCTTTTCCTTCACGTGAATTCGAAAGCTCCACCTAATTACGGAGTTACAAATGGATCTTGGTCTTCTATTTTGTTTAATAATCGGTGATGAAGTTTATTTCAATGCATAACATAAAAGTTGCTTGTATTGTTTTTCTCGCGGTTGCCCTTGTTTTTCTTTTTTCTTTTCTAATTCTTATGAATCTTTTCACTCGATGATCAGCTACATCATGAGAATTTGATTTGGGCTAGATCTTTTTAAGTTTGGCTAAAGTCCAAGACACGAAACACGACAATATGTACAGCCTATCCCTGGGATAAGTGTTAAAAAGTCTAAACCTTTTGTATTTGTCTTGGATTTGGTCCTAAACTGCTTTTTTTTTGTGCTTGGGTCCTCCTAAACCTTTTAAGTTGTGCCAATTCAGTCCTTTTAGCCGGATTTTGCTGGACGGGCGCCGGCCGGCTGACGTGGCCTAATCGGCGCCGACGTGGACAATTTTAAATAAATATTTTAATATTTTTTTATTTTTTATTTTTAATATTTTTATTTTATTTTATTTTTAATATTTTTTCTTTTTATTTTTTATTTTTGTCTTTTCCTCCGGCCGGCGGGGCGAGGCCGACCTCACCGGATCTCGGCGAGGTCGAGCCTCGCCGCCCTCGCCGGCCATGGGCGAGGTCGGGCGAGGTTCGCCCTCGTCGGATCCGGCGAGGCGAGCCTCGCCCATGGCCGGCGAGGGCCGGCGAGGGTAGACCTCGCCGGATCCGGCGAGGTGAGCCTCGCCCATGGCCGGCGAGGGCCGGCGAGGCTAGACCTCGCCGGATCCGGCGAGGGCGAGCCTCGCCCATGGCCGCCTCGCCGGATCGGCCATGGGCGAGCCTCGCCCTCGCCGGATCTGGCGAGGTCGAACCTCGCCGGCCATGGGCGAGGCTCGCCTCGCCGGATCCGGCGAGGGCGAGGCTCGCCCATGGCCCGATCTCGGCGAGGTCGGGCGAGGCGAGCCTCGCCGCCCTCGCCCATGGCCGCCTCGCCGATCAGGCCATGGGCGAGCCTCGCCCATGGCCGGCGAGGGCCGGCGAGGCTCGCCTCGCCGATCCGGCCATGGGCGAGCCTCGCCTCGCCGGATCCGGCGAGGGCGAGGCGAGCCTCGCCCATGGCCGGCGAGGGCCGGCGAGGCTCGACCTCGCCCCGATCCGGCGAGGTCGGCCTCGCCCTCGCCGGCGGTGGCCTCCCGGCCGGTCGCCGAGGTCCGGCGACCGGCCGGAGGAAAAAGACAAAAATAAAAAATAAAAAGAAAAAAAAAATAAATAATAAATAATAAAAAAATTATTAAAATATTAAAATATTATTAAAATTGTCCACGCTCGCCGGCCGGCGTCCAGTCAGCAAAAATCCGGCCAAAATTGGCCGGAAAGGACTGAATTGGCACAACTTAAAAAGGTTTAGGACTGAATCGGCACCAAAAAAAGGTTTAGGACCAAATCGGCACAAATGCAAAAGGTTTAGGACTTTTTTGGCACTTATCCCGCCTATCCCTATATGGTTACGTAAACTAATCAAAAAGCACTTCGGGTAATTTTTGTCTCGCCATCGCTCATTCGCAGTGGCCGTCACACGCTCATCATCGCAGACCGTTGCCAGAAATATATAGGCAGCAAAGAACCGTGAAGTTAGAGTAGTGAATCTCAACGGAAAACTTCAGTAACACAGTCTACTTTAACCAATACCGACAACTTTTTAGCTTCCATAACACATCGGTACTTGTGTAATTTCAACGATAACAAGGGGTTTTCCATATTCGTGGACTAGAATCATTTCACCGAAAATTTTGTGTAAATGAAAAGAATTGAGTCTAGTCATAAAATCAAAGTTGTTTCTCGTCTAAAATCAACATTTAAACAACGATGTCATCACAAATCATCAAAGAACAACTCAAATCTTCAATGATTCATCCATGAGTTACATGAACACAACTCGGTCTTTTACCTCTCCAAAATAGGTTAGAAAAGAGGAAATGTCCTTACCTGCCTTACCAGCAACTTCATGACTGCAACGAGCATATTAGTTAGTGACTGGACCCGTCACAATCGTCTACAGACAGGTCAAGACCGCCAGATAAGTTTTGGATGAGGTTTGCTCTCTTCAGATCTCCTCGGCCAAAGAGTAGAGCAGTTCAGAGCAATCTCCAGTGCTCTTATGGAGGTGAAGCCGGCAGAGAGTGATCACGAATGACGATGTGTGGTGCCGGAAACGATGGGAATCCAAATTCTCGAGAAAACTTCAATTGAACAAACCGAATTAAGATTTCAATTTTAGGTTGAATTGTCGTTGAGGTTTCAAATTAGGGAATTTCTTTCAATTTGCAATTTAGGGTTTATAGTTTGGGGCAAATGTTGTAGACGACGTTGTCTAAGGGCCTATATGTTGATTGGGCACGTTGGTGAGCCACGTCAGATTCATGGCGACCTAGATGGAAATTGTCACTTAAGTGATCCGAAAAAAAATTATTGATATTAAAGTGAGTATTGTACAAAACTTTGGATACTTTTATTGTTCATTTATAAAATTTTATGACTTTATCGAACTTTTTTTAACAAGTTTAGGACTTGATTGCACTTTTTGAATGATTTAGGACTCTTTTATACATTCGTAATTTTTTTTAGAATTTTCAATGCACTTATCAGTTCAGTCAGTATCAAACCGAATAGAACTGAAATAATTTGATTTCAAACTCTTGTTACAATTGAGCTTCAAATTCTCTCAAAACAATTTCAAACCTGTTAGGCTTTCCATCGAAACCGGGATGAAATGAACCTTGCTCACTCTTACTATCCAAATGTGCCCTTGTTTAAGGATGGCCAGGCCAAAATTTTCACTATATAAGGGCAGTAAACGAGTTCGTCCATCAGTTATTCCTTTGACCCTCTCTCTGGCTTGGGTGCGCTTAGGTAAGTCGAACGGCCATGATCACCTCTAATTCAAGCTACTAATTATCAGCCAATTGAATGTTTTCGCTACTGCTCAGCACATCAATCTTCATTCTTAAGATTTATATTTCATGAGCATTTGCACATTAGCAAATCACATATGAAAGTACGTAACACCATCAAAGTTCGGATAAATTTCTGGTTTCAGAATAGGAACTCAATCAAAGAACTAAGTACGACACTAGATATCACATTTTGATGCAAGAAATTGTAACGACTTCATGTTTCTAGTAATCCAACTAAGCTTCATCTTTCTTGGAGGTCATCCATACGTGCAAATAAAAAAAGTAACGGCTTTTGGCCTTCATGTTGATTTAGTTCTCAAGAGACGTTACTACTTTTGCAACTCACAAGAGAAGTGAAAAATTCTCGAGACCACTGATCAGATTCAGCCTAAGCTCTCCTGGTGCTGCTTTTTTCCTTTTTTCTTTTTTTTGCCTATATCTTTCACAGTTCAGATTGACGAAGCTAAACTGCATCGCCTTCTTCAGTATATGCCACTGCATATTTCTGTGCTCCTTTTCTCTTTTTATTTTTTTATTTTTTCCCCTAGTCCAAAATTTGTATACAACTTCCATAGAAATCTGCAGGTTTAATTTGTTTTTCCTTAGCTCAAGATTTGTAGGTTTGGTCACAGGAGGAATCTTGATTTAGATATGCAGTGTATCCTCCCACGAATGTAATCTTGAAGTGTTAGCTTAAGAAGAAATAGGAAAAAAAGGGCGAAAATTGAGGTGAAAAAAAAAACGGACAGATATTTACGGTGAGCCTGAGACTGAAAAGGGATATGCTGCAGCTTGGGGCTCTTTGCTTGAGTAACCGCGGGTTATGCTATCACAGTACGGCATAACAATCCATATACTGATCATCTTTCTAGGGTTGCATCTTTGAGTAAATGGGCAAATCCAATCGGGTCGGCCCATTTGTGATAGAGAACATGTAGTATACTTTTTGTGATTGAAACCACTCCAGTATATATGGACTCAACGTTTTTGTTATCCCTATATGTAAATATAAATTGTATAACTTGGCATTCTCTTCTTTTATCTATGATGATGAAGTCCATCTTACATAAGTGAACACTAAGTTAAATTATCCTCACCATAATTTTTTGGATTAAGTGATACGCGAGGCTAAGCAAGAGTACGTGACCCAAACATGAAATTTGTCGCACTTGGTCATATATTCTAGAATATATGTTGTCATAGTGATGGCACCAACATACAATTGTCGCTCTAACCCATTTCCCTTCTACCATTTTTATTAATTGACCAACATAAATATATATATTTACTTGACTTGCTGTCAATAGGAATATAAAAGAAGTATTTGGGTTCAAGTAGGACAATCTAAAAAAATAAATGAAAATGCCACTTTTGTAGAGCATCTCTAACATGGAAAGCTTTTGAAGTCTTTAAATCTTGAATGTTAAAAGAAAATACCAACGAGGCCATGTTGGGCCACTGCTAGGCGACGCCATCCTAGAGGTGGCCCAACGAGGCCGAGCCTTGCCAGTGGCTAGGCAAGCTCGACCTCGTCGGATTTGGGCGAGCTCGAGCTCGCCTAGTCAAGACGAGGTTGAGCCTCGTCGAGGGCCGGCGACGATCCGGCGAGGTCGCCGGCCCTCAACGGTCGGTCACCAACCATGGCCGAGGCCGGCGACTAGCCAAAGAAAAATAAAAAATAAAAATAAAAAATAAAAATAAAAAATAAAAAATAAAAAATAAAAATAAAAAATAAAAAGAAGAAGAAAAAGAAATGAGTTTTGTATTTTTGTTATTTTGTTTCTTCAAAAGTGTTTCTAAGAACAAGAAACAAGTTTTTCTTGTTTTTTTGTTTCGTTCTCGAAAACAAAACAAATAGATTTTTAACAAAAGCGTAAACAAATGCGTTTCTGTTATTTTTTTGTTCCTCGGAACAAAATAACAGAAATTGTGTTCTGAGGAACAAAAAAATAACACAAACAAACAAGCCCTTAGGTGCTAATGGCCCTGACATGGCTAGATAGCTCTGACCAACATCGTTTTGGTCTAAATTTGATTTTTAATCAAAATTAGAACAAAAAGAGGGAGAGAACTAGGAAAACAAATTAGCAAGGGCCTCTATGGCCCTTGTCGCCATGGCCCCACCATCGCCGAAGAGGGCTGACAATGGTGGGTGAGGGCTGCTGTTGGCCCTCCCTTACGGTTAGTCAAGGTGGCTAGGCAGCCCTGGCCTACAATCGGCTATGGTCATCGACCACTAATTGGGGCCTAGCTACCTTGGCCAACCCTTGAGCCACCATCGCTGCCCTTTTTGACGATGGTGGGGTGACGATGATGAGGGCCATAGAGGCCCTCACTAATTTGCTATCCCTCCCCCTCTCTCTATATATATTAATTTAATTTAATTAAAATGTTTATTAAAAATCAAATTTGGAGGTAAAATGACGTCATTTTGGAACAAACATTATTGAGTGGATATTTCCATAAGCCATGTAGACTTGTTTTATAAATAAAATAATGTTACATCAGATTTCTAGCAAGTCTCGCCGAAGTTGGCACTTAATGTCCAATTTTCCAAAAAAAATAGTACTTAAGTATATCTTTTGGAAGTTTTGGCACTTAAGTGTTCACCCATGCTAAGTTTTGACACTTAGAGTGTACTTTTGCCCCTACATTTATATATGGATTGTACCTTCCTCCATCCAATTATCTTCAACTAACTCACATTTATATTTAGAAAAGTTTGTGTAAAGGTGACATCCATAACTTGTAATCTACCAATCAAATATATTTCCTCCAATTAGGAATAGAGGAAAATGTACCCATATTTAGTTAAGTATGCATGTAAGTAACAACTATAAGATGTTTTCTCGGTCAAAAATATAGTCGGAGGAATTTCCCTTTAGATAGAGATGGAAAAAAATATAGCCTCAGAATAAGGACAGCGTTTCCTCCATCCAAAATAGAGGAAATTTCCATCAACCATACTCTAAACAGGGATGTCACCCACTTTTATTTTTATTAAAGTTTGTGCGATATCCTGAATTTTTTACTCTGCTTTCAATTCAATAAATTGGGCATTTCCTCGATGCGCCTATAGTGCTATTCTCAGAGCTAATTACTCATGAGATAACTAGACTACCTATGGAAGTCATTAAAGATTTTAAAGGCAAATAAACTTGAGGATTCGACTAGGAATCGGCTGCTCAACTGTGTTCATCTGCCGAGATCATTACGGCATAGACGTAAATCGATTTGAGATCAAAGATAGATCATTACTGACACCATAGATGATGGCAATATAGACTGGGCTCAGGAAGAAGCATCTCATTGGGCTAAATTGCAAAATTCTCATCGACCGGCACTAGTTTGATTTTTCTATCATTTTGGTTCCTGTGTTTGTATTTGAAACCTCGAGATTTTCACGACCACTGAGAGTTACCAATGTGTCGAAGGGGTTCATTGTGACTCGAAGAAAATCAACCATGGGTTATTTGCACTAAAAAATTCTAAAAGCTATCTGGTAGCCTAGATCACGCTAAAAACGCGCCGAATTGAAATTAATCGCGAATTGGAATCCAACTTCAGAAATTGAAGGTTCTGTCATGTCATAATAAATTCTAGGAATGTCAACTCAGTCTCAGAAGATTTTTCTGCAACCCGATACTTTTTGGGAAAAAGTCGTCTTAGGGCTATTTTTGTCTAGAAATTGCCGAGAATCGTTTTTGATTTCGAAATTGACAAGCAAGTGGAATCAATTGGTGAGGAAAAATATCGATTTGATCATTGAGGTACTAATTGAAATTATGATGGCTAAGTTGGATTGAATTGAGAAGCAATTAGTGCATATTTGATGCCAAAACCCATGAAATTCGTATATCCCCCACCCCCACAACTTTTGGACAATTTCAAGCTTCTAGATGGGGAGCATGGGTGGCTGGATTGTGGCCAGGGAAGGTAGACATGGCTGAGGATGGTCAAAGGGACAAAGGAAAGGAAAATGTGAACCAAGTAGCCCCCCTCTTGCAGCAGCATTCTTCTTCCTTAATCCACTTGCTTTCTCCATTGTTGAGGGTGCTTAGAAGCTTGAGAAAACCAAAGAAGTAAGCTCCCTTGCCGTTTGACCAAGCCGCATGCCCACCGTACCGTTTTCCTCCTCTGTTTTCATTTATTTCAATTTCTATTCTAGTTGACCTTTCGCCAAAGATCTTAGTTGAAAGTGGCATCCCTAGACGAATTAGCCAACGATCCACCCATTATCGAGACCAGCACATTTAGACCGTTCCAAAGAGCCCAACATTGCCCCGAACGGAGCCGCCGGCCATCCTGTACGGTCGCTGCAAGTTGCCGGTCACCGGTCCATCGGTCCACCCGCTGGTCTGCCTATTTCGCGTTTTTCTTCATTTTTCTCCCATTCCAGCCCTTCCTTTGCCCATTTTCTCCCATTCCCGCCCTTCCTTTGCCCACTCCAACCTCCAACAAGACCCCCTAGACCCCTGGGAGGCACCGGTTGCCGACCACTCGCTAGCCAAAGCTCCGATCAACCCATTTTTTTGCCGTTCAACCTTAGTTCTCCTCTGTCTAGCAAGAGCAGAAGTAGAAATCGAACCAGCAAGGAGTCTAAGACTTCATGGCCCGCCTCCGACCACCGAAAGTCCTCGCCGTTGGCCGCTAGGACTCCCTCAACCCATCTCGGTCCTCGTGTGCCTCAACCAATTTTGTTTCCTCTCTTTTGCAGCAACAAACAGAGAGCTTGTAGGTGGGTTTTCCAGCAACCTTCAAGCTCATTTTGAGGTGGTTCCGGACCCAGCTGCTAGGCCCGCTTTGAAGAAAGTTGTTCCCCGTTGCGTTCCCCACGATTTGAACCGATCAGATCGCGAATCAAGTGAATTTAACTCAGTAATGCTCGCTTAGTAGGTTAATTGTGCTTATGGGTTGATTAGTTTAAGTTAAGATAGATTAGGTGGTTAGATTGGATTAGTTTAGTGAATTTAAGTTTTGCCAATGCATGTTAGGTGATTAATTAGTGCAATTAGCGAGTAAATAGATTCTAGTATTTATTTAATGAGTCTCGAAAATTTTCCGGGCTTGTCTTGGCTTCCAATTAGGCTATAACAGGCTTAAGTTGGATTTCTTGCATTTATTTATTAATTTTCGTAATTATTTAATTATTTATTTATTTTTCGAAAATTCAACCGGGATAGCCGATGATCGGAATTTCGTGCTGAATTCAGTAGTGCTTTATGTTTATATATTTGAGTACTGGATTGTGATAATTGAGTAAAATTTGTGATTATGAGGATTTATCCCAAAAATTGATTAATGTGGGTATAAATCTAAAAATTGCGGAGTGGGGCCGTGGTGCCACTAAATCTATGAAAATTGCTTGGTGGGGCCGTAATTACCACTAAACCTAGAAAATTGCTAGGTGAGCTGTGATGATCACCAAATATAGAAAAGTTGCCAGTGTGGCCGTGATTACCACTTAATCTATGTTGTGCCTGTTAGGCCATGGCTAAGAGTTGAGAATGAATAATTGATGTGATCGTGTGATGGTCTTAATGACATGTAATCGAGTAAGTCGATTAATCGATGGTTTGATTTGATTGAATTGAGTGGATGATGTAATGGTCAGTATTTATGAATTGAACTGACTTGTAGGAAGGAACTGAGACCAAGGTAAGTCTTCTGACGCCTGATTGTGCTTAGGCAGCCTTTAGGGCATAATTTTCTTCCTAACCGGGTCTTAGGGGATTGAACTTGCTAAGGCGTAGTCTCACCCCATTGTGGGATAATATTTTCCGATCTCTAGGTGACGGCTGTGAAGAGCCAAAAGTCTCGAAGTTTGGGAAGGTGGAAGAAGCATAATCAACGAACCTGTATGACTAGTTAGTCATAGGACAATTTTTTTTTTTTTTTGGTAAGAGTAAGATTAGTTAGTCATAGGACAATTCCTTTTTGATAAGCCGACAATTTTTGTAACCAGCTTGGTCTTGTGTAAATTTGGCCCTGCTTTCATATCCCATTGTGTTGTTGTTTGGAGATTTATATCTGCTTCCGCATGCATATATTAAAATGAAAGGGTTGACGATGTATCTTGGGACATCGCTATTATATCAACCAAGCGGGGATGGGCACGTGCTCGGAGGATCGAGGCGTAACAGTTTGCATGTAAGTGATATCCATAATTTGTAATTTGCCGATTAGAAGTATAACTAGGGATTAAAGAAAATATAGACTTTACATTAAAAGATCAGACTTTCCTCCATCTCAGCTGGGCGAAACTTCCTTCGACCATGATTCTGGTTGGTGGGTTGAAATATGAACTTCATCAATAGACACTCTTATATATAGTTAAATGTAAGTGCACTTATGCAATCCACCAATTAAAGAAATGGTTAAAGGAAGTTTCCTCGTAAAAGAGATAGAGGAAAATATAGCCAAACACCACAACATTGGACAACATAATTCACCCACACCATTCACATGGTACCAAATTTCGGTTGGGCTTCTGAATTTTTTTTTTTTTTTTTGTGCTTCTTTTAACGAACAAATTCATCAGAGACCTAATGCTTGAGATATTGAAAGGGCTGATGCCTTAAAAGGCAACACAAATGCAACAATGAGATATGCTCAGTACTTAAGGAATTTATCTTAGTATACATGGCAGGTAACTCACCATTCAACATAATCTACCAAAGAAATACAATTATCAAGTGAAACTCTAATTGTGTAATCCAATAGTTCAAAAATGATATTCATTACTACACTCTCTAACCCGTTAAGAAACCCTAAGAAGAATCTATGGAGACACAATTTCAAATACCCCTCCAAGTATAGGTAAATCTCGAGACACTAATTTTTATTTTTCAAGACAAAACTGACAATCCAAAAAAATATTATAAATACTAACATAAATACAAAGATAAAAATTGCGTAGATGAACCATTTTAGCCAAATTTTGGGAAGAACATTTCTTCTTGTAACATATTTATCATAGACTTCAAAAGCACACGTCCACCATTCAAATCAACCCAGACTAAAATTTTTTGGAAGTTAGATCATTTGTATGTCAACTTCTTCATTTTCTTGCGGATAATGTTGCTTACGTGTTTACTGTAATCACACGAATCACGGCGAATCTTTTGTATGACTTGTTTGCTTGGAACATAAAGTAATCTTGACGGGGTAATTAGGGTCTTATGAATGGTTCAATCAATATTGGAAGGTTAAACGATTCCATCATCCAATCTATTTTATTACCAATCATGTCATTCATGGTTGGACGATATTCTGTCTTGAATTAGCCAAAGGCCACATGGCGTAAACGATATGCTGAGGATTATCCAAAATATTATGCCCCAAAAACACGCAATGAACATAGACTATAAAGAGGTTAAATGTACGTTTAGAATAGATTGATCTTGCGAGACTTCATAAAAGATAGGGCTTGGCTACGGTGACGGCGCCGGAATTTCAATTTTCTGACCACGACAACCACAACTTTTAATGGAGGAAACTAGGACACTGCTTTGACCGGGTTTTGCATCTTTTTCACTTTCCATTGTTTCCTTTTTTCTCTTGGCTTAATTTAGGATTAGAGGATTAAAAAAAAAATCAAATTTAATACCAACATAGAGATAATTCGAGTAGAAAAGTATTATCGCCAATTAAAAAGAAATCATTAATATCATTAGCAAGGTGACACCAATTTTATGAAACTGCTTGCAATATGAGCTCCATCGATCTAGATGATATTAATGTAAAAAAAAAATTAAGCATTGTATATCTAAGTGTGTGTGTGTGTGTGTGTGTGTGTGTGTGTGTGTATTTATATATTAACAAATATGAATTAAAAATGAGTTCAACAAAGAGGTAGAGATCAATGATCCTTTCTCCATAGTTATGTGTTAATCATTTTACAAATCAAAAAATAATTGAAAGTTCAAAGTATAATAGATAATCACATTTTTTCTATTTTTTTGAGTTCTTAAATTTCTTTTATTTGGGAACAACATCCACCAAAAAAATTTCTTCGGCTAGAGACAATATCCATTATTTTAAAAGTTGCAAGTGAATCTTGCATATATTACTATTATGCAAATAAAATCACTTTGATTTTTTTAAAATTAAAACAAAAAAAGAAATCATCTTATTCATTTTTAAAATAATGGAAAAATCCCACCAATTCGTTGACAAAAAAATATGCAATCGGCCAAGCCCATATGCTAGTTTCCAACAATAAAACTTGTGGCTAACATCACACCGTCCAATTTGTAAAATGATTGTACGGTCATGTACTCATTTTCCTAGAAGATATTAGGTGCCAAAAGTACTAAAGAAGTAATAAATCTATTGCACTAAATCAGTCATAAATCTTTCAATAATACTAATTGAGTCATATACATTTTGACATTTTGCCAATATAATTCATTCGGCAAATTTCAGATAGAAATAATTAACTTGAATGTTGGTAATTTTACACAGTATGATCAGTGTTGACACAGGCTAATATTACAATTTTTTAATATTTTTCTCTTTTTCTTATTTTTCTTTTTACAATTTTGGGCCAATAAGGACACTCATTGACCATTGCTAGACACAAGTGAGGGCCTCCAAAACCTCGCCAAGATTAAAAAAAGGACGTCGAGCCTCATGTAGATTTAGGTGAGGGCTACAATGCCCTTGCTCAAACCATGTATATGGCCGGTGATCTCGTCAACCCATAGTTATTAAAAAGAAAAGAAGAGAAAATACCAAAAAAAAAAAAAAGTGTCTACTTGTTATGTAGGTTAGTCAACATCAATGTCAGTAATTTTCGGCTAAAATTGACCAAATGAACTACATTCAAAAATCGCCAAAAGATTTAAAACTCAATTGACATAATTGAAATATTTATAGTTAAATTAGCACAAGTGCAATAGGATTAAAACATTTTTTGTACTTTTTTTTCTATATTATGCAAATACGAGAAATTTGTAAAAATATCAAATAATATCCTTAAGATATAAAAAGGATTGTTTTTTAAACATGTTTAAAGGACTCAACAATCAAACTTCTAATGGGATTGGCTTATTTCTACCTAGCGCATGGCTCATTTCCATTGTTCAATTACTCTTTAATTCAATCCATTCGTCTACGTTAGCTCTGGATCCCCTATTCCGCAGAGTGCTCTCATTGGTGCCTTAGACACTTGTCTACATTTGATGCTGGTAGACAAGGTGCGCATCGATGATAGAGATATTGCTGAGACACCCAAAGGAATACCACACCCAAGGGAATACTTTGTAGAGCAGAGGATTCATATCAAGTCTCTAGATCTACATTTTCTTTCAATGTACGAGATGAGCTTTATTATGATTTTAATGCCATTCTCTTGTGCGATGTTGTCTTTTACTCATGAGGATTGGGGATTTTAAAAAATTTCCCAATTAATATTTAATTTTAATTATGATGTCTCGACCAAAGTACTTGCGCATCATTTAAAATTTTTGGGGATTTGCAATTAATGCATGAATTTTCTGTTTATTGGCTCGGTGCATTTCAAATTTGAAGAAATTTATCATAATAAATTTAATATTTATATTAAAATATTTTAGAAATTGATTGGATATGAGTTTCCTCTAAAAAGTACTATGGATCTTTTGACATCCCTGCCTAAAAGCCTTGGCTTCTCAGGCCGGCCTCGCCAGTAGTCTAGACACTGATTTGCTAACGTATAGATGTGATGCGTACTTTGACGACTTTTTGTTACATGAAAAATAAGCCGATTTTAGTGGGAAAATATAGTTACAAACAAATAATAAATTGGGAGGATGAATTGCACAGAGGATAAACCTTGATAAACCTTTATAAGCATATTGCTAATCAATTTCCTAATATTTCTCTTTTGTATTTGTAATTTCTAATGGCCTCACCAAGCCGGTTGACTTAACTGTTGCTAGTTAAGCCTCTAGGATTATATTTTTCCCTCGCGAGGTCTCTCCAATTCTCAACCAAGCTTTTCTCTTGAGCCGAGTCAGGATAGAGGAGTGACATTTCAGGGTCTCTCACCTCAGGATGGATCTTCCACTCGTCTCTTTCCCTTAAACCTTTTAAGGATCTACTCAGGTCCAAGTGAGAAAATATAGTTACAAGCAATTAATTAAATGGGAGGATGAATTCTATAGAGGATAAACCTTTATAGGCATATTGCTGATCAATTTCCCATGATTTCTCTTTAATATTAGTAACTTTCAGTGGTCTATAATAGTCCTTCGATAAGTGATTACTAATCCTTCTCTGGGCTAAGGATTTTCTACCAATATAACTTGACCATATGTCGTCAGGCACTTTCTTGGGTACAATGGATGTTCTGATGAAGCCGGAGATGCTTTGCACCCGCCAACCCTAAACTCGGCGAGGGTGGATGCTTGACCTTAGAAGACGGGTTGCTCGACACATTGGCGGAAAGGTGTAAAAAAAAAAAGCTTTAAATCTATTATATTGGTGTGAATTTAGTCTTAAACATTTTATTAGTGTTAATTTTGTCATTCTAGCTAATTTTAGTTTGATTTTGTTGACGTGGACGCCAAACAGCATCGGCTTACCTACATGGCATAACCAACGCTACCGTTGACACTTTTAATAATATTTTTATATTTTTTCAAATTTTTAATTATATTTCTTTCTTCTTCTTTTTTGCCTTTCTCCTTTCTTTTGTCGATGAGTGGCCAATGGCCACAAATGATGGCTAGCTACTGACCATGGCATGGTGAGCTAGCCTTGCCTGGGTGATGGTGAGCCCCAAAGGACTCCCCTCACCAAATCCAACAGAATTGCCCTAGCCTAGGCGAGGGAAAGCCTTAGCAAGGGCTCCCCTCACCAAATCTAGCAGATCGCCCTAGCCTGGGTGAGGGCTGGCCTTGCTAGATCTAGGGAGGGGAGCTCTCACCAAATCTAGCGAGGGGCTTGTCGTTGCCTCACTAGACCTCATTTGTGGCAGGTGGTAAAGACCCTCATCCAGGTGAGGCTAGCTTGCCCTACCATGGTCAATGGCTGGTCATTGGAAAAGAAAGAAGATAGGCAAAAAGAAGAAAAATTAAAGAAAAATTCAGGAAAAATAATTACAAAAATCAAAAAAATATTATTAAAAAATGTTTATGTCAACACCAGCGATGACACATAGGTGGGTTAGTGTCGTTTGGCATCTATATCAATAATATCCGATTAAAATTAGCCGAAATGATTGAATTGACATTAAATTTAAAAAATTAGGACTAAATTAGCATCGGGTCAAAAGTTTTAGGATTATATTGATAATAATAAAATGTTTATGACTAAATTAACAAAATTCAATAGATTTAGGATTTTTTTTTATGCCTTTTCCGTACGTTGGGGATTTAATTTTTAAGCATAGCTTGTCGAACTTGCGCTAGAGGTGTGAAAAGGAGAGGAGATGTAGGGCAAACGACAAAAGTAAGAGCGTTGTACTTGGCCGGTTGGGTTCATCGACTGGGCATGCCAAACACAGTCGTCTTGGTCTTTATCTATCTCGCAATTACTGCAAAAATCTTCCAGCAAACACGTGACCCAGGATATCAAATTTGGTTGATATATCCTACCGAACATCCTGCATTAGAAAAACGTGTTCGCAAGCGCGTAATCTTACATTGTTGGCCGCCGTCTCTATATCACACAGGACGAATTCTTGGCTTCTAGCTTGATTGGCTACAAGTCCCACTAATGGTACTTTTCTTGCCCTAGTTAGCATCATTACATGCAATCGCTTGTCCTTTATTAGTTGTTTTTAATTCTTAAATCTCCAATTGGCACAACATGAGATGAGATTCATCTCTCCCAGTCTCCCACTCGCACACGAAATGTAGTCCGAATCCAACCTCATCATTACTTGACGTAATCGTGATTAGCAATTAATCTTGCATAACATCCTCATCATTATGGCCGGAAAGCATCCCTTAAAAACGATTGTTTATGATGCTTCAGTTTCTTCTCCAGTCATGGAAATTGATTGGGTTGCCCCCCACCTGTGATTTGCAAGGTTCACCTCATCCTCGTCGGCGACCTTATCAACCCCAAAGATCTTCTCACCTACTCGATCCAGTCTCTCTGCTGCTAATGGGTGTGGTTTCCGGTCAAATGCTTCTATTTATCGCATTGCAATCGGGGCACGTCTTTTCTGGACTACTTTTCTGAGGGAATGTTAGGAGGTACTTGAGAAGAATCATTTTTTTGTGGACTAATTTTTCTAAACAATATAATCAAATATCTATTCATAGGTTATTATCAATGATGAAATTTTTTTTTTTTGTGACTAATTTTTCCGAATGATATAAGTAATTAATTTTCAAAAAATATTTTACAGATCACTAATTTTTAGTGAAACGAATACACCCTGATATTGGAAAGAATGGTTTCACACGAAAAGCCGCGGTTGTGTTTTGAGACTTGTCTGCTTGGAACATCCACTTGCCTGATAATTAATATAAAATTGAAGTGGTAATTAAGGTCGGCTCAAGCAATAGTGAAAGGATAAGCGCAATTTCACCATCAAGTTTAGTTTATTGCCAATCATGTAAGTCATAGTTCAAGGATATCCTTCTTTTTATTAGCCAAAGGCCACGATGCCTTTACGATTTGCTTCGGAGTATCTAACATATAGTGCTCCTGAAACACCAGCAAACGAAGACTATGAAGAGGTTCGTCGCACGACTAGAACAAAATGATCTTGTGAGATTTATGAGATCATAGAAGATATTATGCAGATTCCAAAAATAGCAATGTATCAAATACTATCCCTAGCTATTAAATGATTTCTAGCAAATTTAGGAGATTCAACAATCAAATTTCTAATACGGTTGGCTTATTTCTACCGAGTAAATGGCCCATTTTTAAAGTTCAATTACTCTTTAACTCAATCCATTAGTTGACGTAAGGTTTTGGCTTTAGGTACAAATGCTTTCGTGCCTCAAACAATGAGTCATTCATACTTGGATGAGGATCCTCTATCCATAAAGTGCTTTCATCAGTTTCTCAATTACTTCTCACAAGTTGATGCACGTAAACAAGATCTTACTTTCATCTTTTTCTTCAAGATCAGCTTATTGAGACACCCGTAGAAATACCTTGTAGGGTAGAGGATCGATGTCAAGTCTCTAGATCTACTTTCATCTTTTTCTTCAAGATCAACTTCATTTTGATTTTATGCCACTTTTGCCTGATAGTATCATTTAATCAGGAAATAGGGAAGTATAACAGTTGTCTATATTTATTTGTTATATGATGTGTCGAGCAAACTAGTTTCATGATCAATTGGAAACTTAGTAGATTTATGATTAGTTTGTAAATTTCAATTTGATTCTACAGGCTCCTTCCAAGCACACTAATTCTTAAATTTCACGTCTTTACGATACTTCTTCGTTTCTAATCATTATTTCGTCCAACTATAGTGGATTCGCATCTTTTAGGCTTTCGATGACCTGCTAAGCCTTCGAATGAGGAGAACCACGAGTGACTTCTTGTGGTCACTCATGGCGAGTACATCTCAGTTTGCAGAGATTTACGTGTAACAGTACTCCAACATTTGGCGAAGTTCAAACCAATTACGGTACGCGTTTATTACTGCATTGCAAACCAGACACGTTTATATTGGATTTAACGGGCAAAATTTTACGAGGTTTGTTAGGAGAATTGTTTCCTATTACTCTAGAGTAAACAATGACCAAGATCATGAAAGACATGTCCAAAAAAGAAATAATTAATTAACATAGACTCGAGTAAATTAATGACAATTTGGTCAATCTTAACGGAAAGTAGATCCAAATCCTTTGCTATATGACGAGCAGCATGACTTGCCTATTTATAGGTGACCATCCCTCCAAGAAGAAACAAGAAAATCCTTAGATCCTCTGAACCCTAGCTTCTCCTAAACTTTCCAAAGCAAACAAAATGTTCTCCACCATTTCTGTAGCCCTTCTCTTCATGGTGCTGATCCTTTTTCTCATACACATGACAAAATTTAAGTTCAGTACTATCCACAAAAATGGAAGATCGGTGCCACAACTTCCCCCCGGTCCTGCCCCGTGGCCCATCATTGGCTGTATGCCCGAAATGCTGAGGCAAAAGCCAACAGTCCGGTGGATACATGGCCTCATGAAGGAGATGGACACTGACATTGCATGTTTTCGGCTCGGCAATGTTCCCGTCATTCCCGTGACATGCCCCAAAATTGCTAGAGAATTTCTCAAGATGCACGATGCAACATTTTCATCAAGGCCTACTTCCATGGCGACACGAACATGTAGTGGCGGATTCGTCACAACCATCCTAAGTCCTCATGGCGACCAATGGTTGAAAATGAGGAGAGTTCTAGTTTCGGAAATTATTTCCCCCATGAGACATCATTGGCTCAAGGATAAAAGAACCGAGGAAGCGGACAACTTGGTCAAGTACATTTACAATCAAAGCAAAAGCTCGAGCAGAATTGTAAATGTGAGGACCGCCACCAGACAATATACTGGAAACGTGATCCGGAAATTAATGTTTAGTAAAAGATACTTCGGAGAGGAAAGGGCGGACGGGGGACCAACCATTGCCGAGGAAAAACACGTTGAGGCGATATTTACTATACTTAAGTATTTATATGCATTTTGCATATCTGACTATTTTCCTTGGTTGGTAGGGCTTGATTTAGATGGTCATGAGAAATTTGTTAAAGAGGCTGTCAATACTGTAAACAACTATCATGACCCCATAATTGATGCAAGGATCGGAAAATGGAGGAGGTTCGGCAATTCGAACGAGGAATCCACCAGCAGTGATCCTCATGATTTGCTCGATGTTCTGGTTATGCTCAAAGATTCAGAGGGAAAGCCACTACTTACACCTGAAGAAATCAAAGCACAAGTAACGGTAAGATGCAAACATGTATATACTAGCCTCTTTTTCTTTAAGCAAACCTTTTTTACCTGTGTATGCCTATGTCAAATAGATCTCTATAGTACACTTCAATACATTGTCAAAATTGTATCGTTACATTAACAGAAACTCAATTTCACTTGAATTATATCCTATATGCGTTGTCTTTTTTTGTCTTCAAATAAATTTTGTGGTCTAAACGGTGCAGTAGGAAATTTATGAATGAAGTACAACAACTAAACCAATCAAAATATATATTTGTAGGAAATAATGTTTGCCACTGTCGACAATCCCTCAAACGCAGTTGAATGGGCCATGGCCGAGATGATAAACCAACCCGAAATCCTCAAGATTGCGACGGAGGAATTGGACAGGGTCGTTGGTAAGGAGAGACTAGTCCAAGAATGTGACATCCCACATCTTAATTATATCAAAGCATGCATTCGAGAAGCCGTCAGGCTCCATCCAATCGTACCTTTCAACCCTCCACACATGGCCATGTCTGATGCCATTGTTGCCGGCTACTTTATCCCAAAGGGAAGTCACGTGCTATTGAGCCGTCTCGGCCTCGGACGAAATCCTAAGGTCTGGAACAAGCCGCTCGAGTTTAGGCCAGAGCGGCACTTTACTAGTGGCTTCACAGAAGTTCACCTCACAGAGCCGGACTTGCGCTTCATTTCCTTCAGCACCGGGCGGCGTGGCTGCGTGGCTCCTAAGCTTGGGACTACAATGACCGTCATGCTTCTTGCGAGGATGGTTCAAGGGTTTGATTGGAAGGCACCACCTAATGTCACGAGCATCATTCTTGACGAGTCCCCTGAGAATGTATCTCTTGCACATCCACTTGTTGCTTATGCCGAACTGCGTCTGCCATTACATCTCTATCCTTGAGAGTTACTAGCTCTAGCATGAAATACAATAAAGTTAATGTTGCTTAGCCTGTTATGTGCTCTAGTGATTTGAGTAGAATAATGAATATTTTCAATATATTACCCGCTCCTTTCCCACATAGATCATCCAATGTGAGGTTTTTAAGTTCGCTAACACCCTCAAAGTGCTCTTTGGAATATCAAATGATGAAGATAATACAGCGTTAAGCCTTACTAGCTAGTAAAGAGATAGTGTGATGATGCCAGTTCACGGCACACAAACAAAGAAGCCTCCGCCTTTTGATTTTAGACGGCTCTCCAGCGCCTAATTACAAAAGAAACCAGAGAAGGCTTTTTTATTCAGTGATCTATGCAATGTAGGAGAAAGAGCGCTCCCCCTTTCAAGGCAAGTCTCATTAACAATTTCTATGGGTTTCCAAACCTGCGCCCTCTAGTAGGATTTGAAGGATTCTGGGCCATATCCATGAATTCGGTCCTGACAAAAACACTTATAATATAATATGACGAATGGGGCTAGTTTGGAGTCCATGCCAAAGGGTGTACCGAGCTGCTTGCGGTGCCTCCACAACCGAGATTTCCGAGCCAATCGCCATTGCTCGCCACCGCCGTCTCCGTCGAGTGTCACAGAAGAGAGAGACGAGGGAGCGATTTGGGTCGATAGCTGCGGAACTGGGTTGGGCGTGCGAGTCTCAACCGGGTAGAGTTCTGGTTGATTTGGGCCAGATACGCATGGGCTTTGCAAAGTTGTGGGCCTATTCTTTAAAAAAATATGTGGGCTTTGATTTTTTTAAAAAAGTGAAGCTCCGTTTGGGCCCATGTTGCAGGCCCATCTGAGCCATTGGTGGATGATCCGAGTCGGTCCCAACCCGAGATCCGACCCTGGGTCGTTTTTAAATAATATTATTTTAATATAAAAATCAGAAAAAATAAAAATTAGTTTTTATTTTTAAAAATAAAAAATAGAAAATAATTTATTTTTCAAAAATCAGAAAAATCCAAAAAATAATTTAAATTTTCAAAATAATCAGAAAAATTCGAAAATATTTTTTATCTTCAAAAATAGAAAAAGACCAAAAAAATATGGATTTTGATTAGTTTTCTCTGTAAATGCATAGAAACCCCTTGAAAAACCAAAAATAAAAAATAAAAAAGTGTTTAACTTCTTGGAAGCAAATATTGACTTATTTCTTACATTCCAATTGCACCTTTGTGATGCATGGATTTTTATTTCCTTAGTCTAATTAGGAATTGTATCCTAGAACTTGTGATTGGTATAAAATGCTACATAAACACTTTATTTGATGTTTAAACAAAATTAGGTACTGGAAGGATACTTTCTTTTTTGGTAAAAAAAGTAGTTGAGATGGTTTGGGAAGCTACTCTGAATATCAAAGCCAAGTTTTGATCCTAGAATTGTGGGTTATGGGCCCACCACGCCTCCGCTGCGCCCTCTGATTTGTTGGTACTAGAAGGATGTTAATGATTAACTAGTGTAAAGTTCCCGATCTTAGTTTCTTTGATTGCATAAAAGTGAATTATTTCTCCTGATATTTCACTTGGATTTTTAATTGACCCACCCCAAATTGATTAGTGGTGACTCCTATTTGAAATTGACTTGTAGGTTAAAAATTCGAACCATAAGTTGGGAATTGGTGGGCTTGAGAGAGCCCAGGTTAAGCCCTATGCTTAGCGAGCCATTAGCCTCCGCACACGCCCATGCATAAGAGGGCGTCAAAAGGGAGGTCGCCACAGGTGAGTGTCATATAAACGATATGACATTTATAGTGCTATTTTCTTCATAAAAAAATTGCTGATGTCGCAGTTTTGTATATTTGCGACACATGGTGCCAAGGTGCCCGTCATTTAGATTGTGCCAAATAAATTAAAAGCCAATTTAGTAATAAAATATGAGAGAGAGAGAGAGAGAGAGAGAGAGAGAGAGAGAGAGAGAGAGAGAGAGAGTAAAAAAATCTTAAACCTTTTACATTAATATTAACTCAATCTTAAGCTTTTTTTAATTTGACCAATCTTTTCATGTTCGTACCAATTCAATCCATCCGATTAATTTAGACCGGAAATTGTTGAAGTAGATGCCAACGGTCCACGTAACATAACCGGCGCTAATATAGATATTTTTATAATATCTAATATATATTTTTTCTATTTTTGCTTTCCCTTCTCTTTCTACCAATGGCTGATGAGGGTTGGCCTCCATGGCCTGTGGCCATTGGGTACTAGTAGAAAGATAAGGGAAAGGAAAAGAAAGGAAAAAGGAAAAGGAAAAAACTCTAAAAAAGTACTAAAATTATAAAATAAAAAAAAATGTCCATGTCAATAACAGTTGTGCAATATAAGACCATTGACATCGGTTGAATTGTGATAATTTCGACAATGATCAGAGAAGACACCAATCGCAACTTGGCCAAGGATGAGCCAGGGATCACCATTGCATGAGGAGCTTGGCACGCTGTCCTCGAAATTGGCCCGACGGCAGTGAATGAACTGACAGACGATCGAAGAGTGGGCCTAGAGAGAAAGAGAGTTTTTTTTTTTTTTTTTTTTGTGAGAGAATTTTCTGCTTCAAAAAATTGGTGCGAGTGTCTCAAAAAGCGAGGGAAATTTGAAATCGTTTTAATCTTAGCGTTACATCTCATCACATGATTGATACATGCTGAAGGAGGTGTTACGAACACTAATATAATCATATTTTCTCTATTACAAGTGCAATTGTACTTCTTGTGTTCCACTGTATTGAGAGCTTTTTGTTACTGATTGTAATCTATTGAGTATACAAGTGTGAACATTACTTGTTTATTGATCATGAGATCGATTAAATTAGGATAGAAAGTAAGGCAAGATATGTTTCAGCTACTCACAAAATTACTAATGGATTTTGGCCTTATTGGTTGCTGTTAGTCTATTCGAGTGAACGTAGGCTTGGTTTAAGTTAAACCATCATAAAATTTGCACGCATCATCCTCTATCTGTTTATTTATTTCAATATTTATTTGATAGAAGCATCTAGCATATTATATTGTCAAGTTGTTCCTACATTTGTCAAACTGAACTTGAGTTATTTTATGAAAAAAATTGTTAAATTCAGTGAATCAACCTATTCAGCTCTCTCTCAAGGTTGCATTATTAGTATCCGCAATTATTTCTCCCTTCATGGCTAATCATTTTACTTTTTGGACCAATCGTCAATGCCAAAGAGCTGGTGGCTCTATACTCGCCTCCAATGACATAGATATGGATGTCGACTACCTATGTAAACGATGGAAGATAGCGAGAGGGGAGAGAGTGGATTGCTTCTAGAGTTGATATATAATTAGCCGACACCGACCAAAAGAATAAAAATAACTAGCCGACCGTCGTGCAGTGAAAAACAAGGAGCTGCACCACCAGCATGTAATGGTCACTGGTTCTCACTGGCGACAGCGGAATGGTGGTGACATGCCTTCAAAACCCTTACTTGTAGTCATATCTCTCTCTAGGTACTACTTTTCTTTTTTCTTTTTGTTTTCCTTTTTGGTGTTTTGTTGTTCTCTCTATGTAGTGCCCACCTGCCGCCATGTCAACGTCATCTGTAGAAGATGGGGTGATCGGCACATTGGGTATGTGATTTCCAAGCACGGGTGTCGAATTTGCGCTAGAGAGATGTCCAAAGGGGACAAGAACAAAAATAAGAGCATTGTATTTGGCAGGTTGGGCTTGTTAGAATTCCATTTTGGAAAGTATTTAATCGATGAGTTTTTAGAAACCAAATAATTCAAGATTCCAACTTGGAAAATATTATAATGCCCAGTACTCATGGATTTGGCATGCCAAATTCAATCGTCTTGTGCTATAATATGCATAAAATCTGGTTCTCATACCCCACCGAAAATCCTACAAAAGTGACTCGCAATCACGTTACTCCTATGTTATTGGTTGACCTGTCTCTATATCAAAAAGCGCGAATACTTGGCTTCTAGCTTGATTGGCAGCAAGTCCCACTAATGATAATTTTCTTGCTCCAATAAGAATCGTCACATCACAAGAGATGACATTCACCTCTCCTAGTCGCACACAAATTGTGTTTAATATCCAATGTAATCATTACACGACGTGATCATAATTGGCGATTGATCTTGCACAACGTCCTCGTCATTAAAGCCGTAAACACCTCGTAATGATGATTATCTAATGACTTTCATTTAAGGGATGCTGACTTGGAAACTATGTTTCCATCGAGTTGGTTGGAAACCAAATAATTCAGGATTCCAATTTTGAAAGTATTTGAGTACCAAACCATCAATTTGGCATGCCAAATTTAATCGTCTTGTTATTCATCCATCTTAAAATCACAGCAAACATAAGATAAAATGATTTTATAAGGAGGGAGGTTGTGATGATGGTCGCCGGGCGTCATGGGGCTGGCGATGCCAGCGACCACCCGGCGACCACGGTAACCTTGAGGAAGGTCAGTGTCCGAACACTTGTCATCGAGATATCGGAAGGACTATGAGCGGCTGTGTAGCTCCAGATCTCTTCGCTAATGCGTGGCCTGGACTCGACACACTAAGCATTTCGGACAAGTTCACAACCCTTCATGCTACTTTAAAAAGAAAATTCCGATGTATCAGGGCTCTATCTACTAGCAAGTACTATCAATTGTGGCTATTAAATTAAGTAACAAATACTAAATACACATGAATGGGTAGATCAAATTGTTGTAGAATTGTTCAAATAAGGTGATGAATAATTTTAAGGTATTGAAAGCCGATCTAATGTTAGTTCAACAGTCGTGGACAAATGCGAATCTTTAGGCTTTTGATTGATTGCATGATTTCTAGAAGCAGGAGAAACTGACTTATGAGATGGTGGAAAATTACCTAATCAGTTCTAAATCTATTGTAAATCCTAAACTTTTCAATCTTGTTAATTTAGTCTTAAACTTTTCATGCAATTCTAATGTAGTCTTTCAGCTAATCTTCACTGGAAATGGCCACACATTAGTGATTTTCAACGATACCAGGCTAGCCTTCTTGTATAGATTCTTCCTAAGAATAGTATGACAAATCACATCCTCACATCGAATCATCACACACCGAGTTTAGCTTGGGCATCTAGTCCTTCAAGCAAGACATGCAAAGCACTTCGGTACTGCAACTGATTTAAGCTTGCCATGGCCTAATTAGGAGACTGACATCAATTCTTGACTAATCTATGCACAGGATGTTAACCTCACCTTCAAAGATCCTCTAAGATAGCATTCGTTCAACTTTGAGATTCTTAGAACAAACAACCTGACCCCACTCCCATAAACTAATTGTATCATCCCTTATGTATTAGCCACTCTCCATCCGATGGCATAAGCTCCACATATCAGCTCACAAGGGTGCAAGAAAATTCAGTCCATGACACATGTTTGTGATCTACAATTGGGAATAATACAGCTCTGCCAGGTCTAGTCGATGATCTCTATGGTAGTCATGATTTCACTATTTCATGATCCTCATTTGGCAAGGGTTGGAGACAGTCCGCGATGATAATTTGGTTCCGAAGAAGCACAGTTGCAACAACATTGAAATTCATTTTCCTAAAATGAATGAGTGAAAAATCGCAGAGGAAAAGAAGAAATTAAGAGCAAAACGATTGCTTTCCACTTCTTCATTTATCTATTGCGCTAAAAAGTAAGAAGATGATGCCCCAACTGAGGAATTAGGGTTAGGGATTTGAGACAAATAGATGATCAAATAACGTGGTTAAGCATTGATTTCACATTGCCGGCGAGCCAAGTCGAATGGT
The DNA here is from genome assembly GCA_014182725.1 of Eucalyptus brandiana. Lineage (NCBI taxonomy): Eukaryota > Viridiplantae > Streptophyta > Magnoliopsida > Myrtales > Myrtaceae > Eucalyptus > Eucalyptus brandiana. The sequence continues at coordinate 4,060,522 of CM024676.1, forward strand.
TTATACTATAATATTGTAAAAGGTCAAGCAAGAAACATACAAAAATTTCTGACTTCAGAAGATGCCTCCACTACGGACGAAAACGAAAATCACGCAGATGAATCCTCGTAGGAAAATTTTGTGAGGAGCATCTCTTTTCATATACATATTTCTTAGACTTTCAAAAGTACAAATCCACCTTTTAAATCAATCCAGATTTTTATTTATAAACTTCTTTCTCTTTTTCTTATGGAGAAGGTTGCTTATACGATTATCCTTGTCACTGGAATCACGGCAGATTTTTTGTTTGATTTGTCTTCATGGAACATCCATTTTCCTGAGTGTCGGTAATTGAAGCCTTATAAATGGTTCAATCAATATCGGTGGGTTAAGCAATTGCATCATCCAATTTAGTTTAATGCCAGACATGTGATTATTGGTGGTATACCGTCTTAAATTAGCCAAAAGTCCACTTTACCTTGTATGAATCGATATTGGTTTGATATCAATAATAGGAATGCAGATGCGATAGGCTTCAGAATATCTGACGTATTGTCTCCAAAAGCACCAAAACCAACGTGGACATAAACAGGTTAATGCACGATTAGATCATCATGATCTCGTGTGATTTATGAAATCATAGAAGACATTATGCAGATCCTAGGAAACAGCAAAACATGACTCATTCCACTTGTTGACGGATGTGGATGGTTGTGCCGACTTTGCATTTTCTGGAGAAATGCTGCAGGTAGCAACTAAGCAGCTACCAAAGTGGAAGGGCGGCCATTAATCAGTTGTGGAGGTAGCATTGATGGTATTAGCCACCGTTAGAATTGATGATGACGAAGAACTGGCCTGAAGATGAATGATAGAGATTGAATTGTTAGCTACCATTAATTTCGAGATGACTTTGCTTCTGCAAAGGCGTGAATCATTCAGCTTTCTTTCTAGGTTGCGAAGTAAGGAAGTGATGACGATTCATCAATAGAAGAGGTTGCATTGTTGATAATAGTCGCAAAACGGAAGGGGTGAACCCGGTTAGGAAATTGCAACAGAGATTGAGATTGTAGGTTAAATTTAATTTTGGTAAACGACTTTCGCTTGTTAAGAGAACGACAGAAATCATTTAGTTTTTTATTAGGTTCAGTTTTTCTTTTTTATAGAAATTGTGAGAAGGTTTTTCTCCGGGCCTCTTTACTTTGTGAAAGGGTTAGCGCTGCGCAGTCGTTCCGCCACTAGCAGGATGAAGCCAAAATGTTGTGAGAGAGCTTTCAATGGTTTGACTGCCAACCGGAAGTTCAAAAATGTCGAGGTCCTGAAGTTTTATCCAAGGAAAAATGCACTCGTGCCTCGAACAATAAAGTACGAGTTATTTCATACTTTTATCATGAAGAACCGATAATATTTGCAAAAAATGACTTCCCTGAAAATTGTTGGTATAAACCGCATGATCCACTTATACCTGCGGCTTATTACGAGCAAAATTTAACTGAAACAAGATCAACACCATTTAAACATATTTCCGACCCAAGTGATCCAACCCATGTCACACGTTCTACAGCAACCATGTTACAAATCATTCACCCAACCAAATGGAATTCATCACCCGCTACCTCTTTAAAAATCCAAGCCAAATTAACTTCCAGCTACCATACTTTCCACTTTTACATACTATGATTGTCAACGAGTCTGGTTGAATGCCTTCTAATGCTAAAATAATGATCACCACAATTCACGGCTTTTTTTCTTTAAAAAAATTTCAAAACAGATTTCAAAATTGACTAGCTTCCCAACTGGTTCAATCAATGGTGGATCATTTTGGCTAAACCATTGAAATCCTACCTCCACAAATCAATAAGAGCTGCACTCTTAGAGTTCATATTCATCCCCAACTTATTCGAATCGTGGTTTCCAATCCTGGCTCATTTCTTCATCAACTTCCGGATTTGGTGAACTTGGATACAATGCTCCCTCAAATATTATCTGAAATTTGGTGAGAAAATTCAAAAGCAAATGGTGGGATAACTTAGGTGATTTTTGTGTCCAATATAACCCCTCTTACACTGAACCAACAAACAATAAATGTACAGGGAAATGCCCTCATGAGTTAATAAAAAAAAATTTCAAAAAATGCAAAATACAAAACACAGCATAATAAACAAGGTAAATCAAAGACCACCGACCCAAAAAAAAAAAAAAAAAAAAAACTAATCAAAGACCGGGGAGAAAATTAACAAAGACATAAGATTCTATACATGTGATGGAACACGATACATTTACAAATATTGTAGAATAAACAAAAGATAAAATGATTTATCTATTGCTGAAGAAACTCTCTATCAACTTCATGAAGTTATGGCCACAACTGATGATGATACTTCTTCAAAAGATTTTCTTGAAGAAGAAGGCCTCCAATATAATGAATTGAAATTTCTTAGAATCGGAACCTGAAGATCCCCTTTCAAATGGTCCAATGCCTAAAATAAACATGTTAATGAAATAAGAAGAATTTCTTTTATGGACCAAAAAAAAAAAAAAAGAAGAATTTCTTTTGAATACTATAGATAAAATATCTGACCCTAAAACTAAAAAAGACTACTCCAGTCTTCTATGAAAATCACTTGTAATATTCTTATAACCTCAAAGATATTCTTATTAGAAATAAGAAAGTTCAATCTTTTCCTCAGTAATGAAATCAACCATCAAAAATTAGAAATTTAGGCTTTTGAGGCCACCCAAATCCAAATGCAAAATAAAATTTTAGATATTAAAACTAGAATAAATAAAAGAAAAGAAGAAGAAGAAGTGTTGAACCGAACACTTCTGATCCAAATTTCTTATTGGATAATAAATATGACAATAATAGTTAATAATGAATTTGTCATTAATACCACAACACCTTTTTATATTGGTGCAAACCCAATTGTACCAAAGACAACTGATACCGATAAAGTACTTTGAAGAAAACAACATAATTATTAAAATCAACCTCAGAGCTAAACTTCGTATTAAATTATAATTATATAATACATATATATTTTGAGGATATTTATCATGTCATAAATCTACGTAATAACGGCATGACTTTTTCTGGAGAAAAGAATAGGGTAAAAAAGGGTCAATCCAATATAAATAAGGTTAGACATGGATTGATTGAAAACGGCTGTTCAATGTTATACCGGAGTTGGCTTGCTCAGTTCGATTCTTGAATTACCGTCTTTATAGCACTTATGATGTCTCGAAATTTGACCTATTTTGAAATATATGAAATGGTAATTTTATTGACACATTTATGCTTGTTTTACTCTAAACTGATCATTCACGAATTAACTAATCTATTGTGTGAGGCCGTAAATGATTAAAATGCGAAAAACTAGATAATTCAATTAAGGATCGAGCACTCGACCATAAGGATCAATAAGGGTTAATACTACATTGTTATAAGTTAATTAGTGAATGGATATAAATCAATTCGATGGAAGTATGTAGTCGGTTTACAAGTGATTTTACACGATTACGATATTCGCATCGAATAACGATAAATCAATTTCTTTGTTGATCTTATAAATAGAGTATGTAATTGAAACCTCGCGATTACATGATAACCAAGGGTTGACCATGATTCGAAGAGGCACAACTGTGAATTGAAAATTATCGATTACAGATCAACCGCGCGAGAACCCTTAAAAGCCACTCGATAGTTTATGTTGTACTAAAGTGACGTTAGATCGATTTTTAACCATGAAATTTAATTCGATTTCGGGTATCGAACTTTCGAGGGTTGCAAGACTAATTTATTGGATGTCACCTCATTGTTCGTTGAATTATCTGCAAGTTCGAAATTTTCAGAAAATGAATTATTGGATGGAAAATTGGAGACTGAAAAAGGAAAAATCGAGCCCAATGGCAAGGTTGTAATTTCCGGGCCAAAAAAAGCTTGTTTTTAAGAAATCAGAAATAAAAATAATATGGGGAGCTAAGGAGCTTGGCTAGAATGATTTTGGAGAAGAGTTAGTTTGAGAAATAATGAAAATTTGGGGAAATGTTTAGATTTTTTAGAGGAAAATGTCTTCTTCTCTCTCTCCCTTTCTTTTCTCTTTCCCCCACCCCCTCACGCCTTCTTTCTCCAACACCCCCCTCCCCCTCTCTATCTCTCTCTTTACCCCTCTCCACTCACACCATTCCCCTTTTCGCTGAAGACCCATTTCCCCATCTCCCTCATTTTTTTCCTTCGTCTCATCCTTCATTTTCTTCCCTTTTCCCACAAAAGTCGCCCTTTCTATTTTTGTTGCCGCCCTTTTTGCTGCGCCACCCATCATTGCCACCTCCACCATCACTCATCGTCATGTTGCTGTCGCTTCGCCGGTCGCACCACCAAACCACCACCGCCGGCTCACCACCACCCAAACTAATCCAAGCTTGGTAGTGGGGTTCTGAGGAGTCGCTGCTGCCGCACCATGGTGCTGCCATTAGGCCGCAAGCCTCATGTTTTCATTGGTGTCATGCCACAGTCGCTACAAACTCACTGTCGCCAGAAATCCGTGAGTTAACTTTCTAATTATGGATTATGATGTTAATTATGTTTAGGGGTAGGTTAGTTAAAGATAATGGATGTTAGTATTAGTTAATTTTAGTTTAGCCTAAATTGCGATTAACGATAGTTTAGATTAAAGTTAAATGCGATCAATTTAAGTAATTACGATTATATTAATTAATTGTGGCTAGATTAATTAATCGTGATTTATTTTTATTTAATCAAAATTTGTTTAATTAATCAGGATTGTTTTAATTAACAGAAATGAGTTTTTAATTAATTATAGTTGTGTTAATCAATCAAGTTTAGCCTAATTAATTACAATTAGCTTAATTAATCACTATTAGTGTAAATTAATGACGAATTAGCCATTAAGTAGAATTTTATGCTTGTTTTATTGGATGGATCAATGCATAATTCTGATTTTTTGAGCTTGTTATGCCGTGTTATTGGTTGTTTAATGTATATGCTTTGATTATTATTTTTAAAAAAGGTTTTATGGGCAAGAAAATAGAAAATTTTGAAGTGTCGGGTTTGGACGTTGAATTTTATGTGCTAAATAAAACAATGGGGTTTTAAAATGAAAGTGTGCAAAGTTTGATGAGTTGATTTCAAATACGTAACCACATACGAATATTTTACTAGAATTTTAAGTATGAAAATTTGCCAAAGTTGGGTATATGAACGCTGTATAGGGCTAATTACTAACGATAAAAATTGGCTCGGTTGATGTGTGCTTAAATGATCATTTAATTGAACCCGTCACCCAATGGGAGTTTGAGGACGATGCTTGATTTTTACCAGATGCTCAATGAGGGTCCAATGCTAAGTTGCGATTGAGGTCAGACCGATGTTCCTTTATGGAATGTCGTGTAAGCTGAGATTCTAGACGATGTTGTGCCCAATGGAGCGGGATGATACCCAGTCATGTCGGAAGATTGCCAACTTGGCGTGTTAGCCATGGCCTGAGTCATAATAATCGGGATATGTGTGAACGATTGTGATGCATTGAGCTTGATTATAAGATAAAACTATGAGGCACGGTATGAGATAGGTCAAAATGGGTTTTACCTTATAATTGGGACTTGTGTGGATGTTCGGTGTATGAGAGTTATGTGTTCTGGTTATTGATTGTGCTTGTTGTATTGATAATGCATATGTGGTGTACTAATATGTGGGGGTGTGCCGAGATGAGGTAAGCTTGTATATCGTTATGTGTTTAGGCTGCCTTCAAGGCAAACTAGCTTCCTAATCGAGGTTTAGGAGGTTGACTTGCTAAGATTTATATCTCACCCTGTTGTTATTAAATATTTTCAGGCCTGTAGTATGGAAAACCGCCATGTGCGATTTGGGGTCCTGATGAACCAAGACGTAGGGGTGCCTGGCGTCACTTCTAGTTAGCCTCGTCATTAGTGAAGTTTAAGTTAACCCTAACCCTACGGGTTTTTGAGATGGTCGGTAGAAAGTAGCCGTAAAAAGGCTTGTAGTTGTTAAACTTCCTATGGTTAACCGTTTATAAATGAAAGTGCTGTTTTGGGAATGTTGATTGTGTTTTTACTATCCCTATTGTTTGTTGTCTGAAATGGTGTTGTTTATATTAAGTGCTTCCATATGTATTTAATCGAAAGACAAAAGAATGGATTGGCGACGCACCCTGAGACATTACTCGCTCGCTCGGGGTTCGGGGCATTATAGTACTTCTTCATTTGTGACAATCTATTTGTCTACCTATAATGAATTGACACGTTTTAGGCTTTCGATAAGCCTTCCAATAAGGAGAAGCATTAATATAAACCACATCATCCACCAGCAGCCTAAAAACTATATCGTCCTCCAGCAGCCTAAAAACTTCTTAAAATAAATAGTTTCGGGTCCTGCTCAATTTCTTGACTCCCTCGGCATGGCGATTACGTATCAATTTCCCCGTAGCAATACTTGCACATTTGACAAAGTCCAAACGAATTAAGGCACGTGATTCATCACATTGCAAACCGGACAGTTTTTTTTTAGTTTTTTTCTGGATTAAACGGGGAATCTTTCAGATGTTTGTCACGAGAATGCTTAGCTCTTTAATCTAGAGGCAAAACAATGACCAAGACCCAGCGGGACCTGTCCTAAAAGGAATAATTAACGTAGACTTGAGTATTTGGTCAATCTTAATTGCAAGTAGCTCCAAATCCCTTGCTATGTAGCGAGCACCTTGACTTGCATATTTATCGTTGAACCCAACCCTCCCCCACTCCCCACTCCAACCCTCCCCCCAAAAAAAAAAAAAAAAAAGAAAAGAAAAAAGGTTAGATCCCTTGAAGCCTGGTGTCTCCTGAACCATCCAAAGCAAACAAAATGATCTCCGCCAATTTTATACCCCTACTCTTCACAGTTCTGATCCTCTTCCTTATACACATGACGAAAGTAATGTTCAGGAGTATCCACAAAAATGGAAGATCAGCGCCACAACTTCCGCCCGGTCCTGCCCCGTGGCCCATCATTGGCTGTGTGCCCGAAATGCTGACCCAAAAGCCAACATTCCGGTGGATACATAGCTTCATGAAGGAGATGGACACTGACATTGCATGTATTCGGCTCGGCAATGTTCACATCCCGTGACATGCTCCGAAATCGCCAGAGAATTCCTCAAGAAGCATGATGCAACTTTTTCGTCAAGGCCTACTTCAATGGCGACACGAACGTGTAGTGGCGGATTCCTCACAACCATCCTAAGTCCTTATGGTGACCAATGGATGAAAATGAGGAGAGTTATAGTTCCGGAAATTATTTCCCCCGCAAGACATCATTGGTTGAAGGATAAAAGAACCGAGGAAGCAGACAACTTAGTCAAGTACGTTTACAATCGAAGCAAAAGCTCAAGCAGAACTGTAAATGTGAGGACCGCCACTAGACAATATAATGGAAACGTGATCCGGAAGTTAATGTTTAGTAAAAGATACTTCGGAGAGGAAAGGGCGGATGGCGAACCAACCATTGCTGAGGAAGAACATGTTGGGGCGATATTTACTATACTGAAGTATTTATATGCATTTTGCATATCTGACTATTTTCCTTGGTTGGTAGGACTTGATTTAGATGGTCATGAGAAGTTTGTTAAAGAGGCCGTCAGCAATGTAAACAACTATCATGACCCCATAATTGATGCAAGGATCGGAAAATGGAGGAGGTTCCGCAATTTGAACGAGAAATCTACCAGCAATGATCCTCATGATTTGCTCGATGTTCTGGTTACGCTCAAGGATTCAGAGGGAAAGCCACTACTTACACCTGAAGAAATCAAAGCACAAGTAACGGTAAGATGCAAACATGTATTTACTAGCTTCTTTTTCTTTAAGCGGACTTTTTTTACTTGTGTATGCGTATGCCAAATAGATCTCTGTAGTATACTTTAATACATCGTCAATACGCTGTCTTTGCATTAACAGAAACTCAATTTCACTTGAATTATATCCTCCATTTCAAATAAATTTTGAGGTTCTAAATGATACACGGGAAATTTATGGATGAACTACAAGAACATAACCAATCAAAATCTATATTTGCAGGAAATGATCTTCGCCACTGTCGACAATCCCCCAAACGCAGTTGAATGGGCCATGGCTGAGATGATAAACCAACCTGAAATCCTCAAGATAGCGACGGAGGAATTGGACAGGGTCGTTGGTAAAGAGAGATTAGTCCAGGAATGTGACATCCCACATCTTAATTATATCAAAGCATGCATTCGAGAAGCCTTCAGACTCCATCCAATCGCACCTTTCAACCCTCCACACATGGCCATGTCTGATGCCATTGTCGCTGGCTACTTCATCCCAAAGGGAAGTCACGTGCTATTGAGCCGTTTTGGCCTTGGGCGAAACCCTAAGGTCTGGCACTTTACTAGTGACTGCATTGAAGTTCCTCTCACAGAGCCGAACTTGCGCTTCATTTCCTTTAGCACAGGACCGCCTAATGTCACAAGTATCAATCTTGATGAGTCCTTTGAGGATCTGTCTCTTGCTGATCCGCTCGTTGCTCATGCTGAGCCACGTTTGCCATTGCATCTCTATCCTTGAGTATTACTTGCAAGAAAGTGAAAGTTAAACGTTGCTTAGCCTGTTGTATGCTCCAGTTATTTGAGTGGAATAATAAATAATTTCGATTTATTATTTGCTCCTTTCCCCCAAAGATCAGCCAATATGAGGTTTTTCTGTTCACTGATACCCTCAAAGTGCACTTTAGAATGTCAAATGATGAAGATGATGCAGCTTTAAGCCTTACTAGCTAGTAAAGAGATAGTGTGATGATGCCCAGTTTACACCACAGAAACGAAGAAGCCCCCACCTTTCGACCTTAGCCGGCCCTCCATCGCTTAATTACAAAAGAAACCAAAGGAGGTTTCTTTTTTTTTTTTCTTTTTTTTTTGGGCTGTGATCTATGCAATGTTGGAGAAAGAGCACTCCACTTTTCGAGGCAAGTCTCGTTAACAATTTGTATAGGTTTCTAAACCAGCGCCCTCAAGTAGGATTTGAAGGATTCTACGCCATATCCTTCTCTAGGATCCTCGATACTTAGTGGGTAATAGTACTCTCAATAAGATGTAAAGAATAGGTTTATTTGGAGTCCATCCTTGTTGACATCTAAATTTTCCCGGCTATCAAGTTTAGAAAATTCGAGATTTGGGACTCCCAATCATGGCGAGTCTCGTTTCTTAACCAAAAAATCATTTTAGGGTTCTTAGTATGTCAATTTGCATAGGTGTGTTAGCTTAGCATAAGCACATGTTATTAAGCCTTTAGATTTCAAATTTTCATAAGAATTATCAAAGCTTAACCTTTTTATCAAAACAAAGAATTTAACCTTTGATAAAAAAAAAAAAGTTAGATTAATTAGTTTCCAATCTTTTTGCTAGACATTTGATTTAGGGATAATGAAATTTAGGAACCTCGTGTCCGATAGAAGAAATTTCGATCCGTGGAGCCTTTGGACAGATCAATCATTTAGATCATGGCACTTGACATCATCCCGATCCGTCTATTGAGGCTTACACTTCTCAAGATCGAGCCAAGTGAAGCGATGATAGAAAGCCTTGACAAAAAACTAGGGTTTTTATTCTTTTGAAAAGGAGAGCACAAGGCTGGCAGCTCCATGAGGACAAAGGAAAAAGACTCTTTTAGTGGGGTCTCGAACGCATAAGAGAGGAGGGGAAAAGGTACCAAAAAAAAAAAAAAAAAAAAAAAAAAACTTTGGGTGCTCTGTTTCTTTTTTTCCTTCGCTTCTTCATCATGTCCATTGTGACACCTTTCTCTCCACCTACCATCTTCATCTATCATAAAATGACCTCATTTTAAGACACGCAGAGGGGGGACATTCACGAAGGTGAGAAACTCCAAGAAGAGATTTTTATTTTCCTTTCCAGAGAGACACTATTTTCTTCTCCATTCCTCTTAGCTCGACCTCACGGTCGACCGTGCTCCTGCATCCACCGCCACCAACCAGCCGCCTCCACCGTCGCCGTCCGACGACTTCCGGCCGGCGTCCTCGCCCTCACGATCTCCTCTCTCCCAGTGAGTTTCTTTTTGGATCGAACCCTTTTCCCCCGAGGATCTCAGCTCGGGGATATCGCGACGTACTCGGCCATAGCTCCACTCATCTCGAGCTCGCCCTCTAGCTATCATCTCCAAGCCGAGTAGGGATTTCCATGGCTGAAACTCATTCCCACGGAACCTTTTTGCTCAGGTCCAACTGAGTCAAGTCGTCTGATGTTGAGCATTTCCCGGGTTTGCTCGGGTCTAGGTCTGGGTTCGAGTCCTAAGAAATGGCCAGCGTCTTCCCATAGCTCTGTGCTCACCTTGTGTTTGATGAAAATCCCGAGCCAAGTTCGCATGTGCGTGTCGAATTTCTTTGTTGCCGAAACTAAATCTAAACCCGCGTCCTTATTGTTCTTTGTTATTGCTTTGTTCTGGCGCCTTCGTTGCCAAAACTAAATCTAAACCCGCGTCCTTAATGTTCTTTGTTATTGCTTTGTTTTGGCATGTTCTTGTGACTGTCGATGGTGATCACCAGTGAATCATGTTCCGGATTTCTGCGGTGGTCATTGATAAGTTGCATCATTCATAGTAAATTCTTGTTTAAGCTTCGTTTGTTTTGAGATAGTCCTGTGGGAAGTGAAAGTTTCTGGGTTGCTGTGGTCGCTGGGAAAAGACGATGGGAGCAAGAAAGGGCTAAATAGGGAATTGGAAAAAAGAGAAATAAAACAAGTCATTCCAATACTTGGTGTTTACTTATAACACTGTCTTCCAATAAATATATTGTTTATTCTTATCCTAGAATAGGTTAGGATTAGTTTAGACTTTGATCAAAATTGTTGGGAATAATGGATCCCCGAAAACCGGATTCGATACTAAATCGAACCCCTAAATCAATGCGGAAGACGAAGCCCGGGAATAACACGTATCACCGATCGTAAAGCACACCACGGAGTCGAGCGTACCTTGTTAGCCACAGATTAAACACCAATGCAGAAGAGGAAGAAAAACTGGCCCTGTTCGATCCGATGGCACCTTGAAAGGAAAGACTGTTTTTCCTTTTCTTTTTGGAGAAGGAGAGAGCGCGCGGGAGAAGACGTACGTATAATTGCTAAACGTTGTCTTCTCTCTCTCTCTCCTCCCTTTTATACCTTCCCCCATCCACGGGCCCTATTCCCGTGGGCCGGGCCTTTTTGGGCCCAACATGGGCGGACGGGCCTTAAGCCCTTTAATTAATAAAACCATCATCTCCCACTCGCACATGGTGGGCCGAACAGTATTCTCTTTACCTCTCTTCAACATTCATACCGGTGAATAATCCGTGCGACCAAAGATACTTTGAGAGCTCGTTGCCATACATCTCATTAGGAATATATAGCGGCTCATAATGGGCATTACAACCTGAGTAGATTTAGTATGCGTCTGCACTAGATCGATCGATCACATTTATATCTCTCTTGATCTCTTTTAAACAATGATATATATATTGTATTCACAATTATGATTATCACAAAGACAGTCATAATTGGTTAACCGGTGAATACAAAACTACAATGTGATTCTCCAAATTCGATCTTCCTCTTTTCTTCAAACTCTCAATTTCAGTTTAACTTGCTTTTCTAGAAATGCCCCATTAGATCGAATCACTCATGACCATTGGCAACATCCTAAGATAGCAAACACTAAATAGAAATCTTGAGAATAAGTAAGAGTCATGAGGGGACTAAAAATTGAGGAACTCTTTTCCTCAAGAGTCTCACACGACATAAAAGTTGAGATCAAACTTTTGCCACTCTTATTGGTCGTCTCATGCATACGTAGTATGAAATACGTATTACGGTATTCAACTCCTTTCCCATGGAGCGTATGTCTACACCTTCAATACCGTACAGATGATAGTTCAGACATACCCAATGTCTAACTTGAGTTCACGTATCTACTCATTCACAAAATTCATCGAACTCACATCGGCATCTTAGACGGATAAGGTAAAATATGTGGGGTATTTTACTTTCGGACATAGTAAGTATTATATCTTCATCTTAACACCTAGTTAAGGCGACATATATGTTTTAAGCTTGAGCTCTCGATTATCACCTAGATAATAAGCTTAAAAACAGTCTCATCTCTATTTATCACACAGTAAATAGAGGCGATTACCCGTGTGAGTGGGTTAATCTTATATCTCGTCCGACATACTTCTCAACTTAAAGTAATGCACCGAGCATTAAGATGCATAAAGATCAAACAAAGATTCATAGGCATTAATGATGAAAACACAAATTCATCAAATTGTGAACACTTAGGGAAATTACAATATTCAGTACATCAGCCTCTACGCAATCCTAGAGATTTCATATGTCCACAAAACACATCTCTAGGTATTGGCTTTGTCATAGGATCTGCTACCATTCTATGCATAGTATGTACTCTAAGTTCACTTCTTTTCGTGCAACCATATCTTTGACAAAATTATACTTGGTATCTATATGTTTGGTCTTGCCATGATATTTTGGACCTTTGGTGTACACTTTTGCTGCTTGGCTATCACAGTTAATCAACAATGAATCTGCAGCACTTCCAATAACACCTAAATGATCCAAAAATCTCTAAAGCCAAACATCTTCTTATACTACTGCTGATAATGCCACGAACTCAATTTCTATCGTGGACAAGGCTATGCATGTTTGTTTCTTACAGCTCCAACATATGGTGCCATCATTCGAAGAAAAACAAACCCGAGGGTAGATTTCCTTTCATTTAAATCTCCTCCGCAATCGGCATCGGGATAGCCTTAGAGTCGCAGATCCTTTCCTTGATAACTCGGCGTATAATCGCAGCCCCCTTTAGATACCTCGGTATTCTCTTAACGGCTTTCCAATGTGCTTGACCTGGATTGGATTGGTAACTACTCACAATTCCAACCGCAAAACATATGTCGGGTCTTGTACACATCATAGCGTACATAAAGCTTCTAACAAAGACTAGCATAAGGAACATATTTCGTTTGTTCCTTCTCTTGTGGAGTCCTTGAACACGAGACTATGGCTCAATCCTTCACCTTTTTGCAATAGGAGTGTCTATGGGTTTACAATCTGGCATACGAAATCGTTCAAGAATCTTATTTATATATGATTCTTGCGAAAGAGACAACAATCTCTTCAAACGATCTCTTGAAATCTTAACTCCAAGAGTGTATGCAACATCACCCGTGTCTTTCATCTCAAAATTGGAAGACAACCAACTTTTGACAGTATTGACAAACTCCATATTACTCCTGGCAATTAGTATATCATCAACATATAATGATATGATCACAAATTGATCATTGGATATTTTGATATATACACAATGATCATCATCTATCATTGTAAAGTCATATGCCATTATGGCATTATGAAAACGTATATATCATTATCTTGACGATTTGCTTAAGGCCATATATCGACCCCCAAAGTCGACATACCTTTTCTTCTTGGCCTTTCACTATGAAACCAGCGGGTTATTCCATATATGTTCCTTCCTCTAATTCTCTATTGAGGAAAGCGGTCTTTACATCCATTTGATGTAACTCAAGATCCATATTTGCCATTATTGCCGAATAATGCGAATCGAGGTAAATCTCACTACGGGAGAAAATATATCTTCATAATCAATTTCTTCCCCGTTGATTATACCCCCTTCGCCACAAGGCGAGCCTTATGCCTTTCTATCGAGCCATCGCCTTTCGCTTTATTTTGAGAACCCGGTTGTTCCCAATAGCTCTCAAGCGTCCTTTTGGAAAATCAACCAGTTCCCAAACATGGTTTGACTTCACTGACTCCATTTCCTCTTTCATTGCATGAATCCATTTTTCCTTATTAGGGCAATTTAGAGCCTTATTAATATTTCTTGGCTCATCCTCATCTTGTGGAGCAACCATAAAAGTTTCCCTTTCAATGTCAAAACATTGACGGGGAATACTTTGACGACTTGTTCACCGTATGGGAGATTGTACACTTAGCACATCATTCCCCATCATGCTCCCACTTGGATTAGGTAATGATGATGTTGTCACATCGTGGTGGTTGCAATTGAGAATGAGTTGAATTCAATTCATCACATCTCATATTACTCCCACTTGGACGAACTCCTCTGACATCATTATCGTGATCCAAGGTTTCAAATAGGGAACAATCTTCCCTTATTTCGCATTTCTTAGGAAATTCATCCACTAAGGATGTGACATCTCGTGATTCAAATTCAGTTATACTCCCACTTTCCTGCTCACCTATGAACACATACCCTTTCAAGTGTTCGGAGTATCTCATGAAAATACTCTTATTTCCTTTGGGACCCAATTTCCCAAACTTGTGAGAGGACTCATGAATATAGGCAGCACAACCCCATGGCTTAAGAAAACTTAAGTCCGGTTTTCTAATTGTCCATAACTCATATGAAGTGGAAGCAACTGATTTGGAAGGCATCCGGTTAAGTATATTGGCAGCAGTTAACAACGCATCACTCCAAAGAGTGATAGGTAAGTTAGCATGCGCCATCTTGGACCTAACCATTCCAGTAGGGTTCTGTTTATTCTCTCTACAACACCATTTTGTTGAGGAGTTTATGGAATAGACAACTATCTTTATATTCCTTTTTCATCACATAATTTTCTGAACTCATCAGATAAATATTCTCGACCTCGATCGGATCTCAATGCTTTTATTTTCTTGTCTAATTGATTCTCTACCAGGTTCATAAACCTTTTGAAACAACTTATTGCTTCAGACCTATGAGTAATCAAATAGACATATCCAAATCGAGTATAATCATCTATAAAAAAGTGATGAAATAAACAGCCCCTTGCCTTCCTCTCACATTCATTGAACCACAGACGCCCAAATGGATTAAATGCAGAGGAAATTCAGCTCTTTTACCTTTTCCAAATGGTTTCCATGTCATTTTCCCTACTAGGCAATGCTCACATATGGACAAATTGACTTTTTCAATGTTGCCCAACAAGCCCTCTATGGCTAGTCTATTCATACGTTGTTGGCCCATATGACCAAGCCTAGCATGCCACACAATCACATCATTGTCATATAAAGAAGAAGACGTGAAACAAGGGAATAACAAATATTGACATCACCATAGTCAACATCTAGTACAATAAAACCATCCGAAAAATAATCACAACCATAGTAGTTTGTATCCAAATACAAATCTACACTTCTATTATGGAAGTTCACACTAAAACCAAGCTTAACCAACACTAAAACAGACACAAAATTTCGACGAATCTCCGGAGCTTATAGAACATCAAGATGCGTCCACCATGCATGTTCAATTGGCAGGTGTCAATCCCTTTAACTTCAGCTCTGGAGTTGTTTCCCATATGGATCCACTCAGTTCCAGTTGGTACTCGTCGAAATTCCACGAAGGATTCTTTATCCTTCCCTCTATGGTCTGTCGCTTCTGAATCCACAGTCCACAAAGGATTGGATTTAGCCAATAATATTGAACTTGACACATAAGCAAAGTTCTCAAATGTACAAGAGGTGTTGACCTTTTTTGGCTCACAACAGTTGCAAGCATAGAGACATTTCTTGTCACAATTGTAACACCTCACCCTTGACATTTTCTTCACTTGAGGACGTTTTCCTCTCTTGTGTTGGTTAACTCTTGATTTCTTGCAATAAGGACTTGATCCTTTGCATTCCTACATATTGAACGAATCAATACGTTTGCGCTTAGAGCACAAAGCCCTTTCTGAGCTAGAAACAGCATAGCAAATGTCTATTTTCGGCTCAAATACCGTTAGGCGGTCCTCTTCTAGCTCAAGGTGGCGCATGGCATCCTTAAGATCTTCCATAACATGGTCAAGAGCTTCTAGTGCTTCTTGCTTTTCCAAAGCACATATTGAATCTTCTTATTCAATATTTCACAATTGTTACCGTTCATATCGGCAATCACGTTCTTAGTTCTTTGAACCATCATTCTCAACACATCGACATCCATGCACGAATAATTAATGCCTATCATTTATGCATCCCTATTTGCATAGACCCATCATATTAATAAATAATTTCAAGTAAGGCTTCGTAATCAAAAGGTCACTATGTTTCCAATCATCCTCCAAAAATCCTAACTTAAAACTATCATTAATATGATTGTCATATGCAAAATCAATTCTATGAAGTTACAAAAACTCCTATTACTACCCACAGCTAATTACCCACAGCAACCAGCAATAATAGAAAGCAACAATATCTAACATCCAATAAAATAACAATGCTTTCACATGATACGACTAACATATCAGTTGTTACATCAACAACAATTAGGTAGTAAACATTACATAATTAATCAAAGAAATAAATAGGGAATGTCCCTTCTAATCTATCAGTCAAAGCATCTGAGAAAACTGAAGGCACATTTGCCAACCAAGGAAAAACTTTTGGAGAGCTTTCATGTCGCCTCCAAGGCGCATTCACTCGGCGCCATGTGGCGCTCAATCTAAGGGTTGAAGTTTTGGCCAACTCAATCCTATAGTGCTCTCTTACAAAAAAGCTTTCACCACCTCCTATAACCCGGGACCACGTTGACCTCCCATAGCCGATCCAACACTGCTTGCCATTCGGGTGGAAGAGTGTTCATCAAAGCCGGCACCTTCTCAAAATCCGGCACAAGATAACCATTCCAGGATGATTTCTGTATTATCCGATTGATTGACCCGACCACATGTGATACTAAATCACCGTCATGCCACCGATAATCAGCTAAATCTGACATCAGCCTTTTAAGTCTTGCATTTCCCTCGTCCCTTCTCGGGCTTGCAGGTATCCGTGCATAACTCATTATAGTTCCTGCAACAAATGCAGAGCTAAAAAATGGATCACTTATAATCCATAATAAGCATAAGGGAAAATACATAATTTTCCACGATTCATGCAACAAATGCAAAATTAAAAATGGATTACTTATAACCCACATAGGCATGACTGAAAAAGAAAACAAATTCCTTTTTTTTTTTTTTTTTTTTTTTTTTCGGGTCAACGGTCAACGGACGGTCAACGGTCAACGGTCGGTCAACGGTCAACGGTCAACGGTCGTTCAACGGTCAGCGGGTCAACGGGTCAAACGGGCGCGTGGGTCGGCAGACCGGTCGGGCCGGTTGGGCCGGGTCGGACGGACCGACCGCACGTGCGCCCAGCGCGTGCGTGGGGCGACGTCACGCGACGTCGCGAGCACGTGCCGTGCGCGTGCGCGGCGACGTCACGCGACGTCACCGGCACGTGCGCGCGCGCGTGCCGGCGTCCGCGGTCGGGTCGGGTCGGGTCTCCGGTCGGGTCGCCGCCGGCCAACCGAGCGCGTCATCGGCGCGTCATCGATGACGTCATCCCGGCGGTTCTTGACCGTTGGATGACGTCATGATGACGTCGGCGCGCGTCGTCCGCGGACCGCGCGCGTGCCGGTTCGCCGGTCGCTGGCGCGCACGTGCCGGTTCGCCGACCGGCGCGTGTAGTGCACACGCTGGCCAATGCCAGCGCTTTGGGCGCGTCGCGCCCACGCGCAGCGGCTTCCGGCCGCGCGTGTGGGCGCGTGCGGCGTCTCCTGGCGGTGGGCGACATGTCGCCGGACTCGTCTCGACATCGCCTTTCACCCAGTGCCTTCAGAATTCGTTTTCGACTTACGAAAACTCAGAAAAATGGCCGAACAGCGCTCGGGTGTCGGGATTTTTGCCCCGATCCGTACGGCCGAGAATTTCTTCGCGAAAATTCAATCAAAAAACATCAAATTGATCGGGAAAATGTGAACTAGGGCTCTGATACCAATGTTGGGAATAACGGATCCCCGAAAACCGGATTCGACACTAAATCGAACCCCTAAATCAATGCGGAAGATGAAGCCCGGGAATAACACGTATCACCGATCGTAAAGCACACCACGGAGTCGAGCGTACCTTGTTAGCCACAGATTAAACACCAATGCGGAAGCAGAAGAAAAACTGGCCCTGTTCGATCCGATGGCACCTTGAAAGGAAAGACTGTTTTTCCTTTTCTTTTTGGAGATGGAGAGAGCGCGCGGGAGAAGGCGTACGTAGAATTGCTAAACGTTGTCTTCTCTCTCTCTCTCCTCCCTTTTATACCTTCCCCCATCCACGGGCCCTATTCCCGTGGGCCGGGCCTTTTTGGGCCCAACATGGGCGGACGGGCCTTAAGCCCTTTAATTAAATAAACCATCAAAAATGAACCCTACAAAAATATTTGCAATATCATTTAGCAACTTTTGATGCCTTTGGGACCATAATTGGCAATCAAGAACGTGTGACCACTTAAGTAATAGCCTTTCAAGTTAGAGATACCAAAGGATGCTGATACACATTAGTGCAATCAAGTCATCAATCCTAGAATCTCTAATTGCATAAGAATCGAGACGACACTACCACATCTTAATTGGTTTCTAGTTGACCTAAATGACTAATGGGGACTCCTAGAAATATTTAGGCTGGTAAGAATTAAAAATGAAATTCAATATTGATATGAGCTTGGGAGGGATCATGCCTAATCAAGGGTCGTTAGCTTGAATTAGACAATACCCTAAACTTATCTTCTTCTTCTTTTTTTCCCTCCGGACAGAAAAGGTAGGTTGTGACAATACTAAAGGGTGTGCGATAACCACAAAAATCTCCACCTTGCACATCAAGCTTAGGTCAAAACGTAACAACCCTCTCCGAGTGATTTTAGGTCTAGACTTATTGATAACCTGAGTTCTGATACCAGTATTGAGTGGTCTTGAGTCTTTTTCACTTCAAAAACTAGCTAAAAAAATGATGCTTTTCACACACTTTTAAACTAACCACCAGTCATTTCTATAATCTATATAGAATAACCCCAACAGTTCCCATCTCCAATAGCACTTGTGCTGTCATCACTTGATGGACTTTTGAACTTGCTTCACGTCCCCACCTCACCCACATCAATCTCACCCAAACCCAACCTCCGTGTAGACTGCACAACGTTCTCCCCACCTGACACATCGAGAATTCATTCTAAATATTTATATGTGACCTTGTAAATTAAAGTCATATTCTCTTTGAACTCCTTATGTGTCATTTCGTCTTATCTTTGTGATTACCATGTGATAATACACATGTGATGTCGCATTTTTTTTCATACCTTCGAATGGCACGTGGAGATAGAGAGAGATTACTAGTTTCCTCAATTTTTGATCATTTTTTTCTTCTCCTTCGAAACATCACCACTACTTTGAAACCCTTTGAGCATATACATACCTTTGGAAAGACAAGAAAGATCTAATTTTGGGTTTTTTTTTTTTTTTAATTTCTTTCTACTTGGATAATTTGACTATTTGTACTGATTTTTGATGCTAGACAATTGGTGGCTCTGACTTCCCCTCTAATTACAGCGATGTAGACATTGATGACCTAAGTAAAATATCTATTGGAGTTATCTCACATCAAATGTGAAAGGGGCTAGCAGTCAATTTATAATTGTGAAAGAAAATCTCAACCTTTAAGCTAACTTTTGAGTGAGAGAAATTTAAGACTACCTAACATTGGTACTATAGCCCAAATTACTAATAAGTATGGACCAAATAATCACTTTGCCTTGATATAGGTTGTTTCTACTTCAAGCTAGGGCCTGATGTGTGAGGGAGAAATTGTTAAAGTTATCTCACATCAATTTTGGAATGGACTAATAGTCAATTCATACGTGTGAGGGAAAGTCTCAACATTTGAGTCGGCTTTTAGAGTGTGTGAGGTAGAAATTGTTAAGAGTTATCTCACATCAATTTTGGAATGGACTAATGGTCAATTCATAAGTGTGAGGAAAAGTCTCAACATTTTAATTAGCTTTTAGAGTGAGAAAGGGCCAAGACCACACAACAAAATCAAAATTAGGTGGTGAGCTTGGGTTAAGATTTGTGTAAAGGAGGTGATTGGTCGTCTTAGAGGTCTAAAATCAACGTCATCATTAAAGCCGGAAAGTACCTCGTAGAAACAATTGTTTTAAAGGCTTGAGGTTCTTCATCTAAAGGATATTGCATTCTATAGGCTTTTGTTGACTGAAGTTCCTCTTGACCTCTCGTTAGGACAATCCAATGTGTATTGTACCCGTTTGCAAGACATTGTTCCAAAAGGTAATCAAAAGTATGCTATAAAACATGGTCCATGTGGTAACGGCACATGCAGAATATCTATTCACCAAGATTCCGACTTGGAAACTACTTAATCATCGAGTTGGTCGCAAACCAAATAATTCAAGATTCCAATTTGGAAAGTAATCAAGTAACAAGCCATCTATTTGGTATGCCAAATTTAATCCACTTGCTACTCATTTATGTTGTGATTATATCAAATTTCTATGACTTAGTCAAATTGAGCATATATTGGGAGGTGCCTCTAATTGTAAAACAACAACATGTGTGCCCTTAACATATAGCAAACATAAGATAAAGATGAATTTATTTGGAGGCATTTAAAAAAAAAAAATTAAATATTTCATTAAGGTAAGGAAATATAGTGTAGCCTGATAAATGGGTTTTTTAGTACATAAAACCTCCCAAAGAGCTTGGGGAGGAGACAAGGCCCTATTTAGAGGTAAAGTGTTTCTCTTATAGGTTTTGGCAACTCAGTTTGCCACTCAATTGGCCTCTCTAAAACGATGGTCTACTTAGATATTTGAGAAGGAAAGTAACAAATCCTTGCTATGATAAGAGTTTGAGCTTCCCAAGTGAACTCATCTAGACTCCTTAAAGCATTGACCAAGTCTAAGTTGTTAAACTCGAGTAAAAAGGCTTTGTTGATATCTAAATTTTGGCATATCCTTGATTTGCATATTAGGAGCATTTTCATAATAAATATATCCACATAAATCGCACTCAAGTTGGTCCAGTTATGAATTACAATTGGCCCAAATGTGTTTCACTTCTCAAGAGAATATTGTAGAGCCCATTCACGCATGAATTCAAGGGAATATACTCCTGGCCATGAATTCAATAACGCCGGTGACCTTCTGCACCAGTTGTTCGAGCGAATTCACAAAGGATTCGTGCTACGGCGACACGTTCTATATTCTCTCACGAAAATCCACCACCGTACCCAATAATTTTCCAATGGCAGTACATTAACCTTGACACTAAGGGTGTCAACGGTTCGGTTCGGTTCGGTTTTTCAAAAAAACCAAACCGAACCGAACCGTTAAAGAAATCTTCCGAACCGAACTGAATAAGACCCGAACCGAATACGAACTGAACCAAAATTTCGGTTCGGTTTGGTTTTTCAGTTTTTAGCTTTTGGTTTTTGATTTTTGTGTTCTTGGGTACCCAAATGCGTTCGACGCGCCGGAGCTTCAGGTGTGGAACAACGCTGCCTTAGACAACGGCGAGTCCGAAGACTCCGCCACCGCCATCAAGGCATATTGGTTGTCCGTCAACCCCGTCTTCGTGAAGCTCTCCGACTCACAAAAATCAAAGCTTTCGACACAGAGAGCAGCGAATCTCGCCATGAAACAGCAGATCAACAAATGCCCAGAAAAGATCAGGACAAATCATTACCTGGGTCTGCTTCAGAGAGCACGAAGCGAGCTTCATGCAAAGGGAGGTTCCACTAGCGGATCCCCAGAAAAGATCAGGACAAATCATTACCTGGGTCTGCTTCAGAGAGCACGAAGCAAGCTTCATGCAAAGGGAGGTTCCAGTAGCGGA
Source organism: Eucalyptus brandiana (assembly GCA_014182725.1). Lineage (NCBI taxonomy): Eukaryota > Viridiplantae > Streptophyta > Magnoliopsida > Myrtales > Myrtaceae > Eucalyptus > Eucalyptus brandiana. Next base: position 4,082,260 of record CM024676.1, read on the forward strand.
CGCCATTGATTCGAATCAAGAAACGAGAAACACGAGCGATACAGAGCAAAAACGAGAACTGGAACCAAAATACGATGTACGCAGAGAGCGAGAGGAAGAGATCTGAGACTCCTGAAGAATGAACCCCGTCCGTCACTGGAGGAGATCGATGAATTGAAAGTCACGAAGGAGAGGAGGACAGATTTTATCGGTTTGTGGTTCGGTTCGGTTCGGTTAACCGATAAAAATCGAACCAATAAAAAAATATTGATTTTTAATGAGAACCGAACCGAAAACCGAATTGAACCGGAAAAACCGAATTTTTTGGTTCGGTTCGGTTCTTGACACCCTTGCTTGACACCACCAGCTTCCGGTCATGCCTCCACCTCACTTGTTACGTTAGATCAAAACCTATTTCAAGATAAGATTGAGGTAGGCACTTTGGGTTATTTAGTTATAGTATATAGTTGAATTGCATGTTTATTAGAGATAAACCTTAGGTTATTTTAATCTTATTGCAGCTATCAAGGCATATTAGGCCTTTGAACCTTTGGGCACTAAAGGTCAAACCTTAATATTGTCTCGCATGACTTGTTACGATTGATTTGAGATAACAAGTTATCAATGAAAATTTGGACTTTAAATATCATGTGTGTTTCATTGCATCTGAATATTATCAATCATCATTGCACATCACTTACAGTATTTAGGGCGTGCATGATTAGTCTCATAATTGTTGGGCTAACAATACAACTTGGGGGTCAAATAGGTTGTGTACAATAATACTTTCGCAATATATCAAATAATCACCACTCAAGATAATGATAGATGTGAGAAAGCATGTGTGTGATGCTAATAAGTAATCAGATTGAGATACAAAAATCAACACAGAGTGGTTTAGCCATATACACAAGCCTACGTCCAATCTCAAACTAAAAGCCTAAAAAAGTGGCTATATTCCATTAGTAAACACTAGAGCAAGTTACAACTAGTTAGTAGTGGATCTTTCACTTGATAGATCACACCATCAGGACACATGCAGTACACTTATACTTGTACACTTGACTATCTGCTTAATGCTAAACCGATACAGAAAAAGACATTGAACAAGATCAAAGACAATATCTAATTTAGTTCGTACATGCTATAATCAGTATTTTCTTGTGTCAGCTTTGCTACTCCTTATACACTGAAGTTTTCAGATTATTCGTTGGAGACCTTCAAGGATGCCCAGCTAGTCGTTTAAGAGTCATTAGAGATTTTGACAACATCGGAACTATTCCTGTAGTCATTTCCTCTGACTTTCGTGGGTTTTCTAAAAAAGAGTATGATGCACTATCCTAAGTAGAAAAACAGCCCAATACTCCTAAAAATCTCTAACTTTAGGTCCAGCCCCAATTATACTCAAAACATTTTTTTTTTATCTAATTAGAAAATCCCCGACTTTTACTTTTGTCCCAAATCTACCACCGTTAACTTTTTGTCCAAAATGGTTGTTATTGAACCTACGTAGCATTTCGACATTATTAATGAAATTTACCTCAACAAACTGACATGGGAAAATCTTCTACAAAACAACGTCTTCTTGGATGAGCAAATAGGGTTCGACTTTTCAATTGCTCTCTCTTAATATCATCTCGTCTCGCTTCCATCTCGCTCAGATCTTCCATAGGATTCACTCCATCTCTCGCATTCAGAGTCCTCTATCTCTTATGCTCCTAGGCTCAAGATGCTCAAGCATCTTGCGCTTGAAGGTTAGGTCTGATTATGTCTAATTACCTTTTTTCTTTATTAATTTCTTAATTTTCATGAATTAATTTTTTCATTAATTTACTCGTAGTTTGCTAATTGGAAATAGGAGTATCACTGAGTCGAATCAAAGCAATGGTGAGCGTATTCAATTTTTAACCCTGTGTTCGGGTTTTCAGTTTATTATTGTGTTTTTTAACAAAATGAAATAGATGATGATGATAGTTCATAGGAATGGAGTGATGACGAACTAAGAATATTACATGAAGACACAGATTTTTTTTTTTTTTTTAATACCGAAGCTCTAAGCAGCCCTGAAGATGATAATTTTGGAGAAACTAGTGTAATAACTAGGCGAACGGTTGTGGCGACCTCTCTTTTTCGGCGTCCGCAATTGGGTATGGGCACCTAAAGGAGGCTAATGGCTTGGCTGAATTTATTAGGCCTGGACTCTCCCAAGTCCACTAATTCACGACTTTAATAGTCTAAGGATTTTTTTTTTTACCTATAAATTAATTTTTAAAACGGAGTCGCCACTAATCAATTTTGGGTGGGTTAATTAGAAACCCATGCGAAATATTAGGAGAAATACTCGCTCATGTGCAACTAGAGAAATTAGGATCGGGGACTTGATTACACTAGTTAATCACTAATGCCCTTTCGGTACCTAATCTTGTTTAAACCTTGAGGTTTTTTGGATGTTCGAGGGATTTTCCATGCATTTTTGGAGGAAAAATATTTTTGAGTCTTTTCTAATTTTTGGACATAAAATGGATTTTTTTGGATTTATTGGTATTTTTTGGAAAAATACAAGTCTTTTTGGCTTTTTCTAAATTTTTTTGGCTTTTTCATGAATTTTTGGCCTTTTTTTTGGATTTTTGGCATTTTTGGAAAATATGGAATTTTTTTGATTTTTTTGGAAAATAAAATATTTTTTACTATTTTTGAATATTTTTGAAAATAAATCATTTTTTGATTTTTTTAAATAAATTATTTTTATTTATTAAAATATTATTTAAAATAATAGAAAAGCCGAGGCCGGGTAGGGTTCGCTGGTTGGGTCAGACTCGGGCTAGCCTAAAATGCAGACGGGCTCGAGCGGGCCTGACTTTTTTTTTTTCTTTTTAAAACGACGCTGCGGCCGGCCGTTTGGGGACACCCGGCTCGGCCTGAAGACCCAGGTTCCTAGCGGAACCCTACCCGGATCCTACCTGACCTCGCGACCCGGCTCCCGCCGCCCCCTGAAATCGTGGATCTCGACAAGGCTCGTGGCCCGGGTCCGATCCGATGACCCGAGGCCACGACCTGAAAAATCGAGAACCCTAAGGTTCTCAATTTGCGGCGCCGGAGAGGGGAAGGGTGAGGTGTTGCGGTGGCGACGGTGGCGACGGCAGCAACGACAGCGGCGTAACGAGTCTCTTTGATTGAGGCTAGGGTTCACAGAGGGTCGAACGACAACGACGAAGCGGCGGCGGCGGCTAGGTTGACGGAGACGGAAGGATTTTCACTTGGTCTAGCAGTGGCGGCGGCTGTAGGGACGACACGGACGATTGGGCAACGACGGCGAGACTCGAGACGGCGGCCCGGGGCTGAGCCGCGGTGACAGTGAGATGGCGGCACGGCGGAATTTGGCACAGTAGCGGCATCGGGGGATGGGACCTCCTCTTCCGCCCCTCTTCGCGAATCCAGAACCCCTTCGCCTCCTCCGACCTCTCTCGCTCAGGCCCCGATCGCTTCCCTCTCCCTCAGATTTGGGCTTGCGAGTGCTCGGGCCTCCCCTGAAGTCTCTCGGGGGAAGCTCGCGACGCTCACTCGCTTTCGATCACTCTCTCTCTCAGATCTCCACCCGCTCGGATCTCTCCCCTCAGGTTCGCTTACCGCCAGCCTCCCCCGAAGTCTCTCGGAGGGAGGTCGTTCGAGCTTCACGACCTGATCTCTCGCGTGCTCACTCTTTGAGTCTCCCTTGAAGTCTCTCAAGGGGAAGTCTCCGAGCTCACCGTGCTCTTCGCTATCGTCGGGAGAAGCCTATTTATAGACGAGGGGGCAAGCGGTCGATGGAGCTTCGACTGCCGATCTTTACAAGCCAAACAACCTCCGCCAGCCGAATCGGCGTCCCATCCGCCACCTGTCCGCCAGCTGCCCCCCACGCGCGTCACCGTCTGTCCGTTCATCAAGCGTCGCGCCCTCTGCGCATGCGCTGCAGAGGCAGACGGAGGAAGAAGATGACCGAAGAGGGCCAGGCTAGAGGAGGAGGAAAATGGGCCGTAGGGGCCCATGCGGAGGGAGAAGAGAGGGAGAGAAAAATGGGCTGTTGGCTTCTGTTTTTCTTGTTGTTTTTTGTTTGCTTTTTTTTGTTTGTTTTTATTAATTATTATTTATTATCCGAAAAAGGAAAAATAAAATTAAAAAAACCTAATTAATTAAAAAACGAAATTTAGGCGTCAACAATTTGCCCCTCTTTGAAGGTGAGTTCGTAGGGGTTGTATTCAAAGACAAACTAATGCCTAAATTTTTTTTTGGTTAAGACTAATGCCTAAATTTTATCCATGCATGGTAGTAGATTATATTTTATTTGGGACTTATTATTCTATGCAGGAAAAAGAGCAATATAACTTTACATATACTAAGACAGATAAGAAGATGCCTGTAGTTACTTACCGGGAGTGAGTGAGATAGGGTGTGAACCCCGAGTTTGGCAAGTATCAAGGCGTCATCTTACCTGGTGATATGAGGAGGTTGCTTTTCCAGGACTCGAACCATTCTTCGGTTGCCTGTTAAAACAATCAATAATTTGTCTAAGACTCGAACCTTTCTTCGGCCGCCTTGACGGGAAATTGTTTTTCCAGGACTCGGACCATTCTTCGGTCGCCTGTTAGAGTAATAAGTGATTTGCCTCAGACCCGAACTTTTCTTTGGTTGCCGTGACAGTAAAATGCTTTTCCAAGGCCCAAACCGTTATTCGGTCGCCTGTCAGAGTAGTAAGTGGTTTGTCTTGGACCCGAACCTTTCTTCGATCGCCGTGACAGGAGATACGCCGACCTTTCTTAGGGTATCTATTTGTGGGTGCCTGATCTGTATCGAGGATACCAGTTGGTACCCGACCTTTCTCGGGAGATGCGCCAACCTTTCTCAGGGCATCATATTTGTTGGGGTGTCTGACTTCTGTCAAAGACATCGGTAGGAACCCGACCTTTCTCGGGAGGATGCGCTAACCTTTCTCAGGGCATCGATTTGTGGGGTGTTTGACTTCTATCGAAGACACCAGTTAGAACCCGACCTTTCTCGGGAGGATGCACCGACCTTTCTCAGGGCATCGATTTGTTGGGGGTGCCTGGACATTCACAAGCATTGAAAGAGTACCTGGATATTCATAAGTACTAACCTGGAGGATATTTGGGCCTTTGCAGGCGTCGAAGGGGTACTTGGATGATCACAAGTACAAACTCTTTGAGGGTGCCTGGATGTTCACAAACGTTGAAGGAGTACCTGATTGTTTGTAAGTGTCGAAAGAGTACTTGGATAATTACAGGTACAAACTCTTGAAGGATACCTAGCGTTCGCAAGTATTGAAGGAGTACCTGATTGCTTGCAAGTGTTGAAAGAGTACTTGGATAATCACAAGTACAAACTCTTGAAGGATATCTAGCGTTCGCAGGTATCGAAGGGGTACTTGGGATATTCATGAAGGTCCCTCACCTTTTGATAATTGGGAATATTGATGACGTACCTCGCATATTCGTGAAGGTCTCTCACCTCCTAGCAATTGGGAATATCAATGGCATATCTGAGATATTTGTGAAGGTCTCTCACTTCTTGGTAATGGGGAATATCGAGGGCATACCTAAGATATTTGTGAAGGTCTCTCACTTCCTGGTAATGGGGAACATCGAGGGTATACCTGAGATATTCGTGAAGGTCTCTCACCTTCTGGTAAATGGGGAATATCAAGGACGTGCCCCGAATATTCATGAAGGTCTCTCACCTCCTAGTAATGGGGAATATCAATGATGTACCTTGGATATTCATGAAGGTCTCTCACCTCCTGGTAATGGGAATATCGAGGACGTACCTTGGATATTTGTAAAGGTCTCTCACCTCCTAGTAATTGGGAATATCAAGGGCGTACCTAAGATATTCGTGAAGGTCTCTCACCTCCTAGTAATGGGAATATCGATGATGTACCTTGGATATTCATGAAGATCTCTCACCTCCCGGTAATTAGGAATATCGAGGACGTACCTTGGATATTCATGAAGGTCTCTCACCTCTTGGTATTATAAACTTGAATGTGGTATGAGGCTTACCTAGATTGCCGCAGGCACTTAAAAGGGGCGGAATACCTAGGTAGCCGCAAGTGTACAAAATACTAGAATACTTGGATGGACACAAGTATTTAATGATATGACCTGGGACCACTCAGTTGGTCCAATTGTAAGAAAGCATACCTGAGTAGGCGTTGGACAACGGTGGGTACTTGATGATATGGGGATACCTAGACAGTAGTAGGTATTCCAAGAGATACTTTGTCAATCACAAGTATTAATACTTTGGGGACAACTCGAATAGGTCGAGTGTTAGGAAAAGGGAGTATCTGAACGATGGCCGGTATTCAAAGACAATAGGGATACCTAGACAGCAGTAGGTATTCAATGATAAAGGGATACTTGGTCAGTCACAAGTATCAATACTCTGAGGACAACTCGAATAGGTCGAGTGTTAGGAAAAGGGAGTATCCAAACGGTGGTCGATACTCAAAGACAATGGGGATACCTAGACAGCAGTAGGTATTCAACGATAAAAGGATACTTGGTCAGTCACAAGTATCAATACTCTAGGGACAACTCGAATAGGTTGAGTGTCAAGAAAAGAGAGTATCCGAACGGTGGCCGGTACTCAAAGACAATAGGGATACCTAGACAGCAGTATGTATTCAACAATAAAGGACGACTCAAATAGGTTGAGTGTCAATAAGAGAGTACCTGGACAATGGTAGGTACTTTAAGATAAATGGGGATAAAGATATGCTTACCTGGCAATATCTCTGATCTCTAAGAGTATGTTTGCTATTTGCACAATATGCACACATGATTGTATATGCTGTAAATTCATTAATTTAAATGGGATTCATGCATGACAACTTTGTCCGTTTTGCATTATCTGGATTCCACTGGGGAAGATTTTGAAAGACAACCTTCATTTAGAATGTAGATGTCTTAAGTATGCCGGGTGAGAGACTTTCAGTCTGAAAGGACTTTTCGCTCACTCTCATGGAAAAGGCTATCCTGACCATTGATGCAGGATTTATAAGGACCATGCTATCTCACTGTCATCATGTCAGCAGGGGTCTGAGTATTCTTGCAAACGGTACAACTTTACCAATGTGAGAGGTCTTTGTTGAAACTGTGATGAAATCTTGATTAGTGGCTCACCAAAGGGGACCATCATGGTCAAGGAAGTGCCGCACGATCATCTCCGAGTTTGCAAGTCAAGAATCCTACGAAAAGAGATAGAGTAATCTTGCTCGTACTTCTTCGAGCGATGCTTATGAACATATGAAATCCTACGTTAATTGAAGTGCCCCTAATCTGAAGAGACTTTTACAATGGGAATGTAACGTAGACTTGGCTCACATGTAAGAGGGTGAGAGTTGGTGACTGTCTTGGCATTTGTCACTAGTCTTTCTTGTCAGATGGAGGTTCTATGGACCACAACAACAACTTTTTCTTGGCTGTATTTTTGACTGGGAGGGCATTGGCCTTACTTTTACCGAGCACATTACTTTTTCATGCCCTTATTTTTTATTGCAGTTCTTCATTTATGGGCATTGACCTTGCTTTTACCAGGTGCACTGCTTTTTTATGCCCCTATTTTTTTTCATTCTTGTCATTAGAGAAACTGGCCTAGGCAAGTTCAATCAAAGCACCGTTATTAGACTCTTGAGTCTTCATCTTCAATTAGTGCTCTAGGCTATGGCAATGACTTTTGCTTTGTCTTAATGTGAGGATAAATTTACAGACTCACTTGGGCTGTACAAGTGCATATAAGTACATAGAGAAAGAATTGCCCATCATCATTTTAGGACACTTAAATTAACGTGAGAGTTCATATGCAATAAGCACACCCGAAGATTGATGCAAGTGCGAGCAAGAAAATTTCTATCTCTCTTTTCACCTTGTGATGCTGCTTTACCTCCGCTCTGCCCCAATGTGGGGTGGTTCTTGACGAGGGTATGAGAGAAACTTCACTAGTGTATGGGGGCTTAATGGGGTGAGCAATAGAATGCCTCTTACTATTTTGGTTATCGTACCATTCGCGAGCGAACTCTTTACCCTGCAGCCATGGAATCTTTGCACTCATCTCACAAGTGTATAGATGGGGGGGATTGTGTGTAGGATATGGCTTGTCTTTCATCATTTTGACGCGCCTCATCCAGCATACTCGATTAATCTTGTTTCTTCACTTAGCTATCTATTCTAATAATTCTCAATGGAATCAGTGATTTAAACAGACAAAATCATCATGCAAAATCCATTTGGAAAAGGCATGCAGTATTTTAAATGTGATGGAGTTTGTACTCTCGAAACAAATGAATGGTTTTGGCTCAAAAAGACCTTATTGGTAGCTTTGAGGGTCAACAGAATAGTATTGTTAAATTTTGAACATTAAAAGGGTTGTTCACAAAGGGATATCGATGGTTGTCCCTATTGATTAGGGATATGACACATGAATGATCAGCCAAGAATTGAGAATTTGATCGCGCATCTCTGCTTTTGCCCCTGTAGAATAGAAGATGTACAAGTAGATCAATTAGTCTGGCCAAAATCAAATGTGAGTTGAGGCCTAAAAATTTTCTATCATTTGCTTTGGTGATTACTCAGGACGCCATTTCGTTTAGGAGAGTTTGTCATGCCTCTCATTGATTTGTTATCCTTGTTTTTGACAGTCAAGTGATCCTGCAACAAGACATGCTTCTCATTGATTTGTTATCCTTGCTTTTGACAATCAGGTGATCCTGCAACAAACAAGAGGGAATGTGTTAGTCATGAACTCTTTCAAGAGTCGAATAACTGGAATTGATACAACTTTACCCTTCACTGGTTTGCAGATGATTGGGTGAACCTGAAGTGAAAGGGGGACACGAAGTCCTATGTTCCTTGCTTCGTTAGGTCAATTATTCTCTGAATTGGCTCCTGGATGACATGTCTTTCTACACGAAACCAGATAAATTTGATGTGGGTCATTTCCATGTACTAGCTTAGCCAATATTGATTTTGCCAAACCTAACCATCAAGTTTGGCTCTTGAATCCTGGTGCTTCCTACCAATAGGGGGAAAAGAACTATAAGTGCGTCGATAAAAAGCCTAACTTATTCAATCGAAAACAAAACCCGAAAATTAGGATGTCACAAAGGAAATTGGACTAAAACTTACTTTTCATAACAATGTCAAGAAACCCAATTAGTCAATGTCTTATTATTTTTGACATCTAAAGTCAAGTGCAGGCTCTCACCGCAATCAATTGCTCCATCTCTAACAAGGACTTGGTGATTCGAGCCCTCAATGGGTTTCCATGTGAGAACGATCTTTTTTTTCACCATGGTTAGAAACAGCTCAACAATTCTTCTTCGTTTTTATTTAAGAGGAATGATTCCCTTGGAAATTGAATGCACCATCTTTATCCGATATTTATCATGCTTTGATTAGTCATGCCACTTGACCTAACCCACTGCTTTGAGGATCTTGGGGTGGACGTAATTCTAGAGGCCAAATATATGGATGGGGAAAGGTGAATGGTTTTGAGTGGTCAACTGAGTTGGTGATCTTCCTATGATCAGTTTAGTTCACAATCATTATCGACCACCTATGTTGATCACTCTGCCACCTCCATTAGTCGACCTCATGGTGGTTTGAAGCCCTATTGTCCCCCATTCACATAAGGAGGCATTCCTGGATCTAGGTCTCATCTTACTTGTTAGATTTGTAATGGGGTTGGGCATAGCACGCTACAATATCAACAATGATTCAACTATGCATTCATCGCCATTGATTTGTCGAACTCCCTTCTCAACTTTCCTGATTAGTGAAACCCATTATCCAATGTGGTATCTTAAAATTCTAAATCATAGACCCTTTTATGATTTGACAAAAGTTTTATTTGATAATGGTCATTTATTGCCTATTAAGTCGATAAAGCCTTTTTATATACTTGTTCAAAATCTTTGTTGTTATCTCTTGTCTATTATGTGCCTAATTTTACTTGCAATCTCCTATCAATTACTCAACTTTGTTGTAAAAATCCTTGTGTCATTGATTTTTGTTGACAACCTAGTCATCCATTTATTGCATAAAAACATAGGGAATAATTTTTAACCTTGAAAAAAAAAAATTGGGAGCATTTATTGTTTATTTTATATATTTTTTTTATTATTGCATTTGCATCAAATTGGCGAATAAGTTTGAATTGATGATTCGAAGCTCTAATTTAGTGAGTTTGACTAAGTCCACGGTGAGATAGAAGTTGGCCAAGCCCATTATTTCTCTGATGGCTGAAATTATGCACGACGATTACATCAAAATGTTTTTTTTCACATAGAATTGAAATGCGAATGATATTTGAGGAAGCCAAATCCTTTAGTTGCGGGAAAGAAATAAAGGAATAAAAAGGAAGATCTGCAAATTTGTCTCTGCATGCAAGGAAAATATACATAGATTACAAGGAGAGAATTGGTCGATAAGGGTATGCTCAGTAATATATTTCTCGTTTTAAAACAAGAAAGAGCATGCTGTCAAGGAAAATCTCACATGTCCATGAGTGTGAGCAGAAATGAAGGAAAATAAAATAAAATTAAGGAGATTGTGCTTGGCCGTGCCCGATGTGATTGGAAGGCGGAAAGAAATTTTGTTTCTTCCTAAGGGGTTTTATTCCTTTGCACATAAAATGTTGTGTGCCACACGCATGAAAATGGTTGACTCTTTTAGTAGAAGACAAGAAAACACAAAAGATGGGAGAGAAAGACAAAGCACCGAAGTGAGGTCCCTAGCCAGCCATTTGACTGAGACATCCTTTGCCGGTTTTCTTCCATGAGAGCAACCGTGACAATCCTGCTACTATCCCCCTTGTCGCGACCTTCCCGAATTTTTTTTTAAGGGTGAATTATTCGAAATGGAGGCTAATGGATTACTAAGTCCGAAGACTTGACGGGACCCTCCCAAGTCCTACCAATCGCGACTGATATGAATTAATTCATTTAAACATGCGATTTGAATTTGGAGCCGCCACTAACCACCATTAGGGCTGGTTAAAACCCAAGTAAAGTATGGGAGAATACTTTCTATTATCGAACTGCAGATTCATAGGTCAGGGGACCCATTACTGTTAGATTAGATTAGTCTAACGCCCTTTCGGTACCTTTTATTTTAATTTTAAAAATATTTTGCAGGCAAAGTCGATTAATTTAAACCTAAGCTACTAGTATGCAAATGGTGGTCATGCGGATACACAATCAATAAAATAACATTCAATAAAAAAAAAGTAAATAAAAATGCATGCCCTAAACATGATTTCTAAATGACATGACATCTAATTTTTCTTTTTCTTTTTTGTTAAAAAAATGTCAATTATATGCAATCCTAATCTAACTTAATATGCATGAATTTTACTTTAATGATATGTGAGATGCAATTCATGTGGCATAACTTAAACTATCACTATATGTATGCAATTTAATTTATATAATCTTAAATATGCATGTGTTTCATGGCATGAGATGAATGACAATAATAATTCTATATGCATGTTCTTTTTGTGATTTTTTAATAATTTTTTTATTACTACACATATGCAACGTATATTAAACAATAACGATATGAAATTGGATTAATTATGAACTAACCTATTAATTAACCGAGTAAAAGACTTTTGTGTTTTCTTTTTTTATTTGAAATGACCTAGTAATTTTTATTAAAAAGAAATTAACGTAATGATACAATATTAATTTTTTTGGCATTTTATATATATATATATATTTTTAAAAAACTACATAATGAGAATGTTAAGACATTAACTTATGACCCACTAATTAAAACGCAATATGTAATGTGCACATTATGAAATCTATATAACCTAAATAACATTTTTTTTTTTTTTTTTGGTTTTATTAAAGGAAAATCATCCTAATTCTACATGAATCTTAGAAAAAACATAGAATGCGAAGTTTTAAATATGAAATGCATATGGACCTAAATATCTAAATGCATGTTATGTGATAATCAAATAATAATAACACGCTAAAATAAAAATCCATCCATGTAAATCAATGACATTTGAATATGAATCAATGATGCAAAGTAATTCATGAATTTCGCCATAAAAAGTCGAAATAATCAAAAATCTAACCCGACGTCTCGTGGGTCAAAATTTTTGATTATCATAACTTAATATGATAAATTTCCTAATGATAAAAATAAATCAAAGCAAATCAATGTTAGAATAAAAAAACTATGAGCCCGAACACTCGAACCAAATTTAGCCTAAAAATTTTACCTAGCTCGGAAAAATTATCTCCAAGATGGAAACCGGCGAGGAATGACGCCAAGTTCACCCTTCTCAAGCCTCAAGTGACCTGCACAAAGAAAATGATACCAACAGTACTAAACTTGCTGGACAACTTCGAATGAAGGTTGGTCGGCGTCGGAGCGGGCCGGAATCGGAGCTCTGGTGAGGACTGAGCGACAGCAGCAGCAGCAGGGAGGTGCGGCGTCGATGACCGGCGAACGGCAGGGTCGCAGGTCGCAGTAAAGATGGTTCGGGCTGAGGTGTAATGTCGGCGTCGCGAGGGGAGGACACGAACGGCGGATGGCGTCGGTGCGAGTCCGGCGTCGTGGGGGGTTTCACCGGCGGCGAGCTGAGATGCAAATCATGGGTTGAGGTGCGCGGGCGGCCGATGGTGTCTCAACGTGTTGCTGGGCGCGAGTTGCAGGGCTTCGGGGACAAGCGGAGGCGCGGCGGAGCTTCGTGGGAGGAAAGGGTGCGCGGACGTCGGGACTCGCGGATGGAGATCAGCGGCTACGTCGGCGCGGGGAAGACGGCTTGGCTGTGGCACGGCTCGGGCTTACTCGCGAAGGGTGGAGCGTCGGGGCTTCGATTCGTCGAGGATGGAGCAGCAACGTGAGCAGCAAACCTGGGGGAGATGATGAACAGTAGGGGTCAAATCACCCCCTGCTTTTTTTTTTTTGGCCTTTACGCTGCTTTTTCTCTTTTTCACTTGTCTCTCTCACATCACTCTCTTGTTGACTTTTCCTTCTCTCTGCAGTTGTCAGGAAAAAGAGAAAAAGCTCTCTCTCTCTCTCTCTCTCTCTCTTTGCTGAAAATGGACGAGGAACAAAATCTCTCCCTTTTTACTTCCCCAGCCGCACGTCCTTTTCCTCTCTCTTTTCTTTTTCCTTCTGTGTTTCCCTTTTTTGGCCAAACGAAGAGAAGACCCCCCTGTTTTCTCTCTTTTCACTTTTCAATTGTTTCGACGAAAGAAGCCCCCGTGAACCGAAGCCTCGGCTTCTCTTTTTATAGAAGAAAGACCGGAAATTGTTGAAGATCCAGCGATATTCACTCAACCTCTTCAACAAAGAAATGGCTCCAAAATCCTATTGTTGACTTATTTTGAATTCAAATTTTTTTTTTCAAAATTTTCCTCTACAACCAAACTTTCTATTATTATTTTCTAAAAGATAAATTAAATTTTAAAATAGGTGTCAACACCCCTCTTAGCACCTCTTCCAACTGAGCGATGGTCGTTGTTTGCTCACCAATAACAAAGCTTGTTGCTGTTGTGACTGAGCGACTCGTGACGAGTCACTGCTTTGCTTGCTGTTCCAACTACCTAAGCCCAGTGTAGGCTACTGCACTACACCTGCTGCCTCTCGATGACGACCCGCTGCTACTTCTCACTGTTGTAGAGTCGTTGCCTCTGTATCCTCATACGTGAACCGCTGCTGCAACTGCAGTCTCTGACGAGCCTAGTCCATCTTCTGGTCATGCCCTTCACGCCTTGTAAGTTAATGCGGGTAGCCATCCTGAGTCCTGCCGTTTGCTGCCTCTATTGCTGCTCACCACCTGCACCAACAATGATGAAGCTACTGTATTTGCTGCCACATGTGACCTACGACGACAAGCTGCTAATCTATATTGTCCCTTGGCCAAACTTGTTGCCGCTGTTCCTGATCCATGACGACATTTATTTTAATTTCAAATCGACTCAATTCGATTGCAGTAATTGCAAACACATTTGTAACAATATTTGTGACATCCTGATTTTCAGGTTCTAATTTCAATCGAATAAGTCGGGCCTTTCATCAATGTGACTATAGTGTTCATCTCTGAGATGGCCACTCATGAGATAACTGACCTATCAGGTGAAGCCGTTAAGGGATTCTAATGCAATAGACTTGAGAATTCGACCAGGAATCGACTGTTCGACCGTGCTAGTCTGCAAGGGTCATTGCGGCACAATTAAAAATCGATCAGAGATCGGAGATAGGTCGATTCGACTAAGATGGTGATCAAAGTGTGGGTGATTCCACATGATTGCAAAATTCTCTTCGAACGGCACTAAATCGATTTTCTGTCGTTTTTGGTACCCTGTGTCTGTATTTGAAACCTTGAGATTTTCACGATCATCGAGAGTTGCCAATGGATCGAATGGGTTCATTGTGGTTCGAAGAAAATCGACCACGGGTCAATTGCACAAAAAATTCCTAAAAGCTACCCAATAGGTAAGGTCACACTAAAAGTGCGTTTGATTGAAAATAACTGCGAAGTTGAATTCGATTTTAGAAATTGGAAGTCCTGTCGTGTCATGAGTCATTCTAGGAACGTCGACTCAACTTTCGAGGAAATTTCGGGGAGTTCGGGATTTTTCGGAAAACCGGATCGGACAATACGGAAAATGAACGGAAATTCAGATTGGCTAATTTGAAGAGACTTTTGACATCTGGTGTGAGTGAATCGGTGGATGGAAGTTATTTGGGCTTTTTCTGATTTCAGATTGGACCTCAACCGAATTTATTTGTTCAAAAATCGGATTCCGAGAAAATGAAATAAGAGTTGGATTTGAGAGAAATTCGAAGGTTTGGGGGACTACCCTATCTTGATCTTCAATGGGACGTCGAACTATGCAAGTTGATGAAGAAATTAACCCTGGGATGACCATTTGTCAAGGTTATTTGAAGTTGAGCTGAAATTGGAACTAATAGAACCTTGTTTAGAAATTTCCTTTTAATTTCAAAACTCCCCTTGGCTCCATTTACGCACACCCCACTACGGCTGGTCTCCTCCTTGGTTCTCTTTATTGACTTTTGGTCAATACCTATCCATCTCTCTCTCTCTCTTGCTTTTTATATTCGCACGTGCTTTCTCTTCTTGGCCGACACTTCTTGCGGCCTTATCTTCTTTTCTCTCTCCCTTCAATTGTCCCACTCGGCCTTATCTTCTTTTCCCTTCGGTCTTCTTCGAGCGTCCGTCCCCACCGAACCTGCTGTCTTTTTCTCTTTCATTTCCCTCTTCAGCTGCTACGAAACCGCCGCTCACTCCAGTGAATTTCCCTGCAACATTCAGCGTTTCCTTTCCACCGAAAGCCAGCGGTTGACCGCCCAAAGAAACCCTCTGACAGCCGATCCACGTTCTTCTCCTCCACTTCTTTGTCTCGTGAAGTGCTGCAGCCCCTTCGTGCGTCCAGCGAAGACCCCAGCTTTGACCAGCACGCCTGCCTCTCCAAGCGTCCACGGCTTGCTCCTTCACGGTCAACAGCAGCGGATTTCTTCCCACTTTGTTGACCACCGAGTGAAGCCAGCCGTCCGCTCCATCTCTCGGCAACGACGCCAGCTGCATCTCCACGGACGTCTTTGCCAGCAGCTGCTTTCGTTCATGCGTCATCAACCCGCGTGGTCTCAGCAGCAACGGCGTCCACATGTCTTCGGCCAGTTGAAGTCTCGAAGCCCAGCAGCTCCATCAACGACCTAGCAAAGCATTTTCTTCAGCCCACGATTCCTCTGAGCAGTCCAGCATTTGTCCAGCGCAAACCAAGACCTTTTGGGGCCCGTTAGTTCAGCCTGTTTGGGCCGTAAGTCAGGCTAGAATTGAGCCCGGCCCAGTTCACTGCTTCCATTTTCCAGTGAAGCCCACGGATCTAACAAGTTTGGCCCAGCTCGCAAGGTCAGCCCATCCGAAGACAAGCCCAGACTTTGAAGCCCAACTTGTAATTTACTCAGCCCATCTCTCTAGTAACTCCATTGGGCCCAAATCAACAAGTTCGGCCCAAGTCCGACCCGCGAAGAGAGCCCAATCGCAGCGAAGCCCAAGCCCAAGAGCGAGCTCAGTCCAATGCAAGAATAGATCTTAGTTGGGCTGAGATTTGTTCGCCAAGTTTAGGCCCCGGCCCGAGTATCCGCGACGCCGTCGAAAAGTTGAATTTCGGCCGCCGTCGCGTCGCCTCCGCGGTGATTCGGTCTATGCTTTTGCCAAGTGAGTTTTACTCACTAATGCTTTCTTAGTTTGCTAATTATGCCTAAGGGTTGATTAGATTTAATTAAATGCAATTAGGTGGTTAGATTAGGTTAGAACAATTAATTTAGTGACTTAATGATGCATGTTAGGTGGTTAGACCTAGCTATTAGCAAGTAGAAATGTTCGGTTATTTATTTATCAATGCATCTCGGGATTTTTCCCGACCCGTTTCGGGCTCCAATCGGCAATACGGGCCTAAATTGGATTTTTATTATTTATTTATTTATTTTCGAAATTAATTATTTAATTATTTATTTTTCCGGAAATTCAACCGGGATGGCTGGTGACCGGAATTTCGTGCCGATTGTCGTGGTGCGGCACCGTTTATTTATTTGAGCTCTACGTTGTGTGGAATTGAATTAATTGTGGAATTTTAGGAATTGTCCTAAATTGTTTGTTATTGAATATTTGATTGGTGCTTGGCCGAGCATGGGTATATAGCGCCAGATACGTTGATGGGCTATATAGTAGAGAGAATGATGAGAGATAACTGAGAATGTTATTGGCTGAGACTAATTAGGTACGATGTTATTGGACATACGTGGTTCGGTGATTGGAAGTATCACTGGCGAAAACGGCGCCTTAAAGAACGCACGTAAATGACTTATAGACAAACGTGGTTCGGTGATTAAGGAAATATCACTGGTGAAAACGACGCCTTAAAGAACTCACGGTGTTGTCTATAACCGATGTCACCTTGGCGAAAACGGCGCCCTAGAAAGGACACGTGGTTCGGTGATCGAGGATATCATCACTTGGTGAAAACGGCGCCTTAAAGAACGCACGATGTCGGTGATCGGTATGTCATTGGCGAAAACGACGCCCGAGAAACACATGTGATTTGGTGAATGAGTACACCACCGAGAAATCATGGTATGAGTGGGAATGACCTGTAGAGGGTCGATTGACATGTAATCGACTTAGTCGATTGATCAACGCTTGATCGTATGTCGTGAATTGTTTGAATATATGTGTTTAAACTGAAATTTCAGGTTGGAACCGAGGCCAAGGTAAGTTCTCGACTTGTGCAGTGCATAGGCAACCTAGACGGTGTATTGGTTTACTAATCGGGTATTAGGGGGTAGAGCTTGCACGAGACGTGGTCTCATTGGTTATTGAATAACCATTTCAGGTGCGGACTTGGATTTTGAAGATCTCGAAAGTCCAGAGCGCCTGCTCAAGGCTCCAAATCGAAGTGTAGAGGATGATGGAGAGGAGAACAGAACCCGTAGTTCGTAGAACCCCACTCTTGTTTGTAGACCTTGTTTTTGAATTGGCTTAAGTTGAATTTGACTTAATAGTTCACCTTGTATATATAGGTGCACTGGTTTGCAATGTATATATGAGTGAACGTTTTAAAGGTTTGAAATTTAATCCTACTATGTTATCCCAATGTTTTATTGTCTGAGGATAATTTATATGCTTCCGCATGTGCTTAATATAAGAAAGGGTCGGCGATACGTCCTGGGGCGTCGCTATTAATCGACCAAGGTAAGGGATGTGTGCGTGCCTGAGGATCGGGGCGTGACATCCCCTTTTTGTGGTATCAGAGCAATGGTTAGGTATTGGATGATAAGGTGCGATGACCTTTGGGATAGTAGTAAGGAAGGCCTTTAAATTCATGACTGGTGCATGTCTGTGATAGCTGAGTGCTAAAATTGCTTGTTATTTGGGTCACTCTGTTTCTAATTCGGTGTGAAATTGGAAGGAGGCTCGAGTAGTTAAAGTTGAGCCGCGAGTGACCAGGAGCTGAGGACTCCTATAAGAGGGCAGTAGACTCTAGAACCCGGGATAGAATGCCGATGAGGATCGGTGCCCGAGGTGGTTGTGGTAGAGCGCCGGCTTAGGCCAGCGCGAGTGTAAAAGTACCACCGTGGGTTGGTACTCAGAGTGTAGCAGCACCAAGCGATCCTAAATTCAGTGAGATCGTTTAGGCGCAAGTGTTCCTAAGGAGCTTGTCAAGCCAGTAAGCTCAGGATCGAACCGTCGTTATTGCCATTACTGTTGTCAGTGCCGAAATCGCTGTTATTGCCACACCTTCCAAGGTTCAATATGGAGATGTGATATGAGAGCAAGCTGTTGCATCCGAGGAGAGGTTCAGATTCAGTAGAGGTGGAAATCAGTTTGGTAAGGAGCCTATGACTGGAAAAGTATGTTCTATTCCACCCATTAAGAAAGATGGGATAGACAGGTCAGCATTGAATTAGAACGTTGTGTGTTATGGAAGGCAATATGAATCGGCCCCATGCCGTCTTAGGACGGGTGGTTGTTCTGATTGTGATCGATAGGGTCATTTGGTGAGAATCGGTTCCAGAAGGTTGATGGGACCATGATAGTAGTTGTCGTTATCATTGATGAGATCTCAAGTGCCAGCACCATTGATAGGATAGATCAACAGGAGTGCGCTGTAGAAAATACCGCGGGAATTTTTGGGACAGACCCTGGTGCAAGTAGTGTGCATGTTGTCATCTTACAGGAGATTGAGAACTCACCAAATGAGTGCCAAAAGTATGGAATGAATGCATGGATTAATCATATGTCTGAGTATGACTAGAACGTGCTTTGATGGTAGTTAGCACGGCCATCAGGTGAGGGACTATCAGTTAGAGTTCAGAAAGAACACTAACATTGCTACTACCAATAGACTGCCACTAGAATGGCGAAAGGGTCAGGAGTGAATCCGACCATGCATCGAACAGAGAAATGATGTCTTGAAGTAAGTTTATCAGAATGGTGCCTCAGGGTTTCAGGGATAAGTTGTGGAATTTCGATATGGGTGTTAAAGTGGTAGGAGAAGAACCACTGACTAGAGTTGTACTCGATTGGCTATTGATCTACAACTCTATCGTTAAGTGTGGAAAGAATTGGCTCTGGAGCATCTTGTGTAGATGAATTGTTATAGTGGAGTAACCCAGTTTATTCTAGGAGTAGGTAGAAGTGCCGAATTTTATTGAGAGTCTAGAAGGGTCCTTGACTTCTTTAATCTCATCACTGGTGGCGATCCGTTGGGTAGACGAAGGACGCTCAGGTTACTTGGCGATTGTCAAAGGTAAAACAGATTGAAGAATTGAAAATTTAGGACTTCTCGGAAGTCCAAGAATTCCTAGAAGTGTTGCCAGAGGGATTGTTAGGCCTGTCGTCAGTAAGTGAGGTAAAATTTGGGATTGAATTAGCACTCGTGACAGAATCATTCTCTAAAGCTTCTTATCAGTTGTTGTCTGAATTGATGGAACCAATGGTGCAGATGTGAGGATTGACGAATGAGGAATTCATGCATATCAGTGCATTACCTAAGGGAAACATCAGTCTTGTAGTGAGAAAGAAAGAAATATGGTTCGTTGCAATTATGCATCAGCTTTAGTCAACTCAATCGAGTGCCAATCAAGGATAAGTGTTCATTGTTAGAGATCGACGAATTGGGTGACTTGTTATAAAGAGTATTGACGTCTTCAAGGATCGACTTGAGGACAGATTATTGTCAGTCGAGAACCAGGAAGGAGGTTATACTGAAGACAACTTTTCGCACTTGATTTGGCCCTTGTGAGATTAATGTAAAGCCATCTGATTTGACGAACACTCCAACCGATGTTGTGGATTTGACAAACCGAGTGTTCAAAGAATATCTAGATCAATGGTGATCGTGTGCTATAACGACATTCTAGTGTATTCATTAAGTGATGAGGATCATGAGAGCCACCTAAGAATGGTCATATGATTCTAGGTGAAGGAATCTTCATGGACCCAGCCAAGATCGAATCAGTTGTTAGCGGACCAGAATCAGCAACAATGTCAGAGATCAGCAGTTGTGTGGATTGGACAGGTTACTACAGAGGATTTGTGGGAGAAGCTTCAGCATCAGTACCGCAAAGGACTCGACTCCTGAAGAAAGAAGAAAAGTTCGTGTAGACAGATAAGTGTGAGCGTAGTCTCCAAGAGCTTAATGGAAGCTAACTACCGCGCCCGTATTGATCATTTCATCTAGTCGTGAGAGATACGAGAACTATGGTAATGAGTCGTTCAAAGGACTGGGTGGCATGCTAATGCAATATGGTAGGATTGTTGCATAAGCGTTCCACCAGTTGAGACCTCATAAGTTAAAACCTCCAGCACATGAATTGAAAATTGGTAGCATTAGTTTTCGCTCTAAAGATTTAGAGACATAGTTGGTATGAGGGAAAATTCCATATCTTCATCATCTATTAAAGTCTCAAGTGTTCACTCTCTCAGAAGGAGTTGAATATGGAATGGTGTTGTAAATCAGAACCTTGAGAGGACTAAAATGGTGATATTTGGTATCACCCTAGAAGGATAAAAGAAGTCTCTGATGCGCTGAGTCAAGAGTCTTCAATTTTGTATGGGTTGGTTAAAGTATGGACCTTACTTGAGAAAGTTTAAGATTCGGTTATCAAATTTGAGGTAGGCCACCTTTCGAACCTTATGGCCACTCTCATAATTGAACCGGATGTATGGGTTAAAAGCAGACGTTTCAATTGACAGATTGGGATGTTAAAAAAAAAAATCCTGTAAGAGAATACCGGTAAGAGAAAGGTTGACTTTCAAATTTCGAGATAGAATGTTGAGATATCATGGGTAATGATAGGTGTTAGACAGTATGAAACTTGAGGAGAAAACCTTGCCAGAGATTCACTATAGCAGTTGCAGTATTCGACCAGGCAATTTAAAATAGGTTTGAATCAGCATCAATTCGACTGGTAGATCACTTTGAAGATAATCATCACCAGACAGATTACAAGTATCAGATGTGTTAGTAATCAAAGACTCAGTAATGCAAACCGGTAGGACTTTTATAGTCACTCGAGAGTACCGAGTGGGAATGGAAGCATAGCATGATGGAATGTTAAGACAGGCTTATCAAGGAGCCGGGAAGAGTACTGATCCCTATGGGGTTGTTGTTGATGGATGAATGGAGTCAACTCACCTTAGTGCAGCACGAAAAGATCTCAATTGGAATGGATATACCGAAGTGTGTGTATATCATACAATTCATCGGCACGGAGTGCCGGGGATGAATTGTATTTCAAATCTAGATCAAATGTTCCAAGTGGCAGAGTTTTCAAATGGTTCTTTCTTAAGCAGTGCATAGCAGAGAATGCAGAACTTCAATTGCCGAGATGAAGTCAGGGAAAGAAATATCACAGGCCAAGGTCAGTACAGTAGTCAGTGATTGCAGTTGCTGAGATCAGTGTCAGAGTAAAGACCGCATGGAATTGCCAGAAAAGTTGAAATCGTGAGTAATGAAGGCTCTTAGAATTCCGAATTGATGATTGCATCTTTTTAAAGGTGTCACCAATGAGGAATGTCTTGCACTTCAGCAAGGAGGGAAAGCTGAGACCGAGATACGTAGGTTCCTTAGGGATTCTAGAGACAGAATCAGGATCCTAACGTATTGTCTTGCATTGTCGCCAAAGTAGGTGTAAGTGCATGGCATCTTTTCACGTGTTGATGTCGAGGACATATGAGCCTGACTCGACCCACGTGCTAAATCTTAAAAGAATTAGGCGTGGATGACAGAGTGTCGTACGTGGAAAGCTGGTTCAGTTGTTAGTTCAAAAAAGAGCAGATTCTATGTACCAAGATGGTCTCCTTGTTTAAAGTGGTTCGACAACACCACAAAACCGAAGAGACAGCGTGGAAAAGTGAGACTCGATGAGACGACAAAGACACCCCACCTTTTTGTTTAAGGATTGATAAAGGTTTAAATTTCGAGGACGAAATTTTTATAAGAGGGGAAGAGTTGTGACATCCTGATTTTCAGGTTCTAATTTCAATCGAATAAGTCGGGCCTTTCATCAATGTGACTATAGTGTTCATCTCTGAGATGGCCACTCATGAGATAACCGACCTATCGTGAAGTGAAGCCGTTAAGGGATTCTAATAATGTAGGCTGAGAATTCGACCAGGAATCGACTGTTCGACCGTGCTAGTCTGCAAGGGTCATTGCGGCACAATTAAAAATCGATCAGAGATCGGAGATAGGTCGATTCGACTAAGATGGTGATCAAAGTGTGGGTGATTCCACATGATTGCAAAATTCTCTTCGAACGGCACTAAATCGATTTTCTGTCGTTTTTGGTACCCTGTGTCTGTATTTGAAACCTTGAGATTTTCACGATCATCGAGAGTTGCCAATGGATCGAATGGGTTCATTGTGGTTCGAAGAAAATCGACCACGGGTCAATTCACAACAAAAATTCTTAAAAGCTACCCAATAGGTAAGGTCACACTAAAAGTGCGTTTGATTGAAAATAACTGCGAAGTTGAATTCGATTTTAGAAATTGGAAGTCCTGTCGTGTCATGAGTCATTCTAACGTCGACTCAACTTTCGAGGAAATTTCGGGAGTTCGGGATTTTTCGGAAAACCTGGATCGGACAATACGGAAAATGAACGGAAATTGAGACGGCTAATTTGAAGAGACTTTTGACATCCGGTGTGAGTGAATCGGTGGATGGAAGTTATTTGGGCTTTTCGATTTCGACGGGCCAACCGAATTTATTTGTTCAAAATCGGATTAGAAAATGAAATAAGAGTTGGATTTGAGAGAAATTCGAAGGTTTGGGGGACTACCCTATCTTGATCTTCAATGGGACGTCGAACTATGCAAGTTGATGAAGAAATTAACCCTGGGATGACCATTTGTCAAGGTTATTTGAAGTTGAGCTGAAATTGGAACTAATAGAACCTTGTTTAGAAATTTCCTTTTAATTTCAAAACTCCCTTGGCTCCATTTACGCACACCCCACTACGGCTGGTCTCCTCCTTGGTTCTCTTTATTGACTTTTGGTCAATACCTATCCATCTCTCTCTCTCTCTTGCTTTTTATATTCGCACGTGCTTTCTCTTCTTGGCCGACACTTCTTGCGGCCTTATCTTCTTTTCTCTCTCCCTTCAATTGTCCCACTCGGCCTTATCTTCTTTTCCCTTCGGTCTTCTTCGAGCGTCCGTCCCCACCGAACCTGCTGTCTTTTTCTCTTTCATTTCCCTCTTCAGCTGCTACGAAACCGCCGCTCACTCCAGTGAATTTCCCTGCAACATTCAGCGTTTCCTTTCCACCGAAAGCCAGCGGTTGACCGCCCAAAGAAACCCTCTGACAGCCGATCCACGTTCTTCTCCTCCACTTCTTTGTCTCGTGAAGTGCTGCAGCCCCTTCGTGCGTCCAGCGAAGACCCCAGCTTTGACCAGCACGCCTGCCTCTCCAAGCGTCCACGGCTTGCTCCTTCACGGTCAACAGCAGCGGATTTCTTCCCACTTTGTTGACCACCGAGTGAAGCCAGCCGTCCGCTCCATCTCTCGGCAACGACGCCAGCTGCATCTCCACGGACGTCTTTGCCAGCAGCTGCTTTCGTTCATGCGTCATCAACCCGCGTGGTCTCAGCAGCAACGGCGTCCACATGTCTTCGGCCAGTTGAAGTCTCGAAGCCCAGCAGCTCCATCAACGACCTAGCAAAGCATTTTCTTCAGCCCACGATTCCTCTGAGCAGTCCAGCATTTGTCCAGCGCAAACCAAGACCTTTTGGGGCCCGTTAGTTCAGCCTGTTTGGGCCGTAAGTCAGGCTAGAATTGAGCCCGGCCCAGTTCACTGCTTCCATTTTCCAGTGAAGCCCACGGATCTAACAAGTTTGGCCCAGCTCGCAAGGTCAGCCCATCCGAAGACAAGCCCAGACTTTGAAGCCCAACTTGTAATTTACTCAGCCCATCTCTCTAGTAACTCCATTGGGCCCAAATCAACAAGTTCGGCCCAAGTCCGACCCGCGAAGAGAGCCCAATCGCAGCGAAGCCCAAGCCCAAGAGCGAGCTCAGTCCAATGCAAGAATAGATCTTAGTTGGGCTGAGATTTGTTCGGCCAAGTTTAGGCCCGGTCCGAGTATCCGCCGACGCCGTCGAAAAGTTGAATTTCGGCCGCCGTCGCGTCGCCTCCGCGGTGATTCGGTCTATGCTTTTGCCAAGTGAGTTTTACTCACTAATGCTTTCTTAGTTTGCTAATTATGCCTAAGGGTTGATTAGATTTAATTAAATGCAATTAGGTGGTTAGATTAGTTAGAACAATTAATTTAGTGACTTAATGATGCATGTTAGGTGGTTAGACCTAGCTATTAGCAAGTAGAAATGTTCGGTTATTTATTGAATGCATCTCGGGATTTTTCCCGACCCGTTTCGGGCTCCAATCAGGCAATACGGGCCTAAATTGGATTTTTATTATTTATTTATTTATTTTCGAAATTAATTATTTAATTATTTATTTTTCCGGAAATTCAACCGGGATGGCTGGTGACCGGAATTTCGTGCCGATTGTCGTGGTGCAGACCGTTTATTTATTTGAGCTCTACGTTGTGTGGAATTGAATTAATTGTGGAATTTTAGGAATTGTCCTAAATTGTTTGTTATTGAATATTTGATTGGTGCTTGGCCGAGCATGGGTATATAGCGCCAGTACGTTGATGGGCTATATAGTAGAGAGAATGATGAGAGATAACTGAGAATGTTATTGGCTGAGACTAATTAGGTACGATGTTATTGGACATACGTGGTTCGGTGATTGGAAGTATCACTGGCGAAAACGGCGCCTTAAAGAACGCACGTAAATGACTTATAGACAAACGTGGTTCGGTGATTAAGGAAATATCACCTTGGTGAAAACGACGCCTTAAAGAACTCACGGTGTTGTCTATAACCGATGTCACCTTGGCGAAAACGGCGCCCTAGAAAGGACACGTGGTTCGGTGATCGAGGATATCACTGGTGAAAACGGCGCCTTAAAGAACGCACGATGTCGGTGATCGGTATGTCATTGGCGAAAACGACGCCCGAGAAACACATGTGATTTGGTGAATGAGTACACCACTGAGAAATCATGGTATGAGTGGGAATGACCTAGAGAGGGTCTGATTGACATGTAATCGACTTAGTCGATTGATCAATGCTTGATCGTATGTCGTGAATTGTTTGAATATATGTGTTTAAACTGAAATTTCAGGTTGGAACTGAGGCCAAGGTAAGTTCTCTGACTTGTGCTGTGCATAGGCAACCTAGACGGTGTATTGGTTTACTAATCGGGTATTAGGGGGTAGAGCTTGCTGAGACGTGGTCTCATTGGTTATTGAATAACCATTTCAGGTGCAGACTTGGATTTTGAAGATCTCGAAAGTCCAGAGCAGTCTGCTGAAGGCTCCAGTCGAAGTGTAGAGGATGATGGAGAGGAGAACAGGAACCTGTAGTTCGTAGAACCCCACTCTTGTTTGTAGACCTTGTTTTTGAATTGGCTTAAGTTGAATTTGACTTAATAGTTCACCTTGTATATATAGGTGCACTGGTTTGCAATGTATATATGAGTGAACGTTTTAAAGGTTTGAAATTTAATCCTACTATGTTATCCCAATGTTTTATTGTCTGGGGATAATTTATATGCTTGCGCATGTGCTTAATATAAGAAAGGGTTGGCGATACGTCCTGGGGCGTCGCTATTAATCGACCAAGGTAAGGGATGTGTGCGTGCCTAAGGATCGGGGCGTGACAATATTTCTCTCTTGTTCCACATTATCCTAATTGTTTATGGTGTGCGACATCCCTAGGTTCATTACTAAGCTGGTAGTAAGACTTATACTAACATATTAGTATTCCCAAAAGAATTAATTGTTCCGATTAATCTTTGAGTCC
Organism: Eucalyptus brandiana; assembly: GCA_014182725.1. Lineage (NCBI taxonomy): Eukaryota > Viridiplantae > Streptophyta > Magnoliopsida > Myrtales > Myrtaceae > Eucalyptus > Eucalyptus brandiana. The sequence continues at coordinate 4,108,218 of CM024676.1, forward strand.
TACAAGCCATGATTAACATCTAGCAATATGTCATGGCTACCCAGATAGTGTGAATGCTTTAAGAACATAAAAAACCTGTGGTTTTGGCTACAGTGTAATTCAATCCCTCTGTCTTACTATGTACCGATCAAATAAAGACCATGGAATATTTGTCAAGTCACCAATTCGATCATATGCACAAATCTAATTGACATGCATTTTATTTGAGATATAAACAATTTATTCTCGGTTACAACCCTGGCCGAGGATTTCAATGCAGTGTCATAATTAGATTGCATAGGACATGATTATTATACCTTGCATATATATTCTTGATGTCTCATGAATAGGTCTAGTTGCAACTGATCTTATGGAATCATTCATAAATATAAAATAATTGGATAAATGAATGAATACGTCATTACCATTAATTAAATAATAATAATGATAATACAACTGAAATCCTTAATATGTACCTATTACGTAATAACTTTAGGGCATACATCCAACAATCTCCCACTTGCACTAAAGCCAACTTGTCCGGTACCTCAAACCCACTTTGACAATATGCCTTTCAAAAGAAGACTAAGGTAAGGCCTTAGTGAAGGGATCTGCCACATTTTCTGATGAGGCAATTTTCTACAAGGCGATATCACATCTCCCAACAATTTCTCTGATGAGATGGAAGCGTCTCTCAATGTGTTTGGACTTTTGATGAGACCTTAGTTCCTTAGCTTGAGCTATTGCCCCATTGTTGTCACAAAACAATGTACTCGATTGGTCAATTGAAGGAACAACTCCAAGTTCAAAGATAAACTTCTTCATCCAAGCGGGCTTCCTTTGCTGCTTCAAAAGCAGCTACATACTATGCCTCATTGGTGGAATCGGCAGTTATGCTTTGTTTGAAACTTTTTCAACTAACTACGCCACCATTGAATGTAAAGACAAACCCAGACGTAAACTTATAATCATTAGGATCCGATTGAAAATCGGAATCTATATAAGCTATAACTCTAAATTCTCCTTCTCCGTATATCAAGAATAAATCTTTAGTCCTTCGCAAATACTTAACAATATTCTTGACTACTATCCAATGCTCTTCTCCTAGATCAGACTGATATCTGCTAGTAATACTTACAACATGCACAATATCAGGTCTAATACATAGCATAGCATAAATTATGCTTCCAATAGTGGATGCATATGGTATCTTCGCCATCCGCTCTTTTTCTTCAAACGTGTTGGGACACATCTCTTTAGAAATACGAATCCCTTGCCTAAAAGGCAATAATCCTCTCTTGGAACATTGCATGTTAAAACATGTTAACATTTTGTCTCTGTACTTAGACTGTGAGAGGCCAATCAATCGTCTTGATCTATCTCTATATATATCTTGATACCTAAAATGTAGATTGCCTCTTCTAAATCTTTCATGGAGGATTTTGTGACAAGAATAGTTCTATCGATGATATCATTAGTACATCATTTCCAATCAAAAGTGTATAATCAACATACAAAACTAGAAATGCAATTGCACTCCCACTAATCTTCTTGTATACACAAGGTTCATCCGGATTTTTTATGAAGCCAAATGGTTTGACTACCTAATTAAAACGGATATTCCAACTTCTAGAGGCTTGTTTGAGTCCATAAATGGATCTCTTAAGCTTACACACCTTCCATTTTTCACTATTGGATTCAAAACCCTGTGATTATTCCATATAGATATCTTCATCAAGAAAACCATTTAGAAAAGCTGTTTTGATATCCATCTGGAATATCTCATAATTAAGGTGTGCAGCTACAACCAACATAATCCGAATAGATTTTTAGCATGGCCACAGGTGAGAAAGTTTCGTCATAAGCAATTTCTTTTTTCTGGCAATATCCTTTCACCACCAACCTTGCTTTGTAAGTTCCAATTTGACCTTCAGCATTCATCTTCCTCTTGAAGATCCATTTACAACCAATTGCTATAATACCATCAGGCAGGTCAATTAAGGTCCAAACTTCATTGGAATACATTGAATCCATTTCAGATTTCATGGCTTCTAGCCATTTACTAGAATCGATGTTCGACATCGCCTCCTCATAGGTTTTAGGATGACTAGGTTGATCACTATCATTCACAATGAATAATGGTTCAATATGATCAATCGAGTGTTTATAACAAGCAAGTGGGCAAGACGTTCTCGCACTTCTCCTAAGAGGTTGTGTATCAAAAGCTCCCACTAAATTAGAGATTGGTATCTGAACTTGATTGTTTGGTACTTCATTATTTTCTTCTTGTAAGACTATTTTCAGCCTAACACCACCTTCTTAGACGAACTGATTCTCCAAAAAAGAAGCGTGCTTACTTACCAAAATTCTTTGGTAATGAAAATAAAAATAATATCCAAGAGTTTCCTTTGGATATCCAATGAAGCGACCTTGTTCAGATCTTGCCTCCAAATTTTCCATTTTCAGTTTTTTCCATGAAAGCTAGACAACCCCAAATCTTAATATGATTAAGACTAGGTTTCCTACTATGCCATATCTCATAAGGTGTAGTTGGAACAAATTTGGATGGCACTCTGTTCAATATATATACAGCTGTCTCAAGGGCATATCCCCAAAGGGATATTGGCAAATCGATGTAACTCATCATAGATCGCACCATATCTAATAAAATACGATCTTTTCGTTCAGATGCACCATTATGTTCTGGAGTTCCAAGAGGTGTCCATTGTGATAAAATGTCATTCTCTTTAAAATAGTCCAGGAATTCAGTACTAAGGTATTCACCTCCTCGATCTGATTGAAGAGCCTTAATACATTTTTCTGTTTGTTTCTCAACTCCAGCCTTAAATTCCTTGAACTTTCAAAGGATTTAGATTTATACTTCATGAGGTATAAATAGCCATACCGTGACTGATAATCGGTGAAGGTAATGAAGTAATTATAACCACCTCTGGCAGTTTCATTAATTGGTCCACATACATCTGTACGTATTAATCCTAATATGTCAACAACCCACGCACTATGTCCCACAAAAGGCGTTTTGGTCATTTTTCTTATAAGACATCCCTTACAAGTCGAGTATGACTCAATTTGATGGATCAATATACCCATCATTACTCAACTTGTTAATTCTGTTTTCTCTAATATGACCTAATCAGAGATCCCAAACATACTTTTTATTTGGACCATCTCTAGGGCATTTATTAGTTATGGCATTTATATCAATTCTATTTTGCTTATTGATATTGGTAATCGCATTACCAGACATTGTAATGGTATAAAGATTATTGTTTAATAAGCTAGAACCAACACATCTTCTATTATGATAAATAGAACATATATCATCAGCAAAAGAAATTTCATAATTCTCTTTACCCAAACGAGTTATAGAGATGATGTTCCTAACATCATTCTTATAATGCAAACAGTTTTTTAAAACCAATACATGTCTAGAAGGCAAACATAAACGAAAAGTCCCTATAGCTAACGCATTAACTCTTGCTCCATTGGCAAATGTCAAAACAATCTCATTTCGCCCTAGCATCCTGCTTGTTTCCAGATTATGCAAAGACATACAAACATGTGAAGTTGCAGCAGAATCTAGAACCCATGAGCTGGATTCAGCACTAACCATAAGATTAGTTTTAATAAGCATAGACACCACACCTTCATAAGATTGGTCCATGGGCTTGACCTTCAAGCTCGCAAAGTATTTCTTACAATTCCTCCTCCAGTGCCCCTTGACACCAAAGTAATGACATTTCCCTTTATCAATCTTGGGTTTTGGTTGCACAATAGGTTTGATAGACCTCTTCAATTTCTTTTTTTTTTTTTAAATAGTCTTACCCTTGAAGAAGAAGCCTTAGCCATAGCCGCTACATTTGGTCTCGTGTTGTGCATTTCCTTCTCATAAACTACCAGTGTGCTATGTAACTTAGCGAGAGTTTTCTCTATCTTATGCATGTGGAAGTTTTGGACAAAACCAGATAAGGAATCAGGTAAAGATTGGAGGATCAAATCCACAGCTAACTCGTTGTCCATAACGAGATTCAGCATAGCCAATTCTTCAATGTGCTAGATCATTTTCAAAGCATGATCATTAACTGACAATCCTTCAGCCATCCTCATACGGATGATCGACCTAGATATCTCATATCTAGAGGTTCGACCATTCTCATCAAAATATTCCTTTAAGCGCAAAATGATCGACCTAGCATCTTCCATAGATTCATACTTCTTCTGTAATTCATTATTCATCAAAGCAAGCATATATGACCTAACTTTTAAGTCATTGTCACGCCACTTATCATAAGTGACATGCTCCTCTTGAGCCCCACCCTTAGGAAAGGAGGTTGGCATCTTTTCATCAAGCACATACCCAATTTTTTTTTTTTTTTAATTGAGAACAATTCTCAAATTCCTCACCCAGTCAGTGAAATTGGGTCCAGCCAAACAATTCTTGTCAAGTATAGAAGCGAGTGGGTTGTGGTCACCATTTTCAGAATAATAATATATCTGTTGCAAAAAATAAATTGTTAGCCGTTGTATCTTTCAAAATAACTATTTCATTTTGGCCTTTAAATAAAATAGATCCTCCCACTGAATTTATATTCGAATCCCATTTCCTTAAGATGGGAAGCAGTAATCTTTGTTGGGTAAAGATTACTAGTGGATTGGAGTCCCACTAGCCCAAAGCCCACCTCACCTAGCAGTTATTGGTGTTCTATGAACTTAGTGAGTGAACCAACTTGTTCAACGCATTATATGCAAATCCCAATCATAACTTTGGCCTCTAGACCATGAAAACCTTACCTAACAATTATTGGCATCATTATCATAGTTAAGTCTAGCCCATTGCCTCATGTAAGTATTGAAAGCACAAACGATTCCCTCACCTGACAGTTATTAGAAATCATTTGGCTCCAACCCTATAGCATCACATGCATAATGAAGTCTAATATTAAGAATGATAATTAACCCCTATGTATCCATAATTGGTCAATTAACCAATATAATATTGGATCAAACCACGATGATGGAAGGCCACGAATCCGAAACCCGTTTCGACTTAATATTATTAATAAGGAGATTTTGGTCGTTATTAACGGTCTCACTTTGCACATTAACCGGTTTAACATGTATGATAACATAAACACAATAAAATAAATAGATATCACATAAACATCTATCCTACATGGTGATCATGGAATGATGGTTCAATGGGTCTTGAGCCAAAGAGACCCATTTAGCCATTTTAACGTTTTAATAATAGGGACCTGCTATTGACTTCTTCTTCAATCTTTGAACTCTTCAAAGACTGGGCCCATAGAGCTCACCGGCTTAATGTCTCCTCCAATGGCTTCTCCTCTTTTGTAGCATTTACATCAAAAATTGAAATACTAAACTATACTAAAATTACATTTCATGAACAATTAAAATAAAATAAAAGGAAGGACACAGCCTCCATTTAATAATTACATCCCAAAAATAATACTTATAATCATCATACATTCATCCATACAACAATCATAATGATTAGGGATTTTTCCGTGATCACCACCCTTCCTTATGAGCCATAAATTCAAAATTTAAATCTCCGGAAGGCATAAATAAAATTTTGCATTTAATCAAATTTAAAGCCTAACGACACAAACCACGTCAAGAAATCAAAATCGATGAAACAAATTTCACGAGCATGATTCCGAACGGAAGTTGCGTTGTCAACTTTAAATTCATAATTGCGAATCATTCGCAAAATATAACATAAAGTATAACAAGTTACAAATTTTAGATTCAAAATTGATTCAGTTCTAATTTTTTCTTAGTTGATTAAATTTATCACATAAATTAATCAACTTCTATAGGCCACATAAGAGCAAGAGATTCTCTTAACAAAAAAATAAATTGGCCATTAGAACGCAAAAATATCTTTGAACCACAAATCAATTAAACGCACGAAAAACTCCTAAGTTTGGCTTTGATACCACTGTTGGGATTTCATAAATCATGTGTAGGTAAAATTAACATAAGAATGCAGCAGAAATAAAGATGACATATTTTATAGATGATTCTCCGAAGGCGTTGTTCGTGCATTGTAATCAAAAATCTGAATTCAAAAAGGGAGTTAAACGAATTACCTCTCGAAGCGCGCTTTATATAAATTGGTAAGATGTTCTACAGTTCAAGCCCCAAAAACATCGAACTTCTAGTTCAGACACACCAACAATGGACATCGAACGGAAGAGAGAATTTTCGGATAATCACCACTATGATCGTGCTAGCAATCTCGTGGAGACAATTCGCCGTATCCTTGATGTTTTAGTCATGGCCCGAACGAAAAAAAAATCCTTTTCTTTCTTGTGTCTCGAAGACACAAGAACACGCACACACTATGCTCTCTATTTTCAACAACCAGCACACACTTTGCTCTCTATATCCATGCTTCGTGCACATGCACGAAGCATGAATATATGTGATGAGTTCATAGTTAGATTGAATCTTTAAATCGTTCCTAGTCAATGGATTATTAAGTGGATATTTATAATCTTGTTGAGACCAGTTTGTTCTTAACTTTATCATTAAATTAAGTATTAGATACTTAAGGGAATGATTTGTCACATGTCAAGGAGTGGTGTGTGCTGGTTGCTGAAAATAGAGAGCAAAGTGCGTGCATGTTCTTGTGTCTTCGAGACGCAAGAAAGAAAAGGATTTTCTCTCGTTCAAGCCATGACTAAAACATCAAGAATACGGTCGATTGTCTCGAGATTGCTAGCACGATCATAGTGGTGATTATCCGAAAGTTCTCTCTTCCATTTGATGTCCATTGTTGGTCTGTTTGAACTAGAGTTCTGACGTTTGTGGGGCTCAAACTATAGAACATCCTAACCAATTTGTATAAAACGCGCTTCGAGAGGTAATTCGTTTAACTCTCTTTTTATATTTAGATTTTTTATTAAAACGCACGAACAACGCCTTCGAAGAATCATATATAAAATATATCATCTTTATTTCCACTATGTTCTTATGTTAATTCTACCTATACATGATTCATGAAATCCCAACAGATGACACCTACCAGTCCCTGCAGCCAAGCTTGACGCCACCAAATCGTGCTCCACACTATCGTGAGGTTCTAGCCCGATCGAATCCTTGTTGCTGCACTTCCCTTGCGTTTTGCAGGTTTCTAAAGCGATTCTGAAGCTTCCTCGTTGTTCATCAAGACAAGAGCAGCCACGTCTTCATTCTATTAACGAGATCAGTTCGCGAATTCGTGAATCAGACCATTGAGAATCACCATCTAGCGCCGATTGCTTGTTGACCACGTCGAGGCCTGATCGTGATTGGTGAGTCGTTGTCCATAGATCCAAATTTGATTTTTGAATATTTTGTTTCCTTATTTAACATATAGTTAATGCATATAATTGAATTTCCATATGTATAATTCTATTAAAATATCAAGTAGCCTTTTAAATTAGGGATTATTCCCTAGTTTTACAATGTGTCATAATGGTCAATCCGATTTTACGCTTGAGATACAGTAGATATGATTCGCGATTTCATGAAAAATTGTCCAATCCAATCTCATGCTCGAGATATGATTCGTTAATTTATTTAAGAAATTAAATGGATATGGAAAATATCTTGAGTGATTTAACATCATGTTTGATGTCGATATGGTTTCTTTCTACCTTCATTTGATTTGAATTGATTTTGCTTCCATAAGAGAAAACCCAAAAAAATATTAGAATTTGATTTGATTCTTATTGATAATGATGCTAATTTTGGACTAAATTGCTTATGTTAAATTAGGTATTTTATTTGTTCCGAATTTTACGAATATGATTCATGATTTTATGAAAAATTGTTCAATCCGACCTCATACTCAAGATATGACTCGTTCATTAATGTCAAAAATTAAATGGATATGGGAAATATCTTGCGTGATTTGACATCATGTTTGATTTGGATATGGTTTCTTTCTACCTTTATTTGATTTGAATTGTTTTTGCTTCCATAAAAGAAAACTAAAAAAAAAAAATTAGAATTTGATTTGATTCTTATTGATAAGGGCTAATACCCCGAAAAACCCTAAACCGATACACCTGTGACAAATTTACCAAAAACTACTTTTTTTTTTTACCATAAAAACCTCCAAACTGGTACACCTGTGACAAATTTACCCCGACTGACCATAAAAAACCCTAAAGTGGTACATTTATGACAAATTTACCCCAAACTAATTTATTCGACCACAAAAAACTTCAAACTGGTAAATTTGTGACAATTATACCCTGCAGTAAATTGGATTAATACTACAAAAGAATCACAAAAATTGTAAACTGTGACAAATAGAGTGTAAAATCCCAAATCGGTATACCAATTAACTGTCACGTGTCATTTGACTTAATTAAAATTTAACGAAAACTAATAGAGGGTAAATTTGTCACAAATATATCAGTTTTTGGTAAATTTGTCAAAAGTGTACCAGTTTGGGGTAAATTTGTCACATGTGTACCAGTTTGGGATTTTTGGGGGTATTAACCCTATTGATAATGATGCTAATTTTGGACTAAATTGCTTATGTTAAATTAGGTATTTTATTTATTCCGAATTTTACGAATATGATTCGCGATTTTATGAAAAATTATTCAATCCGACCTCATACTCGAGATATGACTCGTTAATTAATTTCAAAAATTAAATGGATATGGAAAATATCTTGCGTGATTTGACATCATGTTTGATGTGGATATGGTATCTTTCTACCTTTATTTGATTTGAATTGTTTTTGCTTCCATAAGAAAACTCAAAAAAAAAATTAGAATTTGATTCGATTCTTATTGATAATGATGCTAATTTTGGACTAAATTGCATATGTTAAATTAGGTATTTTATTTATTCCGAATTTTTTGAATAAAATTCAAAAACAAATACTTTACCTTGAGATGATTAGGAAATTATTTTCCAAAATGTGTATTTTTCACAAGACAAATGGACCCTTAGTTAAAGTCCAAATCAATTTCACTTGAGGTGATTAGACTTAGGCTTTATTTGTTTAAAATTGTTTTTGTTCCCCGGAAAAAAAAAATTATTCTTTTGCTCCAAGGGACAAAAAAAGAACAGAAATGTGTTTGGTAAAACTTTTATTCCTAGGAACAAAAATTCTATTTTTTTGTTCTCGAAAACAGATTTGGAACGAGAATTAAGAAGTAGAAAAAAGTTGCTTCTTGTTACCAAAAACAATTCCGAGAAACAATTTTTCTCTCTCCTCTTTTTTTCTTCTCTTTCTTTGTTTCTTCTTCTTCTTCCTTTTAGCCGGTCGCCGACCTTGGCCATGGTCGGCACCGACGACTGGCTAGATGAGGGCCGGCGACCTCGCCGGTCCTTGAAAATGGTGAGCTTGGCCTTGCTAGGCCAAGGTGAGGCCAACCTCGCACCGGGCGGCGCAAGGCTCGCTTGGCCACCGAGGCCACTAGCAAGGCTCGGCCTTGCCCGGATCCGGCGAGGCCGAGCCTTGCGATGGCTTGGCGAGGCTCGGCCCTCGCGATGGCTCAGCGAGGCTTCGGCGAGCTCGCCGAAGCATGCCCAATCGGTTGCCGGCCGCCGCCATGGTCGGTGACCGGCCACAAAGAGAAAGAAGGAAAAATAAAAAAAAAAAAAGAAAGAAGAAAAGAAGAAGAAAAAAGGAAAATATAATAAAAATATTGAGAAATTAAAAGAAACAATAAAATTATATAAGTTTACCAAACACATTTATATTCTTGGAATAGAAATTTTTTGCGATTACCAAAGATATTCTTATACTCAAAAATTGTTCCCGAGGAATGAAAGCAAAAAAAAAAAAAAAAAAAAAAAATTATTTTTGTTGAAAAATTATTTCCCGGAATGTAAACGTGATCAAACGCGCCCTTAGATACATTCTGTAAACTTGATCCCAATGGATCAATGCAATGAGTTTTTTCTTTCTTTCTTTCTTTCTTTCTTTGCAAGTGATGTACTTTAAGTATGAAATTTACCTATTTAAGTTGCCGATGGGATTCATATTTAGAATAATGTAAGTAAGTACCTTGATATTCATCAAATGAAGGTAAAAAGTGTTATATCAAGCAAGAAATACCTAGTGGAAATTAATTCCAGGTTGCGGAACCCGGTTGCGGAATTTCTAAAATGGATTCATGTATAATTAAAGATTTGGAATGCTTGATCCTGAATCTATTTGACAATTTCCCAATAAGTAGAATAACTAATCTTACTGATTTGTATTCTGATTTTTTATTTTTTGCAAGGGGATGTGTAATTAATGTCCAAACCAAATCAATTCAAGAAGTGCAATATGCTCCGAATGATGGGTGAATCTCAAATTCCCCTCATGTTTTCTACCTATTACCTTGATTAACTATTAAATGCTTTAGATCAGTCAATTTCTTCTACTCTTCTTCTACTATAAATTTTATTTGCTCAGAATGTTACTGTTGACCGACGGAAATATGCCCATGAACGGGATGAATAACCTCTATTTTTACAGCTTAATCTGGATTATATATATTTTTATGCATGTGTTTTTGGTACGCTAATGATGGAAAACTACGCCTCTGTGTACTAAGCAGGAATGAAGGACCTCCACCAAGAACGTTTCACCAAAAAGTGTTGTTCGAAGTTCTGGCAAAGAAGCTTCCTCCAAATAGCATTCGATTCTCTCCCAACATTACTTCCGTCGAGACCCAAGCAGAACAAGGCTCACCCATCTGTATTGTCAAGCTCAATGATGGGAGCACCATAAAGTCTAAGGTCCCTACGGTTCTCCCACACCTAGCTTTCGAAGCGAAATAAGTCGTGGTAACTTACCGGCTTTGATTTATCCGCACCGTGATTATTGTACATGTAGGTTGTTATAGGATGCGATGGTATGAACTCTACCGTGGCCCGTTAGCTAGGACTCCACCCGTCAGTTTATTCCGGCTAGTCGGCAGCACGTGGGTTGTTTGTGTTCCTGAAGGGCTACGGATTTGATCTTGGCATGGTTCAACTATTTGTTGATGTGGGTAGGAGGACAGGTTTTGTTACACTCGGTGATAGGAAGTGTACTGGTTTTACGCGGTGACATGTCCTCCGAAAGATACCATATACAGATCTAATCTGTATATTTTGTCCTCTGTTCATTTTAGATTTTTGTTTTTTTTTTTTTTTTTTTTTTTTTTAAAGATAGTGAGTGAGTCGCTTTTTCCTTGATGTACCATCTGGAAAAGTAGCCAGATTGCTTTTAGGGGAAAAAAGAAATAATTATGCAGAATTAATCTTATAAATTGCAAGATGACTGTTTTATATAATTAACGTCCGCTACTTGAAACGACTCTTTTCAAATATTTTCCAATCAATATATGCAAATTTCATTTAGATTCTTCATACTTTCACTGGACTATCAAACTACTTTAATAATATAGCTCACTAATCTTGCTCGATACCTAACGTTTCAATTCGTCAACCTATAGAAGGGAAAGTAGATCCAAAAATGACGCTAAGATAAGTGAGCGAGCATTTGACGAAGGACTTCCTGCCGGCATACCTTGATGTCCTCAAACACTTTGATCTTTCGAGTTTGAAATGGGCCCCGCTGAAGTTCTGCTATCCTTGGGACGCCGTGTTCGGAAAGCTAGCCCAATCAAACATCACAGTGGCCGGAGACGCTATGCACCCAATGACCACCGACTTGGGCCACGGCAGATGTTCAGCGCTCGAGGATGCGGTGGAAATGGGTCTGCACTTTGGGGACTTGATTTCCAAGCACAGCGAACTCGTGACCAGAGAAATCGGATTTTCTATAGACAGGTGTGTAAAGGAGAGGAGGCTGAGAGTGACAGCGTTGATAGCAGCCTCATACTTCTCAGGTTGGCTTCAAACGGATGGGTCCAGTCGATTGAAAATTCTAAAGAGATGTTGTGTTCTATAAGCTTCTGTTCACTGTAATATTCAGCCTGACACGATATGATTGTGGGAAGCTTCCTAGTCTCTCCTTCATGCCTCGGAAAGCTCCATCTGAATGGCAAGTTGCAGCTGATTAATGGTCTTCCATGTTGTTTTGGATTAACGGTGGAGCTTGTTGCAAAATTGAGGAGGACAAGTTAGCAGAGTCCAAATTTAATTGGAGATTTGGCTCAAATCAATAAAGAAGGAAATAACAATTATATTTGTCTTTCCAATGGATATTCATGTTTATCCCCAAAGATGTATTCTATGTTATTTAAAGATGATGAAATCCCCCCAGGTGATATGAAGAATTGGAGGTTGTCCCATCGTGGTTGTGGGCTTCCAAGGGTCATCTCTTTGGTCAACTAAACCATGTAAAATCCTTTTCTCCTTCTTCATTTGTCAATAATTACAAGGAGAACATGGTATCATAGCTAAATTTGAGCATGGTGCCAGTGCTTTTAAGGTTGCTATTTGTCGCTTCATCCTACTTTTGATTTAGATAAGCTCTTGATAATCTCCTTTCTTCTTGTTATAATGATTAGTTCTTCAGTCACTGCTCAAATGAGAAGAGTAATAGACAAACATCCTTTTTTTAAATGAAAGAAATAGATGTGCCACCATTGGTGACTTATGGTATGCCCGTGCATGTGATGGGTGCATATCGAAATTTGCAAGACCGAGAGTCTGGCCTCACCCTTCCTCGTTATGTCTATACTGTTTGAATAGATGATAGATGCCCCAACTTATTTCCTATGCGTTTTGTATCCGTGTACTTCAATCTGGGAGAGTAATTTTATGGCCACATCCGATTCTAAGGTGCTAGGTGTGGAAGTAGGAGGTATGTTGTAGTCAGGGCGCCAAGTGGTACATGGGGAAAACTACCGAATAGAGGAGTTAGGCACATTTTTAACATTTCCTAGATATTTAGATATTTCTGGTCATCTTGATTTGTATTTTGTCATGTTAGTAATTATCAAGATATTGTTTTCCGCATATAATTATGCAAAGGATAAATGAAATGGAAGGAAATGCCTTTGCAGAATAGGGACGTACGCACAAAGCAACGGGAATAGAAAGCATGCGTCGACCAAGGCTGGCGGTCGCCCGGGGGGGCAAGCCGGCATAGCAAGCTAATGGTGGCAAAGGCCTTGCGCGCCTACAGGGTAGCTATAGAGGGGGGGGAGAAATCACGGGGGGTCGGCGTAAGAGAGAAGGTTGAAAGTTTACCTCGGTTAAGCATTGCTCGGCTGTCCTCGACACAAATCAACATGTCCTAGTTGGCACGACCGAGCCCGCGGCCCCCCCTTCTTCTATAGCGTTCATTTTCAGTGATTTGATTTTTGGGCTTGATCCGCCATTATCCCAAGGATTCCGTGTTTGGTGACACTGAGACGGCCGCCTATATATTGATCCGCTTCAAGATCGCCTCCCGACCATTGCCACCCAAGCCAAGTAGGGTCCCCGTGGTCGTGTGCCCAGCGCTACGTTTTCCCCCCTTTTCGCCCTGTTTTGTTCTTTTTCCAGACCCGCCGGGCTGGAGCTCGCAGCCATCCGACTCACATGATTTCCAGCCCCGTGGGTCCTATTTTCTGTTTTCATCAGTCATCGCTTGTCGTCCATCGAGAACCCCAGCGCGGATTGGAGTCCCGTTTTAGTCAGAAACTCCACGGCCAGTGTTGCACATCACGTGTTTGCGAAAATGCCTTAGTTAGATTTGTGACTTTGTGTCTGATTTTGGTTGGCTCCTGGAATGCTGGTTATTATCATGGCTTCCTTTGTTTAGGCCATGGTAGGTTCATGGTGGGGTGATGTTTGCGGGGCGGCGGAAGTTGGCTTCACCGAAGACAACTCTGCGTTGCTTATTCACGGCAGCGTAGGTCGGCGTTGCCCATGGTGCTTATTTCAACAAATGGAGGAGCCGGGTCTCTCACGATTTTGAGTTCAACTTGGGTTAGTTGGGTCATCAGACTTTGCGGCTGGTCGTGACCGCGCCACTCGTTCACAGCCGCACTGCCCGTTCAACGCCAATTGAGGGCTCTAGTCTGTCACAGTCGCTCTGGGGGGGGTGGTGGTGATTGGGGTTGTGGTTATATTTAATATGCCGGACTAGGGTCAATCGCTAAGTCCAGGCCAGCAGTGAACTTGAGCCGATGGGGGGTTTGGTCCGTATAGTTTAATCATGCTCAGAGCCTCCCAGCTTAAACCCATTAGCTCCAGTATATTTAGAATGTAGTTTTGATGGGCTTATCAGTTAACTAGCACCGATACCGACTCGCGATACAACGGACACGACACAACACTACATGCAAATACATTGTTTCTCAAAAAATAGAGAATTTCGAGATAAATTATATATTTAATAATATATTAGGATCAAGGACCGACCTAGTCTCTTAGAGAACCAGACCAGGACCGGCAGAATTAGACCGATTCAGGGCCAGTCCAGGGTTGACCGTGGACCGATGCTCACCCCTACTTCAGAAACCCCGCCCGATCAACTGTCACGGCAGCTAGGGATGCTATGCACCCGATGACTCCCAACTTGGGCCAGGGTGGATGTTCGGCGCTAGAGGATGCGGTGGCATTGGGTAGGCACCCGGGGGACTTGATTACCAAGGACGGCAAACTCGTGACCCAAGATGTCGGATTTGCTATAAAGAGGTATGCAAAGGAGAGGACACTGAGGGCGGCGACACTGATAACAGCAACTTACTTGTCGGGATGGGTGCAACAAGATGGGTCTAGTCGATTAACAAGGTTCCTAAGAGACGTTGTATTCTATGGGCTCCTCCTGGCTAGAGTAGTAAGGAGTATCACAGATTATGATTGTGGGAAGCTTCCTAGCGTCTCCTCTTTTCCTTCACGTGAATTCGAAAGCTCCACCTAATTACGGAGTTACAAATGGGTCTTGGTCTTCTATTTTGTTTAATAATCGGTGATGAAGTTTATTTCAATGCATAACATAAAAGTTGATTGTATTGTTTGTCTCACGGTTGCCCTTGTTTTTCTTTTTTTTCTTTCTAATTCTTATGAATCTTTTCACTCGATGATCAGCTACATCATGAGAATTTGATTTGGGCCAGATCTTTTTAAGTTTGGCTAAGGTCCAAGACACGAAACACGACAATATGTACAACCTATCCCTACATGGTTACGTAAACTAATCAAAAAGCACCTCGGGTAATTTTTGTCTCGCCATCGCTCATTCGCAGTGGCCGTCACTCGCTCATCATCGCAGATCGTTGCCAGAACATATAGGCAGCAAAGAACCGTGAAGTTAGAGTAGTGAATCTCAACGAAAAACTTCAGTAACACAGTCTACTTTAACCAGTACCGACAACTTTTTAGCTTCCATCATACATCGGTACATATCTAATTTCAACGACAACAAGGGGTTTTCCATATCCGTGGACTAGAAGCAATTCACCGAACAATTTGTGTAAATGAAAAGAAATGAGTCCAGTCACGAAATCAAAGTTGTTTCTTGTCTAAAATCAACATCTAAACTACGATGTCATCACAAATCATCAAAGAACAACTCGGATCTTCAATGATTCATCCATGAGTTACATGAACACACTCGGTTTTTACCTCTCCAAAATAGGGTAGAAAAGAGGAAATGTCCGTACATGCCTTACCAGCAACTTCATGACTGCAACGAGCATATTAGTTAGTGACTGGACCCGTCACAATCGTCTACAGACAGGTCAAGACCGACAGATAAGTTTTGGATGAGGTTTACTCTCTTCAGATCTCCTCGGCCAAAGAGTAGAGCAGTTCAGAGCAATCTCCAGTGCTCTTATGGAGGTGAAGCCGGCAGTGAGTGATCACGAATGACGATGTGTGGTGCCGGAAACGATGGGAATCCAAATTCTCGAGAAAACTTCAATTGAACAAACCGAATTAAGATTTCAATTTTAGGTTGAATGGTCGTTAAAGTTTCAAATTAGGGAATTTCTTTCAATTTGCAATTTAGGGTTTATAGTTTGGGGCAAATGTTGTAGATGACGTCGTCTAAGGCCCTATATGCTGACTGGACACAATGGTGAGCCACGTCGGATTCATGGCGACCTAGATGGAAATCATCACTTAAGTGATCCGAAAAAAAATTATTGGTATTAAAGTGAGTATTACAAAACTTTGGATACTTTTAGTGTTCATTTATCAAATTTTATGACTTTATCACACTTTTTTTAACAAGTTTATGACTTTATTGCACTTTTTAAATGATTTGAGACTCTATTATACATTCGTAATTTTTCTTTTTTTTTTATAATTTTCAATGCACTTATCAGTATTTTTTTTAATAAAAAGTCCAATTTGGATGACCGGTGGATTTTGACTTCTCTCTTCCTCCGCGCTCTACCCCCCCCACCCCACCCCCCAACGCCCCGAGTGGCTTCACTTTTCATCGTCTTCTCATCATCATCATTGATTCATTTATTTGCTGAATCAAATAGAAAATCAACAAGGCCACGCTCATCGGAGCGATGTTGATGTATCCATCACCTTTGATTTTGTAGGAGCTCCTTCGAGCTACGCTAAAGCATCCAGCTTAGGCACAAAACCATCTGCTTTGGTCGACACTGTCACCACCTGTGGTGCTCTCAGTTGTAAAAAAGACTGTCGCTCCTCATACAGACTCAACATCCCCACCACCACCACCACCACCACCACCAATAGCCATCTTTATTTGATAATAGGAAATTCATATAGTAGGTGGATGAAATTCCTAAGAAACTATTTTCTGTAAGTTTCTATTAGGAAGAGCCCCTGGTGCTAGTAGGCATGATTGCGGCAAACTTTACTAATGCCTCCTCTTTGCCTTCTGCTACATTGAAACTTTGAACATGATACCATCCAGCTTTATCATTAGAATATGGTTGGGTCCCGTGATCAGTTCAACGTTGACAAAATTACACACTGGACGAGAACCAAGAGCAATGAATAACAGAAGCGGAAAAAAAATGATGAATTCAGTTCAGTCAGTATCAAACCGAACAGAACTGAAATAATTTGATTTCAAACTCTTGTTACGATTTAGCTCCAAATTCTCTCAAAACAATTTCAAACCTGTTAGGCTTTCCATCGAAACCGGGATGAAATGAACCTTGCTCACTCTTACTATCCAAATGTGCCCTTGTTTAAGGATGGCCAGGCCAAAATTTTCACTATGTAAGGGCAGTAAACGAGTTCGTCCATCAGTAAGTCAAACGGCCATGATCACCTCTAATTCAAGCTACTAATTATCAGCCAATTGAATGTTTTCGCTACTGCTCAGCACATCAATCTTCATTCTTAAGATTTATATTTCATGAGCATTTGCACATTAGCAAATCACATATGAAAGTACATAACACCATCAAAGTTCGGATAAATTTCTGGTTTCAGACTAGGAACTCGGTCAAAGAACTAAGTACGACACTAGATATCACATTTTGATGCAAGAAATTGTAACGACTTCATGTTTCTAGTAATCCAACTAAGCTTCATCTTTCTTGGAGGTCATCCATGCGTGCAAATAAAAAAAAGTAACGGCTTTTGGCCTTCATGTTGATTTAGTTCTCAAGAGACGTTACTACTTTTGCAACTCACAAGAGAAGTGAAAAATTCTCGAGACCACTGATCAGATTCAGCCTAAGCTCTCTTGGTGCTGCTTTTTTCCTTTTTTCTTTTTTTGCCGATATCTTTCACAGTTCAGATTAACGAAGCTAAACTGCATCGCCTTCTTCAGTATATGTCACTGCATATTTCTGTGCTCCTTTTCTCTTATTTTATTTTATTTCATATTATATTTTATTTTTTCCCCTAGTCCAAAATTTGTATACAACTTCCATAGAAATCTGCAGGTTTAGTTTGTTTTTCCTTAGCTCAAGATTTGTAGGTTTGGTCAGAGGAGGAATCTTGATTTAGATATGCAGTGTATCCTCCCACGAATGTAATCTTGAAGTGTTAGCTTAAGAAGAAATGGGAGAAAAAGGGCGAAAATTGAGGTAAAAAAAAGAAGAAAAAGGACAGATATTTACGGTGAGCCTGAGACTGAAAAGGGATATGCTGCAGCTTGGGGCTCGTTGCTTGAGTAACCGCGGGTTGTGCTATCACAGTACGGCATAATAATCCATATACTGATCATCTTTCTAAGGTTGCATCTTGAGTAAATGGGCAAATCCAATCGGGTCGGCCCATTTGTGATAGAGAACATGTAGTATACTTTTTGTGATTGAAAACACTCCAGTAAAGTTGCTTTTAAACCTTACCAAAAAAAAGTTATCCTCTCGACATGCAGAGCTCTCCTCTACCGACAATGGTGGTTTTCATCTGTTGTTTTTAACAATTTGAACCCCTTCTCCTTTCTGTGATGCAATGGCGTTATCGCCCACATATTCTCCTTTCACTCACAGCGCTGACTCTTTCTTCCATGCTATTCAAGCTCTTCGGTAAATTCTCTTGTGGTCTCATCCCTGTGCAATCCAATTCTCTGAGTCGATGACTCTCTTTTTGTGTTCCTTCGCCAACACGGTTCCCTTTCACTCACTGCGATGACTTTTGTTCAATGGGCTCGTGCTCCTCCGTACTTTGTCTTGTGGAATCATCCCTGTGAAACCCAATCCTCTGCTGCGATGATTCTATTTTTGTGTTATCTGCTTCTACCCCTAGGTTAATGGGAACTTCCCAATTGTCTCTGCCATCAATTCGGTTGCCTCTTTCTCTTTCACATGAAACTATGCTCTTTACCTGTATGCCAAATTTCCCAAAACATCTATCAGTTTAGTCGCCATCCTCTCCATCAAAATGTCAGTTATCATCTACTCTTTGCATGTCGACTTCATTCCTTACCTCCTCTGAATTCTCACTTGGGACATTAATCATGGACTATCACGACCACGAAGAGACATCATGCCTTGCTACCCTTTGCAACAGATTAGGCCGTTTATGGTCTAAGTAGGAAATTGACATTTGGGATGAGCCGCCATCCCTGGAAAAACTCGAAGAATGCCAAAGAATATTAGTCGGTAAGATTTTCTCAAATCCCTCTATCAATTTTCAAGCTTTCTAGAATACAATGAAGCGCGCTTGGCACATAGAACAAGTAGAAATCACTCAACATGAAATGGGTATCTATGTGGCTAAATTCAAAGTAGAAAGTGATAAACAGAGGGTCGAAGAGGGAGGTCCTTGGCGTTTCTCAAGTACTTTGGTGATCTTTCAATCTTGGAAGCCAAATACTCCACTCCACTGTTATGATTTCTCCAAATGTGCATCCTGGGTTCAAGTATTCGGCCTCCCCCTAGAGTGGTGCACAGATCAGATGTTAAGCAAAGCCATTAAACACATTGGGAGGATGCTGGAAGTGAAAGTTGAAACAAAGGAGGGAACAACATTAAAGTCGTGTTAGGGTTGAAATTAACTTAAGCGATCCCTTGAAAACATGGCAACTGATTCATATGGAAGGCAAAGTATTATGGCTAGATTTCCGCTATGAACGGCTTTCCCATTTTTTTTATTCATGTGGACGAATAGGGCATTACGCAATGTACTGTCAAAACATACCTTTTACTGAAGCAAAGATGGCAAGTAAGGAGAAGATGGCTTTCGGCCAATGGTTGTGTGCTGAAGTTAAGGAGAACAGCCCGTACTGGCGGACTTTCTACGAAGGCAGGCTTACCTTTGATGGATATGATGAAGTTATCCCAAAAACTCCTCCTTTTATGACATCTAAAGCACCTACTCTGCCCCCTCCCGAAGAAGTTGCTGAAAGGGAAGGTCGTCAAAAAGGAATAGAGAAAAGGAATGTAGTGACTACTGATTTGATCCCTCTCTCATAAAAAATGAAAGGTATCCAACATGCCCCTCTTGAAAAGGACTCAAGCATTTCTATCACAGCAATGGAAACAAGCTTTCCAATGCAACAAAATGTACCTCTTGTAGAAGCAATGGATGTTGTAGTTCAGAAGCATCATTCTATTGCTTTGCCCCATCCCATGATGGCTACTGCATAAGGTGCACTGATTCCTGTACCTGTTATGCACAAAGGGTATCGAGATAAAACAATAGCAGCTGTGAATACCAAGAGAGCAAAACTCTCTCATCTAGCTACTAAAACAGGGACAACAAAGAAAATCAAGAGGTACAACCCTTACGACTTGTGCTCTCACGGCTCTGAGTGTTTTGAAGACACTCAATTACTGGATACTCCTGTCCTAATGGCTGATGAAGTCAGGAACTAGGCTGAGGTGGCTTGCCCGAAAAAGCCATCGGTGGCAAAATGAAGCTCCTATGCTGGAACTGTCAGGGACTTGGCTCTCCCCTGATGGTTCAAGCCCTAAAGGCCTTAGTGGCCAAAGAGAAGCCGGATGTGATTTTTTTGATGGAAACAAAGAATAGAGAGCTAGTTCTTTCAAGAATTCAGCGAAGACTACAGTTTACTAACTCCCATATCATTAATCCAATAGGCATAGCTGGAGGTTTGGCCATGTTTTGGCATTCTCATATATCTCTACGGGTGGAAATAATTACTCAAGACTTTATTGATACCATATGTACAGAGACAGGGAGAGGAATCACTATGCGGCTGACCTGTGTACATGCACCATCCACTCTTCACTCACGCCAACCCTTATGGACAGCACTCCGACGAATCACATCCATCAACTCTTTACCTTGGGTTTGCGCGGGAGACTTCAATGAAATAACCTATCAATGGGAGAAAGTAGGTAAGAGACCCCCTGATTTTTCTCAAATGCAATCCTTTAGAGAAGTCCTACACAATTGTGCACTGATGGATATCGAAAACAAGGGATGCGCATTTACCTGGATGAATAACCGAGAGGGGGATGGCTTGGTTAAAGAGAGGTTGGACCGGGTTCTTTGCAACTGGAATTGGAGGGTCACTTTCTCTGAGGCTGAAGTCTTCACTTTACCAGCAGTGGGTTCAGACCACAGCCCTTTGGTGCTTAATACTGATGCAAGACTGCGCAACAATGGTAAGACCTTCAAGTTCGAAGCTTATTGGTTGCAGAATCAGGCTTGTTGGGACGTCATTGAAGCGGCTTGGTCTTCAGCTCGAGCTAAGGGCTATAACCTACCAAACACATTAAAACAGGTCAGTTGGGCTCTTTTGAAGTGGACTAGAGTCACTTTCTCTTAAGCAAATGAACAGATAGCAACTTTACAGCAGCAACTACAATCGTTAACAAATCAGACCCACAGCTCCTACGACAAACAGCTCGTCAGTCAGTTGAAAGGTAAGCTACACAACGCTTGGCAGCAAGAGGAACAGTACTGGGTGATGAGATCTAGGATCAATTGGCTCCGGTGGGGTGATAAAAATACTAAGTTCTTTCATGCTACTACTATTCAACGTAGAAACAGAAACAAAATCAGGATGCTGCTTGATGATAACTAAAGATGGGTTAGAGACGATCGACTCCTCAAGGAAATGACGATGGAATTCTTCTCTAAGCTCTGCAAATCAAAAGGCT
The DNA here is from genome assembly GCA_014182725.1 of Eucalyptus brandiana. Taxonomy (NCBI): domain Eukaryota; kingdom Viridiplantae; phylum Streptophyta; class Magnoliopsida; order Myrtales; family Myrtaceae; genus Eucalyptus; species Eucalyptus brandiana. The sequence continues at coordinate 4,129,646 of CM024676.1, forward strand.
ATCGTGATTATGGGCCGCTTCTTGATAAATGTGAGTGTGTCGTGACTAATGAAATGAATACGCAACTTATTTCAGCTGTTACCCGAGAGGAAGTTCAACTAGCTGCTTTCCAGCTGGGAAAAACTCAGGCCCCAGGTCCCGATGGTTTCAATGGTCTCTTTTACCAACATCACTGGGACATCTTAGAAGATGAAGTTTTTTCCTCAGTGCAGCAATTTTTTCAATCCAGCTTGATGCCCTCGGAACTAAACCAAACCATTATCACACTCATACCAAAAGCCCCTAACCCATAATGTCTAGATCAATACCGACCCATTAGTCTTTGTAATTATGCATACAAAATAATTTCCAAGGTGCTAGCCAACCGATTGAAACCTTTCCTTCCTGACATCATTTTTATGGAACAAAGTGCATTTGTAAGCGGCCGTCAAATACAGGACAATATCTTAATTGTGCAGGAGATTTTACATCAGCTCAAGATGAGAACTAGAAAGAGAAAATTTTAGGCTGTTGTCAAGATGGACATAAAAATCGAATTAAAATCAAAGATAGGTCAGCTCGACTGAGATGAATGACCAATCGTGGGTGACTCCACTAAATTGGAAAACTCTCGTCGACCGACACTAATTTGATTTTACTGTCATTTTGGTACCCTGTGTCCGTATTTGAACCCTCGAGATTTTCACGACCACTGATAATCGACAATGTGTCGAGTGGGTTAATTGTGGCTCGAAGAAAATCGACCACAGGTCATTTGTCCTAAAAAGTTTTGAAAACTACCTGGTAGCCTCGGTCATGCTAAAAGCGTCTCCAAGTGAAATTAACTGCCAATCTAAGTCTGATTTCAGAAATTGAAGATTCTGTCTTGTCACAATAAATTTTAGGAACGTCGACTCAGTCTCAGAAGATTTTTCTGACAACCGAGACTCTTTGGGAAAAAGTCAATTTAGGGTCGTTTCGTTCAGTTGAAGCCGGGGATTGTGAAATTGAGAAGCATGAGGGATTTTTGCATGAGGAAAATAATCAATTTGATAAGTAAGACATCAATTGATTTTTGAGAGCCATTTGAGATAAATTCAAGAGGGAAATTGGATGCATAAATGCAAGTGGGGACTGAGTATTCTAATCTAAAATTTCTTTTGGGAATCTATGAGCTTAATCAAAAGAAATTGAAATAAGAATTTTCTATTTGAGGAAATTCTTTTCTTTTGAATTTATTCTCATTTCTTTACCCCATTTGGCCAAACACCTTTTCCCCCACAAGCTCTCTCTTCTTTCTTTCTTTCTTTCTCTCTCTCTCTCTCTCCTTTTCCCCCTCGTGCGGATTATCCCCCACCGACTGCCCTCTTCCGTTTCTCACTTTGCTTCCTCCCTCACTTTTTACTTTTTGACTTTTCAACACTCTAGCTCTCTCTCTCTCTGTGGACTCCCTCACTCTCTCGACATCTCTCTTCCTCTCCTTCTCGGTTGGTTTGAACGAGCAGAAGCAGAAAGCAGAGACAGCAGCTTGCCGTCGCTGCTCCGCCCTGCCTCACGCCGCAAGTCGTCCTCGCCCACGCATCACCCACTCCGCCGCTCCATCGTTCGTCTCCGCCTCTCCCTCACCCATCTCAGCCGCCATCGACACCCTCTGTCTTCCCCTCCGTTTGCTGCTCGAGGTCCCAAATCTGGGAGGACACCGAAGTTGAAGCAGCAGCCGACGTCACTAGACCGGAGCTGCCGTTGTTGCCGATTGCCCGTCCTCGTGCGAGCACGCGTGCAGCCGTGCTTGGCCGCGCCTCTAACCGCCCCGCCGTGCGACCCCAACTCCCAACCGCCTCTGTTCAGCTCCGTTGTGGTCAACATAGGCCACGGTTCAGCCACCTCCAACCACTGTGCGCCGCCACCTCAACCCACCGAAGCTCCCTTCGCCCTCCACCGGCCTTGCTCCGCCATCTCAGCCCCGAATCCGCCCCATCCAGTAGCAAACAGAGAAGGCGGAAAATGGGTATGACAGTGGGGTTTTGGCCCGTTTTGGCCGTCTTCCTAAGCCCGAATGCTCGGCCCACTTTGAGGAAAGTCGATCCTCGCGTCGATGCCGTCGTTTTGAGTGAGTTTTACTCACTAATGCCTTCTTAGTTTGCTAATTATACTTAAAGGTTGATTAGATTTAATTAAGTGCAATTAGGTGGTTATATTAGAATGGATTAACGATTATTAGTTAATTACATTGCATATTAATTGTTTGGTTAGTGTACTTAGATAGGGAATTGCCTATAGTATTTAGTGGGTGCTTCTTGGGATTTTTTCTGACCCTTATCAGGTGTTAATTAGGCAATTCGGGCCTAAATGGAATTTTTAGGAATTAAATATTAATTTTTGAAATTAATTATTTAATTATTTATTTTCCGAAATTCAACTAGGATGGCCAGTGACCGGGATTTTATGCTGATAATCATGGTGCAGTCTGTTTATTTAATTGAGTTTTATATTGTGCTAAATTGAATTTATTGTATTTATTTATTTAATTTTCGAAATTAATTATTTAATTAATTATTTTCCGAAAATTCAACTGGGATGGCCAGTGACTAGAATTTGGTGCCGATTGTCATGGCGTAGTCTGTTTATTTAATTGAACTTTATTTTGTGCTAAATTGAATTATTGGTGAAATTGAGAATTATTCTTTAACTAAATAATCTTTGGTTATTAATTGAAAAATAACCGGGCATCGGTTGATAATGCCAAAAATATTTGAATGGACTGCAGAAAAAGTGAGAGTTATGGAAAGGAAACTATTATATTTTGGCTAAGACCAGCCATGTGCCCACGCATGAGATTTTATCGTATATCTTAATATGAAGAAATTAGGCCAAGACATTATTTGAATTGATAAATTTAAATGCGAGGCACAATGTCATTGGGCCGTGAGGGATTAATCGTGTGTTGGTTTATAGTTGAAGCAAGATGATTATTGGAAGTGGATGTGATGTGTGTTGTGTTAAGGGAAACCAATGGGTCATGAGCAAGTAAAGGACTAAGTACTACACGAGAGCGAGACTTCGTGTGGGTTAACTCCAGCACCTTATACCATCGCTTATTGTAGTCAAGGGCTAAGTGTTATGGCGACCTAAGCCGCATGGGAATTACCTCTAGCACCTTGCAATATCGTCATGCATAGTGAAGGGCTAAGTGCTACGTCTCGTGTGAGTTACCTCTAGTGCCTTATACTATTGCTTTTGTAGTGAAGGACTAAGTACTACACGATAGTGAGATTTCGTGTGAGCTACATCTAGCGCCTTATACTACTATTATTTGTGGGCAAGGACTAAGTACCGTACAATAATAAGACTTCATGTTGGGTCACCTCTAGCGCCTTGAGCCTATATTTGTGTGGGAATGTTGAATTGGAACGTTGAGATTAATTATCGAGTATAGATCGAATCACCGATATGATTTGATCCGTTTGTCATGAATTGATTGATTGAACTGAATTGGCCGGGGAGTGGTCATCGTTGACATGTAATCAACTAGGTCGATTGATCATTACTTTGATCTGATGTTGTGAATTGATTGATCGAATGTAAATGACCGTAAGTGGTCTTGTTGGCGTGTAATCGACTCGGTCGATTTGATCGATGCTTTGATCAGTGATGTGATTGCTTTGATGCCTATTTGATATGTGCTAATATGCAGGTGAAATCTGAGGCCAAGGTAAGTCCTCTAACTCATGTTGTGCATAAGCAGCCTTAAGGTGTATTAGTTTACTAATCGAGTCTTAAGGGGTAGAACTTGCTGAGACATGGTCTCAATGGTTATTGAATAACCATTTCAGGACCCTGATGAGGAGCCTGAGGAGGAAGAATCTGAAAAAGAGAACCCTCATGTGGAACCAGATGAGAAGGAAGATTTTGGAGAAGAAGATGACCATGAGGAGGATCCTGAGTATGACCCGGATGAGGATTGAGATCCCATCCTATTTTGTCAAACCTTGATTATATGTGGATAAGGGTTAGATCAGACCCCTGAGAATAGTATTACATTATATGCTATGAGGTGCTTGTATAAAAGAGTAGTTTTGAATTTCAGTATGAAAAATATAGCCCTACTTTTCCATCCCATTGCTTTATTGTCTAGGGATTTATAACTGCTTCCGCATATGCATATTAAAATGAAAAGGGTCGGCGATACGTCCTAGGATATCGCTTTCAAAATCGACCAAAGGTAAGGGATGTGCGCATGCCTGAGGATCGGGGCGTGACGCATCAAGCTCTCCATATGGGAAACCTTAAGAGTATCTAGCTAAACAGGTGGTGTCCAACTCTGACTCATTTGTTTTTTGCCGATGACCCTATATTCTTTCTAGATGGGTTAGTACAGGAATGCCAAGAACTAGCCAACATTCTAAATTAGTATTGTCTTGCTATGGGGCAGGCCATCAACTGGAATAAGTCGGGCATCTTCTTCAATAAAGACTGCCCTGACAGACTTAAGGATAACATAGCACAGGAAATCAGAATCCTAGTGCTAGCAAAAACCAGAAAATACCTTGGTATCCCGTCAAACTAGGGAAGATCTAAACGAGATATGTTTGCTTGGATACTTGGGAAAGTCAATGCCAAACTCGATGGTTGGAAATAAAGTCTCATTTCTAAGGGTGGTAAGGAGATTTTTATAAAAAGTGTTGTACAAGCAATCCCACAATACGCTATGTCAATTTTTAAAATCCCCGTTTCACTTTGCAAGTCCATTGAAAAGAAGACTGCACGTTTTTGGTGGCAAAATGATAGCCGAAGATCCGGAATCTATTGGAAAAATTGGGAAGTACTGAAGACCGAAAATGAATTGGGAGGACTCGGGTTTTGAGACCTTATGGCTTTCAATAAAGCCATGTTAGGTAAACAGGCCTAGCGACTAATACAACAACCTACTTCTTTATGGGGCAAACTTTTTAAAGGTCTGTATTTCCACTCTTAGGATTTCTTAACTGCCTCAAAAGGTACTCGATTTTCCTGGGGTTGGCAGAGCGTACTCGTTGGACGGGATTCCATTTTATCAACGATTCAATGGTCAGTCGGAGATGGAACTAGCATAAAGATTCGAGAGGACTGCTGGCTTCCTAAAGGTAAAATAGGAGGAATAGCTGCTACATAGGAACCTGAAAAAGTTGCTAATCTAATTGATACAGAACTAACCTATGGAATATGACTTTACTGGAACATCTCTTTAATGGTGAGACTATAGCAGAAATACTTAAGATCCCTATCAGACCTCATTATATGGCAGATAAGATCATTCAGCCGTGCACAGTTCAAGGTGCATTTACTGTGAAAGGTGCTTATAGTGTTATTCGGCAGATAGCATCTACTACTAACTTTAACAGAGCACCTTCATCATATCAACCACCATAGCACCTTTGGAAAAAAATTCTAGAAACTCTAGATTACTCCCAAATTAAACTTTTCCTTTGGTCTTTGTGCCAGAATGCCTTGCCCACTAAAGACAACCTATTTCGCCGGAAAATTGGTGCTGATCCTATCTGTACCCTCTGCTCAACAAAGCAACCAAAGACTTTGGAACATTTATTTTTGTTATGCCCATGGACCTCACAGGTTTGGTCTCACCCCCAAATTAGTGTTTCTATATTACCCGCAGATATTCATCGCATAGATGAGTGGATTGCCAATCTCTTTGGAAAAAGGTAGACCTTACCTAGTTTGGAGCTACTCACCACACTATTATGGCAGATTTGGAAGTCACGCAATCGATCCATTTTCTACCAACGGAGTCCCGGTCCTTTTCACGTTGTTGCTATAGCACTTGGCCAAGTTCGTACGGCTGATATAGTCTTTGTTCCTGTCCATGGGGTCGGTTCAACTCGAAGACATCCAAATCTCGGCACATCGTGGAGGCCCCCAGATCCAGGAGTCTTGAAGATTAATATCGATGGGGCTTTTTAGCCAGGAAGCACCAATGGATCAGTCACCTATCTTTGTCGTCATCAAACCGGTACTCTGATTGAAGGATTCACGAAAACAGTACCTACGTCTCCGGCATTGCAGGTGGAGGTTCAGGCTCTGAGTATCACCCTACATCACTTGATAAACGCCAACAAGAATACAGATCCTCTTATAATCGAGTCCGGCTGTCTTGCGCTGGTTGAAGTGGTGCGAGATCTTGAAGCGTCACCATGGGAGGTCAAACCCCTGATCGTCGCAGCTGCTGCTCTACTCTCTCATCTCACTCGTTCTTGTGTTAGGTTTTGCCGAAGAGACGCTAACTCTACTGCAGATTGGGATGGCTCCTTGCCGTCTACTTAGGCTTTTTTACCCCTATTCCCTTGTTAGACATTCTAGCTCTCGATGCCTTTCAAGCGGGGTGTAATTTTCGTTTCAGCTAATGCAACGTTTATTTTCGACCAAAAAAAAAAAAAAAAAAAAAAAACACTCCAGTATACAAGAAAACACTCCCGTCCTTTCCCCTCCTTGGACTTTTCCAGAAGTGTATTTTTTATGTTTAGAAGGGCTTGAGATAAAAAAAAAAAAAAAAACAAAACTCATCTAGCACCTCGTTTCAGCCAAAACAAAAAGTGACATATCAGGGGCATACGAAATCAACTTAACTACCCCTGCAACATATTTTCTGCACCCCTGTGCCTTATGTTTCTACATTATGAACACCGTTACAATGGTTGAGAATGAATAGTTCTAGTCTAGATGGAATCCATGAAGTGAATATGACATGACAGATTAAACAGAATCCCATCGAACCATATCACATTTAGAGTCCCACTTATAGTCAACGCAATTCAAACATCAAAGACATGATTAACTATAACATTGCAAATTCAAGAATGCAGCACGTACCAACGAGTAACAACACATTCAGTCATCAAATCCATTTCAGATGTGGTCTTAGCTAGCCTAAAGTCTCCAATTTTAAGGTCACAATTCGCATTCAGAAACAAGTTGCTTGGCTTCAGATCGACACAGGACTCACATCGACAATCTGGGATCACCGCTTAAAGACAGAAAAAAAAAAAAAAACAACACATTGAGATTATATCGGCACCAAGTTTTAAACAAGCAAGCATGAAGATGATGAAGTAATTGATCAGGACATAAGGATCATCAATGGTAAAACCTAACCAATATAAAGCATCCACTGATCTATCACGCCAGGACTTCATTGACACAAGCTTCACACAAGCATCAATATGAAATCACACCCCATTTCTCTTAGCGACTATTGCTAGTATAAACAGGGGATCAACTGCCGTTGAAGAAGTTGTACCAACCTTGAATGAATCGATGAATGATCAAAGACCGTATCAACACTATCTGAGCCCTAAACTCCAAGCTCCTTGACCGGCCGTTCCAGCAAGTCAAATCCAGTCAATAAGACAGAGTCGAGAGAAAATGTTTGAGGTCAGAGGATTGAACAAGAGAGAGAAATCAGGGGCCAAAACCCTAACGGATCAAGAGAGAGGGAAAGAGAACTCACCGATTTGGTGAGCTCGATTCGAAGAGATTCGGTTCTGGCAAGCCTCTGCACTTGAGAACTGAGAGTCGAGCGGGCAGAGAGCTCGCTGTCATGTTCGTCATTGTCGTCGCGGCCGATGTTGCCGATGTCACTAATCCTTGCCCCAAACCAAGAGAGAAATCTATCGAAAAACTCTCAAAAACACCGGAACTGAGAGTGATTGAGAGGGAGAGATCGGTTCTCTAGTTTCCGCCGGAGATTCGAGACCCCGTCAAGAGAGTGATCGAGAGGGAGAAACCGGTTCTCTCGTTTCCGTTGGAAATCTGAAAAATCTTCAAGAGAACACCTCCCATTCGGTGAAGAGAGAGACGCTGGTGTCATTGCTGTTGCTGTAACCGCCACCATCTTCGTCGATGTCACTGCGATCAAACAAACCAGAGAGAGAATCCGAGAGAGAGGGACGAAGGAAAGGGAAGCTCTATTCAGCGAGGGCATTTGCTGCGTGCTGGAGATTTCAAGAATCGAACAGAGCGAAGCCGGGAGATCGATGGAAAACCACTAGAGATGGAGGTGGAAGCTCCCTCCGGTAGACAGCGAGCGAGGCTAGGGCTTCAAGATCTGCCATGGAAGCTCCATCCAGCAATTAGAGAGAGAGAGAGAGAGAGAGAGAGAGAGAGAGAGAGAGAGTGAGTGAGTGATCGAGAGCGTCCGAGAGAAAGAGAGAGATTCCCCAGTCGAGAGAGAGTTCGTTTGGCCGTTTTTCCGAGAGAGCGGTAACCCTCAGGGAGAGAGAGAAAATCAATGTAAAGAGAGAGCCCCCCTTCTTTTCTTCATGAGCGCCCCTTTTATATTTTTTTTTCTCTTTTTCTTTTCTCTCTTTTTTTTTATGTCTTTTATATCATTCATCATCATTTTTTTTTTACCTTTTTGCTCTTTATCTTTTATTTTTTACGAAATGGATGATTAAAATGTCGACAAAAACTTTTAGGTGTCAACAATTGCCCCTCTTTGAGTGGGAGTTCGAAGAGGTTCCACTCAAATACAAAATCGATCCCTGTAATTTTTAGCAACCCCACTTCGGAAATAGAGGAAAGACAAAAGCAATGATTTTTTCCGAAAGACAAAAGCAATGATATTTGGTTAGGGACGTACCTGATACTTACCTTTGCTCATGAGGGTATCTGAACTCTTGTTGGGGTTTATTCACTCTGTCTCTGTTTCTCTCTCTCGTGGAATGGAATGACGACAATGAAATCACTAAATGAAAAAGGAATGATTTAAGGATAACCACTAACCTAAAGACAAGGTTAAAGGATCACCTAGAATTTGGAAGACAAGGTTTAAGGATAACCTAGAACTTGAAGACAAGGTTTAATGATCAACCCACAAACCCTATGGTTTAGACTGGGAGAAAGGTCTCACCATATATGAACGGATTTCGACTAAGAGAAAGGTCTCACCGTATACTAATGGGTTTCAACTGAAAGAAAGGTCTCACCATATACTAACGGGTTTCGATTGAAAGAAAGGTCTCACCGTATACTAACAGGTTTTGACTGAAAGAAAGGTCTCACCATATACTAACGGGTTTCGACTAATTGAAAGATCTCACCGTATACTAACGGGTTTCGACTGAGAGAAAGGTCTCACCGTATACTAATGGGTTTCGACTGAAAGAAAGGTCTCACCGTATACTAACGGGTTTCGACTGAGAGAAATATCTCACCGTATACTAACGGGTTTCGACTGAAACAAAGGTCTCATCGTATACTAATGGGTTTCGACTGAAAGAAAGGTCTCACCGTATACTAATGGATTTCGACTGAAAGAAAGGTCTCACCGTATACTAATGGGTTTCGACTGAAAGAAAGGTCTCACCGTATACTAACGGGTTTCGACTGAGAGAAATATCTCACCGTATACTAATGGGTTTCGACCGGGGAAAAGGGTCTTACCATATAATAATGGGCTTCAATTGGGAAAAATGGTCTTACTGTGTAATAACGGGCTTTGGCCGGGAAAAATGGTCTTACCGTGTGATAACGGGCTTTGACCGGGAAAAATGGTCTTACCGTGTAATAACGGGCTTTGACCGGGAAAAATGGTCTTACCGTGTAATAACGAGCTTTGATCGGGAAAAGGGACTTACCGTGTAATAATGGGCTTTGACCGGGAGAAGGGTCTTACCATGTTATAATGGGCTTTGACCGGGAAAAGGTTCTTACCATGTTATAACGGGCTTTGATCGGGAAAAGGGTCTTAGCATGTTATAACAGGCTTCGACAGAGAGAAAGGTCTTTTTGACCAGTTATGAGTTTCGAAATTGCTGGAGAACCAATCTTGCGCAATAACATTGATTGCCAAATTCTTTCAGAGAAGATTTTAACAAAATGAGATTTGATTAACCATCTAAGGGTTAAATCAAATATGCCAAGTGGAAATATCCTAATAAAAAGAGGTCTTTCACACTAGCTCTCAAAAAGGGCTTTTGTTCCCAACCATTGTTATGGGAAAACTGTTTAAATCTCACTGGAGAAGTCTCACTCAACCTATGTCTAAGGTTTTCGGAAATGTTCATAGTGAATACAATCCATTGATCAAAAGGTCTTTTGAAAGGACCGCAATGATGGCTTGGTCATGGGCTTACACAAAGGGTATGCACTTTGAGGCCAAGAAGTGAATATTCAATCAATATCTTCGTCAGGTTTACAAGTCAAGAACCTTGAAGATAAGATAAGATAGGATTGCTTCTACTCCTTCTAGCAGTAGCTCCTACGTGATATTCTCATTTCAACTCGAACCATCCCAATTGGAAGAGACTTCGAATAAGGGTTGTAATGTTGGTTCGGGTGAGGCTTAAAAAGGCTTGAAAATTTTTCAAATATCAAAGGGTTAAAAAGTGAGTGATTATCTTGGCATCATTACCATCACACGACTTCTCAAAATTTTGACTCTTGAAATTTAACCTGTCTCGAGAGTCCTTTTGGTAATTTGTCTTGAGACATGAGAGCTTTGCTCTTTGTTCTAATGATATTGCCTGCAATACATGTTTTCTCTTGCAAGACATTTCTTTTGTTTTTCAACGAATGATTTTTTGCATGATCATGGATTTCGCTCTTTTTTGCATTCTTACTTTTCTTTGCATCTTTTTTTCATGGGCATTGGCCTTGCTTTTACCAGGCACACTACTTTTTCATGCCCCCTAGTTTTCATTCTCTTTTGAGTATCTAGGACTCTCGAGTGACATTAACAAACATGACCAATATTCTCAATTTTGTTGGTAAATCATGTGTCTTGCCCCAATGTGGGGGGATAATCATTACCTAGGGTTATGAAAGAATTGTATAAGGCTCAAATTGGCTAAGCAAGGGATAATTGTGTTTGTGGTAGTGAAGGAAATGCTCTTCGTCACTTCGGGATGCTTCGAGTTTCGATAAGAAATCACCTGAAGTTAGCACAAGAAGATTGATACAAGTGAAAGCAATAAAATCTTTCTTAATGTTTTGCTCCATAATTTTCAATCAAGACCCCCTATTTTGCCCCAATGTGGGGTTGTTATTGACAGGATTATTTTGAAATGCTCCCTATTTAGCTCAAAGTGGCTTGCAAGGGATATCAATAATGTTTAGGATTGAGAAATAAAAATGCCTTTATCATTTCAAATCATGTCTTCACTGTGAATGAATCATATGCCCTAAGACATCGTTCTTTCCACTCAATTCTCTCAAAGAGTGTATAAGGATGTGTTCGGTAAATAAGTTGCCTCTCATCATTTTAGGCACTACCACCTGGCATATTTAACAATCCTTTTCGGGTTTTCCAAAACACATTTTAGTTAAATTCAGCTCCTTGGGAAATGAAAATGTAATGAAATTTTGTTTCGAAAGACATGCTTTCTTGACCTTATTAAGGAAACTTTTGGAAGTAAGGTTGGATAAAATTTGTAGACAAAACAGGCTTTACTTAGCACAATGGGTTCATTTCTAGAGTTCTAACTGTACTTCTAGAGTTCTAACCGACTCTAAATTTTAAATTGACTCTTTTGGCATTCTAAGGAACATGGTCACTTCTAAGTTCTAAAGAAGATGGGCAATTTTTGAAAATTTCACATTTTTGAGATGAACCTCTTGTGGACGGGTAGAATCTTCATCAGAGATCCTGCAAAATGAACAAACATGTAGATGCAATATGTATGCATGAAAATGCATCATGCAAACATCCTAAAATGGCTCAAATTCAATCCAAAAATGGCTCAAAGGCCTTTCACTTTATTCACAGATAATACTTCTTGACAGCATCAGCATTTGTAGGTCTTGGCAATTCTTGACCATCCATTTCTACAAGGATTAGTGCTCCACCAGGTAGCACTTTCTTTACAATATTCGGACCTTCGTAGTTTGGAGTAAACTTCCCACAAGGATCTGGAATGATAGGTAAGACCTTTCTCAAAACAAGATCGTTGATCTCGAAATGTCTTGGCCTAACCTTGCAGTTGAATGACCTAGCTACTCTCTTCTGATAGCTTTGTCCATGGCATAAGGCTTTTACCCACTTTTCATCAATCATATTAAGTTGTTCAAATCTTTGTTGAACCCATTCAGCTTTAGAGAGCTTGATTTAAGAAAGTACCCTTAGTGAAGGAATTTTCACTTCCACGGGTAATACAGCTTCCATCCCATAAACCAATGAGAACAATGTTGCCCTAGTCAAAGTACGAATTGAAGTTCGATAAGCAAACAAAGCATATGGTAATCGATCATGCCAATCACAATAATTTTTCATCGTTTTGGCTAAAATCTTCTTAATATTCTTTATTTGCCGCTTCCACAGCTCCATTCATTTGTGGGCGGTACGAAAAAGAATTCAAATGGCGAATGTGGAATTCTCCAAGTAATTCATCTATCACTTTATTGCTCAAGTTTGATCCATTATCTGTGATGATCGCTTCAGGAACTCCATATCGAGTGATGATATCACGACGGTTGAATTTTGCCACACTCTTTGCAATAACATGGGCATAAGAATTGGCTTCAATCAATTTGGTGAAGTAATCAATTGCTACTAAAATAAAATAGTGTCCATTCGACGCTTTAGGATTAATTGGTTCGATGATGTCAATGTCCCACATTGAAAAAGGCCAAGACTCGGACATTTGATGTAGCTCATTAGGAGGAGCATTGATTTTGTCTCCATAGACTTGGCATTGATGACAACACCTCACATGCTGAATACAATCGGCTTCCATGATCAACCAATAGTAACTGAGCCTCATGATTTTCCTAGTCAAGAGATGACCGTTCATATGAGGGCCACACTCTCTTTCATATATTTCTTTCAAGAGCCCAATTAATCCATTGGCATCCGCTTGAGAGAGACTTGCCCCAATCTTGGTTTCTTTAGGGTTATCTGAATCTCCTAAATTTACAGTGACTGGCTGTTCGGTGGTAGGAGGTTTGGATTCTTCATGTCTGAGCCATTCTTTTTCAATACCTCGAGAATCATCTTCTTCTCTGAGTTGGAATAATTGGGTTCGTCAAAATCTTTTGAATGCGAAACTGAGCCATGTAAATGACTATCGCGATGTGAAATGTCATTCTTGAGATGCAATTGAAAAATGGTTAGTACATATACATATAAATGAATGCAATGTATGTAAATGTCATGAAAACTTTGTTTTCAAATTCAAGTTGTATTTTTGAAAAATTTATTGGGAACTAGTCCTCATGTCATTCGACGTCTTCGTTTCACTAAAACATTTTGAAACTATAGATCGTGTGGAGGCTCAGGCCTCAAAGCATCATCATAGGACTGATTTGGGCCTCACGCATCTATTAACAAAACATGAATTTTATTGATATGCAAAAATTGCATTACAACGTATATCATCTTGGATCTAGAAAATTTATGATCCAGATTATTACAAGCACAAATGAATGAATGGAATTCCCTCGCAGGGGAGAAATGAATGAAATTCCCTTGCAGGGGAGGAATGAATAGAATTCCCTCACAGGGGAGAAATGAATGGAATACAACTAAAACTTAAATGCAAGAATTAGAAACATCTCTTACACAATGGGAATTGTAGGCTCTTCATCTTCGCTAATAGTGCCAACTAGACCATCTTCAAACAAATCAGCAAAGTGATAGACATTGACCTCTTCTTCTTGCAAGAGCCTCGGTGGTCCAGGAAAGAAATCCTTCAAAGGTGAAGGCAAGAGGCGTTGGTAGCTCTTACCTTTGATGTTTGGGCCTTTATGATTACCTTGACCCTTACGGTCGCCCTAATAGTCCAGGCCTTCATGCTTTGTTGATTTTGACCACCTTAATGGGATCTGGCATGCCTTGGGCGAGCTTACCCAAACCTTTCCCAATAGCAAAACCGTTCTTGAGCAGTTCTCTACTTGCCATCAGGGAGGCTTCTGAGAACCGAGGCTTCCTGATAATCGACCCAACAGGCACATGAGTGACAGACACCATCTCAAACGAGTGATAGCTCGATTCTCCATTGACCTTAGGCTCAATGAAAGGTATGGCTGTGTTATGGAAAGTCTCCACATCTCTTTCACGTCAGATGGTCACAATCTTTCCATCGATGGGAAGTTTCATCATCTGATGAAGACTGGAAGGAATGATCCCTACAGCATGGATCCAAGGTCATCCCAATAGCAGGCTAAAATTGCTTGGGATATCCAGTACTTGAAATTTTTGAGTCACGGTAATAGGGCCAATCGTCAGTGGTAAATCGATTTCCTCTATTGTTTCTCTCTTCATCCCATCAAAGGCTTAAACGGGAATTGATGGAGAAGAGACATTGTCCATTCCTATCCCCAATTTACAAAGGGTGGATAAAGGGCAAATGTTCAAGGCAGAGCCATTATCGATCAAGACCTTCGAAATCTTTGTCTCAAAATGTTGAGTGGACACATATAACGCCTTAGTGTGTGCTTGGCCCTTAGGAGGGAGGTCTCTCTTAGAGAAAGTAATTTGATCTCTTAGAAGTATAGCACCCACAAACTCCTCCAACTATACTTCTTCAATGGCCTCGAGTACATGAACTTTATTTAAAATTTTGAGGAGAGCATTTCTATGCTTTTCAGAGGTCTTGAAAAGCTCCAATAGAGAAATCTACGCAGGCATCTTGTGCAATTGGTCAATCACTTCAGCCTCACTTGTCTTGAGTGTTTTAAGGAGTTGTTCAGCTTCCTCATCAGTTACGGCCTTCTTTTCCTCACCTTCACGTGGTGGGTAGATTCGACTCGATCGGGTGACGGCGTCGATTTTATTTGTATTATAATTCCAAGGGACCGCCCTAGTGTCAAAAGTAGGAATCACTTTAGTGTTGGAACATTCACCTAATTCTGGTGGCAACTCGATCACAACGGGACCACAACCCATGTTTGAGATCTTCATGGCTCCAAAATTATCAACCAATGAGCTGACTTCGATGACACTCTTGGGAGTTGTATCACTCCCACATGGGATTTTCCCTTTAGTCAGATCAATCACAACAGGTTCAATCATAGCCATGAAGTCATCCTCGAATTCCTCTCCCCATCCACTAGGGACGATTTTTTTAGGGTTTTGGAAATAACTTGGAGGAGGAGTATACTTGACTATAAAGTCGTATTTCCCACTTAGTTGTCCCAGGGTGTCTACCATTTCACCCTTCTCACGGGCTTTCCTCACAAATTCACGGTCTGAACGGGCAATTTTGTATTCATCCTCTTCTTCGTTGTAGGAGTAGACCTCTTTATCCTTTGGCAAAATTGAAATAAGGTCTTCTTCATCATGAATGATGTGACTTTTCAAATGGTGATCATTGAATGGCATGCTCTATTCCCCCTCTAGGATATTCATCAGGAGTCCATTCTCGTCGACATCACCATAAATCATGTTGACATCTTCAGAATGCTTTGGAAGGGGATTTTGTTGGACATTCGGTGCCGAGTCTTAAAGGTGAGCAACTTTTTATCCAACAAATCCTGAATCTTAAAACGGAGCATCAAACAGTTGTCCACATGATGACCTTTTTTCACCCATATGATACCCACATGTCTTATTAAGGTCGAATCTGACAAACTTTGGCGGATTATCCCTCAGGATTTCTTTTGCTACAAGATGATTTTCGATTAGCATTGGAAGTAATTGTGACATAGGTCTAGGCAATGGAGTGAATTGCCTTTGAGGGGCTTTTCCTTTGCGCTCAAAGTTTCTGGAAGAACCCCCTACTTCCATGGCAGGTTTATGAGCTTGAGGATTATACAACTTCTAAGAAGAGGAATTTTGTACGTAGGCGATCTCCACAGTCGATTCCTTATCTCTCTTTGGGGTATATCGACGATTTGTGTTCTTAGACAACCTTCCTTCACGCATGATCCCCTCGATGCGTTCACCCAACTCCACAAATGTGGCAAAGTTCATACAAGTAAGGTTATACATCTTCTCAAAAAAATCACGGGGCATAGCTTGAAGCAGCAATTTCATGGTCTCTTTCTCAGACAGTGGCGGTTTTACTTGAGACGCAGTGACCCTCCATCTTTGAGCGTAGGCTCTAAATGATTAAGTTCTCCTTTTCTCGACTTGGACTAATTCCTCTCGAGTTGGAGCAATTTCAGTATTGAATTTGTATTGCTAAAGGAACTCATCAACAAGATCTTCCCAAGTACGGATTTTCTCCATGTCCAACTCTATAAACCATGTTAACGTAGGACCAACCAAGCTGTCCTGAAATGAATTGATTAAGAGTGGGGGATTATCTTAATAACGGGCCATCTTGCCCAGATAGTACTTCAAATGTGTCTTAGGACATCCGATGCCGTCGTATTTTCTTGTGAACTCCGACTCCTTATAGAATTTGGGGACCTTAACTTTGGCAAATGGTGATAGTTTATCAAACCCCTGCAATTGATAGCCTTGCAGCATGCAAAGTTGCATTTTCTTCATCGTAGTGCAAAGTTGGAATCTCCTTTGATGGAGGTTCTGGACCAATAACTATTGGGATTGCAGTGGGAATCTCTTCCGCAGGCCCTTTTGCCACGGGCTCTACTACTGGCACTTCAGGGGGCGTGGTAGGAATATTCATGGTAGAAGAAGCAGGAGTTACAGACGTCAAGTTTTTGACCTGGCTGGAGAGATCGGCCAATAACGTCATCATTTGTGCCATTTGATTCTCCATATTAATGACACGGGCTCGAGTATCTTCATTTTCCATCTTTGTTTGGCGGCGAGTTCGTATAATAAATCTTTCTTCAGCCGTTTTTCAAAACCTCCTGTAAAAGAAAATGACTCGAATTAGTACAAGTTAAAGAGATCATTAAAGTGCAAATCCTAGTCAATTCTATATTTTCTTGAGATGAAATAATGATAAGAAGTGTATATGATCCCATTATCATATAACATCCTCTTATCAAAATTTCTTCAAAAGAAATTATACAATTGAAAAGGAACAATGACAAATATTTAACTAGAATGCCCCTTTTCTAAAAACTACATGAAAATGTTCATGAATTTTATTCATTTCAATCGAATAATTACAAGGGAAACAGAACCTTGCTTTCTTGAAGCTTACAAAGCGGTTAGATTTTAAATGTGATTTTACATGTGATATGAAGATGAATACAAGTAAATCTCAATAGAAAGGAGGGAAACACAAAGGAAATCCCTTTACAAGAAAAGAAATATGAAATTGAAACCTAAGAACTAGGTGGGATCGTGTGGAGACGCTTGTTATCATGGGCCAAGCATTCCTCATCGATCAAGGCATCGTCTTCTTGTTCCTTAATGTGAGCTTGCCGAAAACCTTGAGGCTCGGGAATATTAGGTAACTGAACCTTGAACTCAAGTTCTACTTGACAAGCATATGTGTTTGTCCACGTAGTCTTGATGTCTTGAGTCGAGATTCTCCCATAGAGTCTTGAGATTTCTAGGTACAGGGATCACGTCCACTTCAGGTTTACCCATCTAAACCTAAACCTAAAGGGGCACCCATGATTAAAACATATCGTCGTTGAAATATAAAATGCACAATTGAAATATGAAGAGTAAACGATAAGAACAATGAAGAAGGAACAATATCTTACCCACCAAACACATGGCAAGCACAAATCACATTTTGCATGAAACAGTGAGGTTTTGATGCCTAAGGTGAGGGTGCTAAAGGCTCAAGGTCCTCATCCCAAAGGATAAAAATAGTTTACCCACCGCTACTATCGTCGGTCAATACTATCTTTATCAGTTAGGATGAGCGGGTTTACGTAAGTAATGGATTACCATGAGCATCCACTCGCAGATTCCACCCATAAACCCTCCTAAGGTCCTAAATTGGGCGATCGGGGTTTTAGACCACAGTTGTGTGTGCAGTGTCGTGCTAAAGCTTGTAATCATGCATTTAAATTTAAACATCTAGCACTTCAATATAAACCCTCATACATTCATACATCCTTACACCACCTACAAAACAAAGGGTTTACAAGCAAGCCTCCCCTTATAACTCCCACCTACAAGACCATTTAACACAAGGTTAGCGACTAACCTGATTTTCCACGCGACTTTGACATGCAGGCAATCCTACATAAGACATGTTAGGAAAAACACAACAACCATTTTTAAACGGCTTCAAGTCCTCTTAATCTAGTAACCAGTCCCCAGCGGAGTCGCCAAGCTTGTCGCGACCCAATTTTGCCGCCCTCGAAAAGTCCAAGGAGGGGAAAGGTCGGGTTTAGGGGTACTTGATCACGAGAGTTCCCTCACGGGATCGCGAGCTCTCCCAAGTTCGTACCCCGTATGACAGCGGGTTTATTTATGCGGTCTAATTGTTTAACAACCTAAGAATATACAGGAGTCGCCACTAGCCTCATTCTTTGGGGGTCGGCTAGAAAACCCAATCGAGGGTTGGGAGAGTTTCCTTGATTGCTACGCAACCAAATATCTAAGTTTGGGGACTTGGGTTACGCTAATATTTCTATTAACGCCCTTTCGGTACCTAAACAGTATGTTGTGTTTTTTCCTAACATGTCCATGCGTTTCTTTTTATATTTTCAGGATCGTTATTTCTAGACTAAGTGATCATGCGTGGTGGATTACTTTCATTCTATTCTATTTCTAAAAAATGAAAGGAAAACAATCAATGAAAATGAAATTGCAAGACATGAAGTAAACAATCAAGAAAAGTAGTAAATCTAATCATGCAATCCTAAAGAATGTAAAAGAGAAAACAATTGGGAAAGAAAGGAAACCCGCAACTCGTCGGGTTTTATACAATGCATGGAACCCGAGACATATGTCGGGAAAACAAATAGTACATGACAATGGTCGGAATAGACATCGACCTCCACCATCTTCACGCTTTATCCATGTTCAAGATCCTATTCTAAACCTAATCCAAGAAACTAATAACTAGGTACATACAAATGAAAGAAACAATCATCACGTATCAAAACAATCAAAAGCAAGACATCTTTTGTATTCAAAAGAGTGACTAAAGTCACAAAGTCTCTAGATCAAATTCTAGGTGATATCCTGAATAAATCTCATAGAGACACTATCATCATATCAACACATGAATTTCCAAAAATACTAGAATATGAACTAGTCAGTCTACCATAGAACAGGGCAACATGGAATATTATCATTTCTTATATGTTTCAAGCCTTGAATTGCCCCAATTTGATGGAAAACAAATGTAACATCAATACGGCATCTCTCTTTATGTTCACACAACTAGAACACTCCCAAAATGGCATTGAAATCCTTGCATTCCCCATGAGAACAAAATGGCCAGCAAACACTTTTATTATATTCAAAGCTGGAAACGATAACAATTTGATGAACAATCCATATCCATACATGCCCATCTCACCATGCATATTTACGCACCTCAAGAACTTCATAACATCAGTCTCAAGTCATTCATATCAGAACTTCTCACGTCCAGCAGTTTAGAGGACTAATATTATGTACATCTTCAACATCAATTAACACAGCAAATACACACATGAACAGTGAACAGCACATCAATGACACAACTAAACAATTCCACACACTAGGACATATGAACATCAAGCATGCAAAGAATAGACACGATTCGTAACAATTTGATATATCTATCGGTCCTATGGAGCTTGAAAATGACTATAATCTCTTTAAGAATCCAAAACACATCAAAAGGGTTTTCCAAAACAACCATTCAATCCCACAATATTCCACTATCATGAAGCATTGACCCATGAATCTAAACATAACCTCCAGCAGGAAATCAGAGAAAAAAACAAACAAGGTTGAACAATGTATGATTTTATAAAGATCAGGGACTTCATGTGTGTCAGTCATCAAAAGTAGATTCTCAGTGCAAAACAATGACGATTTATGAATGATCACCCTAGCCAAATGAACTTATATTTTTATGAAAATTTTATATGTTGTAGATCTACATGTCCTAATAAACTTTGATGAGACACTGACTAAGAAAATCTAAACAGAGATCGATTAAAACAGAACATCAGAACAGAACAACTGCAACACCAGATTAGTGCTCGATCTTTGCAAGAAGCATCAAGTAGGGAAATTGATGGCCAAATCGCACATATAATATGTCTATGGAAAGCTTGAGAAGGCTATTACAAATCTCCAGAAGACATTAAGTCCTAATAACATCATCTACTAGCTCATTCCAGTTAAAACAGAAAATCGCAGTAAGTTAGAACAGCAAATCGACCTAAAAAACTACTGCAGAATCAACAGACTTTGTAGGTGTTTTTCAATGACCAAACGACATCCGTTATGGGCGTGCGACATATCAAATCGAAGCTCTAGAAGTGCTTTTTTATGTCTAGAAGGGCTTGAGATTAAAAAAAAAAAAAAAAATCTAGCACCTCGTTTCAGCCAAAACAGAAAGTGACATATCAGGCATACGAAATCAACTCGACTACCCCTACGACATATTTTCTGCCACCCTATGCCTTATGTTTCTACATTATGAACACCGTTACAATGGTTGAAATGAATAGTTCTAGTCTAGATGGAATCCATGAAGTGAATATGACATGACAAATTAAACAGAATCCCATCGAACCATATCACATTTAGAGTCCCACATATAGTCAATGCAATTCAAACATCAAAGACATGATTAACTATAACATTGCAAATTCAAGAATGCAGCTCGTACCTATGGCACCCCCGATTCGCTTGAGGTCACCACGGGTGATCTCTTATTACTCGATCTCCTACA
Organism: Eucalyptus brandiana; assembly: GCA_014182725.1. Taxonomy (NCBI): domain Eukaryota; kingdom Viridiplantae; phylum Streptophyta; class Magnoliopsida; order Myrtales; family Myrtaceae; genus Eucalyptus; species Eucalyptus brandiana. The sequence continues at coordinate 4,150,333 of CM024676.1, forward strand.
ATTTCACAGACTGATACCCCTTTTAATAGAGATTTTATTTTCTTTTTTTTTATTGAAAAGGTCCCGGCGTAGCTCATTTGCGGAAGCATAAACAAGTCTCACCGTCCCTTACTCCAATAATCATAATGCAATGCACACCAACTATACTCCAAATGATAAGACAAAGCCGAGTCACTTTTATTTATATTTTCATGATGGATATTTTTGGGTCGGTACAACAAAAAGGCCAAGGTTTTTAACTATACTTGGCTATCACTCAAAAGAGGACTCGACCCTACATAGAACATGTACAACACTCCCGGGGCATCCGGCTCACACACTCCGGGCATCCTGACACTCCCGGGGCATCGTTGGCTCACACCTCCGACGGTCTCGTTATTTTCTCAATTTATACTCACACATGCATCTCAATTTCAACATGGCATTTGATGCAATAGTATCAAAGGTCTCAACCAAATTTTCATGCCATATAACATGCCATATGTCATCACATATGCAGCAAAATCAACCACTCAAAGTATTACATCACATGGATAAATTCATTTATTTTTCAAAACACATCAATTTTTCGGATAAATCAGAATGCATTCCTCTAGTTAAAACTCTAGAAAAATTAGTAAACGGTATTAATAAATTCTGAAAACTTGACAAATTATAGATGAGACCTAAAGGCAGATATCTCATGAATAACACCATACCAAAAGAATCTCACACAAAACAGTATGGTCCATGCATCATAGTTTTCAAAACTTCAATATTTCAACTTGCACAGTTTCGGAAGAAATTTAAATTAAATACCCAAATGAACTCCAAAAATTCTGAAATTTTGATATGCCATAAAAAAGTCCTAAAGGTACATATCTCATGGAGAAATCGAAACCCAAATCGTTCTATATTAATAGATATAGATGATTATTTCCCCCTGTTCTCGGTGTCATTTTTCCAGATTGTCTTCTTCCAAAGGAAACTCATTTCACCGACCTACATAAGTTAATTTCTTCTAAAATTTCAGTATGTTATTCCTCAGAGTATTACCTACAACTTTCATTAAGGACACACGATCAAATTTTAACTGTATGATTTTATAAAAAATCACGAAATCATACTAGGTCGAGGTAGCGTTTTTCCCAGATCCAGTTTCTTCAAAGAACAATGATTTCACCAACCTATTTTTTGTTCATTTCCTCCAAATTTTTGATATTTTCTACCTCAAGAAGTATACTACAACTTTCATTATAGATCAAAGTGAAATTTTTGCAAGAAAGTAACCTTACGGACCACAAAATCACTGAGGGTCAGCACAACAATTTCCAGATCTAATTTCTCCAAAGAAAAATCATTTCACTAACCAGTACTTGTTCGTTTTGCCTCAAATTTTAGTATGTTGTTCCTCAATATGTTCTCTACAACTTTCATGAAGCAATTGAAACAAGATTCCAACTAAAAGGTCGCATGCAGTACACAATCTCATGGATGGTCGGACTGGTTTTTCCAGAAACAGCATGCTAGGCCAACGAATTTCTCCCCATAGCTTCGACCTTTCATCACATCTACCACAACCAAAATTTACCATCTTCTACACACACATCACAGCAAGCAAAGGGTAGGTTTTAGGACTCTACTTGCCTCAAACTTAAGCACAAAATAGCCACGAATGGCGAGCAAAGCGACGAACGAACAGCGGCGAGCTAGGTGGACGATCGGCGGACAGACCTCCTTCCTTCCTCTCGCACGCACGGCCTCTCTTTCCTCTCCTCCTTTCTTCCTTTCCTTTCCTTTCTCTATTTCTCTCCTCTGTCTCTCGGACGACACTCTCTCTTTCTCTCCTATTTTTCTCGCTTAATCCGCCCCCTTCACTCTCTAATTTCTTCCCTCTCACCATTAGCCATCATTAGATTATGCATGGCTTGCTACACTTGGCAACTAGGAAGGAACACTTGGCATTTTCATGCAAGATGGGCTTGGGCCAGCTTGGCCGACGGCAGCTCTTCCTCTCCCTTGGGCTTCGCGGGCTAGGCTCATATGGCCGAATGGTGGGTGATCGTGGGCTGGGTTTTTGGGCCAGCTTGGCCTAAGAATTTTGGCCCGCTTCCCCTTTAATTATCTCCTAATATCTTCCACTTAAATAAATCCCTAACTTACAAAAATAATATGGCCATAACACTTGTAATAAAAAAATCCATAAATTTCAATTTATAAAACACATGGCCAATGATACAATTTTCTTTCCTATCAAATTAATTATCCACTAAAAGCTTGGCCATAAATCTCATTGCAAATCATGGATCAAATGGCTACAATTCAACTTAAGGGTACTTCCATCACTTATTCACAGACTTTAATACTTCTAGAGATTGCCATGAATTTTGGGATGCCACAATTCTCCCCTCCTTATAAAATTTCGTCCTCGAAATTTGGCATCACTTATGTCTCTTGAAACAAGTAGGGATACTTTTCCTTCATCGATTCCTCACTTTCCCATGTGGCTTCCTCCACATCATGATGTCGCCATAATATCTTTACTAATGGTATTTTCTTGTTCCTAAGAACTTGCTCCTTTCGATCCAGTAATTGTACAGGCTCTTCGATGTACCTCACTCTCTCATCCATTTTGATGGCTTCATGATTGAGTATGTGACCAGGATCCGGCTGGTACTTTCTCAGCATCGACACATGAAACACATCATGTAAATTTCCCAATTTAGGAGGCAGCGCCAAACGATAAGCTACATCTCCTATTCTTTCAAGTATCTCAAAAGGTACAATTCAACTTAAGGGTACTTCCATCACCTATTCATAGACTTTAATACTTCTAGAGATAGCCATGAATTTTGGGATGCCACAATACCAACGAGTAACAACACATTCAGTCATCAAATCCGTTTCAGATGTGGTCTTAGCTAGCCTAAAGTCTCCAATTTTAAGGTCACAATTCGCATTCAGAAACAATTTGCTTGGCTTCAGATCGACACAGGACTCACATTGACAATCTCGGATCACCGCTCAAAGATAGAAAAAGAAAATAAATAAAATAACAACACATTGAGATTATATCGGCACCAAGTTTTAAACAAGCACGCATGAAGACAATGAAGTAATTGATTAGGACATAAGGATCATCAATGGTAAAACCTAACCAATATAAAGCATCCACTGATCTATCACGCCAGGACTTCATTGACACAGGCTTCACACAAGCATCAATATGAAATCACACCCCATTTCTCTTAGCAACTATTGCTAGTATAAACAGGGGATCAACTGCCGTTGAAGAAGTTGTACCAACCTTGAATGAATCGGCGAATGATCAAAGACCGTCACTACCGTCAACACTATCTAAGCCTTAAACTCCAAGCTCCTCAACCAGCTGTTCCAGCAAGTCAAATCCAGCGCACAAGACAGAATTGAGAGAAAATGTTCGAGGTCAGAGGATTGAACAGGAGAGAGAAATCAGGGGCCAAAACCATAACGGATCAAGAGAGAGGGAAAGAGAACTCACCGATCTGGTGAGCTCGATTCGGAGAGATTCGGTTATGGTGAGCCTCTGCACCTAAGAACTAAGAGCCGAGCGAGCAGAGAGCTCGCTGTCATTGTCGTCGTCGTCATAGCGGCCGATGTTGCTGATGTCGCCGATCCTTGCCCCAAACCAAGAGAGAAATCCATCGAAAAATTCTCAGAAACACTAGAACCGAGAGTGATTGAGAGGGAGAGATCGGTTCTCTGGTTTCCACCAGAGATTCGAGACCCTGTCAAGAGAGTGATCGAGAGGGAGAAACTAGTTCTCTCGTTTCTGTTGGAAATCCGAGAAATCTTCAAGAGAACGCCTCCGATCCGGCGAAGAGAGAGACGATGGTGTCGTTGCCGTTGCTGTAACCGCCATCGTCTTCGCTGATGTCACTGCGATCAAGCGAACCAGAGAGAGAATCCAAGAGAGAGGGACGAAGGAAAGGGAAGCTCTGTTCAGCGAGGGGATTTGCCATGTGCTGGAGATTTCAAGAATCGAACAGAGCGAAGCCGGGAGCTCGACGGAAAACCGCTAGAGACAGAGGCAGAAGCTCCCTCTAGTAGACAGCAAGCGAGGCTAGGGTGTCAAGATTTGCCATGGAAGCTCCATCCAACAATTAGAGAGAGAGAGAGAGAGAGAGAGAGAGAGAGCGATCGAGAGCATCCAAGAGAAAGAGAGAGATTCCCCAATCGAGAGAGAGTTCGTTTGGCCGTTTTTTCCGAGAGAGCGGGAACCCTCGGGGAGAGAGAGAGAGAAAATCAATGTAAAGAGAGAGCCCCCCCTTCTTTTCTTCACGAGCACCCATTTTATATTTTTTTTCTCTTTTTCTTTTCTCTCTTTTGTTTTATGTCTTTTATATCATTCATCATCATTTTTTTTACCTTTTTGCTCTTTATCTTTTATATTTTTACAAAATGGATGATTAAAATGTCGACAAAAATTTTCAGGTGTCAACACTTGGCATTATCTTCTTTTCTCTATGATGAGGAAGTCCATCTTACATAAGTGAACACTAAGTTAAATTATCCTCACCATAATTTTTTGGATTAAAAAGTAATACGCGAGGCTAAGCAAGAGTACGTGGCCCAAACATGAAATTTGGCGCACTTGGTCATATATTCTAGAATATATGTTGTCATAGTGTTGGCACCAGTATACAATTGTCACTCTAACCCATTTCCCTTCTACCATTTTTATTAATTGACCAACATAAATATATATATTTACTTGACTTGCTTTCAATAGGAACAAAAAAGAAGTATTTGGGTTCAAGTAGGACAATCTAGAAAAATAAATGAAAATGCCACTTTTGTAGAGCATCTCTAACATGAAAAGCTTTTGAAGTCTTTAAATCTTAAATGCTAGAAGAAAATACCAATACAAAACAACGAGGATCTTGAATTACTTTTAGTTAGACAATATTGGTTAATTGGATTGGGTATATGATAAATCCATCCCCCATAGGAGGAAACTTTATCCAATCAGGTCTCTCGTTAGTGAGAACCATATATATTGGGACATTACCTATATTTGAAGTGCTGGACATCCTAAGTGCTAAAACTTGACATGAGTGGACACTTAAGTCCCAAAATTGAAGAAGAGATAAAGACTTAGGTGCTAATGGCCCTGACGTGGCTAGATAGCTTGGAACAACATCGTTTTGGTCCAAATTTGATTTTTAATCAAAATTAAAACAAAGAGAGAGACAGACAGACAGACAGACAGACAGATAGATAGACAGACAGAGACAGAGACAGAGAGAACAAGGGCAACAAATTAGCAAGGGCCTCTATGGCCTTCGTCGCCATGGCCCCGCCATCGCCGAAGAGGGCTGACAATGGTGGGTGAGGGCCGCTGTTGGCCCTCCCTTATGGTTAGTCGAGGTGGCCAGGCAGCCCTCGCTTACAATCGGCTATGGTCGTTGGCCACTAGTTGGGGCCTAGCAACCTCAGCGGACCCTTGCCCCACCATTGCTGGCCTTTCTGGTGATGGTGGAGGTGGCGATGATGAGGGCCATAGAGGCCCTCATTGATTTGCTATCCCTCCCCCTCTCTCTCTATATATATATTAATTTAATTAAATTAAAATTTATATTAAAAATCAAATTTGGAGGTAAAATGACGTCATTTTACCTCAAACATTACGAGTGGATATTTCGGCAAGCCATGTAGACTAGTTTTATAAATAAAATAATGTTATGACAAATTTCTAGCAAGTCTCGCTGAAGTTGGCACTTAGTGTCCAATTTTCCAAAAAAAGTAGTAGTTAAGTATATATTTTGGAAGTTTTGGCACTTAAGTGTTCACCCATGCTAATTTTTGACACTTAGAGTGTACTTTTGCCCCTACATATATATATGGACTGTACCTTCCTCCATCCAATTTTCTTCAACTAACTCACATTTATATTTAGAAAAGTTTGTGTAAAGGTGATATCCATAACTTGTAATCTACCAATCAAATATATTTCCTCCAATTAGGGATAGAGGAAAATGTACCCATAACTAGTTGAGTACGCATGTAGGTAATAACTATTAGATGTTTTTTCGGTCAAAAATATAGTTGGAGGAATTTCCCTTTTAGATAGAGATGGAAAAAAATATAGCCTCATAATAAGGACAATGTATCCTTCATCCAAAATAGAGGAAATTTCCTTCAACCATGCTCTAAACAAGGATGTCACCCACTTTTATTTTTATCAAAGTTTGTGTGTAAGTGATATCTATAATTTGTAAATCTGCCAATTAGAAGTACAACTAGGGATTAAAGAAAATATAGACTTTACAATAAAAGATCAGACTTTCCTCCATCTCAGCTGGGCGAAACTTCCTTCGACCATGATTCTGGTTGGTGGGTTGAAATATGAACTTCATCAATAGACACTCTTATATATAGTTAAATGTAAGTGCACTTATGCAATCCACCAATTAAAGAAATGGTTAAAGGAAGTTTCCTTGTAAAAGAGATAGAGGAAAATATAGCCAAACACCACAACGTTGCCCAACATAATTCACCCACACCATTCACATGGTACCAAATTTCGGTTGGGCTGCTGATTTTTTTTTTTTTTTTTTCGTGCTTCTTTTAACGAACAAATTCATAAGAGACCTAATGCTTGAGATATTGAAAGGGCCGATGACTTAAAAGATAACACAAATGCAACAATGAGATATGCTCAGTACTTAAGGAATTTATCTTAGTATATATGGCAGGCAGGTAACTCACCATTCAACATAATCTACCAAAGATATACAATTATCAAGTGAAACTCTAATTGTGTAATCCAATAGTTCAAAAATGATATTCATTACTACACTCTCTAACCCGTTAAGAAACCCTAAGAAGAATCTATGAAGACATAATTTCAAATACCCCTCCGAGTATAGGTAAATCTCGAGACGCTAATTTTTATTTTTCAAGACAAAACTGACAACTAAAAAAGATTATAAATACTAACATAAATACAAAGATAAAAATTGCATAGAAGAACCATTTTAGCCAAATTTTGGGAAGACCATTTCTTCTTATAACATATTTATCATAGACTTCAAGTACACGTCCATCTTTCAAATCAACCCAGACTAAAAAATTTTGGAAGTTAGGTCATTTTTATGTCAACTTCTTCATTTTCTTGCGGAGAATGTTGCTTACGTGTTTACTGTAATCACACGAATCACGGCGAATCTTTTGTATGACTTGTTTGCTTGGAACATAAAGTAATCTTGACGGGGTAATTAGTGTCTTATAAATGGTTCAATCAATATTGGATGGTTAAACGATTCCATCATCCAATCTATTTTATTACCAATCATGTCATGCATGGTTGGACGATATTCTGTCTTGAATTAGCCAAAGAGCACATGGCGTAAACGAAATGCGGAGGAATATCCAAAATATTATGCCCCAAAAACACGCAATGAACGTAGACTATAAAGAGGTTAAATGTACGTTTAGAATAGATTGATCTTGCGAGACTTCATAAAAGATAGGGCTTGGCTACGGTGACGGCGCCGGAATTTCAATTTTCTGACCACGACAACCACAACTTTTAATGGAGGAAACTAGGACACTGCTTTGACCGGGTTTTGCATCTTTTTCACTTTCCATTGTTTCCTTTTTTTCTCTTGGCTTAATTTAGGATTAGAGGATTCAAAAATAAAAAAGTCAAATTTAATACCAACATAGAGATAATTCGAGTAGAAAAGTATTATCACCAATTAAAAAGAAATCAGTAATATCATTAGCAAGGTGACACCAATTTTACGAAACTGCTTGCAATATGAGCTCCATCGATCTAGATGATATTAATGTAAAAAAATTAAGCATTGTATATCTAAGTGTGTGTGTGTGTGTGTGTGTGTGTGTGTGTGTGTGTGTGTGTGTGTGTGTGTATGTGTATATTTATATATTAACAAATATGAATTAAAAATCAGTTCAACAAATACCTCTTATTTTCCTACAATCAAAGAGATAGAGATCAATGATCCTTTCTCCATAGTTATGTGTTAATCATTTTACAAATCAAAAAATAATTGAAAGTTCAAACTATAATAGATAATCACTTTTTTTCTATTTTTTTGAGTTCTTAAATTTCTTTTATTTGGGAACAACATCCACCAAAAAAATTTCTTCGGCTAGAGACAATATCCATTATTTTAAAAGTTGCAAGTGAATCTTGCATATATTACTATTATGCAAATAAAATCACTTTGATTTTTTTTTAAATTAAAACACAAAATAGAACTCATCTTATTCCTTTTTAAAATAATGGAAAAATCCCACCAATTCGTTGACAGAAAAATATGCAATCGGCCAAGCCCATATGCTAGTTTCCAACAATAAAACTTGTGGCTAACATCACACCGTCCAATTTGTAAAATGATTGTACGGTCATGTACTCATTTTCCTAGAAGATTTTAGGTGCCAAAAGTACTAAAGAAGTAATAAATCTATTGTACTAAATCAGTCCTAAGTCTTTCAATAATACTAATTGAGTCATATACATTTTGACACTTTGCAATATAATTCACTCGGCAAATTTTAGACAGAAATAATTGACTTGAATGCTGGTAATTTTACACAGTATGATCGGTGTTGACACAGGCTAATATTACAATTTTTTAATATTTTTCTCTTTTTCTTGATTTTTCTTTTTACAATTTTGAGCCAATAAGGACACTCATTGACCATTGCTAGACACAAGTGAGGGCCTCCAAACCCTCGCCAAGATTAAAAAAAGGACGTCGAGCCTCATGCAGATTCAGGTGAGGGCTACAATGCCCTTGCTCAAACCATGTATATGGCCGGTGATCTTGTCAACCCATAGTTATTTAAAAGAAAAGAAGAGAAAATACCAAAAAAAAAAGGCGTCTACTTGAAAAAAAAGCGTCTACTTGAACCCATACTTCAAGCATAGCTTGTCGAACTTGCGCTAGAGAGGTGTGAAAAGGAGAGGAGATGTCGGGCAAATGACAAAAGTAAGAGCGTTGTATTTGGCCGGTTGGGTTCATCGACTGGGCATGCCAAACCCAGTCGTCTTGGTCTTTTATCAAATTTGGTTTATATATCCCACCGAGCATCCTGCATTAGAAAGCCATGTTCGCAAGCACGTAATCTTACATTGTTGGCCGCCCGTCTCTATATCTCACAGGACGAATTCTTGGCTTCTAGCTTGATTGGCTACAAGTCCCACTAATGGTACTTTTCTTGCCTTAGTTAGCATCATCACATGGAATCGCTTGTTCTTTATTAGTTGTTTTTAATTCTTAAATCCCCAATTGGCACAACATGAGATGAGATTCATCTCTCCCAGGCTCCCACTTGCACACAAAATGTAGTCCGAATCCAACGTTGTGACATCCAGAATTTTCAACCCTGTCTTCTACTGAATAAATCGGGCATTTCATTGACGCATCTATAGGGTTATTCTCAGAGCCGATCACTCTCGAGATAACTAGACTATTTGGGGAAATGATTAAGGAATTTTAAAGCAATAGACTTGAGAACTCGATCAGGAATCGGCTTCTTGACCGTGTCCATCTTTAGAGGTCACTACGGCACAGTTAAAAATCGATTTGAAATCAGAGATAGACTGGATCGATAGAGATATGTGACTAATCGTGGGTGACACCACCGAATTAGAAAATTCTCGTCGACCAACACTAGACTCGTTTCTTATTGTTTTGGTACCCCGTGTCCGTAATTGAATTCTCGAGATTTTCACGACAATCAAGAGTCGCCATTGAGTCGAGTGGGTTGATAGTGGCTCGAAGAAAATCGACCACGGGTCATTTGCCTTAAAAAGTTCCGAAAACTACCCGATAGTCTAGGTCACGCTAAAAACGCGCCGAATGAAAATTAACCGCCAATTCGAGTCCGATTTCGAAATTGAAGTTTTGGCCATGTCACAATAAATTTTAGGAGCATCGACTCGCCTCGAAGATTTTTCGGAGATTCGGGAAATTTTACGGAAAACCGTTTCGGACGTCGCGAAATTTGACGGAAGTTCGATTGGCTAAATTAAAGGGAAATTGGACTTTCAAGCTAAGCCGTTGTGTATCGGGGATTTATAGAAAATCATGTGGGATTTTTCTACGTTGAAATTGGACCTCAATTTGGGAGTTTATTGGAGAAATTGAATTCATTTAAGCCAATTCCCCTCCCCAAAATTCGTAACCCCCTAAGCTTCAAGAAGAGACGGGACCATTTGAAATGTCATTGGGGTGTTGGTGTGGCGTGGAGGCCCAGGATTATGCGTACCAAGAACCGTCTTGGAGATATTTGTGGAAAAATCAAGCCAAGGGGCCCTCCATCCTTTTTCATCTCTATCTCCTTGCACTCTCTCACCCACCGTCCACCTCCATCTTCTCTCTCCCTTTTCATTTTCTTCATGCGGTTTCCTCTCCATTTTCCTCTCTTTCCACCAGCCTTTTCTTTCATTTTCGGTGGATGAGCTACGATGGTCCTTCTCTCAATTGGCTGTTTTGAAGACCCCACGCCCCTGCTCCACTACACTTTGTCTTCCATGGTCAATTCCCTCGGAAGTCTTCAAATGGTGTAACTTGGTTGACCCCGCAAAACGCCGAAGCCCCTTCGTTGTCTGCATCTCGTCCGCAACGCCAGCCCACGCGTCTTCAGTCACGAAGCTTCAATCCGAGCGTCCACGAGTGTCTTCGGTCAAGAATCTCCACGGAATTGAAGCCCACGAAGACCGTCTGCTAGTCTTGCTTCCCTTCGGTCTTCATCTGACCGTGCGAAGCCCACCGAAGTCCAGCGTTGTGGGCCCATCTTCATCAACAATTCGGGCCTTTTGTTGTAGCCCAGTCCAGTCCAATTCAGCCACTCCTATTCAACGTGCAGCTCCAACTTAGTCTCGCGGGCCCAGCGAATTAAGTGAAATCAGCCCACGAAAATTTGTGGTTCAGCCCGCAAGGTTGCAAGCTCAGTCCAGCCCATCCCAGTGCAACAATAAATCTCATTTGGGCTGAGATTTATTGGGGCCAAGGTCAAGGCCCGGTCCAAGCCCGTGGGAGTCGTCGCGAGCCCGATTTCGGCCGCCGTCGCGTCGCCGTTGCGGTGATTCGATTCCCGCTTTTTCCAAGTGAGTTTTACTCACTAAAGCTTTATTAGTTTGCTAATATGCTTAGGGTTGGTTAGATTTAATTAAATGCAATTAGGTGGTTAGATTAGGTTAGAACAATTAATTTAGTGACTTAAGGATGCATGTTAGGTGGTTAGCTATAGCCATTAGGGAGTAGAAATGCTCTATTATTTATTGAATGTATCTCGGGATTTTCCCGACCCGTTTGGGCTCCAATAAGGCAATATGGGCCTAAATTGGATTTTTAATGTTTATTTATTTATTTTTCGAAATTAATTATTTAATTAATTGTTTTTCCGGAAATTCAACCGGGATGGCCGGTGACCGGAATTTCGTGCCGATTGTCGTGGTGCAGACCGTTTATTTATTTGAGCTCTACGTTGTGTGGAATTGATTTAATTGTGGAATTTTAGGAATTGTCCTAAATTGTTTATTATTGAATATTTGATTGGTGCTTGGCCGAGTATGGGTATATAACGCCAGTACGTTGATGGGCTATATAGTAGAGAGAATGGGGAGAGATAACTGAGAATGTTATTGGCTGAGACCAATCAGGTACGATGTTATTGGACAAACGTGGTTCGGTGATTGGAAGTATCACTGGCGAAAACGGCGCCTTAAAGAACGCACGTAAATGACTTATAGACAAACGTGGTTCGGTGATTAAGGAAATATCACTTTGGTGAAAACGACGCCTTAAAGAACTCACGGTGTTGTCTATAGCCGATGTCACCTTGGCGAAAACGGCGCCCTAGAAAGGACACGTGGTTCGGTGATCGAGGATATCACTTTGGTGAAAACGGCGCCTTAAAGAATGCACGGTGTCGGTGATCGGTATGTCATTGGCGAAAACGACGCCCGAGAAACACATGTGATTTGGTGAATGAGTACACCACTGGGAAATCATGGTACGAGTGGGAATGACCTAGAGATGGTCAGATTGACATGTAATCGACTAAGTCGATGGATCAATGCTTGATCGTATGTCGTGAACTGTTTGAATATCTGTGTTTAACCTTGAATTGCAGGTTGGGCCGAGGCCAAGGTAAGTCCTCTGACTCGTGTTGTGCTTAGGCAACCGTATGGTGTATTAGTTTATTAATCGGGTCTTAGTGGGTAGGACTCGCTGAGACGTGGTCTCATTGGTTATTGAATAACCATTTCAGGACCCTGAGGAAAAGCTGAGGAGGAAGAGCTTGAAGGGGAGAAAGTATTTTGAAGTAGAAGATGATCCAGAGAGGGATCTTGAATATAACCCGGATGTGGACTGAGATCCCATCCCTTTTGTGGACCCTGTCTTAGTGTAGATAGGTGTGAGACTTTCATGCTGTAAATAGTATTGTAAATATACTATGAGTTGCGCTGTTAATGAAAGTGTGGTTGTGAATTTCAATATGAAAAATATGGCCTGCTTTCCTATCCCATTGTTTTATTGTCTGGGGATTTATAACTGCTTCCGCATGCGTAATAAAAAGAAAAGGGTCGGCGATAATTAGTCCTGGGATATTGCATTTTAAAAATCGACCAAATGGAAGGATGGGCGCGTCCCCGAGGATCGGGGCGTGACAAACGTCATCATTACTTGACGTAATCGTGATTAGCAATTAATCTTGCATAACATCCTCATCATTATGGCCGGAAAGCATCCCTTAAAAACGATTGTTTATGATGCTTCAGTTTCTTCTCCAGTCATGGAAATTGATTGGGTTGCCCCCCACCTGTGATTTGAAAAGTTCACCTCATCCTCGTCGGCGACCTTATCAACCCCAAAGATCTTCTCACCTCCTCGATCCAGTCTCTCTGCTGCTAATGGGTGTGGTTTCCTGTCAAATGCTTCTATTTATGGCATTGCAATCGGGGCACGTCTTTTCTGGACTACTTTTCTGAGGGAATGTTAGGAGGTACTTGAGAAGAATCATTTTTTGTGGACTAATATTTCTAAACAATATAATCAAATATCTATTCATAGGTTATTATCAATGATGAAATTTTTTTTTTTGTGACTAATTTTTCCGAATGATATAAGTAATTAATTTTCGAAAAATATTTTACAGATCACTAATTTTTAGCGAAACGAATACATCCTAATATTGGAAAGAATGTTTTCACACAAAAAGCCGCGGTTGTGTTTTGAGACTTGTCTGCTTGGAACATCCACTTGCCTGATAATTAATATAAAATTGAAGTGGTAATTAAGGTCGGTTCAAGCAATAGTGAAAGGATAAGCGCAATTTCACCATCGAGTTTAGTTTATTGCCAATCATGTAAGTCATAGTTCAAGGATATCCTTCTTTTTATTAGCCAAAGGCCACGATGCCTTTACGATTTGCTTCGGAGTATCTAACATATAGTGCTCCTGAAACACTAGCGAACGAAGACTATGAAGAGGTTCGTCGCACGACTAGAACAAAATGATCTTGTGAGATTTATGAGATCATAGAAGATATTATGCAGATTCCAAAAAATAGCAATGTATCAAATACTATCGCTAGCTATTAAATGATTTCTAGCAAATTTAGGAGATTCAACAATCAAATTTCTAATACGGTTGGCTTATTTCTACCGAGTAAATGGCCCATTTTTAAAGTTCAATTACTCTTTAACTCAATCCATTAGTTGACGCAAAGTTTTGGCTCTGGGTACAAATGCTTTCGTGCCTCGAACAGTAAACAATGAGTCATTCATACTTGGATGAGGATCCTCTATCCATAAAGTGCTTTCATCAGTTTCTCAATTACTTCTCACAAGTTGATGCACGTAAACAAGATCTTACTTCTCGCATCAACGATTGAGGTATTATTGAGACACCCGTAGAAATACCTTCTAGGGTAGAGGATCGATGTCAAGTCTCTAGATCTACTTTCATCTTTTTCTTCAAGATCAGCTTCATTTTTATTTTATGCCACTTTTTCCTGATAGTATCATTTAATCAGGAAATAGGGAAGTATAACAGTTGTCGAATTTATATTTATTTGTTATATGATGTGTCGAGTAAACTAGTTTCGTGATCAATTGGAAACTTAGTAGATTTATGATTAGTTTGTAAATTTTCAATTTGATTCTACAGGCTCCTTCCAAGCACACTCATTCTTAAATTTCACGTCTTTACGATACTTCTTCGTTTCTAATCATTCTTTCGTCCAACTATAGTGGATTCGCATCTTTTAGGCTTTCGATGACCTGCTAAGCCTTCGAATGAGGAGAACCATGAGTGACTTCTTGTGGTCACTCATGTCTCAGTTTGCTTGTAACAATACTCCAACATTTGGCGAAGTTCAAACCAATTACGGTACGCGTTTATTACTGCATTGCAAACCAGACACGTTTATATTGGATTTAACGGGCAAAATTTTACGGGGCTTGTTAGGAGAATTGTTTCCTATTACTCTAGAGTAAACAATGACCAAGACCATGAAAGACATGTCCAAAAAAGAAATAATTAACATAGACTCGAGTAAATTAATGACAAGTTGGTCAATCTTAATGGAAAGTAGATCCAAATCCTTTGCTATATGACGAGCACCATGACTTGCCTATTTATAGGTGACCATCCCTCCAAGAAGAAACAAGAAAATCCTTAGATCCTCTGAACCCTAGCTTCTCCTAAACTTTCCAAAGCAAACAAAATGTTCTCCACCATTTCTGTAGCCCTTCTCTTCATAGTGCTGATCCTTTTTCTCATACACATGACAAAATTTAAGTTCAGTACTATCCACAAAAATGGAAGATCGGTGCCACAACTTCCCCCCGGTCCTGCCCCGTGGCCCATCATTGGCTGTATGCCCGAAATGCTGAGGCAAAAGCCAACAGTCCGGTGGATACATGGCCTCATGAAGGAGATGGACACTGACATTGCATGTTTTCGGCTCGGCAATGTTCCCATCATTCCCGTGACATGCCCCAAAATTGCTAGAGAATTTCTCAAGATGCACGATGCAACATTTTCATCAAGGCCTACTTCCATGGCGACACGAACATGTAGTGGCGGATTCCTCACAACCATCCTAAGTCCTCATGGCGACCAATGGTTGAAAATGAGGAGAGTTCTAGTTTCGGAAATTATTTCCCCCATGAGACATCATTTGCTCAAGGATAAAAGAACCGAGGAAGCGGACAACTTGGTCAAGTACATTTACAATCAAAGCAAAAGCTCGAGCAGAATTGTAAATGTGAGGACCGCCACCAGACAATATACTGGAAACGTGATCCGGAAATTAATGTTTAGTAAAAGATACTTCGGAGAGGAAAGGGCGGACGGGGGACCAACCATTGCCGAGGAAAAACACGTTGAGGCGATATTTACTATACTTAAGTATTTATATGCATTTTGCATATCTGACTATTTTCCTTGGTTGGTAGGGCTTGATTTAGATGGTCATGAGAAATTTGTTAAAGAGGCTGTCAATACTGTAAACAACTATCATGACCCCATAATTGATGCAAGGATCGGAAAATGGAGGAGGTTCGGCAATTCGAACGAGGAATCCACCAGCAGTGATCCTCATGATTTGCTCGATGTTCTGGTTATGCTCAAAGATTCAGAGGGAAAGCCACTACTTACACCTGAAGAAATCAAAGCACAAGTAACGGTAAGATGCAAACATGTATATACTAGCTTCTTTTTCTTTAAGCAAACTTTTTTACTTGTGTATGCCTATGTCAAATAGATCTCTATAGTACACTTCAATACATTGTCAAAATTGTATCGTTACATTAACAGAAACTCAATTTCACTTGAATTATATCCTATATGCATTGTCTTTTTTTGTCTTCAAATAAATTTTGTGGTCTAAACGGTGCAGTAGGAAATTTATGAATGAAGTACAATAACTAAACCAATCAAAATATATATTTGCAGGAAATAATGTTTGCCACTGTCGACAATCCCTCAAACGCAGTTGAATGGGCCATGGCCGAGATGATAAACCAACCCGAAATCCTCAAGACTGCGACAGAGGAATTGGACAGGGTTGTTGGTAAGGAGAGACTAGTCCAAGAATGTGACATCCCACATCTTAATTTTATCAAAGCATGCATTCGAGAAGCCTTCAGGCTCCATCCAATCGTACCTTTCAACCCTCCACACATGGCCATGTCTGATGCCATTGTTGCTGGCTACTTTATCCCAAAGGGAAGTCACGTGCTATTGAGCCGTCTCGGCCTCGGACGAAATCCTAAGGTCTGGAACAAGCCGCTCGAGTTTAGGCCAGAGCGGCACTTTACTAGTGGCTTCACAGAAGTTCACCTCACAGAGCCGGACTTGCGCTTCATTTCCTTCAGCACCGGGCGGCGTGGCTGCGTGGCTCCTAAGCTTGGGACTACAATGACCGTCATGCTTCTTGCGAGGATGGTTCAAGGGTTTGATTGGAAGGCACCACCTAATGTCACGAGCATCATTCTTGACGAATCCCCTGAGAATTTATCTCTTGCACATCCACTTGTTGCTTATGCCGAATTGCGTTTGCCATTACATCTCTATCCTTGAGAGTTACTAGCTCTAGCATGAACTATAAGAAAGTTAATGTTGCTTAGCCTGTTATGTGCTCTAGTGATTTGAGTAGAATAATGAATATTTTCAATATATTATCCGCTCCTTTTTCCCACATAGATCATCCAATGTGAGGTTTTTAAGTTCGCTAACACCCTCAAAGTGCTCTTTGTAATATCAAATGATGAAAGCGTTAAGCCTTACTAGCTAGTAAAGAGATAGTGTGATGATGCCAGTTCACGCCACACAAACAAAGAAGCCTCCGCCTTTTGATTTTAGACGGCCCTCCAGCGCCTAATTACAAAAGAAACCATATAAGGTTTTTTTATTCTGTGATCTATGCAATGAAGGAGAAAGAGCGCTCCCCCTTTCAAGGCAACTCTCATTAACGATTTCTATGGGTTTCCAAACCTGCGCCCTCTAGTAGGATTTGAAGGATTCTGGGCCATATCCATGTCTTCGGTCCTAGATACTTAGTGGACAAAACCACTTATAGTATAATATGATGAATGGACTTGTTTGGAGTCCATCCCAAAGGGTGTGGGAACATGACTTACGCGTGGTCATCATTTGATGCATCTTGAATTTGTGCCACGTGAGTGCCATAACTTCGAAAAAAAAAATCAGTTAAGTGCCATAACTTTCAATTGATCTCTTGAATGCCAAAACATTTTTAAAATGTTCACTTAAGTAACTTGTTGTGTAAGTTTTAAAAATATTATAGCACTCAAGTGAGCATCAAAAGAAGTTATGGCATTCAAGCAATTGAAAAAGTATGTATGACACTTAAGTAATGTTGACACCTAAATTTTGGCTAAATATTTAGGGAAAAAGCCACAAAAAATCCTGAACTTTGCCCAAAGTGACACATTTACCCCATACTTTTTTTTGGTGACGTGAAAATCCCCGAACTTTGCCAACCATGACACATTTACCCAAAACTTTTTTTTTGTGACACAAAAACCCTGAACTTTTGTCGTGTGACACATTTATCCCAAAATTATAGGGCATTTTGGTCTTTTCATTTTTAAAATTTTATTTCTTTCTTTTTCTTCTTCTCTCTTACCTCCGCTGGCTAGCAGGCGGAGGGAAGCTGGTGTCCAGCGAGGGCCGCCCTAGCCGGCATCGGGCCAGGGCCACCCTTGCCAGCGTCAGGTGAGAGCAGCCCTCGGCTAAGTCGGGCGAGGGCCTCCCTTGCGCCCTCGCCTGACGCAGGCGAGGGTGTCCCTGCCCTCGCCAAATTTGGCGAGCGTGTCCCTACCCTCACCAGATCTAGCGAGGGCCGTCCTCGCCCATCGGCGGCGAGGGTCGCCCTTGCCTCGCATTGGGCGAGGGTGTCCCCGCCCTTGCCGATCTAGCGGCGGCGAGGAGGCCCTCGCCCGACGACGCGAGGGCAACCCTCACCGGACGCCGGCTTCCCTCCGCCATGGCAGCGGAGGGAAGAAGAAGAAAAAAGGAAAAAACAAAATAAAAAGACAAAAATGCCTTTGATGGGGTAAATGTGTCACGGTTTGAAAAGTTTGGGGTTTTTCACGTCACCAAAAAAAAAATTGAGGTAAAAGTATCACTTTGGGCAAAGTTTAGGGTTTTTTGTGGCTTTTTCCCAAATATTTATGATAAAAATTGCATAGAAATTAGAGACCAATTCAGTCCTAACAAAAAAATGATTTCGCATCACCTAGGCATTAATATCATTGGCACATATTAAGTTTTTCTGTTTTCCCTTATTTTACTGCATTTCGGATAAATAGAAAAGTTAAAAAAAAAAACAAAACAAAACAAAACAAAAATAGAGGAGCCCATGGGGACTGGGCCTTCATGCCCAACCCTCCTTTTGTTTCTTTTCTTCCCACACCGGCCCGAGCCCCACTACCCTTTTGTTCTCATTTGGCCCGGCCCCCCTCTTTCTTTCTTCTTCTTCTTCCTTCTTTGCTTCCCCCTCCGCTTTTGCAACTCATGCGTGAAGACGAAAATGCGCACGAGGATGATCTACGATGATCTACGATGATCTACGAGAGGGGAGAATAAAGCTGGCAACAGATGGGACACGCCTTCAATGCTGAGATGAGATGCCGGTTCAGCCAAGGGGGAGGCCGATTGGCATGCCAAGAACCAGCAGCCTGATCCTCCATCGACCGGCCCCCCTTGGCTTATAAATAGGGCTTCCAATGGAGGCCAAGGAGGACAAACACATGAAGAGAGAGAGATCGGAGGAGCGAGTTCGACGACTTCCCTTAAGAGACATCTAGGGAGGTCTAAGAGTGAGTAAATATGAGATTTGAGTGGAAAAGTGAAAGGGGAAGGAGATCTAGGGAGGCTAGATTTGAGAGAGGGAGGTTTGGGAGAGAGAAACCAGGGCTGAGAGAGAGAGAGAGATTTGAGTTTGCAAGAGAGATGCGGGACTCATCACGCCCACTTTCGCCGCCACGATCACTTGCTGCCGCCCCGTCGACCCGCCGTGAGCCCCGCCGTGTTGAGTTCGCTGGCCCGACACTTGCTACTTTATCGATCTATCATCGTCCCTCTCGCATCTCAGCCCAAGCGTGCCCACAGTTGAGACGGAGGAACCTAGGCCTACCGAGCTGCTTGCGGTGCCTCCACAACTGAGATTTCCGAGCCAATCACCATTGCTTGCCGTGGCCGTCTCCGTCGAGTGTCGTGGAAGAGAGAGACGAGGGAGCGATTTGGGTCGATAGCTGCGATATGGTTTTTGATTAGTTTTCTCTATAAATGTATAGAAACCCCTTGAAAAAGCCCCAAAAAAAAAAAAATTTGTGTTTAACTTCTTGGAAGCAAATATTGACTTATTTCTTAAATTCCAATTGCACCTTTGTGATGCATGGATTTTTATTTCCTTAGTCTAATTAGGAATTGTATCCTAGAACTCGTGATTGGTATAAAATGCTGCATAAACACTTTATTTGATGTTTAAACAAAATTAGGTACTGGAAGGATTTTTTTTTTTTTTTTTTGGTAAAAAAAATAGTTGAGATGGTTAAGGAAGCTACTCTAAATATCAAAGCCAGGTTTCGATCTTGGGACCTATGGGTTATGGGCCCACCACGCTTCCGCTACACCACTCTGATTTGTTGGTACTGGAAGGATATTAATGATTAATTAGTGTAAAGTTCCCGATCTTAGTTTCTCGATTGCGTAGTGAATTATTTCTCCCGATATTTCGCTTGGATTTCTAGTTGACCTACCCAAAATTGATTAGCGGCGACTCTTATTTGAAATTGACTTATAGGTTAAACATTCGAACCATAAGTTGGGAATTGGTGGGCTTGAGAAAGCCCAGGTTAAGCCCTATGCTTAGCGAGCCATTAGCCTCCGCACCCGCCCGTGCATAAGAGGGCACCAAAAGGGAGGTCGCCACAGGTGAGTGTTGTATAAACGTTATGACATTTATAGTGCTATTTTCTTCAAAAAAAATTGCTGATGTCGCAGTTTTGTATATTAATTTGACCAATCTTTTCATGTTAGTACCGATTCAATCCATCCAATAATTTAGACCGGAAATTGTTGAAGCAGATGCCAACGGTCCCACATAATATAACCGGCGCTAATATAGATATTTTTATAATATCTAATATTCTTTTCTATTTTTTCTTTCCCTTCTCTATCTAAAATGGTTGATGAGGGTTGGTCTTCATGGCCTGTGGCCATCGGGTACTAGTAGAAAAATAAGGGAAAGAAAAAGAAAGGAAAAGGAAAAGGAAAAAACTCTAAAAAAAAGTATTAAAATTATAAAAAAATATCCATGTCAATAACAGTTGTGTAATATAGGACCATTGACATCGGTCAAATTGCGATAATTTCGACAACGATCGGAGAAGACACCAATCGCAACTTGGCCAAGGATGAGCCAGGGATCACCGTTGCATGAGGAGCTTGGCACGTTGGCCTCGGAATTGGCCCAACAGGAGTGAATGAACTGACAGACGATCGAAGAGTGGGCCTAGAGAGAAAGAGAGTTTTTTTTTTTTTTTTTTTTTGGGAGAATTTTCTGCTTCAAAAAATTGGTGCGAGTGTCTCAAAAAGCGAGGGAAATTTGAAATCATTTTAATCTTAGCCTCACATCTCATCACATGATTGATACATGCTGAAGGAGGTGTGAAGAAATCGGGAAAGTTACTAACACTAATATAATCATATTTTCTCTGTTACAAGTGCAATTGTACTTCTCGTGTTCCACTGTATTGAGAGCTTTTTGTTACTGATTGTAGTCTATTGAGTATACAAGTGTGAGCATTACTTGTTTATTGATCATGAGATCTATTAAATTAGGATAGAAAGTAGGGCATGATATGTTTTAACTACTCACAAAATTACTAATGGATTTTGGCCTTATTGGTTGTTGTTAGTCTATTCGAGTGAAGGCTTGGTTTAAGTGAAACCATCATAAAATTGGCATACATCATCCTCTATCTGTTTATTTATTTCAATATTTATTTGATAGAAGCATCTAGCATATTATATTGTCAAGTTGTTCCTACATTTGTCAAACTGAACTTGAGTTATTTTATGAAAAAAATTGTTAAATTCAGTGAATCAACCTATTCAGCCCTCTCTCATGGTTGCATTATTAGTCTCCGCAATTATTTCTCCCTTCATGGTTAATCATTTTACTTTTGGACCAATCTTCAATGCCAAAGAGCTGGTGGCTCTATACTTGCCTCCAATGACATAGATATGGATGTCGACTACCTAAGTAAACGATGGAAGATAGCGAGAGGGGAGAGAGTGGATTGCTTCTAGAGTTGATATATAACTAGCCGACACCGACCAAAAGAATAAAAATAACTAGCCGACCGTCGTGCAGTGAAAAACAAGGAGCTGCACCACCAGCATGTAATGGTCACTGGTTCTCACTGGCGACAGCGGGATGGTGGTGACATGCCTTCAAAACCCTTACTTGTAGTCATATCTCTCTCTAGGTACTATTTTTCTTTTTTTCTTTTTGTTTTCCTTTTTGGTGTTTTGTTTTTCTCTCTATGTAGTGCCCACCTGCCGCCATGTCAACGTCATCTGTAGAAGATGGGGTGATCAGCACATTGGGTATGTGATTTCCAAGCACGGGTGTCGAATTTGCGCTAGAGAGGTGTGCAAAGGGGACAAGAACAAAAGTAAGAGCATTGTATTTGGCAGGTTGGGCTTGTTAAAATTCCATTTTGGAAAGTATTTAATCGATGAGTTTTTAGAAACCAAATAATTCAAGATTCCAACTCGGAACATATTATAATGCCCAGTACTCATGGATTTGGCATGCCAAATTCAATCGTCTTGTGCTATAATATGCATAAAATCTGGTTCTCATACCCCACCGAAAATCCTACAAAAGTGACTCGCAATCACGTTACTCCTATGTTATTGGTTGACCTGTCTCTATATCAAAAAGCGCGAATACTTGGCTTCTAGCTTGATTGGCAGCAAGTCCCACTAATGATAATTTTCTTGCTCCAATAAGAATCGTCACATCACAAGAGATGAGATTCACCTCTCCTAGTCGCACACAAATTGTGTTTAATATCCAATGTAATCATTACACGACGTGATCATAATTGGCGATTGATCTTGCACAACGTCCTCGTCATTAAAGCCGTAAACACCTCGTAATGACGATTATCTAATGACTTTCACTTAAGGGATGCTGACTTGGAAACTATGTTTTCATCGAGTTGGTTGGAAACCAAATAATTCAGGATTCCAATTTTGAAAGTATTTGAGTACCAAACCATCAATTT
Source organism: Eucalyptus brandiana (assembly GCA_014182725.1). NCBI lineage: Eukaryota > Viridiplantae > Streptophyta > Magnoliopsida > Myrtales > Myrtaceae > Eucalyptus > Eucalyptus brandiana. The sequence goes on from CM024676.1 coordinate 4,172,669, forward strand.
GGCATGCCAAATTTAATCGTCTTGTTATTCATCCATCTTAAAATCACAGCAAACATAAGATAAAATGATTTTATAAGGAGGGAGGTTGTGATGATGGTCGCCGGGCGTCATGGGGCTGGCGATGCCAGCGACCACCCGGCGACCACGGTAACCTTGAGGAAGGTCAGTGTCCGAACACTTGTCATCGAGATATTGGAAGGACTATGAGCGACTGTGTAGCTCCAGATCTCTTCGCTAATGCGTGGCCTGGACTCGACACACTAAGCATTTCGGACAAGCTCACAACCCTTCATGCTACTTTAAAAGAAAATTCCGATGTATCAGGGCTCTATCTACTAGCAAGTACTATCAATTGTGGCTATTAAATTAAGTAACAAATACTAAATACACATGAATGGGTAGATCAAATTGTTGTAGAATTGTTCGAATAAGGTGATGAATAATTTTAAGGTATTGAAAGCCGATCTAATGTTAGTTCAACAGTCGTGGACAAATGCGAATCTTTAGGCTTTTGATTGATTGCATGATTTCTAGAAGCAGGAGCAACTGACTTATGAGATGGTGGAAAATTACCTAATCAGTTCTAAATCTATTGTAAATCCTAAACTTTTCAATCTTGTTAATTTAGTCTTAAACTTTTCATGCAATTCTAATGTAGTCTTTCAGCTAATCTTCACTGGAAATGGCCACACATTAGTGATTTTCAACGATACCAGGCTAGCCTTCTTGTATAGATTCTTCCTAAGAATAGTATGACAAATCACATCCTCACATCGAATCGTCACACACCGAGTTTAGCTTGGGCATCTAGTCCTTCAAGCAAGACATGCAAAGCACTTCGGTACTACAACTGATTTAAGCTTGCCATGGCCTAATTAGGAGACTGACATCAATTCTTGACTAATCTATGCATAGGATGTTAACCTCACCTTCAAAGATCCTCTAAGATAGCATTCGTTCAACTTTGAGATTCTTAGAACAAACAACCTGACGCCACTCCCATAAACTAATCGTATCATCCCTTATGTATTAGCCACTCTCCATCCGATGGCATAAGCTCCACATATCAGCTCACAAGGGTGCAAGAAAATTCAGTCCATGACACATGTTTGTGATCTACAATCGGGAATAATACAGCTCTGCCAGGTCTAGTCGATGATCTCTATGGTAGTCATGATTTCACTATTTCATGATCCTCATTTAGCAAGGGTTGGAGACAGTCCGCGATGATAATTTGGTTCCGAAGAAGCACAGTTGCAACAACATCGAAATTCATTTTCCTAAAATGAATGAGTGAAAAATCGCAGAGGAAAAGAAGAAATTAAGAGCAAAACGATTGCTTTCCACTTCTTCATTTATCTATTGCGCTAAAAAGTAAGAAGATGATGCCCCAACTGAGGAATTAGGGTTAGGGATTTGAGACAAATAGATGATCAAATAACGTGGTTAAGCATTAGATTTTGCTGATTTCACATTGCCGGCGAGCCAAGTCGAATGGTTTATACTATAATATTGTAAAAGGTCAAGCAAGAAACATACAAAAATTTCTGACTTCAGAAGATGCCTCCACTACGGACGAAAACGAAAATCACGCAGATGAATCCTCGTAGGAAAATTTTGTGAGGAGCATCTCTTTTCATATACATATTTCTTAGACTTTCAAAAGTACAAGTCCACCTTTTAAATCAATCCAGATTTTTATTTATAAACTTCTTTCTCTTTTTCTTATGGAGAAGGTTGCTTATACGATTATCCTTGTCACTGGAATCACGGCAGATTTTTTGTTTGATTTGTCTTCATGGAACATCCATTTTCCTGAGTGTCGGTAATTGAAGCCTTATAAATGGTTCAATCAATATCGGTGGGTTAAGCAATTGCATCATCCAATTTAGTTTAATGCCAGACATGTGAGTATTGGTCGAAGGTATACCGTCTTAAATTAGCCAAAAGTCCACTTTACCTTGTATGAATCGATATTGGTTTGATATCAATAATAGGAATGCAGATGCGATAGGCTTCAGAATATCTGACGTATTGTCTCCAAAAGCACCAAAACCAACGTGGACATAAACAGGTTAATGCACGATTAGATCATCATGATCTCGTGTGATTTATTAAATCATAGAAGACATTATGCAGATCCTAGGAAACAGCAAAACATGACTCATTCCACTTGTTAACGGATGTGGATGGTTGTGCCGACTTTGCATTTTCTGGAGAAATGCTGCAGGTAGCAACTAAGCAGCTACCAAAGTGGAAGGGCGGCAATTAATCAGTTGTGGAGGTAGCAACAAAGCAGCTACCAAAGTGGAAGGGCGGCCATTAATCAGTTGTGGAGGTAGCATTGATGGTATTGTTGGAATTTTGTTTGTTAAAACAAAGTGAGTGCTTTTTACTTTGTCCCACATAGAAAAGGTGGGAGCAAGTGGGTCAGTTTAAAAATGTGGGTTTTTCCTTTTGTAGTTAAAGGAATGATTGGGTGGGGCTAGACCCCACCATACCTACGTGCGGGTGCGCGATTATTTGGCGCACTTAGCACATTGCATGCTTGCACGCCTGCGGTTTAATTAGCATCAATCCTGGCTATTTATTTAATTTTTTATTTTTTATTTTAATTCAAAGGTTGCCTTTTAATTTGAGAATTTCGGAAATGAAATATAAAATGAAAATTGGAAATTCTATTTATATATATATATATATATATATATATATATTATTCCGAATTTTATTTGTGTCTTTTCGGTTTTGCAAAAAAATTACTTATTCGGTTTTGCAACAATTTCCGAAAGGTTGCAATTGTTCGGTTTTCGACTTCTTCCGAAAAGTCGCGGTTGTTTATACGAACAATTTTCTAAAGGTCGTGTTTATTCATTATTTGGCAGTTTTCACGAATAGTTGCAAGATCTGTTTCATATATATATACTTATCAATTTTCGGAAGAAGTGTGGTCATTTTTCGAGTCTTCTTTCTGAAAAACTGCGGCCAACTTTTCGATTGTTTTCCTAGAGAGACCCTGGAGAAATACTAGAATTGCTATCTAGTATTCTTATCCGAGACTTTGTTGTATCCTGGAGGATTTTTGCCGGTGACCATTAGCAACATTGTGGGGCAAATAAATCCTTAAAGAAAGTGATATCATGCCTCAAAGTCCGAGTTGTTTTACTCGATCCGATTTCATTGTTCAACCCATTTCGAAGTCATATTTTCCAACAATTTTAAGGATTTATTTTTGCTACAATGGAGTCGGAGACAATCAAAGTTATGAATCAAGATATGGTCAAACTAGACCGATTAGATGGGAACAATTTTGCTCGCTGGAGGGACAAGATGATGTTCTTACTCATTGCTCTGAAGATCTCCTACATACTGGATCCTAACTTGGCGCCAATAGAAGATCCTAAGCCTACTTTTGATGGATGACAGCCAAGTGCGGAAGCCATTGAGAGGGTTAATAAGGAAAAGAAGAAACGTGCGGAGGATGAATTACTTTGTCGAGGACAAATTCTGAACACACTCTCCGATCGTCTGTACGACTTATTCACCGAAATGAAGTCGGCCGAGAGAAATTTGGAATGCACTGGAATTCAAGTACAAAGCGGAGGAGCAAGGTACCAACAAATATCTAATCGCAAAGTATTTTGATTTCAAGTTTATTGATACTAAACCCTTGCTGGAACAAGTCCATGAATTGCAAGTGATTGTGAATAAGATTCGCGCTCAAGATTGATATTCCGAAAGCTTTTCAAGTTGGAGCAATTATTGCGAAATTGCCTCCAAGTTGGAAAGACTATGGAAAAAGGCTGATTCACAAGTCGGAGGACTTTACTTTGGAGCAAATACAGAAACATCTTCGCATTGAGGAAGAGTCACGTTTACGTGATAATTTTGTTTTGTACAATTCCAAGGTAAATTTTGTGGATAAAAAACGGAAACTCGGCCATAACTTCAAAGTAAAAAGCGGGGGGCATAAATTCAAGAGAACACAAAAGAAGCAAAAGGGTTGCTGTTTTGTTTGTGGCAAACAGGGACATTACACCAAGGATTGCATTCATCACAAGAGCATTTCAAAGGACAAGAACATTCCGGTGGTGAAAGCAGATGCAAATCTGGTTGAAGAAAATTATGTAGCCATGATTTCGAACATGTTTTCGAATATGGAAATTTCTGAAATCAATGATGCGATGGCTATGGTTTCTGAAATTAATTCTACCACTGTCCAATCCGGTTGGTGGATAGATTCTGGAGCAACAGTTCATGTGTGCAAGGACAAGTACATGTTCAAGCAATTTGAAGAGATTGTTGACTCAAATGTTCAAGAGGTCATGATGGCGAATAATGCTCTTGCAAAGGTTGCTGGAAAAGGCATGGTGGAGATAGACTTCACTTCTGGAAAGAAGATAACTCTTCTTAATGTGTTATTTATACCCGAAATTAGGAAGAACCTAGTTTCTATTGATTTACTTTGTAAGAGGGGGTTTCGGGTTTTGTTTGAATCCGACAAGGTTATCCTGTCGAAAAATGGGCTGTTTGTTGGGAAGGGTTATGCCAATGATGGCATGTATCAATTGAGTATCAATAATAATATTTCTAGTTTTGTTTATATTGTCAAGTCTTCAATTTTATGGCATAGTAGGTTGGCACATATAAATATTCGTTATTTGAAGAATATGAGAAAATTAGACTTGATAAATTTTAATGGCGAATTTGACAAATGTGAAATATGTGCTAAGTCAAAACTTACTAAGAAGCCATTTCCTAGTGTTAAAAGAAATTCGAATTTATTGGATTTGGTTCATAGTGATATATGTGAATTTAATGGTTTGCTGACACGTGGAGGTAAAAGGTATTTTATTACCTTTGTGGATGATTGTAGTAGGTTCTTATATGTTTATCTCATGAGATCAAAAAATGAAGCATTTACCATGTTTAAGAAATATAAGGCTGAAGTAGAGAATCAATTAGAAAGGAAAATTAAGGTTCTACGATCAGATAGAGGTGGAGAATATTTCTTAAATGAATTCTCTTCATTTTGTGAAAAACATGGTATTATTCATCAAGCTTCAGCACCATATACTCCACAACAAAATGGTTTAGCTGAAAGGAAAAATTGATCTCTTGGAGAAATGGTTAATTGTATGCTTTCAAATTCAAAGCTACCAATTAATCTTTGGGGAGAAGCATTACTTACTGCATGCTATATTCATAACAGAATACCTTCCAAGAAAAATGACATAACCCCTTATGAAATATGGAAAGGTAGAAAGCCAAATTTGTCATATCTTAAAGTGTGGGGGTGTTTGGCGTACTACCGAGCTCCAGATCCTAAGAGAACAAAGCTTGGTCCTAGAGCTATTAAAAGTGTTTTCGTAGGGTATGCAGAAAATAATAAAGCTTATAGGCTTCTTGATTTAGAGTCCAATGTCATAATAGAATCGAGAGACGTTGAATTCTTTGAGAATAAATGTTTTACAAGTTCTGAAATTATTGAAAATAATTCAAGACCTATGGAAACTCAAAGTGATTCTCAAGAGAAAGAAACAAATGATTCTAAAGATATGATTAAACCAAGGAGAAGTACTAGAGCTAGGAAAATAAAAGACTTAGATCCTGATTTTATTACTCATGTTTTTCTTGTTGAAGGAGATGGAGATAATAATGTGGTAAATAAATACCCTTTAGTATTAAATTTAGAAGATGATCCTAAAAGCTTTGATGATGCTATGTGTGACATCCCGATTTTCCAATCCTATTTTCAACAATTTGAGACGGGTATTTCGTTGGCACGCATATAGTTCTTTTCCTTGAGTCGGCCATTCATGTGAAAACTAGTCTATCGGGTGAAGCCGTTAAGAAATTCTAATGCATCAGACTCGAGAATTTGACCAGGAAGCGATCTTTCGACCGAGCTAATCTGCAAGGGTCATTGCGGCACAATTAAAAATCGATTAGAGACCGGAAAATAGGTCGACTCGACGAGGCATGTGATAAGGTGTGGGTGATTCCACCAGATCGCACAAATCTTGTCGATCGACACTAGACCGACTTTTCTGTTGATTTGGTACCCTGTGTTCGTATTTGAAACCTTGAGATTACCCCGACAATCGAAAGTCGCAAATGTTTCAAAGATGTACATTGTGGCTTGAGATGATCAACCACAGGTCAAATGCATGAAAATTTCTAAAGGCTATCCGGTAGGTTGGGCCGCGCTAGTATCGTGCCAAAGTGAAATTAACTGTGAAATTAAGATCGAATTCAGAAATTGAAAGTTTGGGTGTGTCACAAATCATTTTAGGAACATTGATTAATCTTCGGAAGATTTTTCATGCAAGCCGAGTTTTTCAGCAAAATAATCAAAGGACTAATTTGGCTCGAGAAATTAGTAGGCTCGTCTTTGGTCGCGCTTTTGCGACTTAAGATGGTTCTATGGCCAAGTGAAGATGTGAATTGAAGTGTGGTGACATTGGATTAATTTTATGGACTTCAATTTGGACTCAATTGGAAGTGGATTGATTATAATTGAAGAATTTGATGCACAAGAATTGGACCCCGGCGGAAAATGAAAGTGCAACCATTGGAGAAGTTGTGGAAGATTTGAGTGAGTGGAAGATGACATGGGATGATGTCATGGTGGTTGAGGCCAAGGGTTGAGATCTTAACACATGGATGGTGGAGATTTGCTTGAGAAAAGGTGACCCATCACCATCATCTTCTTCCTTGAATCAAGGGACTTGGTTGGATTTTGAAAAGAGGTGAGAGAGAGTGGAGAAACCGACCGGTTGAGCTTGCCCGACGCCGGCCTTCGTCCGCCTCCTTCGTCGCTCGCCGTTCGCCGCCGGTGCCGTCGTTGTCGCCGCCGTTCGCACGCGTAGCCGCACGTCCGCTCGCCGTCGTCCGCCTCGCCTCTCCGCCATCGTCTTCACTTCCAAGCGGTTGTTCGACTAGCTCGGGTCGCGGTTCAGCCCCCTCCGGCCACCGTTCGGGCCCCGCCTTAGTCCGGTTCGACTCCTCCACTTTCCCTCGACCCATTCTCGCCTCAACTCGAGCTTATCTTCTCTTTTTTCAGCCATGGACAGTAGCTGCAAAAAAATGGGTATGCAGCGGACGTTTGGCCCGTTTTGGCCGCCTTCCTAAGCCCGGATGCTCGGCCCGCTTTGAGGAAAGTTGTTCTCCTCGGCGTCCCCGTCGTTTTGGTCCGCTCGGCTCGCTAATCCGGTGAGTTTAGCTCACTAAATCTTGATTAGACGGTTAATTATGCTCTAAGTGTGCTTAGTTTAAGTTAAGCAAGTTTAGGTGGATATCTTAGTTTATTTAATTGTGATTTGGATTAAAATGTTTGTTTAATTTAAAGTGTGTTTAATTAAAGGCTAAGAGAGTTTATTTAATAATAAACCTTGATGGGACACAATAGGGTTTTATTTTTGAATTATTTAATTGTTTCGAAATTCTGGAATTTATAATATTATATTATATTCTGAAATTATTAAAATATTATTATTAAAAAAAAACGGAAAAATTATTTTTGACCCCGATTGCTCAGAATTCCGTGCCGATCGCTGCGGTGTATTCAGATTTTGAAATTGATGGCTGGATATTATAAATTGAGCGTGGATGACGAAAACATGGATATTATTATTTAATTAATTTTTGGAATAAATTTAATTATTTATTAAAATTCGAAAATTTCGTCGAGACCCTAAACTCTCAGAATTTCGTGCCGATCGCTCTTTGTGTATTTAGAATTTGAATTTGATGATTGATTGTGGCAAATTGGGTGTGATTGTGATAAATAGGGATTCTTTTTATAAAGTCCCAAGTGTTGAAATTTATGGAAGAGTTGGCCGTGATTAACCACCTATCAAAGGTCGTGCCCAATGGGGCCGTGATTTGCCACCTGATAAAGGTCGCGCCCAGTGAGGCCGTGATATGCCACCTATTAGAGGTCGCGCCCAGAGAGGCCGTAAATTGCCACCTGATAAAGGTCGCGCCCATAGAGGCCATGAATTGCCACCTATTAGAGGTCGCGCCCAGAGAGGCCGTGAATTGCCACCTGATAAAGGTCGCGCCCAGAGAGGCCGTAAATTACCACCTGATAAAGGTCGCGCCGAGTGGGGCCGTGATGCCACTGATTCTAATTCTGTCGAGTGGGGCCGTGATTAAGAGTAATGATTGATTTGCTGAATTGACATATAATCGGCCAAGTCGATTGATCGCTGAGACGATCCAAGTGGTTGAATTGTTCTGACGATGTGATTGTGCCATGGTTGTTTGGTTATCATAATTGTACGTGGTTGAATTACATAAATTGTGTTAACCTGCAGATGAAGGCTAATGCGAGGTAAGTCTTCTGTGTGATGTGGCTAAGCCACCCGAGGCGTATTTTCTTTCTAATAGGGGTTTAGGGGGTTGAACTTGCTGAGACATCGTCTCATGCCGGTTGTGGGATTAAAATTTCAGGTCCCTGGTGGACGGAGCGACCAGATAGCTTTGGTTGGCCTTAAGGAGTTGCAGATGTGAAGTCATAAGATTGGAGAACGTGTCAGACTTGTAGGTCGTAGGACAATTCCTTTTTAAGAGCCGGTCTTTTGTAGACTTTTGGCTGTAGGCTTCTGTTTGTAATTCTGTTGAATTATGAAAGTGATATGTTGTGGTTTTGCTTCTTGCTTTTCTATCCCGTATTTAATTGTCAAGGGTTTTATAATACGTTCCGCTTGCGCAATATTAAATGAATGGGGTCGGCGACACTACCTGGGAATGTCGCATTTGAATGACCATGGTGGGATGTTGGCGCGCTCGAGGTTCGGGGCGTGACACTATGTCTTCTAGAGATGCTTCCTTTTGGAAAGAAGCTGTGAATGATGAAATGGACTCAATTGTGTCAAATAATACTTGGGTATTAGTAGATTTACCAAAAGGATTAAAACCTATTGGGTGCAAATGGGTTTTTAGAAGAAAATATCATTTTGATGGTTCCATTCAAGCTTTTAAAGCTAGGCTTGTAGCTAAGGGATATAGGCAAAAAGAAGGAATAGATTATTTTGATACATATGCTCCTGTTGCACGTATAACTTCTATTCGAGTTCTTTTTGCTCTAGCTTCCATTTATGATCTTTGTGTTCATCAAATGGATGTTAAAACTGCTTTCTTAAATGGAGACTTGAATGAGGAGATTTACATGGAGCAACCGGAGGGTTTTGTTCTTCCTGGAAATGAAAGAAAAGTATGTCAATTAATTAAGTCTCTTTATGGACTTAAGCAAGCTCCTAAGCAGTAGCATGAAAAGTTTAATTCGGTCATATTGTCAAATGGTTTCATCAATAGTAGTGCCGATAGGTGTATATACTCTAAATTCACTAAAGACTATGGTGTCTTAGTGTGCTTGTATGTTGATGATATGCTTATCTTTGGAACGAATATGACTGGAATTAATGAGACTAAGAAGTATCTAACTTCCATGTTCAAAATGAAGGATTTGGGTGAAGTAGATACTATCTTAGGTATTAAAGTTAAGAAAAATAGTGGGGGTTATTCTTTAAGCCAATGTAGTTATGTTGAAAAAATATTAAATAAATTTCAACATCTTGGTTTTAAAGAAATAAGTACTCCATTTGATTCTAGTATTAAATTAAATTATAATACTAGTAGAGCGGTGGCACAACTAGAATATGCAAGTGCTATAGGATCTTTAATATATGCGATGCATTGTACTAGACCCGATATTGCTTATTTTGTATGCGAGTTGAGTAGGTATACTAGTAATCCAAGTACTGAGCATTGGAGAGCTATTACTAGAATTTTTGGTTATCTTAAGAGAACTAAAAATTTAGGATTGTTCTACAATAATTTTCCGGCTGTATTAGAAGGATACACCGATGCTAGTTGGATTACAAGTGTGGGAGATGAGCGTTCCACTTCGGATGGATCTTCACACTAGCCGGAGGTGTTGTATCTTGGGCGAGCAAGAAACAGACATGTATAACTCACTCAACAATGGAATCTGAATTTATTGCTCTGGCGGCAGCTGGGAAAGAGGCTGAATGGATTAGAAATTTGTTATTAGATATCAAATTATGGCCTAGTCCTATGCCTCCTATTTCTGTCCACTGTGATAGTCAGGCCACTTTGGCAAGAGCCTATAGTAGCACCTATAATGGTAAGCCTAGACACATTAGTCTAAGACATGAATATGTGAGACAATTGATTAAAGATGGTACCATAACAATTGTCTATGTGAGGTCAAGTAAAAATCTTGCCGATCCTTTGACGAAGGCTTTACCAAGACATATGGTAATAACGACCTCACAAGAAATGGGGCTGAAACCCTTTAATTGAAATCACCAATAATGGTAACCCAACCTTTTTCTAGAACATCACTAGTTACAGGTTTAATGGGTAAGAACAAGTTATTAAATGTGATTGTTTGATATTGACGTAGCCCTGATATGAGAAGTCAGTATCGTCTGTTACGTTTTGAAGGCTGGATTGAATTCTTAATGAAGTATGATACAAGTTTGTAGTGTGTTGATAGTAACAGAAACACATGGTAGATACTTCACCTATATGAGCTTAGAAGTGGTGCCGCTTCTTACGAAAGTTGGGGTTGCTTTCTAAAGAGCTCATGAAACAGGATCAAGTACAAGGCCATAATAGTGCGGAGTAATATAGAAATTCTCGCTGAAACAAGAGGTTAGTGTATGTGTGGTATGTCCGGTTCTATTACATAAAAGTACAAGTTTAAAGCCGAGCTACTTGTCACTTTGATAGAGCTTTGATATACTTACACTAAGTAAAGGTTTAACTCGAAAGAGACCTTTATGTATGTATATTAATCTTACTGAAACTTTGGCTGTATGTTTTATTTTGAAATCTTTGTTTTACAAACAAAGTGGGGGATTGTTGGAATTTTGTTTGTTAAAACAAAGTGAGTGCTTTTTACTTTGTCCCACATAGAAAAGGTGGGAGCAAGTGGGTCAGTTTAAAAATGTGGGTTTTTCCTTTTGTAGTTAAAGGAATGATTGGGTGGGGCTAGACCCCACCATACCTGCGTGCGGGTGCGCAATTTTGGTGCGATTATTTGGCGCACTTAGCACTTAGCATGCTTGCGCGCCCGCGGTTTAATTAGCATCAATCATTGGCTATTTATTTAATTTTTTATTTTTTATTTTAATTCAAAGGTTGCCTTTTAATTTGAGAATTTCGGAAATGAAATATAAAATGAAAATTCGAAATTCTATTTAAATATATATATATTATTCCGAATTTTATTTGTGTCTTTTCGGTTTTGCAAAAAAATTACTTATTCGGTTTTGCAACAATTTCCGAAAGGTTGCAATTGTTCGGTTTTCGACTTCTTCCGAAAAGTCGCGGTTGTTTATACGAACAATTTTCTAAGGTCGTGTTTGTTCATTATTTGGCAGTTTTTCACGAATAGTTGCAAGACTGTTTCATATATATATATACTTATCAATTTTCGGAAGAAGTGTGGTCATTTTTCGAGTCTTCTTTCTGAAAAACTGCAGCCAACTTTTCGATTGTTTTCCTAGAGAGACCCTGGAGAAATACTAGAATTGCTATCTAGTATTCTTATCCGAGACTTTGTTGTATCCTGGAGGATTTTTGCCGGTGACCATTAGCAACATTGTGGGGCAAATAAATCCTTAAAGAAAGTGATATCACACCTTAAAGTCCGAGTTATTTTACTCGATCCGATTTCATTGTTCAACCCATTTCGAAGTCATATTTTCCAACAGGTATTAGCCACCATTAGAATTGATGATGACGAAGAACTAGCCTGAAGATGGATGATAGAGATTGAATTGTTAGCTACCATAAAAATCCAAGATGACTTTGCTTCTGCAAAGGCGTGAATCATTCAGCTTTCTTTCTAGGTTGCGAAGTAAGGAAGTGATGACGATTCATCAATAGGAGAGGTTGCATTGTTGATAATAGTCGCAAAACGGAAGGGGTGAACCCGGTTAGGAAATTGCAACAGAGATTGAGATTGTAGGTTAAATTTAATTTTGGTAAACGACTTTCGCTTGTTAAGAGGACGACAGAAATCATTTAGTTTTTTATTAGGTTCAGTTTTTCTTTTTTTATAGAAATTGTGAGAAGGTTTTTCTCCGGGCCTCTTTACTTTGTGAAAGGGTTAGCGCTGCGCAGTAGTTCCGCCACTAGCAGGATGAAGCCAAAATGTTGTGAGAGAGCTTTCAATGGTTTGACTGCCAACCGGAAGTTCAAAAATGTCGAGGTCCTGAAGTTTTATCCAAGGAAAAATGCACTCGTGCCTCGAACAATAAAGTACGAGTTATTTCATACTTTTATCATGAAATACTTTTATCATGAAGAACCGATAATATTTGCAAAAAATGACTTCCCTGAAAATTGTTGGTATAAACCGCATGATCCACTTATACCTGCGGCTTATTACGAGCAAAATTTAACTGAAACAAGATCAACACCATTTAAACATATTTCCGACCCAAGTGATCCAACCCATGTCACACGTTCTACAGCAACCATGTTACAAATCATTCACCCAACCAAATGGAATTCATCACCCGCTACCTCTTTAAAAATCCAAGCCAAATTAACTTCCAGCTACCATACTTTCCACTTTTACATACTATGATTGTCAACGAGTCTGGTTGAATGCCTTCTAATGCTAAAATAATGATCACCACAATTCACGGCTTTTTTTCTTTAAAAAAATTTCAAAACAGATTTCAAAATTGACTAGCTTCCCAACTGGTTCAATCAATGGTGGATCATTTTGGCTAAATCATTGAAATCCTACCTCCGCAAATCAATAAGAGCTGCACTCTTAGAGTTCATATTCATCCCCAACTTATTCGAATCGTGGTTTCCAATCCTGGTCCATTTCTTCATCAACTTCCGGATTTGGTGAACTTGGATACAATGCTCCCTCAAATATTATCCAAAATTTGGTGAGAAAATTCAAAAGCAAATGGTGGGATAACTTAGGTGATTTTTGTGCCCAATATAACCCCTCTTACACTGAACCAACAAACAATAAATGTACAGGGAAATGCCCTCATGAGTTAATAAAAAAAATTTCAAAAAATGCAAAATACAAAACACAGCATAATAAAACAAGGTAAATCAAAGACCACCGACCCAAAAAAAAATAAAATAATCAAAGACCGGGGAGAAAATTAATAAAGACATAAGATTCTATACATGTGATGGAACACGATACATTTACAAATATTGTAGAATAAACAAAAGATAAAATGAATTATCTATTGCTGAAGAAACTCTCTATCAACTTCATGAAGTTATGGCCACAACTGATGATGATACTTCTTCAAAAGATTTTCTTGAAGAAGAAGGCCTCCAATATAATGAATTGATGTCGGTTGCAAGTTTGGTTCCTCCAATACCAAAAAAAAAAAAAAAAATATATATATATATATATATAATGAATTGAAATTTCTTAGAATCGGAACCTGAAGATCCCCTTTCAAATGGTCCAATGCCTAAAATAAACATGTTAATGAAATAAGAAGAATTTCTTTTGAATACTATAGATCAAATATCTGACCCTAAAACTAAAAAAGACTACTCCAGTCTTCTATGAAAATCACTTGTAATATTCTTATAACCTCAAAGATATTCTTATTAGACATAAGAAAGTTCAATCTTTTCCTCAGTAATGAAATCAACCATCAAAAATTAGAAATTTAGGATTTTGAGGCCACCCAAATCCAAATGCAAAATAAAATTTTAGATATTAAAACTAGAATAAATAAAAGAAAAGAAGAAGAAGAAGTGTTGAACCAAACACTTCTGATCCAAATTTCTTATTGGATAATAAATATGACAATAATAGTTAATAATGAATTTGTCATTAATACCACAACACCTTTTTATATTGGTGCAAACCCAATTGTACCAAAGACAACTGATACCGATAAAGTACTTTGAAGAAAACAACATAATTATTAAAATCAGCCTCAGAGCTAAACTTCGTATTAAATTATAATTATATAATACATATATATTTTGAGGATATTTATCATGTCATAAATCTACGTAATAACGGCATGACTTTTTTCTGGAGAAAAGAATAGGGTAAAAAAGAGTCAATCCAATATAAATAAGGTTAGACATGGATTGATTGAAAACGGCTGTTCAATGTTATACCAGAGTTGGCTTGCTCAGTTCGATTCTTGAATTACCATCTTTATAGCACTTATGATGTCTCGAAATTTGACCTATTTTGAAATATATGAAATGGTAATTTTATTGACACATTTATGCTTATTTTACTCTAAACTGATCATTCACGAATTAACTAATCTATTGTGTGAAGCCGTAAATGATTAAAACGCGAAAAAAAAAACTAGATAATTCAATTAAGGATCGAGCACTCGACCAAAAGGATCAATAAGGGTTAATACTATATTGTTATAAGTTAATTAGTAAACGGATATAAATCAATTCGATGGAAGTATGTAGGCGGTTTACAAGTGATTTCACACGATTACGATATTCGCGTCGAATAATGATAAACCAATTTCTTTGTTGATCTTATAAATAGAGTATGTAATTGAAACCTCGCGATTACATGATAACCAAGGGTTGACCATGATTTGAAGAGGCACAACTGTAAATTGAAAATTATCGATTACGAATCGACCGCGCGAGAACCCTTAAAAGCCACTCGATAGTTTATGTTGTACTAAAGTGATGTTAGATCGATTTTTAACCATGAAATTTAATTCGATTTCGGGTATCGAACTTTCAAGGGTTGCAAGACTAATTTATTGGATGTCACCTCATTGTTCGTTGAATTATCTGCAAGTTCAAAATTTTCAGAAAATGAATTATTGGATGGAAAATTGGAGACCGAAAAAGGAAAAATCGAGCCCAATGGCAAGGTTCTAATTTCTGGGCCAAAAAAAAAGCTTGTTTTTAAGAAATCAGAAATAAAAATAATATGGGGAGCCAAGGAGCTTGGCTAGAATGATTTTGGGGAAGAGTTAATTTGAGAAATAATGAAAATTTGGGGAAATGTTTAGATTTTTTAGAGGAAAATCTCTTCTTCTCTCTCTCCCTTTCTTTTCTCTTTCCCCCACCCCCTCACGCCTTCTTTCTCCAACACCCCCTCCCCCCTCTCTATCTCTCTCTTTACCCCCTCCACTCACACCATTTCCCTTTTTCGCTGAAGACCCATTTCCCCATCTCCCTCATTTTTTTTTCCTTCGTCTCATCCTTCATTTTCTTCCCTTTTCCCACAAAAGTCGCCCTTTCTATTTTTGTTGCCGCCCTTTTTGCTGCGGCACCCATCATTGCCACCTCCACCATCACTCATCGTCATGTTGCTGTCGCTTCGCCGGTCGCACCACCAAACCACCACCGCCGGCTCACCACCACCCAAACTAATCCAAGCTTGGTAGTGGGGTTCTGAGGAGTTGCCGCTGCCGGTCCATGGTGCTGCCATTAGGCCGCAAGCCTCATGTTTTCATCGGTGTCATGCCACAGTCGCTACAAACTCACTGTCACCAGAAACCCGTGAGTTAACTTTCTAATTATGAATTAGGATGTTAATTATATTTAGGGGTAGGTTAGTTAAAGATAATGGATGTTAGTATTAGTTAATTTTAGTTTAGCCTAAATTGCGATTAACGATAGTTTAGATTAAAGTTAAATGTGATCAATTTAAGTAATTATGTTTATATTAATTAATCGTGGCTAGATTAATTAATCGTGATTTATTTTTGTTTAATCAAAATTTGTTTAATTAATCAGGATTGTTTTAATTAACAGAAATGAGTTCTTAATTAATTATAGTTGTGTTAATCAATCAAGTTTAGCCTAATTAATTACAATTAGCTTAATTAATCACTATTAGTGTAAATTAATGACTAATTAGCCATTAAGTAGAATTTTATGCTTGTTTTATTGGATGGATCAATGCATAATTCTGATTTTTTGAGCTTGTTATGCCGTGTTATTGGTTGTTTAATGTATATGCTTTGATTATTATTTTAAAATGTTGACACCTAAATTTTTGCATAATTTTTAGGGTTAATTTTTACCAAAATAAAAAATCACATGGCATATAGTTTATTGGACCGACGTCGAGTGCAAAATTTTTCACATATTCCGTTGGGATTTTCATATATTTAGGCAATATACACTGAGGGATGTATTTTTGATGGAAAGGAAATTCTCGAATGAAATATTGGAAAAAACACAAAAAAATTATTGCGCGTGGTGGGATGATATATTCAATAGTATTTTGCACAAGCAAAATTGGCAATAAAATATACCACGGAGATACAATTTTTTGGTGTATAAAAGGAGTTGCGTACAATGAGGAGGCCACAGACATTGAACATACGGCCAAGAGAATACACGTAAATAGAGAGGAAGGAGAGGGAGGCTACGGTAAGTCTTACATCCTCACGGCCACTTTTTCACCGATCTTCGTCGCTGCCGTCGGTGTCCTTGCCGCCATCTGCTGCTGCCCAACGAAGCCGAGAAGCTGCTGCCGTGCATCGGTGGGATTCGCAAGTGACACGTGAAAGAACAGGGAGAGAACACGGATGGGGAATTGGATCTAAAAATAAAAAATTCACGATTTCTCAACGTGGAGAGATAGAGAGAAACACAAGATCTGGCACAGTTCCCAGGCCGCGACTTGTCTGCAGAATTCAGCAGTCGGTGGGGGTTTCCTTCAATCCCTGTTCCTCGCTCAGCAGTGGTCCCGGTGCCTTGCGGCGTTCCTAGCTACGCCCAAGCTCTACGTCCAGGGCGCCCAGTGATTTCCAGAGTCTATCATGAGTAGCCAACGCTGGTTTTGTATTCTTGGTTGAATTTTCGCAGGTTTTCCAGTGAGCACAGCACCTAAGAAAACCGTCACAGCAATCCTCATTTGTTGATTGTGCTCGAGACCATCCTGCACCAGCCACTGTAGCCTTCCAAAAGGCTATCATGTTAGACGCAAATTGCGCAACCCCAAGATCTCCATAACCAGAACAAGAACATGCATAATTGAGTAGAAAGATTAACGCACCTGTTTTGGGATCCATCAAACATAAAGCGGAAGCAGAAAAAGGATTACCCACATATATCAAGGGGATCCACGCATCAAGTCCTTCTCCTCTATTGCCCTCCGTATCACTGGCTCAATGAGGCGGCCCCCTCACGTGTAGCGTTAGGTAAACGCCCCTTAGGTGAGGATACATGTGAGAATTAGGGTTAGAGGAGAGACTTGAGCACTATTTATAGAGTTTCCAGCCAGTCCCCCTCATTACGGGCCAGGCTCAACTCGGCCCACACTAGCTAGCTCATATTAGACTAATTAAGAAACCTTCTATCTCACTTTAGACCAACCCTATTTTACGCTAACCGTAAAAATAGTAAATTACAATATCAATTAATTTAGTCCACATTAGGAAAAACTCTTACATTCTCCCACTTGGACTATATTAATTGAAATCGTACCGTATGTGCGCACATTTGGTCCAGAGATAATTCTTAATAGTCAATTCTATCCCATAAAGTCTTAAACACCGAATTATGGCGGTAAATCGCATGTATACACACAGGCCTTCCATGGTCACGAATGTTCTCAACTTTATTGATATGGATTCAATATGGTAGTGTGTCAAATGGATAACATCTCTCATAGAAAGATCCCATTTGTCAGTCACCATTCTCTTACCTTAGGTGTCACAAAAACTTGTGCCACAAGAGAATGCTTTATGGTTCTAATGAACCCACATATGTCTTGTCCTTATGGTTAACCTTTTTTTATGTATCACAAGACATATGCACAAGGCTAATAACCAGATGCCCGGATGCCCCTAGCCTTCACTCAAGGTCTATACAATCCCTTGAGACTTTATTAATATGTATTCAACATAATAACAACACATTCAAAATATTTTATTGAATGCAAAAGTTGATACACATATCAAATCGTTACTAAGTGTAACGAACCACAGATGTGAACTTTATCAGAGTAAAGCCAAAATAGCTCCCACTAAACAACAGTATCCGAAGATACTCCTAGGCCCATGCTAATGACATGTCACTCAAATACACATGGGCGTAGGCATTTAGTTAGTGGATTTGCAACCACATCATCTGTGAAAATATATTATATTAAAACATCACCTTTCTGTACCGTTTGCTTTTGGTCAAAAATTCTGACCACCATATATTTAGACCCATTGAGACTTCTGTAGTAAATAAATAATACTACAAATTTATTATCTCAATACAACCGTATGGATCTATCCATAAAGTTAAAACGATCAACTCATTCATGAGGTTTTATAGCCTAAAAGCCCAAGTAACAGCATAAATGAATGTTACTAACACTGCTTACATAGTAGAAGATGACATAGAACTTTATTTACTGCACTTACTGTTAACATAAATATGTATTCTGTTATTGATTGCATGTCATCCTAACAACCAGCAAAGTTAACATATGAATACCTTACTCACTGCAAGAATTAAACATGTCTGTAAATTAGCATATAATCTCTTGTCTTCTTTAAGTACCTTAAAACCTTCTTAACAGCAACCCAGTGATCATATCCTGGATTTGATCGATATCTGCCTAGAAGTCTCGTCACAAAGACAACATTTAGTCTAGTGCAAATTCGAGCATACATTATACTTTTAAGTGCACTAACACAAGGTACTTCCTTTATTTAGATTTTCTCAATATTTAAATAAGGACAATGTGATAGATTTAGTCCATCACCTTTAACAACAGGAGCAATTCCTGGCTTGCAATAATATATATTGAATATTTCCAATATACAATCAGCAAATGTCCTCCGAGAAAATCTAATATAATCCAATATTTATATGGCGAGAACAATCCTTACAAACCTCAGTACAAAGGATATAAGATATCTCAAGGTCACAACTTGTAAGCAAAACATCATGTACATAAAGTATGAGAAAAAATAAATTTCCTTCCATTGACCTTGCAGTATATTGAATTACTTTGTTCTCAATTGAACAAAATAATAACACTATGAAGCTTTAATAATATTGTCTGGAAACTTGCTTAACACCATGAATTAGAACTTTTCAGTTTACACACAAGTTTACTTGAATCTGCTGCAAAATCATCCAGTTGCACAATATAAATTTTGTATCTATTTGGCGTAACTTTATATCAAAATAAATTATTAATGCCACGTTCACTCTGAAAGAATATTTAAAGAAATCTATAAACAATCCACCCCTCTTTCAGAGTTAAAATGTTAGTTACAAATATGGCTTTAAATTCCACAATCTTTCTTTGAAATTTTTTTAGTTTTGTACGCCAATTTGCAACTAATAAACTTGTGATCTTTAGACAAGTTAGTAAGTTTCCAAACATGTTTCATAGATTGTATATCGCCTTTTATGGCATCTAATCACATACTTAATTGAGAATAAGAAACGACATTTATAAATATGTCATTACATCAATCATATAGTGGATATTGTAATCATGCTCTCACAAATAGACTATATAGTATGATGGTATTACTGATCGTCTTTCCCTAACAAATCTCCTTAATAAAGCTGCAACCACTTCATTCTGCACTTGAGAGGTTTAAGAAATTTCATTATAAACTATATCAAGAATAGTAGTACCTTGAACCTCAACAAGTTTAGTCTATGGTACAGGAGATTTCATAATTATCTGTATAGGTAAAGACAAAAACATAGTAACATCCATCATATTATTATCTTTAATAATCTGAGAGCAGCCATCCTCTACAATTACGTCAATATTTAGAAACTTTAGAGTATGTGATTCCATAATTCTTATACCTTCTTTAGGGTCATAAAATCAATACCCCTTTTGTATATAAAAAAATTGCTTTCATAATATCAGCCCACAAAAGAAAAAATAAATAAATTAGTCTTACTAATCATACTCATCACCATGTTCAATATGGTGCATTTATGCCTTTCGGTCAAATCTCTTTGTCAGGATTTTCAAGTATAGTAATTAAATTACCACCCCAGAATCTACCAAGTATTTGACAAATGACCCTTTAAGTAATTCAGTATTATCATACTTGTCAAAATACTTACCGTTACAATTAGGCCTGACAACCTTCAAGACTAATTTGAACCAGTTTATTCTTTATCTCGGCCAGTTTCCTTAAATAGAAAACTTTTAGAAACAACCTTTTAACCATATACGATATGTATATGTCATTAGGACTTAAACACAATCTTTACAGATATGTCCTAATTTCAATATCAGACAAGACATAATTTCAAGCAACTAAGGCTTCCATAATCTTATAGCAGTGCAGTCCGTAGGCAAACCTCTTTTCAAGTGTTCCATAATGGAACGCTTCATGGACAGTAAGTAAATTTAATTGCTCTTTTTTCAAGCAACAAATCATATGTCCACAACTTAAAATTTGAAGCAGTAAAAACCTCAATAATATTGGAGTTATTAATTACAGAAAAGGTGACTGAAAAACAAGCAATGTATATAATTAGCATCATGTGAGCACCGTGTAACTTGACGTACAAGTACACACCTAGAGAGTTACATGCAAAATCACATAATCACCTTTGGGCAGAATACATGATATGCAATTGTACACTCCCCACATGATAAGGGTTATGAGAATATATTCCAATCTTCGTGAATTCATCACCTTTGGGCATATAAACCATTAGGATCGGTCACTCCTCCACCACACTATCATGTATCCCTTAGTGGGTAATGCACGCATCAAGTCCTTTTCCTCTATTGCCCTCCGTATCACTGGCTCAATGAGGCGGCCCCCCTCACGTGTAGCGTTAGGTAAATGCCCCTTAGGTGAGGATACATGTGAAAATTAGGGTTAGAGGAGAGACTTGAGCACTATTTATAGAGTTTCCAGCCAGTCCCCCTCATTACGGGCCAGGCTCAACTCGGCCCACACTAGCCAGCCCATATTAGACTAATTAAGAAACCTTCTATCTCACCTTAGACCAACCCTGTTTTACGGTAACCGTAAAAACAATAAATTACAATATCAATTAATTTAGTCCACATTAGGAAAAACTCTTACATATCCGTCAACGACCAGGGGTGCCATTGGCAAGCGCAGATTCTCTCACTTATTTTCTCCAGTATTGATTGTTTTATTTGAAGGAAAATCTGGGCGAGGGAAGGTCATACATGAGGACGTGCACATTGAAGAGGACGCACTAGAGAATGTCAAAGGAGGAAACGTGGAGAGGAGTCATGCATTAAAGAAAGCACACCATCCGAAAAGAAAGTCAAGCGAGATCAATTAACCCGACAAGCCTCGGCCCCAAATCAAGTCGCCGTCCGCGTTTGTTCCTTATTTGCGGGTTTCCGATGATCCCGGCGCTCGCAGCCCTTGCTCGCTAATTTTGCTTCACTTTCTTGCGGGTCTTTTCAGTCACGTCCGAGGTCTCGCCATCAAGCTGCGGTTGTTGCCACCCCCGCCGACGTCCCGAGGCCAAGCCATCACCTATGATCCATGAAGCCACCGAGCCGAGCCTCACCGCAACCGTATCTGCCCGTGACGTGCACGACCGAGTATCATTAACCGTCCAAGCCGCACCTCTCACTGCCTTGAAGTCCATGGTCAAAAATCGGGAGTCAGCAAAGCTTGTTATTGGTCAAAGCAAGAAGATCAAGGAAAATTTCCTTTGGGATCGTAGGGCGGGTTTTCCTTCAAGAAATTGCGGCTGTTCCTTGCGCCACCGCACCACATTAACGTCGCGATTCTCTGTGGAGGCTCGACCAATGTCTACTCATTACCACGAAGCGCTTAATCGAGTCATCCATTAGCAAGTTCTGCCGCTGCCACACTGGTCAATCCCACCACGAGCTAGTCGTAACCGAGAGTCCCCACCACCTCTTCATCGTGTCGAGTTTGTCCAATTTTGACAAGCAAGTGTTTGAACAAGGTAATAATTTCATCTTAGTCAAGATTCATATATTTTGTTGCCTTGCTCGAATTATTGCATTCTTGATTAAATTCTCGAATAATGTTATCATAAGCTCAAATGGCCGTCACAACGTGCATATGATTGACAGTCCGATTTCACGCTCGATCGAAATGTAACTCGCAATTGCATGGAAAAATCGCCAATCCGATCTCACGCTCGAGATCCGATTCGCGGTTTTATTTAAAATTGACCAACCCGATCTCATGCGCGAGATATGGTTCGTCAATTTGTGGATATCGATCCTATCTTATCTGATTTGCCGTCATGTTGATTAAATCAATTTTATTTTGTTAAATAAAAAATCCAAAAAATGCATTCATTTAGGACATTGGTTTTTTTTTAATTTAATTTAAATTGCATGTTTAATTATTCGTCAATTTTAATTTCGAAAAAACAAAAATCATCACGAATAAGGAAAATCAAAGTTAGAGCATTCTTTGCACGTCATTGCATATTAGGATAAGATTGCATGTTCAATTTTATTTTCTAACTGATTATAGGTTTAAATAACCTCTCCTAGATAAATTGCATTTTAGGGTTACTTGGTTAAGATAATATTCTAGTTTAAATTAGGATTTGGCTTAACCTAGTTCCTAATACAAACTAGATAATATCTTAATTTAGGTAGATAATTTTCGCATTTTTTCTAATTTCGAATTTCATGGAAAGAACCAAAAATTGCCTTAGAATAAATCAATTTCATTCATTAGAAGAGAATGCATTTTATTTACGTCATATAGCTAGGTCATTTGCCATGTCCATGTCATATCATTTCATGTTAAATTAGTAGCATGCATCGCATAAGGCATGATTCTCATTAAATAGGTGAAAACCAAACAAAAAAAAAAAAAAAAAAAAAAAAAAAAAAAAAGAAATTGCGTGTTAATTAGAAACCATATCTAGGATTATTGATGTGGATTTTAATTTAACATTGCAGATGATTTCGTTACTTTGAGGTAAGTTTTTGCAATTTATTTATTGTTTATTTGGGTGTTAAATTGGTGGATTGTGCACCCGTATGACCACCTCACATGTTAGGGAAATAGATTTAAAATTAATCTAAACTGCCTGCAAAAACATTTTTGAAAATTAAAAAAGAAGTGGTACCGAAAGGGCATTAGGGAAATCTAGTGTAATCAAGTCCCCATACCTTTAGTCTCTGGTTCGTAGAAGTAAAGTGAAACTTTACTTGGGTTTCTAATTGACCCACCAAAAAAATAGATTAGTGGCGACTCGTGATTAAAAAATCAATTGCATGTTAAAAACATGAACCTAAGTTGCGAATTGGTATGGGTTTGGGAGAGCGCGAGCTAAAATTAAAAACATAGTAGTTCATTAACCAAATTTTAGGTGGTTCACCCGAAATTTAGGTCGCGACATAAAAAAAAAGGTTTTATGGGCAAGAAAATAGAAAATTTTGAAGTGTCGGGTTTGGACGTCGAATTTTACATGCTAAATAAAACAATGGGGTTTTAAAATGAAAAAAGGGCTAATTACTAATGATAAAAATTGGCTTGGTTGATGTGTGCTTAAATGATCATTTAATTGAACCTGTCACCCAATAGGAGTTTGAGGACGATGCTTGATTTTTACCAGATGCTCAATGAGGGTCCGATGCTAAGTTGCGATTGAGGTCAGACCGATGTTCCTTTATGGAATGTCGTGTAGGCCGAGATTCCAGACGATGTTGTGCCCGATGGAGCGGGATGATACCTAGTCATGTCGGAAGATTGCCAACTTGCGTGTTAGCCATGGCCTGAGTCATAATAATCGGGACACGTGTGAACGATTGTGATGCATTGAGCTTGATTATAAGATAAAACTATGAGGCACGGTATGAGATAGGTCAAAATGGGTTTTACCTTATAATTGGGACCTGTGTGGATGTTTGGTGTATGAGAGTTATGTGTTCTGGTTATTGATTGTGCTTGTATTCATAATGCATATGTGGTGTACTAATATGTGGGGGTGTGCTGAGATGAGGTAAGCTTGTATATCGTTATGTGTTTAGGCTGCCTTCAAGGCAAACTAGCTTCCTAATCGAGGTTTAGGAGGTTGACTTGCTAAGATTTATATCTCACCCTGTTGTTATTAAATATTTTTAGGCCTGTAGTATGGAAAACCGCCGTGTGCGATTTGGGGTCCTGATGAACCAAGATGTAGGGGTGCCTGGCGTCACTTCTAGTTAGCCTTGTCATTAGTGAAGTTTAAGTTAACCCTAACCCTATGGGTTTTTGAGATGGTTGGTAGAAAGTAGCCGTAAAAAGGCTTGTAGTTGTTAAACTTCCTATGCTTAACCGTTTATAAATGAAAGTGCTGTTTTGGGAATGTTGATTGTGTTTTTACTATCCCTATTGTTTGTTGTCTGAAATGGTGTTGTTTATATTAAGTGCTTCCATATGTATTTAATCGAAAGACAAAAGAATGGATTGGCGACGCATCCTGAGACGTTACTCGCTCGCTCGGGGTTCGGGGCATGATAGTACTTCTTCGTTTGTGACAATCCGTTTGTCTACCTATAATGAATTGACACGTTTTAGGCTTTCGATAAGCCTTCCAATAAGGAGAAGCATTAATATAAACCACATCATCCACCAGCAGCCTAAAAACTATATCGTCCTCCAGCAGCCTAAAAACTTCTTAAAATAAATAGTTTCGGGTCCTGCTCAATTTCTTGACTCCCTCGGCGTGGCGATTACGTATCAATTTCCCCGTAGCAATACTTGAACATTTGACAAAGTCCAAACGAATTAAGGCACGTGATTCAACACATTGCAAACCGGACAGTTTTTTTTTTTTTTTATAGTTTTTTCTGGATTAAACGGGGAATCTTTCAGATGTTTGTCACGAGAATGCTTAGCTCTTTAATCTAGAGGCAAAACAATGACCAAGACCCAGCGGGACCTGTCCTAAAAGGAATAATTAACGTAGACTTGAGTATTTGGTCAATCTTAATTGCAAGTAGCTCCAAATCCCTTGCTATGTAGCGAGCACCTTGACTTGCATATTTATCGTTGAACCCAACCGTCCCCCACTCCAACCCCACCCCACCACCACTCCCCCCCAAAAAAAAAAAAAAAGAGAAAAAGCTTAGATCCCTTGAAGCCTGGTGTCTCCTGAACCATCCAAAGCAAACAAAATGATCTCCGCCAATTCTATACCCCTACTCTTCACAGTTCTGATCCTCTTCCTTATACACATGACGAAAGTAATGTTCAGGAGTATCCACAAAAATGGAAGATCAGCGCCACAACTTTCCCCCGGTCCTGTCCCGTGGCCCATCATTGGCTGTGTGCCCGAAATGCTGACCCAAAAGCCAACATTCCGGTGGATACATAGCCTCATGAAGGAGATGGACACTGACATTGCATGTATTCGGCTCGGCAATGTTCACATCATCCCCGTGACATGCCCCGAAATCGCCAGAGAATTCCTCAAGAAGCATGATGCAACTTTTTCGTCAAGGCCTACTTCAATGGCGACACGAACGTGTAGTGGCGGATTCCTCACAACCATCCTAAGTCCTTATGGTGACCAATGGATGAAAATGAGGAGAGTTATAGTTTCGGAAATTATTTCCCCCGCAAGACATCATTGGTTGAAGGATAAAAGAACCGAGGAAGCAGACAACTTGGTCAAGTACATTTACAATCGAAGCAAAAGCTCCAGCAGAACTGTAAATGTGAGGACCGCCGCTAGACAATATACTGGAAACGTGATCCGGAAGTTAATGTTTAGTAAAAGATACTTCGGAGAGGAAAGGGCGGACGGCGAACCAACCATTGCTGAGGAAGAACATGTTGGGGCGATATTTACTATACTGAAGTATTTATATGCATTTTGCATATCTGACTATTTTCCTTGGTTGGTAGGACTTGATTTAGATGGTCATGAGAAGTTTGTTAAAGAGGCCGTCAGCACTGTAAACAACTATCATGACCCCATAATTGATGCAAGGATCGGAAAATGGAGGAGGTTCGGCAATTTGAACGAGAAATCTACCAGCAATGATCCTCATGATTTGCTCGATGTTCTGGTTACGCTCAAGGATTCAGAGGGAAAGCCACTACTTACACCTGAAGAAATCAAAGCACAAGTAACGGTAAGATGCAAACATGTATTTACTAGCTTCTTTTTCTTTAAGCGGACTTTTTTTACTTGTGTATGCGTATGCCAAATAGATCTCTATAGTATACTTTAATACATTGTCAATATGCTGTCTTTGCATTAACAGAAACTCAATTTCACTTGAATTATATCCTCCATGCATTGTCTTTTTTGTTTTCAAATAAATTTTGAGGGTCTAAATGATACACGGGAAATTTATGGATGAACTACAAGAACATAACCAATCAAAATCTATATTTGCAGGAAATGATGTTCGCCACTGTCGACAATCCCTCAAACGCAGTTGAATGGGCCATGGCTGAGATGATAAACCAACCTGAAATCCTCAAGATAGCGACGGAGGAATTGGACAGGGTCGTTGGTAAAGAGAGATTAGTCCAGGAATGTGACATCCCACATCTTAATTATATCAAAGCATGCATTCGAGAAGCCTTCAGACTCCATCCAATCGCACCTTTCAACCCTCCACATATGGCCATGTCTGATGCCATTGTCGCCGGCTACTTCATCCCAAAGGGAAGTCACGTGCTATTGAGCCGTTTTGGCCTTGGGCGAAACCCTAAGGTCTGGAACAAGCCACTTGAGTTTAGGCCAGAGCGGCACTTTACTAGTGACTGCATTGAAGTTCCTCTCACAGAGCCGAACTTGCGCTTCATTTCCTTTAGCACAGGGCGTCGCGGCTGTGTGGCTCCGATGCTTGGGACTGCAATGACTGTCATGCTTCTCGCTAGGATGGTTCAAGGGTTTAATTGGATGGCACCGCCTAATGTCACAAGTATCAATCTTGATGAGTCCTTTGAGGATCTGTCTCTTGCTGATCCGCTCGTTGCTCATGCTGAGCAACGTTTGCCATTGCATCTCTATCCTTGAGTATTACTTGCAAGAAAGTGAAAGTTAAACGTTGCTTAGCCTGTTGTATGCTCCAGTTATTTGAGTGGAATAATAAATAATTTCGATTTATTATTTGCTCCTTTCCCCCAAAGATCAGCCAATATGAGGTTTTTCTGTTCACTGATACCCTCAAAGTGCACTTTAGAATATCAAATGATGAAGATGATGCAGCTTTAAGCCTTACTAGCTAGTAAAGAGATAGTGTGATGATGCCCAGTTTACACCACAGAAACGAAGAAGCCCCCACCTTTTCGACCTTAGCCGGCCCTCCATCGCTTAATTACAAAAGAAACCAAAGGAGGTTTCTTTTTTTTTCTTTTTTTTTGGGCTGTGATCTATGCAATGTAGGAGAAAGAGCACTCCACCTTTCGAGGCAAGTCTCGTTAACAATTTGTATGGGTTTCTAAACCAGCGCCCTCAAGTAGGATTTGAAGGATTCTACTCCATATCCTTCTCTAGGGTCCTCCTCGATACTTAGTGGGTAATAGCACTTTCAATAAGATGGAAAGAATAGGTTTATTTGGAGTCCATCCTTGTTGACATCTAAATTTTCCCGACTATCAAGTTTAGAAAATTCGAGATTTGGGATTCCCAATCATGGCGAATCTCGTTTTTTAACCAAAAAATCATTTTAGGGTTCTTAGTATCTCAATTTGCATAGGTGTGTTAGCTTAGCATAAGCATATGTTATTAGGCCTTTAGATTTCAAATTTTCGTAAGAATTATCAAAGCTTAACCTTTCTATCAAAACAAAGAATTTAACCTTTGAAAAAAAAAAAGTTAGATTAATTAGTTTCCAATCTTTTTGCTAGACATTTGATTTAGGGATAATGAAATTTAGAAACCTCGTGTCCGATAGAAGAAATTTCGATCCGTGGAGCCTTTGGACAGATCAATCATTTAGAACATGACACTTGACATCATCCCGATCCGTCTATTGAGGCTTACACTTCTCAAGATCGTGCCAAGTGACGCGATGATAGAAAGCCTTGACAAAAAACTAGGGTTTTTATTCTTTTGAAAAGGAGAGCACAAGGCTGGCAACTCCATGAGGACAAAGGAAAAAGACTCTTTTAGTGGGGTCTCGAACGCATAAGAGAGGAGGGGAAAAGGTACCGAAAAAATAAATAAATAAATAAACTTTGGGTGCTCTGTTTCTTTTTTCCTTCGCTTCTTCATCATGTCCATTGTGACACCTTTCTCTCCACCTACCATCTTCATCTATCATAAAAAAGACCTCATCTTAAGACACGCAGAGGGGGGACATTCACGAAGGTGAGAAACTCCAAGAAGAGATTTTTATTTTCCTTTCCAGAGAGACACTATTTTCTTCTCCATTCCTCTTAGCTCGACCTCACGGTCGACCGTGCTCCTGCGTCCACCGCCACCAACCAGCCGCCTCCACCGTCGCCGTCCGACGACTTCCGGCCGGCGTCCTCGCCCTCACGATCTCCTCTCTCCCAGTGAGTTTCTTTTTGGATCGAACCCTTTTCCCCCGAGTATCTCAGCTCGGGGATATCGCGACGTACTCGGCCATAGCTCCACTCATCTCGAGCTCGCCCTCTAGCTATCATCTCCAAGCCGAGTAGGGATTTCCATGGCTGAAACTCATTCCCACGGAACCTTTTTGCTCGGGTCCAACTGAGTCAAGTCGTCTGATGTTGAGCATTTCCCGGTGTTTGCTCGGGTCTAGGTCTGGGTTGGAGTCCTAAGAAATGGCCAGCGTCTTCCCATAGCTCTGTGCTCACCTTGTGTTTGATGAAAATCCCGAGCCAAGTTCGCATGTGCGTGTCGAATTTCTTTGTTGCCGAAACTAAATCTAAACCCGCGTCCTTATTGTTCTTTGTTATTGCTTTGTTCTGGCGCCTTCGTTGCCAAAACCAAATCTAAACCCGCGTCCTTAATGTTCTTTGTTATCGCTTTGTTTTGGCATGTTCTTGTGACTGTCGATGGTGATCACCAGTGAATCATGTTCCGGAGTTCTGTGGTGGTCATTGATAAGTTGCATCATTCATAGTAAACTCTTGTTTAAGCTTCGTTTGTTTTGAGATAGTCCTGTGGGAAGTGAAAGTTTCTGGGTTGCTGTGGTCGCTGGGAAAAGACGACGGGAGCAAGAAAGGGCTAAATAGGGAAATGGAAAAAAGAGAAATAAAACAAGTCATTCCAATACTTGGTGTTTACTTATAACACTGTCTTCCAATAAATATATTGTTTATTGCTATCCTAGAATAGGTTAGGATTAGTTTAGACTTTGATCAAAATGAACCCTACAAAAACATTTGCATGATCATTTAGCAACTTTTGATGCCTTTGGGACCATAATTGGCAATCAAGAGCGTGTGACCACTTAAGTAATAGCCTTTCAAGTTAGAGATACCGAAAGGATGCTGATACACATTAGTGTAATCAAGTCATCGATCCTATAATCTCTAATTGCATAAGAATCAAGACGACACTACCACATCTTAATTGGTTTCTAGCTGACCTAAATGACTAATGGGGACTCCTAGAAATATTTAGGCTGGTAAGAATTAAAAATGAAATTCAATATTGATATGAGCTTGGGAGGGATCATGCCTAATCAAGGGTTGTTGGCCTGAATTAGACAATACTCTAAACTTATCTTCTTCTTCTTTTTTTCCCTTCGGACAGAAAAGGTAGGTTGTGACAATACTAAAGGGTGTGTGATAACCACAAAAATCTCCACCTTGCACATCAAGCTTAGGTCAAAACGTAACAACCCTCTCCGAGTGATTTTAGGTCTAGACTTATTGATAACCTGAGTTCTGATACCAGTATTGGGTGGTCTTGAGTCTTTTTCACTTCAAAAACTAGCTAAAAAAATGATGCTTTTCTCACACTTTTAAACTAACCACCAGTCATTTCTATAATCTATATAGAATAACCCCAACAGTTCCCATCTCCGATAGCACTTGTGCTGTCATCACTTGATGGACTTTTGAACTTGCTTCACGTCCGCACCTCACCCACATCAATCTCACCCAAACCCAACCTCCGTGTAGACTGCACAACATTCTCCCCACCTGACACATCGAGACTTTCATTCTAAATATTTATATGTGACCTTGTAAATTAAAGTCATATTCTCTTTGAACTCCTTATGTGTCATTTCGTCTTATCTTTGTGATTACCATGTGATAATACACATGTGATGTCGCATTTTTTTTCATACCTTCGAATGGCACGTGGAGATAGAGAGAGATTACTAGTTTCCTCAATTTTCGATCATTTTTTCTTCTCCTTCAAAACATCACCACTACTTTGAAACCCTTTCAACATATACATACCTTTGGAAAGACAAGAAAGATCTAATTTTGGGTTTTTTTTTTTAATTTCTTTCTACTTGGATAATTTGACCATTTGTACTGATTTTTGATGCTAGAGAATTGGTGGCTCTGACTTCCCCTCTAATTACAGCGATGTAGACATTGATGACCTAAGTAAAATATCTATTGGAGTTATCTCACATCAAATGTGAAAGGGGCTAGTAGTCAATTTATAATTGTGAAAAAAATCTCAACCTTTAAGCTAACTTTTGAGTGAGAGAAATTTAAGACTACCTAACATTGGTACTATAGCCCAAATTACTAATAAGTATGGACCAAATAATCACTTTGCCTAGATATAGGTTGTTTCTACTTCAAGCTAGGGCCTGATGTGTGAGGGAGAAATTGTTAAAGTTATCTCACATCAATTTTGGAATGGACTAATAGTCAATTCATAAGTGTGAGGAAAAGTCTCAACATTTGAGTCGGCTTTTAGAGTGTGTGAGGGAGAAATTGTTAAGAGTTATCTCACATCAATTTTGGAATGGACTAATGGTCAATTCATAAGTGTGAGGAAAAGTCTCAACATTTTAGTTAGCTTTTAGAGTAAGAAAGGGCCAAGACCACACAACAAAATCAAATTTAGGTGGTGAGCTTGGGTTAAGATTTGTGTAAAGGAGGTGATTGGTCGTCTTAGAGGTCTAAAATCAACACCATCATTAAAGCCGGAAAGTACCTTGTAGAAACAATTGTTTTATAGGCTTGAGGTTCTTCATCTAAAGGATATTGCGTTCTATAGGCTTTTGTTGACTGAAGTTCCTCTTGACCTCTCGTTAGGACAATCCAATGTGTATTGTACCTGTTTGCAAAACATTGTTCCAAAAGGTAATCAAAAGTATGCTATAAAACATGGTCCATGTGGTAATGGCACATGCAGAATATCTATTCACCAAGATTCCGACTTGGAAACTATTTAATCATCGAGTTGGTTGCAAACCAAATAATTCAAGATTCCAATTTGGAAAGTAATCAAGTAACAAGCCATCTATTTGGTATGCCAAATTTAATCCACTTGCTACTCATTTATGTTGTGATTATATCAAATTTCTATGACTTAGTCAAATTGAGCATATATTGGGAGGTGCCTCTAATTGTAAAACAATAACATGTGTGCCCTTAACATATAGCAAACATAAGATAAAGATGAATTTATATGGAGGCATTTTTTAAAAAGAAAAATTAAATATTTCATTAAGGTAAGGAAATATAGTAGAGCCTGATAAATGGGTTTTTTAGTACATAAAACCTCCCAAAGAGCTTGGGGAGGAGACAAGGCCCTATTTAGAGGTAAAGCGTTTCTCTTATAGGTTTTGGCAACTCAGTTTGCCACTCAATCGGCCTCTCTAAAACGATGGTCTACTTAGATATTTGAGAAGGAAAGTAACAAATCCTTGTTATGATAAGAGTTTGAGCTTCCCAAGTGAACTCATCTAGACTCCTTAAAGCATTGACCAAGTCTAAGTTGTCAAACTCGAGTAAAAAGGCTTTGTTGATATCTAAATTTTGGCATATTCTTGATTTGCATATTAGGAGCATTTTCATAATAAATATATCCACATAAATCGCACTCAAGTTGGTCCAGTTATGAATTACAATTGGCCCAAATGTGTTTCACTTCTCAAGGAGAATATTGTATAGCCCATTCACGCATGAATTCAAGGGAATATACTCCTGGCCATGAATTCAATAACACCGGTGACCTTCTGCACCAGTTGTTCGAGCGAATTCACAAAGGATTCGTGCTACGGCGACACGTTCTATATTCTCTCACGAAACTCGACCACCGTACCCAATAATTTTCCAATGGCAGTACATTAACCTTGACACTAAGGGTGTCAACGGTTCCGTTCAGTTCGGTTTTTCAAAAAAACCGAACTGAACCGAACAGTTAAAGAAATCTTCCGAACCGAACTGAATAAGACCTGAACCAAATACGAAGAACCGAATACGAACTGAACCAAAATTTCGGTTCGGTTTGGTTTTTCGGTTTTTAGCTTTTGGTTTTTGATTTTTGGTTTTTGTGTTCTTGGGTACCCAAATGCGTTCGATGGGCCGGAGCTTCAGGTGTGGAACAACGCTGCCTTAGACAACGGCGAGTCCGAAGACTCCGCCGCCACCATCAAGGCATATTGGTTGTCCGTCAACCCCGTCTTCGTGAAGCTCTCCGACTCACAAAAATCAAAGCTTTCGACACAGAGAGCAGCGAATCTCGCCATGAAACAGCAGATCAACAAATGCCCAGAAAAGATCAGGACAAATCATTACCTGGGTCTGCTTCAGAGAGCACGAAGCGAGCTTCATGCAAAGGGAGTTTCCAGTAGCGGATCCCCAGAAAACATCAGGACAAATCATTACATGGGTCTGCTTCAGAGAGCACGAAGCAAGCTTCATGCAAAGGGAGGTTCCAGTAGCGGACGCCATTGATTCGAATCAAGAAACGAGAAACACGAGCGATACAGACCAAAAACAAGAACTGGAACCAAAATACGATGTACGCAGAGAGCGAGAGGAAGAGATCTGAGACTCCTGAAGAATGAACCCCGTCCGTCACTGGAGGAGATCGATGAATTGAAAGTCACGAAGGAGAGGAGGACAGATTTTATCGGTTTGTGGTTCGGTTTGGTTCGGTTAACCGATAAAAACCGAACCAATAAAAAAATATTAGTTTTTAATGAGAACCGAACCGAAAACCGAACTGAACCGAAAAAACCGAATTTTTTGGTTCGGTTCGGTTCTTGACACCCTTGCTTGACACCACCAGCTTCCGGTCATGCCTCCACCTCACTTGTTACGTTAGATCAAAACCTATTTCAAGATAAGATTGAGGTAGGCACTTTGGGTTATTTAGTTATAGTATATAGTTGAATTGCATGTTTATTAGAGATAAACCTTAGGTTATTTTAATCTTATTGCAGCTATCAAGGCATATTAGGCCTTTGAACCTTTGGGCACTAAAGGTCAAACCTTAATATTGTCTCGCATGACTTGTTACGATTGATTTGAGATAACAAGTTATCAATGAAAATTTGGACTTTAAATATCATGTGTGTTTCATTGCATCTGAATATTATCAATGATCATTGCACATCACTTACAGTATTTAGGGCGTGCATGATTAGTCTCGTAATTGTTGGGCTAACAATACAACTTGGGGGTCAAATAGGTTGTGTACAATAATACTTTCGCAATATATCAAATAATCACCACTCAAGATAATGATAGATGTAAGAAAGCGTGTGTCTGATGCTAATAAGTAATCAGATTGAGATACAAAAATCAACACAGAGTGGTTTAGCCATATACACAAGCCTACGTCCAATCTCAAACTAAAAGCCTAAAAAAGTGGCTATATTCCATTAGTAAACACTAGAGCAAGTTACAACTAGTTAGTAGTGGATCTTTAACTTGATAGATCACACCATCAGGACACATGCAGTACACTTATACTTGTACACTTGACTATCAGCTTAATGCTAAACTGATACAGAAAAAGACATTGAACAAGATCAAAGACAATATCTAATTTAGTTCGTACATGCTATAATCAGTATTTTCTTGTGTCAGCTTTGCTACTCCTTATACACTGAAGTTTTCAGATTATTCGTTGGAGACCTTCAAGGATGCCCAGCTAGTCGTTTAAGAGTCATTAGAGATTTTGACAACATCGGAACTATTCCTGTAGTCATTTCCTCTGACTTTCGTAGGTTTTCTAAAATAGAGTATGATGCACTATCCTAAGTAGAAAAACAGCCCAATACTCCCAAAATTCTCTAACTTTAGGTCCAGCTTGAAGGTTAGGTCTGATTATGTCTAATTACCTTTTTTCTTTATTAATTTCTTAATTTTCATGAATTAATTTTTTCATTAATTTACTCGTAGTTTGCTCATTGGAAATAGAAGTATCACTAAGTCGAATCAAAGCAATGGTGAGCGTATTCAATTTTTAACCCTGTGTTCGGGTTTTCAGTTTATTATTGTGTTTTTTAACAAAATGAAATGGATGATGATGATAGTTCATAGGAATGGAGTGATGACGAACTAAGAATATTACATGAAGACACAGATTTTTTTTTTCTTTTAATACCGAAGCTCTAAGCAGCCCTGAAGATGATAATTTTGAAGAAACTAGTGTAATAACTAGGCGAACGGTTGTCGCGACCTCTCTTTTTTCAGCGTCCGCAATTGGGCATGGGCGCCTAAAGGAGGCTAATGGCTTGGCTGAATTTATTAGGCCTGGACTCTCCCAAGTCCACCAATTCACGACTTTAATAGTCTAAGTTTTTTTTTTTTTTTTTTACTTATAAATTAATTTTTAAAACGGAGTCGCCACTAATCAATTTTGGGTGGGTTAATTAGAAACCCATGCGAAATATCAGGAGAAATACTCGCTCTTGCGCAACCAGAGAAATTAGAATCGGGGACTTGATTACACTAGTTAATCACTAATGCCCTTTCGGTACCTAATCTTGTTTAAACCTTGAGGTTTTTTGGATGTTCGAGGGATTTTCCATGCATTTTTGGGAGGAGAAACATTTTTGAGTCTTTTTCTAATTTTTGGACATAAAATGAATTTTCTTTTTTGGATTTTTTGGTATTTTTGGAAAAATACAAGTCTTTTTGGCTTTTTCTAAATTTTTTTGGTTTTTTCATGAATTTTTGGCTTTTTTTTTTGGATTTTTGTCATTTTTTGGAAAATATGAAATTTTTTTGATTTTTTGGAAAATAAAATATTTTTTACTATTTTTAAATATTTTTGAAAATAAATCATTTTTTGATTTTTTTAAATAAATTATTTTTATTTATTAAAATATTATTTAAAATAATAGAAAAGCCGACACGGGTCGGGTTCACGGGTTGGGTTCGACTCGGGCCAGCCCAAAATGCAAACGGGCCCGAGCAGGCGACTTTTTTTTTTTTTTTTTTTTTTTTAAAAACGACACCGCGGCCGAGTGTTTGGGGACACCGCTCGGCCACCCGAAGACCCAAGTTCCTAGCGTAACCCTACCTCGAATCCAACCCGACCTCGCGACCCGGCTCCCACCACCCCCGAAATCGTGGATCCCGACAAGGCTCGTGGCCCGGTCCGATCCAATGACCCGAGGCCACGACCCGAAAAATCGAGAACCCCAAGGTTCTCAATTTGCGGCGCCGGAGAGGGGAAGGGTGAGGTGCTGCGGTGGCAACGGCGGCGACGGCAGTAACGACGGCGGCGTAACGAGTCTCTTTGATTGAGGCTAGGGTTCACAGAGGGTCGAACGACAACGACGAAGCGGCGGCGGCGGCTAGGTTGACGGAGACGGAGGGATTTTCACTTGGTCTAGCAGTGGCGGCGACTGTAGGGACGACACGGACGATTGGGCAACGACGGTGAGACTCGAGACGGTGGCCCAGGGCTCAGCCACGGTGACAGCGAGATGGCGGCACGGCGGAATTTGGCACAACAGCGGCGTCGGGGGATGGGACCTCCTCTTCCGCCCCTCTTCGCGAATCCAGAACCCCTTCGCCTCCTCCGACCTCTCTCGCTCAAGCCCCGATCGCTTCCCTCTCCCTCAGATCTAGGCTTGCGAGTGCTCAGGCCTACCCTGAAGTCTCTCTAGGGGGAAGCTCGCGACGCTCGCTCGCTTTCGATCACTCTCTCTCTCAGATCTCCACCCGCTCGAATCTCTCCCCCTCAGGTTCGCTTGTCGCCGGCCTCCCTCGAAGTCTCTCAGAGGGAGGTCGTTCGAGCTTCTCGACCTGATCTCTCGCGTGCTCGCTCTTTGAGTCTCCCCTGAAGTCTCTCAAGGGGAAGTCTCCGAGCTTGCCGTGCTCTTCTCTATCGTCGGGAGAAGCCTATTTATAGGCGAGGGGGCAAGCGGTTGACGGAGCTTCAACTGCCAATCTTTGCAAGACGAACAACCTCCGCCAGCCGAATCGGCGTCCCATCCACCACCTGTTCGCTAGCTGCCCCCCACGCACGTCGCCGTCCGTCCGTTCATCTGGTGTTGCGCCCTCTGCGCATGCGCTGCAGAGGCAGACAGAGGAAGAAGATGACTGAAGAGGGCCAGGCTGGAGGAGGAGGAAATGGGCCGTAGGGGCCCATGCAGAGGGAGAAGAGAGGGAGAGAAAAATGGGCTGTTGGCTTATGTTTTTCTTGCTGTTTTTTGTTTTCTTTTTTTTTTTATTTATTATTTATTATCCGAAAAAGGAAAAATAAAATTAAAAAAAACTAATTAATTAAAAAAACAAAATTTAGGCGTCAACAGTTGCCCCTCTTTGAAAGTGAGTTCACAGAGGTTGCATTCAAAGACAAACTAATGCCTAAATTTTATCCATGCACGGTAGTATATTATATTTTATTTTGGACTTATTATTCTATGCAGGAAAAAGAGCAATATAAATTTACATATACTAAGACAGATAAGAAGATGCCTGTAGTTACTTACCGGGAGTGAGTGAGATAGGGTGTGAACCCCGAGTTTGGCAAGTATCAAGGCGTCATCTTACCTGGTGATAT
This sequence comes from Eucalyptus brandiana, assembly GCA_014182725.1. Lineage (NCBI taxonomy): Eukaryota > Viridiplantae > Streptophyta > Magnoliopsida > Myrtales > Myrtaceae > Eucalyptus > Eucalyptus brandiana. Next base: position 4,209,506 of record CM024676.1, read on the forward strand.
GAGGAGGTTGCTTTTCCAAGACTCGAACCATTCTTCGGTTGCCTGTTAAAACAATCAATAATTTGTCTAAGACTCGAACCTTTCTTCGGCTGCCTTGACGGGAAATTGTTTTTCCAGGACCCGAACCATTCTTCGATCGCCTATTAGAGCAATAAGTGATTTGCCTTAGACCTGAACTTTTCTTCGGTTGCTGTGATGGTAAAATGCTTTTCCAGGGCGCAAACCATTCTTTGGTCGCCTATCAGAGTAGTAAGTGTTTGTCTCGGACCCGAACCTTTCTTCGGTCGCCGTGACAGGAGATACGCCGACCTTTCTTAGGGTATCTATTTGTGGGTGCTTGATCTGTATTGAGGATACCGGTTGGTACCCGACCTTTCTCGGGAGATGCGCCAACCTTTCTCAGGGCATCATATTTGTTGGGGTGTCTAACTTCTGTCAAAGACACCGGTAGGAACCCGACCTTTCTCGAGAGGATGCTGCTGACCTTTCTCAGGGCATCGATTTGCGGGGTGTCTGACTTCTATCGAAGACACCAGTTGGAACCCGACCTTTCTCGGGAGGATGCACCGACCTTTCTCAGGGCATCGATTTGTTGGGGGTGCCTAGACATTCACAAGCATTGAAAGAGTATCTGGATATTCATGAGTACTAACCTGGAGGATATTTGGGCCTTTGCAAGCGTTAAAGGGGTACTTGGATGATCACAAGTACAAACTCTTGGAGGGTGCCTGGATGTTCGCAGACGTTGAAGGAGTACCTGATTGTTTGCAGGTGTCGAAAGAGTACTTGGATAATTACAAGTACAAACTTTTGAAGGATACCTAGCGTTTGCAGGTATTGAAGGAGTACCTGATTGCTTGCAAGTGTTGAAAGAGTACTTGGATAATCACAAGTACAAACTCTTGAAGGATATCTAGCGTTCGCATGTATCGAAGGGGTACTTGGGATATTCATGAATGTCCCTCACCTTTTGATAATTGGGAATATCGATGACGTACCTCGTATATTCGTGAAGGTCTCTGACCTCCTGGCAATTGGGAATATCAATGGCATATCTGAGATATTTGTGAAGGTCTCTCACTTCTTGGTAATGGGAAATATCGATGGCATACCTAAGATATTTGTGAAGTTCTCTCACTTCCTGGTAATGGGGAACATCGAGGGCATACCTGAGATATTCGTGAAGGTCTCTCACCTCCTGGTAAATGGGGAATATCGAGGACGTGCCCCGAATATTCATGAAAATCTCTCACCTCCTGGTAATGGGGAATATCAAGGATGTACCTTGGATATTCATGAAGGTCTCTCAACTCCTGGTAATGGGAATATCGAGGACGTACCTTGGATATTCGTAAAGGTCTCTCACCTCCTAGTAATTGGGAATATCAATGGCGTACCTAAGATATTCGTGAAGGTCTCTCATCTCCTAGTAATGGGAATATCGATGATGTACCTTAGATATTCATGAAGATCTCTTACCTCCTGGTAATTGGGAATATCGAGGACATATCTTGGATATTCATGAAGGTCTCTCACCTCTTGGTATTATAAACTTGAATGTGGTATGAGGCTTACCTGGATTGCCGCAGGCACTTAAAAGGGGTGGAACACCTAGGTAGCCGCAAGTGTACAAAGTACTAGAATACTTGGATGGATACAAGTATTTAATGATATGACCTGGGACCCCTCAGTTGGTCCAATTGTAAGAAAGCATACCTGAGTAGGCACTGGACAACGGTGGGTACTTGACGATATGGGGATACCTAGACAGTAGTAGGTATTCCAAGAGATACTTGGTCAGTCACAAGTATCAATACTTTGGGGACAACTCGAATAGATCGAGTGTCAGGAAAAGGGAGTATCCGAACGGTGGCCGGTATTCAAAGACAATAGGGATACCTAGACAGCAGTAGGTATTCAATGATAAATGGATACTTGGTCAGTCACAAGTATCAATACTTTGAGGACAACTCGAATAGGTCGAGTGTCAGGAAAATGGATTATCTAAACGATGGCCGATACTCAAAGACAATAGGGATACCTAGACAGCAGTATGTATTCAACGATAAAGGGATACTTGGTCAGTCACAAGTATCAATACTCTGGGGACAACTTGAATAGGTTGAGTGTCAGGAAAAGGGAGTATCCGAATGGTGGCCGGTACTCAAAAACAATAGGGATACCTAGACAGCAGTAGGTATTCAACGATAAAGGACGACTCAAATAGGTTGAGTGTCAATAAGAGAGTACTTGGACAGTGTTAGGTACTTTAAGATAAATGAAGATAAAGATATGCTTACCTGGCAATATCTCTGATCTCTAAGAGTATGTTTGCTATTTGCACAATATGCACACATGATTGTATATGTTGTAAATTCATTCATTTAAATGGGATTCATGCATGACAACTTTGTCCGTTTTGCATTATCTGGATTCCACTAGGGAAGATTTTGAATGACAACCTTCATTTAGAATGTAGATGTCTTGAGCATGCCGGGTGAGGGACTTTCAGTCTAAAAGGACTTTTTGCTCACTCTCATGGAAAAGGCTATCATGACCATTGATGCAGGATTTATAAGGACCATGCTATCTCACTGTCATCATGTCAGCAGGGGTCTGAGTATTCTTGCAAACGGTACAACTTTACCAATGTGAGAGGTCTTTGTTGAAATTGTGATGAAGTCTTGGTCAGTGGCTCACCAAAGGGGACCATCAAGGTCAAGGAAGTGCCGCATGATCATCTCTAGGTTTGCAAGTCAAGAATCCTACGAAAAGAGATAGAGTAATCTTGCTCGTACTTCTTCGAGCAATGCTTATGAACATATGAAATCCTACGTTAATTGAAATGCCCCTAGTCTAAAGAGACTTTTACAATGGGGATGTAACATAGACTTGGCTCACATGTAAGAAGGTGAGAGTTGGTGACTGTCTTGGCATTTGTCACTAGTTTTTCTTGTTAGATTGAGGTTCTATGGACCACAATAGCAACTTTTTCTTGGCTGTATTTTTTACTGGGGGGGCATTGGCCTTACTTTTACCAAGCACATTGCTTTTCCATGCCCTTATTTTTTATTGCAGTTCTTCATTTATGGGCATTGACCTTGCTTTTACCAGGTACACTACTTTTTTATGCCCCTATTTTTTTTCATTCTTGTCATTGGAGAAACTGGCCTAGGCAAGTTCAATCGAAGCACCGTTATTAGACTCTTGAGTCTTCATCTTCAGCCAGTGCTCTAGGCTATGGCAATGACTTTTGCTTTGTCTCAATGTGAGGATAAATTTATAGACTCACTTGGGCTGTACAAGTGCATACAAGTACATAGAGAAAGAATTGCTCATCGTCATTTTAGGGCACTTAAATTAACGTGAGAGTTCATATGCAATAAGGACACCCGAAGATTGATGCAAGTGCGAGCAAGAAAATTTCTATCTCTCTTTTCACCTTGTGATGTTGCTTTACCTCCGCTCTGCCCCAATGTGGGGTGGTTCTTGACGGGGGTATGAGAGAAGCTTCACCAGTGTATGGGGCTTAATGGGGTGAGCAATAGAATGCCTCTTACTATTTTGGTTATCGTACCATTCGCGAGAGAACTCTTTACCCTGCAGCCATGGAATCTTTGCACTCATCTCACAAGAGTATAGATGGGGGGGATTGTGTGTAGGATATGGCTTGCCTTTCATCATTTTGGCGCGCCTCATCTAGCATGCTCGATTAATCTTGTATTTTTCACTTAGCTATCTATTCTAATAATTCTCAATGGAATCAGTGATTTAGACAGACAAAATCATCATACAAAATCCATTTGGAAAAGGCATGCAGTATTTTAAATGTGATGGAGTTTGTGCTCTCAGAACAAATGAATGGTTTTGGCTCAAAAAGACCTTGTTGGTAGCTTTGAGGGTCAACAGAATAGTATTGTTAAATTTTGAACATTAAAAGGGTTATTCACAAAGGGGTGTCAATGGTTGTCCCTATTGATTAGGGATATGACACATGAATGATCAGCCAAGAATTGGGAATTTGATCGGGCATCTCTGCTTTTGCCCCTGTAGAAGAGAAGATGTACAAGTAAATCAATTAGTCTGGCCAACATCAAATGTGAGTTGAGGCCTGAAGATTTTCTGTCATTTGCTTTGGTGATTACTCAAGACGCCATTTCATTTAGGAGAGTTTGTCATGCCTCTCATTGATTTGTTATCCTTGTTTTTGACAGTCAAGTGATCCTGCAACAAAACATGCTTCTCATCGATTTGTTATCCTTGCTTTTGACAATCAGGTGATCCTGCAACAAACAAGAAGGAATGTGTTAGTCATGAACTCTTTCAAGAGTCGAATAACTGGAATCGATACAACTTTACCCTTCACTGGTTTGCAAATGATTGGGTGAACCTAAAGTGAAAGGGGGACAGGAAGTCCTATGTCCCTTGCTTCGTTAGGTCAATTATTCTCTGAATTGGCTCTTGGATGACATGTCTTTCTACACAAAACCAGATAAATTTGATGTGGGTCATTTCCACGTACTAGCTTAGCCAATATTGATTTTGCCAAACCTAACCATCAAGTTTGGCTCTTGAATCCTGATGCTTCCTACCAATAGGGGGAAAAGAACTATAAATGCATCGATAAAAAGCCTAACTTATTCAATTGAAAACAAAACCCGAAAATTAGGATGTCACAAAGGAAATTGGACTAAAACTTACTTTTCTGAACAATGTCAAGAAACCCAATTAGTCAATGTCTTATTATTTTTTACATCTAAAGTCAAGTGCAGGCTCTCACCGCAATCAATTGCTCCATCTCTAACAAGGACTTGGTGATTCGAGCCCTCAATGGGTTTCCATGTGAGAACGATCTTTTTTTTCACCATGGTTAGAAACAGCTCGACAATTCTTCTTCGTTTTTATTTAAGAGGAATGATTCCCTTGGAAATTGAATGCACCATCTTTATCCAATATTTATCATGCTTTGATTAGTCATGCCACTTGACCTAACCCACTGCTTTGAGGATCTTGGATGGACATAATTCTAGAGGCCAAATATATGGATGGGGAAAGGTGAATGGTTTTGAGTGGTCAACTGAGTTGGTGATCTTCCTATGATTAGTTTAGTTCACAATCATTATCGACCACCTATGTTGATCGCTCTGCCACCTCCATTAGTCAACCTCATGGTGGTTTGAAGCCCTATCGTCCCCCATTCACATAAGGAGGCATTCCTGGATCTAGGTCTCATCTTACTTGTTAGATTTGTAATGGGGTTGGGCATAGCACGCTACAATATCAACAATGATTCAACTATGCATTCATCGCCATTGATTTGTCGAACTCCCTTCTCAACTTTCCTGATTGGTGAAACCCATTATCCAATGTGGTATCTTAAAATTCTAAATCATAGACCCTTTTTATGATTTGACAAAAGTCTTATTTGATAATGGTCATTTATTGCCTATTAAGTCGATAAAGCCTTTTTATATACTTGTTCAAAATCTTTGTTGTTATCTGTTGTCTATTATGTGCCCAATTTTACCTGCAATCTCCTATCAATTACTCAACTTTGTTGTAAAAATCCTTGTGTCATTGATTTTTGTTGACAACCCATCATCCATTTATTGCATAAAAACATAGGGAATAATTTTTAACCTTGAAAAAAAAAATTGGGAGCATTTATTGTTTAGTTTATATTTTTTTTATTTTGCATTTGCATCAAATTGGCGAATAAGTTTGAATTGATGATTCGAAGCTCTAATTTAGTGAGTTTGACTAAGTCCACGGTGAGATAGAAGTTGGCCAAGCCCATTATTTCTTTGATGGCTGAAATTATGCACGAAGATTACATCAAAATGTTTATTTCACATAGAATTGAAATGCGAATGATATTTGAGGAAGCCAAATCCTTTAGTTGCGGGAAAGAAATAAAGGAATAAAAAGGAAGATCTACAAATTTGTCTCTTCATGCAAGGAAATTATACATAGATTACAAGGAGAGAATTGGTCAATGAGGGTATGCTCGGTAATATGTTTCTCGTTTTAAAACAAGAAAGAGCGTGCTGTCAAGGAAAATCTCACACGTCCATGAGTGTGAGCAGAAATGAAGGAAAATAAAATAAAATTAAGGAGATTGTGCTTGGCTGTGCTCGATGTGATTGGAAGGCGGAAAGAAATTTTGTTTCTTCCTAAGGGGTTTTATTCCTTTGCACATAAAATGTTGTGTGCCACACGCATGAAAAGGGTTGACTCTTTTAGTAGAAGACAAGAAAACACAAAAGATGGGAGAGAAAGACAAAGCACCGAAGTGAGGTCCCTGGCCAGCCATTTGACCGAGACATCCTTTGCTGGTTTTCTTCCATGAGAGCAACCATGACGATCCTGCTACTATCCCCCTCTTGGCACCTCTTCCAACTAACCGATGGTCGTTGTTTGCTCACCAATAACAAAGCTTGTTGCTGTTGTGACTGGGTGACTCGTGACGAGTCACTGCTTTGCTTGCTGTTCCAACTACCTAAGCCCAGTGTAGGCTACTGCACTACGCCTGCTGCCTCTCGATGATGACCCGCTGCTACTTCTCACTATTGTAGAGTCGTTGCCTCTGTATCCTTATACGTGAATTGTTGCTGCAACTGCAGTCTCTAACGAGCCTAGTCCATCTTCTGGTCATGCCCTTCATGCCTTGTAAGTTAATGCGGGTAGCCGTCCTGAGTCCTGCCGTTTGCTGCCTCTATCGCTGCTCACCACCTGCACCAACAATGATGAAGCTACTATATTTGCCGCCACATGTGACCTGCGACGACAAGCTGCTAATCTATATTGTCCCCTGGCCGAACTTGTTGCTGCGCTGTTCCTGATCCATGAAGACATTTATTTTAATTTCAAACCGACTCAATTCGATTGCAGTAATTGCAAACACATTTGTAACAATATTTCTCTCTTGTTCCACGTTATCTTAATTGTTTATGGTGTGTGACATCCCTAGGTTCATTACTAAGCTGGTAGTAAGACTTATACTAACATATTAGTATTCCCAAAAGAATTAATTGTTACGATTAATCTTTGAGTCCTACAAGCCATGATTAACATCTAGTAATATATCATGGCTACCCAGATAGTGTGAATGCTTTAAGAACATAAAAAACCTGTGGTTTTGGCTACAGTGTAATTCAATCCCTCTATCTTACTATGTACCGATCAAATAAAGACCATGAAATATTTGTCAAGTCACCAATTCGATCATATGCACAAATCTAATTGACATGCATTTTATTTGAGATATAAACAATTTATTCTCGGTTACAACCCCGGCGGAGGATTTCAATGCAGTGTCATAATTAGATCGCATAGGACATGATTATTATACCTTGCATATATATTCTTGATGTCTCATGAATAGGTCTAGTTGCAACTGATCATATGAAATCATTCATAAATATAAAATAATTGGATAAATGAATGAATACGTCATTACCATTAATTAAATAATAATAATGATAGTATAACTGAAATCCCTAATATGTAACTATTACGTAATAACTTTAGGGCATACATCCAACAATCTCCCACTTGCACTAAAGCCAACTTGTCCGGTACCTCAAACCCACTTTGACAGTATGCCTTTCAAAAGAAGACTAAGGTAAGGCCTTAGTGAAGGGATCTGCCACATTTTCTGATGAGGCAATTTTCTGCAAGGCGATATCACATCTCCCAACAATTTCTCTGATGAGATGGAAGCGTCTCTCAATGTGCTTGGACTTTTGGTGAGACCTTGGTTCCTTAGCTTGAGCTATTGCCCTATTGTTGTCACAAAACAATGTACTCGATTGCTCAATTGAAGGAACAACTCCAAGTTCAAAGATAAACTTCTTCATCCAAGCGGCTTCCTTTGCTGCTTCAGAAGCAGCTACATACTATGCCTCAATGGTGGAATCGGCAGTTATGCTTTGTTTGAAACTTTTCCAACTAACTACGCCACCATTGAATGTAAAGACAAACCCAGATGTAGACTTATAATCATTAGGATCCAATTGAAAATTGGAATCTATATAAGCTATAACTCTAAATTCTCATTCTCCTTCTCCATATATCAAAAATAAATCTTTAGTCCTTCGCAAATACTTAACAATATTCTTGACTGCTATCCAGTGCTCTTCTCCTAGATCAGACTGATATCTGCTAGTAATACTTACAACATGCACAATATCAGGTCTAATACATAGCATAGCATAAATTATGCTTCCAATAGTGGATGCATATGGTATCTTCGCCATCCGCTCTTTTTCTTCAGACGTGTTGGGACACATCTCTTTAGAAATATGAATCCCTTGTCTAAAAGGCAATAATCCTCTCTTGGAACATTGCATGTTAAAACATGTTAACATTTTGTCTCTGTACGTAGACTGTGAGAGGCCAATCAATCATCTTGATCTATCCTCTATATATATCTTGATACCTAAAATGTAGATTGCCTCTCCTAAATCTTTCATTAAGGATTTTGTGACAAGAATAGTTCTATCGATGATATCATTAGTACATCATTTCCAATTCAAAGTGTATAATCAACATACAAAACTAGAAATGCAATTGCACTCCTACTAATCTTCTTGTAGACATAAAGTTCATCCGGATTTTTTATGAAGCCAAATGGTTTGACTACCTAATTAAAACGGATATTCCAACTTCTAGAGGCTTGTTTGAGTCCATAAATGGATCTCTTAAGCTTACACACTTTCCATTTTTCACTATTGGATTCAAAACCCTATGATTGTTCCATATAGATATCTTCATCAAGAAAACCATTTAGAAAAGCCGTTTTGATATCCATCTGGAATATCTCATAATCAAGGTGTGCAGCTACAGCCAACATAATCCGAGTAGATTTTTAGCATGGCCATAGGTGAGAAAGTTTCATCATAAGCAATTCCTTTTTTCTGGCAATATCCTTTCACCACCAACCTTGCTTTGTAAGTTCCAATTTGACTTTCAGCATTCATCTTCCTCTTGAAGATCCATTTACAACCAATTGCTATAATATCATCAGGCAGGTCAATTAAGGTCCAAACTTCATTGGAATACATTGAATCCATTTCAGATTTCATGGCTTCTAGCCATTTACTAGAATCGATGTCCGACATCGCCTCCTCATAGGTTTTAGGATGACTAGGTTGATCACTATCATTCACAATGAATAATGGTTCAATATGATCAATCGAGTGTTTATAACAAGCAGGTTGGCAAGACGTTCTCGCACTTCTCCTAAGAGGTTGTGTATCAAAAGCTCCCACTAAATTAGAGATTGGTATCTAAACTCGGTTGTTTGGTACTTCATTATTTTCTTCTTGTAAGACTATTTTCAACCTAACACCACCTTCTTAGACGAACTAATTCTCCAAAAAAGAAGCATGCTTACTTACCAAAATTCTTTGGTAATGAAAATAAAAATAATATCCAAGAGTTTCCTTTAAATATCCAATGAAGCGACCTTGTTCAGATCTTGCCTCCAAATTTTTCATTTTCAGCTTTTTCCACAAAAGCTGGACAACCCCAAATCTTAATATGATTAAGACTAGGTTTCCTACTATGCCATATCTCATAAGGTGTAGTTGGAACAGATTTGGATGGCACTCTGTTCAATATATATATAACTGTCTCAAGGCCATATCCCCAAAGGGTTATTGGCAAATCGATGTAACTCATCATAGATCGCACCATATCTAATAAAATACAATCTTTTCGTTCAGATACACCATTATGTTCTGGAGTTCCAAGAGGTGTCCATTGTGATAAAATGTCATTCTCTTTAAGATAGTCCAGGAATTCAGTACTAAGGTATTCACCTCATCGATCTGATCGAAGAGCCTTAATACATTTTTCTGTTTGTTTCTCAACTCGGCCTTGAATTCCTTGAACTTTCAAAGGATTTATATTTATACTTCATGAGGTATAAATAGCCATACCGTGACTGATAATCGGTGAAGATAATGAAGTAATTATAACCACCTCTGGCAATTTCATTAATTGGTCCACATACATTTGTACGTATTAATCCTAATATGTTAGCAGCTCACGCACTATGTCCCACAAAAGGCGTTTTGGTCATTTTTCCTAGAAGACATGCCTCCCAAGTCGAGTCTGACTCAATTTGATGGATCAATATACCCATCATTACTCAACTTGTTAATTCTGTTTTCTCTAATATGACCTAATTAGAGATCCCAAACATACTTTTTATTTGGACCGTCTCTAGGGCATTTATTAGTTATGGCATTTATATCAATTCTATTTTGCTTATTGATATTGGTATTCGCACTACCAGACATTGTAATGGTATAAAGATTATTGTTTAATAAGTTAGAACCAACACATCTTCTATTATGATAAATAGAACATATATCATCAGCAAAAGAAATTTCATAATTCTCTTTACCCAAACGAGTTATAGAGATGATGTTCCTAACATCATTCTTATAATGCAAACAGTTTTTTAAAACCAATATATGTCTAGAAGGCAAACATAAATGAAAAGTCCCTATAACTAACGCATTAACTCTTGCTCCATTGGCAAATGTCAGAACAATCTCATTTTGCCCTAGCATCCTGCTTGTTTCCAGATTATGCAAAGGCATACAAACCCATGAGCTGGATTCAACACTAACCATAAGATTAGTTTTAATAAGCATAGACACCACACCTTCATAAGATTGGTCCTTAGGCTTGACCTTCAAGCTCGCAAAGTATTTCTTACAGTTCCTCCTTCAATGCCCCTTGACACCAAAGTAATGACATTTCCCTTTATCAATCTTGGGTTTTGGTTGCACAATAGGTTTGATAGACCTCTTCCATTTCTTTTTTTTTTTAAACAATCTTACCCTTGAAGAAGAAGCCTTAGCCATAGCCACTACATTTGATCTCGTGTTGTGCATTTCCTTCTCATAAACTACCAGTATGCTATGTAACTTAGCGAGAGTTTTCTCTATCTTATGCATGTGGAAGTTTTGGACAAAACCAGATAAAGAATTGGGTAAAGATTGGAGGATCAAATCCACAGCTAACTCGTTGTCCATAACGAGATTCAGCCTAGCCAATTCTTCAATGTGCTAGATCATTTTCAAAGCATGATCATTAACTGACAATCCTTCAGCCATCCTCATACGGTACAATGCCTTAGATATCTCATATCTAGAGGTTCGACCATTCTCATCAAAATATTCCTTTAAGCGCAAAATGATCGACCTAGCATCTTCCATAGAATCATACTTCTTCTGTAATTCATTATTCATCAAAGCAAGCATATATGACCTAACTTTTAAGTCATCGTCACGCCACTTATCATAAGTGATATGCTCCTCTTGAGCCCCACCCTCAGGAAAGGAGGTTGGCATCTTTTCATCAAGCACATACCCAATTTTTTTCTGAATTGAAAACAATTCTCAAATTCCTCACCCAGTCAGTGAAATTGGGTCCAGTCAAACAATTCTTGTCAAGTATAGAAGCGAGTGGGTTGTGGTCACCATTTTCAGAATAATAATATATCTGTTGCAGAAAATAAATTGTTAGCCGTTGTATCTTTCAAAATAACTATTTCATTTTGGCCTTTAAACAAAATAGATCCTCCCACTGAATTTATATTCGAATCCCATATTCCTTAATATGGGAAGCGGTAATCTTTGTTGGGTAAAGATTACTAGTGGGGATTGGAGTCCCACTAGCCCAAAGCCCACCTCACCTAGCAGTTATTGGTGTTCTATGAACTTGGTGAGTGAACCAACTTGTTCAACGCATCATATGCAAATCCCAATCATAACTTTGGCCTTTAGACCATGAAAACCTTACCTAACAATTATTGGCATCATTATCATAGTTAAGTCTAGCCCATTGTCTCATGTAAGTATTGAAAGCACAAACGATTCCCTCACCTGACAATTATTAGAAATCATTTGGCTCCAACACTATAGCATCACATGCATAATGAAGTCTAATATTAAGAATGATAATTAACCCCTATGTATCCATAATTGGTCAATTAACCAATATAATATTGGATCAAACCACGATGATGGAAGGCCACGAATCCGAAACCTGTTTCGACTTAATATTATTAATAAGGAGATTTTGGTCGTTATTAACGGTCTCACTTTGCACATTAACCGGTTTAACATGTATGATAACATAAACACAATAAATAAATAGATATCACATAAACATCTATCCTACATGGTGATCATGGAATTATGGTTCAATGGGTCTTGAGCCAAAGAGACCCATTTAGCCATTTTAACGTTTTAATAATAGGGACCTACTATTGACTTCTTCTTCAATCTTTGAACTCTTCAAAGACTGGGCCCATAGAGCTCACCGGCTTAATGGCTCCTTCAATGGCTTCTCCTCTTTTGTAGCATTTACATTAACAATTGAAATACTAAACTATACTAAAATTACATTTCATGAACAATTAAAATAAAATAAAAGGAAGGACACAACCTCCATTTAATAATTACATCCCAAAAATAATACTTATAATCATCATACATTCATCCATACAACAATCATAATGATTAGGGATTTTTCCATGATCACCACCCTTCCTCATGAGCCATAAATTCAAAATTTAAAGCTCCGGAAGGCATAAATAAAATTTTGTATTTAATCAAATTTAAAGCCTAACGACGCAAACCACGTCAAGAAATCAAAATCGATGAAACAAATTTCATGAGCATGATTCCGAACGGAAGTTGCGTTGTCAACTTTAAATTCATAATTGCGAATCATTCGCAGAATATAACATAAAGTATAACAAGTTACAAATTTTTGATTCAAAATTGTTTAGTTCTAATTTTTTCTTAGTTGATTAAATTTATCACATAAATTAATCAACTTCTATAGGCCACATAAGAGCAAGAGATTCTCTTAACAAAAAAATAAATTGGCCATTAGAACGCAAAAATATATTTGAACCATAAATCAATTAAACGCACGAAAAACTCCTAAGGTTGGCTTTGATACCACTGTTGGGATTTCATAAATCATGTGTAGGTAAAATTAACATAAGAATGCAGCGGAAATAAAGATGACATATTTTATAGATGATTCTCCGAAGGCGTTGTTTATGCATTTTAATCAAAAATCTGAATTCAAAAAGGGAGTTAAATGAATTACCTCTCGAAGCGCGCTTTATACAAATTGGTTCGGATGTTCTACAGTTCGAGCCCCAAAAACGTCGAACTTCTAGTTCAGACACACCAACAATGGATATCGAACGGAAGAGAGAATTTTCGAATAATCACCACTATGATCATGCTAGCAATCTCGTGGAGACAATTCGCCGTATCCTTGATGTTTAGTCATGGCCTGAACGAGAGAAAATCATTTTCTTTCTTGTGTCTCGAAGACACAAGAACACGCACACACTATGCTCTCTATTTCCAACAACCAGCACACACTTTGCTCTCTATATCCATGCTTCGTGCACATGCACGAAGCATGAATATATGTGATGAGTTCATAGTTAGATTGAATCTCTAAATCGTTCCTAATCAATGGATTATTAAGTGGATATTTATTATCCTGTTGAGACCAGTGTGTTCTTAACTTCATCATTAAATTAAGTATTAGATACTTAAGGGAATGATTTGTCACATGTCAAGGAGTGGTGTGTGCCGATTGTTGAAAATAGAGAGCAAAGTGCGTGCATGTTCTTGTGTCTTCGAGACGCAAGAAAGAAAAGGATTTTCTCTCGTTCAAGCCATGACTAAAACATCAAGGATACGGTGGATTGTCTCGAGATTGCTAGCACGATGATAGTGGTGATTATCCAAAAGTTCTCTCTTCCATTCGATGTCCATTGTTGGTCTGTTTGAATTAGAGTTCTGACGTTTGTGGGGCTCAAACTATAGAACATCCTAACCAATTTGTATAAAACGCGCTTCGAGAGGTAATTCGTTTAACTCTCTTTTTATATTTAGATTTTTTATTAAAGTGCACGAAAAACGCCTTTGAAGAATCATATATAAAATATATCATCTTTATTTCCGCTATGTTCTTATGTTAATTCTACCTATACATGATTCATGAAATCCCAATAGATGACACCTACCAGTCCCTGCAGCCAAGCTTGACGCCACCAAATCGTGCTCCACACTATCGTGAGGTTCTAGCCCGATCGAATCCTTGTTGCTGCACTCCCCTTGCGTTTTGCAAGTTTCTAAAGCGATTCTGAAGCTTCCTCGTTGTTCATCAAGACAAGAGCAGCCACGTCTTCATTCCATTAACGAGATCAGTTCGCGAATTCGTGAATCAGACCATCGTGAATCACCATCTAGCGCCAATTGCTTGTTGACCACGTCGAGGCCTGATCGTGATTGGTGAGTCATTGTCCATAGATCCAAATTTGATTTTCGAATATTTTGTTTCCTTATTTAACATATAGTTATGCATATAATTGAATTTCCATATGTATAATTCTATTAAAATATCAAGTAGCCTTTTAATTAGGGATTATTCCCTAGTTTTACGATGTGTCATAATGGTCAATCCGATTTTACACTTGAGATACGGTAGATATGATTCGCGATTTCATGAAAAATTGTTCAATCCAATCTCATGCTCGAGATATGATTTGTTAATTTATTTAAGAAATTAAATGGATATGGAAAATATCTTGAGTGATTTGACATCATGTTTGATGTTGATATGGTTTCTTTCTACCTTCATTTGATTTGAATTGATTTTGCTTCCATAAGAGAAAACCCAAAAAAATATTAGAATTTGATTTGATTCTTATTGATAATGATGCTAATTTTGGACTAAATTGCTTATGTTAAATTAGGTGTTTTATTTATTCCGAATTTTACGAATATGATTCGTGATTTTATGAAAACTATTCAATCCGACCTCATACTCAAGATATGACTCGTTAATTAATGTCAAAAATTAAATGGATATGGAAAATATCTTGCGTGATTTGACATCATGTTTGATGTGGATATGGTTTCTTTCTACCTTTATTTGATTTGAATGTTTTTGCTTCCATAAAAGAAAACTAAAAAAAAAATTAGAATTTGATTTGATTCTTATTGATAATGATGCTAATTTTGGACTAAATTGCATATGTTAAATTAGGTATTTTATTTATTCCGAATTTTATGAATAAAATTCAAAAACAAATACTTTACCTTGAGATGATTAGGAAATTATTTTCCAAAATGTGTATTTTTCACAAGACAAATGGACCCTTAGTTAAAGTCCAAATCAATTTCACTTGAGGTGATTAGACTTAGGCCTTGTTTGTTTAAAATTGTTTGTGTTCCCCGGAAAAAAAAAATTATTCTTTTGCTCCGAGGAACAAAAAAAGAACAGAAACGTGTTCGATAAAACTTTTATTCCCAGGAACAAAAATTCTATTTTTTTGTTCTCGAAAACAGATTTGGAACGAATTAAGAAGTAGAAAAAAGTTGCTTCTTATTACCAAAAACAATTCCGAGAAACAATTTTTCTCTCTCATCTTTTCTTCTTCTCTTTATTTTTCTCTTCTTCTTCTTCCTTTTAGCCAGTTGCCAACCTTGGTCATAGCCGGCATTGACGACTGGCCAGACGAGGGCCAACGACCTTGCCGGTCCCTGGAGATGGTGAGCCATGGCAAGGCTCGGCCTCACCAATGGTTGGGCAAGCTTGGCCTCGCCAGGCCAAGGTGAGGCCGACCTCGCACCAGGCAGCGCAAGGCTCTTTTGGCCACTGAGGCCACCAGCAAGGCTCGACCTCACCCAGATCTAGCGAGGCCGAGCCTCACGGTGGCCTAGCGAGGCTCGGCGAGCTCGCCGAAGCTCGCCCAATCGGTTGCCGGCCGCCACCGTGGTCGGCGACCGACCACAAAGAGAAACAAGGAAAAATAAAAAAAAAAAAAAAAAAAAAGAAAGAAAAAAAAAGAGGAAAAATATAATAAAAATATTGAAAAATTAAAAGAAACAACAAAATTATATAAGTTTACCAAACACATTTCTATTCCTGGAATAGAAATTTTTTGCAATTACCAAGTGTATTCTTATACTCAAAAATTGTTCCCAGGAACGAAAACAAAAATAAAATTATTTATGTTCAAAAATTATTTCCCGGAACAGAAACGTGACCAAACGCACCCTTAGATACATTCTGTAAACTTGATCCCAATGGATCAATGCAATGAGTTCTTTCTTTCTTTCTTTCTTTGCAAGAGATGTACTTTAAGTATGAAATTTACCTATTTAAGTTGCCGATGGGATTCATATTTAGAACAATGTAAGTAAGTACCTTGATATTCATCAAATGAAGGTAAAAAGTGTTATATCAAGCAAGAAATACCTAGTGGAAATTAATTCCAGGTTGCGGAACCCGGTTGCGGAACTTCTAAAATGGATTCATGTATAATTAAAGATTTGGAATGCTTGATCCTGAATCTATTTGACAATTTCCCAATAAGTAGAATAACTAATCTTACTGATTTGTATTCTGATTTTTTATTTTTTGCAAGGGGATGTGTAATTAATGTCCAAACCAAATCAATTCAAGAAGTGCAATATGCTCCGAATGATGGGTGAATCTCAAATTCCCCTCATGTTTTCTACCTATTACCTTGATTTACTATTAAATGCTTTAGATCAGTCAATTTCTTCTACTCTTCTTCTACTATAAATTTTATTCGCTCAGAATGTTACTGTTGACCGACGGAAATATGCCCATGAACTGGATGAATAACCTCTATTTTTACAGCTTAATCTGGATTATATATATTTTTATGCACGTGTTTTGGTACGCTAATGATGGAAAACTACGCCTCTGTGTATTAAGCAGGAATGAAGGACCTCTACAAAGAACGTTTCACCAAAAAGTCTTGTTCGAAGTTGTGGCAAAGAAGCTTCCTCCAAATAGCATTCGATTCTCTCCCAACATAACTTCCGTGGAGACCCAAGCAGAACAAGGCTCACCCATCTGTATTGTTAAGCTCAGTGATGGGAGCACCATAAAGTCTAAGGTCCCTACGGTTCTCCCACACCTAGCTTTCGAAGCGAAATAAGTCGTGGTAACTTACCGGCTTTGATTTATCCACACCGTGATTATTGTACATGTAGGTTGTTATAGGATGCGATGGTATGAACTCTATCGTGGCCCGTCAGTTTATTCCGGCTAGTCGGCAGCACGTGGGTTGTTTGTGTTCCTGAAGGGCTACGGATTTGATCTTGGCATGGTTCAACTATTTGTTGATGTGGGTAGGAGGACAGGTTTTGTTACTCTCGGTGATAGGGAAGCGTACTGGTTTTGCGCGGTGACATGTCCTCCGAAAGGTACCATATACAGATCTAATCTGTATATTTTGTCCTCTGTTCATTTTAGATTTTTGTTTTTTTTTTTTAAAGATAGTGAGTGAGTCGCTTTTTCCTTGATGTACCACCTGGAAAAGTAGCCAGATTACTTTTTAGGGGAAAAAATAATTAATTATGCAGAATTAATCTTATAAATTGCGGGATGACTATTTTATATAATTAACATCGACTACTTGAAATGACTCTTTTCAAATATTTTCCAATCAATATATGCAAATTTCATTTGGATTCTTCACACTTTCACTGGACTATCAAACTACTTTAATAATATAGCTCACTAATCTTGCTTGATCCCTAACGTTTCAATTCGTCAACCTATAGAAGGGAAAGTAGATCCAAAAATGACGCTAAGAGAAGTGAGCGAGCATTTGACGGAGGACTTCCTGCTGGCATACCTTGATGTCCTCAAACACTTTGATCTTTCGAGTTTGACATGGGCCCCGCTGAAGTTCTGCTATCCTTAAGACGTCGTGTTCGGAAAGCTAGCCCAATCAAACATCACAGTGGCCGGAGACACTATGCACCCAATGACCGCCGACTTGGGCCACGGCATATGTTCAGCTCTCGAGGATGCGGTGGAAATGGGTCTGCACTTTGGGGACTTGATTTCCAAGCACAGCGAACTCGTGACCAGAGAAATCGGATTTTCTATAGACAGGTGTGTAAAGGAGAGGAGGCTGAGAGTGACAGCGTTGATAGCAGCCTCATACTTCTCAGGTTGGCTTCAAACGGATGGGTCCAGTCGAATGAAAATTCTAAAGAGATGTGTTCTATAAGCTTCTGTTCACTGTAATATTTAGCCTGACACGATATGATTGTGGGAAGCTTCCTAGTGTCTCCTTCATGCCTCGGAAAGCTCCATCTGAATGCCATGTTGCAGCTGATTAATGGTCTTCCATGCTGTTTTGGATTAACGGTGGAGCTTGTTGCAAAATTGAGGAGGACAAGTTAGCAGAGTCCAAATTTAATTGGAGATTTGGCTCAAATCAATAAAGAAGGAAATAACAATTATATTTGTCTTTCCAATGGATATTCATGTTTATCCCCAAAGATGTATTCTATGTTATTTAAAGATGATGAAATCCCCCCAGGTGATATGAAGAATTGGAGGTTGCCCCATCGTGGTTGTGGGCTTCCAAGGGTCATCTCTTTGGTCAACTAAACCATGTAAAATCCTTTGCTCCTTCATCATTTGTCAATAATTACAAGGAGAATATGGTATTATAGCTAGATTTGAGCATGGTGCCAATGCTATTAAGGTTGCCATTTGTCGCTTCATCCTACTTTTGATTTAGATAAGCTCTTGATAATCTCCTTTCTTCTTGTTATAATGATTAGTTCTTCAGTCACTGCTCAAATGAGAAGAGTAATAGACAAACATCCTTTTTTTTAATGAAAGAAATAGATGTGCCACCATTGGCAACTTATGGTATGCCTGTGCATGTGGTGGGTGCATATCAAAATTTGCAAGACCGAGAGTCTAGCCTCACCCTTCCCCGTTATGTCTATACTGTTTGGATAGATGGTAGATGCCCCAACTTATTTCCTATGCATTTTGTATCCGTGTACTTCAATCTGGGAGAGTAATTTTATGCCCACATCCGATTCTGAGGTGCTAGGTGTGGAACTAGGAGGTGTGTTGTAGTTAGGGCGCCAAGTGGTACATGGGGAAAACTACCGAATAGAGGAGTTAGGCACATTTTTAACATTTCCTAGATATTTAGATATTTCTGGTCATCTTGATTTGTATTTTGTCATGTTAGTAATTATCAAGATATTGTTTTCCGCATATAATTATGCAAAGGATAAATGAAATGGAAGGAAATGCCTTTGCAGAATAGGGACGTACGCACAAAGCAACAGGAATAGAAAGCATGCGTCGACCAAGGCTGGCGGTCGCCCCGGGGGGGGGGGGTGTTGTGGGGGGGGTGGCGCAGGCCGGCATAGCAAGCTAATGGTGGCAAAGGCCTTGCGCGCCTACAGGGTAGCTATAGAGGGGGGGAGAAATCACGGGGGGGTCGGCCAAGAGAGAGAAAATAGGGAGGGAGATTGAGAGAGAGAGACCGAAAGTCAACAAGTAAGAGAGAAGGTTGAAAGTTTACCTCGGTTAAGCATTGCTCGGCTGTCCTCGACACAAATCAACATGTCCTAGTTGGCACGACCGAGCCCGCGGCCCCACCTTCTTCTATAGCGTTCATTTTCGGTGATTTGATTTTTGGGCTTGATCCGCCATTATCCCAAGGATTCCGTGTTTGGTGACACTGAGATGGCCGACTATATATTGATCCGCTTCAAGATCGCCTCCCGACCATTGCCGCCCAAGCCAAGTAGGGTCCCCATGGTCGTGTGCTCCAGCGCTACGTTTTCCCCCCTTTTCGCCCTGTTTTGTTCTTTTTCCAGACACGCCAGGCTGGAGCTCGCAGCCATCCGACTCACATGATTTCCAGCCCCCGTGGGTCCTATTTTCTGTTTTCATCAGTCATCGCTCGTCGTCCATCGAGAACCCCAGCGCGGATTGGAGTAGCGTTTTAGTCAGAAACTCCACGGCCAGCGTTGCACATCACGTGTTTGCGAAAATGCCTTAGTTAGATTTGTGAACATTGTGTCTGATTTTGGTTGGCTCCTGGAATGCTGGTTATTATCATGGCTTCCTTTGTTTAGGCCATGGTAGGTTCATGGTGGGGTGATGTTCGCGGGGGGCGGAAGTTGGCTTCACCGAAGACAACTCTACGTTGCTTATTCACAGCAGCGTAGGTCGGCGTTGCCAATGGTGCTTATTTCAACAAATGGAGGAGCCGGGTCTCTCACGATTTTGAGTTCAAATTGGGTTAGTTGGGTCATCAGACTTTGCGGCCAGGCCAGCAGTGAACTTGAGCCGATGGGGGGTTTGGTCCGTATAGTTTAATCATGCTCGGAGCCTCCCAGCTTAAACCCATTAGCTCTGGTATATTTAGAATGTAGTTTTGATGGACTTATCACTTAAGTAGCACCGATACCGACTCACGATACAACGGACACGACACAACACTACATGTCAATATGTTATTTCTCAAAAAATAGAGAATTTCAAGACAAATTGTATATTTAATAATATATTATGATCAATAACCGACCTAATCTCTTTGAGAACCAAACCAAGACCAGCAGAGTTAGGCCGATTCAGAGCCGGTCCAAGGTTGACTGATGCTCACCCCTACTTCGGAAACCCTGCCCGATCAACCGTCACGGCAACTAGGGATGCTATGCACCCGATGACTCCCAACTTGGGCCAGGGTGGATGTTCGGCGCTAGAGGATGCGGTGGCATTGGGTAGGCACCTGGGGGACTTGATTGCCAAGGACGGCAAACTCGAGACCCAAGATGTCGGATTTGCTATAAAGAGGTATGCAAAGGAGAGGACACTGAGGGCGGCGACACTGATAACAGCATCTTACTTGTCGGGATGGGTGCAACAAGATGGGTCTAGTCGATTAACAAGGTTCCTAAGAGACGTTGTATTCTATGGGCTCCTCCTGGCTAGAGTAGTAAGGAGTATCACAGATTATGATTGTGGGAAGCTTCCTAGCGTCTCCTCTTTTCCTTCACGTGAATTCGAAAGCTCCACATAATTACGGAGTTACAAATGGGTCTTGGTCTTCTATTTTGTTTAATAATCGGTGATGAAGTTTATTTCAATGCATAACATAAAAGTTGATTGTATTGTTTGTCTCGCGGTTGCCCTTGTTTTTCTTTTTTTTCTTTCTAATTCTTATGAATCTTTTCACTCGATGATCAGCTACATCATGAGAATTTGATTTGGGCCAGATCTTTTTAAGTTTGGCTAAAGTCCAAGACACGAAACACGACAATATGTACAACCTATCCCTATATGGTTACGTAAACTAATCAAAAAGCACTTCGGGTAATTTGTGTCTCGCCATCGCTCATTCGCAGTGGCCGTCACTCGCTCATCATCGCAGATCGTTGCCAGAACATATAGGCAGCAAAGAACCGTGAAGTTAGAGTAGTGAATCTCAACGAAAAACTTCAGTAACACAGTCTACTTTAACCAGTACCGACAACTTTTTAGCTTCCATCATACATCGGTACATATCTAATTTCAACGATAACAAGGGGTTTTCCATATTCGTGGACTAGAAGCAATTCACCGAACAATTTGTGTAAATGAAAAGAAATGAGTCCAGTCACGAAATCAAAGTTGTTTCTTGTCTAAAATCAACATCTAAACAACGATGTCATCACAAATCATCAAAGAACAACTCAGATCTTCAATGATTGATCCATGAGTTACATGAACACACTCGGTTTTTACCTCTCCAAAATAGGGTAGAAAAGAGGAAATGTCCTTACCTGCCTTACCAGCAACTTCATGACTGCAACGAGTCTATTAGTTAGTGACTGGACCCGTCACAATCGTCTACAGACAGGTCAAGACCGACAGATAAGTTTTGGATGGGGTTTGCTCTCTTCAGATCTCCTCGGCCAAAGAGTAGAGCAGTTCAGAGCAATCTCCAGTGCTCTTATGGAGGTGAAGCCGGCAGTGAGTGATCACGAATGACGATGTGTGGTGCCGGAAACGATGGGAATCCAAATTCTCGAGAAAACTTCAATTGAACAAACGGAATTAAGATTTCAATTTTAGGTTGAATGGTCGTTGAAGTTTCAAATTAGGGAAATTCTTTCAATTTGCAATTTAGGGTTTTATAGTTTGGGGCAAATGTTGTAGATGACGTCGTCTAAGGCCCTATATGCTGACTGGACACGATGGTGAGCCACGTCCGATTCATGGCGACCTAGATGGAAATCATCACTTAAGTGATCCGAAAAAAAAAATTATTGGTATTAAAGTGAGTATTGTACAAAACTTTGGATACTTTTAGTGTTCATTTATCAAATTTTATGACTTTATCACACTTTTTTTAACAAGTTTATGACTTGATTGCACTTTTTAAATGATTTAAGACTCTATTATACATTCGTAATATTTTTTTTATAGAATTTTCAATGCACTTATCAGTATTTTTTTTTTAATAAAAAAGTCCAATTTGGATGACAGCGGGTTTTTGACTTCTCTCTTCCTCCGCGCCCCCCTCCCCCACACCCCCAACGCCCCGAGTGGCTTCACTTTTCATCGTCTTCTCATCATCATCATTGATTCATTTATTTGCTGAATCAAATAGAAAATCAACAAGGCCACGCTCATCGGGGCGATGTTGATGTATCCATCACCTTTGATTTTGTAGGAGCTTCTTCGAGCTACGCTAAAGCATCCAGCTTAGGCACAAAACCATCTGCTTTGGTCGACACTATCGCCACCTGTGGTGCTCTCAGTTGTAAAAAAGACTCTCGCTCCTCATGCAGACTCAACATCACCACCACCACCAATAGCCATCTTTATCTGATAATAGAAAATTCATATAGTAGGTGGATGAAATTCCTAAGAAACTATTTTCTGTGAGTTTCTATTAGGAAGAGCCCTTGGTGCTAGTAGGCATGATTGCGGCAAACTTACTAATGCCTCCTCTTTTCCTTCTGCTACATTGAAACTTTGAACATATGATACTAGCCAGCTTTATTATTAGAGTATGGTTGGGTCCCGTGATCAGTTCAACGTTGAGAAAATTACACACTGGACGATAAGGAAGAGCAATGAATAACAGAAGTGGAAAAAATGATGAATTCAGTTCAGTCAGTATCAAACCGAACAGAACTGAAATAATTTGATTTCAAACTCTTGTTACAATTTAGCTTCAAATTCTCTCAAAACACTTTCAAACCTGTTAGGCTTTCCATCGAAACTGGGATGAAATGAACCTTGCTCACTCTTACTATCCAAATGTACCCTTGTTTAAGGATGGCCAGGCCAAGATTTTCACTATGTAAGGGCAGTAAACGAGTTCGTCCATCAGTTATTCCTTTGACCCTCTCTCTGGCTTGGGTGTGCTTAGGTAAGTCGAACGGCCATGATCACCTCTAATTCAAGCTACTAATTATCAGCCAATTGAATGTTTTTGCTACTGCTCAGCACATCAATCTTCATTCTTAAGATTTATATTTCATGAGCATTTGCACATTAGCAAATCACATATGAAAGCACATAACACCATCAAAGTTCTGATAAATTTCTGGTTTCAGACTAGGAACTCGGTCAAAGAACTAAGTACGACACTAGATATCACATTTTGATGCAAGAAATTGTAACGACTTCATGTTTCTAGTAATCCAACTAAGCTTCATCTTTCTTGGAGGTCATCCATACGTGCAAATAAAAAAAAAAAGTAACGGCTTTTGGCCTTCATGTTGATTTAGTTCTCAAGAGACGTTACTACTTTTGCAACTCACAAGAGAAGTGAAAAATTCTTGAGACCACTGATCAGATTCAGCCTAAGCTCTCTTGGTGCTGCTTTTTTCCTTTTTTCTTTTTTTGCCTATATCTTTCACAGTTCAGATTAACGAAGCTAAACTGCATCGCCTTCTTCAGTATATGCCACTGCATATTTCTGTGCTCCTTTTCTCTTATTTTATTTTATTTTTTATTTTTTCCCCTCGTCCAAAATTTGTATACAACTTCCATAGAAATCTGCAGGTTTAGTTTTTTTTTGGTTTGTTTTTCCTTAGCTCAAGATTTGTAGGTTTGGTCAGAGGAGGAATCTTGATTTAGATATGCAGTGTATCCTCCCACGAATGTAATCTTGAAGTGTTAGCTTAAGAAGAAATGGGAGAAAAGGGCGAAAATTGAGGTAAAAAAAAAAGAAGAAAAAGGACAGATATTTACGGTGAGCCTGAGACTGAAAGGGGATATGCTGCAGCTTGGGGCTCGTTGCTTGAGTAACCGCGGGTTGTGCTATCACAGTACGGCATAATAATCCATATACTGATCATCTTTATAAGGTTGCATCTTGAGTAAATGGGCAAATCCAATCGGGTCGGCCCATTTGTGATAGAGAACATGTAGTATACTTTTTGTGATTGAAAACACTCCAGTAAAGTTGCTTTAAACCTTACCAAAAAAAAGTTATCCTCTCGACGTGCAGAGCTCTCCTCTATCGACAATGGTAGTTTTCATCTGTTGTTTTTAAACCCTAATTAACAATTTGAACCCCTTCTCCTTTCTGTGATGCAATGGCGTTATCACCCACATTTTCTCCTTTCACTCGCAGCGCTGACTCTTTCTTCCATGCAATTCAAGCTCTTCGGTAAATTCTCTTGTGGTCTCATCCATGTGCAATCCAATTCTCTAATTCGATGACTCTTTTTGTGTTTCTTCGCCAACATGGTTCCCTTTCACTCACGGCGATGACTTTTCTTCAATGGGCTCGTGCTCCTCCGTACTTACTCTTGTGGAATCATCCCTGTGAAACCCAATCCTCTGCTGCAATGATTCTATTTTTGTGTTATCTGCTTCTGCCCTTGGGTTAATGGGAACTTCCCAATTCTCTCCGCCATCAATTCGGTTGCCTCTTTCTCTTTCACCTGAAACTATGCTCTTTACCTGTTTGCCAAATTTCCCCAAACATCTATCAATTTAGTCGCCATCCTCTCCATCAAAATGTCAGTTATCATCGACTCTTTGCATGTCGACTTCATTCCTTACCTCCTCTGAATTTTGACTTGGGACATTAATCATGGACTATCACGACCAAGAAGAGACATCACGCCTTGCTACCCTTTGCAACAGATTGGGTCGATTATGGTCCGAGCAGGAAATTGACATTTGGGATGAGTCGCCATCCCTGGAAAAACTCGAATAATGCCAGAGAATATTAGTCGGTAAGATTTTCTCAAATCCCTCTATCAATTTTTCAAGCTTTCCAAAATACAATGAAGCGCGCTTGGCGCATAGAACAAGTAGAAATCACTCAACATGAAATGAGTATCTATGTGGCTAAATTCAAAGTAGAAAGTGATAAACAGAGGGTCAAAGAGGGAGGTCCGTGGCATTTCTCGAGTACTTTGGTGATCTTTTAGTCCTAGAAGCCAAATACTCCACTCTACTGTTATGACTTCTCCTAATGTGCATTCTGGGTTCAAGTATTCGGCCTCCCCCTAGAGTGGTGCACAAATCAGATGTTAAGCAAAGCCGTTAAACGCATTGGGAGGATGCTGGAAGTGAAAGTTGATACAAAAGAGGGAACAACATTAAAAGTGGGTCGTGTTAGGGTTGAAATTAGCTTAAGTGATCCCTTGAAAACAGGGCAATTGATTCGTATCGAAGGCAAAGCATTATGGCTAGATTTCTGCTATGAACGGCTTCCCCATTTTTGTTATTCATGTGAACGAATAGGGCATTACGCAATGTACTGTCAGAACATACCTTTTACTGAAGCAAAGATGCCAGGTAAGGAGAAGATGGCTTTCAATCAATGGTTGCGTGCTGAAGTTGAGAACAGCCCGTACTGGCGGACTTTCTATGAAGGCAGGCTTCCCTCTAACGAATCTAATGAAGTTATCCCAGGAACTCCTCCTTTTATGACAGACAAAGCACCTACTCTGCCCCCTCCTGAAGAAGTCGTTGAAAGGGAAGGTCGTCAAGAAGGAATAGAGAAAAGGAATGTAGTGACTACTAATTTGATCCCTCTCTCATCAAAAATGAAAGGTATCCAACAAGCCCCTCTTGAAAAGGACTCAAGCATTTCTATCACAACAATGGAAACAAGCTTTCCAATGCAACAGAACGTACCTCTTGTAGAAGCAGTGGATGATGTAGTTTAGAAGCATCATTCTATTGCTTTACCCCATCCCATGATGGCTATTGCAGAAGGTGCACTAATTCCTGTACCCGTTATGCACAAAGGGTATCGAGATAAAACAATAGCAGCTGTGAATACCAAGAGAGCAAAACTCTCTTGTCTAGCTAGTAAAACAGGGATAGCAAAGAAAATCAAGAGGTACAACCCTTACGACTTGTGCTCTCATGGCTCTAAGTGTTTTGAAGACACTCAACTACTGGATACTCCTGTCCTAATGGCTGATGAAGTCAGGAACTGGGTTGAGGTGGCTTCCCCAAAAAAGCCATCGGTGGCAAAATGAAGCTCCTATGCTGGAACAGTTAGGGACTTGGCTCTCCTCTAACGGTTCAAGCCCTAAAGGCCCTAGTGGCCAAAGAGAAGCCAGATGTGATTTTTTTGATGGAAACAAAGAATAGAGAGCTAGTTCTTTGAAGAATTTAGCGAAGACTGTAGTTTACTAACTCCCATATCATTAATCCAATAGGCATAGCTGGAGGTTTGGCCATGTTTTGGCATTCTCATATATCTCTACGGGTGGAAATAATTACTCATGACTTTATCGATACCATATGTACAGAGACAGGGAATGGAATCACTATGCGACTGACTTGTGTACATGCACCAGCCACTCTTCACTCGCGCCAACCCTTATGGACAGCACTCCAACGAATCGCATCCATCAACTCTTTACCTTGGGTTTGTGCGGGAGACTTCAATGAAATAACCTATCAATGGGAGAAAGTAGGTAAGAGACCCCCTAATTTTTCTCGAATGCAATCCTTTAGAGAAGTCCTACACGATTGTGCATTGATGGATATCGAAAACAAGGGATGCATGTTTACCTAGATGAATAATCGAGAGGGGGATGACTTGGTTAAAGAGAGGTTGGACCGGGTTCTTTGCAACTGGAATTGGAGGATCACTTTCTCTGAGGCTAAAGTCTTTGCTTTACCAGCAATGGGTTCAGACCACAGCCCTTTGGTGCTTAATACTGATGCCAAACTGTGCAGCAACTACAAGACCTTCAAGTTTGAAGCTTATTGGTTGCAGAATCAGGCTTGTCGGGACGTCATTGAAGCGGCTTGGTATTCAGCTCGAGCTAAGGGCTATAACCTGCCAAACACATTAAAACAAGTCAGTTGGGCTCTTTTGAAGTGGACTAGAGTCACTTTCTCTCAAGCAAATGAACAGATAGCAACTTTACAGCAGCAACTACAATCATTAACAAATCAAACCCATAGCTCCTATGACAAACAGCTCATTAGTCAATTGAAAGGTAAGCTACACAACGCTTGGTAACAGGAGGAACAGTATTGGGCAATGAGGCTTTGGTGGGGTGATAAAAATACTAAGTTCTTTCATGCTACTACTATTCAACACAGAAACAGAAACAAAATCAGGATGCTGCTTGATGATAACCAAAGATGGGTTAGAGACAATCGACTCCTCAAGGAAATGACGACGGAATTCTTCTCTAAGCTCTACAAATCAGAAGGCTATCGTGATTATGGGCCGCTTCTTGATAAATGTGAGCGTGTCGTGACTAATGAAATGAATATGCAACTTATTTCAGCTGTTACCCAAGAGGAAGTTCAACTAGTTGCTTTCCAGCTGGGGAAAACTCAGGACCTAGGTCCTGATGGTTTCAATGGTCTCTTTTACCAACATCACTTGGACATCTTAGAAGACGAAGTTTTTTCCTCGGTGCAGCAATTTTTTCAATCCTGCTTGATGCCCTCGGAACTAAACCGAACCATTATCACACTCATACCAAAAGTCCCTAACCCAGAATGTCTAGATCAATATCTACCCATTAGTCTTTGTAATTATGCATACAAAATAATTTCCAAAGTGCTAGCCAACCGACTGAAACCTTTCCTTCCTAACATCATTTCTATGGAACAAAGTGCATTTGTAAGCGGCCGTCAAATACAGGACAATATCTTAATTGTGCAGGAGATTCTACATCAGCTCAAGATGAGAACTAGAAAGAGAAAATTTCAAGCTGTTGTCAAGATGGACATGAAAAAGGCGTATGATCGAGTTGAGTGGGATTTTCTCAAAGACTATCTACTCAAGTTAGGATTCCATTCTACTTGGGTTGAGTGGCTCATGCAGTGCATTACTACCATTTCCATAAGTGTAAAATTTAACGGGGAACAGCTAAATTACTTCCACCCAACGCGAGGAATTCGACAGGGAGATCCTTTATTACCCTATCTTTTTATTCTAATGGCAAATGTGCTGACTACTCTCATCCATCAAGCTCTCCATATGGGAAACCTTAAGGGTATCCAGCTAAACAGGTGGTGTCCAACTCTGACTCATTTGTTTTTTGCCGATGACGCTATATTCTTTCTAGATGGGTCAGTACAGGAATGCCAAGAACTAGCCAACATTCTAAATTAGTATTGTCTTGCTACGGGGTAGGCCATCAACCGGAATAAGTCGGGCATCTTCTTCAGTAAAGATTGCCATGACAGACTTAAGGATAACTTAGCACAGGAAATCAGAATCCCGGTGCTAGCAAAAACCGGAAAATACCTTGGTATCCCATCGGACTGGGGAAGATCTAAACGAGATATGTTTGCTTGGATACTCGGGAAAGTCAATGCCAAACTCGATGGTTGGAAATAAAGTCTCATTTCTAAGGGTGGTAAGGAGATTCTTATAAAAAGTGGTGTATAAGCAATCCCACAATACATTATGTCAATTTTTAAAATCCCTGTTTCGCTTTGCAAGTCCATTGAAAAGAAGATTGCATGTTTTTGGTGGCAAAATGATAGCCGAAGATCCGGAATCCATTGGAAAAACTGGGAAGTATTGAAGACTGGAAAGGAATTGGGAGGACTCGAGTTTCGAGACCTTGTGGCTTTCAATAAAGCCATGTTAGGTAAACAGGCCTGGCGACTAATACAGCAACCTACTTCTTTATGGGGCAAACTTTTAAAAGGTCTGTATTTCCACTCTCAAGGTTTCTTAACTGCCTCAAAAGGTACTCGATCTTCCTAGGGTTGGCAGAGCATACTCGTTGGACAGGATTCCATTTTATCAATGATTCAATGGTCGGTCGAAGATGGAACTAGCATAAAGATTCAAGAGGACCGTTGGCTTCCTAAAGGTAAAATAGGAGGAATAGCTGCTGCACAGGAACCTGAAAAAATTGCTGATCTGATTGATACAGAAACTAACCTATGGAATATGACTTTACCGGGAGATTATAGCAAAAATACTTAAGATCCCTATCAAACCTCATTATATGGCAGATAAGATCATTTGGCCGTGCACAGTTCAAGGTGCGTTTACTGTGAAAGGTGCTTATAATGTTATTCAGCAGACAGCATCTACTACTAACTTAAACAGAGCATCTTCATCATATCAACCACCACAGCACCTCTGGAAAAAAATTTGGAAACTCTAGATCACTCCCAAAATTAAACTTTTCCTTTGGTCTTTGTGCCAGAATGCCTTGCCCACTAAAGACAACCTATTTCACAGGAAAATTAGTGTTGATCCTATCTATACCCTCTGCTCAACAAAGCAACCAGAGACTTCGGAACATTTATTTTTATTATGCCCATGGACCTCACAAGTTTGGTCTCACCCCCAAATCAGTGTTTCTATATTACCCGCAGATATTCATCGCGTAGAGGAGTGGATTGCTAATCTCTTTGCAAAAAGGCAGACCTTACCTAGTTTGGAGCTGCTCGCCATACTGTTATGGCAGATCTGGAAGTCATGCAATCAATCCATTTTCTTCCAACAGAGTCCTGATCCTTTTCACGTTGTTGCTGTAGCACTTGGCCAAGTTCGCACGACTAATATAGTCTCTGTTCTTGTCCATGGGGTTGGTTCAGCTTGAAGACGTCCAGATCTCGGCATATCTTGAAGGCCCTCAGATCCAAGAGTCTTGAAGATTAATATTGATGGGGCTTTTCAACCAGGAAGCACCAATGGATCAGTCACCTATCTTTATCATGATCAAACTGGTACTCTGATTGAAGGATTCACGAAAACAGTACCACGTCTTCGGCATTGCAAGTGGAGGTTCAAGCTCTGAGTATCACCCTACATCACTTGATAAACGCCAACAAAAATATGGATCCTCTTATAATCGAGTCCGAATGTCTTGTGCTGGTTGAAGCGGTGCGAGATTTTGAAGCGTCACCATGGGAGGTCAAACCCCTGATCATCGAAGCTGCTACTCTTCTCCCTCGTCTCACTCGTTCGTGTGTTAGGTTTTGCCGAAGAGACGCTAACTCTGCTGTGGATTGGGCTACTGAGGCCCACAACAATGGCTCCTTGCCGTCTACTTGGGCTTTTTTAACCTCCTACTCCCTTGTTAGACATTCTAGCTCTTGATGCCTTTCAAGCGGGGTGTAATTTTCGTTTCAACTAATGCAACGTTTATTTTCGATCAAAAAAAAAAAGAAAAAAGAAAACACTCCAGTATACATGGACTCAACGTTTTTGTTATCCCTATATATAAATATAAATTGTATAACTTGGCATTATCTTCTTTTCTCTATGATGAGGAAGTCCATCTTACATAAGTGAACACTAAGTTAAATTATCCTCACCATAATTTTTTGAATTAAAAAAGTAATACGCGAGGCTAAGCAAGAGTACGTGGCCCAAACATGAAATTTGGCGCACTTGGTCATATATTCTAGAATATATGTTGTTATAGTGTTGGCACCAGTATACAATTGTCGCTCTAACCCATTTCCCTTCTACCATTTTTATTAATTGACCAACATAAATATATATATTTACTTGACTTGCTTTCAATAGGAACATAAAAGAAGTATTTGGGTTCAAGTAGGACAATCTAGAAAAATAAATGAAAATGCCACTTTTGTAGAGCATCTCTAACATGAAAAGCTTTTGAAGTCTTTAAATCTTAAATGCTAGAAGAAAATACCAATACAAAACAACGAGGATCTTGAATTACTTTTAGTTAGACAATATTGGTTAATTGGATTGGGTATATGATAAATCCATCCCCCATAGGAGGAAACTTTATCCAATCAGGTCTCTCGTTAGTGAGAACCATATATATTGGGACATTACCTATATTTGAAGTGCTGGACATCCCAAGTGCTAAAACTTGACATGAGTGGACACTTAAGTCCCAAAATCAAAGAAGAGATAAATACTGAGGTGCTAATGGCCCTGACGTGGCGTTTTGGTCCAAATTTGATTTTTAATTAAAATTAAAATAGAGAGAGAGAGAGAGAGAGAGAGAGAGAGAGAGAGAGAGGGCAACAAATTAGCAAGGGCCTCTATGGCCCTCGTCGCCATGGCCCCGCCATCGCCGAAGAGGGCTGACAATGGTGGGTGAGGGCCGCTATTGGCCCTCCCTTACGATTAGTTGAGGTGGCCAAGCAGCCCTTGCCTACAATCGACTATGGTCGTCGGCCACTAGTTGGGGCCTAGCAACCTCAGCGGACCCTTGCCCCACCATCGCTGGCCTTTCTGGTGATGGTGGGGGTGGTGATGATGAGGGCCATAGAGGCCCTCATTGATTTGCTATCCCTCCCCCTCTCTCTATATATATTAATTTAGTTTAATTAAAATTTATATTAAAAATCAAATTTGGAGGTAAAATGACGTCATTTTACCTCAAACATTACTGAGTGGATATTTCAGCAAGCCATGTAGACTAGTTTTACAAATAAAATAATGTTATGACAAATTTCTAGCAAGTCTCACCAAAGTTGGCACTTAGTGTCCAATTTTCCAAAAAAAGTAGTACTTAAGTATATATTTTGGAAGTTTTGGCATTTAAGTGTTCACGCATGCTAACTTTTTACACTTAGTGTACTTTTGCCCCTACATTTATATGTGGACTGTACCTTCCTCCATCCAATTTTTTTCAACTAACTCACATTTATATTTAGAAAAGTTTGTGTAAAGGTGATATCCATAACTTGTAATCTACCAATCAAATATATTTCCTCCAATTAGGGATAGAGGAAAATGTACCCATAACTAGTTGAGTACGCATGTAGGTAATAACTACAAGATGTTTTCTCGGTCAAAAATATAGTTGGAGGAATTTCCCTTATAGAGATGGAAAAAAAATATAGCCTCATAATAAGGGCAATGTATCCTCCATCCAAAATAGAGGAAATTTCCTTCAACCATACTCTAAACAAGGATGTCACCCACTTTTATTTTTATCAAAGTTTGCGTGTAAGTGATATCTATAATTTGTAATTTGCCAATTAGAAGTACAACTAGGAATTAAAGAAAATATAGACTTTACAGTAAAAGATCAGACTTTCCTCCATCTCAGCTGGGCGAAACTTCCTTCGACCATGATTCTGGTTGGTGGGTTGAAATATGAACTTCATCAATAGACACTCTTATATATAGTTAAATGTAAGTGCACTTATGCAATCCACCAATTAAAGAAATGGTTAAAGGAAGTTTCCTTGTAAAAGAGATAGAGGAAAATATAGCCAAACACCACAACATTGCCCAACATAATTCACCCACACCATTCACATAGTACCAAATTTCGGTTGGGCTGCTGAATTTTTTTTTTTTTTGGTGCTTCTTTTAACGAACAAATTCATAAGAGACCTGATGCTTGAGATATTGAAAAGGCCGATGCCTTAAAAGGTAACACAAATGCAACAATGAGATATGCTCAGCACTTAAGGAATTTATCTTAGTATACATGGCAGGTAACTCACCATTCAACATAATGTACCAAAGAAATACAATTATCAAGTGAAACTCTAATTGTGTAATCCAATAGTTCAAAAATGATATTCATTACTACACTCTCTAACCCGTTAAGAAACCCTAAGAAGAATCTATGAAGACATAATTTCAAATACCCCTCCGAGTATAGGTAAATCTCGAGACGCTAATTTTTATTTTTCAAGACAAAACTGACAACTAAAAAAGATTATAAATACTAACATAAATACAAAGATAAAAATTGCATAGAAGAACCATTTTAGCCAAATTTTGGGAAGACCATTTCTTCTTATAACATATTTATCATAGACTTCAAGTACACGTCCATCTTTCAAATCAACCCAGACTAAAAAATTTTGGAAGTTAGGTCATTTGTATGTCAACTTCTTCATTTTCTTGCGGAGAATGTTGTTTACGTGTTTACTGTAATCACACGAATCACGGCGAATCTTTTGTATGACTTGTTTGCTTGGAACATAAAGTAATCTTGACGGGGTAATTAGTGTCTTATAAATGGTTCAATCAATATTGGAAGGTTAAACGATTCCATCATCAAAGAAAGTTTTGCCCCGTCTCTCCTCGCCTCTGCGAGTTGCTCTCTACCTCTTGGTAGCGTCTACCCCCCTTCCTCCAAACCCTAAACCCTAATTTACAGGTTTTGTCCCGATTCCTGTTCCTTTCCACAGTGTTTACCCTCAACCCTAATTTACAGGTGTTTGTCCCGATTCCTGTTCCTTTCCGCAGTGACTCTTCCTCCCTTTTTTCGAAAAAAAAAAAAAAAAACCCGAACAATATGTTGGAGCCTCTCGCTCGCTTCCTTCAATCGGGATGACCATGGGAGAAAAAATTCATCAGGGAGAGTCCTCCTCGTCGCACTAAGCACCAATCTAACTATCAGCCTCGCCTTTCCGGAAGTTCGTTGTATGGCAGATCCAATAGTGCGGTAGAAGTTCGTTGTATGACAAATTTGGAGCTGGGTAATCTTCAACAGGTGGTAAGCCTAGACCTGAGCCCTAGATAAGTTTTTGAAGGTTAGTGCAAATGGAGAGTAAAGAAGAAAACGAAATGAGAGTGGCTGTTTTATGTAAAAGTCTTGGGCACCTATGGTCTGAGGATGACGTAGTTGAAGTGTCTGATGAAATTCCCCAACAGAAACGGGAGGAATGTAGACGCACTCTTTTCGGAAAATTGTTCTCCAAACCAAATGTGAATTATCCTGCTTTCAGAACTACAATGAAGAAAGCATGGAAATCAGAAGGGGTTAACTGCTCACAGAAGGAATCAGGGCACTTCACATTTGTATTTCCAACGGAGGAGGAAAAACAACGAATAATGAGGAACTCACCTTGGTCATACTCAACTAATTTGCTTGTTCTGCAGCAGTGTCTCCCAGAAGTCCCAGAGCATTGCTATGATTTTACTAAGGCAGCTTTCTAGGTACGCATAGGAGGAGTTCCCCCTGGTTGGAGACTAGATACAGTGTTCAATGATCTGAGGAAAAGGATAGGAAAAGTTATAGAAGTCCAATCGGACACAACAGCAAATGCACAGAACAGGGGAGGTCGAGTCAGAGTTGAGATTGACTTGGCTTTACCTTTGAAATCAGGAGCTATCCTGGATATCGGTAACAAATGGCTCTGGGTGGAGTTCAAGTACGAGCGGCTCCCACATTACTGCTTCTCTTTGTGGTAGAATCGGTCACTATGCAACTGATTGCTTAGAAATACCATATGCAACGTCGCCCTGGGCAATGAACAAAAAAGGATCATACGGTCCCTGGTTGAAGGCTGAAACTAGCGACCACAGTCCTTACTGGGACGCTTTCTATGGAAAAATGGAGGAGGAATATGTAGTGGAGGAAACAGTACCTGAACCACCACTTAAAACGAATGAAATGAACCCCATTGAGCTTGATCCAGCCTCAAACATGCAAATAGTAGCATGCACCAAAAAGAGATCAGAAAGCAGCACAGAACAAGTGATAACTTCAGCACCTGCACCTATGGTAGCACAAGACTGAGACCGAGGAAAACAGGTGATATGCCCTGAAATTCAAAACCCCTTGCTATTAAAAGTTGGAAAAAGCAGTAAGAAGACAATGAAAGTACAAAAGGCCAAAAAACAGAAATGTATGCCAGAAAAATCATCTTTCCTCCTAGATGATGTAGACCTATTGGAGACGCCAGTGAATCTGATTCAAGATGACAAAGCATGGGCTTTGGTGGCTAGCCCTAATAAGCCACCACACAAACCATGAAAATTGTGAGCTGGAATTGTCAGGGGCAACCCCCTGACAATTCAAGAATTAAGAGCTTTAACAGCTCATGAAAGGCCTAACTTACTCTTTATCATGGAGACGAAAAATAAAGCAATGATGGTAGAAAGGATTCGTAGAAAACTCAAATTCCAGAAACTTTATTTGGTGGATCCAACAGGCATAGCGGGGGGATTGGCAATCATGTGGCAAGAGGAAATCGACTTGAAGGTGCAAGCAAGCTCAAAGCAATTTATAGATGTGCAGTGCATTGACCCTGATAGTAAACAAGGTATGCAGATTACCTTTGTCCATGCATCTACAGATTTTGGAGAGCGTCTGGCTTTATGGCAAGTGTTGGGAACCCTGAAACCTCCAGCTTCCCAACCATGGATCTGCATGGGAGATTTCAATGAGATATTGTATGTCTGGGAGAAAGTTGGGAAAAAAGAAGCAGATAATAGACGAATCACAGCTTTCAGAAACATGATTAATGATCTATCTCTGATGGATGTCGACAGTCATGGATGCGCATACACATGGACAAATAAAAGAGAAGGGGCTGAATTAGTAAAGAAACGACTCGATTGAGTGCTCTGTTCCCTTGAGTGGAGAGTTACCTTTCATGCAGCAGAAGTACAAGCCCTTCCAGCAATCGGTTCATACCATAGTCCCCTAATCCTTCGACTGCACCCTGGAGTAAAGACAAGGAAGAAACAGTTCAAACTGGAAGCTTTCTGGACAGAACATGCAGAGTATCACGAACTCATCCAGCAAGTATGGGCAGAAAAAATAACTCCAACCCCCCCTTTTGCAGAGAAACTAGTGAGGACATCACAACAATTAATCAAATGGAGCAGAGAGAAGTTCGCAAATGCCTACACACAAATCAAACAGCTTAAACAAACCCTCACAGCACTAACGAATCAAACAGAACAGAACACGACAAAGCAGAAAGTGCAGCAGATCATCAATCAAATCGATACATTGAGAAGGCAGGAAGAACAGTTTTGGGGCATGAGGTCACGCATCAAATGGCTGCATTGGGGAGACCAGAACACTCGGTTTTTCCATGCTACAACAGTCAACAGGAGGCAACAAAATCGAATAACAATGCTGCAATTAGAGGACAAAAGTTGGTGTAGAGAACCCCAGATGTTACAGCAACATATTCAATCTTACTATGAGAACCTATACAGGACTGAAGGGTCCCGATACTATCAACCTATCCTACATCAATGCCCCTCCCTGATAACAGAGAATATTAATGATGAACTGGTGGCAGTACCTACATTGGAAGAAATCCATATAGCTGTTTTTCAGCTGGGAGCTCTCAAGGCTCCTGGCCCCGATGGTTTCAATGGCACCTTCTACCAACAATCCTGGGAAAGCATTAAAGATGATCTGGCTCAGCTAGTACAGGAGTTTTTCCAGAAGGGTGTTCTCGACAATCGGCTAAATCAGACCCATATTGTGCTGATCCCAAAAGTCAAAAGCCCTGAAAATATCAGCCAATTTAGACCCATTAGCCTGTGCAACTTCAGTTATAAAGTCATCTAAAAAATATTGGCAAACAGACTTAAAAAGTGGCTGCCACTTATCATTGAACCAGAGCAGGGAGCGTTTGTTTCAGGAAGGCAAATTCAAGACAACATCTTCATCGTCCAGGAAGTTCTGCACCACCTGCGAACAACAAAAAACAGGAAAAAACATCAGGCTATTCTGAAGCTTGATATGCAGAAAGCATATGATAGAGTAGAATGGGATTTTGTGAGGGATGTCACGCTGCAAATGGGGTTTCATGCCAAGTGGGTCTCCTTAATCATGCAATGTATATCCACAGTCACTTATAGCGTGAAAATCAATGGAGAACCTACCTCTTTTTTCCATCCTTCGCGAGGCCTCAGACAAGGTGACCCACTCTCACCTTATATATTCATTTTGATATCCAATGTGTTAACCTGGATGATGAAAAAAGCATTAGCAGATGGAACACTCAAAGGCATACAGTTAACTAGAAATTGTCCCAAATTATCACATCTAATGTTTGCCGACGATGCGATATTTTTTTCTGGATGGAAACTTGACAGAGTGTCAGAATCTTGCCCAAATACTCAGTCAATATTGCTACGCTACAGGACAGGCAATTAATCTAAACAAATCAGGGGTTTCTTTTAGTGGCAATTGTCCAGAAGCATTGAAACACAACTTGGCAACACAACTGAGAGTACCTATTCTACGAAAAACGGGAAGTACACAGGGTATACCTACCGAGTGGGGTCGACCCAAGAAAGAGCATTTGCGTGGATCCCGCCGAGTAAATGCAAAGTTAGCGAGGTTGGAAGGAAAAATTATTGACAAAAGCGGGAAAGGAAGTGCTAATCAAGAGTGTTGTGCAATCCATACCTACCTATGCAATGTCTATCTTCAAGCTGCCTGTGTCCATCTGTAAAGCCATAGAACAACGCATTGCGTCATTTTGGTGGCAGAACGGAGATGCTAAAAGAGGGATGCATTGGAAAAGATGGGAAGTCTTGAAAACTCGAAAAGATGAAGGCGGCCTCGGGTTTAAAGATTTGCTCACCTTTAATAGGGCCATGTTAGGCAAGCAAGTATGGTGACTCGCCACCTCCCCATCAGCTCTATGGAGCAAAGTGTTGAAAGGGATCTATTTCCCCCACGGTGATGTCTGGACAGCTTCAAAGGGACACCGACCATCATGGGGTTGGCACAGTCTAATCCTCGGTAGAGACACCATAAAGAACAACACTAAATGGTCAGTAGGAGATGGCAAATCTATTCGAATCAGAGAAGACAGATGGCTCTCACAAGGAGTAATTGGCGGGGAAGTAAATCAAACAGAACCTACTTTAGTATCGGAATTGATCAATGCAGAATCCAGAGAATGGAAACAACAACTCATCCATCAACTGTACGAAGAGAATGTTGCCAAAGAAATTCTAGCAGTTCCCCTAAGCCAACAACCACAGCCAGACATGCTCACATGGACGGGTAACAAAACAGGGCAATACTCCGTCAAGAGTGGATACAACAGAGCAATCATGAATACAAGTAAAACAGATCACAATCGTCCCTCGTGTTCATATCAACCACCACGCACCTTATGGACTCAAATCTGGAGTCTTGATGTGCCACCAAAGGTCCGATCTCTGGAGCATATGCCAAAACGCCCTCCCAACGAGAGAAAACCTATACACAAGGAAAATAGTCAGCGATCCCCTATGTCCGCTCTGTAGTACAAGTCCAGAAACCATAGAGCATCTTCTGTTTTTATGCAAATGGACCAAGAAAATCTGGGAAGACCCGGTGTTCATAACAATCAGACCAACACACAACATTAACCGAACAGATCAGTGGCTGGTTAACGCCTTCCGAAAAGATCAAGACTCACCTGATCCAGAGCTTACTGGTATGGTCTTGTGGAACGTCTGGAAGATGAGAAATAGCTGGATTTTTCGACAGAAAGCACCCAGACCAGAAGATCTGTTGATCACAGCATAGGACCAGCAACTTTCGTTCAGCAAAAGAAAACCAAATCGAAGCGAAAGGAAACCCAAACGAGACAAACCTTCTCACTGGAAGCCTCCTGCAGGGATGGATCTGAAACTAAACGTGGATGTGGCTTGGCGAGAAGGCGAATTCCTCTGTTCGGTCGCAGGCGTGATGCGCGACTCTGAAGGAAGAACACTCAACGGCTTCGCGGCCACCGCTAGGGTTTCTTCGGCAAGTGAAGTTGAAGCAGAGGCGATTTTACATGGGATATCGCACACACACGAACTAAAGACGCCGCACGTGGAGAACTCTGGAAGTCGAACTGATATGTGCTTCATCGAAAGCGATTGTTCCGCGATTGTTGAAATGGTGATGGGCCGGGCCGAACCTCCATGGAACCTAAAAGAAGTCGTTCAACGATGCAGGAATGGGCTAGCCCAAAATAAAAATCTTACGGTTGTCCATTGTCCACGCCAAGCAAATGCCGCAGCGGATTGGATCGTCTCAACACTCTACCAACTAATTGGCTGTCTTCTCTTCCTTTTCCTCTCTGGAATATTTTATGCACCGATCTTTCTCCATCAGTATTATGTAAGACTCCGAGTTAATCTAGTAAATGTCAGTTCTTTTCGACCAAAAAAAAAAAAAAAAAAAAAAAACGATTCCATCATCCAATCTATTTTATTACCAATCATGTCATGCATGGTTGGACGATATTCTGTCTTGAATTAGCCAAAGAGCACATGGCGTAAACGAAATGCGGAGGAATATCCAAAATATTATGCCCCAAAAACACGCAATGAACGTAGACTATAAAGAGGTTAAATGTACGTTTAGAATAGATTGATCTTGCGAGACTTCATAAAAGATAGGGCTTGGCTACGGTGACGGCGCCGGAATTTCAATTTTCTGACCACGACAACCACAACTTTTAATGGAGGAAACTAGGACACTGCTTTGACCGGGTTTTGCATCTTTTTCACTTTCCATTGTTTCCTTTTTTCTCTTGGCTTAATTTAGGATTAGAGGATTCAAAAATAAAAAAATCAAATTTAATAACAACATAGAGATAATTCGAGTAGAAAAGTATTATCACCAATTAAAAAGAAATCAGTAATATCATTAGCAAGGTGACACCAATTTTATGAAACTGCTTGCAATATGAGCTCCATCGATCTAGATGATATTAATGTAAAAAAATTAAGCATTGTATATCTAAGTGTGTGTGTGTGTGTGTGTGTGTGTGTGTGTGTGTGTGTGTGTGTGTATTTATACATTAACAAATATGAATTAAAAATCAGTTCAACAAATACCTCTTATTTTCCTACAATCAAAGAGATAGAGATCAATGATCCTTTCTCCATAGTTATGTGTTAATCATTTTACAAATCAAAAAATAATTGAAAGTTCAAAGTATAATAGATAATCACTTTTTTTCTATTTTTTTGAGTTCTTAAATTTCTTTTATTTGGGAACAACATCCACCAAAAAAATTTCTTCGGCTAGAGACAATATCCATTATTTTAAAAGTTGCAAGTGAATCTTGCATATATTACTATTATGCAAATAAAATCACTTTGATTTTTTTAAAAATTAAAACACAAAATAGAACTCATCTTATTCCTTTTTAAAATAATGGAAAAATCCCACCAATTCGTTGACAGAAAAATATGCAATCGGCCAAGCCCATATGCTAGTTTCCAACAATAAAACTTGTGGCTAACATCACACCGTCCAATTTGTAAAATGATTGTACGGTCATGTACTCATTTTCCTAGAAGATATTAGGTGCCAAAAGTACTAAAGAAGTAATAAATCTATTGTACTAAATCAGTCCTAAATCTTTCAATAATACTAATTGAGTCATATACATTTTGACACTTTGCAATATAATTCACTTGGCAAATTTTAGACAGAAATAATTGACTTGAATGCTGGTAATTTTACACAGTATGATCGGTGTTGACACAGGCTAATATTACAATTTTTAAATATTTTTCTCTTTTTCTTGATTTTTCTTTTTTACAATTTTGGGCCAATAAGGACACTCATTGACCATTGCTAGACACAAGTGAGGGCCTCCAAATCCTCGCCAAGATTAAAAAAAGGACGTCGAGCCTCATGCAGATTCAGGTGAGGGCTACAATGCCCTTGCTCAAACCATGTATATGGCCGGTGATCTTGTCAACCCATAGTTATTTAAAAGAAAAGAAGAGAAAATACCAAAAAATAAAAAAGCGTCTACTTGAAAAAAAAGCGTCTACTTGAACCCATACTTCAAGCATAGCTTGTCGAACTTGCGCTAGAGAGGTGTGAAAAGGAGAGGAGATGTCGGGCAAACGACAAAAGTAAGAGCGTTGTATTTGGCCGGTTGGGTTCATCGACTGGGCATGCCAAACCCAGTCGTCTTCGTCTTTATCAAATTTGGTTTATATATCCCACCGAGCATCCTGCATTAGAAAGCCATGTTCGCAAGCACGTAATCTTACATTGTTGGCCGCCCGTCTCTATATTTCACAGGACGAATTCTTGGCTTCTAGCTTGATTGGCTACAAGTCCCACTAATGGTACTTTTCTTGCCTTAGTTAGCATCATCACATGGAATCGCTTGTTCTTTATTAGTTGTTTTTAATTCTTAAATCCCCAATTGGCACAACATGAGATGAGATTCATCTCTCCCAGGCTCCCACTTGCACACAAAATGTAGTCCGAATCCAACGTCATCATTACTTGACGTAATCGTGATTAGCAATTAATCTTGCATAACATCCTCATCATTATGGCCGGAAAGCATCCCTTAAAAACGATTGTTTATGATGCTTCAGTTTCTTCTCCAGTCAGGGAAATTGATTGGGTTGCCCCCCACCTGTGATTTGAAAAGTTCACCTCATCCTCGTCGGCGACCTTATCAACCCCAAAGATCTTCTCACCTCCTCGATCCAGTCTCTCTGCTGCTAATGGGTGTGGTTTCCTGTCAAATGCTTCTATTTATGGCATTGCAATCGGGGCACGTCTTTTCTGGACTACTTTTCTGAGGGAATGTTAGGAGGTACTTGAGAAGAATCATTTTTTTGTGGACTAATTTTTCTAAACAATATAATCAAATATCTATTCATAGGTTATTATCAATGATGAATTTTTTTTTTTTTGGTGACTAATTTTTCCGAATGATATAAGTAATTAATTTTCAAAAATATTTTACAGATCACTAATTTTTAGTGAAACGAATACACCCGATATTGGAAAGAATGGTTTCACACGAAAAGCCGCGGTTGTGTTTTGAGACTTGTCTGCTTGGAACATCCACTTGCCTGATAATTAATATAAAATTGAAGTGGTAATTAAGGTCGGCTCAAGCAATAGTGAAAGGATAAGCGCAATTTCACCATCAAGTTTAGTTTATTGCCAATCATGTAAGTCATAGTTCAAGGATATCTTTCTTTTTATTAGCCAAAGGCCATGATGCCTTTACGATTTGCTTCGGAGTATCTAACATATAGTGCTCCTGAAACACCAGCGAACGAAGACTATGAAGAGGTTCGTCGCACGACTAGAACAAAATGATCTTGTGAGATTTATGAGATCATAGAAGATATTATGCAGATTCCAAAAAATAGCAATGTATCAAATACTATCCCTAGCTATTAAATGATTTCTAGCAAATTTAGGAGATTCAACAATCAAATTTCTAATACGGTTGGCTTATTTCTACCGAGTAAATGGCCCATTTTTATAGTTCAATTACTCTTTAACTCAATCCATTAGTTGACGTAAGGTTTTGGCTCTGGGTACAAATGCTTTCGTGCCTCGAACAGTAAACAATGAGTCATTCATACTTGGATGAGGATCCTCTATCCATAAAGTGCTTTCATCAGTGTCTCAATTACTTCTCACGAGTTGATGCACGTAAACAAGATCTTACTTCTCGCATCAACGATTGAGGCATGATTGAGACACCCGTAGAAATACCTTCTAGGGTAGAGGATCGATGTCAAGTCTCTAGATCTACTTTCATCTTTTTCTTCAAGATCAGCTTCATTTTGATTTTATGCCATTTTTTCCTGATAGTATCATTTAATCAGGAAATTGGGAAGTATAACAGTTGTCGAATTTATATTTATTTGTTATATGATGTATTGAGCAAACTAGTTTCGTGATCAATTGGAAACTTATTAGATTTATGATTAGTTTGTAAATTTTCAATTTGATTCTACAGGCTCCTTCCAAGCGCACTCATTCTTAAATTTCACGTCTTTACGATACTTCTTCGTTTCTAATCATTCTTTCGTCCAACTATAGTGGATTCGCATCTTTTAGGCTTTCGATGACCTGCTAAGCCTTCGAATGAGGAGAACCACGAGTGACTTCTTGTGGTCACTCATGGTGAGTACATCTCAGTTTGCTTGTAACAATACTCCAACATTTGGCAAAGTTCAAACCAATTACGGTACGCGTTTATTACTGCATTGCAAACCAGACACGTTTATATTGGATTTAACGGGCAAAATTTTACGGGGCTTGTTAGGAGAATTGTTTCCTATTACTCTAGAGTAAACAATGACCAAGACCATGAAAGACATGTCCAAAAAAGAAATAATTAACATAGACTCGAGTAAATTAATGACAAGTTGGTCAATCTTAATGGAAAGTAGATCCAAATCCTTTGCTATATGACGAGCACCATGACTTGCCTATTTATAGGTGACCATCCCTCCAAGAAGAAACAAGAAAATCCTTAGATCCTCTGAACCCTAGCTTCTCCTAAACTTTCCAAAGCAAACAAAATGTTCTCCACCATTTCTGTAGCCCTTCTCTTCATAGTGCTCATCCTTTTTCTCATACACATGACAAAATTTAAGTTCAGTACTATCCACAAAAATGGAAGATCGGTGCCACAACTTCCCCCCGGTCCTGCCCCGTGGCCCATCATTGGCTGTATGCCCGAAATGCTGAGGCAAAAGCCAACAGTCCGGTGGATACATGGCCTCATGAAGGAGATGGACACTGACATTGCATGTTTTCGGCTCGGCAATGTTCCCATCATTCCCGTGACATGCCCCAAAATTGCTAGAGAATTTCTCAAGATGCACGATGCAACATTTTCATCAAGGCCTACTTCCATGGCGACACGAACATGTAGTGGCGGATTCCTCACAACCATCCTAAGTCCTCATGGCGACCAATGGTTGAAAATGAGGAGAGTTCTAGTTTCGGAAATTATTTCCCCCATGAGACATCATTTGCTCAAGGATAAAAGAACCGAGGAAGCGGACAACTTGGT
This sequence comes from Eucalyptus brandiana, assembly GCA_014182725.1. Lineage (NCBI taxonomy): Eukaryota > Viridiplantae > Streptophyta > Magnoliopsida > Myrtales > Myrtaceae > Eucalyptus > Eucalyptus brandiana. Next base: position 4,253,336 of record CM024676.1, read on the forward strand.
CAAGTACATTTACAATCAAAGCAAAAGCTCGAGCAGAATTGTAAATGTGAGGACCGCCAGCAGACAATATACTGGAAACCTGATCCGGAAATTGATGTTTAGTAAAAGATACTTCGGAGAGGAAAGGGCGGACGGGGGACCAACCATTGCCGAGGAAAAACACGTTGAGGCGATATTTACTATACTTAAGTATTTATATGCATTTTGCATATCTGACTATTTTCCTTGGTTGGTAGGGCTTGATTTAGATGGTCATGAGAAATTTGTTAAAGAGGCTGTCAATACTGTAAACAACTATCATGACCCCATAATTGATGCAAGGATCGGAAAATGGAGGAGGTTCGGCAATTCGAACGAGGAATCCACCAGCAGTGATCCTCATGATTTGCTCGATGTTCTGGTTATGCTCAAAGATTCAGAGGGAAAGCCACTACTTACACCTGAAGAAATCAAAGCACAAGTAACGGTAAGATGCAAACATGTATATACTAGCTTCTTTTTCTTTAAGCAAACTTTTTTTACTTGTGTATGCCTATGTCAAATAGATCTCTATAGTACACTTCAATACATTGTCAAAATTGTATCGTTACATTAACAGAAACTCAATTTCACTTGAATTATATCCTATATGCATTGTCTTTTTTTGTCTTCAAATAAATTTTGTGGTCTAAACGGTGCAGTAGGAAATTTATGAATGAAGTACAATAACTAAACCAATCAAAATATATATTTGCAGGAAATAATGTTTGCCACTGTCGACAATCCCTCAAACGCAGTTGAATGGGCCATGGCCGAGATGATAAACCAACCCGAAATCCTCAAGACTGCGACAGAGGAATTGGACAGGGTTGTTGGTAAGGAGAGACTAGTCCAAGAATGTGACATCCCACATCTTAATTATATCAAAGCATGCATTCGAGAAGCCTTCAGGCTCCATCCAATCGTACCTTTCAACCCTCCACACATGGCCATGTCTGATGCCATTGTTGCTGGCTACTTTATCCCAAAGGGAAGTCACGTGCTATTGAGCCGTCTCGGCCTCGGACGAAATCCTAAGGTCTGGAACAAGACGCTCGAGTTTAGGCCAGAGCGGCACTTTACTAGTGGCTTCACAGAAGTTCACCTCACAGAGCCGGACTTGCGCTTCATTTCCTTCAGCACCGGGCGGCGTGGCTGCGTGGCTCCTAAGCTTGGGACTACAATGACCGTCATGCTTCTTGCGAGGATGGTTCAAGGGTTTGATTGGAAGGCACCACCTAATGTCACGAGCATCATTCTTGACGAGTCCCCTGAGAATTTATCTCTTGCACATCCACTTGTTGCTTATGCCGAATTGCGTTTGCCATTACATCTCTATCCTTGAGAGTTACTAGCTCTAGCATGAACTATAAGAAAGTTAATGTTGCTTAGCCTGTTATGTGCTCTAGTGATTTGAGTAGAATAATGAATATTTTCAATATATTATCCGCTCCTTTTTCCCACATAGATCATCCAATGTGAGGTTTTTAAGTTCGCTAACACCCTCAAAGTGCTCTTTGTAATATCAAATGATGAAAGCGTTAAGCCTTACTAGCTAGTAAAGAGATAGTGTGATGATGCCAGTTCACGCCACACAAACAAAGAAGCCTCCGCCTTTTGATTTTAGACGGCCCTCCAGCGCCTAATTACAAAAGAAACCATATAAGGTTTTTTTATTCTGTGATCTATGCAATGAGGGAGAAAGAGCGCTCCCCTTTCAAGGCAACTCTCATTAACGATTTCTATGGGTTTCCAAACCTGCGCCCTCTAGTAGGATTTGAAGGATTCTGGGCCATATCCATGTCTTCGGTCCTAGATACTTAGTGGACAAAACCACTTATAGTATAATATGGTGAATGGACTTGTTTGGAGTCCATCCCAAAGGGTGTGGGAACATGACTTACGCGTGGTCATCATTTGGCGCATCGTTGAATTTGTGCCACATGAGTGCCATAACTTCGAAAAAAAAAATCAGTTAAGTGCCATAACTTTCAATTGATCTCTTGAATGCCAAAACATTTTTTAAAATGTTCACTTAAGTAACTTGTTGTGTAAGTTTTAAAAATATTATAGCACTCAAGTGAGCATCAAAAGAAGTTATGGCATTCAAGCAATTGAAAAAGTATGTATGACACTTAAGTAATGTTGACACCTAAATTTTGGCTAAATATTTAGGGAAAAAGCCACAAAAATCCTGAACTTTGCCCAAAGTGACACATTTACCCCATACTTTTTTTGGTGACGTGAAAATCCCGAACTTTGCCAACCATGACACATTTACCCAAAACTTTTTTTTTTGACACAAAACCCCGAACTTTTGTCGTGTGACACATTTATCCCAAAATTATAGGGCATTTTGGTCTTTTCATTTTTAAAATTTTATTTCTTTCTTTTTCTTCTTCTCTCTTACCTCCGCCGGCTAGCGGGCGGAGGGAAGCCGGTGTCCAGCGAGGGCCGCCCTAGCCGGCATCGGGCCAGGGCCACCCTTGCCAGCGTCAGGTGGGAGCAGCCCTCGGCTAAGTCGGGCGAGGGCCTCCCTTGCGCCCTCGCCTAACGCAGGCGAGGGTGTCCCTGCCCTCGCCAAATTTGGCGAGCGTGTCCCTACCCTCACCAGATCTAGCGAGGGCCGTCCTCGCCCATCGCTGGCGAGGGTCGCCCTTGCCTGCATTGGGCGAGGGTGTCCCTGCCCTCGCCAGATCTAGCGACTGGCGAGGGAGGCCCTCGCCCGACGACAGCGAGGGCAACCCTCACCGGACGCCGGCTTCCCTCCGCCATGGCTGGCGGAGGGAAGAAGAAGAAAAAAGGAAAAAACAAATTAAAAAGACAAAAATGCCTTTGATGGGGTAAATGTGTCACGGTTTGAAAAGTTTGGGGTTTTTCATGTCACCAAAAAAAAAAAAAAAAGGTAAAAGTATCACTTTGGGCAAAGTTTAGGGTTTTTCGTGGCTTTTCCCAAATATTTATGATAAAAATTGCATAGAAATTAGAGACCAATTCAGTCCTAACAAAAAAATGATTTCGCATCACCTAGGCATTAATATCATTGGCACATATTAAGTTTTTCTGTTTTCCCTTATTTTACTGCATTTCGAATAAATAGAAAAGTTAAAAAAAAACAAAACAAAACAAAACAAAACAAAACAAAAATAGAGGAGCCCATGGGGACTGGGCCTTCATGCCCAACCCTCCTTTTGTTTCTTTTCTCCCCACACCGGCCCGAGCCCCACTACCCTTTTGTTCTCATTTGGCCCGGTCCCCCTCTTTCTTTCTTCTTCTTCTTCCTTCTTTGCTTCCCCCTCCGCTTTTGCAACTCATGCGTGAAGACGAAAATGCGCACGAGGATGATCTACGATGATCTACGAGAGGGGAGAATAAAGCTGGCAACAGATGGGACACGCCTTCAATGCTGAGATGAGATGCCGGTTCAGCCAAGGGGGAGGTCGATTGGCATGCCAAGAACCAGCAGCCTGATCCTCCATCGACCGGCCCCCCTTGGCTTATAAATAGGGCTTCCAATGGAGGCCAAGGAGGACAAACACATGAAGAGAGAGAGAGATCGGAGGAGCGAGCTCGACGACTTCCCTTAAGAGACATCTAGGGAGGTCTAAGAGTGAGTAAATATGAGATTTGAGCGGAAAAGGGAAAGGGGAAGGAGATCTAGGGAGGCTAGATTTGAGAGAGGGAGGTTTGGGAGAGAGAAACCAGGGCTGAGAGAGAGAGAGAGAGAGATTTGAGTTTGCAAGAGAGATGCGGGACTCATCACGCCCACTGTCGCCGCCGCAGCATCACTTGCTGTCGCCCCGTCGACCCGCCGTGAGCCCCGCCGTGTTGAGTTCGCTGGCCTGACACTTGCTACTTTATCGATCTATCATCGTCCCTCTCGCATCTCAGCCCAAGCGTGCCCACAGTTGAGACGGAGGAACCTAGGCCTACCGAGCTGCTTGCGGTGCCTCCACAACTAAGATTTCCGAGCCAATCACCATTGCTTGCCGTGGCCGTCTCCGTCGAGTGTCGTGGAAGAGAGAGACGAGGGAGCGATTTGGGTCGATAGCTGCGATATGGTTTTTGATTAGTTTTCTCTATAAATGCATAGAAACCCCTTGAAAAAGCCCAAAAAAAAAAAAAAAAAAAAAATTGTGTTTAACTTCTTGGAAGCAAATATTGACTTATTTCTTAAATTCCAATTGCACCTTTGTGATGCATGGATTTTTATTTCCTTAGTCTAATTAGGAATTGTATCCTAGAACTCGTGATTGGTATAAAATGCTGCATAAACACTTTATTTGATGTTTAAACAAAATTAGGTACTGGAAGGATATATTTTTTTTTTTTGGTAAAAAAAATAGTTGAGATGGTTAAGGAAGCTACTCTAAATATCAGAGCCAGGTTTCGATCTTGGGACCTATGGGTTATGGGCCCACCACGCTTCCGCTACACCACTCTGATTTGTTGGTACTAGAAGGATATTAATGATTAATTAGTGTAAAGTTCCCGATCTTAGTTTCTCTGATTGCGTAGTGAATTATTTCTCCTGATATTTCGCTTGGATTTCTAGTTGACCTACCCAAAATTGATTAGCGGCGACTCTTATTTGAAATTGACTTATAGGTTAAACATTCGAACCATAAGTTGGGAATTGGTGGGCTTGAGAAAGCCCAGGTTAAGCCCTATGCTTAGCGAGCCATTAGCCTCCGCACCCGCCCGTGCATAAGAGGGCACCAAAAGGGAGGTCGCCACAGGTGAGTGTTGTATAAACGTTATGACATTTATAGTGCTATTTTCTTCAAAAAAAAATTGCTGATGTCGCAGTTTTGTATATTAATTTGACCAATATTTTCATGTTAGTACCGATTCAATCCATCCAATAATTTAGACCGGAAATTGTTGAAGCAGATGCCAACGGTCCCACGTAATATAACCGGCGCTAATATAGATATTTTTATAATATCTAATATTTTTTTCTATTTTTTCTTTCCCTTCTCTTTCTACCAATGGTTGATGAGGGTTGGTCTTCATGGCCTGTGGCCATCGGGTACTAGTAGAAAAATAAGGGAAAGAAAAAGAAAGGAAAAGGAAAAGGAAAAAACTCTAAAAAAAGTATTAAAATTATAAAAAAATATCCATGTCAATAACAGTTGTGTAATATAGGACCATTGACATCGGTCAAATTGCGATAATTCGACAACGATCGGAGAAGACACCAATCGCAACTTGGCCAAGGATGAGCCAGGGATCACCGTTGCATGAGGAGCTTGGCACGTTGGCCTCGGAATTGGCCCAACAGGAGTGAATGAACTGACAGACGATCGAAGAGTGGGCCTAGAGAGAAAGAGAGTTTTTTTTTTTTTTTTTTTTGGGAGAATTTTCTGCTTCAAAAAATTGGTGCGAGTGTCTCAAAAAGCGAGGGAAATTTGAAATCATTTTAATCTTAGCCTCACATCTCATCACATGATTGATACATGCTGAAGGAGGTGTGAAGAAATCGGGAAAGTTACTAACACTAATATAATCATATTTTCTCTGTTACAAGTGCAATTGTACTTCTCGTGTTCCACTGTATTGAGAGCTTTTTGTTACTGATTGTAGTCTATTGAGTATACAAGTGTGAGCATTACTTGTTTATTGATCATGAGATCTATTAAATTAGGATAGAAAGTAGGGCATGATATGTTTTAACTACTCACAAAATTACTAATGGATTTTGGCCTTATTGGTTGTTGTTAGTCTATTCGAGTGAAGGCTTGGTTTAAGTGAAACCATCATAAAATTGGCATACATCATCCTCTATCTGTTTATTTATTTCAATATTTATTTGATAGAAGCATCTAGCATATTATATTGTCAAGTTGTTCCTACATTTGTCAAACTGAACTTGAGTTATTTTATGAAAAAAATTGTTAAATTCAGTGAATCAACCTATTCAGCCCTCTCTCATGGTTGCATTTTTAGTCTCCGCAATTATTTCTCCCTTCATGGTTAATCATTTTACTTTTTGGACCAATCTTCAATGCCAAAGAGCTGGTGGCTCTATACTTGCCTCCAATGACATAGATATGGATGTCGACTACCTAAGTAAACGATGGAAGATAGCGAGAGGGGAGAGAGTGGATTGCTTCTAGAGTTGATATATAACTAGCCGACACCGACCAAAAGAATAAAAATAACTAGCCGACCGTCGTGCAGTGAAAAACAAGGAGCTGCACCACCAGCATGTAATGGTCACTGGTTCTCACTGGCGACAGCGGGATGGTGGTGACATGCCTTCAAAACCCTTACTTGTAGTCATATCTCTCTCTAGGTACTATTTTTCTTTTTTCTTTTTGTTTTCCTTTTTGGTGTTTTGTTTTTCTCTCTATGTAGTGCCCACCTGCCGCCATGTCAACGTCATCTGTAGAAGATGGAGTGATCAGCACATTGGGTATGTGATTTCCAAGCACGGGTGTCGAATTTGCGCTAGAGAGGTGTGCAAAGGGGATAACAACAAAAGTAAGAGCATTGTATTTGGCAGGTTGGGCTTGTTAAAATTCCATTTTGAAAAGCATTTAATCGATGAGTTTTTAGAAACCAAATAATTCAATATTCCAACTTGGAAAATATTATAATGCCCAGTACTCATCGATTTGGCATGCCAAATTCAATTGTCTTGCGCTATAATATGCATAAAATCTGGTTCTCATACCCCACCGAAAATCCTACAAAAGTGACTCGCAATCACGTTACTCCTACGTTATTGGTCGACCTGTCTCTATATCAAAAAGCGCGAATACTTGGCTTCTAGCTTGATTGGCAGCAAGTCCCACAAACGATAATTTTCTTGCTCCAATAAGATCGTCACATCACAAGAGATGAGATTCACCTCTCCTAGTCGCATACAAATTGTGTTTAATATCCAATGTAATCATTACACGACATGATCATAATTGGCGATTGATCTTGCACAACGTCCTCGTCATTAAAGCCGTAAACACCTCGTAATGACGATTATCTAATGACTTTCATTTAAGGGATGCTGACTTGGAAACTATGTTTCCATCGAGTTGGTTGGAAACCAAATAATTCAGGATTCCAATTTTGAAAGTATTTGAGTACCAAACCATCAATTTGGCATGCCAAATTTAATCGTCTTGTTATTCATCCATCTTAAAATCACAGCAAACATAAGATAAAACGATTTTATAAGGAGGGAGGTTGTGATGATGGTCGCCGGGCGTCATGGGGCTGGCGATGCCAGCGACCACCCGGCAACCACGGTAACCTTGAGGAAGGTCAGTGTCCGAACACTTGTCATCGAGATATTGGAAGGACTATGAGCGACTGTGTAGCTCCAGATCTCTTCGCTAATGCGTGGCCTGGACTCGACACACTAAGCATTTCGGACAAGCTCACAACCCTTCATGCTACTTTAAAAAGAAAATTCCGATGTATCAGGGCTCTATCTACTAGCAAGTACTATCAATTGTGGCTATTAAATTAAGTAACAAATACTAAATACACATGAATGGGTAGATCAAATTGTTGTAGAATTGTTCGAATAAGGTGATGAATAATTTTAAGGTATTGAAAGCCGATCTAATGTTAGTTCAACAGTTGTGGACAAATGGGAATCTTTAGGCTTTTGATTGATTGCATGATTTCTAGAAGCAGGAGAAACCGACTTATGAGATGGTGGAAAATTACCTAATCAGTTCTAAATCTATTGTAAATCCTAAACTTTCCAAGCTTGTTAATTTAGTCTTAAACTTTTCATGCAATTCTAATGTAGTCTTTTAGCTAATCTTCACTAGAAATGGCCACACATTAGTGATTTTCAACGATACCAGGCTAGCCTTCTTGTATAGATTCTTCCTAAAAATAGTATGACAAATCACATCCTCACATCGAATCGTCACACACCGAGTTTAGCTTGGGCATCTAGTCCTTCAAGCAAGATATGCAAAGCACTTCGGTACTGCAACTGATTTAAGCTTGCCATGGCCTAATTAGGAGGCTGACATCAATTCTTGACTAATCTATGCATAGGATGTTAACCTCACCTTCAAAGATCCTCTAAGATAGCATTCGTTCAACTTTGAGATTCTTAGAACAAACAACCTGACGCCACTCCCATAAACTAATCGTATCATCCCTTATGTATTAGCCACTCTCCATCCGATGGCATAAGCTCCACATATCAGCTCACAAGGGTGCAAGAAAATTCAGTCCATGACACATGTTTGTGATCTACAATCGGGAATAATACAGCTCTGCCAGGTCTAGTCGATGATCTCTATGGTAGTCATGATTTCACTATTTCATGATCCTCATTTAGCAAGGGTTGGAGACAGTCCGCGATGATAATTTGGTTCCGAAGAAGCACAGTTGCAACAACATCGAAATTCATTTTCCTAAAATGAATGAGTGAAAAATCGCAGAGGAAAAGAAGAAATTATGAGCAAAACGATTGCTTTCCACTTCTTCATTTATCTATTGCGCTAAAAAGTAAGAAGATGATGCCCCAACTGAGGAATTAGGGTTAGGGATTTGAGACAAATAGATGATCAAATAACGTGGTTAAGCATTAGATTTTGCTGATTTCACATTGCCGGCGAGCCAAGTCGAATGGTTTATACTATAATATTGTAAAAGGTCAAGCAAGAAACATACAAAAATTTCTGACTTCAGAAGATGCCTCCACTACGGACGAAAACGAAAATCACGCAGATGAATCCTCGTAGGAAAATTTTGTGAGGAGCATCTCTTTTCATATACATATTTCTTAGACTTTCAAAAGTACAAGTCCACCTTTTAAATCAATCCAGATTTTTATTTATAAACTTCTTTCTCTTTTTCTTATGGAGAAGGTTGCTTATACGATTATCATTGTCACTGGAATCACGGCAGATTTTTTGTTTGATTTGTCTTCATGGAACATCCATTTTCCTGAGTGTCGGTAATTGAAGCCTTATAAATGGTTCAATCAATATCGGTGGGTTAAGCAATTGCATCATCCAATTTAGTTTAATGCCAGACATGTGATTATTGGTCGAAGGTATACCGTCTTAAATTAGCCAAAAGTCCACTTTACCTTGTATGAATCGATATTGGTTTGATATCAATAATAGGAATGCAGATGCGATAGGCTTCAGAATATCTGACGTATTGTCTCCAAAAGCACCAAAACCAACGTGGACATAAACAGGTTAATGCACGATTAGATCATCATGATCTCGTGTGATTTATTAAATCATAGAAGACATTATGCAGATCCTAGGAAACAGCAAAACATGACTCATTCCACTTGTTGACGGATGTGGATGATTGTGCCGACTTTGCATTTTCTGGAGAAATGCTGCAGGTAGCAACTAAGCAGCTACCAAAGTGGAAGGGCGGCAATTAATCAGTTGTGGAGGTAGCAACTAAGCAGCTACCAAAGTGGAAGGGCGGCCATTAATCAGTTGTGGAGGTAGCATTGATGGTATTAGCCACCATTAGTGATGTTTTTTTTTTTTTATGATGGGCTTAAGGCCCATCCGCCCATGTTGGGCCTAAGAACCCGGCCCGCAAGATAAGGGCTCATGGATAGAGAGATATGATAAAGGGGCACGTTTCTTTTCGGAGGGGACGTATATAAGGGAGAAATAAAGAGGGAGGAATGTACCTTTTGGCATATCGTACATTCCTCCTCCCTCTCTCCCTCCAAAAGAAAGAACAAAGAAGAAGAGACGACACTCTCTTCCCTTCAAGGCCAATTGACGTCATCGGATCAAATAAGATTAGTTTCTCTTCCTCATATCAGCGTTGATGTTTAATCTGTGGCTAACAAGATAGATGCTGTGATGTGCCTTAGGATCGGTGATACATGTTCTTCCCGGGCTCGTCTTCCGTATTCGTTTTAGGGTTCGATTTAGTGTCGAATCCAGTTTTTGGGAATTCGATATTCCCAACAATTAGAATTGATGATGACGAAGAACTAGCCTAAAGATGAATGATAGAGATTGAATTGTTAGCTACCATGAATTTCAAGATGACTTTGCTTCTACAAAGGCGTGAATCATTCAGCTTCCTTTCGAGGTTGCGAGGTAAGGAAGTGATGACGATTCATCAATAGGAGAGGTTGTAGTCGCAAAACGGAAGGGGTGAACCCGGTTAGGAAATTGCAACAGAGATTGAGATTGTAGGTTAAATTTAATTTTGGTAAACGACTTTCGCTTGTTAAGAGGACGACAGAAATCATTTAGTTTTTTATTAGGTTCAGTTTGTCTTTTTTATAGAAATTGTGAGAAGGTTTTTCTCCGGGCCTCTTTACTTTGTGAAAGGGTTAGCGCTGCGCAGTAGTTCCGCCACTAGCAGGATGAAGCCAAAATGTTGTGAGAGAGCTTTCAATGGTTTGACTGCCAACCGGAAGTTCAAAAATGTCGAGGTCCTGAAGTTTTTATCCAAGGAAAAATGCACTCGTGCCTCGAACAATAAAGTATGAGTTATTTCATACTTTTATCATGAGATACTTTTATAATGAAGAACCGATAATATTTGCAAAAAATGACTTCCCTGAAAATTGTTGGTATAAACCGCATGACCCAAGAAAATTGTTTGCTTATTATAGCAAAATTTAACTGAAACAAGATCAACACTATTTAAACATATATCCGACCCAAGTGATCCAACCCAAGCCACACGTTCTACAGCAACCATGTTACAAATCATTCACCCAACCAAATGGAATTCATCACCCGCTACCTCTTTAAAAATCCAAGCCAAATTAACTTCCAGCTACCATACTTTCCACTTTTACATACTATGATTGTCAACGAGTCTGGTTGAATGCCTTCTAATGCTAAAATAATGATCACCACAATTCACGGCATTTTTTCTTTAAAAAAAATTTCAAAACAGATTTCAAAATTGACTAGCTTCCCAACTGGTTCAATCAATGGTGGATCATTTTGGCTAAATCATTGAAATCCTACCTCCGCAAATCAATAAGAGCTGCACTCTTAGAGTTCATATTCATCCCCAACTTATTCGAATCGTGGTTTCCAATCCTGGCCCATTTCTTCATCAACTTCCGGATTTGGTGAACTTGGATACAATGCTCCCTCAAATATTATCCGAAATTTGGTGAGAAAATTCGAAAGCAAATGGTGGGATAACTTAGGTGATTTTTGTGCCCAATATAACCCCTCTTACACTGAACCAACAAACAATAAATGTACAGGGAAATACCCTCATGAGTTAATAAAAAAAAATTTCAAAAAATGCAAAATACAAAACACAGCATAAACAAGGTAAATCAAAGACCACCGACCCAAAAAAAAAAAAATAATAATCAAAGACCGGGGAGAAAATTAATAAAGACATAAGATTCTATACATGTGATGGAACACGATACATTTACAAATATTGTAGAATAAACAAAAGATAAAATGAATTATCTATTGCTGAAGAAACTCTCTATCAACTTCATGAAGTTATGGCCACAACTGATGATGATACTTCTTCAAAAGATTTTCTTGAAGAAGAAGGCCTCCAATATAATGAATTGAAATTTCTTAGAATCGGAACCTGAAGATCCCCTTTCAAATGGTCCAATGCCTAAAATAAACATGTTAATGAAATAAGAAGAATTTCTTTTGAATACTATAGATCAAATATCTGACCCTAAAACTAAAAAAGACTACTCCAGTCTTCTATGAAAATCACTTGTAATATTCTTATAACCTCAAAGATATTCTTATTAGACATAAGAAAGTTCAATCTTTTCCTCAGTAATGAAATCAACCATCAAAAATTAGAAATTTAGGCTTTTGAGGCCACCCAAATCCAAATGCAAAATAAAATTTTAGATATTAAAACTAGAATAAATAAAAGAAAAGAAGAAGAAGAAGTGTTGAACCAAACACTTCTGATCCAAATTTCTTATTGGATAATAAATATGACAATAATAGTTAATAATGAATTTGTCATTAATACCACAACACCTTTTTATATTGGTGCAAACCCAATTGTACCAAAGACAACTGATACCGATAAAGTACTTTGAAGAAAACAACATAATTATTAAAATCAGCCTCAGAGCTAAACTTCGGCTGCGTTTGGTTCAGCATTTGCAATGGGCTTTGAGTCCAATGCAAATGCTTTGAAAGCTCAAAGCTATTCGGGAAAATGCGGTTGTGTTTGGTAAAAAATTTTGCAAATGGGCTTTGAGTTGAACGTGCGTTTGGTAAAAAAAACTTTTGGAATGGGCTTTATGGGTATTATATTTTCTTTTCTTTTTTTTTTTTTTTTTGAAAAATCATCTAAACCCTTCGCCGGACCGGCGAAGGGCGCGCCGCCGGCAAGCCGATCTGGCGCCGGCGACCGTCGGCTAAGGCCGCCCGAGGTCGGGCGACCTCCGGCGAGGGTCGCGCGACCCGCCGAGGGCCGCCGGAGGTCGCCCGACCTCGGGCGACCCTCGGCGAGGGTCGCGCGACCCGCCAAGGGCCGCCGGAGGTCACCCGACCTCGGGCGACCGGGTCGCTCGACCGAGGGGCCGCGCGACCGAGGGGCCGCGCGACCCGGGCGACCGCCGCCCGGGTCTCGTGGCCCTCGCCGTCGCGCGACCCTCGCGAGACCCGGGCGAGGGCGCCCGCGGCCGCGAGACCCGTGCGAGGGCCGCCGCGGCCGCGAGACCCAGCGGCGCCGCCGGGGTCGCGCGGCCCCGGATCGAGCGACCACAGTCGCCCGACCTCCAGCCGACGGCCGCCCGGCGCATCTCGCTCGCCGGCGATCGTCGCCCTTCGTCGGACCCGGCGAAGGGCTGCTCTTTTTCATTTAAAAATAAATAAATGCAGGGGGCAACGGTGGGTTTTGAAAAAAATTTTGGGGGTAGAATAGGAAATAAAATTTTCATTAAATGGACCTTCAAAGATTCCCAAGGGGAAACTTTCACTTGAAAGCCCCTTGGGAATGGTTGCCAAACACCCATTTTTTGGGTGAAAGGGCTTTGGGGCTTGGATGGGCTTTCTAAATGCCCATCCAAACGCACCATTCGTATTAAATTATAATTATATAATACATATATATTTTGAGGATATTTATCATGTCATAAATCTACGTAATAACGGCATGACTTTTTTCTGGAGAAAAGAATAGGGTAAAAAAGGGTCAATCCAATATAAATAAGGTTAGGCATGGATTGATTGAAAACGGCTGTTCAATGTTATACCGGAGTTGGCTTGCTCAGTTTGATTCTTGAATTACCGTCTTTATAGCACTTATGATGTCTCGAAATTTGACCTATTTTGAAATATATGAAATGGTAATTTTATTGACACATTTATGTTTATTTTACTCTAAACTGATCATTCACGAATTAACTAATCTATTGTGTGAGGCCGTAAATGATTATAACGCAAAAAAAAAAAACTAGATAATTCAATTAAGGATCGAGCACTCGACCAAAAGGATCAATAAGGGTTAATACTACATTGTTATAAGTTAATTAGTAAACGGATATAAATCAATTCGATGGAAGTATGTAGTCGGTTTATAGGTAATTTCACACGATTACGATATTCGCGTCGAATAACGATAAACCAATTTCTTTGTTGATCTTATAAATAGAGTATGTAATTGAAACCTCGCGATTACATGATAACCAAGGGTTGACCATGATTCGAAGAGGCACAACTGTGAATTGAAAATTATTGATTACGAATCGACCGCGCGAGAACCCTTAAAAGCCACTCGATAGTTTATGTTGTACTAAAGTGACGTTAGATCGATTTTTAACCATGAAATTTAATTCGATTTCGGGTATCGAACTTTCAAGGGTTGCAAGACTAATTTATTGGATGTCACCTCATTGTTCGTTGAATTATCTGCAAGTTCGAAATTTTCAAAAAATGAATTATTGGATGGGAAATTGGAGACCAAAAAAGGAAAAATCGAACCCAATGGCAAGGTTCTAATTTCTGGGCCAAAAAAAAAGCTTGTTTTTAAGAAATCAGAAATAAAAATAATATGGGGAGCCAAGGAGCTTGGCTAGAATGATTTTGGGGAAGAGTTAGTTTGAGAAATAATGAAAATTTGGGAATGTTTAGATTTTTTTAGAGGAAAATCTCTTCTTCTCTCTCTCCCTTTCTTTTCTCTTTCCCCCACCCCCTCACGCCTTCTTTCTCCAACACCCCCCCCCCCCTGTCTATCTCTCTCTTTACCCCTCTCCACTCACACCATTCCCCTTTTTCGCTGAAGACCCATTTCCCCATCTCCCTCATTTTTTTTCCTTCGTCTCATCCTTCATTTTCTTCCCTTTTCCCACAAAAGTCGCCCTTTCTATTTTTGTTGCCGCCCTTTTTGCTGCGCCACCCATCATTGCCACCTCCACCATCACTCATCGTCATGTTGCTGTCGCTTCGCCGGTCGCACCAACAAACCACCACCGCCGGCTCACCACCACCCAAACTAATCCAAGCTTGGTAGTGGGGTTCTGAGGAGTCGCCGCTGCCGCACCATGGTGCTGCCATTAGGCCGCAAGCCTCATGTTTTCATCGGTGTCACGCCACAGTCGCTGCAAACTCACCGTCGCCAGAAACCCGTGAGTTAACTTTCTAATTATGGATTAGGATGTTAATTATGTTTAGGGGTAGGTTAGTTACAGATAATGGATGTTAGTATTAGTTAATTTTAGTTTAGCCTAAATTACGATTAACGATAGTTTAGATTAAAGTTAAATGCGATCAATTTAAGTAATTACGATTATATTAATTAATTGTGGCTAGATTAATTAATCGTGATTTGTTTTTATTTAATCAAAATTTGTTTAATTAATCATGATTGTTTTAATTAACGGAAATGAGTTTTTAATTAAATATAGTTGTGTTAATCAATCAAGTTTAGCCTAACTAATTACAATTAACTTAATTAATCACGATTAGTGTACATTAATGACGAATTAGCCATTAAGTAGAATTTTATGCTTTTTTTATTGGATGGATCAATGCATAATTCTGATTATTTGAGCTTGTTATGCCGTGTTATTGGTTGTTTAATGTATATGCTTTGATTATTATTTAAAAAAAAAAGGTTTTATGGGCAAGAAAATAGAAAATTTTGAAGTGTCAGGTTTGGACGTCGAATTTTACGTGCTAAATAAAACAATGGGGTTTTAAAATGAAAGTATGCAAAGTTTGATGAGTTGATTTCAAATACGTAACCACATACGAATATTTTACAGGAATTTTAAGTATGAAAATTTGCCAAAGTTGGGTATATGAACGCTGTATAGGGCTAATTACTAACGATAAAAATTGGCTTGGTTGATGTGTGATTAAATGATCATTTAATTGAACCCGTCACCCAATGGGAGTTTGAGGATGTTGACACCTAAATTTTGGCGACCCGATTAGTCATTAATTGCATTAAAAAATTAGGGGTTAATTTATCCCTGAAAAAATAATTAATTGCATAGCATATAGATTTAGGTGCATTCGCATTTTTTGCATTTGTTTATTGGACCGGTGGCGGATGAGTTCAAATTTGTGGTTTTGAGCTTTAAATTGATAGGCTGGACTAAGCCCACAAAGCGAGCAAATTGGCCCAAGCCCCTTTTTTTATGATCGGAAATTATCTTGTGAATATAAGAATTTGAAATTTTCCGAAATATGATGAAATTTTTCAGATAGAGCAAGTGAAAAAACGAATATTGCGTTCGGCAAAACGAATATTGTATTTGGAAAAAGAATTTTTGTGGATACCGATTTGGAAAGATTAAAAACCCTAATTTGCGGCCTATAAATAGGTTATTTGCGTAGGGTTTTGGGGAGGCCATGCAATTGAAAACACGGCTATTGGGTAGAGATATCATGAGTGGGCACATTGAGAGGAAATATCGTGAGAAGAATGGGGGCGGCACCAAAAAGAGAGAAATAGAGTTTCTTTGTCTTTTCTGAAGGCCACAATTGGGAAGAGAGAGAGAGTAGCCTTGCCATCATCACGCCCACACCGACGACGACGCTGCTGCTTGCTGCCCGCGACGCCAGCATCTCCATCACCGCCGCAAGCCCGAGCTGTTACTGTTGCTGAACCAAGTTCGAGTTGCTGCCTCCCGCTGCTTCCCAACGCCATCCGTTGCACCGTGCCGAGACGCCTGCCATTGCCGATAGCATAGACCGTAAGCCGTGCACTCCTATGCTGAGCCCCAATTTTGATCCGCAAGCCAACGTTAGTAGATTCAAGTTTGGAAATCAATATTTGGATTAGCCATCCCGTCCCCCACGATTGCTGCTGTGCCCTTGTTGCTGCCACACGCCAGTTTCAAAGCCGCTTCAAGTGGAAGACGTAGGTTTTAATTCCGAACTCCCACAACATCAACAACTCGAAGAGCTGCCGCGTCCCTCCTCGGCAAAATCCGATCTAATCTAACCCCCAGTGATGAAGCTTGGTGTTCCTTGAGACGAACCAAGCACATTGGCGCCAGCAATTTTTCCATGAGACGCTTGCTGCTTCCTGATGAACCCTCGCTTAGCATAGAGACGTGAAGGGAACACGACACATGCAGAACGGGATATGCGATTCACGCCTTGGCTTCTTCTTTGATTAAAATCTCGCCATATGTCTATTATTTATTTATTTAAGCATAGTCTCATGGATGATCCCACATTTTGATCATCACCATATTAACATCTTCTCCACTTTTGCATTCTACAACACACGGACACATATATGTGGACGCAGCAGAGGGACAGTGGAGTTTATGGTTGACCAGGCTCATCCACAAAAGCCAACTCATGCGCAAGTATGTGCTCTGGGCATCACCACTCGCCCCGAAGTCTACGGTCAAAGAGGAGTCATAAGAATTTTGGTGGATTTTTATTCTTTTAGGTGTTTTTCAAAATTTGCTAGTAACGTTACGGGTGTTATAATTTTATTTCATGCAAGCAAAAGAATAGTTTCTGGCGAGTAGACCGAGAAGAGGTTGGAAGGTGGTGGCTACAGATTTTGAAGGAAGAATAGACGATACGTTGCCAAGCACCCCCGCCAACCACACCGCCGTGGAGCATCGTCGTCGTGCACATAACCTTGCCACTGTTCGTTGTCAAAAAATCGATCGATCTCGGTCCGATTGCACTTGGTCCAAATTTGGGAAGAATATCATCAAATTAGGTAAGGTGCACATCTCTAGTATATTTGGATATTTTATTGCCAAATATATGTCTATTTATATCTAGTTTCATATCCGTGAGTGATAGACATAACTTTCAATTAGGATTTACTTCCTAATTCGCAACCGCACTATGATTTTTTATTCCATCTATAAGGCTTTAGATGGAATAATTAATCAAGCGGGAATAAAATCGATATCTTGATCAATTTATCGATTTTATTAGCGAAGTAATCGGGTTTGATAGATATCGTTTCCAAACTCGAACAATGGATAATATCTTTGATGACCATGGATCATTTGGTGTTTATCTTTTAGTTGTTCTATTTATCCCGAAAACACAAAAAAATTACATTTACATTCCATATAGATTAGAATTGATTGCATGGTAGATTAGTTTTTTTAAATGCATGTTTAGAAGGCATTTAGAATAGATAGCATTTCACTTTAGTTAGATTTTTATTTTAAGTGATTTTCATAAAAAAATAGAAAAAAAGTCAAGTGCATGTCATTTAGAATTAGATTCATGAAATGCATGGCATTTAGTGACTGTTATTAGGTCCATTTAGTTAGAAATTACATGTCATTAGAATTAGGTCATTTAGTTAATATTGCATTGCATATTGCATGATTTTCATTAATTAAGTGAAAACAAAAAAAGAAATTGTGTGTTAATTAGGAACCATAGAATTAGGTCATTTAGTTAATTAGGATTGTTGATGTGGATTTTAATTTAACATTACAGATGCTTTCGTTGCTTTAAGATAAGTCCTACAATTTATTTACTGCTTTACTGGGGTGTTAAATTGGTGGTTTGCGTACCCGCATGATCGCCTCACATGTTAGAGAATTAGATTTAAAATCAATCCAAGCTGCTTGTAAAACATTTTTTTTTTTTAAATAAAAGAGAAAGGTACCGAAAGGGCATTAGAAAAGTCTAACGTAACCAAGTCCCTGAACTCATAATCTCTGGTTCGTAGGAGTAAAATAAATCTCCCGTTACTTTACTTGTGTTTCTAATCGACCCACTAAAAATAGATTAGTGGCGACTCCTAACTGAAAAATCATTTGCATGATATAAACTTGAACCTAAGTCGCAAATTGGTATGGGCTTGGGAGAGCCCAAGTTAAGTCTAGGCCTAACAATCCATTAACCAAACCCTAGGTGATTCACACCCGAAAATTTAGTCGCGACAACTTAGCGACTTCGCTGGGGACTTGAGTTAAAACTCTTAGTGGACTTAGGGCCAATTTTCTTTTTGAAAAAATATTTTTGTTTGGCAGCAAGAATCCCAGGTACGTTCCTAACATTTAAGGTGTTAAATGTTCTTGCAGGATGGGAGGTATAAGGGAAAGTGTTTGTTAACATTTGTTTTGCAGGAAGGTGTAAGAATGTATCGTTTACTTTCATATATGAAGTGCTGCTTGATATAAACTGTTGTGCATGCTTTGCATTTTGCATTACACTTTTGCACACACAACTTGCCGCCGGACCTGGGCTGCACTAGGATACTTAGGATGGTATTAAATTGGATACGACTTTGACCGCGAGGCCGCGTAGTAGAGGTTGCCCAACTCAATCCCGAAAGTTTCTTTCTTGGTGTCAAGAGTGTTTACGTCTGCCCGCGAGACTACGTCGCATTGGGGTATCATTCTTGACTGAGTCGAAGTTAGGAGGACTTGACTTAGTATGTGAGGCTGCAACTAGTCATCCCACCCTCCTAACTTCACTTTGCTAAGCCTATCTAGAGTAGAAATCGAACCCCACATTACATGTGCTTGTCTATGTGGTTGCCGTCAATTTTCCTTGGTGAAATAAGTCTTCTATCCCTATACCATGCAATTTATTTTGTATTGCTGTTGGTCGGTCCATGACAATTTAGGTCAATCATTAATTTAACTTCTTTGTCAATTAGAGATGAAATGAGGAAATTGCCATGCAATAAATCATGTCTTTATTGTTTTCAACTCATGTCTTTATTGTTTTTATTAGGGAGATTCAAATTTTGGCATTTCCTAGTTCATGTTTAGGAAACTTCATCCTTGCTAGGGCGTCCCATGTCTTTATTTTCCTAGTTCGTTTTTAGGAAATTCTCTTCATGTGTGGACTTTTTGTGACAAAAAAGGAAAAAGTGAAAAAATAGATTAGATCGCTGTCATGGAGTGGCTCTCTCTATTTACACCTCATGCTTACATGTTCCCGTTCATTTGAATAGGTGATTATGGAGCTATCCTGCCGTACACGTTCGAGAGCTAAGATGACAAATCAAAATGAGTGAGAAATTGTGACTCGAAGAAGAGAACCAAAAGAACTTTTGAACCATCTCATTTTCCTGAGGTAGCCGAATTTGATGCCAGCATGAAGAGACTAGTGACATATCTAGAAGGAAAAATGTCTGACGTGGAGGGTTTGCATCACAAGACCAAGGACAAGACCAAGGAGGGTGAAGAACTCAAGCACATGATCCTAAGTAGTTTGATTTCCTTATTTAATTAGGGGCATGCTCAGTTGCACCTTCCCCTACATGGGAATTTTTATCCCTTCTCAGGGATTGGTTTCAATATCACATTTTTCATTCCAATAAATGTAATTTAATTGATAGATATCAATAAAACTACAATTTTTGTTTTGAGGACATTATGAGGTACACCAAACCGGTCTGGTGACGATATTCAACAATGAAAAGAAAATATCGTCAAAGAAGAATTTTGAGGACTGGGCTTCTTCATGCTTCCTCATCCAAAAAATTCCAAAAAAAAAAAAAGAATTAAAAAAAACATTTTTCAAGCCACTTCCAAAAGCATACATTAGGTTAGCCTTGTTTAATTTTCTGACTCATTTACTTTATGTTTCAGAGCATTACTTTCTTGACCTGATAAGAAAGCATCTAAAAAAGGCACATTAGGCTGCAATTGGTTCAACTATTACTCAACAAGTTTCTAAAGAATTAATGTCGGTCACATCTCGATACTACTTGAAATATCCATCTTGAAGAGCCAAACAAAGTGTGTTCCATTTCCGTGCTTGACGGAAATTTCATTCTTGCCCATTAAATGAGGGGCAAGTTAAAAGAGGATCTTCCTTCTCTGGTGGAAGAGGTACGTCTCATCCTTGAACATAATTAATTTTTGGGAAATGACACTTTGTTTTTTTTTTTTTTCTTGCAGATGACAAATTAGGGGCATGACAGATTTTGGTAGTGACCCAACGGAGACAAAATCTCTACCCAAACCAAAATGGATATTCCATGTGCATTTACTTTGATGTTGCATAGTATCCTATTCATGCACGTTGTTTTGTGCAGGGGGCAAAAGCAAGAATGGAGTATTCATCAAATCAAGATCGGATTTCCAGTATTGATTGATAGAGACAATCCAAGAACACCCCTTTGTGGAGCAATTCCCTGAATAAATGCCTAAAACCATGTTTTGAGTGTGGAAAATTGTATGTTTTGAAATTACAAAATCCTTTCATGCTTAAAGTTGCTGGACTCTTTTGAAAAGAGAATTTCCATAGTGATTTTACCTATTTAACTCACCAATTTCATGTGGAGATTTGTCAAGATGGACACTTCAATGGAGTGATACTAAATGTTTAAGAATGCTGAATGAGACGTGCCAGGATGATGAAAGACAAGCCTTATCCTATACACAATCCTTTACTTATACACTTGTAAGATGAGTGTAAGAAGTTCCATATCCGCAAGGAAAAGAGTTCTCTCGCAAAAGGTACGATGACAAAAATGATAAGGGGCAATTCATTTCTCTATCCCAAACACTACAGGTAATCCATTGCTTAACTTCTTTGAGCCCCATACACTTGTGGAAATTCTTTCAAATTACCCCTGCCAAGAACCACCCCACATCGGGGCAAGTTGGAGGTGAGACAGCATCATGAGATGAGGAAAATGAAAAGAATTTTTCTTGTTCTCACTTGCATCAATCTTCAAGTCATGCTATTACATGGAATTTATATGGTAATTTAAGTGCCTTAGAATGACGAAGAGCATTTTTTTCTCTATCTTACATACTTATATCATTTGCATAGCTCACTTGAGCCTGCAATTTCATTTCTTTTAAACCCGATTGGTGATCATCCCCACATCGGGGCAAGGCAAGAGACAAATGAAGACCCTTAAAAGTTCGATTGTCATTTAAAGTATAATTCCTTGACGCATGCATTATGCGCAAGAATTGAAATCAAAATAGAACTAAGGGGCATGAAAAAGTAGTGTACCTAATAAAAGCAAGGCCAATGCCCATGAAAAAGAAGTGAAGAAAAAATGCATGAAAACTAGAGGCATGAAAAAGCGGTGTGCCTAGTAAAAGTAAGGCCGATGCCCATAGATGAAAAAAAAAAGAGTCAAGATAGATGACTGTCAATTGCAAGAATTGAATCCCAATAGAGCAATACTTAAAGAACTCAAATGCTAAGTTTTTACAATCAATGGGGCACTTCATGAAGACAATCCTCGAAAGTGAAAAAAGAAAACTGGTGGCAATGTCAAGATGATCACCAACTCTAACCCCCTAAACACTTTTGAGCCTAATGATCCTTTCGTTTCTCAACCCATGAACCCAGCCTATGTTACGTCCCTTACAAAGTCTCTTCTGATTATGGCACTTAAATTAACGTAGGAGTTCATATGTTTTTAAGCATCGCTCGAAGAAGTGCGAGCAAGATTATTTCTTTCTCATTTTGCAGGGTTCTTGACTTGTAAACCTAGAGATTATTGTGGAATTGTTCTTTCAATGGCCTTGACTCAAAGAGTCCCTTTTGTTGACCAAGCCCACATTACGATCCCTGTTAAAGACCTCTTAGATTGGTAAGGTCGTATTGCTTACGAGAATACTCGGACCCTTGTTGATATGATGATAGTGAGATTGAGTGATTTTCCTAAAACAGCCCCTCCGAATGAGAGTAAGTGAAAGTCCTTTCTAACTAAAAGTCTCTCATTTAGTATTCTTAAGAAATCCATGCCATTGTCTTGAACGACAATTCTCTCCTGTGGAAATTTGGGTGATGCAAATATGGTAAAGTCATTATGCATAAACCTTGATAGAATGGATGAAAACCCCACTGAACTTTGAAATGTGCATTCTAGAGTAGCTTAAATTGTCTACGTCTTTAATGAATGCATATCAGTTTTTGCTCTAAATCATGTTTGGCAGGTAATGCTTTCTCAAAGATCCAAGAGCTACATTTAGGTTCCTTTTAGAATGCCTCATGATATTAGGAGATGAGGAGCTTTCACAAGCATTCAAGGTGCATCCTTGATGTTCCAAAATTTATTTCTACCGGGAGGTGAGAGGCCTCCACAGGATATCTAAGTTCTAGAAGATATATCCCCAAGAATCAGAGATATCGCCAGGTAAGTATATCTCTACCCATATTCTAAATACTTGTCATTGTGCGGGTATTCTCGACACTTGACTCGGTCAAGCTGTTCTTTATATTGACCTAGCGTGCTTTCGTAGCCCATAATTCATTTTACCGACCCGGCATGCTTCCACAGCCCAGAGTCCATTTCATCGACCCGGCTTGCTTCTATAGCCCGATGTCTCTCTTTATTGACCCGGCATGCTTCCGTAGCCCGGTGTCCCTTGATATGACCTGGCGTCCCCCTATCAAATCGGCGTGCTTCCATAGCCCGAAGTTCCCCTTCATCGACATGGGAGTCACTTCATTAATTTAGGAGACATATCCTTAAAGATCAGAGATGTCACCAGGTAAGTATATTTCTATCCACACCTTAAATACTTGTCATTGTACAGATATTCCTTTTCAAGCACTAGCACTCGATGGAGTTGCCCCCCAAAGATTTTTTCAAGATTCAGTTTGATTAAGGCGACCGAAGAAAAGTTCGGGTCCTGGTTAGATGATCTGTGTTGCAACGCTAGGCGACCAAAGAATGGTTCGGGTCTTAGCCAAGCAAAACCTCCGTTTAAGCGACCGTAGAATGGTATGGGTCCTAAACAACATTTATTGCTCTAATAGACGACCATAAAATGGTACGGGTCCTGAAAAATCAATTTTCCGTCAAGGCGACCGTAGAATGGTACGAGTCCTCAACAATACCTATTCCTTATTTAGGCGACCGTAGAATGGTACTGGTCCTAGAAAGTGAATCCCCGTTTAGGCGACCGTAGAATGGTACGAGTCCTAGACAACACCTATTTCCCCATTCAGGCGACCGTAGAATGGTACGGGTCTTGGAAAATGAATCCTCGTTTAGGCGACCGTAAAATGGTATGGGTCCTAAACACAACCAAACACTGTTATACTAGGTGACCATAGAATGGTACGGGTTTTGGGAAAGCAGTCTCTTTGCAAAGCCATGTTACTATTCTGGGCGACCATAGAATGGTACGGGTCCTAGACATGTAACACCAACTATCTTGAATTACTCTATCCTCCTTGAAGGTAAGTTATTCCAGATAGGTTCATTTATCATTTGCATTTCCATGCATCATATAAATTGTATTCAAAAATGGAATTCATTTTCCAGCAAAAAAATCATTCAATGCATGTGCATAGTCAAAATTTAGGTCTCAATTTGTCTTTGAAGGCAACCTTTTCGAGCTCACCTTCAAAGAGGGGCAGCTATTGACATCTAAATTTTGGCGACCCGTTTGGTCATTTATCACATTAAAAATTAGGGGTTAATTTAATCCCTGAAAAAATATTAATTGCATAGCATATAGATTTAGGTGCATTTATTTTTAATTTACATGTTTTGCATTTATTTATTGGACCGGTGACGGGTGTATTTGAATTAGTGGTTCTGAGCTTTAAATTCACAGGCCGAACTAAGCCCATAAAGCAAGCAAATTAGCCCAAGCCTTTTTTTAAGTAATCGGAAATTATCTTACGAGAAAATAAGAATTTGAAATTTTCCGGGATATGATGAATTTTTTGGATATGGCAGATGTGAAAAGTGAATATTACATTTGAAAGAAAAAGAATCTTTGTGGATACCGATTTGGAAAGATTAAAAACCCTACTTCGTGGCCTATAAATAAGTTAAAACGCATAGGGTTCAGGAGGCCATAATTGAGAATATACGGCCACAAATTCGTGAAATAAGAAATCACGTAAGAGAGAGGGAGAGATCTCGGCCAGCTTTCAGTGGAGACAACTCTCCACGCCAGCGCCCTCTCCGTGACCAGACCAGTGGTCGCACCTCCGACGCGATTGCCTCTCCCCACTTCTAGCAGCTTCGCAACAAAGTAGCCAGTTGCGGCTTCACATTGTCCCCTCGGGTCTCGCTGTGCTCCAACGGTAGCCGTGACGTGTCTTTGCTACTGCTCTCCATCGCTCGCATCTCCAACTGGCAAGCACCGTCATAGTGTCATCGATAAGTTGACTCATCCAAGTTAAAAGTTGAAGACCGTGAGTTCAAGGGGTGAATTTTGTTCGCCACTATCAAAACTGTCGACCAAGGTTGAGAATCCCAAGTCAAGGAAACCCATCACGTGATCTTCCAGAGGATAAAAGACAACAAAGAGGGAGGTGGCTCTTGGAGATCTACCAATCGAGGACATGCCTGTCACCTCTCTTCGTCACCAGCTGTTCAATCCGAGTCTTTCCAATAGCTGGTCATCATTTCTATCCTTGGATGCGAACTTGCTCGACTGTGACTATCCTTGGCGTGTCGCCTTTGCTGCCCCCGCCGTGTTCAAATAGCCCGTGACGACCCGTTGCTGCTTTGATCTATGCCACGCCCAACGACGAGTTGCTGTCCATTCGAGCCTAAATCCACTGTTCCCATTCGCATCCGAATCAAGTCGATCCCAAAGTTCTTGTTTTTGCAGGTTCGTTGACCGTGGGCCCACGGTCATCCTTTACCGAGAGATCCCACCATCACCCATAACACACCATCATCAACCTGATGTCAACTGGGTGAGACTCAGTGAGGATTGCGAAATGTGGAGACCAAGAGCTAAAGAAAATAACACAAATCCTTCCAAAAATCGTGCACAATCCACGCTGGGACAAACGCCACAGGCGGCCTTCTCTACAGCTCAAGAAATTTCTGCTTTGCAGGTTTCCTTAAAACCCCACCGAGCTCACTCCTTGCAGTGACGACTCTTACGTGAAGTGTCGTCCCCGTCCGCCGTCGAAAAACCGGTCGCGATCTCGGTCCGATTGCACTTGGTCCAAATTTGGGAAGAATATCATCAAATTATGTAAGATGCACATCTCTGGTATATTTGGATATTTTATTGCCTAATATATGTCTATTTATATCTAGTTTCATATCCGTGAGTTATAGACATAACTTTCAATTAGGATTTATGCCTAATTCGCAACCGCACTATGATTTTTTATTCCATCTATAAGGTTTTAGACGAAATAATTAATCAAGCGGGAATAAAATTGATACTTTGATCTTTAAGGCTTAAGATCAATTTATCAATTTTATTAGCGAGATATTATCCTTTGATCTGAACGATGTATGATATCTTTAGTGATTTTGAATGGTTTGTCTTGTCTTGATTGCTTTATCTTGAAATATGTTTGGGTTAGAATATTGCATGATTTGGGGTTATTTGCATGTTTAGATTAAGCATTTTGTTTATTATGAATTTTCGAAATAAAAAATGAATCTAGGATGTTAGATTTTTGTTTCATTAGCTGAAATTGCATGTTTAATTATTTGACATTTTAAATTAATTAAAAAAACAAAAACAAGAATCATCATGCATATGTCATGTAGAATTAGGGCATCATTTACACGTCATTGCACATTAGAATAAAATTGCATATTTCATTTTCAGTTTAGATTGATTTAGATAGACTACACCTTAGGTTAAAGATTGCTAAGTTAAGATAATATCTTGGTTTAAATTAGGGTTTAGCCTGACCTAGTCCTTAATATAAATTGGATAGAATCTTAATCTAGCTAGATAATTTTCACATTTTTCTAATTTCGAATTTCATAAAAAAATATAAAAATGTCTTAGGATAAATTAATTTCAATCTCTAGGATAGGTTAAATGCTTTTTAAGAAAATAGAAAATGTCATGTGCATGTCATATAGAATTAGGTTCATGAAATGCATGTTACTTAGTGATTGTGGTTAGATCCATTTAGCTATAAATTGCATGTCATTAGGTTAAATTGCATTGCATTGTATGACTCTCATTAATTAAGTGAAAATGAAAAAAAAAGAAAAAAAGAAATTGCGTGTTAATTAGAAATCATATCTAGGACTATTTATGTGAATTCTGATCTAATAACGCAGATGCTTTCGTTGCTATGAGGTAAGTCTTGCAATTTATTTATTGCTTTACTTGGATGTTAAATTGGTGGTTACCTGCATGATCGCCTCACATGTTAGGAAAATAGCTTAGAATTAATTTAAGCTGCTTGCCAAACATTTTTTAGAATAAAAAGAAAGGTACCAAAAGGGCGTTAGAGAAATCTAGCGTAATCAAGTCCCCGAACTCATAAATCTCTGGTTTGTAGAAGTAAAGTAAAACTCCCGTGACTTTACTTGGATTTCTAATCGACCCACCAAAAATAGATTAGTGGCGACTCTTAGATAAAATCTATCTGTATGTTAAGAATTTAAACCTAAGTCGCGAATTGGTATGGGTTTGGGGGAGCTCGAGTTAAGTCTAGGCTTAACAATCCATTAGCCAAACCTTAGGTGGATCACACCCGAAAAATTGGTTGCGACAACTTGGCGACTCCACTGGGGACTTGCGTTGAAACTCTTAGTGGACTTAGGCCAATTTTCTTTTTTGCAAAAATGTTTTTGTTTGGCAATGAGGATCCCAGGTATGTCCCTAACTTTTAAGGTGTTAAATGTTTTTGCATGATGGCAGGTATAAGGGGGAAGTGTTTGCTAACCTTTGTTTTGCAGGGAGGTGTATGAATGTATGGTTTACTTTCATATATGAAGTGCTGTTTGATATAAACTATTGTGCATGCTTTGCATTTTGCACTATACTTTTGCACACACAACCTGCCGTCGGACCTGAGCCGCACCAAGACACATAGGATGGTATTGAGTTGGATACGACTTTGACCGCGAGGCCGCGTAGTAGAGGTTACCCAACTCAATCCCGAAAGCTTTTTCTTGGTGTCAAGAATGTTTACCTCTGCCCGTGAGACTGTGTCGCATTGGGGTATCATTCTTGACTAAGCCGGAGTTAGGAGGACTTGACTTAGTATGTGAGGATGCAACTAGTCATCCCACCCTGCTAACTTCACTTTGCTAAGCATGTCTAGAGTAGAAATCAAACCCCATATTTCATGTGCTTGTCTATGTGGTTGCTGTCGATTTTTCTTGGTGAAGTAAGTCTTCTATCCCTATACCATGCAATTTATTTCGTCGTGCTTTTAGTCTGTCCATGACAATTTAGGTCAAGCATTGATTTAACTCCTTTGTCAATTAGAGATGAAATGAGGAAATTGTTATGCAATGAATCATTTAAAAAAAAAAAAAAACTCTGGAGAATTTGTTTTCAATTTATATCTAGGAAATTTGATCTTGCTAGGGTGTCTATTTTTCTAGCCTTTTTTTTAGGAAATTCCTTTCTTGTACGAACTTTTCATGAATAAATGAAAAAGAAAAATGAAAAAAATCAATTAGATCATTGTCATGGATTAACTCTCTATTTACACCTCATGCTTACATGATCCCGTTCATTTGAATTAGGTGATTATGGAGTGATCCCGCTCGCCCATCCATACACGGTCAAGAGCTAGAAGGGCGGATCAAAACGAGTGAGAAATTGTGACTCGAAGAAGAGAGCCAAGAGGACTTTTGAACCATCTCATTTTCCTGAGGTAGCCGAATTTGATGCCACCATGAAGAGACTAGTGACATATCTAGAGGAAGAACTCAGGTACACATGATTCATGATCCTAAGTAGTTCAATTTCCTTATTTAATTGGCGCATGTTCAATTGTGTCTCCCCCTGTGTGTGGGAATTTTTATTGATTTTCAGAGATTGTTTTCAATTTCTTCAAGTTTCGCTTGAATATCACATTTTTCATTCCAATAAATGTGATTTGATTGATGAATATCAATAACATTACAAGTTTTGTTTTGAGGACATGATGGGGTACACCAAACCGGCCTGGTGACGATATCCAACAATGAAAAGAAAATATCATCCAAAGAGAATTCTGAGGACGGGCTTTTTCATGCTTCCTCATCCAAAAAAAAATTTCCGAAAAAAAAGAATAAAAAAAAATCAATTTTCAGGCCATTTCCAAAAGCATGCATTAGGTTAGCTCTGTTTAATTTTCTGACTCATTTACTTCATGTTTCAGAACATTACTTTCATAGCCTCATGAGAAAGCATATGAAAAAGGCACATCGGGTTGCAATAATGGATCAAATGGCTCAACTGTTACTCAACAAGATTGAGAACAATTTTCTAAAGAACTAATAAAATGAGGAGCAAGTAAAAGAGGACCATCATTCTCTGGTGGAAGAGGTACGTCTCGTCCTTGAACATAATTAATTTTTGGGAAATGACACTTTGTTTTTTTTTTTCTCTTGCAGATGACAAATTGGGGGCTTGACAGATTTTGGTAGTGACCCGACTAAGACAGAATCTCTACCCAAACAAAAATGGATATTCCATGTGCATTTACTTTGATATTGTATAGTATCCTATTCATGCACCTTGTTTTGTCCAGGGGCAAAAGCAAGAATGGAGTATTCATCAAATCAAATATTGGATTTTCAGTCTTGATTGATAGGGGCAATCCAAGGAGGCAGTTCCTTCATGGGGCAATCCCCTGAATGAATGCTTAAAATCATGTTTGGATGTGGTGAATTGTCTATTTTAAAAGCTTCTTTTGCTTAAATTATCAAGACTCTTTTAAAAAAAGAGAATTTGGATAGTGGTTTTGCCTATTTAACTCACCCATTTCATATGGAGTTTTGTCAAGATAGACAATTCAATGAAGTGATGTCAAATGCTTAAGAATGCAAAATGAGACGTGTCAGGATAATGAAAGGCGAGCCTTATCCCATACACAGTCCCTACTTATACACTTGTCAGATGAGTGTAAAAAGTTTCATATTCGCAAGGTAAAGAGTTTTCTCGCAAAAAGTACGATGACCAAAATGATGAGGGGCAATTCATTTCTCTATCCTAAACATTACAAGAGATCCATTGCTTAACTACTTTGAGCCCCATACACTTGTGGAAATTCTTTCAAATTTCCTCTGTTAAGAACCACCCCACATTGGGGCAAGTTGGAGGCAAGACAACATTATGAGGTGAGAAAAATGAAAAGGAATTTCTTGTTCTCACTTGCATTAATCTTCAAGTCACGCTATTGCATTGAATTCATGCGGTAATTTAAGTGCCTTAGGATGACGAAGAGCATTTCTTTCTCTATCCTATACACTTATATCCTTTGCATAGCCCACTTGAGCCTGCAATTTCATTTCTTTAAACCCAGTTGGTGATCATCCCCCACACTGGGGCAAGGCAAAAGGTAGATGAAGACCTTTGAAAGTTCAAAAGTCAATTGCTTGACGCATGCATAGAAATCAAAATAGAACTAAGGGGCATGAAAAAGCAGTGTGCCTAGTAAAAGCAAGGCCAATGCCCATGAAAAAAGTGAAAAAAAAAAATGAATAAGAACTAAGGGCATGAAAAAGCGGTGTGCCTAATAAAAGCAAGGCCAATGCCCATAGATGAAAAAAGAGAGTCAAGATAAGGTGACTGTCAATTGCAAGAATTGAATCTTGATGGAGCAATACTCAAAGAACTCAAAAGTTGAGTTTTTACAATCAATAGGGCATTTCATGAAGACAATCCCCAACGATGAAAAAGAAAACTGGTGGCAATGCCAAGATGATCACCAATTCTCACCATTCACACACATTTTGAGCCTAATGATCCTTTCATTTCTCAATCCATGAACCCAACCTATGTTACGTCCTTTACAAAGTCTCTTCAGATTATGGCATTTGAATTAACATAGGAGTTCATATGTTTATAAGCATCGCTCGAAGAAGTGCGAGCAAGATTATTTCTTTCTCATTTTGCAGGGTTCTTGACTTGTAAACCTGGAGATGATTATAGAGTTGTTTTTTCAATAGCCTTGACTCAAAGAGTCCCTTTGTTAAGCCATTGACAGAGCCCACATTACGGTCCCTATTAAAGACCTCTCAGATTGGTAAGGTCGTACCGCTTGCGAGGATACTCGGACCTTTGTTGGTATGATGACAGTAAGATAGAGTGATTCTCATAAAATAGCCTCTAAATGAGAGGAAGTGAAAGTCCTTCTAACTGAAAGTCTCTCATTTAGTATTCTTAAGAAATTCATGCCATTCTCTTGAACGACAATTCTCTCTTGTAGAAATTTGGGTGATGCAAATATGGTAAAGTCATTATGCATAAACCTTGATTGAATGGATGAAAACTCCTCTGAACTTTGAAATGTGCATTCTAGAGTAGCTTAAATTGTCTACGTCTTTAATGAATGCATATAAGTTTTTGCTCTAAATCATGTCTGGCGGGTAATGCTTTCTCAAAGACCCAAGAGCTACATTCAGGATGCCTCGTGATATTAGGAGATGAGGAGCCTTCACAAACATTCAAGGTTCCTTGATGTTCCAAAATTTATTTTCTACCAGGAGGTGAAAGACCTCCATAGGATATCTAAATTCCAGAAGAAATATCCCCAAGAATAAGAGATATCACCAAAAAAGTATATCTTTACCCATACTATAAATACTTGTCATTTTGCAGGTATTCTCCCTCATCAACACTTGACTTGGTCAGGCTGTTCTTTATATTGACCTGGCGTGCTTTCGTAGCCCAAAGTCCCTTTCATTGACTCGGCGTGCTTCTGTAGCCCGGTGTTCATTTACATCGAACCGGCGTGCTTTTGTAGCCCGGTGTTCTTTTATCAACTTGGCGTGCTTTCGTAGCACAATGTCCCTTCTCATTGACTCGGCGTGCTTTCATAGCCCGATGTCCCTTTTATTGAATTGGCGTGCTTCCATAACCCGGTGTTCTTTATATTGAATTGGAGTGCCTTCGTAGCCCAAAGTCCCTTTTATCGACCCGGCATGCTTCTATAGCCCAATGTTCATTTACATTGAATCGGCGTGCTTCTGTAGCCCGGTGTTTTTTTTATCAACCTAGCGTGCTTTTGTAGTCCAGAGTCCTTTACACCGACACTCGATGGAGTTGTCCCCTAAAGATTTTTCTCCAGATTCAATTTGATTAAGGCGACCGAAGAAATGTTCGGGTCTTGGTTAGATAATCTATGTTGCAATGCTGGGCGACCGAAGAATGGTTCGGGTTCTAGCCAAGCAAAATCCCCATTCAAGCAACTGTAGAATAGTACGGGTCCTCGACAACACCTATTTCCTCATTCGGGCGACCGTAGAATGGTGGGGTCCTGGAAAATGAATCTCCGTTTAGGCGACCGTATAATGGTAGGAGTCCTAGACAACCAAACACTGCCATACTGGGTGATCGTAGAATGGTACGGGTCCTGGGAAAGCAATCTCTTCATAAAGTCATGTTACTATTCTAGTCGACCATAGAATGGTACGGGTCCTAGACATGTAACACCAATTATCTCGAACTACTCTATCCTCCTTGAAGGTAAGTTATTCCAAGTATGTTCATTTATCATTTGCATTAGCATTTCCATGCATCATATAAATTGCATTTAAAAATGAAATTCATTTTCCAAAAAAAAAACAAAAATAATTCACTGCATGTGCATGGTCAAAATTTAGGTCTCAATTTGTTTTTGAAAGCAAACTCTACGAGCTCACCTTCAAAGAGGGGCAGCTGTTGACACCTAAATTTTGGTGACCCAATTAGTCATTTATTGCATTAAAAGATTATGTGTTATTTTTATCCCCAAAAAAATAATTAATTGCATAGCATATAAATTTAAGCGCATTCGTATTTTTTGCATTTGTTTATTGGACCGGTGGCGGATGAGTTCAAATTGGTGGTTCTAAGCTTTAAATTGACAGGCTGGACTAAGCCCACGAAGCGAGCAAATTGGCCCAAGCCCCTTTTTTATGATCAGAAATTATCTTGTGAATATAAGAATTTGAAATTTTTCGAAATATGATGAAATTTTTTAGATAGAGCAAGTTGAAAAACGAATATTGCGTTCGGCAAAACGAATATTGCGTTCGGAAAAAGAATTTTTGTGGATACCGATTTGGAAAGATTAAAAACCCTAATTCGCGGCCTATAAATAGGTTATTTGCGTAGAGTTTCGGGGAGGCCACGCAATTGAAAACACGGCTATTGGGTAGAGATATCATGAGTGGGCACATTGAGAGGAAATATCATGAGAAGAATGGGGGCGGCACCAAAAAGAGAGAAATAGAGTTTCTTTGTCTTTTCTGAAGGCCACAATCGAGAAGAGAGAGAGAGTAGCCTTGCCATCGTCACGCCCACACCGACGACGACGCTGCTGCTTGCTGCCCGCGACACCGCTGCTTGCTGCCCACGACACCAGCATCTCCATCACCGCCGCAAGCCCGAGCCGTTACTATTGCTGAACCAAGTTCGAGTTGCTGCCTCCCGCTACTTCCCAACGCCATCCGTGGCACCATGCCGAGACGCCCGCCATTGCTGATAGCGTAGACCGCAAGCCGTGCACTGCCACGCTGAGCCCCAATTTTGATCCGCAAGCCAACGTTTGTAGATTCAAGTTTGGAAATCAATATTTGGATTAGCCATCCCGCCCCCCACGATTGCTGCTGTGCCCTTGTTGCTGCCACACGCCAGTTTCAAAGCTGCTTCAAGTGGAAGACGTAGGTTTTAATTCCGAACTCCCACAACATCAACAACGCGAAGAGCTGCTGTGTCCCTCCTCGGCGAAATCCGATCTGATCTAACTCCCATTGACGAAGCTTGGTGTTCCTTGAGACGAACCAAGCACATTGGCGCCAGCAATTTTCCCATGAGACGCTTGCTGCTTCCTGATGAACCCCCGCTCAGCACAGAGACGTGAAGGGAACACAACACGTGCAGAACAAGATATGCGATTCACGCCTTGGCTTCTTCTTTGATTAAAATCTCGCCATATGTCTATTATTTATTTATTTAAGCATAGTCTCATGGATGATCCCACATTTTGATCATCACCATATTAACATCTTCTCCACTTTTGCATTCTACAACACACGGACACATATATGTGGACGTAGCAGAGGGACAGTGGAGTTTATGCTTGACCAGGCTCATCCACAAAAGCCAACTCATGCGCAAGTATGCTCTCTGGACATCACCACTCGGCCCGAAGTCTACGGTCAAAGAGGAGTCATAAGAATTTCGGTGGATTTTTATTCTTTTAGGTGTTTTTCCAGATTTGCTAGTAACGTTACAGGTGTTATAATTTTATTTCATGCAAGCAAAAGAATAGTTTCTGGTGAGTAGATCGAGAAGAGGTTGGAAGGTGGCGGCTACAGATTTTGAAGGAAGAATAGACGATACGTTGCCAAGCACCCCCGCCAACCACACCGCCCTGGAGCATCGTCGTCGTGCACATAACCTTGCCACTGTTCGTTGTCAAAAAATCGATCGCGATCTCGGTCCGATTGCACTTGGTCCAAATTTGGGAAGAATATCATCAAATTAGGTAAGGTGCACATCTCTAGTATATTTGGATATTTTATTGCCAAATATATATATCTATTTATATCTAGTTTCATATCCGTGAGTGATAGATATAACTTTTAATTATGATTTATTTCCTAATTCACAACCGCACTATGATTTTTTATTCTATCTATAAGGCTTTAGATGGAATAATTAATCAAGCGGGAATAAAATCGATATCTTGATCTTTAAGCCTTAAGATCAATTTATCGATTTTATTAGCGAAGCAATCAGGTTTGATAGATATCGTTTCCAAACTCGAACAATGGATAATATCTTTGATGACCATGGATGATTTGGTGTTTATCTTTTAGTTGTTCTATTTATCCCGAAAACACAAAAAAATTGCATTTGCATTCCATATAGATTAGAATTGATTGCATGGTAGATTAGTTTTTTTCAATGCATGTTTAGAAGGCATTTAGAATAGATAGCATTTCACTTTAGTTAGATTTTTATTTTAAGTGATTTTCATAAAAAATACAAAAAAAAAAAAATCAAGTGCATGTCGTTTAGAATTAGATTCATGAAATGCATGCCATTTAGTGACTGTTATTAGGTCCATTTAGCTAGAAATTACATGTCATTAGAATTAGGTCATTTAGTTAATATTGCATTGCATATTACATGATTTTCATTAATTAAGTGAAAACAAAAAAAGAAATTACGTGTTAATTAGGAACCATATCTAGGGTTGTTGATGTGGATTTTAATTTAACATTGCAGATACTTTTGTTGCTTTAAGGTAAGTCCTGCATTTATTTACTGCTTTACTAGGATGTTAAATTGGTGGTTTGCGCACCCGCATGATCGCCTCACATGTTAGTGAATTAGATTTAAAATGAATCCAAGCTGCTTGTAAAACATTTTTTTAAAAAAAAAAATAAAAGAGAAAGGTACCGAAAGGGCGTTAGAAAAGTCTAACGTAATTAAGTCCCTGAACTCATAATCTCTGGTTCGTAGGAGTAAAGTAAATCTCCCGTTACTTTACTTGGGTTTCTAATCGACCTACCAAAAATAGATTAGTGGCGACTCCTAATTGAAAAATCATTTGCATGTTATAAACTTGAACCTAAGTCGCGAATTGGTATGGGCTTGGGAGAGCCTGAGTTAAGTCTAGACTTAACAATCCATTAGCCAAATCCTAGGTGGTTCACACCCGAAAATTTGGTCACGACAGAGGACGATGCTTGATTTTTACCATATGCTCAATGAGGGTTTGATGCTAAGTTGCGATTGAGGTCAGACCGATGTTCCTTTACGGAATGTCGTCTAAGCGGGGATTCCAAACGATGTTGTGCCTGATGGAGCGGGATGATACCCAATCATGTCAGAAGATTGCCAACTCACGTGTTAGCTGTGGCCTGAGTCATAATAATCGGGACATGTGTGAACGATTTTGATGCATTAAGCTTGATTATAAGATAAAACTATGAGGCACGGTATGGGATAGGTCAAAATGGGTTTTACCTTATAATTGGGACCTATGTGGATGTTCGGTGTATGAGAGTTATGTGTTCTGGTTATTGATTGTGCTTGTTGTATTGATAATGCATATGTGGTGTACTAATATGTGGGGGTGTGCCGAGACGAGGTAAGCTTGTATATCGTTATGTGTTTAGGCTGCCTTCAAGGCAAACTAGCTTCCTAATCGAGGTTTAGGAGACTTGCTAAGATTTATATCACATCCTATTGTTATTAAATATTTTCATGCCTGTAGTATGGAAAACCGCCATGTGCAATTTGGGGTCTTGATGAACCAAGACGTAGGGGTGCCTGGCGTCACTTCTGGTTAGCCTCGTCATTAGTGAAGTTTAAGTTAACCCTAACCCTGCGGGTTTTTGAGACGGTTGGTAGAAAACAGCTGTAAAAAGGCTTGTAATTGTTAAACTTCCTATGGTTAACCGTTTATAAATGACAGTGCTGTTTTGGGAATGTTGATTGTGTTTTTACTATCCGTGTTGTTTGTTGTCTCACATGGTGTTGTTTATATTAAGTGCTTCCATATGTGTTTAATCGAAAGACAAAAGAATGGATTGGCAACGCGTCCTGGGACGTTGCTCGCTCACTCGGGGTACGGGGCATGATAGTACTTCTTCATTTGTGATAATCCGTTTGTCTACCTATAATGAATTGACACGTTTTAGGCTTTCGATAAGCCTTCCAATAAGGAGAAGCATTAATATAAACCACATCATCCACCAGCAGCCTAAAAATTATATCGTCCTCCAGCAGCCTAAAAACTTCTTAAAATAAATAGTTTCGGGTCCTGCTCAATTTCTTGACTCCCTCGGCATGGCGATTACGTATCAATTTCCCCGTAGCAATACTTGAACATTTGACAAAGTCCAAACGAATTAAGGCACGTGATTCATCACGTTGCAAACCGGACAGTTTTTTTTTTTTTTTTTCTGGATTAAACGGGGAATCTTTCAGATGTTTGTCACGAGAATGCTTAGCTCTTTAATCTAGAGGCAAAACAATGACCAAGACCCAGCGGGACCTGTCCTAAAAGGAATAATTAACGTAGACTTGAGTATTTGGTCAATCTTAATTGCAAGTAGCTCCAAATCCCTTGCTTTGTAGCGAGCACCTTGACTTGCATTTTTATCGTTGAACCCAACCCTCCCCCTACACCCCCCCCACCCCCCAAAAAAAAAAAAAAAAAAAAAAGAGAGAAAAAGCTTAGATCCCTTGAAGCCTGGTGTCTCCTGAACCATCCAAAGCAAACAAAATGATCTCCGCCAATTCTATACCCCTACTCTTCACAGTTCTGATCCTCTTCCTTATACACATGACGAAAGTAATGTTCAGAAGTATCCACAAAAATGGAAGATCAGCGCCACAACTTCCCCCCGGTCCTGCCCCGTGGCCCATCATTGGCTGTGTACCTGAAATGCTGACCCAAAAGCCAACATTCCGATGGATACATAGCCTCATGAAGGAGATGGACACTGACATTGCATGTATTCGGCTTGGCAATGTTCACATCATCCCCGTGACATGCCCCGAAATCGCCAGAGAATTCCTCAAGAAGCATGATGCAACATTTTCGTCAAGGCCTACTTCAATGGCGACACGAACGTGTAGTGGCGGATTCCTCACAACCATCCTAAGTCCTTATGGTGACCAATGGATGAAAATGAGGAGAGTTATAGTTTCGGAAATTATTTCCCCCGCAAGACATCATTGGTTGAAGGATAAAAGAACCGAGGAAGCAGACAACTTGGTCAAGTACATTTACAATCGAAGCAAAAGCTCAAGCAGAACTGTAAATGTGAGGACCGCCACTAGACAATATACTGGAAACGTGATCCGGAAGTTAATGTTTAGTAAAAGATACTTCGGAGAGGAAAGGGCGGACGGCGAACCAACCATTGCTGAGGAAGAACATGTCAGGGCGATATTTACTATACTGAAGTATTTATATGCATTTTGCATATCTGACTATTTTCCTTGGTTGGTAGGACTTGATTTAGATGGTCATGAGAAGTTTGTTAAAGAGGCCGTCAGCACTGTAAACAACTATCATGACCCCATAATTGATGCAAGGATCGGAAAATGGAGGAGGTTCGGCAATTTGAACGAGAAATCTACCAGCAATGATCCTCATGATTTGCTCGATGTTCTGGTTACCCTCAAGGATTCAGAGGGAAAGCCACTACTTACACCTGAAGAAATCAAAGCACAAGTAACGGTCAGATGCAAACATGTATTTACTAGCTTCTTTTTCTTTAAGTGGACTTTTTTTACTTGTGTATGCGTATGCCAAATAGATCTCTATAGTATACTTTAATACATCGTCAATATGCTGTCTTTGCATTAACAGAAACTCAATTTCACTTGAATTATATCCTCCATGCATTGTCTTTTTTGTTTTCAAATAAATTTTGAGGGTCTAAACAATACACGGGAAATTTCTGGATGAACTACAAGAACATAACCGATCAAAATTTATATTTGCAGGAAATGATGTTCGCCGCTGTTGACAATCCCTCAAACGCAGTTGAATGGGCCATGGCTGAGATGATAAACCAACCGGAAATCCTCAAGATAGCGACGGAGGAATTGGACAGGGTCGTTGGTAAAGAGAGATTAGTCCAGGAATGTGACATCCCACATCTTAATTATATCAAAGCATGCATTCGAGAAGCCTTTAGGCTCCATCCAATCGCACCTTTCAACCCTCCACACATGGCCATGTCTGATGCCATTGTCGCCGGCTACTTCATCCCAAAGGGAAGTCACGTGCTTTTGAGCCGTTTTGGCCTTGGGCGAAACCCTAAGGTCTGGAACAAGCCACTTGAGTTTAGGCCAGAGCGGCACTTTACTAGTGACTGCATTGAAGTTTCTCTCACAGAGCCAAACTTGCGCTTCATTTCCTTTAGCACAGGGCGGCGCGGTTGTGTGGCTCCGATGCTTGGGACTGCAATGACTGTCATTCTTCTCGCTAGGATGGTTCAAGGGTTTAATTGGATGGCACCACCTAATGTCACAAGTATCAATCTTGATGAGTCCTTTGAGGATCTGTCTCTTGCTGATCCGCTCGTTGCTCATGCTGAGCCACGTTTGCCATTGCATCTCTATCCTTGAGTATTACTTGCAAGAAAGTGAAAGTTAAACGTTGCTTAGCCTGTTGTATGCTCCAGTTATTTGAGTGGAATAATAAATAATTTCGATTTATTATTTGCTCCTTTCCCCAAAGATCAGCCAATATGAGGTTTTTCTGTTCACCGATACCCTCAAAGTGCACTTTAGAATATCAAATGATGAAGATGATGCAGCTTTAAGCCTTACTAGCTAGTAAAGAGATAGTGTGATGATGCCCAGTTTACACCACAGAAACAAAGAAGCCCCCACCTTTCGACCTTAGCCGGCCCTCCATCGCTTAATTACAAAAGAAACCAAAGGAGGTTTCTTTTTTTTGGGCTGTGATCTATGCAATGTAGGAGAAAGAGCACTCCACCTTTCAAGGCAAGTCTCATTAACAATTTGTATAGGTTTCTAAACCTGCGCTCTCAAGTAGGATTTGAAGGATTCTACGCCATATCCTTCTCTAGGGTCCTAGATACTTAGTGGGTAGTAGCACTTTCAATAAGATGTAAAGAATAGGTTTATTTGGAGTCCATCCTTGTTGACATCTAAATTTTCCCAACTATCAAGTTTAGAAAATTCGAGATTTGGGACTCCCAATCATGGTGAGTCTCGTTTCTTAACCAAAAAATCATTTTAGGGTTCTTAATATCTCAATTTGCATAGGTGTGTTAGCTTAGCATAAGCATATGTTATTAGATCTTTAGATTTCAAATTTTCATAAGAATTATCCAAACTTAACCTTTCTATCAAAACAAAGAATTTAACCTTTGATAAAAATAAATAGATTAAATAGTTTCCAATCTTTTTGCTAGACATTTGATTTAGGGATAATGAAATTTAGAAACCTCGGGTCCGATAGAAGAAATTCGATCTGTGGAGCCTTTGGACAGATCAATCATTTAGAACATGACACTTGACATCATCCCGGTCCGTCTATTGAGGCTTACACTTCTCAAGATCGTGCCAAGTGACGCGATGATATAAAGCCTTGACAAAAAACTAGGGTTTTTATTCTTTTGAAAAGGAGAGCACAAGGCTGGCAGCTCCATGAGGACAAAAGGAAAAAGACTCTTTTAGTGGGGTCTCGAACGCATAAGAGAGGAGGGGAAAAGGTACAAAAAAATAAAAAAACTTTGGGTGCTCTGTTTCTTTTTTCCTTCGCTTCTTCATCATGTCCATTGTGACACCTTTCTCTCCACCTAGCATCTTCATCTATCATAAAAAGACCTCATTTTTAGACACGCAGAGGGGGGACATTCACGAAGGAGAGAAACTCCAAGAAGAGATTTTTATTTTCCTTTCCAGAGAGACACTACTTTCTTCTCCATTCCTTTTACCTTGACCTCACGGTCGACCGTGCTCCTGCGTCCATCGCCACCGACCAGCCGCCTCCACCATCGCCGTCCAACGACTTCCGGCCGGCGTCCTCGCCCTCACGATCTCCTCTCTCCCAGTGAGTTTCTTTTTGGATCGTACCCTTTTCCCCCGAGGATCTCAGCTCGGGGATATCGCGACGTAGTCGGCCATTGTCACGCCTCGATCCTCGGGCACGCACACATCCTTCACACTTTGTCGATTTTATAATGCGATATCCCAGGACTATGTATCGCCGACCCTTTCATTTATTAAGCACATGCGGAAGCGATTATAAATCCCTGACAATAAAACAATGGGATAAAAAAGGCCATATTTTCCATATTGAAACTTATAACCAAACTTTTATACAATACACAAACCAAAGCACTTCACAACTTTTTACTCTAAACTCTGTTCACATCAAAATGGAGATTTCAAAAGAAGATAAACTCTCAATCCATCTGGGCCGTACTCAAGACCCCTCTCGGGATTATCTTCTTCTTCCAAAAAATCCTTCTCCGACTCCTCCTCAGCTCCTCAGCGGGGTCCTGAAATGTTTTCCCCAAACTGGGACGAGACTACGTCTCAGCGAGTTCTACCCCACTAAGACTCAATTAGGGAACCAATACGCTACTCGGTTGCCTAAGCACAGCATGAGTTAGAGGACTTACCTTGGCCTCAGATCCTACCTGCATGTTAGCACAGATCAAATAGACACCTAAGCAATCACCTCACAGATCGAAGTATCGATCAAATCAACCTAGTCAATTACATGTCAACAAGACCACTCACGGTCATTTCCATCTAATCAATCAATTCACAGCATCATATCAAAACAATGATCAATCGACCTAGTCGATTACATGACATCACGACCCATGCTTGGTCTGCATATTCAATACTATCTATAAAGTCCTATCAAATCAGGACTGCTCACCCAAAGCTGATAAATAGATAGCATAGCTCACCCAAAGCTGATAATAAGGTATACTGCTCACCCAAAGCTGGCATATCGTCCGAAGGCCGATATAGTATACCGGTATACTGCTCACCCAAAGCTAACATATCGCCCGAAGGCTGATATAGTATACCATATGCTCACCCAAAGTTGATAATATATTGCTCGCCCAAAGCTGATAATAAGGTATACTGCTCACCCAAAGCTGGCATATCGCCTGTAGGTTGATATAGTATACCGGTACACTGCTCACCCAAAGCTAACATATCGCCCGAAGGCTAATATAGTATACCATCTCCACCGTCCAATATTCCCATTATTTTTATCATACCCGATAAAATAGTCGTGTGGATACACGATCGGCCTTAGCCAAAATATTATAATTTCCTTTTTCATAATTCCCACTATTCTCTATAGCCCACCAAAACACTTTTGGTGCCGTCAGCCGACACCCGGTTATTTTCCAATTAATAATCAAAGATTATTCCATTAAAGAATAATTCTCAATTTCACAAATAATTCAATTCAGCATAAAATAAAGCTCAATTAAATAAACGAATTGTGACATGACAATCAGCACGAAATTTCGGTCGCTAGCTATCTAAGCGTTAATTTCCGAAAATAAACGGACTTCACCACGCTCATCAACATAATATTCGGTCACTAGTCATCTCAATTGAATTTTCGGAAAATAAATAAATAATTAATTAATTTCGAAAATTAAATAATTAATATTCAAAATTCAATTTAGCTCAAAATAAAGTCCGATTAAATAAATGACCTTCACCACGGTCATCAGCATAATTTTCCGGTCACTAGCCATCTCAATTGAATTTTCGGAAAATAAATAAATAATTAATTAATTCCGAAAAATAATATTTAATTGCCAAAAATCCCACTTAGGCCCGAATCGTCAAATTGAAGCCCGATTAGGCGTCAAAAAATTTCCGAGATACTTCCAATAAATAGTAGACTATGTCTACTTACTAATTGCACAATCAATTTATCTAATTCGCATCACAATTGACTAATAAACACTAATCCATACTAATCTAACCACATAAACATAATTAATTAAAACTAAACAACCCTTAAGCGTAATTAGTCCGCTAAGCAAGGATTAGTGAGATTACTCACCAAATCGCGCGCAAATCGGATCAATCCGACGGGGGCGACGCGAGGAACAAAACTTCCCAAAGCACGGCTCAGGTTCGGGGCCCGGAAACGGCCTAAAAGCGGGCCCGAAGTCGCTGGATACCCACTCGGCCACTTGCTGTTCAAGGCTTGCCGAGGCTGGTCCGGCGGCTAGGGCGGCGAGGGGAGGCCGGCGGAGGGTGAGGGGAGCTCCGGCAGGTCCGAATGGTGGCCGGATGGAGCTGGGTGGCAGCCGGAGGCGTCGGGCCGAACTGGACAGCAGCTGGAATCGCATGGGGGAGGACTGGGTGCGAGGGGACGGATGCGGGGGCGCGCGGACGGTGGAACGGCGGCGAGCGGTGGGCGTCCGGGCGGCGGTGCGAGCGGCGACAGGCGGTTTTGGCGAGCTGCGATTGCGCGGCTTCTTCTTCTGCTCCTGGTTCGGTTCATTCGAAGGAGAAAGAAGAAGAAGAAGAGAGTGAAGAGAGAGAGAGAGAGAGAGAGAGAGAGAGAGGGTTTGACTAGTCAAAGAAATAAGAAAAAAAAAAAGAAAGAGGAAGACAAAGCAGGCATCCGGCTGGGGGAAATCGCACGAGAGAAAAGAAAAGAGAGAGAGAAGAGAGAAAAAAGAAAGAGAGAAAAGGGAGAGAGAGAAAAGAAATTCAAAATCATACTATTCTTATTTTTCTTTTCTCTTTCCCTTTCTAATTTCTTTTGGTCTTCGATTTTTCCTCTGATAATTTCTTTCTTGAAATTTCAGGCTCGTCAATAATTTGACGGACGATGAGACGAGGTCCAAAAAAAAAAAAATTTGAATTGTGACACGCTTGAATATTCGATTCCCGAAACCAAATCAAATTCCATGATTAAAATCGACCGGACGTAATTTAGTCCAATCCAACCAATTAGGTAGCTTTTAGGGATTTTACCGCGGATATATCCCTTAACGGCTTCACCCAATAGGTTAGTTAACTCGTGAGTGATCAGCTCAGAGAAAAAGGACCATAAGCGCGCCGACGATATGCACATTTAATTTTATCGAAACGAGGTCGAATTTCAGGATGTCACAACTCTTCCCCTCTTATAAAAATTTCGTCCTCGAAATTTAAACCATTACACTTTGCTCAAAAAGGTGGGGGTACAATTTTCTCATCGACGCTTCAATCTCTCAAGTTGCTCCTTCAGTACCGTGGTGTTGCTAGACCACTTTGACCAATGGAATGGTCTTTGTACGCAGAACTTGCTCTTTACAATCGACAATCTGAACCGGGCTTTCAACGTATGACACACGTTCATCCACGTCCAATTCCTCAAAATTGAGCACGTGGGTCGGGTCAGGCTCGTACTTTCTTAACATCGACACGTGAAAGACGTCGTGCACTTGCGCCAGTCTTGGCGGCAACGCAAGACGATACGCTAGGTTTCCGATTCTTTCAAGAATCTCAAACGGACCTACGTACCTCGGACTCAGCTTGCCTTTCTTACCAAAGCGCGAAGTTCCCCTCATTGGTGACACTTTTAGAAAAACGTGATCACCAACTTGGAATTCCAAAGACCTTCGACGCTTATCTGCATAACTTTTCTGCCTGCTCTGCGCGGTCTTCAATCTGTCTCTGATCACTGCCACGGCATCTACTGATTGCTGAACCAACTCTGGGCCTGTGATTTTCCTTTCTCCGACTTCATCCCAACATACTG
Organism: Eucalyptus brandiana; assembly: GCA_014182725.1. Classification (NCBI taxonomy): domain Eukaryota; kingdom Viridiplantae; phylum Streptophyta; class Magnoliopsida; order Myrtales; family Myrtaceae; genus Eucalyptus; species Eucalyptus brandiana. The sequence continues at coordinate 4,296,841 of CM024676.1, forward strand.
GAGTTCTGCATACTCTGCCATACAACGCTTCAAATGGAGCCATCTTGATGCTCTGCTGATAACTGTTGTTGTAGGCGAATTCTACCAGATGAAGTTGATCTTCCCAGCTTCCTTTGAAGTCTATTACACACGCTCTCAACATATCTTCAAGAGTCTGAATTGTCCTTTCCAACTGGCCATCCGTTTGAGGATGATACGCCGTACTATACTGAAGCTTTGTACCTAAAGCACTCTGCAAGCTCTTCCAAAAAGCATCAGTAAATCTCGGGTCTCTATCGGATATTATCGTAACCGGCACTCCATGCATACGAACCACCTGACGCACATACAGGTCTGCGTGCCTATCAAGACTCAGGTCCTTTCGAACTGCAATGAAGTGAGCCGACTTTGTCAACCTGTCGACTACTACCCAAATCGAATCATTTCCTCTTTGACTCCTTGGTAGTCCAGTCACGAAATCCATCGTAATATGCTCCCATTTCCATTCTGGGATTGTGAGAGGTTGCAGAAATCCTCCCGGCTTGCAATGCTGAGCTTTTACTTGTTGACAAGTCAAACACTTGGCCACATGCTTGGCAATGTCCGCCTTCATATCTAACCACCAGTAGTGTTGATGCAGGTTCTGATACATCTTGGTGCTTCCAGGATGAATGCTGTAACTACTACGATGTGCTTCTGATAAAATTTCTTCTCTAAGCTCGACATCGTCAGGTACAACCAAACGTCCTTGAAACCTTAGAGTTCCGTCATCAGCAATCTGAAAATCAGCCTTCCTTTTATCTGCGTCTTCTTAAGAATTCTCTATACATCTGGGTCTGTCGGTTGGAGTTGCTTGATTCTGACTTGAACATCTGGTTCAATCCTAAGGGTGGCCACAAAACTCGAGAGGTGGCATACCTCAAATTTAAATTCCGAATCTCGAGCTCTCTCGATTAAGTTCCACTTCTTAACCAAGATTTGCACTATTGAAGACTTCCGACTTAATGCATCAGCGACCTTGTTCGCCTTTCCCGGGTAATATAGAATATCACAGTCGTAGTCTTTCAGTAATTCCATCCATCGACGCTGTCTCATGTTCAACTCTTTCTGAGAGAACAGATACTTGAGACTTTGATGGTCCATGAAAATCTGAAACTTTTCTCCGCACAAGTAGTGCCTCCAAATCTTCAATGCAAATATGATGGCTGCGAGTTCTAAGTCATGTGTCGGATAGTTTAATTCATGAGGTCTCAACTGCCGAGAAGCGTATGCAACAACTATGCCATGTTGCATCAGCACGCAACCCAATCCTCTAAAAGATGCATCACTATAGATCTCGAATCCTCCAGGACCAGATGGAATCGTCAGTACAGGTGCGGTAGTCAGCTTTTCCTTTAGCTCTTGAAAACTACGCTCGCATTTGTCTGTCCATATAAACTTCTCATTTTTCTTCGTGAGCTTTGTCAAAGGCGATGCTAACGCTGAGAAACCTTTCACAAACCGTCTGTAATAACCTGCTAATCCCAGAAAACTTCTGACCTCTGTCACTGACGATGGTCTCGGCCACTTGATCACGGCTTCTATCTTGCTCGGGTCGACGGAGATTCCTTCTCCGAAAATCACATGACCTAAGAACGCAACACGAGTCAGCCAAAACTCGCATTTGCTACACTTAGCATACAGCTGATTAGTTCTTAAGGTCTTGAGTACTACTCTCAGATGATTCACATGCTCTTCATCACTTCTCGAATAGACCAAGATATCATCTATGAATACGATCACAAACTGATCTAAGTATTCCTTGAACACTCTGTTCATCATATCCATGAAAGCAGCTGGAGCATTCATCAATCCAAACGGCATCACTGTAAACTTGTAATGACCATACTGGGTACGAAATGCCGACTTAGGAATATCTTCCTTCCTAATTCTCAGCTGATGATATCCTGTCCTCAAGTCGATCTTCGAGAATATCGACGCTCCTTGCAGTTGATCAAACAAGTCATCTATCCTTAGCAATGGGTATTTGTTCTTGATCGTTACCTGATTGAGTTGCTGATAGTCGATGCACGAACGCAACAAACCATCTTTCTTCTTAACAAACAGAACTGGTGCTCCCCAAGGTGATGCACTAGGACGAATAAATCCCTTATCCAGCAATTCTTGCATTTGCACCTTCAGTTCCTTCAACTCAGATAACGCCATACGGTAAGGTGCTTTTGAGATTGGTTCTGTCCCTGGTGCTAACTCAATTACAAATTCAATCTCCCTTTCTGGCGGTAAACCTGGCAATTCCTTTGGAAAGACATCTGGAAACTCCTGTACCACTGCAATATCTTCCATTTTCAGCTCTTCAACTGTCGTATCCACGACAGTCGCTAAGTACCCTCGGCAACCCTCGTCTAACAAACGAGCTGCTTCCAGCGATGAGATTAAGGAAATCGAAGGTCCTCCTCGATTCCCGACAAACTCGAAACTCTTACCCCCTAATGGGTCAAACTGAATCGTTTTGCGATAGCAGTCCATTTTAGCCCGTTGATTGGTGAGCCAGTCCATGCCAATTATCAAATCAAAATCATACATGGCTAGGACTAACAAGTCAATTTTCCCCGCTCGCTCACCAATCTCTAACTTGCACCCCGAACATCCCAAAACAGCAACGACTTTATCTTTCAAGGGTGTAGATATGCAAATTGCCGACTCCAACAATACAGGACTCAATCCTAGCATCCTAACATATTGCTCGGCAATGAAGGAATGGGTTTCTCCCAAATCAAACAAAGCATAAGCAGGTTGGTCGTTGAGCGAGACCGTACCTGTGATCACACCAGGCGCAGTTTCTGCCTGACCTTGGGTAATCGTGTACACAGTGCCCTGAGCTGGAGGTCTCTGCTGTCCTCCTTACGGTGCATTCTGAGGGGCATACCCTCCTATCTGTCTTATCGGTGGTGGCAGCGGTAGCTGAGGTTGTCCTCTTGGTCTATTAGGACAATCTCTGATCATGTGGCCCTACCGGCCACATCCAAAACAAACACCTAGCCTTCGAGGACATGGAGCTGAACCATGTCGCCTTCCACAAAAGCGACACTGGCCATTCTGATTTGGCGCTGGCTTGCTAACTCCACCTCTCTTATTGGGTGGAACTTGAAATCTATTTCCAGGCATGGGCCTCTTCCCATGGCGAATGCTTTCTCGCTGAGAGTTAAACCTCGATCCAAATGAGGCAGCTCTATCATTCTAATCTCTCTCAATCATCTGAGCCCTCTCATAAAGATCATTATAATTTCTCAGATTCAGCAAAATCAATGGGCTTCTCAACTCTGGCTTGAGTCCATCTCTAAATCTTCTCCCCCGGGTTATTGGATTCTCAACTAATTCAGGGGCATATTGCGACAGTTCAGCAAATTTCGCCTCATATTGATCCACAGTCAAAGAGCCTTGGCGAAGGCGTTGGAACTCAACCATCTTTATCTCTTTAGCAGTCTCTGAAAAGTATTTCCCGTTGAAGGCCTTAACAAAGGCATTCCATTCTGGGGCTACACCTTCAGGAAATATCGCTCCTTGAGTGGTTCTCCACCAAGTACTCGCAACTCCTTCTAATTGGTAGACTCGCGAGGACCGCCTCGCCTCGGAGCACATCAATAAAGCAAAGGCTTTCTCCAATCCTTGAATCCATAGAGCAGCAGCTTCGGGGTCTCCTGCCCCAGTAAACTTCGATGGCTTCAATTTCAAAAACTGCTCCACTAAACTAGGCATCAGCCTCACAGGCGGGACTTCAGCAGGTATGGCGGCAGGTGCGGCTGCAAAGAACAGCATTGGCATTGCGCGGCGCGTGTAGCGGCCGCAACGGGCGGCAAAAGGCCGCCGTTTTGATCCGGCCTGTTGCCCCATCATCTCACGCATAGCATCCAACGCTTGCGTGATCCCAACTGTTCCCTGATCAACTGGGGCTGCTACCCTGGCACTAACAGGATGTGGTGCTGCTCCACTCGCGCTAGCCTCAGCTTGCGCTCTACCTCGGCCACCTCGGGCACCAACTCTGTCGGTGTCCTAGCCCGAGTCACTGAGGTCAAAGTCCTCTGCCTAGGAGTTCTCGGCTCCTGATCGCTCATGGTGTCACTTTAATCTACTGACACCTGCTTCCAATTCAACACCGAATTAGAAACATAGCGATTCAAATAACAAACAATTTTAGCACTCAGCTAACACAGACATGCACCAGCATGAATTTAAAGGCCTTTCCTACTAACTATCCCATGGTCAACGCTCCTTATCACTCCAATCTTCAACTTAGCTCTGATACCACAAAAAGGGTATGTCACGCCCCGATCCTCGGGCACGCACACATCCTTCACACTTGGTCGATTTTATAATGCGATATCCCAGGACTATGTATCGCCGACCCTTTCATTTATTAAGCACATGCGGAAACGATTATAATAATCCCTGATAATAAAACAATGGGATAGAAAAGCAGGACCATATTTTCCATATTGAAACTTATAACCAAACTTTTATACAATACACAAACCAAAGCACTTCACAACTTTTTACTCTAAACTCTATTCACATCAAAATGGAGATTTCAAAAGAAGATAAACTCTCAATCCATCTGGGCCGTACTCAAGGCCCCTCTCGGGATTATCTTCTTCTTCCAAAAAATCCTTCTACGACTTCTCCTCCTCAGCTCCTCAGCGGGGTCCTGAAATGTTTTCCCCAAACTGGGACGAAACTACGTCTCAACGAGTTCTACCCCACTAAGACTCAATTAGGGAACCAATACACTACTCGGTTGCCTAAGCACAGCACGAGTCAGAGGATTTACCATGGCCTCAGATCCTACTTGCATGTTAGCACAGATCAAATAGACACCTAAGCAATCACCTCACAGATCGAAGTATCGATCAAATCAACCTAGTCAATTACATGTCAACAAGACCACTCACGGTCATTTCCATCCAATCAGTCAATTCACAGCATCATATCAAAACAATGATCAATCGACCTAGTCGATTACATGACATCACGACCCATGCTTGGTCTGCATATTCAATACTATCTATAAAGTCCTATCAAATCGGATCAAGCTCACCCAAAACTGATAAATAGATAGCATAGCTCACCCAAAGCTGATAATAAGGTATACTGCTCACCCAAAGCTGGCATATCGCCCGAAGGCCGATATAGTATACCGGTATATCTTGCTCACCCAAAGCCGACATATCGCCCGAAGGCCGATATAGTATACCATATGCTCACCCAAAGCTGATAATATATTGCTCGCCCAAAGCTGATAATAAGGTATACTGCTCACCCAAAGCTGACATATCGCCCGTAGGTCGATATAGTATACCGGTATACTGCTCACCCAAAGCTGACATATCGCCCGAAGGCTGATATAGTATACCATCTCCACCGTCCAATATTCCCATTATTTTTATCATACCCGATAAAATAGTCGTGTGGATACACAATCGGCCTTAGCCAAAATATTATAATTTCCTTTTTCATAATTCCCACTATTCTCTATAGCCCACCAAAACACTTTTGGTGCCGTCAACCGACACCCGGTTATTTTCCAATTAATAATCAAAGATTATTCCATTAAAGAATAATTCTCAATTTCACAAATAGTTCAATTCAGCATAAAATAAAGCTCAATTAAATAAATGAACTATGCCATGACAATCAGCACGAAATTTCGGTCGCTAGCTATCTCAACCTTAATTTCCGAAAATAAATAAATAATTAATTAATTTCGAAAATTAATTAATAAATATTAAAAATTTAATTTAGCTCAAAGTAACTCCCAATTAAATAAACAGACTTCACCACGGTCATCAACATAATATTCCGGTCACTAGTCATCTCAATTGAATTTTCGGAAAATAAATAAATAATTAATTAATTTCGAAAATTAAATAATTAATATTCAAAATTCAATTTAGCTCAAAATAAAGTCCGATTAAATAAACGAACTTCACCACGGTCATCAACATAATTTTCCGGTCACTAGCCATCTCAATTAAATTTTCGGAAAACAAATAAATAATTAATTAATTCCGAAAAATAATATTTAATTGCCCAAAATCCCACTTAGGCCCGAATCGTCAAATTGAAGCCCGATTAGGGGTTGGAAAATTCCCAAGATACTTCCAATAAATAGTAAACTACGTCTACTTGCTAATTGCACAATCAATTTATCTAATTCGCATCACAATTGACTAATAAACACTAATCCATACTAATCTAACCACATAAACATAATTAATTAAAACTAAACAACCCTTAAGCGTAATTAGTCCACTAAGCAAGGATTAGTGAGATTACTCACCAAATCGCGCGCAAATCGGATCAATCCGACGGGGGCGACGCGAGGAACAAAACTTCCCAAAGCACGGCTCGGGTTCGGGGCCCGGAAACGGCCTAAAAGCGGGCCCGAAGTCGCTGGATACCCACTCGGCCACTTGCTGTTCAAGGCTGGCCAAGGCTGGTCCGGTGGCTAGGGCGGCGAGGGGAGGCCGGCGGAGGGTGAGGGGAGCTCCGGCGGGTCTGAACGGTGGCCGGACGGAGCTGGGTGGCGGCCGGAGGCATCGGGCCGAACTGGACAGCAGCTGGGATCGCACGAGGGAGGACTAGGTGCGAGGGGACGAACGCGGGGGCGCACGGACGGTGGAACGGTGGCGAGCGGTGGGCGTCCGGGCGGCGGTGCGGACGGCAACGGGCGGTTTCGGCAAGCTGCGATTGCGCGGCTTCTTCTTATGCTCCTGGTTCGGTTCGTTCGAAGGAGAAAGAAGAAGAAGAAGAGAGTGAAGAGAGAGAGAGAGAGAGAGAGAGAGAGAGAGAGAGAAGGGTTTGACTAGTCAAAGAAATAAGAAAAAAAAGAAAGAGGAAGACAGTAGGCATCCGGCTTGGGGTGGGGGGCGAATCGCACGAGAGAAAAGAAAAGAGAGAGAGAAGAGAGAGAAAAAGAAAGAGAGAAAAGGGAGAGAGAGAAAAGAAATTCAAAATCATACTATTCTTATTTTTCTTTTCTCTTTCCCTTTCTAATTTCTTTTGGTCTTCGATTTTTCCTCTGATAATTTCTTTCTTGAAATTTCAGGCTCGTCAATAATTTGACGGACGATGAGACAGGTCCAAAAAAAAAAATTGAATTGTGACACGCTCGAATATTCGATTCCCGAAACCAAATCAAATTCCATGATTAAAATCGACCGGACGTGATTTAGTCCAATCCAACCAATTAGGTAGCTTTTAGGGATTTTACCATGAATATATCCCTTAACGGCTTCACCCAATAGGTGATCAGCTCAGAGAAAAAGGACCATAAGCGCGTCGACGATATGCACATTTAATTTTATCGAAACAAGGTCAAATTTCAGGATGTCACAGCCATAGCTCCATTCATCTCGAGCTCGCCCTCTAGCTATCATCTCCAAGCCGAGTAGGGATTTCCATGGCTGAAACTCATTCCCACGGAACCTTTTTGCTCGGGTCCAACTGAGTCAAGTCATCTGATGTTGAGCATTTCCCGGTGTTTGCTCGGGTCTAGGTCTGGGTTCGAGTCCTAAGAAATGGCCAGCGTCTTCCCATAGCTCTCTGCTTACCTTGTGTTTGATGAAAATCCCGAGGCAAGTTCGCATGTGCGTGTCGAATTTCTTTGTTGCCCAAACTAAATCTAAACCCGCGTCCTTATTGTTCTTTGTTATTGCTTTGTGCTGGCGCCTTCGTTGCCAAAACTAAATCTAAACCCGCGTCCTTAATGTTCTTCGTTATTGCTTTGTTTTGGCATGTTCTTGTGACTGTCGATGGTGATCACCAGTGAATCATGTTTCGGAGTTCTGTGGTGGTCATTGATAAGTTGCATCATTCATAGTAAACTCTTGTCTAAGCTTCGTTTGTTTTGAGATAGTCCTGTGGGAAGTGAAAGTTTCTGGGTTGCTGTGGTCGCTGGGAAAAGACGACGGGAGCAAGAAAGGGCTAAATAGGGAAATGGAAAAAAGAGAAATAAAATAAGTCATTCCAATACTTGGGTGTTTACTTATAACACTGTCTTCCAATAAATATATTGTTTATTGCTATCCTAGAATAGGTTAGGATTAGTTTAGACTTTGATCAAAATGAACCCTACAAAAACATTTGCATGATCATTTAGCAACTTTTGATTCCTTTGGGATCATAATTGGCAATCAAGAACGTGTGATCACTTAAGTAACAGTCTTTCAAGTTAGAGATACCGAAAGGATGCTGATACACATTAGTGTAATCAAGTCATCGATCCTAGAATCTCTAACTGCGTAAGAATCGAGACAACACCACCACATCTCGATTGATTTCTAGTTGACCTCAATAACTAATGGGGACTCCTAGAAATATTTAAGCTGGCAAGAATTAAAAATGAAATTCAATATTGCGCAAGGTATGAGCTTGGGAGGGATCATGCCTAATCAAGGGTCGTTGGCTCGAAGTAGACAATACCCTAAACTTATCTTCTTCTTCTTTTTTCTCTCCAGACAGAAAAGGTTGGTTGCGACAATACTAAAGGGTGTGGGATAACCACAAAAATATCCACCTTGCACATCAAGCTTAGGTAAAATCATAACAATCCTCTCCGAGTGATTTTAGGTCTAGACTTGTTAGTAACCTGAGTTCTGATATCAGTATTGGGTGGTCTTGAGTCCTTTTCACTTCAAAAACTAGCTAAAAGAATGATGCTTTTCTCACATTTTTAAACTAATCATCAGTCATTTCTATAATCTATATAGAATAACCCCAACAGTTCCCATCTCCGATAACACTTGTGCTGTCATCACTTGATGGACTTTTGAACTTGCTTCACGTCCCCACCTCACCCACATCAATCTCACCCAAACCCAACCTCTGTGTAGACTGCACAACAGCCTCCCCACCTGACACATCAAGACTTTCATTCTAAATATTTATATGTGACCTTGTAAGTTAAAGTCATATTCTCTTTGAACTCCTTATGTGTCATTTCGTCTTATCTTTCGAATGGCATGTGGAGATAGAGAGAGATTACTAGTTTCCTCAATTTTCGATCATTTTTTTCTTCTCCTTCTCTAACATCACCACTACTCTGAAACCCTTTCAGCATATACATACCTTTGGAAAGACTAAAAAGATCTAATTTTGGGTTTTTCTTTTGCTTTTCTTTCTACTTGGATAATTTGACTATTTGTACTGATTTTTTATGCTAGAGAATTGGTGGTCTGACTTCCCCTCTAATTACAGCGATGTAGACATTGATGACCTAAGTAAAATATCTATAGGAGTTATCTCACATCAAATGTGAAAGGGGCTAGTAGTCAATTTATAATTGTGAATCTCAACCTTTAAGCTAACTTTTGAGTGAGAGAAATTTAAGACTACCTAACATTGGTACTATAGCCCAAATTACTAATAAGTATGGACCGAATAATCACTTTGCCTAGATATAGGTTGTTTCTACTTCAAGCTAGGGCTTGATGTGTGAGGGAGAAATTGTTAGAGTTATCTCACATCAATTTTGGAATGGACTAATAGTCAATTCATAAGTGTGAGGGAAAGTCTCAACATTTGAGTCAGCTTTTAGAGTGTGTGAGGGAGAAATTGTTAGAGTTATCTCACATCAATTTTGGAATGGACTAATGGTCAATTCATAAGTGTGAGGAAAAGTCTCAATATTTTAGTTAGCTTTTAGAGTGAGAAAGGGCCAAGACCACTCAACAAAATCAAAATTAGGTGGTGAGCTTGGGTTAAAGATTTGTGTAAAGGAGGTGATTGGTCGTCTTAGAGGTCTAAAATCAACATCATCATTAAAGCCGGAAAGTACCTTGTAAAAACAATTGTTTTAAAGGCTTGAGGTTCTTCATCTAAAGGATATTGCATTCTATATGCTTTTGTTGACTGAACTTCCTCTTGACCTCTCGTTAGGACAATCCAATGTGTATTGTACCCGTTTGCAATACATTGTTCCAAAAGGTAATCAAAAGTATGCTATAAAACATGGTCCATGTGGTAATGGCACATGCAGAATATCTATTCACCAAGATTCCGACTTGGAAACTATTTAATCATCGAGTTGATCGCAAACCAAATAATTCAAGATTCCAATTTGGAAAGTAATCAAGTAACAAGCCATCTATTTGGTATGCCAAATTTAATCCACTTGCTACTCATTTATGTTGTGATTATATCAAATTTCTATGACTTAGTCAAATTGAGCATATATTGGGAGGTGCCTCTAATTGTAAAACAACATGTGTGCCCTTAACATATAGCAAACATAAGATAAAGATGAATTTATTTGGAGGCATTTTTTTTTGTTAAAATGTTAAATATTTCATTAAGGTAAGGAAATATAGTAGGGCTTGATCAATGGGCTTTTTAGTACATAAAACCTCCCAAAGAGCTTGGGGAGGAGACAAGGCCCTATTTAGAGGTAAAGTGTTTCTCTTCTAGGTTTTGGCAACTCAGTCCGCCACTCAATTGGCCTCTCTAAAGCGATGGTCTACTTAGATATTTGAGAAGGAAAGTAACAAATCCTTGTATTTCATGATAAGAGTCTGAGCTTCCCAAGTGAACTGATCTAAACTCCTTAAAGCATTGACCAAGTCTAAGTTGTCAAACTCGAGTAAAAAGGCTTTGTTGATATCTAAATTTTGGCATATTCTTGATTTGCATATTAGGAGCATTTTCATAATAAATATATCCACGTAAATCGCACTCAAGTTGGTCCAGTTATGAATTACAATTGGCCCAAATGTGTTTTGTGACATCCCGATTTTCCAATTCTATTTTCAATAAATTGAGACGGGCATTTCGTTGGCACGCATATAGTTCTTTTCCCTGAATTGATCACTCATGTGATAACTAGTCTATCAGGTGAAGCCGTTAAGAAATTCTAATGCATCGGACTCGATAATTTGACCAGGAAACGACCTTTCGACCGAGTTAATCTGCAAAGGTCATTACGGCACAGTTAAAAATTGATTAGAGACCGGAGATAGGTCGACTCGACAGAGGCATGTGACCGAGTGTGGGTGATTCCACCAGATCGCACAATTCTTGTCGATCGGCACTAGACCGGCTTTTCTGTCATTTGGGTACCCTGTGTCCATGTTTGAAACCTTGAGATTATCCCGACAACCGAGAGTCGCCAATATGTCAAAGATGTACATTGTGGCTTGAATTGATCAACCACAGGTCAAATGCACGAAAATTTCTAAAAGCTGCCCGGTAGATCAGGACACGCTAGTATCGTGCCAAAGTGAAATTAATCGTGAAATTGAGACCAAGTTCAGAAATTGGAAGTTATGGTGTGTCACAAATCATTGTAGGACCATTGACTCATCTTTGGAAAATTTTTCATGCAATCAGAGTTTTTCAGCAATTAAATCAGGGAATGGCTAAATTGGCTCGAGAAATTAGTAGGCCCGCCTTTGGTCGTGCTTTTGGGACTTAAGTTGGTTCTATGGACAAATAAAGATATGAATTGAAGTGTGGTGACATGGGGTTAATTTTATGGACTTCAATTTGATTCAATAGGAAGAGAATCGAATAGAATTGAAAAATTTAATGTACGAGAATTTAGGCCTTGGCGGAAAAAGAAATTGAACCTATTAGAATAAGGTTATGGGAGATGGGAGATAGTGGAAGATGACATCACCTCATGTCATGGTGGTTGGAGCCAAGTGATGAGAGCTTGACAAGTGGAGGGTGGAGATTTAATCTCAAAAAGCCACCCATCAACATCATCTTCAACCTCTAGCTTCTTGGAATTCGAATTGGAGGAGAGAAAGGGAGGAATCCGGCCGGTTCCAGCAAGCTTCGTCCGCCCCTTCGCCCGCTCGGTCGCTTGCTCGCCGTCCGCCCGTTCACCGTTGTCGCCGTCACCGCTACGGTCGTCACTCGTCCGCGTGTCGCCCGCGCGATGGCCCGTCGCTTTGCCATCTCCCCTTCGCCCGCAAGACCAAGCTGTCCCAGCCGCTGTTCGTCTTCGTCGAAGTCCTCATCGCAGCCGTGAGCCACCGCCCAACTCGCCGAGAGCTTGTGCGAGTCACCGCCGGTCCTCCTCTGCCGTTCCTCCGCCCGATCAGCCACCGAACCACCTTCGTTCGACCTCAACCAGCAACTGGTTTTAGTGGGTATCTCAGCCCGATTTTGGCCCGTTTCGGTCGGCTTCCCGACCTCGAATGCTTGGCCCGCTTTGAGGAAAGTTGTTCCCCTCAGCGTCTCCATCGTTTTGGTCTGCTCGGCTCGCTAATCCGATGAATTTAGCTCACTAAACCTTGATTAGAGTGTTAATGATGCTTTAGGTGTGCTTAGTTTATGTTAAGTGTTATTAGGTGGTTAGTTTAATTTATTTAAGTGTAGATTATATTAAGGTGCGTAATTAACTTAAAGTGTGTTTAATTTAAGGTAAAGTGAATGTTTATATTAATATAAACATTGATGTGACTTAAAGGAATTTATTTTTGATTTATTTAAGTATTCCGAAATTATTAAATAATTTAATAATATATATTTATTCAAAACTATGAAAATATTATTATTTAAATAAATTTCGGAATAAAATTAATTATTTAATAAAGTCCGAAAATTATTTCGGACCTTATTTGCTCGGAATTTCATGCGATCGTTCTTTGTGTATTCGGATTTTGAAATTGATGGTTGGATATTATAAATTGAGTGTGGATCATGAAAAATATGGATATTATTATTTAATTAATTTTCGGAATAAATTTAATTATTTAATAAATTCCGAAAATTATTTCGGGACCCTAAATTCTCAGAATTTCGTGCTGATCGCTGCTGTATTCAGATTATGAATTTGATGATTAGATACTACAAATTGAGTGATGATTTGTGCAATTGATTATTGAATTGTCGTGTGCTGATGGAAAGACTCGGGTCGCAGTAGTGGCTAGGCTAATTGGACCTTTATTCTTCTAGAAATGCCGCCAAAAGAGTGACGTGGCTCGAGTCGCAGTAGAGGCTAGACCAACTGGACCCATGCTCCTTTGGGAATGCCGTCGACGTAATGATGAAGCCGCGCTCCAAGGGGGGGAGGCGATGCCTGGCTATGTGCCAGTAGATAGCCGAACTGCGAGTAGGCTATGCCCTTGTGTGGCAGTGAATGTCAATTAGATCGCATGCTGAGTGTTATTGACGGGTCGGATTATGGGACGGAATCATGTGGCATGGTATATGACGTGTCATAACGGTTTTGTCTTATAATCCGGACTCTTGTGGTCGTTCGAAATGATATTGTTGACATTCCAGTGATTTAAGTTCTTATTACTATCTGTGATTGAATGATTTGAATTGTGCTAACCTGCAGGAAGGAACTGAGGCAAGGTAAGTTCTCTATGTGATGTGGTTAGGCCACCCTTGGGTGTATTTTCTTTCTAATAAGGGTTTAGGGGGTTGAACTTGCTGAGACAATGTCTCATCCCGGTTGTAGGATTAAAATTTCAGGTCCCTGGTGGACGGAGCGGGCAGATAACTTTGGTTGGCCTTGAGGAGTTGTAGAGGTGAAGTCATAAGGATTGGAGAATGTATCCGACTTGTAGGTCATAGGACAGTTCCTTTTTTTTGAGCCGGTCTTTTGTAGACTTTTGGTCGTAGACCTCTGTTTGTAATTCTGTTGAATTATGAAAATGTTATGTCATGGTTTTGCTTCCTGCTTTTCTATCTCGTATTTCATTGTCAGGGGTTTTATAATACATTCCACTTGCACAATAATAAATGAATGGGGTCGGTGGCACTACCTGGGAATGTCGCATTTGCCTGACCATGGTGGGATGTTGGCGCGCTCGAGGTTCGGGGCGTGACATGTTTCACTTCTCAAGGAGAGTACTGGATAGCCCATTCACGCATGAATTCAAGGGAATATACTCCTGGCCATGAATTCAATAACGCCGGTGACCTTCTGCACCAGTTGTTCGAGCGAATTCACAAAGGATTCGTTCTACGGCGACACGTTCTATATTCTCTCACGAAACTCCACCACCGTACCCAATAATTTTCCAATGGCGGTACATTAACCTTGACACCACCAGCTTCCTGTCATGCCTCCACCTCACTTGTTTCGTTAGATCAAAACCTATTTCAAGATAAGATTGAGGTAGGCACTTTAGGTTATTTAATTATAGTATATAGTTGAATTGCATGTTTATTAGAGATAAACCTTAGGTTATTTTAATCTTATTGCATCTATCAAGGCATATTAGGCCTCTGAACCTTTGGGCACTAAAGGTCAAAGCTTAATATTGTCTCGCATGACTTGTTACGATTGATTTGAGATAACAAGTTATCCATGAAAATTTGGACTTTAAATATCATGTGTGTTTCATTGCATCTGAATATTATCAATCGTCATTGCACATCACTTACAGTATTTAGGGCGTGCATGATTAGTCTCATAATTGTTGGGCTAACAATACAACTTGGGGGTTGAATAGGTTGTGTACAATAATACTTTCACAATATATCAAATAATCACCACTCAAGATAATGATAGATGTGAGAAAGCGTGTGTGTGATGCTAATAAGTAATCAGATTGAGATACAAAAATAAACACAGAGTGGTTTAGCCATATACACAAGCCTACGTCCAATCTCAAACTAAAAGCCTAAAAAAGTGGCTATATTCCACTAGTAAAAACTAGAGCAAGTTACAACTAGTTAGTAGTGTATCTTTCACCTGATAGATCACACCATCAGGACACATGCACTACACTTATACTTGTACACTTGACTATCAGCTTAATACTAAACCGATACAGAAAAAGACATTGAACAAGATCCAAGACAATTTCTAATTTAGTTCGTACATGCTATAATCAGTATTTTCTTGTGTCAGCTTTGCTACTCCTTATACACTGAAGTTTTCAGATTATTCGTTGGAGACCTTCAAGGATGCCCAGCTAGTCGTCTAAGAGTCATTAGAGATTTTGACAACATCGGAACTATTCCTGTAGTCATTTCCTCTGACTTTCGTAGGTTTTCTAAAATAGAGTATGATGCACTATCCTAAGTAGAAAAACAGCCCAATACTCCCACAAATCTCTAACTTTAGGTCCAGCCCCAATTATACTCAAAACATTTTTTTGTCTAATTAGAAAACCCCCAACTTTTACCTTTGTCCCAAATCTACCACCGTTAACTTTTTGTCCAAAATGGTTGTTATTGAACCTACGTAGCATTTCGACATTATTAATGAAATTTACCTCAACAAGCTGACATGGAAAAATCTTCTACAAAAAAACGTCTTCTTGGATGAGCAAATAGGGTTCGACTTTTCAATTGCTCTCTCTTAATATCATCTCGTCTCCCCTCCATCTCGCTCAGATCTTCCATAGCATTCACTCCTCCATCTCTCGCACTCAGAGTCCTCTATCTCTTATGCTCCTAGGCTCAAGATGCTCAAGCATCTTGCGCTTGAAGGTTAGGTCTGATTATGTCTAATTACCTTTTTTTCTTTATTAATTTCTTAATTTTCATGAATTAATTTTTTCATTAATTTACTCGTAGTTTGCTCATTGGAAATGGAAGTATCACTAAGTCGAATCAAAGCAATGGTGAGCGTATTCAATTTTTAACCCTGTGTTCGGGTTTTCAGTTTATTATTGTGTTTTTTAACAAAATGAAATAGATGGTGATGATAGTTCATAGGAATGGAGTGATGACGAACTAAGAATATTACACGAAGACACAGATTTTTTTTTATACCGAAGCTCTAAGCAGCCCTGAAGATGATAATTTTGAAGAAACTAGTGTAATAACTAGGCGAACGGTTAATAGGTATGATCCCATGTGTGACCATGACAAGAAAATGATCAATCTAGCGGTGAGATTTGAAGCTCATGAATAGGTCAAGAAGTCTATGAACAAACATATAGTTAATTAATGGATAAAAAAACTTTTATCATATATAGAGTTGGAGACCAACATAATTGTAATTGAAGCCTAACCAATAAGCAAGGCATGACTTGCTCATGAGTACATGCCTTAGATTAAGGATAGGCTCACTAACTCAGCTGCAGATGTCATGCCTCGACTTGCTCTAGGCTCGCGAAAACTCACGCCATCGCTTTTCACTTAGGTCATTTACTTGTGACGTCCCAGGATGTGTAGCCAACCCATTCATTTTATCTTTTGATTATACGCAAGTAAAAGGAAAATAAACATCTTTCAACCATTAACAAACGATAAGGATAGGATAAGGCATACATCAAAACACACTTATATATATATGCTTCTACAATCTAACATAATATTTCCTTACATCAAAAGCTTAGCCATTTACATGTCCGCGTAGTAGATTCCTTCATACTTGTCCAAGTATTGGGGTTAGGGTTAACCTAGCACCTCTATTCTACGAGGGCGATCTCACAAACTGGTATCCCCTACGCGTCTAGCAAACGTCCATCTTAGAATACTTTGGCTCGGGCTTGGATAGTCATGGTTAGGGCCTGAAAAAGTTAAACAATGAGGAGTAAGATAAACTCAGCGAGTGGACTCCCTAGACCTCACATAGAGAAGCCATTCACCTCGAAAACGCCCTAAAAATGTAGGTTATCTATCCATGGCAAATCAATAGCAAAGCATCTC
Source organism: Eucalyptus brandiana (assembly GCA_014182725.1). Classification (NCBI taxonomy): domain Eukaryota; kingdom Viridiplantae; phylum Streptophyta; class Magnoliopsida; order Myrtales; family Myrtaceae; genus Eucalyptus; species Eucalyptus brandiana. The sequence continues at coordinate 4,313,437 of CM024676.1, forward strand.
ATGCCTTGCCCTAACTATAAACATGAATGATCATCTTACCTTCTTAAGCCATCATAACAAAGCACATAAGCAATTCTCATAACACTTTCTATATTCATGAATCAAACACAAGAACGTGCAATATATTATAATCATGCACCCATATCATACAATAATTCAGAACTATTCATATATCGGTCTCAAGTCACATGTGTATCGACTATAGTATTACTTCTCAAAATATGCATTCATGCACTCATACACTTTACACACGTGGTGTCTTGAGAATTGCACGGCATCCCATATTACCATGCAACCCTCAAGACCATGCATTCAGATTATTACAATTGCTCAAGGCCTAAGGCCAATCCGAATGTTTGCATTCATCCGCCATAACCGAGTATTGTATCGCCCCATTGAGCACAGCATCATCTCGTGTAAATGCATCAAGACAACATCCCTATAAGGAGTTTCATTCTAAAATCCATTCGTGAACGGCATCCTGTTGGCTTGGAGGCATTCCATGTAAAACACATCAGGATGGGTTTACACCACTTGTAAAACGCATCCGGGTCTTTATATGATCACATGAGCACCTTATCACTCATGCTCATTGTTATTTTTCTCATTAGCCAAGTATGAATGTCTTAATGGCGTGCCAAGCGGAGTGTGTCTCATAACCTATTGGAAGTACATCAATAAAATATGTCGAGCACTGAGAGTCCATGGTTTGACACATTATGTTGAGCACCGACCTTAGTCCAATCCGAATTGGAAACGATATGCTTCAATATTGCATCGAGACCAAGAAAGGACTGATCCACCATGACATGATAATCAACCTAATACGAGACTTAGCTTGGGAACAACACAACTTAGTATCGCATCGAGACTAAGAAAGGACCGGCCTATCATGACATGATCACCGATCTAGTACTGGACTTGGTTTCGGGAACGATACGTCTCAATATCGCCGATTCCAAGAGAGAGACTTGATCCAGCGTGCTTTCTTCCACATCCAAGAACCATCCTATATCTTGTCTCAGACGCTCAAGGTGTTCTCACGCATTGATTAAATACAATGAACATAATATATGTGTATAAGTGTAACAACTATTTCTAATGAACACATATAATACATTGTCATCATGATCTATCCAATAACTCATCTTTTATTTATATAACAAATCACAATACCATAACGTATTTCAATAACATGCCTTATCACGATGGCAATTCATAAAACACATATAACAACATAATAGTCTATCGCCTTATTATGGCATATCATAAGAACATATCACACTTCACTTGTCATCATAAAATAATTCATCACCTCATTTTAACATATCATCACACCTTATTATAATCCACATCTCATATCATAATAACTTATTGCATAACCACTTATCACGTAACGATAACTTATCGAACCAGGAAGTGATAACATATCAGTAAAAGTCGATAACCTATCACCCTAAACATCATAACATATCATCCAAAACTTGATAACTTGTCATCCAAACTCGATAATCTATCGCCAAACCTCGAAAATGTATTGTCCAAAACTCGATAACCTATCGAGATAATCTATCGAAACTTAATGATCACTTATCACATAAAACCCACTTATCACATCAACAAAGCACCATTTAACCTTAATTTCACCCTAAACTACTTCCAAAATGCAACAACAACCCTAATCAAGGGCTAGAAAACCACTCACATCCAAGTCCAAGCTTTAAAAAACATCAGAGGAGGAGTGACAAGGCTAGACAACGGCTGTGGGCTGTTGGTCACGCCTCCACAGCTCACGTGAGTGGGCTGGACGGCATCCTTGGTGGTGGCATGGTAGTGGCTCGATGGCAAACGGCCTCTCCTAGGCCGACAGTGTTCAAACCGCCAACAAAGAGAGAAAGGGGGCTATTGTGAGGGACTGAATAGCAACTTCCTTGCCTTCAAAGCTTTGACTCAGCAATGGAAACGACGGTGTGAAGGGCAGTTTAAGGGTGGCGGTTGTGGTGATCAGTTTTCGATGAGTCTAAAAAGAAAAATGAGAGAGAAATGGGTATGAAATGAGGAAGAGGACGAGGGAAATTCATCCAAAGGGTAGGGAGAGAGAGAGAAAGTGAGAAAAATTGAGAGAAGAGAGAGAGAATTGCCATGGGAACCAAAGGGAATGAGAGGATAGAGAGAAAGAGGAAGAAATCTTGCAATTAATGCTCATCCCATCTAATATCTTAGAACCTTTCTCAACCAATCAAAAGAAAACTTCTTGAAGAAGAAAAATCCAAGCCATTAATGAAGAGATATGCACTTAAGTAAATAGGTTTAAGGTAGGCTTGTATGAATGATGTCATTCCTCTTCTTCAACCACACATGGGCGCCCAACCTTGGCCAATTCCACATTTGCCCTTTTGTCTTTAGTTGATTAAAAGGGCAATTTGGTCATTTTACCAAGATTGCACACTATTCGCACACTTTAGTGCAATAAATTTTCAGATCTTACAATGATAGTTTGATAGGACTGGAGAGTCCATAGCACTCCCTTGGGCCATCCACTCCTTGGGTGTGTGGCCCTCTCCCTCCGATGTGAAGAATAATTTCGAGCAATTTTCAAAATAAATGTCATTACCTTATAAAACAAATTTGAAAAATTATAAAAATTTAAGATGGTTTAAAGAAGACTTTGAATAACATTTTTCATGAAGGAATCCAAGCTAATTATTTTGTATTAAGAGCAAAAAATCCCCAAATACAACCCAAAATGTTGTCTGTTGAATAGTCTCAACGACAGCAGAAGAAAACCCATTTCGACATCCAAATCTTCATAAAATACTAAGAAATTCTAGTAGACATAGATGTCATATACAACTTTTGTGAAGGAAGCATGCTCATATTCCAAACAGAAAAATTTATAAAAAATCGAGAAGACAAATAAATCACCGTTTTTACTGCACTAGGCAATTTTCACACGACAAAAGAATAGGCTTTCAAGACAATCATTTCACCTAAAAAAAAATGAAATTAAAGTATGTTGCAGATCAAGATGTTTTGAACAACTTTCATGATGAAGTTTTGTGAGATTTGAAACACCAAAAGCCCTATAAAATTGGAAAATAGTGAAGGTCCAACAGTATGCACGCTATTCACACACATAGGGCTTGGGTTTAGGCTTAACTCATCCAATTTGGACCTTAACAAGCTTAATGTGCCTTTAATTGAGCATGAGGCCCATTAGGCCTAACTCGAGCAAGTAGCCCGTTGGGCTTTCAATTTCTGGCCCAAATTCACTTATCCAAGAATTCGGGGTTTACCGATAATTAAGGAACTCGATGAAGCAATGTCTAATGGTGGTCACTAAATCCTCTAAAGTCCAATATCCTTATCTGGACTAGAATTTGTGGTTGAAATCTATCAAATGAGGCTTTAGCATAATTAAAACCGGGCGGCCTTTAGGGATTTCGTGAGTTCGACCCCTTATTGATTCAATAACAATCCACATTTAAGCCATTTTCAATTCATGGATGATCATCCATTGTCATGTAATCATGAGGAGTCGATTGCTCATTTCGAAGTATACAATCAGTTGGAATTGGTTTAAGGTCGTTCATAATTAATATAGTAATCGTGCGGAATCACCCGCAATCCAATTATATACTATTATCAAAACGATATATAACTGTTCTTGGATCGGTCTAAAATAGCTTAAAATTGTCTCTCATTGATCCTCATGGTCGAATTGTCAATCCATGGTTGAGTTCTCTGGTCGTGTGCATTGAAATCCTCATTTGCTTTTCCCAATAGGTTTAGCACTCTTGAATGGTTCATGAACCAATTCAAAGTCTAATTCTATTAATTGCGCATTGATAGAAGTAAACCCTTTATCGTATCCTGATCAAATTTTGATGATGTCATAGCAGAAATGCAAACATATGCAACAGGTTCACTAACTCAACTACAAAAATGTGGGTAAATGCAAGAGAATGCACTAGATCGAAAAAAAAAAAATTATAGAGCCATATCAAAACTCTTGCTCTCATAAGGGACCCGATAGAGGAGCAATATAATATGCCAAGATCTTATTTTAATGGAGCTCAAAAGAGTTAGCAAGGATGTAAAATTTGAGATGAAAGTAAATTCAACAACCAAAGTATTTGAGAGGTTTTATATAGGATTTGTAATGTTGAAATGTAGGTTCTTGGTGGGATGTAGGCATGTCATAAGCTTGGATGGGTGCTTCCTTAAAACTAGATTAAAGGGTATGCAGTTACGTGCTATTGGATAAGATGGAAATAATCAAATGTTTCTAATAGCCTGAACAGTTGCTGAAGGTTAGTCCGAGACATCTTGGACTTGGTTTCTCGCCTTATCATTCAATGACCTTAATGGTGGGTGGTGACAAGAGTTGGACTTTCATCAATGATCAGTAAAAAATAATATATCACCTTTTCTTTTTGTTGATTGTTGCACAACATTAGTGCAAACATTAATGCCCCTAGTTTGCCTTTTATTGACTAATTTTGGTTGCACGTATTGTTGAATGTAGTTTATGGCTATCTTCACAAGTAGTGTGCCGAAATTATGCAAGACACATATATGCTAATTGGAAAAAAAATTGCACAAAGAGAATGCTCCTGAGTATCTCTTATGGAAGGCTATGAATTGTACATTTTAAACTGATTTTGACCTAATGATAGTAGATTTGAAGATGGAGTGCCATAAAGGATACGAAGACTTCATGAGGCAACACCATGAGCACTTTTGTAGGGTTTTTATCAAGACCAGAACCGAGATGTGGTTGATAATAACCTAGGTGAGACCTTTAGTAGATACATACGTATGCCAAGAGAAAAACTCGTACTTGAGATGCTTGAAGAAATAAAAACAATGTTGATGGAGAGGATGACAAAGAGAAATCAGTTAATGGTTGATTGAACAAAATCCTATTTTCCAAATGATTAGAATGAAGTTGGAGAAGAACAGAGAATAAATTAGACTCCAAGAGTATATTAGACTCAAAAGTAAATTAGATGTAGAAAGGTTATCAAACTCAAAAGAGTAAATCAGACTCTGAGAGCATATCAGACCCAAAAGTAAATCCAACTCAGAAAGCATATCGGATTCAAAAGCAAATTAGACTTAATAAGTAACTATTATCAACGGCAATTAAATATGACACTGCAAAGATAATGCTTCCAAATTCATATTCATTATTTATACATACCACATGTCACCACACTTAAAAGAAACAATTAAACATGTTTTACTCATGTACGAAATCCACAGAATAAATCAAACCATCACAACATATTCACTTCTCTATTCTACATACTTACACTAAGTACACACATATCAACCAACCAAGTCAAAAGCACTAAGTGAATCAATCCAACTTAACATCTAGGGTTTTTACTTGCCTCGAAAATTGTCGCGCCCCGAATCTCGAGCACGTGCCCATCCCTCAGTGGTCGAATAAATTGCGACGTCCCAGGATGCGTCGCCAACCCTTTCATTTTAATGCACATGCGGAAGCGAATAAATTAATCTCCAGACAACACAAAGATGAGATAGAAAAGCAGGGCCAAAATTTTGAAAACCACAACACACTTTTATACATAGCAGACTAAGTCATATACGATACTAATCTATATTTACAAGTCCACAAAAGATAGAAAGGCTACGAGTCCTCTAAGCGTTCGAACCCTCAACCGAAGACTCCGGGGTCTCGGTCTCCTGGGGACTCGAGTCTACCACTGCACCACTAGGAGGGTCAGCCGTACCCTTGCCAAAAGCGACCTCTAACACCAACATAGGGATCTCAGACTCCGGTAGAGGACCTCCTCTGGGTCCACCTCACCCGTAACGATACCACAATCTGAATTGATGGGGTACCCTCCGAGGTAGACCCTCATCAACCCAGACAATGGATCTCATGAGTTTGTAGACCCAGGCTCATTGGCTCCCATGGAGGGGAATCTGAGAGATCTATTCAGTGATCTTCTTGGGCTGGCCAAAACGCTCAGGAGGAGCAGCCATCTAAAGACCTGAAAATGTTAGCCCACGACAAGGTGAGACAATGTCTCAGCAAGTTCACCGCCTAAACTCTGACTATGAAGGAAATTCGCCTAAAGGCTACCTATACACACACAAAGTAGAGGATTTACCCCGCCTTAGCTCCTTTCTGCAAGTCAGTATAATTCACATACTTAACCATTCAATTCAAATCATCGATCCACTCAGTCAATCAGTACTATCTATCAATTCAATGCCACTTATCAATCATCTGATACCACAACTGCTCACAATAGTTGTAATATATGGTCATAGCTCGCTCCAGCTAATAAATATATAGACCGTGCCCACTCAAGCTGATAAAACGATCTTAGTTGATATATATATCGTGCTCACTCAAGCTTATAAAATGATCTTAGCTCACACAAGCTAACATGCAAAGGGGTTCACACAAGCTGATAAATCACCACATTAAAAATACCCGATAAAAATAATTGTGTGTAGGTACACAGTTGGATTGAGCCAAATTTCAATATCTTTCTTTTAGAAAATCTCACTAATCATAGTAGTCCATAAATAGATTTTTGGCGTTATAAACCAACGCCCGGTATTTTCTGATTAAAATATCAAAATCATACAATTTGCGGATAAATACCCAAATTTACCAATTTCACTCAATTTGCACAACATAGCATTCAATTAAATAAACCAAGTATACCATTGCAATCAGCACGAAATTCCGGTCACCGACTATTCTGGTATAATTTCCAGAAAATAATAAATAATTAAATAAATACCAAAATTAATTAAATAAATACAATTAAATGCCATAAATAGAAACTTAGACCGGAAAAACCTAATTAAATACCGAAACGAACCTGAAAAATTTTCAAACATATCTAGATAAATAATACAATCTACCTAGTTGCTAATTAAGCCGATCTAACCACCTAATATGCAATAACGAGTAATTAAATCGCTAATCCGTTTTAACTAACCACCTAAACCATACTTAACATAAACTAATCAACCCTTAAGCATAATTAACTCCCTAAGTAGAGTTTAGTGAGTAAACTCAACCGTTTTGAAATCCGATGAATCCACAACAACGGCAACGCGGAGATGGGCGACAAACTCCGAAGCGGCAGCACCCTACGAGGCCCGAAAGCGATCCGAAACGGGCCTAACAGTACACGGCTGGGTTGAGGCTTCTTGGTTATGTTCCTTAGGCCGAAAGGCTGAGCTGGGCAACGGTTTGGACTGGGCAACAACGGTCCAAGCGAGCAGCGACGGAGCTTCACAACGGCGAGACGGGCGGCCAGGCGGCTTGGCAACTTGGGATGGTGGCTCGAAGGCTTCAGGGGACTGGTTGGGGTCGCAACTGGAGCGGAACGATGCATGGGACAAGCACGGCTCATGCGAGGGACGCGACGTGATGTGGGTGGCGAGCGGTAGTGTCAGATGGTTCGGCGGTGGCTTGCGACGGCAGGGGGGAGGCTACTCGGTTCTCTGCAAATTTTGGGAGCTTCCAAGCATGAAAATGGAGAAAGTAGGCTGAGCTGAAGAAGAAGAAGCCAGCTGCCCTTGTGGAGGGTCCCTCCAAGCCTCCATTCTACCTCTTTGTCCCCAAGACAAGGTCCCACATGTTTCAGCTCTATCCTCAGCCAATTTTGTGCACCAAAATCCACCTAGAACAAGTCTCAAATAGTCCAAAAGGTGAGGGTGACCATGGGATACGAATTTGACACAAAGTTCCCCGAATTTGATTAATTTCTCTTCAATTGGACTTAAACCGGTCTCTATAAATTCCACCGATGTGCTCTTGACCAAATTGACATTTTTCCTCGCTAATAGAACCAACTTGCATCACAAAAACGTGATGAAAAATGGTCTCCAGAATTTTCCCGACAAAAACAGCCCTATATTGAACTTTTGCCAAAAATCTCGATTTGTAGAAAAATTTTCGGAGGATGAGTTGATGGTCCTAAAGTAAATTGTGACATGACAGAACTTTCAGTTTCTAAAATCGAATTCAAATTTGCAATTAATTTCAATCTGGCGCAATTTTAGTGTGACCTAGCCTACCGGGTAGCTTTTAGAAATTTTTAATGCAATTGACTTGTGGTCGATTATTTTCGAGCCACATTATACATCTTCAACACATTAGCGACTCTCAGTTGTCGTGAAAATCTCGAGGTTTTGAATGTAGACACAGGGTACCAAAACGATAGAAAAATCATTCTAGTGCCGATCGACGAAAATTTTGCAATTTGGTGGAATCACCCACGCTTAGTCACATATCTTAGTCGAACCGACCTATCTTTGATCCCCGATTGATTTTTAACTGTACCATAATGATCTCTATAGATAAGCATAGTCAAGTAGTCGATTCCTAGTCGAATTCTCAAGTTTATTGCATTAAAATCCCTTAACAGCTTTACCTGTTAGACTAGTTATCTCGGGAGTGATCGGCTTAGAGAATAAAACTATAGGCGCGTCGATGAAAAGCCCAACTTATTCAATTGAAAATAGGATTGGAAATTCAGTATCACAAAAATGACTTCAAATTAAGAGCTTTAAATCATCTTCAAATATAATAAACCAAAAACGAAATTCAACAAAGCTTGATTTGAAAACAACAAAATCTATTGATAGAAAGTAGTGGTAATTAATAATTTATTACTTCCAATTACATCCAAACTTGAAAGTTGGAGACAAAATCTAGTATTTTGAGTGTCAGACCTTTGCTTCCAATTGTGGGTCTTTCAAAACGAAAGTTTGATGAAGTGAGTTAGTGGTTGAAAGTTAATAAAGTAGAACCTCTAGTTTGGGAAGGTGAAAGCTTGCCATGGTTTACAATCAAGGCAAGATTGTTTTTAAAGAGTTCTCAACAGTTATCAAGAATGAGCAATGATTAATCAAGCTTAAAGTAAATGTAGACTTTAGTTAAAAAGCAAGTGTCCAAATGGATATACTTGAAATCCCTATGAAGCTAGCTAATATACAAATAGTTCAATAGAATTTGGACACTAGAAGATATTTTGATAAGAATGAAGATGGGCCTCTCTCATTTGGCCAAGTAAGGGTGTGAATCACTAATTGATGATGTCATGAGTGATATCAAAGCTTTCAAATTCAATGTCTCAAAATAAAGCATGAATTTAAAATCTTTGGTAGAGAAAAGAGAAGTGGCATGTAAATTGAAGACAAATAGAGATTTAGGAAATCAATTTTTATTCAAAACATCTGATTCTGAGCATTCTTGGGTTTGAAAATATTTTCATTGTAAACATATGATTTTGAACACTCGTGAGTCTGAAAATATTTTGAATCATTAATGAAAGATATCAAAATCAGAAAATCTCAAGATATTCAAATTCAAATATCTCCTAATATGAATTCAAAACATATTGACTAAGTCGTATCAATAGTTTAGCGGCGAATTAAATATAACCATTTTACACACTAACGTACACATAAAAAATTTACACATAAAAAATTTACTCACTAAATACTATTGCCTCAATCTCCTAGCGATCAAGTCACGGAAATTAATCCTAAATGCTATTATCAAATATAGAAATTTCTAGATGTTGCAATTGTTGGTTCACAAACTAGTGCACATGCCAATGTACCATTTAATAGAGACTCCGTTATCATCAAAAAGTGTCACGACCCTCCCGAAGGTAAACCAACTAAAAGTTGGCTATTGGATTATTGAGCTTACAACCTAGCTCAAGCTCTCTCAAGCCCTTACGAATTCACGACTTATAGTTCAAGTTATTTAACATACAAAGTCCTTTCAATTATGAGTCAACACTAATCTATTTTTGGTGGGAAGAGAATTACTATACTTTTACGAAGTAGAGATTAAATGAGTTTAGGTACTTGATTAAGCTAGATTACCCTAACACCCTTTTAGTACCATTTCATTTTATTATGAAAATATCTTAGCACACAATATGGATTTATTTTAATCTAGACATTAGTAGTGATCATGCGTGCGCACAATTATTAAAAATAACGTCCAATAATCAAAGCCAACAAATTGCAAAAAAAGAAATTAAACAAACAAAAGCAATCAATTATTTTTGGGGTTTCTTTTATCTTGAAACTAAACTAACCTGTATGACATGTAATTCTAATTAATTACATAACCTAGTTCTAGTGAAATGCAATTTCTTATTAAATGAGCCGAACATGCAAACTAAATGACATGCGCATGACTTGGCAATATCACCTAAACTACATGACATGCATAGGAATTTGTTTTATATTTTATTAAAATTCGAAATTAAAAATTACTAATATAAAAGCTACCCTTGATGAGGGTTATCCTATCCGCTCTAGGAAATAATTTAGATTAAATCCAATTTCAATTAGGAAAAACCTCATCCTATCAACTAGATATTATTATAATATGTATGCTATTTACAACATGCGGTATTATCTAAATTATGCGAGGTTATCTAAATTATCCTATCTATTAAGGAAAACTCTATCAAGAATCTATTCCAATTTTATCCTAGAATTTATCCTAACATGCGATTCAAATTAAACATGCAATGTTATCTGAATAACCTATTATGATCTGCATGCAATCGTTTTGTATTTTATAGATAAGGAAATAAAAGATAAACCTTCCAATCAAACCAAAAATTATCCACCACCAAAGATAGCATCCATTCAATTCAAAAAATCTTATGGCTCAAAGATCAAGATATCAATTCTAATAATTTCTTCTCGTAGCTTAGACATTGAATCAAATGAGTTTGCCGCGTTGTGGATTAAGAAATAAATCCTAATCGATACTGCTTATCACTCAAAACATCTTAATGATAGATATTGTGAAAGTAAATTGAGTAATTAGATATTCAAATGATTTCCAGATAAAAATTTTACCTATTATGCAGAGAACTTCCAAATTTGAATGCAACAGATGACAGATAACGTATGGTGGCCGGTGGTGGTTCGTTGCACTCGCTCGACGTGCTCAAGGTTTCGGATGACCTCAACTCTATTTACGAACCTTTTTTCAAGTAAACTTTACGTTTCTCATGCAACCAAAGAAAAAAGTAAATTTGATATTGGCCAAAGCGATGCGGAAGCACAGCGCACAATTGCACATCGTAGGTGAGATTACAAATAATTGGACAATCAGTTGACGTGTGTTACAATCACTTGTGGTCCCGCAATTATTCTACTATCACGCTTCATTCCTAGATTAAATGTCAACGACAACTATGTGGTCTCAAAATAGGTTTAACGTTAACGTGCTAACCTATCTTCAAGTTCCTTTTACTTAATTAATTCCTATTTGGGGCGAAGAAATCCCCCACTTAACTCGGTATAAAAATACCGACAAAAAAAAAAAACTCAGTATAAAAACATTTTAGTGGGCCTAAGCCAAAATTATTATTAAAAAAAAAAAAAGTACCGGATAGCTGGAGTATTAAAACTTGGCACAAGCGATACTTAAATGCTAAAAATTAGGAAAGTAATACTTAAATATCAAAATCAGAGCAAAATAGAAAACGATATTGTTTTGCTAGAAAATCCGGTCAAAATGTTGACGTGACAACTTTTTGGCGAAGTAAGTGCAAAACGATATTGTTTTGCACGCTAACATTGCTAGACAAATGCAAAAACAACGTCGTTTTGCAATTGACGTGAATAAATAATTATAAAAACTTAATTAAATTAAATTTAAAATGAAATTAGAAAAAGGAGAGGAACAAGATGAACAGGTGGAGGCAGTTGAAGGCTTAGCCCTCGCCATGACCACCTCCTCGTAGTCGCCAGTAAAGGCCAATGATGGTGGGAGGAAGGTCAACCGGGGTCGTTGAGACCTGGCTAGGGGCCTATGACCCCAGCTGACCGACGACGAGGGCCTGCGAGCCCTCGCCCAAATCTAGGGCAAAGGTCACGGCCCTCCCTTAGATTCGGCGAGGGTCGCCAGCCCTTGCTCGGCAAGCCCTTGCTATAGGTTAGCTGGGGTCAGTAGCCCCTGGCCAGGTCCCGACAACCTCAGCCAACCCTCCCTCCACCATCGTCGGTCTTTTTTGGTGACAGGAGAGAGATGGCAGTAGTGAGGGCTGAGCTCTTAGTCTCCTCCAATGGTTCATCTTCTTACTTCCTCTTCTTTTTTTTTTCCTTTTTTTAAATATAATTTAGTTTTAAATTAAATTTAATTAATTTTTATATTAAAATTCAAATCCGTACTAAAACGACGTCGTTTTTGCGTTTCTTTACTTGAATCGGTTACGTGGCGAGCCACGTAGTCGAGCAAAATTAATAAAAAAATTGTCATGTAAGATTCTAACAAGGTTCACTAGAGATAACACTCAAGTGTCTCATTTTCTTTTTTTCTTTTTTTAAAGTGACACTTAAGTATTATTTTCCTAATTTTTGGTATCTAAATATCCCTTCGTGTCAAGTTTTAAACATTATAAAAGTCCATTGGCTGTCCAAGGATGCCGCCCCATGCGACCTCCGCCGGAGCAGGACCCCGTTCTGTGCCCTCTCCTCCAGTGACGTAGATGTCAACATTGATGACTTGAGTACAAGTTTAAATTGGGCTTTGAGCTTGGGGTTAGGATTTGTATAAAGAAGGTGATTGGTCGTCTTAGAGGCACATAGCTAGAGAGGAGAGAGTGGCTTGCTTCTAGCGAGTTTACGGAAACGAGGAGTTGACCCTTGTGGGTGGAAGCAAGGAGTCGCACCACCACCCCGCAAGAGTCAACGGTTCTTGCTGGCGGCAGTGGTATGGCGGTACCGTCCCTTCAAAACCCTTCCTGGCACTGCTTTTTTTTTCTTTTTTTTTGGATTTGTAATTCCATGTAGTGCACTTGTCACCATATTAGTGTCCCATGTAGAAAATTTTTATCAAATGCCACACTGGCATTTTTCAACATTCAATTAAGTACACTATTTAAAAATTGAATTCAGTTGCAATTCCGCGATAAATTTAACATTTATATTAAAAGATTTTAGAATTTGATTGTATATAAGTTTCCTCCAAAAGATACCACAGAACCATCTAACATCCCTGCCTAAAGGAATTGGCTTTGCAGGCCGGCCTCGCTAGTAGCCTGGACGTTGATTTGCTTGCATATTGATGTGATCTACACTTTGATGACTTTTTGTTACATGAAATATAAGCCATTTTTAGTGGGAGCCAGAGCGGTGGCTTCAACTGCGCGGCTTGCTGATCCATTCTTGTACCCATTGCTTCCAGAACACGCAAGATCACATCCAACTTGGGATCATTAGGGGCTGCTACCCCGGCATCTACAAAAGGTGGAATCACTCCACTCGCGCTAGCCTGTGCTAGCACTCGACCACGTTCACCTCGGGTCCCGACACGAGTCGGAGCTCTACCCCGAATAACGGCCCTACTAGTCCTCTTTGCAGAAGTTCTAGGCTCCTAATCGCTCATGGTGTCGCCTTAATCTATTGACACCTGCTTCCAATTCAATACCAAATTAGAAACAGAGCAATTCAAACAACAAGCAATTCTAGCATCCAGCTAACACAGACATGCCCCGGCATGAATTTAAAGGCCTTTCTTATTACTATCCCAAGACTCATCACTCCTTATCACTCCAATCTTGAACTAAGCTCTGATACCACAAAAAGGGGCTATCACGCCCCAATCCTCGAGAACGCACCCATCCTTCTCACTTGGTCGATTTTAGAATGCAATATCCCAGGATTATGTATCACCGACCTTTTCATTTTTATACACATGCGGAAGCAGTTATAAAATCCCCAGACAATAACACAATGGGATAAAAAAGCAGGCCATATTTTTCATATTGAAACTCATAACCAAACTTTTATACATAACACAAACCGAACACTTCACAACTATTCACAACTTTCTAATTTAACTCTATTCACATCAAAACAGGATTCACAAAAGAGGATGGGATCTCAGTCCTCATCCGGATCGTACTCAAGGTCCCTCTCGTATTATCTTCTTCTTCCAATAATCTTTCTCCTCGTTTTCACCTCAAAGTTCTCTTTCTCAAATTCCTCCTCCTCGCTCCTCATCAGGGTCCTGAAATGTTATCCCACAACCGGGATGAGACTACGTCTCAACGAGTTATACTCCACTAAGACTCAATTAGGGAACCAATACACTACTCGGTTGCCTAAGCACGACACGAGTTAGAGGACTTACCTTGGCCATAGTCTCAACCTGCAATTCAAGATTATATACAGACGCTTCATAAATCACAACGAACAATCAATCAAATCACAACAATGGATCAAATCATTGATCAATCAAATTAGTCGATTACATGTCAATCGGACCATTCCTAGGTCATTCGTTCCACACTATATAACCTCCCATAGTGCAATCGGTCACAGAGCCACATCAATGCTCTCAGGCGTCATTTTCGCCAAGGTGACGTAAATAACAGACATTCTACATGCGTTCTTTAAGGCGCCATTTTCGCACAGTGATATTCCTCATCACCGAACCACGCCTGCCATAGATCATAGACAGTCTACATGCGTTCTTTAAGGTGCCGTTTTCGCACAGTGATATCCTTAATCACCGAACCACACTTGTCTATACTTCGTACTTGATCGGTCTCAACCAATAGAATTCTTAGTTAGCTCTCACCACTCTCTCCACTTACAGCTCAACAAGACATTAAAAATGCTAAATAGCCATACTCGGCCAACTACCAATCAATAATTCAATTTCAATCAATTTAGGATAAATCCCTAAAATATCACAATTTATTTAATTCCATGTAACGTAGAGCTCAAATAAATAAACGGACTGCGCCATGACAATTAGCATGAGATTTCAGTCGTCGGCCATCTTAGCCTTAATTTCCAAACAAAAATAAATAAATAATTAATTAATTTCAAAAATTAATAATTAATCACAAAAAAAATCCAATTTAGCTCAAATCGGAGCTCAATTAATTAAACGGACTTCACCACGATCATCAGAATAAAATTCCGGTCACCGGCCATCCTGGTTGAATTTCCGAAAAATAAATAAATAATTAAATTAATTTCGAAAATTAATAATTAATTACAAAAAATCCAATTTAAAAGCTTGTATTGCCTAATTGAAGCCCGTAGGGTTGGGAAAAATCCCGAGATACATTCATAATTAATAAGCACGTGTCTATTTGCTAATTGCACAATCAAATTGCCTAACATGCATCACAATTATTTAATAAATACTAATTTATACTAATCTAACCACCTAAACCTAATTAATTAAAACTAAACAACCTTAAGTGTAATTAGTCTACTAAGCAAGGATTAGTGAGATTACTCACTAGAATTAAAATCAGCTCGGGTTAAAACGACGAGCACGCAACAAAGGTCGATTCTCTCCAAAGCGGCGATGGCAACGGGGCACGGCTCGGGCCCCAAAAATGGCCTGCAAGCTCGCTGCTCAAGCTGAAAAGAAAAAATCAAATCAGAAGCTGTTGGGTTGAACGAGCGAATGGCAGCAACCTCGGACGAAGGAGAGAAGACGCGCGAGCTTCGATCGAGCCAGCGGCCTTGGGTGAAGATTGTTATTAGATTTGTGATGCTGCAGACTTCGGATGAAACAAAAAAAAAAAAAAAGAACGAAGGTACAGCAAAAACCGAAGCTCCAAGACGTGCAGAGGAAGAGAGAAGTGTGTGGATGAAAGTATCGGTCAAAGAAAGCAGAAAAATGAGATAAGCTTTGACTAAAATCAAAGCAACCGAGAGAGAGGTGGGGAAATAGGATACGGCAGGGGGAGAGAGACGTCGGTGTGGGGCTGTTCCGCACGAGAGAGAGAGAGAGAGAGAGAGAGAGAGAGAGTAACGTGGGCGGCTAGGGGAGAAACGTGCGCAAAAGGGGAAGGAAAATGAAGAAATAGAAATAAAAGGGAATTAAATGGAAATCCCAAAAAAAAAACGATAATTCTTAGTCCAATTTGATCCCTGAAAATTCCCAGACTAAGGTATTTGATTCCCACTTGCTTTGCTGCACAAAATTTCCCTCGACAAAGAATCTCGGGTAACAAAAATGGCCACTTTCTTCTATTCCGAATTTTAATTCATTTTTCTTCTAATCCGATTTTCGAACAAATAAATTCAGTTGAGGTCCCATTTGAATTTAGAAAAGTCCAAACAACTTCCATTCACCAATTCACTCACACAGATGCCAAAAATCCCTTCAATTTGGCCAATCTGAATTTTCGTTATTTTTCCACGGCGTCCGAATCCATTTTCTGTAAAAATCTCGAGATATCTGAAAAATCTTCTGAGACTGAGTCGTGCATCTTAGAATTTATTGTGATATGGAAAAAATTTCAATTTTTGAAATCGGACTTAAATTGACGGTTAATTTCCTTTTGACGCGTTTTTAGCGTGATCTAGACTATCAGGTAGTTTTCAAAACTTTTTAAAGCAAATGACCCGTGGTCGATTTTCTTCGAGCCACAATGAACCCACTTGACTCAATGGCGACTCTCGATTGTCGTGAAAATCTCGATGATTCAATTACGGACACAGGGTACCAAAACGACAGCAAAATCGGATTAGTGTTGATTGACGAGAATTTTCCAATTTAGTGGAGTTACCCACGATCGGCCATACATCTCAGTCGAATAGACCTATCTTTGATCTCAAATCGATTTTTAAGTGTGCTGTAATGACTTATAAAGATGGACACGGTCGAAAAGCCGATTCATAGTTGAATTCTCAAGTCTATTGCCTTAAAATTCTTAATAGCTTCCCCAACTAGTCTAGTTATCTCGAGAGTGATCAACTCTGAGAATAGCCCTATAGACGCGTCAATGAAATGCTCGATTAATTCAGTAGAAACCAGGTTGAGAAATTCAGGATGTCACAAGCTAGCTAATATACAAATGGTCAATAGAATTTGGACACTAGAAGATATTTTGATAAGAATGAAGATGGGCCTCTCTCAGTTGGCCAAGTAAGGGTGTGAATCACCAATTGATGATGTCATGAGTGATATCAAAGCTTTCAAATTCAATGTCTCAAAGTAAAGCATGAATTTAAAATCTTTGGTAGAGAAAAGAGAAGTGGCATGTAAATTGAAGACAAATAGAGATTTAGGAAATCAATTTTCATTCAAAAAATCTGTTTTTGAGCATTCTTGGGTTTGAAAATATTTTCATTGTAAACGTACAATTTTGAACACTCGTGAGTTTGAAAATATTTTGAATCATTAATGAAAGATATCAAAATCAGAAAATTCAAGATATTCAAATTCAAATATCTTCTAATATGAATTCAAAACATATTGACTAAACCGTATCAATAGTTTAGCGGCGAATTAAATACAACCATTTTACACACTAACGTACACATAAAAAATTTACTCATTAAATACTATTGCCTCAATCTCCTAACAATCAAGTCACAGAAATTAATCCTAAATGCTATTATCAAATATAGAAATTTCTAGATGTTGCAATTGTTGGTTCTCAAACTAGTGCACATGCCAATGTACCATTTAATAGAGACTCCGTTATCATCAAAAAGTGTCACGACCTCCCAAAGGTAAACCAACTAAAAGTTGGCTATTGGATTATTGAGCTTACAACCTAGCTCAAGCTCTCTCAAGCCCTTACGAATTCATGACTTATAGTTCAAGTTATTTAACATCAAAAGTCCTTTCAATTATGAGTCAACACTAATCTATTTTTGGTGGGAAGAGAATTACTATACTTTTATGAAGTAGAGATTAAATGAGTTTAGGTACTTGATTAAGCTAGATTACTCTAACACCCTTTTAGTATCATTTCATTTTATTATTAAAATATCTGAGCACACAATATGGATTTATTTTAATCTAGACATTAGTAGTGATTATGCGTGCGCACAATTATTAAAAATAATGTCCAATAATCAAAGCCAACAAATTGCAAAAAAAGAAATTAAACAAACAAAAGCAATCAATTATTGATGTGAATAAATAATTATAAAAAACTTAATTAAATTAAATTTAAAATGAAATTAGAAAAAGGGGAGGAACAAGATGAATAGGTGGAGGCAGCTGAAGGCTTAGCCCTCACCATCACCACCTCCTCGTAATCACCGTAAAGGCCGATGATGGTGAGAGGAAGGTCAACCGGGGTCGTTGAGACTTGGCTAGGGGCCGGCAACCCCGGGCGATCGACGACGAGGGCTGTGAGCCCTCACCCAAATCTAGGGCAAGGGTCATGGCCCTCCCTTAGATTTGGCGAGGGTCGCTAGCCCTTGCCCGGCAGGCCCTCACTATAGGTCAGCCAAGGTCGGTAGCCCCTGGCCAAGTCCCGACAACCTCGGCCAACCCTCCCCCCACCATAGCCAGTCTTTTTCGGTGACAGGAGAGAGATGGCAGCGATGAGGGTTAAGCTTTTAGTCGCCTCCAATGGTTCACCTTCTTATTCCTCTTCTTTTTTTTTCCTTTTTTTAAATATAATTTAGTTTTAAATTTAATTTAATTAATTTTTATATTAAAAATTCAAATCCGTACTAAAACGATGTCGTTTTTGTGTTTCTTTACTGAATTAGTTCTCTGGCGAGCGACGTAGGTGAGTAAAATTAATAAAAAATTGTCATGTAAGAATTCTGACAAGGTTCACTAGAGATAACACTCAAGCGTCTCTTTTTTTTTTTTTTAAGTGACACTTAAGTATTATTTTCCTTATTTTTGGTATCTAAATATCCCTTCGTGTCAAGTTTTAAACATTGGGCTGTACTTTTGCCTAAAGAAAAGGGACCAAATTATAAAAGTCCATTGGCTGTCCGAGGATGCTTTGCCCCATGCGACCTCCGCCGGAGCGGGACCCCGTTCGTGCCCTCTCCTCCGGTGACGTAGATGTCAATATTGATGACTTAAGTACAAGTTTAAATTGGGCTTTGAGCTTGGGGTTAGGATTTGTATAAAGAAGGTGATTGGTCGTCTTAGAGGCACATAGCTAGAGAGGAGAGAGTGGCTTGCTTCTAGCGAGTTTACGGAAACAAGGAGTTGACCCTTGTGGGTGGAAGCAAGGAGTCGCACCACCACCCCGCAAGAGTCAACGGTTCTTGCTGGCGGCGGTGGTATGGCGGCACCGTCCCTTCAAAACCCTTCCCGGCAATCATCTTTTTCTCTCTCGAGACACTCCTCCTTTTTTTTTTTTTTTTTTCGATTTGTAATTCCATGTAGTGCACTTGTCACCATATTAGTGTTCCATGAGGAAAATTTTTATTAAATGCCAACACTTGCATCTTTCAACATTCAATTAATTGCACTATTTAAAAATTAAATTCAGTTGCAATTCAGCGAGAAAATTAAGATTTATAGTAAAATATTTAAGAATTTGATTGTATATAAGTTACCTCCGAAAGGTACCACAAACCTTCTGATATAGCTAGTACGATTACCTAGAGGGGGGTGAATAGGTATAAAAGATTTTTCTTTTGATAATTACACACTACTTAGATAGATAGACGATTTGCAGTAATTAAAAAATCAATCGTAAGACCGAGTAAGGGAAAGAGAGAATTTGACACGCGGTTTATAGTGGTTCGGCTTGTTTCAAGCCTACGTCAACTCTTTTCGCACCGACGACCCAATTGGCTGGATTCCACTATGAACAAAGAGATGTTACGGTGATGATCTTCCTTGACTTCTTGGTGTAGACGATCTTCCACACTTCTCAAGGTATCACTAAGAATGAACACTCTCTCGTGTATACAATTTCGCTCAAATAGTATCGACTAATAATCAAGGATCTTCGGACTCGGAATTTTTCTATCTATCACACTCTCTAAAACAACTTGAATGTCTTCCTTTATACTCCTTTATGCCATCATAGCCGTTGGCACTTACCAAAGGAATTCCTCCAATCTACCCGTTGGACGAAATCAATCAAGAAGATCATTCGAGCTTTTTAAGGAACATGGCGATAGCCCATCAATCTGTTCGCCCATACAATCGGGATCTTGGTTTCCAAGAATAGAACATTCCAAGAATACTTCGACGACCATCGGATCTTCAATTGATCTAGATAAGAACAAACAAAGAATCCGAGATGTTTATCCAACCAAGGGATCTTTTCCAGAAGATAGGATCGAATCCTCAACCATAAGCTTCGGCTCTGGATTTCCTTTACTACTTTTGGATTAGAAAGACGTCGGTGAGAATAGTCTTGAGTCTTGAGTCTTGAGTCTTGAGATAATAAAGTCTTGAGACTTTAATCTTCGGTCTCCGAATATCCAGACTTAGATCGATAGAAACGTTTTGTCGAACTTCAAAATACTCTGGAAAGATTTCTCCAACAATCTCCCCATTTTTGATGGTGACAAAACTTCCTTTTAGATTTGAACAACTTTGACCTGCAAAAACATTTCTCAAGCAATATGGCTAACTCATAGAGAATAATAAAACAACTAGATTCTCGCATCCACAAAGAACTTGGTTAGTCTTTCATGAGTAATACCATAAAACAACACTTGATATGAACGCAACCAGTCAAGCATTTAAATCCATAGTCAAGGGTACTCAAGTCAAACTCAAAAATATAAAAACATAGCCACAAATTCAAAGACTAAAAGATAAAATATTGAAAGATGATGAAGTTGATTGTTCAAATTTGATTCTCCCCCTTTTTGTCATCATGAAAAAGTGAGAAAGGGATCAGGTCTGCTTGGGAATGCGAACGATTTGGAAATCTCCCATAGACTCGAACTAAGCCTTCTAGCCTCTTCAAGTCTTCCCTTAGATTAGCTACCTCCTCTCCTTTTGCATTGGCTTGAAGTTGTTGAGCGAGGTCTTTCATTTTGTCCTCCGGGGTAACCGAAGACGCTTGGCCAGCATTCTTGATGGATTGAATCTCACAGATCTAGAGCATATATCTCGTCCCCGCATTTCCATAAGTATATCAACAATACGACGAAAATCTCTTTGAGATATCCATCTCGAGTACTTGCATCGCTTTTTCGGATGGAGTGAATGCGGGACGATGGTGCTTCCGTGAAATCTTGCAGATTTGGGGTCGACGTATCGTGTCCTTCTTCGAGGCAATTTAGAAACTGAACTTCTTAAGATCGTCCGCTTTGGAGATGATCTTGGACCTTCACTATTGGCGGCATGTGGTGAAGACTTTTCTTGCTCGCCAACTCCCCTGTCTCTAGGACATCACAAGGGGAAGAGTGATGATCATGTTCTTGATTTCCCTTGTCTCAGTCCGATGCGGGCTGTTCTTTCTCTCCTTCTCTCTCATTTTCTCCTTCTTTCTCCTTCTCTCTTTCTTTGTTCTTCTTCTCGATCTTGGCTTGCTCCTCTTCCTCTCTCTCGTTTCGCTGAAGTTACGTTGACTGATGCACAGAACGTCTGGTTCTTGTTAAAGCAACGATTGTGGGATCTTCATCCTCTTCATCTTCATCCTCTAAGATGAGAGTCCTTTTCTTCTTCCTCGATGGGGCTCCAATGACTTCTTTTCCTTTTCTTTTTGAAGCGAGATGGGACTGGAGTCTTCACTCTGAACTTCTCCATTGCCTTTGAAAGCTCTTGTAGACGCATCTTCGTCAGCATCTTCAAACCTACCACCATCTTATCGCACGGTCGAACACAAAGTGAATGGGGCGGTTCAATATTCATGTGTCTAAAGATCTTGGTCACCGGACCGGGATAAGGCAATTGTCCCTTGTCTTTTGACACTTTGCTTTCTGTACATATGGAAAAGAATCGTGTGCGGGAGAGAGAACTTCCGTCCGAGTTGATTGCATACATCAACTTTGCTTCGAATAAGACACGGAAGTCTTTGACGTAGACTTTGGTCTAAGACAGTTGATTACGATCTTATGAAGCACAATGTTGATGGCATTCATCCTGGAATAGGTAACTCTCTTATCTGTGTCCCTATCCTTAACAAGATCCAGAGTAGTACGTGCAGGTGAGACTTTGATTGGTAGATAACGGCCTCGTTCAACTCCAACAATGTCTGCCAACATATTCACATCTACTACGTAGACTTTGTCTCGAACACTGAATGAAATTCTATTCGCATCCAAAAGCTGAGATTTGAATAGAAATAAGCGGTTAAATGTGCGTACCCGTCCGTAGAGTCAGAGCAAAATTTCTCAAGTTGAAGCAAGTTCAACTTTTCTCTCAAGTTCATGTTGATGGCATCTAGAAATTCAAAATCAACACTTCGAGGGTTTATCACCCCTCTTTTCAACAGTTTGCCATACACATTTTCCTGTTCCTTGGATTTGAACAAATCCATTCGATTTCCTTTGATCTTCGCTGCCACACCCATTCTCGGTTGAAACTCAAGGAACATTCTATCATCATCATTCCCTTCAATTAAGTTTTGTCCAGGTACACGAGGATCACTTGGAATATTTGCAAGTGCATCCTCTCTTTTCCTCTCGGAGCAATTCCTAACTCCTCCATTCTCCGCGAAAAAAGATATTCATTTCCATAGTTCTTATCCTTAAGGAAATCGTCTATGTAATTTAATGGTGTACCGGTGCTTTTCAACGCACGATAAAGCTTATAGATATAGGAGGGTTTTGGACTCTTACGGGGTCGGCTTCCTCGATTATCTCTTCTTCAAGAAGATGACTTTCACCATGTGGGGTAGGAGGCGATGAATGACGTGGATGAGAACGAATCGGACTTTGTTGCTGACTTGAAAAGTCTTCCTCCTCGCAAGATCGAAGTGTATTGGTCCCTTCTCCATTCTTTGTGGTCCCCCGCTTACTATTCTCGATGATTTCCTCGAAGAAGACATTCTTCTTTGTCGATTTGAGAGATTCCTTCGCTTGCTTCCCAAGGAAAAATGACCACTTTCTCGACGATGAACAAGAGATTGATACAGGTTTGGGAGAAGAATACTTTTTAGGGTTTTGACGATTGAGGAAAAAACTGCATATATATATATTTAACTCACTTTTTGAAAAAGGAAGTTCAATCGACACGGGGAAAGTGTACGAACATTTCTTTTCAAAATCAATAACGCCAAAATTAATCTTTTTGAAAAGACAAGTTTTTGATTTTCACACGATAATAACCGAACAACAAAATCGTACCTTTTCGAGTTCGAATAAAATAGCCACTTACGCTTTATAGCCATGAATGTCTCGAGTCTCAAGATCTCGAGACGAGAGATTAGAGTCTAAGGATTGTTGAGTCTTTAGACTTTAACTTCTTCAAGCTTCAAAATGTTGAGTCTTGAACGGATAGCGTCGAATTGATTTTTCTCCAAAGGCTTTGTGAAAATATCCGCTAGTTGACTTTTTGAATCAACAAATTGAATCGAGATTTCTCCATTTTGAATATGATCTCTAATGAAGTGGTGTCGAATCTCAATATGCTTTGCTCTTGAATGAAGAATTGGATTTTTGGTAAGATTGATCGCGCCGGTGTTGTCACATCGATTTCTGTGCATGAGTCTTCAATGCCAAAGTCTTGTAGCTGTTGTTTGATCCATAGAATTTGCGAACAGCAACTTCCAAGAGCTACATACTCTACTTCTGTTGTTGAAAGAGCCACGGTACTTTGTTTCCTTGAAAACCAAGATACTGTTCTATTTCCAAGCAACTGACAAGTTCCAGAAGTGCTCTTTCTATCGACTCTACAACCAGCCAGATCTGCATCTGAGTACCCTAGAAGATCAAAGTCTCCTTTCTTTGGATACCAAAGACCGATGCTTGAAGATGAGGCAATGTATTTGATAATTCGTTTCACGGCACCGAGATGTGATTCTCTAGGATCCGATTGAAACCTAGCACGAGATACAAACACTTAACAAAATATCGGGTCTAGAAGCGGTAAGATAAAGAAGTGAACCAATCATGCTCTGTATAGCTTTTGATCTACTTTCTTCCCTTCTTCATCCTTGTCTATTTTCCGAGAACATGACATTGGTATGTCGGTCTTTTTGCATTTTTCTAATCCAAATCTTTTGACAAGATCATTTGCATATTTTTCTTGATGAATAAAAGTTCCTTCCTTCATTTGCTTCACTTGGAGTCCAAGAAAGAATGTTAATTCTCCCATCATACTCATTTCAAACTCATCCCGCATAGACTTAGAAAATTTCTTGCATAGGCTTTCATTAGGAGATCCAAATATAATATCGTCTACATATATTTGAACCAAGTAAAAAGCTTTTGATTTCCTTTTTGATAAATAAGGTAGTATCTACTTTACCTTTGACAAAACCGTTCTGTATTAGGAACTTACTTAGCCTATCATACCAAGCTCGAGGTGCTTGCTTTAAACCATACAAGGCCTTTTTCAGTCTAAAGACTAAGTCTGGCTTCTTTGGGTCTTCAAATCCAGGTGGTTGTTCCACATAAACTTCCTCATGGATGAATCCATTTAGAAACGCACTTTTGACGTCCATTTGGAATAACCTGAAATTTTTTTAGCAAGCAAACGCAAGTAATAGACGAATAGCTTCTAACCTTGCTACTGGTGCGTAGGTCTCATCATAGTCTATTCCTTCCTCTTGCGTGTATCCTTTGGCCACGAGTCCGGCTTTGTTCCGTACGACTTTTCCATCCTCGTTCATCTTGTTCCCGAATACCCATTTGGTTCCAATAACGCTTTACCTTTTGGTTTAGATGTCAAATCCCGGACATCATTGATGTTAAACTGTCTCGAGTTCTTCTTGCATAGCTTCAATCCAAATTTCATCGATAAAGCTTCTTCTATGCTTTTTGGTTGAATTTCGGAGATTAAAGCCACGGACTAGATTCTTCACGTCTTTTTGGTCTGGTGCGGATTCCTTCATTGATTTCACCGATAATGAGATCTTTGGGATGACTGGATTTGTGCTTCTAGTTACTGGTTGATTTTCCTGGTTGATGATCTCTTTCTTTATTTGAATCTTCAAGAACATCTTGTTGTTGGACTTCCAGAGACTGAGATGATTCTTGAGTTGTAAGCCTTGAAAGGTGCTGGTAGGTTCGGACTCTTCATATTGAGTCCGACCGGATTCGGCTTGCGTTGAGTCTTGGAATTTGACATTCATTGATTCTTCCACCGATTGGCTTTTCTTGTTAAAAACTCTGTAGGCCTTGCTTGTAGTAGAATATCCAAGGAAGATGCCTTCATCTGATCTTTCTTCAAACTTACCAACTCGATCATTTGCATTTTTCAAAATAAAGCGTTTGCAACCGAAAACATGAAAATATGAAACAATAGGCTTCTTACCTTTGAACAATTCATAGGGGTTTTCTCTAAAATGGGTCTTAGAAAAACTCTATTTATGATGTAACATGCTTTGTTGAAACAACTTCACCCAAAATCGAGAAGAAATTTTTCTTTCAATCAAAAGTGTTCTAGCCATTTCTTGAAGAGATCTATTCTTTCTTTCCACAACTCCATTTTGTTCTGGAGTATATGGAGAGGAAAATACATGATTAAAACCAGATTTATCACAAAACTTTGTAAAGTTTTGATTTTCAAATTCACTACCATGATCTGTTCTTATACTTGAAATAGCACATCATTTTTCATTTTGAACCTTTTTAGCAAATTTTTTAAAGTACGAAAAGGTTTCTGACTTACTTGCAAGAAAATATACCCAGGTAAAACGAGAGTAATCATCCACAATTACTAGACAATATTTCTTACCTCCAATGCTCTGGGTTCTTGTTGGTCCGAAGAGATCCATATGCAGCAACTGTAGAACATGTTTAGTAGAGATATGTTTTATAGGCTTAAATGAATTTCTTACCTATTTTCCCAGAATACATGGTGTGCATGAGTCAGACTTTTGATAAGGTAATTTTGGTAGACCTTGAACAAGCTTCTTTGATGAGATTTTGGCTAATTGCTTCATGTTGACATGGCCAAGCTTTCTATGCCATAAGACCGCTTCATCTTGAATTGAGATGAGACATTGCGTTTCATTTGGTCTTACATCAAGAAGGTAGATATTTCCATGCCTTTGACCCATGAAAGACTGAGTTGAGTCTTTACTTATTCCGTAACATATGCCCTCTTGAAAAGAGATCTTGAACCCAAAAGTATCACACGCTTGGCTAATCTTTGAGAAGATTATAGTTGAGTCCTTCCACTAGAGAAACATTGCTTATTGTGAGATTTCCAATTTTCACAGTTCCAAATCCCACAATACTTCCTTTGCTTTGTTTCCACCAAATGAAACTTTTCCACCATTTACTTGAACAAACTTTATAAAGCAATTTGAGTCTCCCGTCATGTGTCTTGAGCGTCCGCCGTCAAGATACCACTTTATCTTCTTTTGACAGACCTGTAATCAAAGGAGAGTCTCAAGCTTTCTTTGGTACCCAAATTTTCTTGGGTCCTTTGGTGTTAGTAGGATAAGCATTATTAGGCCATACCCTTTTAACGGGCTTCCGGATCATAGGACACTCTTTTTCAAAGTGATCTTGACTGTTACACTTTGAACACCTTAGAGCATTTCGACCTACGACTTTACAAAGACCTTTTGAAATGATTTTTGTATGCTTCTCTCGATGGTCTTTTCTTAATTCTTTCTTTTACTTTCGGAAAATCAATTAAAGGGATTGTTTCTGCTGTCATACCTAAACCAGACTTATTGAAGTAAGGTCTTTGAACTGAAAGAACTTTCTCGAGTTTTTCAAACCCTATTGAAAATTTCTTTGAAATATTTGATAAGTCGGTTTTCAAGAAAGCATTTTCTTTTGAAAGTTTATCTTCATTTTCTTTAAGAGTAGAAACATTCGAGTCTAGACTTTTCACTCTTTCTTCTAAAATATTTTCCTTTTGTTTTAGAGCTAAGTTTTCCTTTTTCGGTTCGGAAATCCTTTTGAGAGAAGTCTTAAGACTCGAAACATAATTCATTAATATATT
The DNA here is from genome assembly GCA_014182725.1 of Eucalyptus brandiana. Taxonomy (NCBI): domain Eukaryota; kingdom Viridiplantae; phylum Streptophyta; class Magnoliopsida; order Myrtales; family Myrtaceae; genus Eucalyptus; species Eucalyptus brandiana. The sequence goes on from CM024676.1 coordinate 4,340,255, forward strand.
TAGAGACTTTAACAGGAATTTTAAAATCACTTACCTCAAATTCACACGTCGATCCAGTCGAGTCCGATTGTGCCATTAGACACGATTGGCATATTCCTCATCACTTTCTTCACACTCGTATCGCTCCGGGTTTCGGCTTTGAGAGCTTTTCGAGACTTTTCGGTTTTTCCTCTCTTCTTCTTCGAAGAGGACAGGTTAGAGTACGATGTGTCCCTTTTTCTTACATTCGAAGTACTACATCTTTGTTTGGTTCTTCATCAACAAACTTGGTTTGCTGTTTCTGAAAACTTTGTTTTCTTGAGTTGAACCTTCTTCCTTTTCTATTCAGCTTTCTGAATCTTCTTATCATAAGAGCAAGCTCCTCATCATCCAGATCTTCTTCAGAATCTGTATCATCAGAATCATCATTAGATCTTAATGCAATGGATTTCTTACCTCTTGGATCTTCGTCTTCATTGATTCGCTCCACTTCGTAAGATTGAAGAGTTCCAATCAGCTCATCTACGAGATAGTGGCATAATTCTTTGCGTCTCTCGTATTGAAGTCTTTATATGATTCCAATCCTTAGAGAGTCCTCGCAGCAACTTGTTCACCTTCATAGGATCGGTAATTTTCTGTCCTTGATTCTCAAGTCCATTGATAATATCGTAAAAACGGCTAAACATGTCGGTTATAGATTCTCCTGGTTTCATTTTGAAGGCTTCGTATTGACCAAGGAGAATATTAATTCTGGTCTCCTTCACTCGGTGCTCCCCCTTCATAGGTGATATGTAGTCTATCCCGGACTTCTTTTCTGTGACACAAGAAGATATTCTCATTATATTCGAGTTGGTGACAAAGCACAATATAAAGAATAAATTACTTTTGCATCGAGTGCTTGTCTCTTGTTTATCTCATCTTGAGACATTCCGCCGGTCTCAACAGGTTTCTTTCCCTCTTTCGGATACGATGCAACGGTAGGGAGTGATTCCTCTCTCCACAACGTCCCATTCCGGAGGATCCTTTGATCGTAGGAAAGCTTTCATCTTGTTCTTCCGGATGTTGTAATCCTTTCCATCGAAGTAGGGTGGTCTCGGTATTGCTTTGACCTTCCACCAGCCCCGATGCTAGCATACTAGCCATGGATCTTTTACTCAAGTAAAACACTTCAAATAAAGTAAGAACACGAGGCTCGATACCAATTGATATAGCTAGTACGATTACCTAGAGGGGGTGAATAGGTATAAAAGATTTTTCTTTTGATAATTACACACTACTTAGATAGATAGACGATTTGCGGTAATTAAAAAATCAATCGTAAGACGAGTAAGGGAAAGAGAGAATTTGACACGCGGTTTATAGTGGTTCGGCTTGTTTCAAGCCTACGTCCACTCTTACGCACCGACACCAATTGGCTGGATTCCACTATGAACAAAGAGATGTTACGGTGATGATCTTCCTTGACTTCTTGGTGTAGACGATCTTCCACACTTCTCAAGGTATCACTAAGAATGAACACTCTCTGTATACAATTTCGCTCAAATAGTATCGACTAATAATCAAGGATCTTCGACTACGGAATTTTTCTATCTATCACACTCTCTAAAACAACTTGAATGTCTTCCTTTTATACTCCTTTATGCCATCATAGCCGTTGGCACTTACCAAAGGAATTCCTCCAATCTACCCGTTGGACGAAATCAATCAAGAAGATCATTCGAGCTTTTTAAGGAACATGGCGATAGCCCATCAATCCTGTTTGCCCATACAATCAGGATCTTGGTTTCCAAGAATAGAACATTCCAAGAATACTTCGACGACCATCGGATCTTCAATCGATCTAGATAAGAACAAACAAAGAATCCGAGATGTTTATCCAACCAAGGGATCTTTTCCAGAAGATAGGATCGAATCCTCAACCATAAGCTTCGGCTCTGGATTTCCTTTACTACTGGATTAGAAAGACTGTCAGTGAGAATAGTCTTGAGTCTTGAGTCTTGAGATAATAAAGTCTTGAGACTTTAATCTTCGGTCTCCGAATATCCAGACTTAGACTGATAGAAACGTTTTGTCAGCTTCAAAATACTCTGGAAAGATTTCTCCAACACCTTCTCACATCCCCGCCTAAAGGCTTATTGTACTAAATTGGGAGGATGAAATTTACAGAGGATAAACATTTATGAGTATCTTATCTGTAACTTCCAGTGGACCATGACAGTCCTTTGATAAATGCTTACTAGTCCTCTTGGCTAAGGATTTTCTACCAATATAACTTGACTATATGTCATCATGCACTCTTTTGGGTCCGACAGATGTTCTGATGTGGGGGAGATGCTTTGCACTCGGTAACCCTCGACTTGGGTGAGGGTGGATGTTTGACCGGCACATGGGGGATTTGATTTCAAAGCACGGCTTGTCGAATTTGCACTAGAGAGATGTGCAAAGGAGAGAAGATGTAGAGCAAACGATAAAAGTAGGAGCGTTGTATTTGGCAGGTTGAGTTCAACAAGAAACTAAATAATTCAACATTCCAATCTGGAAAGAACTTTGACACCAAATATGCTTTGATTGGGCGTGCCAAACTTAATCGTCTTGCTCTTCTTCTATCTCGCAATTATTGAAAAAAAAAAAATCTTCCGGCAAACTCGTGACCCAAGATATCAGATTTGGTTTACATATCGAACCGAGGCATTGAAAAGCCATGCTCGCGGGCAAGTGTTCTCACATTGTTGGTCGAGCCGTCTCTATATCACAAAGCACGAATTTTTGGCTTCTAGCTTGATTGGCTACAAGTCACGATAATAACGTTTTTCTTGCCCTGATTAGCAAGATTACATGGAGTTGCTTTTTTATCAGTTGCTTTTAATTGTTAAATCTGCAACATGGGATGAGATTCATCTCTCCCAGACTCCCACTGGCACACGAAATGTAGTCCGAATCCAATGTCATCATTACTTGACATAATCGTGATTAGCGATTAATCTTGCACAACCTCCTCGTGATTAAGGTGGGAAAGCACCTCGTGAAAAAGATTGTTTGTGAGGATCCAGTTTTATCTCCACTCATGGAAATTATCGGCTTGCCTCCCACCTTTCACTTGCAAAGTCCACCTCATCCTCATCAGAGACCTTATCCGCCCTGAAGATCTTCTCAAGCTCCTTTGATCCAGCCTCTCTGCTGCTAATGGATGTGGCTTCCCGTCAAACGCTTTTATTTATGGCATTGCAATCCGGGCAGGTCTTTTGTGGACCACTTTTCCGAGGGAATGTTGCGTGGTACTTCAGGAGAATCATTTTACCTCTTAATCTAGAGATTGATAAATGACCTAGACCATAATTCTTGGATGTTACTTACATTATAATTGGGCGGTGTTTCCTCCATGCAATTTCCTCCAATGGTCTTATGAATTGTACATTCGCTTGCATATAGGCAACCTACATTTGTAACCCACCAAGTGGAAACATTTCCTCCTATGAGAGACGGAGGAAAGTATATCCTATATCTAGCTAAGTCTGCATGTGCGTGACACCAATAACTTATAATCGATCGATAAAAATTTTAGTTTGAGGAAATCTTTTCCTAAGATAGATGGAAGAAAATTTAACCTTCTAATAAGAGCAAGGTTTATTAAACAATTACGAACACAAATTTAGTAAAGTTAATATCAATAACTTGTACAAAACCTATTCAATGGAGGGTTGGCTTGGATTTGGGTGGGTCAAAAATATGTCTAACACAAATTGACTCATTTAGCCCATATTGACCTCATTTTATGTAATATAAATTTAGCGACTTCTACCTCACTTGACTCAGACCCAACCCAACTCATATTCTAATTCTTTGTAGAAAAATAAAATCTAACCAATAAAAAAATTTAAAATGAAAAAAAAAAGCAAGAAATTACTAAATATAGTCCACCCAAATAATTCGTATTTTAAATGCATGGACAAGGTGATCAATACCCTTGCCCAGCCATACTTGGATGAGGATCCTCTATCTCATAGAGTGATTTCATCGGCGTCTCAATTACTTCTCGTGAGTTAATTCATTTAAACAAGGTACGCATCAACGATTGAGATACTACCGAGACACCCATAGGAATCCCTTGTAGGGTAGAGGATCGATATTATATCTCTAGATCTACCTTTTCTTCTTTTTCTTCAATATCAGCTCCATTTTGATTTCATGCCACTTTTGTGTGATATTGTCATAATCAAGAAGATTGGGGATTGTAAAAGTTGTCGAATTTATATTTATTTGTAATGGGATGTGTCGAGTAGACTAGTTTCATGATCCATTGGAAACTTCGTGGAATTATGACTAGTATGTAAATTTTCAAATTTGGTTCTTCACAGCCCTTACATGCACACTCATTCTTAAATTGCACATCTTTACCATACTGGCCCCTCGGATTGCTAAGTAAAAAACACCTTCGGATTTCAAAATAGCACTATCTAACTCAAAAATCACCTAAGCGGGCACATCAAGCATATTTTTTCACAGTAATAGGATCATTATGACTGACTCTATTAAGTTCCCCACCATAGAACTCAGCAGTTACACTTCGATTCTGTTGTTCCAAAAGGAACATTGGTTCAAACAATTCCGTCTCTGGCAACCAAAAGAACCTGAAATGTTTTAAAAAGTGTACAATGTACAAAAAATTCATGCCTTTCTTTATCTCGAAAGATAGGATTTCCTAACCACCCAACAGCTATTCCATCCCTGTTGTCCATTGAACCCACTCTGAATGATCCCCTCCTTTACTGGATTATTACCAATATAATCATAAAAAGCTAATTTTTCAGGAATTTTAGACCAAGCTTCTGATAAATTTTGATTTTTGACTAGCCCAGCACCAACTCTTTGGCTGGAAGCATCTCTAATCATTCTTTCGTCCAACAGTCGTGGATTCGCATGTTATGGGCTTTCGATGAACTGCTAACCCTTTGAGTGAAGAGAACCATGAGTGACTTCTTGCGGTCACTCATGGCGAGTGCGTCTCATTTTTCTTCTAACAATATTCCAAACCCGGCACGTGTTTATCAATTACATTGCAATCCAGGCAGGTTTTGGTTTTCTGGACTAAACAGGCAAAAAGTTACGAGGTTTCTTATGAGAACTCTTACCTATTAGTCTAGAGACTAAACAATGACCGAGACCATGATAAACGTGTCCAAAAAAGAAAAAATTAACGTAGACTTCAGTAAATTATTGACACTTCGGTCAATCTGAGTCCTTTGCTATGTGATGAGCACCATGACTTGCCTATTTATAGGTGACTATCTCTCCAAGAAGAAACAAGAAAATGCATAGATCCTCTGAACCCTAGCTTCTCCTAAACTTTCCAAAGCAAACAAAATGTTCTCCACCATTTCTGTAGCCCTTCTCTTCATAGTGCTGATCCTTTTTCTCACACACATGACAAAATTTAAGTTCGGTAGTATCCACAAAAATAGAAGAACTGTGCCACAACTTCCCCCCGGTCCTGCCCCATGGCCCATCATTGGCTGTGTGCCCGAAATGCTGAGCCACAAGCCAGTATCCCGGTGGATACATCGCCTCATGAAGGAGATGGACACTGACATTGCATGCATTAGGCTCGGCAATGTTCACGTCATTCCCGTGACATGTCCCAAAATCGCCCGAGAATTCCTTAAGAAGCACGATGTGACATTTTCATCAAGGCCTACTTCGATGGCAACGCGAACATATAGTGGCGGATTCCTCACAACCATCCTAAGTCCTTATGGCGACCAATGGATGAAAATGAGGAGAGTTATAGTTTCGGAAATTATTTCCCCGCGAGACATCATTGGCTCAAGGATAAAAGAGCCGAGGAAGCGGACAACTTGGTCAAGTACATTTACAACCGAAGCACAAGCTCGAGCAGAACTGTCAATGTGAGGACCGCCGCCAGACAATATACTGGAAACGTGATCCGGAAATTAATGTTTAGTAAAAGATACTTCGGAGAGGAAAGGGCGGACGGGGACCAACCATTGCCGAGGAAGAACACGTTGAGGCGATATTTACTATACTTAAGTATTTATATGCATTTTTGCATATCTGACTATTTTCCTTGGTTGGTAGGGCTTGATTTAGATGGTCACGAGAAGTTTGTTAAAGAGGCTGTCAGCACTGTAAACAACTATCATGATCCCATAATTGATGCAAGGATCGGAAAATGGAGGAGGTTCGGCAATTTGAACGAGGAATCTACCAGCAATGATCCTCATGATTTGCTCGACGTTCTGGCTACGCTCAAAGATTCAGAGGGAAAGCCACTACTTACACCTGAAGAAATCAAAGCACAAGTAACGGTAAGATGCAAACATGTATATACTAGCTTCTTTTTCTTTAAGCAAACTTTTTTTACTTGTGTATGTGTATGTCAAATAAATCTCTATAGTACACTTCAATACATCGTCAAAATTGTATCGTTACATTAATAGAAACTCAATTTCACTTGAATTATATCCTATATGCATTGTCTTTTTTTGTCTTCAAATAAATTTTGTGGTCTAAATGGTACAGTAGGAAATTTATGAATGAAGTACAATAACTAAACCAATCAAAATCTATATTTGCAGGAAATAATGTTTGCCACTATCGACAATCCCTCAAACGCAGTTGAATGGGCCATGGCCGAGATGCTAAACCAACCTGAAATCCTCAAGACAGCAACGGAGGAATTGGACAGGGTCGTTGGTAAAGATAGACTAGTTCAAGAATGTGACATCCCACATCTTAACTACATCAAAGCATGCATTCGAGAAGCCTTTAGGCTCCATCCAATCGCACCTTTCATCCCTCCGCACATGGCCATGTCTGATGCCATTGTCGCTGGCTACTTTATCCCAAAGGGAAGTCACGTGCTATTGAGCCGTCTTGGCCTCGGGCGAAACCCTAAGGTCTGGAACAAGCCACTTGATTTTAGGCCAGAGCGGCATTTTACTAGCGAGTGCACTGAAGTTCAGCTCACAGAGCCAAACTTACGCTTCATTTCCTTCAGCACAGGGCGGCGTGGCTGCGTGGCTCCAATGCTTGGGACTGCGATGACCGTCATGCTTCTCGCTAGGATGGTTCAAGGGTTTAATTGGATGGCACCGCCTAATGTCACAAGCATCAATCTTGATGAGTCCTTTGAGGATCTGTCTCTTGCCGATCCGCTCATTGCTCATGCAAAGCCACGTTTGCCATTGCATCTCTATCCTTGAGAATTACTTGCAAGAAAGTGAAAGTTGATGTTGCTTAGCTTGTTGTATGCTCTAGTGATTTGAGTGGAATAATGAATAATTTCGATTTATTTTTTGCTCCTTTCCCTTAAAGATCAGCCAATATGAGGTTTTTCAGTTCACTAATACCCTCAAAGTGCACTTTAGAATATCAAATTATGAAGATAATACAACTTTAAGCCTTAATAGCTAGTGAAGAAATGGTGTGATGATGCCTAATTCACGCCACACAAACGAAGAAGCCTCCACCTTTCGACCTTAGACGGTCATCCAACGCTTAATTACAAAAGAAACTAGAGGAGGTTTTTTTTCTCTCTTTTTTTTTTCCTGTGATCTATGCAATATAGGAGAAGGAGCACTCCACCTTTCGAGGCAAGTCTCATTAACAATTTGTATGGGTTCTCAAACCCGCGCCCTCAAGAAGGATTTGAAGGATTCTGGGCCATATCCTTCTTTAGGGCCCTAGAGACTTAGGGGGCAATAGCACTTACAATATGATGTAAAGAATGGGCTTATTTGGAGAAACTAATCACATGTCCGATGACTACTGTGCTATCATCGCTCGATGTGTTGAACTTGCGTCACGTCCCCATTTATGTGCTGTCATCCCTTGATGCACAGCAGCTCCGCCACCAAACACATCAAAACTTCCATTCTAAACATTTACAAGTGATTTGTATTATCTTTTTATTCCTTAAGCGTCATTTCATTTTATCTTTGTGATTAGCACGCGACAAGACACTTGTGATTTTGTATTTTTCTTTATACTTTCAGATGGCGCATGGAGATAGAAAGAGATTGCTGGCTTCCTCAACTTTCGATCATTTTTTTCTGTCCCCTCTCTAACATCAACACCACTCTGAATCCCTTCTAGCATGTACCTTTGAAAAGACAAGAAAGGTCTAATTTTGGGGTTTTTTCTTTTCTTCATTGATAATTTGACCATTTAAACGGATCCCTGATGTTAGAGAACTGGTGGCTCTGACCTCCCCTCTAGTTACAAGGATGTAGACATCGACGACCTAAGTAAAAGATTGAACTTGGGCAGTGAGCATGGGTTAGGATTTGTGTGAAGGAGATGATTGGTCGTCTTAGAGGTCCAAATTCAACGTCATCATTAAAGCCAGAAAGCACCTCGTAAAAATGAATGTCTCTTAGGGTTGAGGTTCTTCGTCTAAGAGATGATGCATTCTGTAGGCTTCCGTTGAATGAACTTCTTCTTGACCTCTCGTTAGGATAGTCCAATGTGTATTGTACCTCTCTACAAGGCTTTGCTCCAAAAGGTAATAAAAAGGATGATATAAAACAATGGTCCATGTGGTAATGGCACATGCAAAATATCCATTCACCAAGATTCTGACTTGGAAACTATTTAATCATCGAGTTGGTAGGTAACATAATAATTCAATATTCCAATTTGTAAGGTATTCGAGTACCAAACCATTTATCCGGTATGCAAAATTTAATCGGCTAACTATTCATCCATCTTATGATTATAACAAATTTCCAAGACTAAGTCCAATTCAGCATATATGGGGAGGTGCCTCAAGCTAGGAAACGACGACAGATTTGCCCGCAAAAAAAACAAAAAAAAAAAACAAAAAACAAAAAACAAAAACAAAAACAAAAACAAACAAACAAACAAACATTAGATAAAGACAATTTTATATGGAGGGAGGTTGTGATGATGGTCATCGGGGCATTATCAGGCTGACGATGCCGGCACATGGTGGCCTTTGAAGAAGGCTGGTGTCCAAGCACTTGTTGTTTAGAGATCGAAGGGCTGCGAGCGACTGCGTTGCTCTAGATTACTTCACCCATGTGTGGCTCGCACTTGACACGCTAGGAGTTTCGGACAAGATCACTACCCTTCATGCTCCTTTTATAAAGAAAATTCCGATGTATCAAGGCTCTATCTACCATCTGATACGAATCGCACACCGATTCCAAAAGACGACGCAAGTAAATAATCCACATTATTCAGCATATAATAACTAAATTACAGAATCGAAAGAACACACTAAAAAATTTGTTATTGAATTTCACCAAAACATTGTACATATCCGGCCAGAGAGGCACCCTAAGAATCCTTTAGACTTTGAAGAAAGTACAAAGACGATGATTATCTTCTCTCAAAGTTAAGGCACAAAGAGATTGAAAATACTCACAAAAAAAAAATCACTTTTCTTATTCTCTCTTTACTGATTGTTAGGGTTAAGCATGGTTCTAAGGTAGAACTAGGAACCTGAGAATTGGTCTAGTTCCAGAATCTATGATATGCAGGGTATATTCCAGATTTCAAAAATGGTGGAACCTCAAATCTAAAATAAGTCTTCATGTTTTTTTTTCTTTAATTCTATGTTTTCGCGCAATCTTGTAACATTTCATGGTGTCTAATGATAAATATATAATTTGAATCCATTAGTTTGAACTTACATTTCTAGTGATATCCATGACTAAGACTTTCATTTTATTAATATTTCATAATTTATGTATATTTTTGTAATAAATTGTGGTTATTAGAAATGATGATTCATTACAATCTTTCAATTAGAAGTACAGGTAGAAGTTGGATAGGCCTTGGAACTAACCTTGAAATATGTGACAAAATAGGTTCTAGGTTCCAAAAATTAGAAAATCTGTTCCAACGGATGTGTTCCAAATTCTAGGGGAACTTGAAACCATTTACTCCTACCACATACATTCACATATTAAAAAGCTCACTAGTAGATAAACTGGGGAAGTTCAATTTCACTTGAATTACATCCTATATGCATTGTCTTTTTTATCTTTAAAAAATTATAAGGGTATAAGAGATACATAGAACAAAGTATGGATGAAGTACAAGAACACAACCAATCAAGATCTATGATTTTGCAGGAAATAATGTTTGCAACTGTTGATAATCCCTCAAACGCAGGTGAATGGACCATGGCCGAGATGATAAATCAACCTGAATTCGTCAAAACAACAATGGATGGATTAGATAAGGTTGTTGATAAAAAAGAGACTAATCCAAAAATATGACATCCAACACTTTAATTATATCAAAAGCATGCACTCAAAAAGTCTTAACTAATTTCCTCATTACAGGTAGATAAATAAAAATGAGGCTAAAAAACTCTAACTATAATTGAAGAATTTGGAGGCAGCTCTCAACGAAAATCATTAATTTGTAGCCCTTGATCTCACAAACAAAACACTTAAATTTGAGCACATTTCGTCAATATTTAACCATCATAAAATTGCAGCCCTCTTCTTGATCTTTTCCTCTCCTGTTCTTCGGTGCTCGCGGGTGAGTGGGCTCACTTTTTTCCTTTCTCTCTCCTCACTTGCCTAGGCACGCAACGCATGCATGAAGCTGCCCGTCCTTTCTGTTCTTTTTACTTTTTGACTTTTCTCCTTTTCTCCTTTTTGTTCTTTTGTTCCTTAGCTGGGCCCCACATGAAGGTGGGACCCAGCCAACAGTGAGGATTGAGACATATTGAAATGAGGGGATGAGCGGACAACTGACGGTTTGACAGGGAGGAGGATATGCGATACAGAACAGATGATGAGCAGTCCCCCTACTGTTGGATCGTCAATTTAGTAGTTCATGTTCTTTCAAACTCACTTAATTGTCTCCTTAAGGAAGACTTTCGAAAAGCCAACAGATTCTGAACGAGTGTGACCATCTTTTCGTGTTTTATTTTGCAATCATCACGTCCTCTTGTCAAAAAAGTCGGTAGAAAAAAATAATAAAGAAAAAGAAGATGAAGGTAATTGCAACAAGTAAAAAGACAGAGGCAAAGTCCTATTGATTTAACGTAGTTTTGTTTATTATTGTTGACATCTAATTTTAGAAAAATAAAATTATATTTTAAACAAATAAAAAAAAAAAAAATGAAAATGAGAGAAATTAGTTTGATTAAATTATGCGAGGAAATATCAAATTCGATGGATGTCCGGATTTTATTAAATGCAGTAATAATTTCAAAATTAAGTGAAAAATATGTAAGAATGGAATTGATTGTCAAATCATATAAATTTAATTTAATGTGATAAAAAATGATAACTCAAGAAATGCTATTTAAATAGGCCGTTTCGAATCATTGTAAAAGAGAGGCTCATCTTTCATGACAAGAGGGGAGAATGAAAAATTGAGAGAAAAAAGACAGGAGCTTTCGTCCATCTTGGTCAAAAGAAAGAAAAACATTTCTCATTTCTTTCTCTGACAAGAAAAGAAAAAAGAAAGAAACAGTGAGAGAGAAGAGACGTGAGTGCAGCGAGAGAGAGAGAGAGAGAGAAGTGACGTAAGAGACAGGTGAGGAGAGAAGAAAAAAGATAGAATCAATGTGCATCTTCTTCCTCTCGCACCCGTCGCCTGCGTCCTCCCCGCAAAGCTTGACGCGCCGATCTCGCTCGTTGACGCCCCCCCCGAAGCCCACTTGCCGCTGTGCCATCGCGAGCACCGTCGCCGCGCCTTGACGTCGACGCAGCAACCCCTCGACGCCGCTGCCGCGCGCCCCTGAAGCCCACTCGCCGTGTCGCCACTGCGAGCACCGTCGCCGCACCTTGCCGCCGACGCAGCAACCCCTCGACGCCGCTGCCGCGCGCCTCCGACGCCCACCGCCGCGCCTCTGCACCCGCGACCTGCTGCTGCCCAGCCCGACGCCGGAGCTCCGACGAAGCCCGCCGCTCCTGACCTTGCCGAGCGCCACCCGCCACTGCACCAGCGCCCGACGCCCTCTCCGTCTAAACCCGAGCGGACCGCTCCCCCTTTAGACCCGACGCCTCTGCAGCAGCCCTCTGCAACAGATCGCGAAGCTCGCCGTGCGGATCTCGCTCGACGACCGCGTCACCGCCTGCTGCTGCTCGCCTCCGCCCGACGCTGTCGTCGCTCAGTCGCGAGCCCCCGCCGCCGTCTTTGAGTTCCAGACGCCGCTGTTCACTTGCGCTTCCGTCTATCCGCCACCACTGCAGCCTCGTGCCCCCGTGCCGCTGTGATCCCCGCCAGCCGCGCCAGACGCCACACCTCCGCGGGTCCCCTCACCGGAGCACTCACGCCGGCCACCCTCACTCCATCCTGCTGCTATCCCTGCTGCTATCCCTGCTGCATTCCCCCTAGATAGATAAAAAAGTGGTTTAATACTTAAATATTCTAACTTTTCTCCTCAAGCACAGGCCAGATTTTTTGCCTAAGCCTAAAGCATGAAAATATGTAATTGAAGAAACAAATAGGACATGGAAAGATGTGAAGTGAAAACCTCCTGCTCTAATGATATAAAGTTAAGAATAATGTGAAAAGGAGAATTCTTTAATCTATTTGGATGTGTCATAATGAAGAGTATCATATGAGATATGCAAAAAAATGTAAAGTGTATTATATAATGCTCCAAATAATTTAACAATAAATGTGGAGACGAAAATTGTACACATATGCATATACTTCTTTTGTAATAAATTGGGTTGCTTCTACCAATTTCAAGTACTCTTGGCTCGCAAGGGATCATGACTGACCTCTTTACACTCACTGTGGCATGGCAGCGAGTACATATAGTTTGCCTAAAATAATATTTCAACATGAGAAATAATTATGTGACTTTCACTGTGAGATTAACAGCTTATTTTGGATCACAAAAAAAAAAATGACAAATAATTAACAACTTATTTTGGATCACGGATAAATAAATAATAAATAATTAAAAATTATTGTGAGATCCACTCATTCAAGAATTTATGACTTACAATAACTGTTATTCTCACAGTAGCCCAAATAGTGTTATGTTAGCAAAGCCCCTTCAATATTTGGGAAAATTCAAACCAATTATGGCAAGCATTTATGCATTGCCTTGCTGGACTTCTTACCCAAGGAAATAAATTAATGACGAGGTTTGTTAGGAGAATGATTACCTCTTAATCTAGAAGGTAAATGACCTAGACCATGAGATGGATGTCCAAAAAAGAAATAAATTAATGACAGTTTATATGCAAAGCCCTCTAATATTTGGGAAAATTCAAACCAAAATTTGGCAAGCATTTATGCATTGCCTGGCGAACCAGGGAGGTTTTCTGGACTACTTAATTAAGGAAATAAATCAATCGCAAGGTTTGCTAGAATAATGATTCCCTCTTAATCTAGAAGGTAAATAACAACCTAGACCATGAGATGTATGTCCAAAAAAGAAATAAATTAATGACTGGCCATTCTAAAATGAAAGAACATCTAAGTCCTTTGCTGTGTGGCGAGCACCTTGACTCGCATATGTAAAGGTGACCACCTCCAAGAAGATATAAAAAAAATGCTTAGATCCCTTGAAGCCTAGCTTCTCCTAAGCTATTCAAAGCAGAGAAAATGATATCCACCCCTTCTGTAATCCTCAATTATTATTTTCCTTTGACTTCGTTGGTAATTGATTATTTTGGTTAAGTACCTACCAATGGGCAGCGCAGCTGGTTGAGCTTTATGTGACATCCTGATTTTTCAAATCTGATTTCAATTGAATAAATCGGGCCTTTCATCGATGCGTCTATAGTGCTATTCTCTGAGCCAATCACTCATAAAATAACTAGACTATCTAAGAAAGTCATTAAGGGATTTTAACGCAAAAGACTTGAGAATTCGACTAGGAATCGACTGCTCGACCGTGCTAATTTGCAAGGATCATTACAGTACAATTAAAAATCGATCAGAGATCAGAGATAAGTCAATTCGACTGAGATAGGTAATCAAAATGTGGGTGATTTCATCTGAATGCAAAATTCTCATCGATCGGCACTAAATTGATTTTCTATCGTTTTGGGTACCCTGTGTCCATATTTCAAACCTTGGAATTTTCACGACAACCGAGAGTTGCCAATGTGTTGAAGATGTACAATGTGACTCGAAATAAATCAATCACAGGTCAATTGCACCAAAAATTCCTAAAAGTTACCCGATAGACTAGGTCATGCTAAAAGCACGCCGGATTGAAAATAACCACGAATTTGAACCCGATTTCAGAAATTGAAAATTCTGTGGTGTCATGATCCATTTTAGGAACGTCAACTCATCCTTTGAAAAATTTTCAGAGATTAAGAGATTTTTACGGAAAACCGTTTTGGACGTTGCGGAAAAATAACAGAAATTCGTACAGGCCAAATTAAAGAAAATTTTGACTTCCAAGCCGGGCTATGTGCTGATGGGAATTTATAGAAATTTTGTGGACTTTTTCTTCAACAAAATTGGACTTCAAATTGGAGGAATCGGAGAAGAAATTGAAGCCGAAGTTCAGTGCCAAAATGTGAAATTCGGATTTAAGCTTGGGGCTGCATTTTAGACTTTTAAATTGGATTATTTATGGAATTTTAGGCTAGAAATAATTAAGGGACAAGGAGATAAACATGCAAGACCAAAGGGAAACCAAGCATTCAATGAGTTGGATGAGGCTTGGTGACTCTGCATTTTTTTCTCCCAAGTTGTCGTGCACACCATCGCCGTTCCTATTTCCTCACATGGCTTCACTTTCATTTCCTTCGGCTTCTCTCTCATTCTTTTCTCTTCTGTTTCTATTTCCTTTTGTTCCTTCTCCCTTCGAGCAAACCGAAGCTGCCATCATCACGCTCATTTCCCCCACCGAATCCCCTTTGCCTCACGCCTGCAGCCACGTTCACCGCTTCTCTCTCTCTCTGTTCATTCCCTCGCTTTAACACCCACACACCACCGCCTCTCCACTGTGCGTTCCTCACGCAGCTGTCCACCGAAGATTGACCGAAGACCAGCTGCAGCGAAGCCCGAAGCCCACCGTTTCTTCTTGCTTTTGTTTCCTTCGAAGATACTTGCCGCGCGTCCTTCACCCATCCACCGAGCTGCTTTCTTTGTTGCCGCGCGTCTCCCAGCTACCAACACACTCGGTCAACTCCTCCATTTCTCTCGAAGACCAGCAGTTCCGTGGCCGCGTGAAGACGACCGAAGCAGCCCACTTGCTTCTTCGTGGCCCAGTCCATCACCCAACGTCTTCAGCCCAGGCGGTCCTCTTCTTCAGCCCGTATCAGCCCAGCAATTCCAGTCCATCTTCTGCTACAAGCCCAGTTGAAGTCCAGAAAGCCCGTGAATGTTCAGCCCACTTGAAGTCAGGCCCAAGTCCTGTTTTCCTCAGCAGCAAGCCCACATCAATTGAAGCTCGCAAAGCAGCCCAAGCCCATATCAAGCCCAGTCCAAGTCAGTAACAAATCTCAATTTGGGCTGAGATTTATTGGGCCAAGTTTAGGCCCGGCCCAAGTTTGCCGACGCCGCCGAAAATTTGGATTTCGGCTGCCATTGTGCCACCATCGCGGTGAACCAGTTTCCACAATAAACCGGTGAGTTTATACACTAAACTCTTCTTAGTAGGCTATTGACGTCTAAGGGGTGTTTAGATTTATTTAATTAGGAATTAGGGGGTTAGTTAGATTAAATTAGAAATTTAATTATTTAATTGAGCATGTTAGGTGGTTAGCATGGTTTAGGTAAAGCCTAAATAAATTGTACTATTTATCTAGAAGGGTTCGGGAATTTTCCGGGTCCGTATTGGTTATTAATTTAATGATTCTGGCCTAGGTTAGTATTTTTAGAATTTAAATTGATTTATTTAATTAATTTCAGTAATTATTTAATTATTAAATATTTTTTGGAAATTAGGCCGGGATAGTCGATGACCAGAATTTCGTACTGATTGCAATGGTGTGGTTAATTTCTGCAATTGGATGTTAAATTGCGCAAATTGAGTGTTTATTGGAAATTTGAGTGTTTAATTCCATAATTTATGAATTTCCAATATTTATTCAAAAAATCCCAAGTGTCGGATTTTGACACCGAAAATGATTTTAAAGGAAGAATGTCAATTTTTCTAGGTCAAGTTGACCGTGTACCCACACACGAGTAATTTCATGTAAATTTCTAATACGAAGAAAAAGGCTAGGCTCACCATTTTAATTGAAGCATTTGAGTGCAATACATGGTGCCCTGAGCCATATTTTAGTGATTGTGTGATGGTTAAGAGAAATCGTCCCGGGCTGTTAAGTTGGACATTATCCCTATTTGGGATACCCCCTGTATAACGGGAAGCCGGTCGCAGTAGATTCTGGACCATATGCTCCTTCAGGAAAGTCATCTGAAAGAGACATGCCGTGCTCAATAGGGTAAGACGAAGCCTAGCAATGCCAGAAGACCACCGAACAGAGAGTAGGCCGTACTTTATGCTAAGATCAAAACTAGGAATGCATTATTAATTGAGTGTGATGTTCCGATTGTTAAAGCTTATTTGTTGCTCATGCTCTCGTGCTGTTTGTGATATAAATTGTACTGACCTACAGGGTGGAACTAAGGCGAAGTAAGTCCTCTATGCTAAATGCGTGATTGTGTGGTTAGGACGCTTATGAGCGTATTTCCCTCATAATCGGGGTTGAGATTTATATCTTACCCCGTCGTAGACTTAAATTTTTCAAGGTCGTCGAGTAGAGGACCTGGAGCCGAGAAGAGGTAATCTGAAGTGTAGGTCCTAACTGACCGACACTTCTTTTTGGAGAGCCAGTCTTTTGTAGTCTTTTGGCCACAGACTTTGTACATGACTCAGTATATTTATAAATGCATGTTTGTTTATGAATTTATTATCCTACTTTTCTATCCCGAGATGATTGTTGTTAGGGGATTTATAATTCGCTTCTGCATATGCAATAAAACAAAAAAAGTTGGCGACTAGTTCTGGGAAATTACAAATTTTATCAACCAAAGAGGGATGGGCATGCGCTCGGGGTTCTGGGCATAACACTTTACTACCTCAGCGCTGAGGGAATGAGTTCAAATCTTCGTGTTGCTAACACATTTTAAGTAGAGGGCCATAGTGGTGGGGTCCTATGCTTGTTTCCCCCTCAGGTATAGTCACTGCGTTAGGTGGTTGGCTGTGTCGGTAAAGTCAATAGCCTAGCGTGCCACAGTGATCGGCGATGTCGATAGCCTGGCCAGTGGAGTCCTAGGTACCCAAAAAAAAAAAAAGTTCAAGAGTATCCACAAAAATGGAGAGTTGGTGCCGCAACTCCCCCCAGGTCCTGCCCCGTGGCCCATCATTGGTTGTGCGCCCGAAATATTACAATTTTTTTAATATTTTTCTCTTTTTCTTTATTTTTCTTTTTACAATTTTGGGCCAATAAGGACACTCATTGACCATTGCTAGACACAAGCAAGGGCCTCCAAACCCTCGCCAAGATTAAAAAAAGGACGTCGAGCCTCATGCAGATTCAGGTGAGGGCTACAATGCCCTTGCTCAAACCATGTCTACGGCTAGTGATCTCGTCAACCCATAGTTATTAAAAAGAAAAGAAGAAAAAATACCAAAAAAAAAAAAAGTGTCTACTTGTTATGTAGGTTAGTCAACATCAATGTCCGTAATTTTCGGCTAAAATTGACCAAACGAACTACATTCAAAAATCGCCAAAAGATTTAAAACTCAAGTGACATAATTGAGATATTTATAGTTAAATTAGCACAAGTACAATAGGATTAAAACAGTTTTTGTACTTTTTTTTTCTATATTATGCAAATACGAGAAATTTGTAAAAATATCAAATAATATCCTTAAGATATAAAAAGGAATGTTTTTAAACATGTTTAAAGGACTCAACAATCAAACTTCTAATGGGATTGGCTTATTTCTACCTAGCGCATGGCTCATTTCCATTGTTCAATTACTCTTTAACTCAATCCATTCGTCTACGTTAGCTCTGGATCCCCTATACCGCAGAGTGCTCTCATTGGTGCCTTAGACACTTCTCTCCATTTGATGCGGGTAGACAAGGTGCGCATCGATGATAGAGATATTGCTGAGACACCCAAAGGAATACCACACCCAAGGGAATACTTTGTAGAGCAGAAAATTCATATCAAGTCTCTAGATCTACATTTTCTTTCAATGTACGAGATCAGCTTTATTATGATTTTAATGCCATTCTCTTGTGCGATGTTGTCTTTTACTCATGAGGATTGGGGATTTTAAAAAATTTCCCAATTAATATTTATTTTTAATTATGACGTCCCGACCAAATTAGTTGCGCATCATTTAAAAATTTTGGGGATTTGCGATTAATGCATGAATTTTCTGTTTATTGGTTCGGTGCATTTCAAATCTGAAGAAATTCATCAAAATAAATTTAGGATTTATATTAAAATATTTTAGAAATTGATTGTATATAAGTTTCCTCTAAAAATTACCATGGATTTTTTGACATCCCCGCCTAAAAGCCTTGGCATCTCAGGCCGGCCTCGCCAGTAGTCTAGACACTGATTTGCTCACATATAGATGTGATGCGTACTTTGATGACTTTTTGTTACATGAAAAATAAGGCCATTTTAGTGGGAAAATATAGTTACAACAATTAATAAATTGGGAGGATGAATTCCAGAAAGGATAAACCTTGATAAACCTTTATAAGCATATCGCTAATCAATTTCCTAAGATTTCTCTTTTGTATTTATAATTTCTAATGGCCTCACCAAGCCAGTCGACTTAACTGTTGCTAGTTAAGCCTCTAGGATTATATTTTTCCCTCGCAAGGCCTCTCCAATTCTCAACCAGGCTTTTCTCCGAGCCGAGTCGGGATACACAGCAGTGACATTTCGGGATCTCTCACCCGAGGATGGATCTTCTGCCCGTCTCTTTCCCTTAAAACTTTTAAGGATCTACTCAGATCCAAGTGAGAAAAAATAGTTACAAACAACTAATAAAATGGGAGGATGAATTCTACCGAGGATAAACCTTTTGCTAATCAATTTCCCACGATTTCTCTTTAATATTTGTAACTTTCAGTGGTCTATAATAGTCCTTCGATAAGTGATTACTAATCCTTCTCTTGGCTAAGGATTTTCTACCAATATAACCATATGCCGTCAAGCACTTTCTTGGGTACAATGGATGTTCTGATGAAGCCAGAGATGCTTTGCACCTGCTAACCCTTGACTCAGCGAGGGTGGATGCTTGACCTGCTAACCCTTGACTCAAGCACTTTATTAGTGTTAATTTTGTCATTCTAGCTAATTTTAGCTTGATTTTGTTGACGTGGATGCCAAACAACACCGGCTTACCTACTTGGCATGACCAACGTCCCATGGACACTTTTAATAATATTTTATATTTTTCCGATTTTTAAATTATATTTCCTTTTTTTTTTTGGTTGCATTTCTTCTTTCTTTTGTCGATGAGCAACCAATGGCCACAAATGATGGCCAGCCACTGACCATGACATGGTGAGCTAGCCTTGCTTGGGCGATGGCAAGCCTCAATGAGGACTCCCCTCACCAAATTTAGCAGAACCACCCTAGTCTGAACGAGGGCAAGCCCTAGCCAGGACTCCCCTCGCCAAATCTACTAGGTCGCCCTAGCCTGGGTGAGGCCCAGCCTTGCTAGATCTGGGGAGGGGAGCTCTCACCAGATCTAGCGAGGGGCTTGTCATTGCCTCATTAGACCTCATTTGTGGCAGGTGATAAAGACCCTCGTCCAAGTGAGGCTAGCTTGCCTTACCATGGTCGGTGGCCGGTCATTGGAAAAGGAAGAAGAAAGGAGAAAAAAAATTAAAGAAAAAATCAGGAAAATTAATTACAAAAATAAAATATATATTATTAAAAATATTCATCTCAACACCGGCGATGACACATAGGTTGGTTAGTGTCATCTCGGCGTCTATATCAATAATATCCGGTTAAAATTAGCCAGAAAGATTGAATTGGCACTAAATTAGCATCAGGTCAAAAGTTTTAGAATCAAATTGGCACTAATAAAATGTTTATGACTAAATTGACAAAATTCAATAGATTTAGGACTTTTTTATGCTTTTTCCACACATTGGGGATTTAATTTTCAAGCATATCTTGTCGAACTTGCGCTAGAGAGGTGTGAAAAGGAGAGGAGATGTCGGGCAAACGACAAAAGTAAGAGCGTTGTATTTGGCCGGTTGGGTTCATTGACTGGGCATGCCAAACCCACTGCCTTGGTCTTTATCAAATTTGGTTTATATATGTTGGAGAAATCCTTCCAGAATATTTTGAAGCTGACAAAACGTTTCTATCGGTCTAAGTCCGGATATTCGGAGACCGACGCTTTAAAGTCGAAGACTTTATGATCTCAAGACTCAAGACTCAAGACTCAAGACTATTCTCACCGACAGTCTTTCTAATCCAAAGGACGAAGGAAATCCAGAACCGAAGCATATGGTTGAGGATTTGATCCTATCCTCTGGAGAAGATCATTTGGTTGGATAAATATCTCGGATTCTTTTGTTTGTTCTTATCTAGATCGATTGAAGATCCGATGGTCGACGAAGTATTCTTGGAATGTTCTATTCTTGGAAACCAAGATCCTGATTGTATGGGCGAACAGGATTGATGGGCTATCGCCATATTCCTTAAATAGCTCGAATGATCTTCATGATTGATTCCGTCCAACGGGTAGATTGGAGGAATTCCTTTGGTAAGTGCCAACGGCTATGATGGCATAAAAGAGTATAAAAAGAAGACGTTCAAGTTGTTTTAAGAGAGCGTGATCGATAGAAAAATTATAGAGTCTGAAGACCCTTGATTATTAGTCGATACTGTTTGAGCGAAATTGTATACACAAGAGAGTGTTCATTCTTAGAGATACCTTGAGCGAGTGTGGTAGATCATCTACACCAAGAAGTCAAGGAAGATCATTACTTTGTATCACCTCTTTGTTCATAGTGGAATCCAGCCAATAGGCATTAGTGCGAAGAGTGGACGTAGGCTTGAATCAAGCCGAACCACTATAAACCGCGTGTTCAATTCTCTCTTTCCTTTACTCAGTCTTACGATTGATTATTAATTGCTGCAAATCCTTCAAACTGTCTAAGTATTGTGAAATTATCAAGAAAAATCTTGTATACCTATTCACCCCCCCTCTAGGTACTCATACTAGCTATATCAATTGGTATCAGAGCTCGTGTTCTTACTTTATTTGAAGTGTTTTACTTCAGAGTAAAAGATCCATGGCTAATATGCTAGCACCAGGGCTGGTGGAAGGGCAAAGCAATACCAGACCACCCTACTTTGATGGAAAGGATTACAACATCTGGAAGAATAAGATGAAAGCTTTCCTACGGTCAAAGGATCCTCTGGAATGGGACGTTGTGGAAAGAGGGATCACTCCTACTGCTGCATCGCATATCGAAAGAGGGAAAGAAACTGTTGAAACCAGCGGAATGTCTCAAGAAGAGATAAACAAGAGACAAGCACTCGATGCAAAAGCAATTTACTTTTTATATTGTGCTTTGTCACCAACTGAATATAACAGAATATCTTCTTATGTTACAGCAAAAGAAGTCTGGGATAGATTAGATATCACCTATGAAGGGACAGACCGAGTGAAGGAGACCCCGAAATTAACATTCTCCTTGGTCAATACGAAGCCTTCAAAATGAAACCAGGAGAATCTATCACCGACATGTTTAGCCGTTTTACGAGATATTGTTAATGGTCTTGAGAATCAAGGACAGAAAATTTCTGATCCCATGAAGGTGAACAAGTTGCTGCGTGGACTCTCCAAGGATTGGAATCATATAAAGACTTCAATACGAGAGACGCAAAGAATTATGCCATTATCTCGTAGACGAGCCGATTGGAACTCTTCGGTCTTACGAAGTGGAACGAATTAATGAAGACGAAGATCCAAGAGGTAAGAAATCCATTGCATTAAAATCTAATGATGATTCGATGATACAGATTACAAGAAGATCTGGATGATGAGGAGCTTACTCTTATGATAAGAAGATTCGAAAAGCTGAATAGAAAAGGAAGAAGGTTCAACTCAAAGAAACAAAGTTTTCGAAACAGAAAACCAAGTTTGTTGATAATGAGGAACCAAATAAAGATGTAGTCTGCTTTGAATGTAAGAAAAAGGGACACATCAGACCCAACTGTCCTCTTCTGAAGAAGAAGAGAGAAAGAGCCGAAAAGTCTTGAAAAGCTCTCAAAGCCGAAACCTGGAGCGATACGGAGTGTGAAGAAAGTGATGAGGAATATGCCAACCTGTGTCTGATGGCACAATCAGACTCAGACTCTGGATCAGATTCAGACAGTGAATTTGAGATAAGTGATTTTAAAATTCCTATCAAAGTCTCTAAATACATCGATGAACTATGTATTAGTCTCAAGACTTCTCTCAAAAAAATTTCCGAACTTAAAAAGGAAAATTTAGCTTTAAAACAAAAGGAAAACATTTTAGAAGAAAGAGTGAAAAGTTTAGACTTGAATGTTTCTACTCTTAAAGAGAATGAAGATAAACTTTCAAAAGAAAATGCTTTCTTAAAAACTGACTTATCAAATATTTCAAAGAAATTTTCAATAGGGTCTGAAAAACTTGAGAAAGTTCTTTCAGTTCAAAGACCTTACTTCAATAAGTCCGGTTTAGGTATGACAGCAGAAACAATCCCTTTGATTGATTTTCCGAAAGTAAAAGAAAGAATTAAGAAAAGACCATCGAGAGAGGCTTACAAAAATCATTTCAAGAAAGTTTTTGTAAAGTCTGTAGGTCGAAATGCTCTAAGGTGTTCAAAGTGTAACAGTCGGGATCACTTTGAAAAAGAGTGTCCTATGGTTTGGAAGCTCATTAAAAAGATATGGCGTAATAATGCTTATCCTACTAACGCCAAAGGACCCAAGAAAATTTGGGTACCAAAGAAAGCTTGAGACTCTCTTTTGAATGCGGGTCTCATCAAAAAAAGAAGGTAAAGTGGTATCTTGACAGCGGATGCTCAAAACACATGACAGGAGACTCAAACTGCTTCATAAAGTTTATTAAAGTAAATGGTGGAAAAGTTTCATTTGGTGGAAACAAAGAAAGGAAGCATTGTGGGATTTGGAACTGTGAAAATTGGAAATCTCACAATAAGCAATGTCTCTCTAGTGGAAGGACTCAACTACAATCTTCTCGATTAGCCAACGTGTGTGATACTGGGTTCAAGATCTCCTTTCAAGAAGGCATATGTTCTGGAATTAGTAAAGACTCGACTCAGTCTTTCATGGGTCGAAGGCATGGAAATATCTACCTCCTTGATGTAAGACTAAATGAAACGCAATGCCTAATCTCAATACAAGAAGAAGCGGTCTTATGGCACAGAAAGCTTGGCCATGTCAACATGAAGCAATTAGCCAAAATCTCATCAAAGAAGCTTGTTCAAGGTCTACCAAAATTGCCATATCAAAAGTCTGATTCATGCACACCATGTATTCGGGAAAGCGAGTAAGAAATTCATTTAAGCCTATAAATCATGTCTCTACTAATCATGTACTACAGTTGCTGCATATAGATCTCTTCGGACCAACAAGAACCCAGAGCATTGGAGGTAAGAAATATTGTCTAGTAATTGTGGACGATTACTCTCGCTTTACCTGGGTATATTTTCTTGCAAATAAGTCAGAAACCTTTTCGTACTTTGAGAAGTTTGCTAAAAAGGTTCAAAATGAAAAAGGATGTGCTATTTCAAGTATAAGAACAGATCATGGAAGTGAATTTGAAAATCAAGATTTTACAAAGTTTTGTGATAAATCTGGTTTTAATCATGTGTTTTCCTCTCCATATACTCCAGAGCAAAACGGAGTTGTGGAAAGAAAGAATAGATCTCTTCAAGAAATTGCTAGAACACTTTTAATTGAAAGTAAAATTTCTTCTCGATTTTGGGCTGAAGTCAAGTTTCAACAAAGATGCTATATCATCAATAGAGTCTTCCTAAGACCTATTTTAGAGAAAACCCCTATGAATTGTTCAAAGGTAAGAAGCCTATAGTTTCATACTTTCATGTGTTCGGTTGCAAATGCTTTATTTTGAAAAATGCAAATGATCGAGTTGGTAAGTTTGAAGAAAGATCAGATGAAGGCATCTTCCTTGGATATTCTACAACAAGCAAGGCATACAGAGTCTATAACAAGAAAAGCCAGTCGGTGGAGGAATCAATGAATGTCAAATTCCAAGACTCAACGCAAGATGAATCCAGTCAGACTCAATATGAAGAGTCTGAACTTGCTCCAGACCTTTCAAGGCTTACAACTCAAGAAGTATCTCAGTCTCTGGAAGTCCAACATCAAGATGCTTATGAAGATTCAAATAATGAAAGAGATCATCAACCAGGAAAATCAACAGTAACTGGAAGCATAAATCCAGTCATCCGAAAGATCTCATTATCGACGAAATCAATGAAGGAATTCGCACCAGATCAAAAAGGCGTGAAGAATCTAGTGCTTTGTGGCTCTAATCTCTGAAATTGAACCAAAAAGCATAGAAGAAGCTTTATCGGATGAAAGCTGGATCGAAGCTATGCAAGAAGAACTCGATAGCTTCAACATCAATGATGTCCGGGAATTGACATCTAAACCAAAAGGTAAAACTGTTATTGGAACCAGATGGGTATTCAGGAACAAGATGAACGAGGATGGAAAAGTCGTACGGAACAAAGCAAGACTCGTGGCCAAAGGATATACGCAAGAAGAAAGAATAGACTATGACGAAACTTACGCACCAGTAGCAAGGTTAGAAGCTATTCGTCTATTACTTGCGTTTGCTTGTTATAAAAATTTCAGGTTATTCCAAATGGACGTCAAAAGTGCGTTCCTAAATGGATTCATCCATGAGGAAGTTTATGTGGAACAACCACCTGGATTTGAAGACCCAAAGAAGCCGGTTCGCCTTGGGACTGAAAAGGCCTTGTATGGTTTAAAACAAGCACCTCGAGCTTGGTACGACGGACTAAGTAAGTTCCTAATGCAGAATGGTTTTGTCAAAGGTAAAGTAGATACTACTTTATTTATCAAAAAGGAAAACAAAAGCTTTTTACTTGTTCAAATATATGTGGACGATATTATTTTCGGATCCCCTAATGAAAGTCTATGCAAGAAATTTTCTAAGTCTATGCATGATGAGTTTGAAATGAGTATGATGGGAGAGTTAACATTCTTTCTTGGACTCCAAGTGAAGCAAATGAAGGAAGGAACTTTCATTCATCAAGAAAAATATACAAATGATCTTGTCAAAAGGTTTGGATTGGAAAAATGCAAAAAGACCGACATACCAATGTCATGTTCTATAAAGATAGACAAGGATGAAGAAGGAAAGAAAGTAGATCAAAAGCAGTACGGGGAGCATGATCGGTTCACTTCTTTATCTTACTTGTTTCTAGACCGACATTTTGTTGAGTGTTTGCATCTCGTGCTAGGTTTCAATCGGATCCTCGAGAATCACATCTCGGTGCCGTGAAACGTATTATCAAATACATTGCCTCATCTTCAAGCATCGGTCTTTGGTATCCAAAGAGTGGAGACTTTAATCTTCTAGGATACTCAGACGCAGATCTGGCCGGTTGCAGAGTCGATAGAAAGAGCACTTCTGGAACTTGTCAACTGTTTGGAAATAGAACAGTATCTTGGTTCTCAAGAAAACAAAGTATCGTGGCTCTCTCAACGACAGAAGCAGAGTATGTAGCTCTTGGAAGCTGCTGTTCGCAAATTCTATGGATAAAACAACAGCCTACAAGACTTTGGCATTGAAGACTCATGCACGGAAATCGATGTGACAACACCAGCGCGATTAATCTCACCAAAAAATCCAATCCTTCATTCAAGAGCAAAGCATATTGAGATTCGACATCACTTCATTAGAGATCATATTCAAAATGGAGAAATCTCGATTCAATTTGTTGATTCAAAGAGTCAACTAGCGGATATTTTCACAAAGCCTTTGGAGAAAAATCAATTCGACGCTATCCGTTCAAGACTCAACATTTTGAAGCTTGAAGAAGTTAAAGTCTAGAGACTCACCAATCCTTAGACTCTAATCTCTCAGACTCTAAATCCTTAGACTCAGACATTCATGGCTATAGACTGTAAGTTGCTATTTTATTCGGACTCGAAAAGGTACGATTTCTCGTTCAGTTAAAATGTGAAAATCGAAAACTTGTCTTTTCAAAAAGATTAATTTTAGCAGTTATTGATTTTGAAAAGAAGTGTTCGTACACTTTCCTTGTGCCGATTGAACTTCCCTTTTCAAAAACTGAGTTATATATACAGTTTTTTTTACCAATCTTCAAAACCCTAAAAAGCACTCTTCTCCCGAACCTGTTTCTACTTCTTGTTCATCGTCGAGAAAGTGGTCATTTTTCCTTGGGAAAGCAAGCGAAGGAATCTCTCAATCGACAAAGAGGATGTCTTCTTCGAGGAAATCATCAAGAATAGCAAGCAGGGGATCACAAAGAATGGAGAAGGGACCGACACACTTCGATCTCACCGAGGAAGAAGACTTACCAAGTCAGCGACAAAGTCCGATTCGCTCTCATCCACGTCATTCAACACCTCCTACCCCACAAGGAGAAAGTCAAAATCTTGAAGAAGAGATAATCGAGGATGCCGACCCAGAAGAGTCCAAAACCCTCCTTTATGTATAAGCTTTATCTTGCGTTGAAAAGCACCGGTACACCATTGAACTACATAGACGATTTCCTTAAGGACAAAAACTATGGGAATGAGTATATTTTTCTGCGGAAAATGGAGGATTTAGGAATTGCTCCGAAAGGAAAAGCGAGGATGCACTTGCAAATATTCCAAGTGATCCTCGTGTACCAGACAAAATTTGATTGAAGGGAACGATGATGACGAGAATGTTCCTTGAATTTCAACCGAGAATGGGAGTGGCAGCGAAGGTGAAAGGAAATCGGATGGATTTGTTCAAATCCAAGGATCAAGAGAATATGTATTTCGATCGTTGAAAAGAGGGGTAATAAACCCTAGAAGTATCGATTTTGACTTCCTGGACGCCATCAACATGAACTTGAGAGAGAAGTTGAATTTGCTTCAACTTGAGAAATTTTGCTCTGACACTACGGACGGGTACGCTCATTTGACCGCTTACTTCTATTCAAATCTCAGCTTTTTGGATGCGAATAGAATTTCATTTAGTGTACGAGACAAAGTCTACGTGGTAAATGTGAATATGTTGGCTGACATAGTTGAAGTTGAACGAGGGTGTTATCTACCAATCAAAGTCTCACCTGCTCGTACTACTCTAGAACTTGTCAAAGATAGGGACACGAGAGAAGAGAGTTACCTATTCCAGGGATGAATGCCATCAACATTGTGCTTCATAAGATTGTAATCAACTGTCTCAGACCGAAGTCTACATCAAAGACTTCCGTGTCTTATTCTCAAGCAAAGTTGATGTACGCGATTAACTCAGACGGAAGTTCTCTCTCCCGCACACTATTCTCTTTCATATGTACAGAGCAATGTCAAAAGACAAGGGACAATTGCCTTATCTTGGTCTGGTGACCAAGATCTTTAGACACATGAATATTGAACCGCCTCATACACTTTGTGTTCAACCGTGCGATAAGATGGTGGTAGGTTTGAAGATGTTAACGAAGATGCGTCTACAAGAACTTTCCAAGGCAATGGAGAAATTCAGAGTGAAGTCTCCAGTTCCGTTTGCTTCAAAGAGAAAAGGAAAAGAGGTCATTGGAGCCCCATCGAAAAAGAAGAAAAGGACTCTCATCTTGGAGGATGAAGATGAGGAGGATGAAGATCCCACTATCATTGCTTTAACAAGAACCAGACGTTCTATGCCTCAACCAACAGAACTTCAGAGAGAAGAAGAGGAGCAAGCCAAGATCAGAGAAGAAGAAGAGCAGAGAGAGAAGGAGAAAGAAGCTGAAGAAGAAAGAGAAGGAGAGAAAGAAAAGTCTGCAACTGACTCTGGAGAAAAGGGAAATCAAGATACAGAAGAGCAAGATCATCACTTTTCCCCTTTCGATGTCCTAGAGACAGGGGGAGTTGGCGAGCAAGAGCGGTACACACCTCATGCTGCCGATAGTAAAGGTCAAGGCAATCTCCAGCAGACCCAGAAGAAGTTCAGGTTTCTCAATTGCCTGAAGAAGGACTCGATACGTCGACTCCAAATCTGCAAGATTATACGAAGCTCCATCGTCCGCATTTACTCCATCCGAGAAAGCTCATGCAAGTACACGACGGACAACTCAAAGAGATTTTCGTCGTATTCTTGATATCCTTATGGAAATGCGGGGACGAGATATATGCTCTAGACTGTGAGATTCAAACCATCAAGAATGCTGGCCAAGCGTCTTCGGTTACCCTGGAGGACAAAATGAAAGACCTCGCTTTACAACTTTAAGCCAATGCAAAAGGAGAGGAGGTAGCTCATCTAAGGGAAGACTTGAAGAGGCTAGAAGGCTTAGTCCAGTCTATGGGAGATTTCCAAATCGTTCGCATTCCCAAGCAGACCTGATTCCTTTCTCACATTTTTCATGATGACAAAAAGGGGGAGAACCAATTTGAACCAACAACTTTCAACATCTTTTAAACTTTGAATTTGTGGTTATGTTTTTGATTATGTTTTTGAGTTTGACTTGAGTGAACTTGGGTGTGTTAACTTGACTGAATTAGCTGTGGATTTAAATGCTTGACTGGGTGCATTCATATCAAGTGTTGTTTTATGGTATTACTCATGAAAGACTAACCAATTTTCTGTGGATGCAGAGTCTGGTTTTTTTATTAATCTTTATGAGTTAGCCATATTGCTTGAGAAATGTTTTTGCAGGTCAAAGTTGTTCAAATCTACAAGGAAGTTTTGTCACCATCAAAAAGGGGGAGATTGTTGGAGAAATCCTTCCGAATATTTTGAAGCGACAAAACGTTTCTATCGATCTAAATCTGGATATTCGGAGACCGACAGTTTAAAGTCTGAAGACTTTATGATCTCAAGACTCAAGACTCAAGACTCAAGACTATTCTCACTGACATTCTTTCTAATCCAATGACGAAGGAAATCTAGAACCGAAGCATATGGTTGAGGATTTGATCATATCCTCTGGAGAAGATCCTTTGGTTGGATAAATATCTCGGATTCTTTTGTTTGTTCTTATCTAGATCGATTGAAGATCCGATGGTCGACGAAGTATTCTTGGAATGTTCTATTCTTGGAAACCAAGATCCTGATTGTATGTGCGAACAGGATTGATGGGCTATCGCCATGTTCCTTAAATAGCTCGAATGATCTTCATGATTGATTCCGTCCAACGGGTAGATTGGAGGAATTCCTTTGGTAAGTGCCAACGGCTATGATGGCATAAAAGGAGTATAAAAAGAAGACGTTCAAGTTGTTTTAAGAGAGCGTGATCGATAGAAAAATTCTAGAGTCTAAAGACCCTTGATTATTAGTTGATACTGTTTGAGCGAAATTGTATACACAAGAGAGTGTTCATTCTTAGAGATACCTTGAGCGAGTGTGGTAGATCATCTACACCAAGAAGTCAAGGAAGATCATTACTGTATCACCTCTTTGTTCATAGTGGAATCCAGCCAATAGGCTGTCAGTGCAGAAGAGTGGACGTAGGCTTGAATCAAGCCGAACCACTATAAACCGCGTGTTCAATTCTCTCTTTCCTTTACTCAGTCTTACGATTGATTATTAATTGCTGCAAATCCTTCAAACTGTCTAAGTATTGTGAAATTATCAAGAAAAATCTTGTATACCTATTCACCCCCCCTCTAGGTACTCATACTAGCTATATCAATATATCCCACCGAGCATCCTGCATTAGAAAGCCATGTTCGCAAGCAAGTAATCTTACATTGTTGGCCACCGTCTCTATATCACACAGGACAAATTCTTGGCTTCTAGCTTGATTGGCTACAAGTCCCACTAATGGTACTTTTCTTGCCCTAGTTAGCATCATTACATGGAAGCGCTTGTTCTTTATTAGTTGTTTTTAATTCTTAAATCCCCAGTTGGCACAACATGAGATGAGATTCATCTCTCCCAGGCTCCCACTCGCACACGAAATGTAGTCCGAATCCAACGTCATCTTTACTTGACGTAATCGTGATTAGCAATTAATCTTGCATAACATCCTCATCATTATGGCCGGAAAGCATCCCTTAAAAACGATTGTTTATGATGCTTCAGTTTCTTCTCCAGTCATGGAAATTGATTGGGTTGCCCCCCACCTGTGATTTGCAAAGTTCACCTCATCCTCGTCGGCGACCTTATCAACCCCAAAGATCTTCTCACCTCCTCGATCCAGTCTCTCTGCTGCTAATGGGTGTGGTTTCCGGTCAAATGTATCTATTTATGGCATTGCAATCGGGGCACGTCTTTTCTGGACTACTTTTCTGAGGGAATGTTAGGAGGTACTTGAGAAGAATCATTTTTTTGTGGACTAATTTTTCTAAACAATATAATCAAATATCTATTCATAGGTTATTATCAATGATGAAATTTTTTTTCTGTGACTAATTTTTTCGAATGATATAAGTAATTAATTTTCAAAAAATATTTTACAGATCACTAATTTTTAGTGAAACGAATACACCCTAATATTGGAAAGAATGGTTTCACACGAAAAGCCGCGGTTGTGTTTTGAGACTTGTCTGCTTGGAACATGCACTTGCCTGATGATTAATATAAAATTGAAGTGGTAATTAAGGTCGGTTCAAGCAATAGTGAAAGGATAAGCGCAATTTCACCTTCAAGTTTAGTTTATTGCCAATCATGTAAGTCATAGTTCAAGGATATCCTTCTTTTTATTAGCCAAAGGCCACGATGCCTTTACGATTTGCTTCGGAGTATCTAACATACAGTGCTCCTGAAACACCAGCGAACGAAGAATATGAAGAGGTTCGTCGCACGACTAGAACAAAATGATCTTGTGAGATTTATGAGATCATAGAAGATATTATGCAGATTCCAAAAAATAGCGATGTATCAAATACTATCCCTAGCTATTAAATGATTTCTAGCAAATTTAGGAGATTCAACAATCAAATTTTCTAATACGGTTGGCTTATTTCTACCGAGTAAATGGCCCATATTTAAAGTTCAATTACTCTTTAACTCAATCCATTAGTTGACGTAAGGTTTTGGCTCTGGGTACAAATGCTTTCGTGCCTCAAACAATGAGTCATTCATACTTGGATGAGGATCCTCTATCCATAAAGTGCTTTCATCAGTTTCTCAATTACTTCTCACAAGTTGATGCACGTAAACAAGATCTTACTTCTCGCATCAACGATTGAGGTATTATTGAGACACCCGTAGAAATACCTTCACCCGTAGAGGATCGATGTCAAGTCTCTAGATCTACTTTCATCTTTTTCTTCAAGATCAGCTTCATTTTTATTTTATGCCACTTTTTCCTGATAGTATCATTTAATCAGGAAATTGGGAAGTATAACAGCTGTCGAATTTATATTTATTTGTTATATGATGTGTTGAGCAAACTAGTTTCGTGATCAATTGGAAACTTAGTAGATTTATGATTAGTTTGTAAATTTTCAATTTGATTCTACAGGCTCCTTCCAAGTGCACTCATTCTTAAATTTCACGTCTTTACGATACTTCTTCGTTTCTAATCATTCTTTCGTCCAACTATAGTGGATTCGCATCTTTTAGGCTTTCGATGACCTACTAAGCCTTCGAATGAGGAGAACCATGAGCGACTTCTTGTGGTCACTCATGGCGAGTACGTCTCAGTTTGCTTGTAACAATACTCCAACATTTGGCAAAGTTCAAACCAATTATGGTACTCGTTTATTATTGCAGTGCAAACCAGACACGTTTATATTGGATTGAACGGGCAAAATTTTACGAGGTTTGTTAGGAGAATTGTTTCCTATTACTCTAGACTAAACAATGACAAAATTTTATGAGGCTTAGATGTTTGTTGGCACTTGTGAGATTGTATCCAGGAGGGACTTCGAGCTTCTGCGGCCTAGAAAAACCAGCCTAGGAAAACCGGTCTTTGCACTGTGCAAGAATTGAGCGGCTCTAAATATTGGTTGACTGAATGTTGCAGAAGCAAGAGTCAATTCGCAAGTGTTTTTTGGCCAAAAAACTCTATTTTAAATGGCAGTAGATGCGAAACATGAATCCAAGTTTATTTGTTTGGTTTCCCAGAATAATTTTGCCAAGTGGGTTCATTCTGAGTTGAACACCAATGGCCTGAGGCATTGATTTTTAGCCCATATCAGTTAAACTATTCCCAAGCAAAAGGATTAGAAAATATTTTCCTTACCGAACACTAGAAAACATTTTCCAAAACATTTTCAAGTTTTAGCCGAACACCAGAAAATATTGTCATTTTCCTGGAAAATGACTTCCTGGAAAATATTTTCCGGAATTGGTCCATTTTCCACGAAACGAACGGACCCTAACTACACACATATCAACCAACCAAGTCAAAAGCACTAAGTGAATCAATCCAACTTAGCATCTAGGGTTTTCACTTGCCTTGAAAATGACTTCAAATTAAGAGCTTTAAATCATCTTCAAATAGAATAAAACAAAAACGAAATTCAACAAAGCTTGATTTGAAAACAACAAAATCTATCGATAGAAAGTAGTGGTAATTAAAAATTTATTACGTCCAATTATGTCCAAACTTGAAAGATTGAGACAAAATCTAGTATTTCGAGTGTGAGACCTTTGCTTCCAATCGTGGGTCTTTCAAAATGAAAGTTTGATGATGTGAGTTAGTAGTTGAAAGCTAATAAAGTAGAACCTCTAGTTTGGGAAGGTGAAAGCTTGCCATGGTTTACAATCAAGGCAAGATTGTTTTAAAGAGTTCTCAATAGTTATCAAGAATGAGCAATGATTAATCAAGCTTAAAGTAAATGTAGACTTTAGTTAAAAAGCAAGTGTCCAAATGGATATACTTGAAATCCCTATGAAGCTAGCTAATATACAAATGGTCCAATAGAATTTGGACACTAAAAGATATTTTGATAAGAATGAAGATGTGCCTCTCTCATTTGGCCAAGTAAGGGTGTGAATCACCAATTGATGATGTCATGAGTGATATCAAAGCTTTCAAATTCAATGTCTCAAAATAAAGCATGAATTTAAAATCTTTGGTAGAGAAAAGAGAAGTGGCATGTAAATTGAAGACAAATAGAGATTTAGGAAATCAATTTTTATTCAAAACATCTTATTCTGAGCATTCTTGGGTTTGAAAATATTTTCATTGTAAACATATGATTTTGAACACTCATTAATAGAGGCTCCGTTATCATCAAAAAGTGTCACGGCCCTCCCGAAGGTAAACCAACTAAAAGTTGGCTATTGGATTATTGAGCTAACAACCTAGCTCGAGCTCTCTCAAGCCCTTACGAATTCACGACTTATAGTTCAAGTTATTTAACATACAAAGTCCTTTTAATTATGAGTCAACACTAATCTATTTTTGGTGGAAAGAGAATTACTATACTTTTACGAAGTAGAGATTAAATGAGTTTAGGTACTTGATTAAGCTAGATTACTCTAACACCCTTATAGTACCATTTCATTTTATTGTGAAAATATTTGAGCACACAGTATGAATTTATTTTAATCTAGACATTAGTAGTGATCATGCGTGCGCACAATTATTAAAACTAATGTCCAATAATCAAAGCCAACAAATTGCAAAAAAGGAAATAAAACAAACAAAAGCAATCAATTATTTTTGGGATTTTCTTTTATTTTGAAACTAAACTAACCTGTATGACATGTAATTCTAATTAATTACATAACCTAGTTCCAATAAAATGCAATTTCTGATTAAATGAGCCGTGACATGCACATGACTTGGCAATATCACCTAAACTACATGACATGCATAGGAATTTTTTTATATTTTATTAAAATTAGAATTTAAAAATTACTAATATAAAAGCTACCCTTGATGAGGGTTATCCTATCCGCTCTAGGAAGTAATTTAGATTAAATCCTATTTCAATTAGGAAAAACCTCATCCTATCAACTAGATATTATTATAATATGTATGCTATTTACAACATGCAATATTATCTAAATTATGCGAGGTTATCTAAATTATCCTATCTATTAAGGAAAACTCTATCAAGAATCTATTCCAATTTTATCCTAGAATTTATCCTAACATGCGATTCAAATTAAACTTGCGATGTTATCTGAATAACCTATTATGATCTGCATGCAATCGTTTTGTATTTTTATAGATAAGGAAATAAAAGATAAACCTTCCAATCAAACCAAAAATTATCCACCACCAAAGATAGCATCCATTCAATTCAAATAATCTTATGGCTCAAAGATCAAGATATCAATTTTGAACGGCGTAATCTAATAATTTCCTCTTGTAGCTTAGACATTGAATCAAATGAGTTTGCCGCGTTGTGGATTAAGAAATAAATCCCAATTGATACTGCTTATCACTCAAAACATTTGAATGATAGATATTGTGAAAGTAAATTGAGTAATTAGATATTCAAATTGATTTCCAGATAAAATTTTATCTATTATGCAGAAAACTTCCAAATTTGAATGCAACGGATGACAGATAACGTACGGTGGCCGGTGGTGGTTCGTTGCACTCGCTCGACGTGTTCAAGGTTTCGGATAACCTCAACTCCATTTACGAACCTTTTTTCAAGTAAACTTTACGTTTCTCATGCAACCAAAAAAAAAGAAAAAAGGTAAATTTGATATTGGCCAAAGCGATGCGGAAGCACAGTGCACAATTGCACATCGTAGGTGAGATTACAAATAATTGGACAATCAGTTGACGTGTGTTACAATCACTTGTGGTCCCGCAATTATTCTACTACCACGCTTCATTCCTAGATTAAATGTCAACGACAACTATGTGGTCTCAAAATAGGTTTAACGTTGACATTCTAACCTATCTTCAAGTTCCTTTTACTTAATTAATTCTTATTTGGGGCGAAGAAATCCCCCACTTAACTCGGTATAAAAATACCGACAAAAAAAAAACTTAGTATAAAAACATTTTAATGGGCCTAAGCCAAAATTATTAAAAAAAAAAAAAAAAGTGTGCCGAACATTTGGAGTACTAAAACTTGGCACGAGTAATATTTAAGTGCTAAAAGTTAGGAAAGTAATACTTAAATGCCAAAATTGAAGCAAAATGGAAAACGATATTGCTTTGCTAGAAAATCCAGCCAAAATGTTAACGTGCCAACTTTTCGGCGAAGTAAGTGCAAAACGATATTGTTTTGCACGCTAACATGGCTAGACAAATGCAAAAACGATGTCGTTTTGCAATTGACGTGAATAAATAATTAACAAAAAACTTAATTAAATTTAAAATGAAATTAGAAAAAGGGGAGGAACAAGATGAGCAGGGGGCAGCTGAAGGCTCAACCCTCGCCATCACCACCTCCCCGTAGTTGCCAGTAAGGGCCGGTGACAGTAGGAGGAAGGTCAACTGGGGTCATCAAGACCTAGTAACACTCAAGTGTCTCTCTCTTTTTTCTTTTTCTTTTTTTAATTGACACTTAAATATCATTTTCTTAACTTTTGGTATCTAAATATTCCTTCAACCATTGGACTGTATTTTTGCCTAAAATAAAAAAGGGACCAAATTATAAATGTCCATTGGCTGTGCGAGGATGCTGCCCCATGCGACCTCCGCCCGAGCAGGACCCCGTTCTGTGCCCTCTCCTCCAGTGACGAAGATGTCAACATTGATGACTTGAGGACAAGTTTAAATTGGGCTTTGAGCTTGGGGCTAGGATTTGTATAAAGAAGGTGATCGGTCGTCTTAGAGGCACATAGCTAGAGAGGAGAGAGTGGATTGCTTCTAGCGAGTTTACGGAAACAAGGAGTTGACCCTTGTGGGTGGAAGCAAGGAGTCGCACCACCACCCCGCAAGAGTCAACGGTTCTTGCTGGCGGCAGTGGTATGGCGGCACCGTCCCTTCAAAACCCTTCATGGCAATCATCTTTTTCTCTCTCGAGACACTAGTCCTTTTTTTTCGATTCGTAATTCCATGTAGCGCACTTGTCACCTTATTAGTGTCCCATGTAGAAAATTTGTATCAAATGCCACACTGGCATTTTTCAACATTCAATTAAGTACACTATCTAAAAATTGAATTCAGTTGCAATTCGGCGATAAATTTAACATTTATATTAAAATATTTTAGAATTTGATTGTGTACAAGTTTCCTCCGAAAGATACCACAGAACCTTCTAACATCCCTGCCTAAAGGAATTGGCTTCACAGGCCGGCCTCGCTAGTAGCCTGGACGTTGATTTGCTTGCATATTGATGTGATTACACTTTGATGACTTTTTGTTACATGAAATATAAGCCGTTTTTAGTGGGAAAATATAGTTTCAAACGCTTACTCAATTGGGAGAATGAAATCTACAGAGGATAAACCTTTATGAGTATCTTGTACGATGTTTCTTTTATATCTATAACTTCCAGTGGACAATGCCAGTCCTTTGATAAATGCTTACTAGTCCTCTTGGCTAAGGATTTTCTACCAATGTAAGTTGACCATATGACATCGTGCACTCTCTTGGGTCCGACAGATGTTCCGATGCGGGGGAGATGATTTGCCCTCGATAAACCTTGACTTGGGCAAGGGTGGATGTTCGACCAGCACATGGAGGATTTGATTTCCAAGCACGGCTTGTCGATTTTGCACTAGAGAGATGTGCAAAGGAGAGGAGACGTAGGGCAAACGACAAAAGTAAGAGCGTTGTATTTGGCAGGTTGAGTTCAACAAGAAACTAAATAATTCAACATTCTAATCTGGAAAGAACTTTGATACCGCATATTCATTGAATGGGCATGCCAAACTTAATCGTCTTGCTCTTCTTCTATCTCGCAATTATTGAAAAAAAAAATCTTCGAGCAAATTCGTGACCCAAGATATCAGATTTGGTTTACATATCGCACCGAGGCATTAAAAAGCCATGCTCGCGAGCAAGTGTTCTCACATTGTTGGTCGAGCCGTCTCTATATCACAAAGCATGAATTTTTGGCTTCTAGCTTGATTGGCTACAAGTCACGATAATAATATTTGTCTTGTCCTAATTAGCAAGATTACATGGAGTTGCTTGTCTTTTATTAGTTGTTTTTAAT
The DNA here is from genome assembly GCA_014182725.1 of Eucalyptus brandiana. Lineage (NCBI taxonomy): Eukaryota > Viridiplantae > Streptophyta > Magnoliopsida > Myrtales > Myrtaceae > Eucalyptus > Eucalyptus brandiana. The sequence continues at coordinate 4,377,380 of CM024676.1, forward strand.
TGTTAAATCTCCAACATGGGATGAGATTCATCTCTCCCAGACCCCCACTGGCACACGAAATGTAGTTCGAATCCAACGTCGTCATTACTTGACGTAATCGTGATTAGCAATTAATCTTGCACAACCTCCTCGTGATTAAGGTGGGAAAGCACCTCGTTAAAACGATTGTTTGTGAGGATCCAGTTTTGTCTCCACTCATGGAAATTATCGGCTTGCCTCCCACCTTTCACTTGCAAAGTCCACCTCATCCTCGTCAGAGACCTTATCCGCCCTGAAGATCTTCTCAAGCTCCTTTGATCCAGCCTCTCTGCTGCTAATGGATGTGGCTTCCCGTCAAACGCTTTTATTTATGGCATTGCAATCCGGGCAGGTCTTTTGTGGACCACTTTTCCGAGGGAATGTTGCGTGGTACTTCAGGAGAATCATTTTACCTCTTAATCTAGAGATTGATAAATGACCTAGACCATATTCTTGGATGTTACTTACATTATAGTTGGGCGGTGTTTCCTCCATGCAATTTCCTCCAATGATCTTATGAATTGTACATTCGCTTGCATATAGGTAACCTACATTTGTAACCCACCAAGTGGAAACATTTCCTCCTATGAGAGACGGAGGAAAGTATATCCTATATCTAGCTAAGTCTGCATGTGCGTGACACCAATAACTTATAATCGATCAATAAAAATTGTAGTTTGAGGAAATCTTTTCCTAAGATAGATGGAAGAAAATTTAACCTTCTAATAAGAGCAAGGTTTATTAAACAGTTACAAACACAAATTTAGTAAAGTTAATATCAATAACTTGTACAAAACCTATTCAATGGAGGGTTGGCTTGGATTTGGGTGGGTCAAAAATATGTCTAACACAAATTGACTCATTTAGCCCATATTGACCTCATTTTATGTAATATAAATTGAGCGACTTCCACCTCACTTGACTCAAACCCAACCCAACTCATATTCTAATTCTTCGTAGAAAAATAAAATCTAACCAATAAAAAAATTAAAAATGAAAAAAAAAAAAAAGCAAGTAAGAAATTACTAAATATAATCCACCCAAATGATTCGTATGTTAAATGCATGGACAAGGTGATAATACCCTTGCCCAGCCATACTTGGATGAGGATCCTCTATCTCATAGAGTGATTTCATCGGCGTCTCAATTAGTTCTCGTGAGCTAATTCATTTAAACAAGGTACGCATCAACGATTGAGATACTACCGAGACACCCATAGGAATCCCTTGTAGGGTAGAGGATCGATATTATATCTCTAGGGCCCCGTTTGGCAACCATCCAAACAAATGTCTCGATTCTCGATTTTTTGTTCCTGAATCGGTTTGGGAACGAGAATCGCGTTTGGTAAATTTTTGTCCAAAACGATTCGGGAACAAATTTACTCCCGAATCGCTTTTTTGGACAAGAATTCGGAATCGAAAAAATATGATTCTCCGTCCGAGAATCAAAAAAGAGAATCAAAAGTGCCGAATCAAAAAAAAAAAATTTATTTCTATATTTTATTTTTATTTCTTCCTAGTATGAAATATATATTTGTTGTATATAGAATACATATTTAATTTTATGTTATAATTTAATATTTTTATTTATTACATATTGTAGGGATATTAGTATAGTTTATACTATGGTTTATTATTTACTATATAATAAAAATTGATTAGTTAATATTTTTATTACTTAGTATAAAAATATAATTAATCGAGTGAATGGTTTATGAAAATTCAATATCAAATTTATTTTAATCTAAAAAGGTAATTAAAAAAGAATTGGAATAGAATTTAAAAGAAAAGATGAGAAAAAGAAAAGAAAAAGATGAGAAAAAGAAAAGAAGGGCATGAAGAAAAGAAAACAAGAAAAGAAAAAAAGGAAAAAAAAAAAGAAAAAGAAAAGAAAAAAAAAAAAAGAAAAGAAAAAAAGGAAAATGAAAAGAAAAAAATGAAAAAATGAAAAAAAAAGAAAAGAAAACAAAGGAAAAATGAAAAAAAGAAAAGAAAACAAAGGAAAAAGTAAAAAAATTATTTAAAAATTAAAAGAAATTGATTTGGAACAGAATTAATGAACACGGTACCAAACGCAATTCTCTTCCGAATTAGAAATTTTGGACGATTCTACCAAACAAATTAAAATGCTTAGAATTAGTTCCCTGGGAATCAAAAAGAATCGGTTCGATCGGAATCGGCTCCTAATGAATCGTTACCAAACGCGCCCTAGATCTACCTTTTTTTCTTTTTCTTCAATATCGGCTCCATTTTGATTTTCTGCGGCTTTTGTGTGATATTGTCACAATCAAGAAGATTGGGGATTATAAAAGTTGTCGAATTTATATTTATTTGTAATGGGATGTGTCGAGTAGACCAGTTTCATGATCCATTGGAAACTTCGCGGAATTATGACTAGTATGTAAATTTTCAAATTTGGTTCTTCACAGCCCTTACATGCACACTCATTCTTAAATTGCACATCTTTACCATACTGGCCCCTCAGATTGCTAAGTAAAACACCTTTGGATTTCAAAATAGCACTATCTAACTCAAAAATCACCTAAGCGGGCACATCAAGCATATTTTTTCACAGGTGATCACTATGACTGACTCTATTAAGTTCCCCACCATAGAACTCAGCAGTTACACTTCGATTCTGTTGTTCCAAAAGGAACATCGGTTCAAACAATTCCGTCTCTGGCAACCAAAAGAACCCGAAATGTTTTAAAAAGTGTACAATGTACAAAAAATTCATGCCCTTCTTTACCTCGAAAGATAGGATTTCCTAACCACCCAACAGCTATTCCATCCCCGTTGTCCATTGAACCCACTCTGAATGATCCCCCCTTTGCTGGATTATTACCAATATAATCATAAAAAGCTAATTTTTCAGGAATTTTATACCAAGCTTCTGATAAATTTTGATTTTTGACTAGCCCAGCACCAACTCTTTGATATATTCCTTGCTGGAAGCATCTCTAATCATTCTTTCGTCCAACAGTAGTGGATTCGCATGTTATGGGCTTTCGATGAACTGCTAAGCCTTTGAGTGAGGAGAACCATGAGTGACTTCTTGCGGTCACTCATGGCGAGTGCGTCTCATTTTTCTTCTAACAATATTCCAAACCCGGCACGTGTTTATCAATTACATCGCAATCCAGGCAGGTTTTGGTTTTCTGGACTAAACGGGCAAAAAGTTACGAGGTTTCTTATGAGAACTCTTACCTATTAATCTAGAGACTAAACAATGACCGAGACCATGAGAGACGTGTCCAAAAAAGAAATAATTAACCTAGACTTCAGTAAATTATTGACACTTCGGTCAATCTGAATCCTTTGCTATGTGATGAGCACCATGACTTGCCTATTTATAGGTGACTATCTCTCCAAGGAGAAACAAGAAAATGCATAGATCCTCTGAACCCTAGCTTCTCCTAAACTTTCCAAAGCAAACAAAATGTTCTCCACCATTTCCGTAGCCCTTCTCTTCATAGTGCTGATCCTTTTTCTCACACACATGACAAAATTTAAGTTCGGTAGTATCCACAAAAATGGAAGATCTGTGCCACAACTTCCCCCCGGTCCTGCCCCATGGCCCATCATTGGCTGTGTGCCCGAAATGCTGAGCCAAAAGCCAGTATTCCGGTGGATACATCGCCTCATGAAGAATTTGGACACTGACATTGCATGTATTCGGCTCGGCAATGTTCACGTCATTCCCGTGACATGTCCCGAAATCGCCCGAGAATTCCTTAAGAAGCACGATGTGACATTTTCATCAAGGCCTACTTCGATGGCAACACGAACATATAGTGGCGGATTCCTCACAACCATCCTAAGTCCTTATGGCGACCAATGGATGAAAATGAGGAGAGTTATAGTTTCGGAAATTATTTCCCCCGCGAGACATCATTGGCTCAAGGATAAAAGAACCGAGGAAGCGGACAACTTGGTCAAGTACATTTACAACCGAAGCACAAGCTCGAGCAGAACTGTCAATGTGAGGAGAACCGCCAGACAATATACTGGAAACGTGATCCGGAAATTAATGTTTAGTAAAAGATACTTCGGAGAGGAAAGGGCGGACGGGGGACCAACCATTGCTGAGGAAGAACACGTCGAGGCCATATTTACTATACTTAAGTATGTATACGCATTTTGCATATTTGACTATTTTCCTTGGTTGGTAGGGCTTGATTTAGATGGTCACGAGAAGTTTGTTAAAGAGGCTGTCAGCACTGTAAACAACTATCATGATCCCATAATTGATGCAAGGATCGGAAAATGGAGGAGGTTCGGCAATTTGAACGAGGAATCTACCAGCAATGATCCTCATGATTTGCTCGATGTTCTGGCTACGCTCAAAGATTCAGAGGGAAAGCCACTTCTTACACCTGAAGAAATCAAAGCACAAGTAACGGTAAGATGCAAACATGTATATACTAGCTTCTTTTTCTTTAAGCAAACCTTTTTTACTTGTGTATGCGTATGTCAAACAGATCTCTATAGTATAATACATCGTCAAAGTTGTATCGTTACATTAACAGAAACTCAATTTCACTTGAATTATATCCTATATGCATTGTCTTTTTTGTCTTCCAATAAATTTTGAGGGTCTAAACAATACATTAGGAAATTTATGGATGAAGTACAATAACAAAACCAATCAAAATCTAAATTTGCAGGAAATAATGTTTGCCACTGTTGACAACCCCTCAAACGCAGTTGAATGGGCTATGGCCGAGATGATAAACCAACCCGAAATCCTCAAGACAGCAACAGAGGAATTGGACAGGGTCGTTGGTAAAGAGAGACTAGTTCAAGAATGTGACATCCCACATCTTAACTATATCAAAGCATGCATTCGAGAAGCCTTCAGGCTCCATCCAATCTCACCTTTCATCCCTCCGCACATGGCCATGTCTGATGCCATTGTCGCTGGCTACTTTATCCCAAAGGGAAGTCACGTGCTATTGAGCCGTCTTGGCCTCGGGCGAAACCCTAAGGTCTGGAACAAGCCACTCGAGTTTAGGCCAGAGCGGCACTTTACTAGCGACTGCACTGAAGTTCAGCTCACAGAGCCAAACTTACGCTTCATTTCCTTCAGCACAGGGCGGCGTGGCTGCGTGGCTCCAATGCTTGGGACTGCGATGACCGTCATGCTTCTTGCTAGGATGGTTCAAGGGTTTAATTGGATGGCACTGCCTAATGTCACAAGCATCAATATTGATGAGTCCTTTGAGGATCTGTTTCTTGCCGATCCGCTCATTGCTCATGCAGAGCCACGTTTGCCATTGCATCTCTATCCTTGAAAATACTTGCGAGAAAGTGAAAGTTGACGTTGTTTAGCTTGTTGTATGCTCTAGTGATTTGAGTGGAATAATGAATAATTTCGATTTATTATTTGCTCCTTTCCCTTAAAGATCAGCCAATATGAGGTTTTTCAGTTCACTAATACCCTCAAAGTGCACTTTAGAATATCAAATTATGAAGATAATACAACTTTAAGCCTTAATAGCTAGTGAAGAGATGGTGTGGTGATGCCTAATTCACGCCACACAAACGAAGAAGCCTCCACCTTTCGACCTTAGACGGTCCTCCAACGCTTAATTACAAAAGAAATCAGAGGAGGTTTTTTTTCTCTCTTTTTTCTTTTTTTTTTTCTGTGATCTATGCAATATAGGAGAAAGAGCACTCCACCTTTCGAGGCAAGTCTCATTAACAATTTGTATGGGTTCTCAAACCCGCGCCCTCAAGAAGGATTTGAAGGATTCTGGGCCATATCCTTCTTTAGGGTCCTAGAGACTTAGGGGGCAATAGCACTTACAATATGATGTAAAGAATGGGCTTATTTGGAGAAACTAATCACATGTCCGATGACTCCTGTGCTATCATCGCTCGATGTGTTGAACTTGCGTCACGTCCCCATTTCTGTGCTGTCATCCCTTGATGCACAGCAGCTCCGCCACCAAACACATCAAAACTTCCATTCTAAACATTTACAAGTGATTTGTATTCTCTTTTTATTCCTTACACGTCATTTCATTTTATCTTTGTGATTAGCACGCGACAAGACACTTGTGATTTTGTATTTTTCTTTATATTTTCAGATGGCGCATGGAGATAGAAAGAGATTGCTGGCTTCCTCAACTTTCGATCATTTTTTTCTGCCCCTTCTCTAACATCAACACCACTCTGAATCCCTTTTAGCATGTACCTTTGAAAAGACAAGAAAGGTCTAATTTTGGGGTTTTTTCTTTTCTTCATTGATAATTTGACCATTTAAACGGATCCCTGATGTTAGAGAACTGGTGGCTCTGACCTCCCCTCTAGTTACAAGGATGTAGACATCGACGACCTAAGTAAAGATTGAACTTAGGCAGTGAGCATGGGTTAGGATTTGTGTGAAGGAGATGATTGGTCGTCTTAGAGGTCCAAATTCAACGTCATCATTAAGGCCAGAAAGCACCTCGTAAAAATGAATGTCTTTTAGGGTTGAGGTTCTTCGTCTAAGAGATGATGCATTCTGTAGGCTTCCGTTGAATGAACTTCCTCTTGACCTCTCATTAGGATAGTCCAATGTGTATTGTACCTCTCTACAAGGCTTTGCTCCAAAAGGTAATAAAAAAGATGATATAAAACAATGGTCCATGTGGTAATGGCACATGGAGAATATCCATTCACCAAGATTCTGACTTGGAAACTATTTAATCATCGAGATGGTGGGTAACATAATAATTCAATATTCCAATTTGTAAGGTATTCGAGTACCAAACCATTTATCTGGTATGCAAAATTTAATCAGCTAACTATTCATCCATCTTATGATTATAACAAATTTCCAAGACTAAGTCCAATTCAGCATATACGGGGAGGTGCCTCAAGCTAGGAAACGACGACAGATTTGCCCCCAAAAAAACAAAACAAAATAAAACAAAATAAATAAATAAATAAAACATTAGATAAAAGACAATTTTATATGGAGGGAGGTTGTGATGATGGTCATCGGGGCATTATCAGGCTGACGATGCCGGCAACCGTGGTGGCCTTTGAGGAAGGCCGGTGTCCAAGCACTTTGTTGTTTAGAGATCGAAGGACTGCGAGCGACTGCGTTGCTCTAGATTACTTCACCCACGTGTGGCTTGCACTTGACACACTAGGAGTTTCGGACAAGATCACTACCCTTCATGCTCCTTTTATAAAGAAAATTCCGATGTATCAAGGCTCTATCTACCATCTGATACAAATCGCACACCGATTCCAAAAGATGACACAAGTAAATAATCCACATTATTCAGCATATAATAACTAAATTACAGAATCGAAAAAAACACACTAAAAAATTTGTTATCGAATTTCACCAAAACATTGTACATCTCCGGCCAGAGGCACCCTAAGAATCCTTTAGACTTTGAAGAAAGTACAAAGACGATGATTATCTTCTCTCAAAGTTAGGGCACAAAGAGATTGAAAATACTCACAAACAAAAAATCACTTTTCTTCTTCTCTTTACTGAATGTTAGGGTTAAGCATGGTTCTGAAGTAGAACTAGGAACCAGAGAATTGGTCTAGTTCTAGAATCTATGATATGCAGGGTATATTCCATATTTCAAAAATTGTGGAACCTCAAATCTAAAATAAGTCTTCGTGTTTATTATTATTATTATTATTATTATTCTATGTTTTCGCACAATCTTGTAGCATCCCATGGTGTCTAATGATAAATATATAATTTGAATCCATTAGTTTGAACTTACAATTCTAGTGATATCCATGACTAAGACTTTCACTTTATTAATATTTCATAATTTTTGTGTAATTTCGTAATAAATTGTGGTTATTAGAGATGATGAATCACTACAATCTTTCAATTAGGAGTACAGGTAGAAGTTGGGTAGGCCTTGGAACTAACCTTGAAATATGTGACAGAGTAGGTTCTGGGTTCCAAAAATTAGAAAATCTGTTCCAGCGGATGGGCTCCAAATTCTAGGGGAACTTGAAACCATTTACTCCTACCACATACGTTCACTTTTTTCTTTCTTTTGGCTGTCATGGCCTCTCTTTTTCTTCTCTCTATTTTCTTCTCAACCACTCATAGATGTAGCCTCTTAATAGCTGATATATGAGGTTTGACTTTTAACCTAAAAGCAAAATGAAGGGAAAATACAAATAAAGGCCTTATTAAAAAGGTTTGGTTTCACCCGTCAACAATCTCTCACTCAAAGACAAATACACTAGATGCACCATACAACTTTGCATACATCTACTTCATAAACTAGTAATAAACTTATGCCTCTGCAAAACTCCTCATTAATTAAGACAGAGAAATACCAATGAGAGTAGTATAGAAGTTCACTTTTCTCTATTGTCAATTGAATTTTTTGAGCCATCAATTTTCTATAGATTTAACTCATTATCTTTCAATACTAACATAATGAAATGATAATGCCTCTTGATATGTCTAATTCTTGAGTTGTAAGTTGCATTCTTTGCTAAGTTCATTGCGCTTTAACTATCACTCCATAGTGTGCTCACTGGCTACACTTGATGTAGCTCCTCCGTGTGATCTTATAACCACAACATTCCCTTGGAGGCTTCTGTGATTGTCATATACTTTGCTTGCGTTGTCAATAGAGCCACTACTTTATGTCGTTGAAATATCATCTCACTCTTATACCTACAACTTTAAAGACATATCCAATAGTACTTTTACCACTATCTTGATCATCCTAGAGATCTGCATCCACATAACCCTACAACTCTAGATATGTGCCTCTATAGCAAAGAGCCCAATTTGATATATCTATTGCATATCTTGATATGCATTTTAGTGAATTTTAATGCTCTTTGCCCAAGTTCTACAATTAGTGACTCCCAACTTTCACTGCTTGTCCAATGACTAGTCTTGTGCTCACCATAGCATAAACCAAACTTCCCATTGCTTATGCATATGAGATTGCCGTTGTAAGCTTAGTAATTCATTAGCCAACCCTTAGCTGGTTCACATTTGAGGGTAGGGTCAGGACAACGACTGTCGCAATCTCATCTTTTTAAGCCTAAGAACTTGGACACATATCCTTAGAAAGTGACTTATTAGAGAAGTTGCAACCGGTTTTGTCTTATCCATATTAAATCTCTTCAACACCATGTTCACATAGTCTTCTTTCGATAGTAATAATTTCTTATTTTTCTTGTCCCTCATGATTTTCATGCCTAAGAACTTCCTAACCTCTCCCAAGTCTTTCATAGCAAACTACAATGCCATCATCTTCTTCACTTTTGCAATTCTCTTCATATCAGAGCTAACCACTATGTCGCGACCTCACCTTGGGTGGCACCCACCTAGGGTTTCAACTAATGTATTACTAAGTCTAGAATTAGCTCAAGCTCTCCCAAGCCCATACCAACTCATAATTTAAGGTTCAATTATTTAATATACAAAACATTCTTATCTAGGAGTCGCCACTAATCAATTTGTGGTGGATTGATTATATACCCAAGTAAAGTATCAAGAGATATACCTTACTTCTACGAGCGAGAGATTAAATGAGTTTAAGGACCTGATTATGCTAGATTACTCTAATGCCCTTTCGGTACCTTTCTTCTTTTATTTACAAAAATATTTTGCAAGCAATTTGCATTAATTTTAATTTACTCCATAAAATATGAGTTGATCTAGCGAGTGCGCAACCATTATTTAACACTTGATAATCAAAACATTAAATAAATTGTGAGAAAAATGGGAGAATTATTTCCCTTGAAGTTACGGAAAAAATCTGCACTGTTAGTTAGAAAATCACATAAACAACTTTTTTATGATTCTGATTAACACGCAATTTCACTCAATTTTTTTTTTTTTTAAGTTATCTCTTATTTTATGGCAACTAAGCTATATGCAATGTACACTATTAATTTATCATGACATGCGATATATGAATATCCTAATTCTTACGACAAGTATATATATATATATTATTCTAACATGACGAGCAAAAGACCTAATTCTAATGACAGAAAAAAATCATTATGGAACTATTCTAGTATGATGACGTGCAAAGCATGCCTATTCTAACGTGACACGCAATTTTATATTAAATGACCTAACATGCAATTTCTAATGACAAGCAAAATTAATATGCAATTGTTCTAGCATGACACATTTTTGTGAACCTAACATATGATTACTAGATGATATGTGGGCAATGACATGGCAGGGATGATGCAATTTAAATTATATGACACTCACACGGTATTTTTTGTATTTTTTCATAAAATTTGAAATTAATTAAATTCCCAAAATAAACTATCAAGATTAGAATAAAATATAATTTGAACTAGGATATAAGTCATTCTAAATACTAATTCAAAATAGCAAATTACCCAATCTTTCTAGAATAAAATCAAATAAACATCCATCCTAGAAAAGTAATTGAAATCTATGCCTAAACATGCAATGTTATTTATGATTTTTCTTTATAAAAACAAAATTAATTCAAACCAAGCATAATTGGAAAGAAATCGCATCCATATCAAACACAACAATCACGCAAGATTTTATTCATATCCATCTAAATTTGGAAATAGATAAAATCAACGAATCATGTCTCAGGCATAAGATCGGGTCAATTTTCCACATGATCATGAGTCGTATTTTGGGTATAAAATTGGATTGTTAATCATTATATTTTGCGAAATTAGGAAATTATCATAATTCATGGATACTCGAAAAAAAACTTATGATATGGCACATCTTCAAGACGTCTAATTAAGGACACAATAAATTCAAATTAGGCAACTATATATATCGATATTGAATCGGATAGCATATTACCTTAGATGACGTTTCGGAACTTGAGCAAACAATTATCACAGGAATGACGGTGGTGGATCACGGTGGCGCGCGGCCGATGGTGGTGGTGCACGTCGAGAAGAGACGATCTCAGTTGGGTACGTCGCGTCTATTGAGCACGCGAGACGATGAGTTGCTGCACCCACCGAACCCTCTTACACATAATCACCACATCAGAATTTTGCCACTTGGGCTCTTCTTGCTTGTGAATGATTCAAGTGCACTCCTTCAGTACTTCTTCACCGCCACATTCAGGGATCACACCTCTGGCAGCGCTACGCGCAATTGGGATTGTTCGGTGAAGCTGGGCTTGGCTGCTATGCTGTCATCGGATCACGAGCTTCGTCGCATGGACTGAGGCAGCGACGCCTTAGAGTCGTGTCACTGACAGGAGTGGCACCGCAGGGGGGAAAGCAACGGCTCGCAACGGGGACTCCTCGGCTCAGTCTGGTATGGGCCCGCTTCAGGTGAGGCAGCGGCTGGGAGGATTGGAACAGCTCGTGGTCGCTGGTGCAGTCACGAGCAGGGAGCAGCAGGTGGCGAGAGTCAGCGTCGCTGGCTGCAATTCGGCTGGCTCTCGTCGGAGTGGGGGCCGGTTCAGCGTCGTTGTGCAGGGACTACCAGGGCTGAGGAGCAAAGAACTCGCTGGAACACCAAGGTTGCAGGATCCCGGTGGCCGTGAAATTGCCGGACTGGCGAGGCACGGATCTGCGGCTACGCTGCGAGGAGGGAGGCGCGATGGTTGTTGGCTTCCCGGAGGAGCTCGCTGATTATGGTGAGTGATGTCGCCGGACGAGGGATCGACTGGTCTGGTGCGACGATGAAGGGGCCGCGGTGAAGGACTGGGACAAAGACCTTTTCCCAAGCTCTCTCATTTTCTCTTTCTCTTTCCGCCACTCTCTGTCTTGCCCACCTTTTTGACTCTGCTGGAACCCCCCTTTGTCAATGTCAGAGCATGAAAGACTTCTCTGTCCTCTTCTCCCTCTAAAGCTGCGGCTCTCTCTCTCTCTCTCTCTTCTTGGCCGTCTGTCAGTTGTGTGCCCAACCTCCTTTTCTTATTCTCCTCTCGGCTATCGTCTCTCAATGTGTTGTGGCCGTGTACATCAATTGCATGACCTCTCTTTCTCGTATTGCTGTGCCTTTAAAAGTGCCAAGAAATCAAATTTTGGTACAAGAAAAAGAAATATATTCTTTGATTTCTTCTCAATCAAGTGAGATTGGTTTTTATTTCTTCTCCTTTATGCTATATTGCCAATATCACGTGAATATGACATAGAGAATCATGCAATCCCTTTACCAATTCTTTCCTCTTTAGTGGTGGTCAATTTCTTTCTTGCACATCCCATAATCTTGACCGAATTTTCGCATGTATACCCAAAGATTATTACCGAGTACTAATTATGTGACTAAATCTTGATAATAATATGAAAACCAATTTTTCTAACCAGGCACACATAATTTCGGTCACCTAAAGGGACATGTGGACTTGGTATTCAAGGCCATTCACCTAAACCCATTTATTGCTAGTCCAATAAATCGCAAATTTTACGAGCCTATTAATTACCAATGCAAATACGCTCCTAATATTTATATGCAATTTAAATAATATTTTGTTTATGGGCTAAAAGTCCTTAACCATCTATGCAATTAATAACTAAATAAAATGCCAAAATTTGGGTGTCAACATATTAGCATGTCATCCACATATAAAGTGAGATACACAATATTACCATCGACATACTACCAATGCACACGCTACTAATAATTACATGCAATTTAAATAATATTTTTGTTTAAGGGCTAAAAGTCCCTAATCATCTACGCAATTAATAACTAAATAAAATGCCAAAATCTGGGTGTCGACATACTAGCATGCCATCCACATATAAAGTGAGATACACAATATTATTATCGCCATACTTGCGAAAATAAACACAATGATTGACCTCACAGTGTGCAAATCCTTTTTATTCTAACATTAAGTATCATTGCTGTAGAGCTTTGTTCAAGCCATACAAGCTTTTTTTCAAATGATATACCATGTACTCCTTACCTCTAACCTCAAAACCTTTAGGTTGCTCCATGTATAACTCTTTATCTGGGTCACCATGCAAAAACAACATTTCCACATCCAACTACTCGAAACAAAGTTCCTCCATTACAATTATAGTCAGCATAACTTTGTTTGATGTCATTTTCAATATTGATTAAAATATCTTGAAATAATTGATTTCTTCTTTTCTAAGAAAAACCCTTGACCATAAGTCTTACCTTGTATATAATACTACCATCTACTTCGTTTTTTTTTTTTTTTTTTTGTACACCTACTTGTTTAACAAAGCTTTTTTACCAGTTGATGACTTAATCAACTCCCAAGTTTTATTTTAAAATAATAAGTCCATCTTGTCTTTTAAACACACTACCACTGTATGTGAGATGTGTCTTTCTTTGCCTTATCATAAGTCACCAACTCTCCTAAATCTGTATATTAAGACATGGCTTAGAAAAATATTTGTTGATGATCAAAAATTACTTTTGGCTTTCTTGCACATGTAGATATCCACAAGACGTGTATTTTAGGGTCTATTCTGGATCATTGTAATCCACTTGAATTGCTACTCATCGATAATAGGTTCATCTCTACCCCTCCTTCAGGTGCACTATGATCTACTGGAACCATCTTCATAGGCATTATGTCTAGCTAAACATATTCTAGTTCAACTTCTTTTTCATGCTCTGTCGGTGATCCTTGTACGTCATTTCTTCATGGAATACCACATTTTGACTGTAAATGACTTTGTTATTCTCATAATCCCAAAGTGTATAGCCATGCTTATCGCCACCATATCCGATAAAGATGCACTTCTGCAACTTAGCATCAAGCTTCTTCCTATCCTCCTTATCAATTAAATCATATGCAATACAACCAAAATTTTTTTAATATAAATAATTCACCTTTTTTACATGACCAGGTGTTCCCCCATCTAGGGCACTAGATGGAGTCTTGTTGATCAAATAAACAGCTGCATCAACTATAACAGCTTATAAGTGTAGCAAGAGATTTGCACCTAGCCTCATGATCTAGCAAGCTCCAAAATAGTCCTATTCATCTTCTTAGTTACACTATTCTCTTAAGGAGTTCTAAAATAGTCTTCAACCCACGTATGCCTTCTCGACTCAAGTATTCTAGGATTTTCTTGCTTGTTTATTCACCACCATTTTTAGATTCTAGAGCTTTAATCTGATAAGCTGTCTCTTTTTTTTACCATGGGTTTCCACATTTTGAACATTCCAAATACTTCTATCGCCCATCCAACTGAAAACTAACAACTTTTTGTTATATATAAATGCAACTATCATAGAAATCCAACTCAACCTTCTATAAACTTGGAGAAAACTTTCTTGAGTGTAATTGTATTCACCATGTCCCTATCAATAATGTCAAAGAGTAGAAAAACTATTTGTAGCCATTGTAATTGTAACCATATCACCGGCATTGCTTTCTCGAAGAAGGTAAAGTGTATCCATATACTTTCCCTTTTCTACTACTCTTGTTCCTGAGATTATCTTCCACTCTCCACATTTAAACATTCTTGGTCAAGTTCAATAATTGAGATTAGATTTTTCTTCAACTCTGGAATATGCTTGGTTTCATGCAGAATTAGATGTCCTCTACCTAAGATATACATAATCACATTTTCTTTTCCAACAATTAGACACATGTGGAGAGTCAAAAAAAACCATTTATATATATCTTGTTTGTCATCAAGTTAAAACTTGCAAACAAACACAAGTTCTCTAGCAAAGATTCACTGCTAACCACATTAGATCCTCGATTCTCATTTCACTACTTCTTTTTATGGGTTTCACACTAAAACCTCCGGTGTCTAGTCTGGTAACAAAACCAACGCTCATCTTTTGTAAACTCTCTCATTCATCTTTGATTGTGACCTACCATGATTGCTGAATTTTCATTTGCTTTTACTTCTACCACAGTTCTCCATTGCTAGTGCTGTCGAAGACATAGATGCCAAAAAATTATCTCCACTTGAGACTTTCCTTTGCATCTCTTTATCCATGGTGCTACTCATCCATAATCAAATCATCCTTCATAGTGCTTGAAACTCTATGCATTGTTGTTGTGGCTTTTTGGAAGTGAACAAAATAATAGTAAAGCTTAGAGCTTCAATCCCCAATTTATGTTTGTGGATTCCAATTGGCCAACGACCTATGTGAAACTATTAATGTGCTTTGTCATAGAATCTCTATCAGATAACTTCATATTAACCAACTTCTTCAACAATTTTTTTTTTATTTGATGTGGATAGCTTATGAATATCCACGGCTTCTTTTGTAGTCCTTGCTTTCGCGATGTGGTACCCTAGTTTTTGTTAGCCCTAGACAAATCGCATCTAAAGTCTATTAGTCCTAATTCTACTATTAGATCCCCTTCCACGATTTTGGTTTCCAACCCTCAAGCAGTGCATAAAGATCTTTCTAATAGAGATAGTCCTCAATTTAGGGTCTCCACCATCCAAAACCCTGTCCGCCGAACTTATTGATTCTAATTCATCTTCTACCGTATCATTTGCTTTCAATCAAACGTCACTAATAATCTCTTGATGTTCTCGATTAGCCAACCCAAACTCTTATACCAATTGAAAGGAATTGTACATCGATTCTAGAAAAATAACATAAGTAAACGATTTGTACTAGCATAATATAATAAGAAAAAAAAACATAATCGAAAAAACACACTAGGAAATTTGTTATCCATGTTCCCCCAGACTTGGGCTAAGTATCCACACAAAAGCACCCTACAAATCCATTAGACTTTGAAGAAAGAAGGAATATATTGATAATATTTTTTCAAGATTAGGGTATAAAGAAATTGAGAATACTCACGAAAACAAAAGAACATTTTTTTTTTACTCTCTTAGCCACACAAATGTTTTTCTTCCTTTTGGCCATCAAGGCCTCTCTTTTTCCTTTTTTTTCCTCTATTTTCTTCTCTGCCTTTCACAATTGCTACCTCTCAATACTTTATATATGATGTGTAGTTTTTAACCTAAAAGCAAAATGAAGAGAAAAGACAAAAAAGCACTTAATAAAAAAGTTTGGCTTCATCCACCATCACCATCAAGTACTATTAGTTGGGGCTTTTAGTTAACTAACTAATACTGAATATACATCAACGGGCAGGTCTGATTGTAGTGGAATTGTTCGAATATGGTGTTGAATAATTTTGACGTACTGAAAGCCAATCTAATCTTAATTCAACCATCTTGGATAAATCAGAACTTTCAGGCTTTTGACTTTGATTGCTTAATTTCTGGAAGAAGAAATCAACTTATGAGATGGTCCATCCAGGGAAAATTACCCAATTGGTTCTAAATCTATTATAAGTCCTAAACTTTTTAATCTTGTCAATTTAGTTCTAAGACTTTGCTCAAAATTCTATTGTAGCCCTTTCGACAGCAGCAATACCAGGCCAACCTTCCTTCATAGATTGTTCCCAAGAATAGTATGGCAAATCATGTCCTCACATCGAATCGTACCATGCCTAATTTATTTCAAGCATCCAATTCCTCAAGCAAGATATATAGATCACTTCAATACATTAACTAATTTAAACCTACCATGGCTTTTTCAAGAGAACGATATTAGTGTAAAAAATGATATATCACTCTATCGTGTCATATATTTGCATACTAAAGGCATGACTTCTTTTTTTAGGAGAAAGAACAATCTAAATAAGGTTAGGTATGGGTTAATCAAATCTCGATCCAGTTAAATTATCCATATCATTATCTAGACCCATAGCGACCCAAACCCTGCCTAACTGCCTGATCTAGTGGCAACGCACTCAACTGACCAAGAGTTTCGGAAAACGGCTGTTCCATATAATACCGGAGTTGGTGTTGGAAAAATTATTAGAATACATAAAATAATAATAATTATTGGAAATACATTACAAAAGATTATAAAATAAAAAGAAATGTCTGAGGCGTGCAAACACTATCCTTAAGAATAATTCCGCCCCTCGGAGTACGTAACTCGGTGCGTAAGGCTTCAGCGGCTATCCTCCCAAGATACAACAAACCTTCTTCTATACTCCGCACTGAATGTTAGAAGGAAACAGAACAACTTTTGTGTATAACCCAGCAAAAAGAAACGGAAAGATGTGAGAACATATCGTATCTACTAAGATTGTGCTTTGAAGTTTAATTTATATTTAAACAAGGAAAAAAGAGAGCCGTTAGGAGATCATCATAATCAATTGGTAATTAAAACGATGACCATTATAGAATAATGAAGAGTTTATGAAGCAATAAATCAAATGTTATAAAGCCATTAGACGACCGTTATACAACCATTAGAAAGCCGTTATATGACCTTTGAAAAAGCCGTTACAAAAATGATGACTTTCATGACGATCATAATTTCTAATAAATATTTCAAAACTACTGAAATATCCAACAATCCCCCATATATTTTAGAAAGTTTTGACAAGAAAAATAAAATAGCGCTGGGTTATTGGAGAGTAATGCATCGGAATTGATGCTTGTTAGGCTATGAACCAACCCTAGAAAGAATGAAATATAATTCATGAAATCATTGGTGAAGTTTGAAACTTCTATGAACCAAGAATTTCTTTTTGTGAACTATAATTTTCACCAATCACATTGCACTCCCACAAACTCTGTTGTTTAACGCGATTTTGCATTAATAGGCCATGCGCATGCTCGGTTTATTCATAAGTGCTTTAGAGATTTTCGCCAAAAATTCTCACAGGAGCAGCCTCACTCCACACTTATATAGGTGATTCCATCAAATGTATTTTGCAGTTTAATACAGCACCAACAATGGCTATGGAATTTCATTAAGAGCTTAGCTCAACCTCTTTTTCCTTGCAATTTTGCATTATTTTCACCTTATGATGGACAATAATTTTTAATAGTGCACTATATTAACAAATGACTTGTTATTACCCATATGAACCTAATTCATGGGATCGCCAATCACATAGGTTGGGTTACTATCATTGTTGATTTTCTTCAGTTGGCTTGTCCATTCCCCTCGATGTATAGTCAAAGGATTGGCCAAAATCCATTTATGACTTCATATAATTAATGGACATAATTCCATCATTAAGCAGCTGCTTTACCACATCATCCCTCAATCGGATGTGTCAATTTTTACCATATCTATGCATGGCTATTGCCTCTTGACAATCATGATGTATAAACACAAAATGTGTCATTTTCCCAAAGGAATATTTGCTAAGAGTCTCTCAACTACTCAGCCTCATTTTCATATATGAGTTTGAGAAAAATTTTCTCTTTTTCTCGAGAACTTGAATAGTTCATAATTTACCAAAGAATAGTAAATATTTTCTTCTCCTTCACCCAGTGGAGCTTAGGAGGATAAGGCATTTTGTTTACACATATATGCCTGGTAACACTTGAGTCTACCACCCATAATTTCGATAGCCACAATATTGGCATGGGAATGACTACATCAATTACTTTATCAAATCATCTACTATAACCAAGTCGACTCTTGGTTTAGCAGGATTGCTATTTCCCTCACAATTTCATTCGATTGCTTTTATGTCAAGCACTTCCACCAGGTGAACACATATTTGTTAGTGGATTTTATCTCATATGAATCCAAGATCCAGTTAACATCACCGTATCCTTATAATACAGTGGAAAATCCACTATAATAAACTTGACAATAATCACTCTTTAACAAAATATTTCACAAAAGACATCAATCTTATTCAATATAGATCTATGTTGGCTATGGATGCAAAGAAATAAAAATAAATTTCATCTCCACAACAATCACTAAAGGAGATTCTCTTTCCCAATGCAATAGCCAATCAAGTCTCTAATTATCATTATGCATGAATGGACATTCAACATAAATTGGCAAAGTAAATATTCTTACAAAGAACATTTTTTTTTTTTTTTACATCATTAGTGCTGTCAATAGTACATGTTGCTCCAAAAATGTTAACCAAAACTCAAAGGTTAGTAGAAATCCAAAATGAGTTAATAATTTCACAAAATAACTAGAAGACTTCCTCTAAGTGTTATATATGAATCACCAAAAATATCTCAACAATGCACACTCAATATAAAACATGTAATCAATTTATTTATGCAATAAAATACTATTTAATAATTCTATCAAAAGTTATACGTGAAAAATTCGATCATTGCAAAAGAGACATTACAATGTTTAACCCATAAATCTGTGGCTATTATAAAATATAAACCTCTTTGGTTGTCTCAAACATAAGTGTGAATCTAATAAATTCAGGAATAGAATCACAACAATTTTGACAAAAAAAATATTTGGACTAAAATTTTAGTAGTCATAAATATAATGCCAACAATGTTTTACACATGTAAAACTCAAAGTAGACTTTAACTCTTTAAGCAACATTTAAATGATTGCATGTGAAATATAAAAATATCACAAAAGACAGGATGCAAAAAGCATACTCACTAAATTGTCGATTACGCTAATTTAGCCTGAAAAGTAATTAATGGCAAATATTGGGATGTATCATTAGTCAATTGAATAGTTGTCACCCAATTATTCTCTTAGCTTGTGCTTGCTAAATTGGGTCTCCATTCCCCTTCTATCAAGCATAATTCCACATCGTCAAGAAGGCAAGAATCTGCCACCATTCTAATGCTAGAGAAGTTCCATATGTGCGTGGACGAGAGAGAATTATCATATCTTCATGTATTTATCAAACATACACATTGTCATGCAACAAATACCAACACATGTATGAGCATATACATAGATAGAGGCCCACGTTGCACTTCCAAGCAAGCATGAATAAAGATATGCCACCAAATATCAACACAAACTCATGTCTACACTTACTTGAGCATATTGGCATGGACATCACCAACCGAATAATGATTATATGCACTCTAGCATATTCCCAAGAATGACGGGACAACACTGTGAGGAATACTGAAGAATTATGTTCCATAGTCAAATGACAACTATTTTCAAAATCTATAAGCACAATAATATAAGGTAAAAAGAGTGTAATTTTAGTGGTAAAACACAGAAATCCCACATGACAGCATCAATTGTTTGGTTGAAAACAATTATATATAACCTAGTCCAACATGGGCAAGCTCAATAAGATTCTGTAGAGGTGAAGCCAAAGACAAATTAAGTAGCATATAAAAACAGTTATAAACTGGCTTCATGAATGTACATTAAACAAATTTTAGCAGGAGAATAGGAAGAATTAATGACAAATGGAAACTATTTTGAGTAATAGAGGAGCACCCCAATTTCCAATCCTAAATGGATGATTACTAAAATAATCACGAACTTGAGAGAGAAAACACCTACACACGTCCGACTTTCTATTGAAAAACAAGTATAGGTATTGAAGCCCTAAAATAAAAATAAATAAAAATAAAAGAAATATTAGCCCAATTTCTTTCCATTTCTTTTATGGTTTTCCTTTTCTATTTCTTTTTAGGTAGCCACACGGAATCACTATGCCATTTTTAAAGATTTTCTACATAGGTAATTTTGAAAATCTGTAAGCATCTTCTGTAAAAGTATAAGAGCACACATTCATGGAATATGTCTAACAAGATCAAATAAAATCTAAAGAGAACACACAAGCTTGTGACGCCAAATTTCAATTATTAGAATGAAAGGATCTCGACCTACATGATGATGATTCCTCAAAATGTGGAAACAGCGCGCCAAAATGGCAATTACGCTCTTCAAGCATTAATTTAGAGTTTCCAAAAAATGACTTACTTGAAACTCAATAACCTTACCAAAGCGACCAAAAGCTATTTTGTGTTAATGCTTGATACTCTCCCATGACAAACCACCCAAGAATATGTGATACTTGTCCTTCACCATCTCCAAATCCTTGTTTAATTCCAAGGTCGGTGGAAGCACCAGCAGTTCCAATTTTGAAAGCTATAGGGGAATTATCTTAAGATCGTTGGAAAAAGTATTAGAATACATAAAATAATAATAATTATTGGAAATACATTACAAAAGATTATAAAATAAAAAGAAATGTCTGAGGCGTGCAAACACTGTCCTTAAGGATAATTCCGCCCCTTGGAGTATGTAACTCGGTGCGTAAGGCTTCAGCGGCTATCCTCCCAAGATATAACAGACCTTCTTCTATACTCCGCACTGAATATTAGAAGGAAACAGAACAACTTTTGTGTATAACCCAGCAAAAAGAAAAGGAAAGATGTGAGAACATACCGTATCTACTAAGATTGTGTTTTGAAGTTTAATTTATATTTAAACAAGGAAAAAAGAGAGCTGTTAGGAGATCATCATAATCAATTGGTAATTAAAAAGATGACCGTTATAAAATAATGAAGAGTTT
Organism: Eucalyptus brandiana; assembly: GCA_014182725.1. Classification (NCBI taxonomy): domain Eukaryota; kingdom Viridiplantae; phylum Streptophyta; class Magnoliopsida; order Myrtales; family Myrtaceae; genus Eucalyptus; species Eucalyptus brandiana. The sequence continues at coordinate 4,398,642 of CM024676.1, forward strand.
ATAAAGTAATAAATCAAAAGTTATAAAGCCATTAGACGACCGTTATACAACCATTAGAAAGCCGTTATATGACTGTTGAAAAAGCCGTTACAAAAATGATGACTTTCATGACAATCATAATTTCTAATAAATATTTCAAAACTACTGAAATATCCAACAGTTGGATTGCTCAGTTTGATTCTTCATGCGCTTTCCATGCATATTCATCTTTGAATTGCCCGTCTTTACAATACTTCTTCGTTTCTAATCATTCATTCGTCTACCTGTAATGGATTCACATGTTTTAGGTTCTCGATTACCTGCTAAGCCTTCGAATGAGGAAAAGCATTAATATAAACCACGTTGTACTCCAGCAGCCTCAAAACTTTATAAAATAAACGGTTGCACGTCCTACTCGATTTCAGGTACTCTTGACTCACGAAGAACATGAGTGACCTCTTGCAATCACCACAATATGACGAGTACGCATCAGTTTGCCCGTAACAATATTTGAACAATTTGGTGAAGACCAAACCAATTAGGGAAAGCAATTTATCGCATTACAAACCGGGCAGGTTTTTTTCTGGATTAAATGGGGAATCTTTCAGAGGGTTGTCACGAGAATGCTTACCTCTTTAATCTAGAGACAAAACAATGACGAAGACCATGAGAGACATGCCCAAAAGGAAATAATTAACGTAGACTTGAGTAAATAAATGACAATTTGGTCAATCTTAATTGAAAGTAGATCCAAATCCTTTGCTCCGTGGGAGCACCTTGACTTCCATATTTCTAGGTGACTCTCCCACCAAGAAAAAATAAGAAAAAGCTTAGAGCCCTTGAAGCCTAGTTTCTCCTAAACTATCTGAAGCACACAAAATGATCTCCGCCGACTCTAGTCCCCTACTCTTCATAGTTCTGATCCTCTTCCTAATACACATGACGAAATTAATGTTCAGGAGTATCCACAAAAATGGAAGATCGGTGCCACAACTTCCCCCGGTCCCGCCCCATGGCCCATCACCGGTTGTGTGCCTGAAACGCTGCGTCAAAGGCTGGCATTCCGGTGGATACATCCCCTCATGAAGGAGATGGACACTGAAGTTGCATGCATTCCGACTAGGCAGTGTTCACATCGTTCCCGTGACATGCCCTGAAATTGCCGGAGAGTTCCTGAAGAAGCACGATGCAACATTTTCATCAAGGCCAACTTCGATGGCAGCAAGAGGATCTAGTGGTGGATACCTCACAACCGGTCCAACTCCTTATAGCAACCAACGGAAGAAAATGAGGAGAGTTTTAGTTTCAGAAAATGAGGACTATATAATCCAGTACACAATTGAAGCAAAAGCTCAAGCCAAATTGTAAATGTCAGGACCGCCACCAGACAATTCTCTGGAAACGTGATCCGGAAATTATTGTTCAAGAAAAGATGCTTCGGAGAGGAAAGGGCAGACTGCAGACCAACCATTGCTGAGGATGAACACATCGAGGCGATATTTATTATACTTAAGTATATATGCATTTTGCATATCCGATCATCTTCCTTGTTTGGCAGGGCTTGATTTAGATGGTCATGAGAAGTTTGTTAAAGATGCTATCGACTCAAGGATCCGAAAATGGAGGAGTTTCGGATATTCTAGCGAGGAATCTACAAGTTATGAATCTCAAGACTTGCTTGAAGTTCTGATTATGCTGAAAGATGTAGAGGGAAAGCCATTGCTAACACCCGAAGAAATAAAAGGAAAAGTAACTGTAAGACGAACCAAGTTTTCTTTAAGCAGACTTCTTTTAACATGCATATAGAAGTAGATCTCTATTATAAATATGTATGTTTACAGTAGTAAATTTTCAAAATGCGGTCCTTACATAAACAAAAACTCAATTTAGCTTGTCGAAGGGCCTAACAGATATTACTATTCTACTGTGATATCGATAACTAGAAAATATGCTGCCAAAGTTAATGTTGCTAGTTCGTCGTGTATTTACATTAAAAAAAAACATGTTAAAAAGCTCACTAGTAGATAAACTGGGGAAGTTCAATTTCACTTGAATTACATCCTATATGCATTGTCTTTTTTATTTTAAAAAATTATAAGGGTCTAAGAGATACATAGAACAAAGTATGGATGAAGTACAAGAGCACAACCAATCAAGATCTATGATTTTGCAGGAAATAATGTTCACAACTGTTGATAATCCCTCAAACACAGTTGAATGGACCATGACCGAGATGATAAACCAACCTAAATTCGTCAAGACAGCAATGTATGAATTAGATAAGGTTGTTGATAAAAAGAGACTAATCCAAGAATATGACATCCAACACCTTAATTATATCAAAGCATGCACTCAAAAAGCCTTAACTCATTTCCTCATTACAGGTAGATAAATGAAAATTGGGCTAGAAAACTCTAACTATAATTGGAGAATTTGGAGGCAGTTCTCAATGAACGAAAATCATTAACTTGTAGCCCCTGATCTCACGGACAATATATTTAAATTTGAGCCAATTCCGTCAATATTTAACCTTTCAGTGGATCATAAAATTGCAGCCCTCATCTTGATCTTTTCCTCTCCTGTTCTTCGGTGCTCGCGGGTGAGTGGGCTCACTTTTTTCCTTTCTCTCTCCTCACTTGCCTAGGCACGCATGCACGAAGCTGCCCGTCCTTTCTGTTCTTTTTACTTTTTTGGACTTTTCTCCTTTTTGTCCTTTTGTTCCTTAGCTGGGTCCCACATGAAGGTGGACCCAGCCGACAGTGAGGATTGAGACATATTGAAATGAGGGGATGAGCGGATAACTAACGGTTTGATAGGGAGGATATGCGATATAGAACAGATGATGAGCAGATCCCCCTCCTGTTGGATCGTCAAATAATAGTTCATGTTCTTCTTTAACGTTGGTATCAAACTCACTTAATTGTCATAAAAAAAAAAAAAAAAAAAAAAAAAGATGCAAAATCCGATTATCTCCTTAAGGAAGACTTTCGAAAAGCCAACAAATTCTGGACGAGCGTGATTATCTTTTCGTGTTTTATTTTGCAACCATCATGTCCTCTTGTCAAAAAAACCGGAGAAAAAATAATAAAGAAAAAGTGGAGGAAGGTAATTGCAACAAGTAAGAGACGGAGGCAAAGTCCTACTGATTTAACGTAGATTTGTTGATTATTAATTGTTAAAAGTTGAAACTGTTCGTGCAATACGTCTATATTCATGGGTAAAAGTATTTAAAAAGTTATAAATATATTGTTTTGGTACTAATTCAGTTACAAATATTTTCATATTTTCATATTGATACCAATCTAATCCATTTAGCCAATTTAAGTCGAAAATTATTGACGCGAATGCCAATCGTCCCACATAACTCAGCCAGACAATCGGTCTAATGTAGACATTTTAATAATATTTTAATATTTATTTTGAATTTTTACATAATTTTTTTCTTTTCTTTTCTTTTTTATTTCCCCTTCCTTTGCCTTTTCTTTTTGTCGATGGCCATTGCCGGGAACTAACCGATGGACATTGCCGGCCACTAACCATAGGCCATGGCCACTGCTCCCCCTCACGTAGGTGCAGCCTAGTGAGGCCAACCCTTGCCTATGGCTGATGATTGGTGATGGCCACTAGCAAAAAGAGAAGCCAAAGAAAAGGGAAAGGGAAAAAAAAGTCAAAAGATTATTTGAAAAACTCAATAAATTCAAAAAAATTATTAAATTCTTATTAAGTCAATTATGCCATATAGGACAATTGACATTCACATCAACAATTTCTAACATAAATTAGCCAGATTGACTGAATTGGCACTAAAGTAAAAATGTTTGAGACTAAATCGATCAAATTTAAAGATTTGGTACTAAATTGGTATCAGTGCAATAAGTTTAATACTTTTTTGGTCATTTTCCCTTTACACATATTGCTCATGTATTTCTGGCATATTGTTTGAATTCACCGCCTATATCGTTGTTCCATCCGAAAGGTCCAAATCATGCCAAATTTCACTTTTTCCTTCCGTTTGCTTCGTCGTATTCTCTCCAAAAGAAATTCAATGGCGGCCCAGTTATTCAATCATATGTTGTGACCACATACTTTGCTTTCCTAATAGCAATTGTTTGACATTATTCTGATCGGAGTCTAACTCTCGTGCTAAGAGATTTTTTGTCGCGTGCTCGTTTCTAAAACACAAGAACGATTTTGATTCTTCCAGGTCACGCATCTGGTCAAACGGGGAATCAAATCAAGCACGTCATTAGACGTACAAAACTGCCACAATAGCTATAAAAAGAAATGCAATTGCAATTGTCACTCTGAAATAGCTAAAACAGATCAAGAGCATAGTTTTCACACAAATAGGAAGAAAAAGATCGTAAAAAAGACACAAAAGAAGTCAAGGTTACAATTGAAATGGAGGAGGTCGTGATTGTTGGAGCGGGCATCGCGGGGCTAGCGACAGCGGTGGCCCTGAAGAAGGTCGGGGTGCAAGCACTGGTGCTGGAGAGATTGGAGGGGCTAAGAGCCGTCGGCGCAGCCCTCACCCTCTTCCCCAATGCCTGGCACGCGCTGGATGCGCTCGGGATTTCGGATAAGCTCACCTCCATTTACACTCCTTTCTTCAAGTAATCACTTATATTGCTTGAAATAATTAATCGATAAAAAATTATTTTCATTATCAACAACCGTATAAATTTTTTGTAAACGATGAAAGTAATTTTTATTCATTCATTTTTGTAAGTAATACAAGCAATTATTTTTAAGAAAATATTTTATAATTCATTTATTTTCCGTGAAACAAATGCACTTCTGCTTAATCTATGTACATAATTGCAACTTTGTTGTCTTAAAATAGGGTTTTACGTTCATATTCCAACCTATCTTCAGGTTTGTTTTGCTTAATTAATTCTTGTCAGATTGAATTTCTTATAATTAATTTTTTGCTCGTGCATTAGGGGCTACGTGACCGATGTGAAGACCAAAGCCATCCAGGAAGTGCGTTATGGTGCGAGCAAAGGGTACTTACTGCAGCTCTCAGATTTCTTCATTTGGATCCAATGCATCCTCTATTTTGGATTTGTCTAGTTTTATGATGATAAAACTAGAAAAATTTACAATAATGACATCATTGTAGTTCAATGAAAAACTTAAAGTCCAATTGGGTAATGCGAAAATTTGACAAAAAATTACAATTTTTAAAATTTCTTAGGAGTGGAGATCAACAAATAGCGGTCAACCGGAAAGTCTTATCAGAGGTCTTGGCGGAGGAATTGCCTCCAAACACCATCCGATTCTCTTCGAAGCTCACTTCCATTGAAACCCAAGTGGAGCAAGGCTCATCTATTTGTATCCTCGCGCTTGAAGATGGAACTATCATCAAGTCCAAGGTATCATAACTTCTCATACTTAGATCTCTGTTTGTAAATAATACTGTTCCCCTTCTTGTCGGAGGATTCATAGTAAATTGAGGATTTTGTAGGTTGTCATTGGATGTGACGGGGTGCAGGGTAGCCCGCTGGCTAGGGCTTGGCCCGCCAGTTGATTCCGGCCGCTCTGCGATTCGCGGGCTGGCCGTGTACCCACGAGGCCATGGGTTGAACCAAGAATTTCAGCAGTTTGTGGATGTCTCGAAGAGGGCTGGTTTCGTTCCTCTCAACGATAAGGAGATCTACTGGTTCTTCCTTTGCAAAGTTCCTGTTGGGAATAACGGATCCCCGAAAAGCCGGATTCGACACTGAATCGAACCCCTAAATCAATGCGGAAGACGAGCCCGGGAAAAACTACACGTATCACTGATCCTAAAGCACACCACGGATTCGAGCGTACCTTGTTAGCCACAGATTGGACACCAACGCCGATAGAGGAAGAGAAACTTGGCCCTGTTCGATCCGATTAAGCAAAATCGCCTTTGAAGGAAGAAAAACGCGCCGTATGCTTTACTGTTTTTCTTTGGAGAGAGAGAGAGCGCGCGGGATAGGAGAAGACATACGTTAATTGTCCAAGAGATTTCTTCTCTCTCTCTCTCTCTCCTCCCTTTTATACATTCCCCCATCCACGGGCCCTATTCCCGTGGGCCGGGCTTTTTTGGGCCCAACTTGGGCGGACGGGCCTTAAGCCCATCGCTAATAAAACCATCATCTCCCACTCGCACATGGTGGGCCGAACAGTATTCTCTTTACCTCTCTTCAACATTCATACCGGTGAATAATCCGCGACCCAAAGATATACTTTGAGAGCTCGTTGCTATACATCTATTAGGAATATATAGCAGCTCATAATAGGCATCTCACTTTGAGTAGATTTAGTATGCAGTACCCTAGATCGATCGATCACATTTTATATCTCTCTTGATCCCTTTTAAACATGATATATATATTGTATTCACAATTATAGTTATCACAAAGACAGTTATAATTGGTCGACCAGTGAATACAAAAACTACAATGTGATTCTCCAAAATCGATCTTCCTCTTTCCTTCAAACTTTCAATTTCAGTCTAGCTTACTTTTCTAGAAATGCCCCATTAGATCGAATCAACTCATGACCATTAGCAACACCCTAAGATAGCAAACACTAAATAGAAATCTTGAGAATAAGTAAGAGTCATGAGGGGACTAAAAATTGAGGAACTCTTTTCCTCAAGAGTCTCACACGTCATAAAAGTTGAGATCAAACTTTTTGCCACTCTTATTGGTCGTCTCATGCATACGTAGTATGAAATACGTATTACGGTATTAACTCATTTCCCATGGAGCGTATGTCTACACCTTTCAATACCGTACGGATGATAGTTCAGACATATCCAATGTCTAGCTTGAGTTCACGTATCTACTCAATCACAAAATTCATCAGAACTCACATCTGGCATCTTAGACAGATAAAGTAAAACATGTGGGGCATTTTACTTTCGGATATCGTAAGTATTATGTCCTAATCTTAACACTTAGTTAAGGCGACATACGTATTTTAAGCTTGAGCTCTTGATTATCACCTAGATAATAAGTTTAAAAACAGTCTCATCTCTATTTATCACACAATAAATAGGGGCGATTACCCGTGTGAGTGGGCTAATCTAATATCTGTCCGACATACTTCTTAACTTAAAATAATGCACTGAACATTAAGATGCATAAAGATCATACAAAGATTCATAGGCATTAATAATGAAACAACACTAGTTCATAATTGTGAACAACTTAGGGAAATTACAATATCCAGTACATCAGACTCTATGCAATCCTAGAGATTTTACATGACCACAAAATACATCTCTAGGTATTGGCTTTGTCATAGGATCTGCTACCATTCTATGCGTAGATATGTACTGTAAGTTTACATCCTTTCGTGCAACCATATCCTTGACAAAATTATACTTGGTATCTATATGTTTGGTCTTGCCATGATACTTTGGATCTTTGGTGTACGCTATAGTACTTGGCTATCACAGTTAACCAATAATGTATTTGCAGCTTTCTCAATAATACCTAAATGATCCAAAAATCTCTTAAGCCAAACTACTTCTTGTACTGCTGTTGATAATGCCACGAACTCAGCTTCCATCGTGGACAAGGCTATACACGTTTGCTTCTTACTTGCTCCATGATATGGCGCCATTGTTCGCAAGAAAGCAAATCCAGAGGTAGATTTCCTTTCATCTAAATATCCTCCCCAATCAGCATCTGAATAGCCTTCAAGTCGCAGATCCTTTCCTTGGTAATTCAACTTGTAATCAGCAATTCTCTTCAGATACCTCAGTATTCTCTTAACGACCTTCCAATGTGCTGGACCTGGATTGGATTGGTATCTACTCACCATTCCAACTGCAAAACATATGTCGGGTCTTGTACACATTATAGCGTACATCAAGCTCCCAACAACACTAGCATAAGGAACATGTTTCATTTGTTCCTTCTCTTGTGGAGTCCCTGGACACAGTCTATGGCTCAATCCTTCACATTTTGCAATAGGAGTGTCTATGGGTTTACAGTCTTGCATACGAAATCGTTCAAGAACCTTATTTATATATGTTTCTTGCGAAAGAGACAACGATCTCTTCAAACGATCCCTTGAAATCTTAACTCCAAGAATGTATGCAGCCTCACCCATATCCTTCATCTCAAAGTTAGAAGACAACCATCTCTTGACAGTATTAACAAACTCCATATTGCTTCCAAAGAATTAGTATATCATCAACATATAATGATATGATCAAAATTGATCCTTGGATCTTTTGATATATACACAATGATCCTCTTCAATCATTGTAAAATCATATGCCATTATGGCATTATGAAAACGTATATACCATTGTCTTGATGACTGCTTAAGGCCATATATCGACCTCAAAAGTCGATATACATTTTCTTCTTGGCCTTTCACTATGAAACCAGTAGGTTGTTCCATATATATTTCTTCCTCTAATTCTCCATTGAGAAAAGCAGTCTTTACATCCATTTGATGTAACTCAAGATCCATACTAGCCACTATTGCCAGAATAATGCGAATCGAAGTAAATCTCACTACAGGAGAAAATGTATCTTCATAATCAATTCCTTCCTATTGATTATACCCATTTGCCACAAGGCGAGCCTTATGCCTTTCTATCGAGCCATCAGCCTTTCGATTTATTTTGAGAACCCATTTGTTCTCAATAGCTCTGCGTCCTTTTGGAAGATTCAACCAGTTCCCAGACTTGGTTTGATTTCATTGACTCTATTTCCTCTTCCATTGCATGAATCTATTCTTCCTTACTAGGGCAATTCAGAGCCTCATTAATATTTCTTGGCTCATCCTCATCTTGTGGAGCAACCATAAAAGTTTCCCCTTCAATATCAAAACGTCAACGGGGAATACTTTGGCAACTTGTTTGCCATATGGGAGATTGTACACTTAGCACATCATTCCCCATTATGCTCCCACTAGGATTAGATAACGATGACGTCGTCTCATCATGTGATTGCAATTGAGAATGAGTTGAATTCAATTCATCACTTCTCATATTACTCCCACTTGGACGAACTCCACTAAGATCATTATCTTGATCCAAGGTTTCAAATAGGGAGTAATCTTCCCTTATTTCTCCCTTCTTAGGAAACTCATCCTCTAAGAATGTGACATCCCGTGATTCAAATTCAGTTATACTCCCACTTTCCTGCTCACCTATGAACACATACCATTTCAAGTGTTCGGAATATCTCATGAAAATACTCTTATTTCCTTTGGGACCCAATTTCCCAAACTTGTGAAAGGACTCATGAGTATAGGCAGCACAACCCCATGGCTTAAGAAAACTTAAGTTCGGTATTCTACCTGTCCATAACTCATATGGAGTGGAAGTAATTGATTTGGAAGGCACCCGGTTAAATATATAGGCAGCAGTTAACAATGCATCACTCCAAAAAGTGATAGGTAAGTTAGCATGCGCCATCATGGACCTAACCATTTCCAAAAGTAGGGTTCGTTTCTTCTCTCTACAACACCATTTTGTTGAGGAGTATATGGAATAGACAAATGTCTTTCTATTCCTCTTTCATCACATAATTTTCTGAACTCATCAGATAAAAATTTTCGACCTCGATCGGATCTCAATGTTTTTATTTTCTTGTCTAATTGATTCATAAACCTTTTGAAACAATTTAATGCTTCACATATCCGAATCGAGTATAATCATCTATTAAAGTGATGAAATAAACAGCCACATGCCTTCCTCTCACATTTATTGGACCACAGACATCAGAATGGATTAAATGCAGAGGAAATTAAGCTATTTTACCTTTTCCAAATGGTTTCCTTATCATTTTCCCTACTAGGCAATGCTCACATATGGGCAAATCGACTTTTTTAATGTTACCCAACAAGCCCCCTTTGGCTAGTATATTTATACGTTGTTGGCCCATATGACCAAGTCTAGCATGCCACACATTCACATCATTATCATATGAAGTAGGAGACGTGAGAAGGGAATAACAAATATTGACATTACCACAGTCAACATTTAATATAATAAAACCATCCAGAAAATAACCACAATCATAGTAGTTTGTATCCAAATACAAATCTACACCTCTATTATGGAAGTTCATACTAAAACCAAGCGTAACCAACACCAAAACAGACACAAAATTTCGACGAATCTCCGGAGCATATAGAACATCAAGGTGCGTCCACCACTCATGTTCAATTGGCAGGTGCCAATTCCTTTACTTCAGCTCGAGTTGTTTCCCATATGGATCCACTTAGTTCCGGTTGGTACTTGTCGGAATTCCACGAAGGATTCTCTATCCTTCCCTCCATGGTCCGTCGCTTCGAATCTACAAACCACAAAGGATTGGATTCAGCCAATAATACGAACTTGACACATAAGCAAAGTTCTCAAATGTACAAGAGGTGTTTACCTTTTCGGCTCACAACAAGTTGCGAGCATAGTGACCTCTCTTGTCACAATTGTAACACCTCACCCTTGATATTTTCTTCACTTGAGGACGTTTTCCTCTCTTGTGTTGGTTAACTCTTGATTTCTTGCAATAAGGACTTGAGCTTTTGCATTCCCACATATTGAACAAATCAATACGCTTGCGCTTAGAGCTCAAAGCCTTTTCTAAGCTAGAGCCAGCATTGCCAATGTCTATTTTCGGCTCAAATGCCGATAGGCAGTCCTCTACTAGCTCAAGGTGGCGCACAACATCCTCTAGATCTTCCATAATATGGTCAAGAGCTTTTAGTGCTTCTTGCTTTTCCAGCACATATTGAATCTTCATATTCAATATTTCACAATTGTTGCCATTCATATCAGCAATTACGTTCTTAATTGCTTAAACTATCGATCTGAACACATCAAACATACAGGCACGAATAATTAATGCCTATCATTTATGCATCCCTTTTGCACAGACCCATCATATTAATGAATAATTTCAAGTAAGGTTTCAGAATCAAAAGGTCACTATGTTTCCAATCATCCTCCAAAATCCTAACTCAAAATTATTATTAATATAATTGTCTTATGCAAAATAAATTCTATGAAGTTACAAAAACTTCTATGAACTACCCACAGCAGTCAACAATAACAGAAAGCAAATAAAATCTAACATCCAATAGAATAACAATGCTTTCACATAATACAACTATACATTACACTAAGCAATATATATATAGAGAAAAATATCAACATGGAAAGAGATATTCACATCAAAAACATCTCAAATTAATCTAAGAAATAAATAGGGAATGTCCCTTCTAATCTATTAGTCAAAATATCTGAGAAGTTTGAAGGCACATTTGCCAACCATGGAAAAAACTTTTGGAGAGCTTTCATGTCGCCTCCAAGGCGCATTCACTTGGCGCCATGTGGCGCTCAATCTAAGAGTTGAAGTTTTAGTTAACTCAATCCTATAGTACTCTCTTACAAAAGCTTCCACTAGCCTCTTATAACCCGGGACCACGTTGACCTCCCATAGCCGATCCAACACTGCTTGCCATTCAGGTGGAAGAGTGTTTATCAAAGCTGGCACCTTCTCAAAATCCGGCATAAGATAACAATTTCAGATGATTTCCTGTATCATCTGATTGACCCTGACCACATGTGATACTAAATCACCGTCATGCCACCGATAATTAGCTAAATCTGACATCAGCCTTTTAAGTCTTGCATTTCCCTCATCCGTTCTCGGGATTGCAGATATCCGTGCATAACGCATCATAGTTCATGCAACAAATGCATAACTAAAAATGGATTACTGATAATCCATAATTTACATAAGGGAAAATACATAATTTTTCAAAATTCATGCAACAAATGCAGAATTAAAAAAAAAATGGATTACTTATAACCCACATAGGCATGATTGAAAAAGAAACAAATTCCTTTTCTTTTTTTTTTTTTGGTCAACGGTCAACGGACAGTCAACGGTCAACGGTCGGTCAATGGTCAACGGTCAAGTCGCCGGTCGTCGGACCGGTCGGGCCGGACGGACCGGTCGGGCGGGTCGGACCGGTCGGGCCGGGTCGGACAAACCGACCGCACGTGCCGCGCGCGCGCGTGCCAGGCGTCCGCGGGTCGGGTCGGGTCGGGTCACCAGTCGGGTCGCCGCTTGGCCAACCGACGTCATCGCTGACGTCATCGATGACGTCATCCCAGCGGTTACTGACCGTTGGGTGACGTCATCACGTGACATCAGCACGTGTCGGTTCGCCGACCGGCGCGTGCCGATTCACCGCCGCCGGCGCGCACGTGCTGGTTCGCCGACCAGCGCGTGTGGCGCACACGCTGGCTGATGCCAGCGCTTCGGGCGCGTCACGCCCACGCGCAGCACCTTCTGGCCACGCATGTTGGCGCGTGCGGCTTCGCCCGGCGGCGCATGACATGTCGCCGGACTCGTCTCGAAGACCTATTTCACCCAGTGCATTCAGAAATTGATTTCAACTTACGAAAACTCGGAAAAATGGCCTAACAGCGCTCAGGTGTCGGGATTTCTCGTCCCGATCCGTACGGCCGAATTACTTTCGCGAAAAATCAATCAAAAAACATCAAACAGGTCGGGAAAAACGTGAACTAGGGCTCTGATACCAATGTTGGGAATAACGGATCCCCGAAAAGCCGGATTCGACACTGAATCGAACCCCTAAATCAATGCGGAAGACGAGCCCGGGAAAAACTACACGTATCACCGATCCTAAAGCACACCACGGATTCGAGAGTACCTTGTTAGCCACAGATTAGACACCAACGCCGATAGAGGAAGAGAAACTTGGCCCTATTCGATCCGATTAAGCAAAATCGCCTTTGAAGGGAAGAAAAACGCGCCATATGCTTTACTGTTTTTCTTTGGAGAGAGAGAGCACGCGGGATAGGAGAAGACGTACGTTGATTGTCCAAGAGATTTCTTCTCTCTCTCTCTCCTCCCTTTTATACCTTCCCCCATCCACGGGCCCTATTCCCGTGGACCAGGCTTTTTTGGGCCCAACTTGAGCGGACGGGCCTTAAGCCCATCGCTAATAAAACCATCAGTTCCTCCCAAATGTATTGGTTCCTCCTTTCGCATGGATGTATCTTGCAACAACTCCACTTGGGGAAAAGCTAATTTCATCTTTGTAACTTCGATTTAGATAGGCTTAAGTAATAACGACTTAACCTTAGTAAACAACATTTTTTTGTCATCGACCCATCTCCATTTCAGATGCGGACCACGGAGGTGACCCAGATTCTATACTAAGAGAAGTGATTGACAACTTAGCCAAAGACTTTCCTCCCTTGTACCTCGACGTTGTCGGCCACTCCGACCCTTCCACATTGACGTGGGGCCCGCTGCTTTTCCGTCATCCGTGGGACGTCGTCCTTGGGAACCTGGCTCGCACGAACATCACGGTGGCCGGAGATGCCATGCACCCAATGACGCCAGATTTGGGCCAAGGTGCGGGTTCGGCCCTCGAGGATGCAGTTGTGTTGGGTCGGCTCATTGGAAGTTCAATTTCCAAACTAGGCAAACTCGAGACGCGGGAGGTCGGGTTAGCGCTCGAGAGTTACGTGGGGGAGAGGAGGTGGAGGGCGGCGACGTTGATCACGGCGTCGTTTGTGTCAGGTTGGGTTTCATAGGATGGGTCTAGTTGGTGGATGAGGTTCCTCAGGGACGTCTTCTATAAATTTGTAGTGGGAAGAGCCTTTAGTGCTAGTAGGTACGACTGCGGCAAGCTTTGCTAACGTCTCCTCTTTGCCTTCTATTCGCCTGAAATTGTCAACAGCGATCGTCGACAAGGAACGTGTTATGGTGCCAACACATTTACACAGATGAAATTCTTAGAAGGGAAACTTATTTTGATTTTTCTGTTTTTTTTTTTTCCATATAGACAATTTCGATCTCATCCTTAGTATTGTTATGAAATATGTTGACATTATGATATTATAAATAAGTGGGTGGAAATATCTACATACCTTCTCTTTATCATGGAACTCATCATGGAATTGTAGAAATATGAGATATGTCAACGCTTCCTATGTAAGAAACCGATCTACTCCACGTAGCCCCTAAAGTGTGCTTGAAGGAACCGCGCAAGGTGGTGACTGTCTGGGGTGAGTTTGACTTATTACTCACTCAACAAGACTAATCCCGATAGATGAGGAATTTGGGATTCCGCAGACTTTCCCATTTAGACCACTGACATACTCATCGGTGTATGCCCATACACCAACAATATTCTCCATTTGATGTATGTTCTGGACTAGTGTAGCCTTTGTCACCTTAAAAGCCTATCAAGAGTTGCGCATTGTTCAAGCCTTCTCACCTTAGCAATCACTTATCACCCTTGTCAGATCGGGTTTGGACCTAGTTCGTCCACAGACCACACATTTATTTGAAGTCTCACTCGATACCATCTACAATGACTCAGCCCGTTCCACGTGGGCTAGAATGTAAAAGAGTAGGAAAATAATAATATGGGAGCATAGAATAACAGACAAATTGTGAAAAGGTCAAGTTCAAAGCATAGAACAATATTTACTTCGAAATATGCCTCCTCCATTGACGACAATATTGAAAAACCTTTTAGACAAATTTTGTGAAGAGCACTTCTTTTCATTAGTGGATTTCGTATCTTGAGAATTAATACAATCACTACGAACTATTTTAAAAACTTAAGCTGATAGATAAAAAAGTGGTTTAATACTTAAATATTCTAACTTTTCTCCTCAAGCACAGGCCAGATTTTTTTTTTTTTTTTATGACTTAGGAAACCCCGAACAGCCGGCAGCCGACGGGCAAACCTTGGGGCAATGCTAGCGGAGGACCCACCACCCCAACGTCACGCTTAAGTCATCAAATGGCCCACCAGCCTCCCGGCAACTTGCGTTACAGGGGCTTCGAACTCTCGACCTCTCCCTTCAGAAGTCTGGAGCCTACCCAGCGGAGCCACCACAGCCGGTGGTAGCACAGGCCAGATTTTTTGCCTAAGCCTAAAGCATGAAAATATGTAATTGAAGAAACAAATAGGACATCCAAAGATGTGAAGTGAAAACCTCCTGCTCTAATGATATAAAGTTAAGAATAATGTGAAAAGGAGAATTCTTTAATCTATTTGGATGTGTCATAATGAAGAGTATCATATGAGATGTGCAATAAAATGTAAAGTGTATTATATAATGCTCCAAATAATTTAACAATAAATGTGGAGACGAAAATTGTACACATATGCATATATATATCTTCTTTTGTAATAAATTGGGTTGCTTCTACCAATTTCAAGTACTCTTGGCTCACAAGGGATCATGACTGACCTCTTTGTACTCACTGTAGCATGGCAGCAAGTACATATAGTTTGCCTAAAATAATATTTCAACATGAGAAATAATTATGTGACTTTCACTGTGAGATTAATAGCTTATTTTGGATCATAAAAAAAAATGACAAATAATTAACAACTTATTTTGGATCACGGATAAATAAATAATAAATAATTAAAAATTATTGTGAGATCCACTCATTCAAGAATTTATGACTTACAATAACTGTTATTCTCACAGTAGCCCAAATAGTGTTATGCTAGCAAAGCCCCTTCAATATTTGGGAAAATTCAAACCAATTATGGCAAGCATTTATGCATTGCCTTGCTGGACTTCTTACCCAAGGAAATAAATTAATGACGAGGTTTGTTAGGAGAATGATTACCTCTTAATCTAGAAGGTAAATGACCTAGACCATGAGATGGATGTCCAAAAAAGAAATAAATTAATGACAGTTTATATGCAAAGCCCTCTAATATTTGGGAAAATTCAAACCAATTATGGCAAGCATTTATGCATTGCCTTGCGAACCAGGGAGGTTTTCTGGACTACTTAATTAAGGAAATAAATCAATGGCGAGGTTTGCTAGAATAATGATTCCCTCTTAATCTAGAAGGTAAATAACAACCTAAACCATGAGATGTATGTCCAAAAAAGAAATAAATTAATGACTGGCCATTCTAAAATGAAAGAACATCTAAGTCCTTTGCTGTGTGGCGAGCACCATGACTCGCATATGTAAAGGTGACCGCCTCCAAGAAGATATAAAAAAAAAATGCTTAGATCCCTTGAAGCCTAGCTTCTCTTAAGCTATTCAAAGCAGAGAAAATGATATCCACCTCTTCTGTATTCCTCAATTATTATTTTCCTTTGACTTTGTTGGTAATTGATTATTTTGGTTGAGTACCCACCAATGGGCAACGTAGCTGGTTGAGCTTTATGTAACATCCTGATTTTTCAAATCTAATTTCAATTGAATAAATCGGGCCTTTCATCGATGCGTCTATAGTGCTATTCTCTGAGCCAATCACTCATGAGATAATTAGACTATCTGAAAAAGTCATTAAGGGATTTTAACGCAAAAGACATAATAATTCAACTGGGAATCGACTACTCGACCGTGCTAATTTGCAAGAGTCATTACAGTACAATTAAAAATCGATCAGAGATTAGAGATAAGTCGATTCGATTGAGATAGGTAATCAAAATGTGGGTGATTCCACCTTATTGCAAAATTCTCATCGATCGGCACTAAATTGATTTTCTATCGTTTTGGGTACCCTATGTCCATATTTGAAACATTGAGATTTTCACAACAATCGAGAGTCGCCAATGTGTTGAAAATGTACAGTGTGACTCGAAATAAATCAATCACAAGTCAATTGCACCAAAAATTCCTAAAAGTTACCCGATAGACTAGGTCACGCTAAAAGCGCGCCGGATTGAAAATAACCACGAATTTGAACCCGATTTCAGAAATTGAAAATTCTGTGGTGTCATGATCTATTTTAAGAACGTCGACTCATCCTTCGAAAAATTTTCAGAGATTCCAAGATTTTTACGGAAAACCGTTTTGGACGATGCGGAAAATTAACGGAAATTCGTACATGCCAAATTAAAGAAAATTTTGACTTCCAAGCTGGACTATGTGCTGATGGGAATTATAGAAATTTTATGGACTTTTTCTTTAATGAAATTGGACTTCGAATTGGAGGAATTGGAGAAGAAATCGAAACCGAAGTTGAGTGTCAAAAATGTGAAATTTGGATTAGCTTGGGGCTGCATTTTTGACTTTTAAATTGAATTATTTATGGAATTTTAAGCTAGAAAGAATTAAGGGACAAGGAGATAAGCATGCAAGACCAAAGGGGAACCAAGCATTCAATGAGTTGGATGAGGGTTGGTGACATTGCATTTTTTTCTCCCAAGTTGTCGAGCACGCCATCGCCGTTCCTATTTCCTCACGTGGCTTCACTTTCATTTCCTTCGGCTTCTCTCTCATTCTTTTCTCTTCTGTTTCTATTTCCTTTTGTTCCTTCTCCCTTCGAGCAAACCGAAGCTGCCATCATCACGCTCATTTTCCCCACCGAATCCCCTTTGCCTCACGCCTGCAGCCACGTTCACCGCTTCTCTCTCTCTGTTCATTCCCTCGCTTTAACACCCACACACCACCGCCTCTCCACTGAGCGTTCCTCACGCAGCCGTGCACCGAAGATTGACCGAAGACCTGCTGCAGCGAAGCCCGAAGCCCACTGTTTCTTCTTGCTTTTGTTTCCTTCGAAGATACTTGCCGCGCGTCCTTCACCCATCCACCGAGCTGCTTTCTCTGTTGCCGCGCGTCTACCAGCTGCCAACACACTCGGTCAACTCCTCCATTTCTCTCGAAGACCAGCAGTTCCGTGGCCGCGTGAAGACGACCGAAGCAGCCCACTTGCTTCTTCGTGGCCCAGTCCATCACCCAACGTCTTCAGCCCAGGCGGTCCTCTTCTTCAGCCAGTATCAGCCCAGCAATTCCAGTCCATCTTCTGCTGCAAGCCCAGTTGAAGTCCAGCAAGCCCGTGAATGTTCAGCCCACTTGAAGTTAGGCCCAAGTCCTGTTTTCCTCAGCAGCAAGCCCACATCAATTGAAGCCCGCGAAGCAGCCCAAGCCCAGATCAAGCCCAGTCCAAGTCAGTAACAAATCTCAATTTGGGCTGAGATTTATTGGGCCAAGTTTAGGCTCGGCCCAAGTTTGCCGACGCCGCCGAAAATTTGGATTTCGGCTGCCATTGCACCACCATCGCGATGAACCCATTTCCACAATAAACTGGTGAGTTTATACACTAAACTCTTCTTAGTAGGCTATTGACGTCTAAGGGGTGTTTAGATTTATTTAATTAGGAATTAGGGGGTTAGTTAGATTAAATTAGAAATTTAATTATTTAATTGAGCATGTTAGGTGGTTAGCATGGTTTAGGTAAGGCCTAAATAAATTGTACTATTTATCTAGAAGGGTTCGGGAATTTTCCGAGTCCGTATTGGTTATTAATTTAATTATTCTCGCCTAGGTTAGTATTTTTAGAATTTAAATTGATTTATTTAATTAATTTCAGTAATTATTTAATTATTAAATATTTTTTGGAAATTAGGCCGGGATAGTTGATAACCAGAATTTCGTACTAATTGCAATGGTGTGGTTAATTTCTGCAATTGGATGTTAAATTGCGCAAATTGAGTGTTTATTGGAAATTTGAGAGTTTAATTCCATAATTTATGAATTTCCAATATTTATTCAAAAAATCCCAAGTGTCAAATTTTGACACCGAAAATGAATTTAAAGGAAGAATGTCAATTTTTCTAGGTCAAGTTGACCGTGTACCCACACACGAGTAATTTCATGTGAATTTCTAATACGAAGAAAAAGGCCAGGCTCACCATTTTAATTGAAGCATTTGAGTGCAATACACGGTGCCTTGGGCCATATTTTAGTGATTGTGTGATGGTTAAGAGAAATCGTCCCGGGCTGTTAAGTTGGACGTTATCCCTATTTGGAATACCCCCTGTATAACGGGAAGCCGGTCGCAGTAAATTCTGGACCCTATGCTCCTTCGGGAAAGTCATCTGAAAGAGACGTGCCGTGCTCAATAGGGTAAGACGAAGCCTAGCAATGCCAGAAGACCGCCGAACAGAGAGTAGGCCGTGCTTTATGCTGAGATCAAAACTAGGAATGCATTATTAATTGAGTGTGACGTTCCGATTGTTGAAGCTTATTTGTTGCTCATGCTCTCGTGCTATTTGTGATATAAATTGTACTGACCTACAGGGTGGAACTGAGGCGAGGTAAGTCCTCTATGCTAAATGCGTGATTGTGTGGTTAGGACGCTTATGAGCGTATTTCCCTCATAATCGAGGTTGAGATTTATATCTTACCCCGTCGTGGACTTAAATTTTTCAAGGTCGTCGAGTGGAGGACCTGGAGCCGAGAAGAGGTAATCTGAAGTGTAGGTCCTAACTGACCTACACTTCTTTTCGGAGAGCCAGTCTTTTGTAGTCTTTTGGCCACAGACTTTGTACATGACTCAGTATATTTATAAAGGCATGTTTGTTTGTGAATTTATTGTCCTGCTTTTCTATTCCGAGATGATTGTTGTTAGGGGATTTATAATTCGCTTCTGCATGTGCAATAAAACAAAAAAAGTTGGCGACTAGTTCTGGGAAATCACAAATTTTATCAACCAAAGAGGGATGGGCATGCGCTCGGGATTCGGGGCATGACACTTTACTACCTCAGCGCTGAGGGAATGAGTTCAAATCTTCGTGTTGCTAACACATTTTAAGTAGAGGGCCATAGTTGTGGGGTCCTATGCTTGTTTCCCCCCCAGGTATAGTCACTGCGTTAGGTGGTTGGCTGTGTCGGCAAAGTCGATAGCCTAGCGTGCCACAGTGGTTGCCGATGTCGATAGCCTGGCCAATGGAGTCCTCAGTACCAAAAAAAAAAAGTTCAAGAGTATCCACAAAAATGGAGAGTTGGTGCCGCAACTCCCCCCAGGTCCTGCCCCGTGGCCCATCATTGGTTGTGCGCCCGAAATATTACAAATTTTTAATATTTTTCTCTTTTTCTTTATTTTTCTTTTTACAATTTTGGGCCAATAAGGACACTCATTGACCATTGCTAGACACAAGCGAGGGCCTCCAAACCCTCGCCAAGATTAAAAAAAGGACGTCGAGCCTCATGCAGATTCAGGTGAGGGCTACAATGCCCTTGCTCAAACCATGTCTATGTCTGGTGATCTCGTCAACCCATAGTTATTAAAAAGAAAAGAAGAAAAAATACCAAAAAAAAAAAAAAAAAAAAAGTGTCTACTTGTTATGTAGGTTAGTCAACATCAATGTCCGTAATTTTCGGCTAAAATTGACCAAACGAACTACATTCAAAAATCGCCAAAAGATTTAAAACTCAAGTGACATAATTGAGATATTTATAGTTAAATTAGCACAAGTGCAATAGGATTAAAAAAAAAAATTGTACTTTTTTTTATATATTATGCAAATACGAGAAATTTGTAAAAATATCAAATAATATCCTTAAGATATAAAAAGGATTGTTTTTTAAACATGTTTAAAGGACTCAACAATCAAACTTCTAATGGGATTGGCTTATTTCTACCTAGCGCATGGCTCATTTCCATTGTTCAATTACTCTTTAACTCAATCCATTCGTCTACGTTAGCTCTGGATCCCCTATACCGCAGAGTGCTCTCATTGGTGCCTTAGAAACTTCTCTCCATTTGATGCGGGTAGACAAGGTGCGCATCGATGATAGAGATATTGCTGAGACACCCAAAGGAATACCACACCCAAGGGAATACTTTGTAGAGCAGAAAATTCATATCAAGTCTCTAGATCTACATTTTCTTTCAATGTACGAGATCAGCTTTATTATGATTTTAATGCCATTCTCTTGTGCGATGTTGTCTTTTACAAATGAGGATTGGGGATTTTAAAAAATTTCCCAATTAATATTTATTTTTAATTATGACGTCCCGACCAAATTAGTTGCGCATCATTTAAAAATTTTGGGGATTTGCGATTAATGCATGAATTTTCTGTTTATTGGTTCGGTGCATTTCAAATTTGAAGAAATTTATCAAAATAAATTTAGGATTTATATTAAAAGATTTTAGAAATTGATTGTATATAAGTTTCCTCTAAAAATTACCATGGATTTTTTGACATCCCCGCCTAAAAGCCTTGGCATCTCAGGCCGGCCTCGCTGGTAATCTAGACGCTGATTTGCTCACATATAGATGTGATGCGTACTTTGATGACTTTTTGTTACATGAAAAATAAGCCCATTTTAGTGGAAAAATATAGTTACAAACAATTAATAAATTGGGAGGATGAATTCCACAGAGGATAAACCTTGATAAACCTTGATAAACCTTTATAAGCATATTGCTAATCAATTTCCTAAAATTTCTCTTTTGTATTTGTAATTTCTAATGGCCTCACCAAGCCAGTCGACTTAACAGTTGCTAGTTAAGCCTCTAGGATTATATTTATCCCTCGCAAGGCCTCTCCAATTCTCAACCAGGCTTTTCTCCCGAGCTGAGTCAGGATACAGCAGTGACATTTCAGGATCTCTCACCTGAGGATGGATCTTCTACCCATCTCTTTCCCTTAAAACTTTTAAGGATCTACTCAGATCCAAGTGAGAAAAAATAGTTACAAACAATTAATAGAATGGGAGGATGAATTCTACAAAGGATAAACCTTTTGCTAATCAATTTCCCACGATTTCTCTTTAATATTTGTAACTTTCAGTGGTCTATAATAGTCCTTCGATAAGTGATTACTAATCCTTCTCTTGGCTAAGGATTTTCTACCAATATAACCATATGTCGTCGGGCACTTTCTTGGGTACAATGGATGTTCTGATGAAGCCGGAGATGTTTTGCACCTGCTAACCCTCGACTCAATGAGGGTGGATGCTTGACCTTAGAAGACGGGTTGTTCGAAACATTGGCAGAAAGGTGTAAGGAAAAGCCTTAAATCTATTCTATTGGTGTGGATTTAGTCTTAAACATTTTATTAGTGTTAATTTTGTCATTCTAGCCAATTTTAGCTTGATTTTGTTGACATGGATGCCAAACAGCACCGGCTTACCTACTTGGCATGACCAACGTCCCATGGACACTTTTAATAATATTTTATATATTTCCGATTTTTAAATTATATTTCCTTTTTTTTTTTTTGTTGCATTTCTTCTTTCTTTTGTCGATGAGCAGCCAATGGCCACAAATGATGGCCAGCCACTGACCATGACATGGTGAGCTAAACTTGCTTGGGCGATGGCAAGCCTAAACAAGGACTCCCCTCACCAAATTTAGCAAAACCACCCTAGTCTAAACGAGGGCAAGCCCCAGCAAGGGCTCCCCACACCAAATCTAGTAGGTCACCCTAGCCTGGGTGAGGCCCGGCCTTGCTAGATCTAGGGAGGGGAGCTCTCACCAGATCTAGCGAGGGGCTTGTCATTGCCTCACTAGACCTCATTTGTGGCAGGTGATAAAGACCCTCGTCTAGGTGAGGCTAGCTTGCCTTACCATGGTCAGTGGCCGGTCATTGGAAAAGGAAGAAGAAAGGAGAAAAAAATTAAAGAAAAAAATCAGGAAAATAATTACAAAATTAAAATATATATTATTAAAAAATATTCATCTCAACACCGGCGATGACACGTAGGTTGGTTAGTGTCATTTGGCATCTATATCAGTAATATCCGGTTAAAATTAGCCGGAAAAATTGAATTGGCACTAAATTAAAAAATTTAGGACTAAATTAGCCTCAAGTCAAAAGTTTTAGAATTAAATTAGCACTAATAAAATGTTTATGACTAAATTGACAAAATTCAATAGATTTAGGACTTTTTTATGCTTTTTCCACACATTGGGGATTTAATTTTCAAGCATAGCTTGTCGAACTTGCGCTAGAGAGGTGTGAAAAGGAGAGGAGATGTCGGGCAAACGACAAAAGTAAGAGCGTTGTATTTGGCCGGTTGGGTTCATCGACTGGGCATGCCAAACCCAGTCGTCTTGGTCTTTATCAAATTTGGTTTATATATCCCACCGAGCATCCTGCATTAGAAAGCCATGTTCGCAAGCACGTAATCTTACATTGTTGGCCGCCGTCTCTATATCACACAGGACGAATTCTTGGCTTCTAGCTTGATTGGCTACAAGTCCCACTAATGGTACTTTTCTTGCCCTAGTTAGCATCATTACATGGAATCGCTTGTTCTTTATTAGTTGTTTTTAATTCTTAAATCTCCAATTGGCACAACATGAGATGAGATTCATCTCTCCCAGGCTCCCACTCACACACGAAATGTAGCCCGAATCTAACGGTATCATTACTTGACGTAATCGTGATTAGCAATTAATCTTGCATAACATCCTCATCATCATGGCCGGAAAGCATCCCGTAAAAACGATTGTTTATGATGCTTCAGTTTCTTCTCCAGTCATGGAAATTGATTGGGTTGCCCCCCACCTGTGATTTGCAAGGTTCACCTCATCCTCGTCGGCGACCTTATCAACCCCAAAGATCTTCTCACCTACTCGATCCAGTCTCTCTGCTGCTAATGGGTGTGGTTTCCGGTCAAATGCTTCTATTTATCGCATTGCAATCGGGGCACGTCTTTTCTGGACTACTTTTCTGAGGGAATGTTAGGAGGTACTTGAGAAGAATCATTTTTTTGTGGACTAATTTTTCTAAACAATATAATCAAATATCTATTCATAGGTTATTATCAATGATGAAATTTTTTTTTTTTTGGTGACTAATTTTTCCGAATGATATAAGTAATTAATTTTCAAAAAATATTTTACAGATCACTAATTTTTAGTGAAACGAATACACCCTGATATTGGAAAGAATGGTTTCACACGAAAAGCCGCGGTTGTGTTTTGAGACTTGTCTGCTTGGAACATCCACTTGCCTGATAATTAATATAAAATTGAAGTGGTAATTAAGGTCGGCTCAAGCAATAGTGAAAGGATAAGGGCAATTTCACCATCAAGTTTAGTTTATTGCCAATCATGTAAGTCATAGTTCAAGGATATCTTTCTTTTTATTAGCCAAAGGCCATGATGCCTTTACGATTTGCTTCGGAGTATCTAACATATAGTGCTCCTGAAACACCAGCGAACGAAGACTATGAAGAGGTTCGTCGCACGACTAGAACAAAATGATCTTGTGAGATTTATGAGATCATAGAAGATATTATGCAGATTCCAAAAAATAGCAATGTATCAAATACTATCCCTAGCTATTAAATGATTTCTAGCAAATTTAGGAGATTCAACAATCAAATTTCTAATACGGTTGGCTTATTTCTACCGAGTAAATGGCCCATTTTTATAGTTCAATTACTCTTTAACTCAATCCATTAGTTGACGTAAGGTTTTGGCTCTGGGTACAAATGCTTTCGTGCCTCGAACAGTAAACAATGAGTCATTCATACTTGGATGAGGATCCTCTATCCATAAAGTGCTTTCATCAGTGTCTCAATTACTTCTCACGAGTTGATGCACGTAAACAAGATCTTACTTCTCGCATCAACGATTGAGGCATGATTGAGACACCCGTAGAAATACCTTCTAGGGTAGAGGATCGATGTCAAGTCTCTAGATCTACTTTCATCTTTTTCTTCAAGATCAGCTTCATTTTGATTTTATGCCATTTTTTCCTGATAGTATCATTTAATCAGGAAATTGGGAAGTATAACAGTTGTCGAATTTATATTTATTTGTTATATGATGTATTGAGCAAACTAGTTTCGTGATCAATTGGAAACTTATTAGATTTATGATTAGTTTGTAAATTTTCAATTTGATTCTACAGGCTCCTTCCAAGCGCACTCATTCTTAAATTTCACGTCTTTACGATACTTCTTCGTTTCTAATCATTCTTTCGTCCAACTATAGTGGATTCGCATCTTTTAGGCTTTCGATGACCTGCTAAGCCTTCGAATGAGGAGAACCACGAGTGACTTCTTGTGGTCACTCATGGTGAGTACATCTCAGTTTGCTTGTAACAATACTCCAACATTTGGCAAAGTTCAAACCAATTACGGTACGCGTTTATTACTGCATTGCAAACCAGACACGTTTATATTGGATTAAACGGGCAAAATTTTACGAGGTTTGTTAGGAGAATTGTTTCCTATTACTCTAGAGTAAACAATGACCAAGACCATGAAAGACAAGTCCAAAAAATAAATAATTAACATAGACTCGAGTAAATTAATGACAATTTGGTCAATCTTAATGGAAAGTAGATCCAAATCCTTTGCTATATGACGAGCACCATGACTTACCCATTTATAGGTGACCATCCCTCCAAGAATTGGAGCAAAATCGAAAACAATATTGTTTTGCTAGAAAATCCAGCCAAAATGTTGACGTGACAACTTTCTGGCGAAGCAAGTGCAAAACAATATTGTTTTGCACACTAATATGGCTAGACAAATGCAAAAACGACGTCGTTTTGCAATTGACGTAAATAAATAATTAATAAAAAAACTTAATTAAATTAAATTTAAAATGAAATTAGAAAAAGGGGAGGAACAAGATGAACAAGTGGAGGTAGCTGAAGGCTCAACCCTCGCCATCACCACCTCCCTGTAGTCGCCAATAAGGGCCGGTGATGCTAGGAGGAAGGTCAACCGGGGTCATCGAGACCTGGTAACACTCAAGCGTCTCATTTTTTTTTTTTTTAAAGTGACACTTAAGTATCATTTTCCTAACTTTTAGTATCTAAATATCCTTTCGTATCAAGTTTTAACAACCGGGCTGTATTTTTGCCTAAAATAAAAAATGGACCAAATTATAAAAGTCCATTGGCTGTCCGAGGATGCTGCCCCATGCGACCTCCGCCCGAGCAGGACCCGGTTCAGTCCCCTCTCCTCCAGTGACGAAGAAGTCAACATTGATGACTTGAGTACAAGTTTAAATTGGGCGGTGAGCTTGGGGCTAGGATTTGTATAAAGAAGGTGATCGGTCGTCTTAGAGGCACATAGCTAGAGAGGAGAGAGTGGATTGCTTCTAGCGAGTTTACGGAAACAAGGAGTTGACCCTTGTGGGTGGAAGCAAGGAGTCGCACCACCACCCCGCAAGAGTCAACGGTTCTTGCTGGCGGCAGTGGTATGGCGGCACCGTCCCTTCAAAACCCTTCCTGGCAATCATCTTTTTCTCTCTCGAGACACTAGTCCTTTTTTTTTCGATTCGTAATTCCATGTACCGCACTTGTCACCTTATTAGCGTCCCATGTAGAAAATTTTTATCAAATGCCACACTGGCATTTTTCAACATTCAATTAAGTACACTATTTAAAAATTGAATTCAGTTGCAATTCGGCGATAAATTTAACATTTATATTAAAAGATTTTAGAATTTGATTGTATATAAGTTTCCTCCAAAAGATACCACAGAACCATCTAACATCCCTGCCTAAAGGAATTGGCTTTGCAGGCCGGCCTCGCTAGTAGCCTGGACGTTGATTTGCTTGCATATTGATGTGATCTACACTTTGATGACTTTTTGTTACATGAAATATAAGCCCTTTTTAGTGGGAGCCTGAGCGGTGGCTTCAACTGCGCGGCTTGCTGATCCATTCTTGTACCCATTGCTTCCAGAACACGCAAGATCACATCCAACTTGGGATCATTAGGGGCTGCTACCCCGACATCTACAAAAGGTGGAATCACTCCACTCGCGCTAGCCTGTGCTAGCACTCGACCACGTTCACCTTGGGTCCCGACACGAGTCGGAGCTCTACCCCGAATAACGGCCCTACCAGTCCTCTTTGCAGAAGTTCTAGGCTCCTAATCGCTCATGGTGTCGCCTTAATCTATTGACACCTACTTCCAATTCAACACCAAATTAGAAACAGAGCAATTCAAACAACAAGCAATTCTAGCATCCAGCTAACACAGACATGCCCCGGCATGAATTTAAAGGCCTTTCTTATTACTATCCCAAGACTCATCACTCATTATCACTCCAATCTTGAACTAAGCTCTGATACCACAAAAAGGGGCTATCACGCCCCAATCCTCGAGAACGCACCCATCCTTCTCACTTGGTCGATTTTAGAATGCAATATCCCAGGATTATGTATCACCGACCTTTTCATTTTTATACGCATGCGGAAGCAGTTATAAAATCCCCAGACAATAACACAATGGGATAAAAAAGCAGGCCATATTTTTCATATTGAAACTCATAACCAAACTTTTATACATAACACAAACCAGAACACTTCACAACTATTCACAACTTTCTAATTTAACTCTATTCACATCAAAACAGGATTCACAAAAGAGGATGGGATCTCAGTCCTCATCCGGATCGTACTCAAGGTCCCTCTCAGTATTATCTTCTTCTTCCAAAAATCTTTCTCCTCAGGTTTCACCTCAAAGTTCTCTTTCTCAAATTCCTCCTCCTCAGCTCCTCATCAGGGTCCTGAAATGTTATCCCACAACCGGGATGAGACTACGTCTCAACGAGTTATACCCCACTAAGACTCAATTAGGGAACCAATACACTACTCGGTTGCCTAAGCACGGCACGAGTTAGAGGACTTACCTTGGCCGTAGTCTCAACCTGCAATTCAAGATTATATACAGACGCTTCATAAATCACAACGAACAATCAATCAAATCACAACAATGGATCAAATCATTGATCAATCAAATTAGTCGATTACATGTCGGACGGACCATTCCTGCGCCATTCGTTCCACACTATATAACCTCCCATAGTGCAATCGGTCACAGAGCCACATCAATGCTCTCAGGCATCGTTTTCGCCAAGGTGACGTAAATAACAGACATTCTACATGCGTTCTTTAAGGCGCCGTTTTCGCACAGTGATATTCCTCATCACCGAACCACGCCCGTCATAGATCACAGACAGTCTACATGCGTTCTTTAAGGTGCCGTTTTCTCACAGTGATATCCTTAATCACCAAACCACGCTTGTCTATACTTCGTACTTGATCGGTCTCAACCAATAGAATTCTCAGTTAGCTCTCACCACTCTCTCCACTTACAGCTCAACAAGACATTAAAAATGCTAAATAGCCATACTCGGCCAACTATCAATCAATAATTCAATTTCAATCAATTTAGGGTAAATTCCTAAAATATCACAATTTATTTAATTCCATGTAACGTAGAGCTCAAATAAATAAACGGACTGCGCCACGACAATCAGCATGAGATTTCAGTCGTCGGCCATCTTAGCCTTAATTTCCAAACAAAAATAATTAATTAATTAATTAATTTCAAAAATTAATAATTAATCACAAAAAAAAATCCAATTTAGCTCAAATCGGAGCTCAATTAATTAAACGGACTTCACCACGATCATCAAAATAAAATTCCTGGCCACTTTGGCCATCCTGGTTGAATTTCCGAAAAATAAATAAATAATTAAATTAATTTCGAAAATTAATAATTAATTACAAAAAAAATCCAATTTAGGCTCGTATTGCCTAATTGAAGCCCGCTAAGGGTTGGGAAAAATCCCGAGATACATTCAATAATTAATAGCACGTGTCTATTTGCTAATTGCACAATCAAATTGCCTAACATGCATCACAATTATTTAATAAATACTAATTTATACTAATCTAACCACCTAAACCTAATTAATTAAAACTAAACAACCTTAAGTGTAATTAGTCTACTAAGCAAGGATTAGTGAGATTACTCACTAGAATTAAAATCAGCTCGGGTTAAAACGACGAGCACGCAACAAAGGTCGATTCTCTCCAAAGCAGCGATGGCAACGGGGCACGGCTCGGGCCCCAAAATGGCCTGCAAGCTCGCTGCTCAAGCTGAAAAGAAAAATCAAATCAGAAGCTGTTGGGTTGAACGAGCGAATGGCAGCAACCTCGGACGAAGGAGAGAAGACGCGCGAGCTTCGATCGAGCCAGCGGCCTTGGGTGAAGATTGTTATTAATTTTGTGATGCTGCAGACTTCGGATGAAACAAAAAAAAAAAAAAAAGAACGAAGGTACAGCAAAAACCGAAGCTCCAAGACGTGCAGAGGAAGAGAGAAGTGTGTGGATGAAAGTATCGGTCAAAGAAAGCAGAAAAATGAGATAAGCTTTGACTAAAATCAAAGCAACCGAGAGAGAGGTGGGGAAATAGGATACGGCAGGGGGAGAGAGACGTCGGTGTGGGGCTGTTCTGCACGAGAGAGAGAGAGAGAGAGAGAGAGAGAGAGAGAGAGAGAGTAACGTGGGCGGCTAGGGGAGAAACGTGCGCAAAAGGGGAAGGAAAATGAAGAAATAGAAATAACAAGGAATTAAATGGAAATCCCAAAAAAAAACGATAATTCTTAGTCCAATTTGATCCCTGAAAATTCCCAGACTAAGGTATTTGATTCCCACTTGCTTTGCTGCACAAAATTTCCCTCGACAAAGAATCTCGGGTAACAAAAACGGCCACTTTCTTCTATTCCGAATTTTAATTCATTTTTCTTCGGAATCCGATTTTCTGAACAAATAAATTCAGTTGAGGTCCCATTTGAATTTAGCAAAAGTCCAAACAACTTCCATTCACCAATTCACTCACACCAGATGCCAAAAATCCCTTCAATTTGGCCAATCCGAATTTTCGTTATTTTTCCACGGCATCCGAATCCATTTTCGTAAAAATCTCAACATATCTGAAAAATCTTCTGAGACTGAGTCGTGCATCTTAGAATTTATTATGATATGGCAAAAATTTCAATTTTTGAAATCGGACTTAAATTGACGGTTAATTTCCTTTTGACGCGTTTTTAGCGTGATCTAGACTATCAGGTAGTTTTCAAAACTTTTTAAAGCAAATGACCCGTGGTCGATTTTCTTCAAGCCACAATGAACCCACTTGACTCAATGGCGACTCTCGATTGTCGTGAAAATCTCGATGATTCAATTACGGACACAGGGTACCAAAACGACAGCAAAATCGGATTAGTGTCGATTGACGAGAATTTTCCAATTTAGTAGAGTTACCCACGATCGGCCATACATCTCAGTCGAATAGACCTATCTTTGATCTCAAATCGATTTTTAAGTGTGCTGTAATGACTTATAAAGATGGACACGGTCGAAAAGCCGATTCATAGTTGAATTCTCAAGTCTATTGCCTTAAAATTCTTAATAGCTTCCCCAACTAGTCTAGTTATCTCGAGAGTGATCAACTCTGAGAATAGCCCTATAGACGCGTCAATGAAATGCTCGATTAATTCAGTAGAAACCAGGTTGAGAAATTCAGGATGTCACAAGCTAGCTAATATACAAATGGTCCAATAGAATTTGGACACTAGAAGATATTTTGATAAGAATGAAGATGGGCCTCTCTCATTTGGCCAAGTAAGGGTGTGAATCACCAATTGATGATGTCATGAGTGATATCAAAGCTTTCAAATTCAATGTCTCAAAGTAAAGCATGAATTTAAAATCTTTGGTAGAGAAAAGAGAAGTGGCATGTAAATTGAAGACAAATAGAGATTTAGGAAATCAATTTTCATTCAAAAAATCTGTTTTTGAGCATTCTTGGGTTTGAAAATATTTTCATTGTAAACGTACGATTTCGAACACTCGTGAGTTTGAAAATATTTTGAATCATTAATGAAAGATATCAAAATCAGAAAATCTTTCAAATTCAAATATCTTCTAATATGAATTCAAAACATATTGACTAAACCGTATCAATAGTTTAGCGGCGAATTAAATACAACCATTTTACACACTAACGTACACATAAAAAATTTACTCATTAAATACTATTGCCTCAATCTCCTAACGATCAAGTCACAGAAATTAATCCAAAATGCTATTATCAAATACAGAAATTTCTAGATGTTGCAATTGTTGGTTCTCAAACTAGTGCACATGCCAATGTACCATTTAATAGAGACTCCGTTATCATCAAAAAGTGTCACGACCTCCCGAAGGTAAACCAACTAAAAGTTGGCTATTGGATTATTGAGCTTACAGCCTAGCTCAAGCTCTCTCAAGCCCTTACGAATTCATGACTTATAGTTCAAGTTATTTAACATCAAAAGTCCTTTCAATTATGAGTCAACACTAATCTATTTTTGGTGGGAAGAGAATTACTATACTTTTATGAAGTAGAGATTAAATGAGTTTAGGTACTTGATTAAGCTAGATTACTCTAACACCCTTTTAGTATCATTTCATTTTATTATGAAAATATCTGAGCACACAATATGGATTTATTTTAATCTAGACATTAGTAGTGATTATGCGTGTGCACAATTATTAAAAATAATGTCCAATAATCAAAGCCAACAAATTGCAAAAAAAGAAATTAAACAAACAAAAGCAATCAATTATTGATGTGAATAAATAATTATAAAAAGTTAATTAAATTAAATTTAAAATGAAATTAGAAAAAGGGGAGGAACAAGATGAATAGGTGGAGGCAGCTGAAGGCTTAGCCCTCACCATCACCACCTCCTCGTAATCACCAGTAAAGGCCGATGATGGTGGGAGGAAGGTCAACCAGGGTCGTTGAGACTTGGCTAGGGGCCGGCAACCCCGGCTGATCGACGACGAGGGCCTATGAGCCCTCACCCAAATCTAGGGCAAGGGTCACGGCCCTCCCTTAGATTTGGCGAGGGTCGCCAGCCCTTGCCCGGCAGGCCCTCACTATAGGTCAGCCAGGGTCGGTAGCCCCTGGCCAAGTCCCGATAACCTCGGCCAACCCTCCCCCCACCATAGCCAGTCTTTTTTGGTGACAGGGAGAGAGATGGCAGCGATGAGGGTTAAGCTTTTAGTCGCCTCCAATGGTTCACCTTCTTACTTCCTCTTTTTTTTTTTTTTTTTTTTTTAAATATAATTTAGTTTTAAATTTAATTTAATTAATTTTTATATTAAAAATTCAAATCCGTACTAAAACGACGTCGTTTTTGTGTTTCTTTACTGAATTAGTTCTCTGGCGAGCGACGTAGGTGAGTAAAATTAAAAAAAAATTGTCATGTAAGAATTCTGACAAGGTTCACTAGAGATAACACTCAAGCATCTCTTTCTTTTTTTTTTTTTTTTTGACACTTAAGTATTATTTTCCTAATTTTTGGTATCTAAATATCCCTTCGTGTCAAGTTTTAAACATTGGGCTGTACTTTTGCCTAAAGAAAAGGGACCAAATTATAAAAGTCCATTGGCTGTCCGAGGATGCTGCCCCATGCGACCTCCGCCGGAGCAGGACCCCGTTCTGTGCCCTCTCCTCCAGTGACGTAAATGTCAATATTGATGACTTGAGTACAAGTTTAAATTGGGCTTTGAGCTTGGGGTTAGGATTTGTATAAAGAAGGTGATTGGTCGTCTTAGAGGCACATAGCTAGAGAGGAGAGAGTGGCTTGCTTCTAGCGAGTTTACGGAAACAAGGAGTTGACCCTTGTGGGTGGAAGCAAGGAGTCGCACCACCACCCCGCAAGAGTCAACGGTTCTTGCTGGCGGCAGTGGTATGGCGGCACCGTCCCTTCAAAACCCTTCCTGGCAATCATCTTTTTCTCTCTCGAGACACTACTCCTTTTTTTTTCTTTTTTTCGATTTGTAATTCCATGTAGTGCACTTGTCACCATATTAGTGTTCCATGAGGAAAATTTTTATCAAATGCCAACACTTGCATCTTTCAACATTCAATTAATTGCACTATTTAAAAATTAAATTCAGTTGCAATTCAGCGATAAAATTAAGATTTATAGTAAAATATTTAAGAATTTGATTGTATATAAGTTACCTCCGAAAGGTACCACAGACCTTCTCACATCCCCGCCTAAAGCTTATCTGTACTAAATTGGGAGGATGAAATTTACAGAGGATAAACATTTATGAGTATCTTATCTGTAACTTCCAGTGGACCATGACAGTCCTTTGATAAATGCTTACTAGTCCTCTTGGCTAAGGATTTTCGACCAATATAACTTGACTATATGTCATCGTGCACTCTTTTGGGTCCGACAGATGTTCTGATGTGGGGGAGATGCTTTGCACTCGGTAACCCTCGACTTGGGCGAGGGTGGATGTTCGACCGGCACATGGGGGATTTGATTTCAAAGCACGGCTTGTCGAATTTGCACTAGAGAGATGTGCAAAGGAGAGAAGATGTAGAGCAAACGACAAAAGTAGGAGCGTTGTATTTGGCAGGTTGAGTTCAACAAGAAACTAAATAATTCAACATTCCAATCTGGAAAGAACTTTGACACCAAATATACTTTGATTGGGCGTGCCAAACTTAATCGTCTTGCTCTTCTTCTATCTCGCAATTATTGAAAAAAAAAAAAAAATCTTCCGGCAAACTCGTGACCCAAGATATCAGATTTGGTTTACATATCGAACCGAGGCATTGAAAAGCCATGCTCGCGAGCAAGTGTTCTCACATTGTTGGTCGAGCCGTCTCTATATCACAAAGCACGAATTTTTGGCTTCTAGCTTGATTGGCTACAAGTCACGATAATAACGTTTTTCTTGCCCTGATTAGCAAGATTACATGGAGTTGCTTTTTTATCAGTTGCTTTTAATTGTTAAATCTGCAACATGGGATGAGATTCATCTCTCCCAGACTCCCACTGGCACACGAAATGTAGTCCGAATCCAATGTCATCATTACTTGACATAATCGTGATTAGCGATTAATCTTGCACAACCTCCTCGTGATTAAGGTGGGAAAGCACCTCGTGAAAAAGATTGTTTGTGAGGATCCAGTTTTATCTCCACTCATGGAAATTATCGGCTTGTCTCCCACCTTTCACTTGCAAAGTCCACCTCATCCTCGTCAGAGACCTTATCCGCCCTGAAGATCTTCTCAAGCTCCTTTGATCCAGCCTCTCTGCTGCTAATGGATGTGGCTTCCCGTCAAACGCTTTTATTTATGGCATTGCAATCCGGGCAGGTCTTTTGTGGACCACTTTTCCGAGGGAATGTTGCGTGGTACTTCAGGAGAATCATTTTACCTCTTAATCTAGAGATTGATAAATGACCTAGACCATAATTCTTGGATGTTACTTACATTATAATTGGGCGGTGTTTCCTCCATGCAATTTCCTCCAATGGTCTTATGAATTGTACATTCGCTTGCATATAGGCAACCTACATTTGTAACCCACCAAGTGGAAACATTTCCTCCTATGAGAGATGGAGGAAAGTATATCCTATATCTAGCTAAGTCTGCATGTGCGTGACACCAATAACTTATAATCGATCGATAAAAATTTTAGTTTGAGGAAATCTTTTCCTAAGATAGATGGAAGAAAATTTAACCTTCTAATAAGAGCAAGGTTTATTAAACAGTTACGAACACAAATTTAGTAAAGTTAATATCAATAACTTGTACAAAACCTATTCAATGGAGGGTTGGCTTGGATTTGGGTGGGTCAAAAATATGTCTAACACAAATTGACTCATTTAGCCCATATTGACCTCATTTTATGTAATATAAATTTAGCGACTTCTACCTCACTTGACTCAGACCCAACCCAACTCATATTCTAACCCAACTCATATTC
The DNA here is from genome assembly GCA_014182725.1 of Eucalyptus brandiana. Lineage (NCBI taxonomy): Eukaryota > Viridiplantae > Streptophyta > Magnoliopsida > Myrtales > Myrtaceae > Eucalyptus > Eucalyptus brandiana. The sequence continues at coordinate 4,432,944 of CM024676.1, forward strand.
TAATTCTTCGTAGAAAAATAAAATCTAACCAATAAAAAAATTTAAAATGAAAAAAAAAAGCAAGAAATTACTAAATATAGTCCACCCAAATAATTCGTATTTTAAATGCATGGACAAGGTGATCAATACCCTTGCCCAGCCATACTTGGATGAGGATCCTCTATCTCATAGAGTGATTTCATCGGCGTCTCAATTACTTCTCGTGAGTTAATTCATTTAAACAAGGTACGCATCAACGATTGAGATACTACCGAGACACCCATAGGAATCCCTTGTAGGGTAGAGGATCGATATTATATCTCTAGATCTACCTTTTTTTCTTTTTCTTCAATATCAGCTCCATTTTGATTTCATGCCACTTTTGTGTGATATTGTCATAATCAAGAAGATTGGGGATTGTAAAAGTTGTCGAATTTATATTTATTTGTAATGGGATGTGTCGAGTAGACTAGTTTCATGATCCATTGGAAACTTCGTGGAATTATGACTAGTATGTAAATTTTCAAATTTGGTTCTTCACAGCCCTTACATGCACACTCATTCTTAAATTGCACATCTTTACCATACTGGCCCCTCAGATTGCTAAGTAAAAAACACCTTCGGATTTCAAAATAGCACCATCTAACTCAAAAATCACCTAAGCGGGCACATCAAGCATATTTTTTCACAGTAATAGGATCATTATGACTGACTCTATTAAGTTCCCCACCATAGAACTCAGCAGTTACACTTCGATTCTGTTGTTCCAAAAGGAACATTGGTTCAACAATTCCGTCTCTGGCAACCAAAAGAACCTGAAATGTTTTAAAAAGTGTACAATGTACAAAAAATTCATGCCCTTCTTTATCTTGAAAGATAGGATTTCCTAACCACCCAACAGCTATTCCATCCCCGTTGTCCATTGAACCCACTCTGAATGATCCCCTCCTTTACTGGATTATTACCAATATAATTATAAAAAGCTAATTTTTCAGGAATTTTAGACCAAGCTTCTGATAAATTTTGATTTTTGACTAGCCCAGCACCAACTCTTTGGCTGGAAGCATCTCTAATCATTCTTTCGTCCAACAGTCGTGGATTCGCATGTTATGGGCTTTCGATGAACTGCTAACCCTTTGAGTGAAGAGAACCATGAGTGACTTCTTGCGGTCACTCACGGCGAGTGCGTCTCATTTTTCTTCTAACAATATTCCAAACCCGGCACGTGTTTATCAATTACATTGCAATCCAGGCAGGTTTTGGTTTTCTGGACTAAACAGGCAAAAAGTTACGAGGTTTCTTATGAGAACTCTTACCTATTAGTCTAGAGACTAAACAATGACCGAGACCATGATAAACGTGTCCAAAAAAAAAAATTAACGTAGACTTCAGTAAATTATTGACACTTCGGTCAATCTGAGTCCTTTGCTATGTGATGAGCACCATGACTTGCCTATTTATAGGTGACTATCTCTCCAAGAAGAAACAAGAAAATGCATAGATCCTCTGAACCCTAGCTTCTCCTAAACTTTCCAAAGCAAACAAAATGTTCTCCACCATTTCTGTAGCCCTTCTCTTCATAGTGCTGATCCTTTTTCTCACACACATGAGAAAATTTAAGTTCGGTAGTATCCACAAAAATAGAAGATCTGTGCCACAACTTCCCCCCGGTCCTGCCCCATGGCCCATCATTGGCTGTGTGCCCGAAATGCTGAGCCACAAGCCAGTATCCCGGTGGATACATCGCCTCATGAAGGAGATGGACACTGACATTGCATGCATTAGGCTCGGCAATGTTCACGTCATTCCCGTGACATGTCCCAAAATCGCCCGAGAATTCCTTAAGAAGCACGATGTGACATTTTCATCAAGGCCTACTTCGATGGCAACGCGAACATATAGTGGCGGATTCCTCACAACCATCCTAAGTCCTTATGGCGACCAATGGATGAAAATGAGGAGAGTTATAGTTTCGGAAATTATTTCCCCCGCGAGACATCATTGGCTCAAGGATAAAAGAGCCGAGGAAGCGGACAACTTGGTCAAGTACATTTACAACCGAAGCACAAGCTCGAGCAGAACTGTCAATGTGAGGACCGCCGCCAGACAATATACTGGAAACGTGATCCGGAAATTAATGTTTAGTAAAAGATACTTCGGAGAGGAAAGGGCGGACGGGGGACCAACCATTGCCGAGGAAGAACACGTTGAGGCGATATTTACTATACTTAAGTATTTATATGCATTTTGCATATCTGACTATTTTCCTTGGTTGGTAGGGCTTGATTTAGATGGTCACGAGAAGTTTGTTAAAGAGGCTGTCAGCACTGTAAACAACTATCATGATCCCATAATTGATGCAAGGATCGGAAAATGGAGGAGGTTCGGCAATTTGAACGAGGAATCTACCAGCAATGATCCTCATGATTTGCTCGACGTTCTGGCTACGCTCAAAGATTCAGAGGGAAAGCCACTACTTACACCTGAAGAAATCAAAGCACAAGTAACGGTAAGATGCAAACATGTATATACTAGCTTCTTTTTCTTTAAGCAAACTTTTTTACTTGTGTATGTGTATGTCAAATAAATCTCTATAGTACACTTCAATACATCGTCAAAATTGTATCGTTACATTAATAGAAACTCAATTTCACTTGAATTATATCCTATATGCATTGTCTTTTTTTGTCTTCAAATAAATTTTGTGGTCTAAATGGTACAGTAGGAAATTTATGAATGAAGTACAATAACTAAACCAATCAAAATCTATATTTGCAGGAAATAATGTTTGCCACTATCGACAATCCCTCAAACGCAGTTGAATGGGCCATGGCCGAGATGCTAAACCAACCCGAAATCCTCAAGACAGCAACGGAGGAATTGGACAGGGTCGTTGGTAAAGATAGACTAGTTCAAGAATGTGACATCCCACATCTTAACTACATCAAAGCATGCATTCGAGAAGCCTTTAGGCTCCATCCAATCGCACCTTTCATCCCTCCGCACATGGCCATGTCTGATGCCATTGTCGCTGGCTACTTTATCCCAAAGGGAAGTCACGTGCTATTGAGCCGTCTTGGCCTCGGGCGAAACCCTAAGGTCTGGAACAAGCCACTTGATTTTAGGCCAGAGCGGCACTTTACTAGCGAGTGCACTGAAGTTCAGCTCACAGAGCCAAACTTACGCTTCATTTCCTTCAGCACAGGGCGGCGTGGCTGCGTGGCTCCAATGCTTGGGACTGCGATGACCGTCATGCTTCTCGCTAGGATGGTTCAAGGGTTTAATTGGATGGCACCGCCTAATGTCACAAGCATCAATCTTGATGAGTCCTTTGAGGATCTGTCTCTTGCCGATCCGCTCATTGCTCATGCAAAGCCACGTTTGCCATTGCATCTCTATCCTTGAGAATTACTTGCAAGAAAGTGAAAGTTGATGTTGCTTAGCTTGTTGTATGCTCTAGTGATTTGAGTGGAATAATGAATAATTTCGATTTATTTTTTGCTCCTTTCCCTTAAAGATCAGCCAATATGAGGTTTTTCAGTTCACTAATACCCTCAAAGTGCACTTTAGAATATCAAATTATGAAGATAATACAACTTTAAGCCTTAATAGCTAGTGAAGAAATGGTGTGGTGATGCCTAATTCACGCCACACAAACGAAGAAGCCTCCACCTTTCGACCTTAGACGGTCATCCAACGCTTAATTACAAAAGAAACCAGAGGAGGTTTTTTTTCTCTCTTTTTTCTTTTTTTTTTTTTCCTGTGATCTATGCAATATAGGAGAAAGAGCACTCCACCTTTCGAGGCAAGTCTCATTAACAATTTGTATGGGTTCTCAAACCTGCGCCCTCAAGAAGGATTTGAAGGATTCTGGGCCATATCCTTCTTTAGGGCGCTAGAGACTTAGGGGGCAATAGCACTTACAATATGATGTAAAGAATGGGCTTATTTGGAGAAACTAATCACATGTCCGATGACTACTGTGCTATCATCGCTCGATGTGTTGAACTTGCGTCACGTCCCCATTTATGTGCTGTCATCCCTTGATGCACAGCAGCTCCGCCACCAAACACATCAAAACTTCCATTCTAAACATTTACAAGTGATTTGTATTATCTTTTTATTCCTTAAGCGTCATTTCATTTTATCTTTGTGATTAGCACGCGACAAGACACTTGTGATTTTGTATTTTTCTTTATACTTTCAGATGGCGCATGGAGATAGAAAGAGATTGCTGGCTTCCTCAACTTTCGATCATTTTTTTCTGTCCCCTCTCTAACATCAACACCACTCTGAATCCCTTCTAGCACTGTTCAAAAAAAAAAATCCCTTCTAGCATGTACCTTTGAAAAGACAAGAAAGGTCTAATTTTGGGGTTTTTTCTTTTCTTCATTGATAATTTGACCATTTAAACGGATCCCTGATGTTAGAGAACTGGTGGCTCTGACCTCCCCTCTAGTTACAAGGATGTAGACATCAACGACCTAAGTAAAAGATTGAACTTGGGCGAGCATGGGTTAGGATTTGTGTGAAGGAGATGATTGGTCGTCTTAGAGGTCCAAATTCAACGTCATCATTAAAGCCAGAAAGCACCTCGTAAAAATGAATGTCTTTTAGGGTTGAGGTTCTTCGTCTAAGAGATGATGCATTCTGTAGGCTTCCGTTGAATGAACTTCCTCTTGACCTCTCGTTAGGATAGTCCAATGTGTATTGTACCTCTCTACAAGGCTTTGCTCCAAAAGGTAATAAAAAGGATGATATAAAACAATGGTCCATGTGGTAATGGCACATGCAAAATATCCATTCACCAAGATTCTGACTTGGAAACTATTTAATCATCGAGTTGGTAGGTAACATAATAATTCAATATTCCAATTTGTAAGGTATTCGAGTACCAAACCGTTTATCCGGTATGCAAAATTTAATCGGCTAACTATTCATCCATCTTATGATTATAACAAATTTCCAAGACTAAGTCCAATTCAGCATATATGGGGAGGTGCCTCAAGCTAGGAAACGACGACAGATTTGCCCGCAAAAACAAAAAAAAAAAAAACAAAAAAAACAAAAAAAAACAAAAAAACAAAAACAAAAACAAACAAACAAACAAACATTAGATAAAGACAATTTTATATGGAGGGAGGTTGTGATGATGGTCATCGGGGCATTATCAGGCTGACGATGCCGGCACATGGTGGCCTTTGAAGAAGGCCGGTGTCCAAGCACTTGTTGTTTAGAGATCGAAGGGCTGCGAGCGACTGCGTTGCTCTAGATTACTTCACCCATGTGTGGCTCGCACTTGACACGCTAGGAGTTTCGGACAAGATCAGTACCCTTCATGCTCCTTTTATAAAGAAAATTCCGATGTATCAAGGCTCTATCTACCATCTGATACGAATCGCACACCAATTCCAAAAGACGACGCAAGTAAATAATCCACATTATTCAGCATATAATAACTAAATTACAGAATCGAAAGAACACACTAAAAAATTTGTTATTGAATTTCACCAAAACATTGTACATATCCAGCCAGAGAGGCACCCTAAGAATCCTTTAGACTTTGAAGAAAGTACAAAGACGATGATTATCTTCTCTCAAAGTCAAGGCACAAAGAGATTGAAAATACTCACAAAGAAAAAATCACTTTTCTTCTTCTCTCTTTACTGATTGTTAGGGTTAAGCATGGTTCTAAGGTAGAACTAGGAACCTGAGAATTGGTCTAGTTCCAGAATCTATGATATGCAGGGTATATTCCAGATTTCAAAAATGGTGGAACCTCAAATCTAAAATAAGTCTTCATGTTTTTTTTTTTCTTTAATTCTATGTTTTCGCACAATCTTGTAACATTTCATGGTGTCTAATGATAAATATATAATTTGAATCCATTAGTTTGAACTTACATTTCTAGTGATATCCATGACTAAGACTTTCATTTTATTAATATTTCATAATTTTTGTATATTTTTGTAATAAATTGTGGTTATTAGAAATGATGATTCACTACAATCTTTCAATTAGAAGTACAGGTAGAAGTTGGATAGGCCTTGGAACTAACCTTGAAATATGTGACAGAATAGGTTACGGATTCCAAAATTAGAAAATCTGTTCCAACGGATGTGTTCCAAATTCTAGGGAACTTGAAACCATTTACTCCTACCACATACATTCACATATTAAAAAGCTCACTAGTAGATAAACTGGGAAGTTCAATTTCACTTGAATTACATCCTATATGCATTGTCTTTTTTATCTTTAAAAAATTATAAGGGTCTAAGAGATACATAGAACAAAGTATGGATGAAGTACAAGAACACAACCAATCAAGATCTATGATTTTGCAAGAAATAATGTTCGCAACTGTTGATAATCCCTCAAACGCAGGTGAATGGACCATGGCCGAGATGATAAACCAACCTGAATTCGTCAAAACAGCAATGGATGGATTAGATAAGGTTGTTGATAAAAAAGAGACTAATCCAAGAATATGACATCCAACACTTTAATTATATCAAAAGCATGCACTCAAAAAGTCTTAACTAATTTCCTCATTACAGGTAGATAAATGAAAATGAAGCTAGAAAACTTTAACTATAATTGAAGAATTTGGAGGCTGCTCTCAACGAAAATCATTAATTTGTAGCCCTTGATCTCACAAACAAAACACTTAAATTTGAGCACATTTCGCCAATATTTAACCATCATAAAATTGCAGCCCTCATCTTGATCTTTTCCTCTCCTGTTCTTCGGTGCTCGCGGGTGAGTGGGCTCACTTTTTTCCTTTCTCTCTCCTCACTTGCCTAGGCACGCAACGCATGCATGAAGCTGCCCGTCCTTTCTGTTCTTTTTACTTTTTGACTTTTCTCCTTTTCTCCTTTTTATTCTTTTGTTCCTTAGCTGGGCCCCCACATGAAGGTGGGACCCAGCCAACAGTGAGGATTGAGACATATTGAAATGAGGGGATGAGCGGACAACTGACGGTTTGACAGGGAGGAGGATATGCGATACAGAACAGATGATGAGCAGTCCCCCTACTGTTGGATCGTCAATTTAATAGTTCATGTTCTTTCAAACTCACCTAATTGTCATAAAAAAAAAAAGATGCAAAATCCGATTATCTCCTTAAGGAAGACTTTCGAAAAGCCAACAGATTCTGAACGAGTGTGACCATCTTTTCGTGTTTTATTTTGCAATCATCACGTCCTCTTGTCAAAAAAGTCGGCAGAAAAAAATAATAAAGAAAAAGAAGATGAAGGTAATTGCAACAAGTAAAAAGACAGAGGCAAAGTCCTATTGATTTAACGTAGTTTTGTTTATTATTGTTGACACCTAATTTTAGAAAAATAAAATTATATTTTAAACAAATAAAAATGAAAAAAATGAAAATGAGAGAAATTAGTTTGATTAAATTATGCGAGGAAATATGAAATTATAATGGATGTCCGGATTTTATTAAATACGTAATAATTTCAAAATTAAGTGAAAAATGTGTAAGAATGAAACTGATTATCAAATCATATAAATTTAATTTAATGTGATAAAAAATGATAACTCAAGAAATGCTATTTAAATAGGCCGTTTCGAATCATTGTAAAAGAGAGGCTCATTTTTCATGATAAGAGGGGAGAATGAAAAATTGAGAGAAAAAAAGACAGGAGCTTTCGTCCATCTTGGTCAAAAGAAAGAAAAACATTTCTCTTTTCTTTCTCTGACAAGAAAAGAAAAAAGAAAGAAACAATGAGAGAGAAGAGACGTGAGTGCAGCGAGAGAGAGAGAGAGAGAGAAGTGACGTAAGAGACAGGTGAGGAGAGAAGAAAAAAGATAGAATCACTGTGCATCTTCTTCCTCTCGCACCCGTCGCCTGCGTCCTCCCCGCAAAGCTTGACGCGCCGATCTCGCTCGTTGACGCCCCCCGAAGCCCACTCGCCGCTGTGCCATCGCGAGCACCGTCGCCGCGCCTTGCCGCCGACGCAGCAACCCCTCGACGCCGCTGCCGCGCGCCCCGAAGCCCACTCGCCGTGTCGCCACCGCGAGCACCGTCGCCGCACCTTGCCGCCGACGCAGCAACCCCTCGACGCCGCTGCCGCGCGCCTCCGACGCCCACCGCCGCGCCTCTGCACCCGCGACCTGCTGCTGCCCAGCCCGACGCCGGAGCTCCAACGAAGCCCGCCGCTCCTGACCTTGCCGAGCGCCACCCGCCACTGCACCAGCGCCCGACGCCCTCTCCGTCTAAACCCGAGCGGACCGCTCCCCCTTTAGACCCGACGCCTCTGCAGCAGCCCTCTGCAACAGATCGCGAAGCTCGCCGCGCCGATCTCACTCGACGACCGCGTCACCGCCTGCTGCTGCTCGCCTCCGCCCGACGCTGTCGTCGCTCAGTCGCGAGCCCCCGCCGCCGTCTTCGAGTTCCAGACGCCGCTGTTCACCTGCGCTTCCGTCTATCCGCCACCACTGCAACCTCGTGCCCCCGTGCCGCTGTGATCCCCGCCAGCCGCGCCAGACGCCACACCTCCGCGGGTCCCCTCACCGGAGCACTCACGCCGGCCACCCTCACTCCATCGCGTTGCTGTCCCTGCTGCATTCCCCCTAGGTAGTTTATTTTTCATTTTTTTATTCTATTGTCATTTATTTATTCATTTTAAATTTTGTTATTATTGTTTAAGTTAGAATATGGTTTGCCAATGTTAATATTTATACATTTTGTAGACATCATCAGCTAGGATTTTGTCCGAAATTAATATAATTATTAATTTAATCCGAAAGACATCGGATTATTTTTTTAAATTATATTAATCTTTGGGCTTTTGGTAGAATTTTAATTGTTAAATCATTATACTTGTTAATTTGATCTGTAAGACTTCGGATCGATTTTTAATTATTTTGATCTCTTTGTCGTGATAATTAGGGTTAAGATAACAGGTTATTTTTTCGATTATTCTAATCATTTATTTTGTTGATAGTTTAGATTTAATATTTATTTAATAATTACTTATCTTTTTAAAAAAATCAAAAAAATCAAAATTCTGCATGAGCATATAGATTTAGTAAAATCAGACATGTAGATTTATTAAATTAGAATTTTCTTAGGATCACATTTTTAGGATTACATTTTTTAGAAATAAGTTAGGGTTGGACCTAAATTAATTTTTTAGATAATGTTCACACATTTTAATTATTTCATTTTTCAAAAAAAATAGTTTTCTAAGATAGGATAGGGTTTAAGTTAAATTAATCCCTAGAATAAATTAGAAAATTATCCCTTTTTAGATAGATTAAGTAGGGTTTTCATAAATTCTAAACTTTAATAAAAACAATGCAAAAATACGAGGTGCATGTTAACTAGTTGCATAATAGGATCGTTTAATTAGAATTTGTTCATTAGTGAAATTAGGTCATGAGGTACATGTTAATTAGTTTGCATAATAGGTCTATTTAATTAGATTTTGCATATTAATAAGATTAAGTCATTTAGTTAAGGAATGCATTTTTATAAAAGAATTCTACTTTTCAAAGAAAACCCCAAAAAAATCATTTGTTTTGTGTGATTTACATTGTGTGATGCAATTTATTTATTTGAATGTTTAATAGTGGATGAGCATAAGTGGGGTCACATTTTTGCATGATAGAGATTTAGGTTAAAATAAATCTAAATTGCCTGAAAAAATATTTTTGAAAATTAAAAATAAATGGTATCGAAAGGGCATTAGAGAAATTTAGTGTAACCAAGTCCCCATACCCTTAGTCTCTGGTTCCTAGGAGTAAAATAATTCTCCATTTATTTTACTTAGGTGTCTAATCGACCTACCATAAACTAATTAGTGGTGACTCCTAGATAATAATTATTTTCATATTAAATAATTGAACCTTAAGTTGCGAATTGGTATGAGCTTTGGAGAGCCTGAGCTAAGCTTAAAGACTTAGTAGTCCATTAATCTAGTTTTAGGTTGTGCACCCGAAAATTAGGTCGCAACAATTATTAATTGTTAAAAATTGAAACTATTTGTGCAATACGTGTATATTCATACATGGGAAAAAATATTTAAAAAGTCTTAAATCTATATCGCATTGGTACTAATTAAATTCTAAACCTTTTAATTTGACTAATTTAGTCTTAAACTTTTTCATATTGATACCAATCTAGCCCATTTAACCAATTTAGGTTGAAAATTGTTGATGTGAATATAAGCCGTCCTATGTAACTCAACCGGATGACCAATGCTAATGTAAACATTTTTAATAATGTTTTTATATTTCTTTTGAAATTTTTAAATGATTTTTTCTGTTTCTTTTTCTTTTTTATTTCCCTTTCCTTTGCCTTTTCTTTTTGCTGATGGCCATCGCCAGCCATCGCCGGGCACTGACCAATGGTCATCACTAGCCACTGACCATAGGCCATGGCCACTGCTCCCCCTCACCTAGGTGCAGCCTAGTGAGGCCAACCCTTGCCTATGGCTAATGATTGGTGATGGCCACTAGCAAAAAGAGAAGCCAAAGAAAAGGGAAAAGGAAAAAAAAATTCAAAATATTATTTGAAAAACTCAATAAATTCATAAAAATTATTAAATTCTTATTAAGCCAATTATGCTACATAGGACAATCGACATTCACGTTAGCAATTTTCATCCTAAATTAGCCAGATGGACTGAATTAGCACCAAAGTAAAAATGTTTGGGACTAAATTGATCTAATTTAAAAGTTTGGTACTAAATTGGTATCGGTGCAATATGTTTAACACTTTTTTTGTCATTTTCCCTTTACACATATTGCTCATGTATTTCTGGCATATTGTTTGAATTCACCGCCTAAATCGTTGTTCCATCCGAAAGGTCCAAATCATGGCAAATTTCACTTTTTCCTTCCGTTTGCTTCGTCGTATTCTCTCCAAAAGAAATTCAATGGCGGCCCAGTTATTCAATCATATGTTGTGACCAGATACTTTGCTTTCCTAATAGCAATTGTTTGACATTATTCTGATCAGAGTCTAATTCTGGTGCTAAGAGATTTTTTGTCGCGTGCTCGTTTTTAAAACACAAGAACGATTTCGATTCTTCCAGGTCACGTATCTGGTCAAACGGGGAATCAAATCAAGCACGTCATTAGACGTACAAAACTGCCACAATAGCTATAAAAAGAAATGCAATTGCAATTGTCACTCTGAAATAGCTAAAACAGATCAAGAGCATAGTTTTCACACAAATAGGAAGAAAAAGATCGTAAAAAAGACACAAAAGAAGTCAAGGTTACAATTGAAATGGAGGAGGTCGTGATTGTCGGAGCAGGCATCGCGGGGCTGGCGACGGCGGTGGCCCTGAAGAAGGTCGGGGTGCAAGCACTGGTGCTGGAGAGATCGGAGGGGCTAAGAGCCATCGGCGCAGCCCTCACCCTCTTCCCCAATGCCTGGCACGCACTGGATGTGCTCGGGATTTCGGATAAGCTCACCTCCATTTACACTCCTTTTTTCAAGTAATCACTTATATCTTTTGAAATAATTAATCAATAAAAAAATATTTTCATTATCAACAACCGTATAAATTTTTCATAAACGATGAAAGTAATTTTTGTTCATTCATTTTTGTAAGTAATACAAGCAATTATTTTGAAGAAAATATTTTATAATTCATTTATTTTCCACGAATCAAACGCACTTCTACTTAATCTATGTACGTAATTGCAACTTTGTTGTCTTAAAATAGGGTTTTACGTTCGTATTCCAACCTATCTTCAGGTTTGTTTTGCTTAATTAATTCTTGTCAGATTGAATTTCTTATAATTAATTTTTGCTCGTGCATTAGGGGCTACGTGACCGATGTGAAGACCAAAGCCATCCAGGAAGTGCGTTATGGTGCGAGCAAAGGGTACTTACTGCAGCTCTCAGATTTCTTCATTTGGATCCAATGCATCCTCTATTTTTGATTTGTCTAGTTTTATGATGATAAAACGAGACAAATTTACAATAATGACATCATTTTAGTTCAATGGAAGACTTAAAGTCCAATTGGGTAATGCGAAAATTTGAAATTTTTTTACAATTTTTAAAATTTCTTAGGAGTGGAGATCAACAAATAGCGGTCAACCGGAAAGTCTTATCAGAGGTCTTGGCGGAGGAATTGCCTCCAAACACCATCCGATTCTCTTCGAAGCTCACTTCCATTGAAACCCAAGTGGAGCAAGGCTCATCTATTTGTATCCTCGCGCTTGAAGATGGAACTATCATCAAGTCCAAGGTATCATAACTTCTCATACTTAGATCTCTGTTTGTAAATAATACTGTTCCCCTTCTTGTCGGAGGATTCATAGTAAATTGAGGATTTTGTAGGTTGTTATCGGATGTGACGGGGTGCATTCTAGGGTAGCCCGCTGGCTAGGGCTTGGCCCGCCAGTTGATTCCGGCCGGTCTGCGATTCGCGGGCTGGCCTTGTACCCACGAGGCCATGGGTTGAACCAAGAGTTTCAGCAGTTCGTGGATGTCTCGAAGAGGGCTGGTTTCGTTCCTCTCAACGATAAGGAGATCTACTGGTTCTTCCTTTGCAAAGTTCCTCCAAAAGGTATCGGTTCCTCCTTTCGCATGGATGTATCTTGCAACAACTACGCTTGGGGAAAAGCTAATTCCATCTTCGTATCATCGATTTATATAGGCTTAGGTAATAACGACTTAACCTTAGTAAACAACATTTTTTTGTCATCGACCCATCTCCATTTCAGATGCGGACCACGGAGGTGACCCAGATTCGATACGAAGAGAAGTGATTGACAACTTAGCCAAAGACCTTCCTCCCTTGTACCTCGACGTTGTCGACCACTCCGACCCTTCCACATTGACGTGGGGCCCGCTGCTTTTCCGTCATCCGTGGGACGTCGTCCTAGGGAACCTGGCTCGCGCGAACATCACGGTGGCCGGAGATGCCATGCACCCCATGACGCCAGATTTGGGCCAAGGTGCGGGTTCGGCCCTCGAGGATGCAGTTGTGTTGGGTCGGCTCATTGGAAGCTCAATTTCCAAACTAGGCAAACTCGAGACGCGGGAGGTCGAGTTAGCGCTCAAGAGTTACGCGGGGGAGAGGAGGTGGAGGGCGGCGACGTTGATCACGGCGTCGTTTGTGTCGGGTTGGGTTTCACAGGATGGGTCTAGTTGGTGGATGAGGTTCCTAAGGGACGTCTTCTATAAATTTGTACTGGGAAGAGCCTTTAGTGCTAGTAGATACGACTGCGGCAAGCTTTGCTAACGTCTCCTCTTTGCCTTCTGTTCGCCTGAAAATTGTCAACAGCGATCGCCGACAAGGAACGTGTTATGGTGCCAACACATTTTACACAGATGAAATTCTTAGAAGGGAAACTTATTTTGATTTTTCTTTTTCTTTTTTTTTTTTTCCATATGTTGACACCTCAATTTTAATTAGTTTTATTAATTAAGTTTTTAATTTTGTCTTTTCGGGTAAATAGATAATAAAAAGATAAAACAACAAAAAAACAAATAAAAACAAGAAAAAACAAAAGAAAGCAAAAGCCCAGCCCCTCCCCTCCTTTTTCTTTCCCTTTCGCGGGCCCAAGCCCACCTTCCTTCTCCTCCAGCCCGGCCCCTTCTCTTCCCTTCTTCTTCTTCCTTCTTCCCTCTTCTTCCCCTCCGCCTCTGCAACTCACGCGCGCGAAGGACAAACCTACGGCCGAGGAGTGTAGGCCGACGTCGGCCAGAAGAGATGGATCTCAAGCGCCATCATGAGCTTCCTTCAATGCCGAGCACGCCTTGTTAGAGGAGCTCGGATGGGACGCCGGTTCGGCCGGCGGAGGCCGTTCGGCGTGCGAAGACCGGCGGTCGAAGATCCATCGACCGGCAGCCCCCTCGCCTATAAATAGGCTTCTCCCGACGATGGCAAAGCACGGCGAACTCGGAGATCTTCCCTTGAGAGACTTCAGGGAGGATCGAAGAGCAAGCACGCGAGAAACCGGGTCGCGAAGCTCGAACGACCCCCCTCCGAGAGACTTCGGGGGAGGCCGGCGGCAAGCGAGTCCGAGGGGGAGAGATCCGAGAGGGTCGGGTCTGAGAGAGAGGAATCGAAGGGAAAGGTGCCAGATCCGAGAAGCCGAGGACCCGCCATCGCTGCCGTCCCTCCCGACGCCGTTGATAGCCCACGCCGAAACTCCAGACAGCTGCTGTGCCATCGTCACCCTCCGACGATGTACACCGCTGCCATCCCCTGCCCTTAGATCTGGAAAGCAGAAGACTAGATCTGAGGAAGATCCACGAGATCCGGCCACCGCGACACGCCGCCATCCACCGCCGTGCTGCCCCCTACCGACTAGCCGCGGTTGAAGTCCCCGAAGCCAGTGAGTATCTCTGACCTCCCCTCGCTTCTGGGTTGGGCACGCCGGAACTCGCGGAAGCTCCGATTGCCGGTCGCCCCATTCTTCGCCGTTCCTCTGTCTTCGCCATAGCCGCTCCACAGTAGCCCAGACGCTCCCGTTCTTGCCATCTCCGCCGTAGCCGTGTCGAAGCCGCTCCGCCACCGCTCGGATGTCTTCCCCCCCCGTCGCCCGTCACGGCCGTTGGATCGCGAAGGCAGCAGCGGCTGCGAAAATCGGGTCAGCCGGGTCGGGCATGTGACCCGGCGCCCTAGGGTTTCATCAAATGGGTCATGGGCTTGTCCGACCCGGTTCCTTTGTTTCTGGGCTAGGGTTTGGATTTAATGGGTTTATTTTGGGTTTGGGCCTAGTCTTTTAAAAGAGAAAAAGGCAAAAAAAATCTGAGTCGGGCCCGCGTTGCGGGCCCGTATGCATTTCAGGCTGGCCCGGGTCGGACCCAACCCGCGGATCCGACCCGGGTCAGCTTTTATTATTTTAATATAAAATAATATTTTAATAAAAAAAATCAAAAAATAATTTATTTTCCAAAAATATTAAAAAATATTTAAAAAATATTTTATTTTCCGAAAAATCAAAAAATCAAAAATATTTCATATTTTCCAAAAATGTCAAAAATCCAAAAAAGGCCAAAAATTCATGAAAAAGCCGAAAAGATTCAGAAAAAGCCAAAAAGACTTGTATTTTACCAAAAACCCCAAAAAATCCCTTTTGTGTCCAAAAATTAGAAAATGACTCAAAAAAATGTTTTTCCTCCAAAAATGCATGGAAAATCCCCGAACATCCAAAAGCCTTTGGGTTTAAACAAGATTAGACCGAAAGGGCAAGATTAGTGATTAACTAGTGTGTCAGTCGTCCCCGATCCTAATTTCTCTCAGTTTGCGCGCAGAGTGAGTATTTCTCCCGATACTTCACTGTGGGTTTAATCAACCTACCCCAAATTGATTAGTGGCGACTCCATTTTAAAATTAACTTGCAGGTTAAAAACTTGAACCATTAAGTCGTGAATTGGTGGACTTGGGAGACTCCGGGCATAATAAATTTCAGCTGAGCCATTAGCCTCCTTAGGCGCTCGTACCCGACTGCGGGCGCCCCCAAAAAAAAAGAGGTCGCGACACCATATAGGCAATTTGGATCTCATCCTTAGTATTGTTATGAAATATGTTGACATTATGATATTATAACTAAGTGGGTGGAAATATCTACGTACCTTCTCTTTATCATGGAACTGATCATGGAATTGTAGAAATATGAGATATGTCAACGCTTCCTATGTAAGAAACTGATTCCCCTAAAGTGTGCTTGAAGGAACCGCGCAAGGTGGTGACTGTCTGGGGTGAGTTTGACTTATTACTCACTCAACAAGACTAATCCCGATAGATGAGGAATTTGGGATTCCGCAGACTTTCCCATTTAGACCACTGGCATACTCATCGGTGTATGCCCATACACCAACAATATTCTCCATTTGATGTATGTTCTGGACTAGTGTAGCCTTTGTCACCTTAAAAGCCTATCAAGTGTTGCGCATTGTTCAAGCCTTCTCACCTTAGCAATCACTTATCACCCTTGTCAGATCGGGTTTGGACCTAGTTCGTCCACAGACCACACATTTATTTGAAGTCTCACTCTGATACCATCTACAATGACTCAGCCCGTTCCACGTGGGCTAGAATGTAAAAGAGTAGGAAAATAATAATATGGGAGCATAGAATAATAGACAAATTGTGAAAAGGTCAAGTTCAAAGCATAGAACAATATTTACTTCGAAATATGCCTCTTCCATTGACGACAATATTGAAAAACCTTCTAGACAAATTTTGTGAAGAGCACTTCTTTTCATTAGTGGATTTCGTATCTTGAGAATTTATACAACCATTACGAACTATTTTAAAAACTTAAGCTGATAGATAAAAAAGTGGTTTAATACTTAAATATTCTAACTTTTCTCCTCAAGCATAGGCCAAATTTTTTGCCTGAGCCTAAAGCATGAAAATATGTAATTGAAGAAACAAATAGGACATGGAAAGATGTGAAGTGAAAACCTCATGCTCTAATGATATAAAGTTAAGAATAATGTGAAAAGGAGAATTCTTTAATCTATTTGGATGTGTCATAATGAAGAGTATCATATGAGATATGCAAAAAAAAGTAAAGTGTATATATAATGCTCCAAATAATTTAACAATAAATGTGGAGACGAAAATTGTACACATATGCATATACTTCTTTTGTAATAAATTGGGTTGCTTCTACCAATTTCAAGTACTCTTGGCTCGCAAGGGATCATGACTGACCTCTTTACACTCACTGTGGCATGGCAACGAGTACATATAGTTTGCCTAAAATAATATTTCAACATGAGAAATAATTATGTGACTTTCACTGTGAGATTAATAGCTTATTTTGGATCACAAAAAAAAATGACAAATAATTAACAACTTATTTTGGATCACGGATAAACAAATAATAAATAATTAAAAATTATTGTGAGATCCACTCATTCAAGAATTTATGACTTACAATAACTGTTATTATCACAGTAGCCCAAATATTGTTATGTTAGCAAAGCCCCTTCAATATTTGGGAAAATTCAAACCAATTATGGCAAGCATTTATGCATTGCCTTGCTGGACTTCTTACCCAAGGAAATAAATTAATGACGAGGTTTGTTAGGAGAATGATTACCTCTTAATCTAGAAGGTAAATGACCTAGACCATGAGATGGATGTCCAAAAAAGAAATAAATTAATGACAGTTTATATGCAAAGCCCTCTAATATTTGGGAAAATTCAAACCAATTATGGCAAGCATTTATGCATTGCCTTGCGAACCAGGGAGGTTTTCTGGACTACTTAATTAAGGAAATAAATCAATGGCGAGGTTTGCTAGAATAATGATTCCCTCTTAATCTAGAAGGTAAATAACAACCTAAACCATGAGATGTATGTCCAAAAAAGAAATAAATTAATGACTGGCCATTCTAAAATGAAAGAACATCTAAGTCCTTTGCTGTGTGGCGAGCACCTTGACTCGCATATGTAAAGGTGACCGCCTCCAAGAAGATATAAAAAAAAATGCTTAGATCCCTTGAAGCCTAGCTTCTCCTAAGCTATTCAAAGCAAAGAAAATGATATCCACGCCTTCTGTAATCCTCAATTATTATTTTCCTTTGACTTCGTTGGTAATTGATTATTTTGGTTAAGTACCCACTGCGGGTGGGCGCCTTTGGTTGAGCTTTATGTGACATCCTGATTTTTCAAATCTGATTTTAATTGAATAAATCGGGCCTTTCATCGATGCGTCTATAGTGCTATTCTCTGAACCAATCACTCATAAAATAACTAGACTATCTAAGAAAGTCATTAAGGGATTTTAACGCAAAAGACTTGAGAATTCGACTAGGAATCGACTGCTCGACCGTGCTAATTTGCAAGAATCATTACAGTACAATTAAAAATCGATCAGAGATCAGAGATAAGTCGATTCGACTGAGATAGGTAATCAAAATGTGGGTGATTTCACCTGATTGCAAAATTCTTATCGATCGGCACTAAATTGATTTTCTATCGTTTTGGGTACCCTGTGTCCATATTTCAAACCTTGAGATTTTCACGACAACCGAGAGTTGCCAATGTGTTGAAGATGTACAGTGTGACTCGAGATAAATCGATCACAGGTCAATTGCACCAAAAATTCCTAAAAGTTACCCGATAGACTAGGTCACGCTAAAAGCGCGCCGGATTGAAAATAACCACGAATTTGAACCCGATTTCAGAAATTGAAAATTCTGTGGTGTCATGATCTATTTTAGGAACGTCGACTTATCCTTCAAAAAAATTTCAGAGATTCCGAGATTTTTACGGAAAACCGTTTCGGACGTTACGGAAAATTAACGGAAATTCGTACAGGCCAAATTAAAGAAAATTTTAACTTCCAAGCCGGGCTATGTGCTGATGGGAATTTATAGAAATTTTGTGGACTTTTTCTTCAACGAAATTGGACTTCGAATTGGAGGAATCGGAGAAGAAATTGAAGCCGAAGTTGAGTGCCAAAAATGTGAAATTCGGATTCAAGCTAGGGGCTGCATTTTTTACTTTTAAATTGGATTATTTATGGAATTTTAGACTAGAAAGAATTAAGGGACAAGGAGATAAACATGCAAGACCAAAGGGGAACCAAGCATTCAATGAGTTGGATGAGGCTTGGTGACTTTGCATTTTTTTCTCTCAAGTTGTCGAGCACGCCATCGCCGTTCCTATTTCCTCACGTGGCTTCACTTTCATTTCCTTCGGCTTCTCTCTCATTCTTTTCTCTTCTGTTTCTATTTCCTTTTGTTCCTTCTCCCTTCGAGCAAACCGAAGCTGCCATCACCACGCTCATTTCCCCCACCGAATCCCCTTTGCCTCATGCCTGCAGCCACGTTCACCGCTTCTCTCTCTGTGTTCATTCCCTCGCTTTAACACCCACACACCACCACCTCTCCACTGAGCGTTCCTCACGCAGCCGTCCACCGAAGATTAACCGAAGACCAGCTGCAGTGAAGCCCGAAGCCCACCGTTTCTTCTTGCTTTTGTTTCCTTCGAAGATACTTGCCGCGCGTCCTTCACCCATCCACCGAGCTGCTTTCTTTGTTGCCGCGCGCCTCCCAGCTGCCAACACACTCGTTCAACTCCTCCATTTCTCTCGAAGACCAGCAGTTCCGTGGCCGCGTGAAGACGACCGAAGCAGCCCACTTGCTTCTTCGTGGCCCAGTCCATCACCCAACGTCTTCAGCCCAGGCGGTCCTCTTCTTCAGCCCGTATCAGCCCAGCAATTCCAGTCCATCTTCTGCCGCAAGCCCAGTTGAAGTCCAGCAAGCCCGTGAATGTTCAGCCCACTTGAAGTCAGGCCCAAGTCCTGTTTTCCTCAGCAGCAAGCCCACATCAATTGAAGCCCGCGAAGCAGCCCAAGCCCAGATCAAGCCCAGTCCAAGTCAGTAACAAATCTCAATTTGGGCTGAGATTTATTGGGCCAAGTTTAGGCCCGACCCAAGTTTGCCGACGTCGCTGAAAATTTGGATTTCGACTGCCGTCGCGCCGCCGTCGTGGTGAACCGGTTTCCACAATAAACCGGTTAGTTTATGCACTAAACTCTTCTTAGTAGGCTATTGACGTCTAAGGGGTATTTAGATTTATTTAATTAGGAATTAGGTGATTAGTTAGATTAAATTAGAAATTTAATTATTTAATTGAGCATGTTAGGTGGTTAGCATGGTTTAGCTAAGGCCTAAATAAATTGTACTATTTATCTAGAAGGGTTCGAGAATTTTCCAGGTCCATATTGGTTATTAATTTAAAGATTCTAGCCTAGGTTAGTGTTTTTAGAATTTAAATTGATTTATTTAATTAATTTCAGTAATTATTTAATTATTAAATATTTTCTGGAAATTAGGCGGGATAGTCGATGACCGGAATTTCGTACTGATTGCATTGGTGTGGTTAATTTCTGCAATTGGATGTTAAATTGCGCAAATTAAGTACTGATTGGAAATTTGAGTGTTTAATTCCATAATTTATGAATTTCCAATATTTATTTAGAAAATCCTAGGTGTCAAATTTTGACACCAAAAATGATTTTAAGTACTATATAAAATAGTGGGATTTTAAAAAAGGAAGAATGTCAATTTTTCTAGGTCAAGTTGACCGTGTACCCACACACGGGTAATTTCATGTGAATTTCTAATAAGAAGAAAAAGGCTAGGCTCACCATTTTAATTGAAGCATTTGAGTGCAATGCACGGTGCCCTGAGCCATATTTGAGTGATCGTGTAATGGTTAAGAGAAATCGTCCCGAGCTGTTAAGCTGAATGTTATCCCTATTTGGGATACCCCTGGATAACGGGAAGCCAGTCACAGTAGATTCTAGACCCTATGCTCATTCGGGAAAGTCGTCTGAAAGAGACGTGCCGTGCTCAATAGGGTGAGACGAAGCCTGGCAATGTCAGAAGACTGCCAAACAGAGAGTAGGCCGTGTTATATGCTGAGATCAAAACTATAAATGCATGATTAATTGAGTGTGGCGTTCTAGTTGTTGAAGCTTATTTGTTGCTCATGCTCTCGTACTGTTTGTGATATAAATTGTACTGACCTGCAGGGTGGAACTGAGGCGAGGTAAGTCCTCTATGCTAAATGCGTTATTGTGTGGTTAGGACGCTTATGAGCGTATTTCCCTCATAATCGGGGTTGAGATTTATATCTTACCCCGTCGTGGACTTAAATTTTTCAAGGTCATCGAGTGGAGGACCTGGAGCCGAGAGGAGGTAATCTAAAGTGTAGGTCAGTTAGGACCGCTTCTTTTTGGAGAGCCAGTCTTTTGCAGTCTTTTGGCCACAGACTTTGTACATGACTCAGTATGTTTATAAAGGCATGTTTGTTTGTGAATTTATTGCCCTGCTTTTCTATCCCAAGATGATTGTTGTCAGGGGATTTATAATTCGCTTCTACATGTGCAATAAAACAAAAAGAGTCAGCGACTAGTTCTGGGAAATCGCAAATTTTATCGACCAAAGAGGAATGGGCATGCGCTCGGGATTCGGGGCGTGATACTTTACTACCCCAGCGCTAAGGGAATGAGTTCAAATCTTCGTGTTGCTAACACATTTTAAGTAGAGGGCCATAGTGGTGGGGTCTTATGCTTGCTTCCCCCCCAAGTATAGTCATTGCGTTAAGTGGTCGGCTGTGTCAGCAAAGTCGATAGCCTAGCGTGCCACAATGGTCGGTGCTGTCGATAGCCTGGTTGGTGGAGTCCTAGGTACCAAAAAAAAATAAAAGTTCAGGAGTATCCACAAAAATGGAGAGTTGGTGCCGCAACTCCCCCCAGGTTCTTCCCTGTGGCCCATCGTTAGCTGTGCGCCCGAAATGCTGCGCCAAAGGCCAACATTCCGATGGATACATCGCCTCATGAGGGAGATGGACACTGACATTGCATGTATCTGGCTAGGCAATGCTCATGTCATTCCCGTGACATGCCCTGAAACCGCCCGGGAATTCCTCAAGAAGCATGACGCCATATTTTCATCGAGGCCTACTTCAATAGCGACACGAATATATAGTGGCGGATGCCTCACAACCATCCTAACTCCTTATGGCGACCAATGGAAGAAAATGAGGAAGGTTATAGTTTCAGAAATAATTTCGCCCGCAAGACATCACTGGCTCCAGGGTAGAAGAACCGAGGAAGCAGACAATCTGGTTAAGTACATCTACAATCGAAGCAAAAGCTTCAGCAGAACTGTAGATGTGAGGACCGTCACCAGAAAATGTCCTGGAAATGTGATCCGGAAATTAATGTTCGGTAAAAGATGCTTCGGAGAGGAAAGGGCGGATGGCGGACCAACCATTGCTGAGGAAGAACACAACGAGGCGATATTTACAATACTTAGGTATCTATATGCATTCTGCATATCTGACTATTTTCCTTGTTTGGTGGGGCTTGATTTAGATGGTCATGAAAAGTTCGTTGAAGAGGCTACCAGGACTGTAAACAACTATCAGGACCCCATAATTGGCTCAAGGATCGGAAAGTGGAGGAGGTTCGGCAATTCGAACCAGGAATTTACCAGCGATGAGCCTCATGACTTGCTTGATGTTCTGGTTACGCTCAAAGATGCAGAGGGAAAGCCATTACTAACACCTGAAGAAATCAAAGCACAAGTAACTGTAAGACGCAGTGACGCATTGACTTGCTTCTTATTCTATAAACAGACTTAACTTTTGTATGTAAATATGTGTATCAAGATAGATCTCCATCTATTATGGATAATTTCATTAATTGGTTGCGAAAATGTTGTTCATACATTAACAAAAACTCAATTTACCATGTCTCTCTGAAGAGTGAAGCGCCTAACAAATATTACCAATCTAGATATCAATAATAAGAGAATATGTTGTAGAAGTTCATATCGCTAGTTCGTCTTGTATTTACATGAAAAAATAATAATAATAACAAATGAAAGGTAACTGTTTTAGAAGGTTCAAAAGAAATCAGATATAATCATGATTTCTGGGCTAAAAAAGTTCACGGATAGATAAACTTGGAAAATTCTATTTCACTTGAATTGTATCCTCTATGCATTGTTTGTGGGTCTAAACGATACATAGAAAATTTATGAGTGATGTACGAGAGCATAACCAATCAAAATCTACGTTTGCAGGAAATAATATTCGCAATTATTGATAATCCCTCAAATGCAATTGAATGGGCCATGGCCGAGATGATAAACCAACCCAAAATCCTCCGGACAGCAATGGATGAATTAGACAGGGTCGTTGGTAAAGAGAGACCGGTCCAAGAACGTGACATCCCACATCTTAATTATATCAAAGCATGCATTCGAGAAGCCTTCAGGCTCCATTCAATCGCACCTCTCGTCCCTCCACACATGGCCATGTCTGATGCCATTGTCGCCGGCTACTTCATCCCGAAGGGAAGCCACGTGTTATTGAGTCGTATGGGCCTCGGGCGAAACCCTAAAGTCTGGAACAAGCCACTCGAGTTTAGGCCAGAGCGGCACGTTACTAGTGACTGCACTGAAGTTCAGCTCACCGAACCAGACTTACGCTTCATTTCCTTCAGCATAGGGAGGCGCGGCTGTGTGACTCCATTGCTCGGAACTACGATGACGGTCATGCTTCTCGCGAGGATGATCCAAGGGTTTTATTGGAAGGCATCACCTGATGTCACGAGCATCAATCTCGATGAGTCCCTTGAGGATATGTTTCTCGCTGATCAGCTTGACGCTCAAGCTGAACCGCGTTTGCCATTACATCTCTATCCTTGAGAGTTAGGGTGCGTTTGTTTGCGTTTCTGTTTAAAAATTGTTCCAGGGAACAGAAATAGAAAAAAGTGTTTTTCTCATTTCCGAGAACAATTTTTGAATAAAAAAGCGCGTTTGGTAAAACTTGTTCGGGAATAAAAAATAAACAGAAACACCTTTGGTAAATTTGTATAATTTTTTTATTTCTTTTATTATTTCTATTTTTTTCTTATTTTTCCTTTTTTCTTTTTTCTTCTTTTGGCCGGTAGCCGGCCTCGGCCATGGCCGGCGACCGGCAACCGGCCGACGAGAGCCGGCGGCCTCGCCCAGCCACGGTGAGGCTCGCCGGCCCTCGGCGAGGGTCGGCCTCGCCTTGGCCGGGCGAGCTCAAGCTCGCCCGGATCCGGTGAGGCCGAGCTCGCCCGGCCAGCCTCGACGAGCCTCGGCCTCGCCGGCCACCGCCGGCGACGCCGACTCGCCCCAGATCCGGCGAGGCCGACCCTCGCCGGCCGCCGGGCGAGCTCGGCCTCGCCGGATCTGGGCGAGATCGAGCTCGCCCAGCCAGGCGTGAGGTCGGCCTCGCCGCGCCAGGCCGACGGTGACCCATAGCCACACCGTCGTCTCCCTCCACCGCATCGGCGACCGCGCTCGACGCCTCCTCGCTGCCACCGCATCGGCGACCGCCCCTCCGCCTCACGCCCGATCGACGCATCTGCAGGTCTCGAGCCTCCGTTCGCCACCGCCGCATTAGATCTCACCGCACCGTGACCCACGACTTCGAGATCCGCTCGATCGTCGACCCCGCGCCGGCCCACGACTCGACCGGCCGTCCTCGCCGCTCCGCTCCTAGATGTCCGCCGCTCGAGACCCCACGGCCGAGCCCCGCACCACGCCGCCGCCGCCGCCCGGCCGACCCCCGACCCAGCTCCGTCACCCGCTCGCAGGTGGAGACGCTCGCAGCGGCTGTCGGCGCCGGAGAGGACGACAGTGGAGAAGCCGGATGGTCTCCAGACAGAGGCGGCTGTCGGCGCCGAAGAAGACGACGGTGGAGACGCTCGCAGGAGAAGACGCTCGCAAGGAGGAGAGGCGGTGTTCGAAGGGAGCAAGAAATAGAATTGTTCCTTTTTTGTTTCTCAAATGTGTTTCGAAATAAGAAATACAAATTTGTTGTTTTTATTTTTTTTTTTTTTTTTCGGGAACAAAAAGAACAAAAAAGGAACAAATGCACACAAATGCGTTTTGTTGCTTTTTTTAAGGGCGAACAAAAAAACAGAAAAAGTGTTTAAAAACAAAAAAAAGAAACACAAACAAACAGAGCCTTATTCTCTCCAACATGAAATGCATGAAAATAAAAGTTGACATTGCTAAGCTTGTCATACACTCCCATAATTTGAGAGGAATTATGGATCATTTGATGTATTAATCGTGCCTTTCCCCCATTGGTCATATGATGTGAGGTTTCTTAGTTCACTAATACTCTCAATGTGCACTCTCAAAGCGTGTTAGGTTATCGCTCAATGATTGTAGCATGAGCAAAGTAGTCAGTTTATAAATATGAAAAAAGTCTCACCTTTGGAGCTAGCTATTGAGGTGAGTACAACCCAAGACCACTCGACATAAGAGCACTTTAGCATATCAAAAAGTGAAAACAATGCATCGGACAGCCTCTTTGGCTAGTAAACAGCTACCATGACGATGCCCAGATCACACCACACAAACACATGCCTCAATTGACCTTTGAAGGCCCTTGTTGACACCTATTTTTTTTTATAAAAAAAAAAACGCTTGGGTCGGGTCGGGCCGGATCTGGCCTTGGCCCGGCCCGCGGCCCAGCTTCTCCCCACTTTCAGCCCAGCCAACGACCAACCTGTCTTCTCCCTCCCTGGCGTCTTCGCGCGCGGAACCTGCAGCAAAGGAGAAAAGACAGCACAACAGAGCAGAGGAGTAGAGCAGAGTGCAAAGCAGGGGCAGAGAGAAGAAAGAGCAGAGAAGGAGAGGACAGGACGGGGCGGGAAAAGAGATCAGAAGGAGGAGCAGAACGGAGAGAGAGAGAGCAGACTCGAAGAGGAACCGAGAGGGAGGGCAGCAACGGAGAGGGAACACACAGAGAGCTACAGAGGGAGAGAGACGGGAAGAGCTCGCGAGAGAGTGGCAGTCGGAAGGAGCACGGGGTGAACCACCTCTTCTGCTTCCGCATCCGGTCTCGCTGGAGAAAGTCAGCGTGCCGTCGGAGTCGGGCGACCTCGCGTCGAGCTCGAGCTCCGGTACGTCAAAACCGCCTCGTTCCTTGGTGTGTAGTGACGAGGAGTCAGTCAAGAGTGAGAAGGAGAGGAAGTGGAGGAGCTCGCTCGCACGAGAAAGGAAGGAGGAGCCGACGTTCATCGGAGGCCAGTCCGTCGATCGCCGTCCCCCCATAGCACCGCGCTTGAACCAGGTTGGTGTTCCCTCGTCCGTACGTGAATCACGCGAATTCCGGCTACGCTGGCCCCGTTAAGGTTGTTGTACACTCTAGTGTGCTTGCCGTGTATGCTAGTATGCCTGTTGACAGTCTCGGTCTGAGTTTGAGCCGCGGATGAGTCGGAGGACACCCTGTTTCTTTAGTGCACACAGCGTGTTTGATAAAACGCCTAAATGAGAGTCTGAACTGAGTTCTGTGAGATTCGTTCCTGTGATACCATCTTTAAATGAGCTTGATTCCTCTTCGTTGTGTTTTTTGTCCGTTCCGATGCTAATGCCTGAATCATTAGATTTTTTTTCGTCTTACGAGATTTTAGAGCGTGAAAGTTCTTCGCCAGAGCTAGTTCGGCATCGATGACAACCTCCGGCCAGCCAGAGGCCGGCGGTAGCGTAGAGCGGGTCGGAATAGCTGACCAGCGAGGGATAACTAATGAAAACCAGATTTCGGCTTATTGCAGACGTGGGAGGACGTCGAGGAGAAGAAGACGCACGGACAAAAAATTCGTGGGGAAGAAGACCATGGGAAAAAGACAAATAAGAAATAAAAGAAAAAGAAAAGAAAAGAATAAGAAAATGCCGGGTCAATTTTTTTTTATCAATGTCCCGTGTTCGAAATTTCAAAATAATGCCGGGTCAAATTTTCAAGAAAATGCCACACCGGCACTTTTGAAACATCCAAACAAACAAGACGGATTAAGGAAAGCACTTGATTGCAATTTTTTAAAGAAATTCTAAGACTTGATTGCTATATTCAATTGCACTTTCGCAATAAATTTTACATTTTCAATTGAAAGGTTTAGAATTTGATTGTATGATTGCAAATATCCTCGATAGATCTTTGTACATTCACACCTAAAAATTATTGGCTTCTTGGGCCAGCCTCGCCAACAGTCTTAGACATCGATTTGCTTGTAAATTCATGTGATCCAAAATTGATGACTTTTTATTACATGGAAATAAGCCATTTCCAGTGGGAATGATAGTTACAAACAATGCAAAAATTGGGACGATGAATCTATAGGGGATAACCATTTGCTAATAAAAATTGACTCTTTAAAAGAATTTTGCTACTATTTTTTTTTTTTTTTTTGTGATTTCCTTTATATTTTTAACATATATTGGACTAAGACAGTCCTTCAATAAGTGCTTACTAATCCATCTGTGATCTAACGTCTCAATTCAAGGGAAGTGAATGAAAACTTGGCTAAGGATTTTCCACCCATGTAACATGACAACGACAAGAACTCTCTAGGACCTAAGGGTGTCAAAACCGAACCAGAACTGGAACCAAAACCCATCTGAACCAAACCGAGCTAAATTTTCATGCATTTTCGGTTGGGTTTGGGTTTTGGTTCAGATAATAAAAAAATAACTGTTTCTTATTCCAATTCAAATAGTTTCCCGAACCAAACTAAAAATCATTCATCTTCTTAATATACAATTCACACAATCTCTCTCCTTTTCCCCTAAATCTCTTTTTATCTTTTTTAAAAAAAGAAAACCAAAAAACCGAATTGAGTCTTTGGTTCAGATTCTATTTTGATCGGGCGCAGCTTGGTTCGAATTTGATGCTCACCTAAACGGTTTGGTTCGTTCCAGATTTCTTCGAAATCTACTGACACCCCCTACTAGGATCCTACTGATGTTCCCACGTCCGTAAAACGTTCTATTTAGACATACAACCCATTCAAATTACGGTGGCCAGAGAAGCTTTGCGCCCAATGACCCTCGACTTGGGCAAACAGTGGACGTTGGGCGCTCGAGGACGGAGAGGTTTTGGTCGGCGTCTCGGGGACTTGAATACCAAGCGTGGACATCAGATTTGCACTAGGGTGGTATGGAAGGACAATAATAACGGCTTTATATTGAGCAGGTTGGGTTCAACGAGAAGGATTTAATCGATGGATGACGGTTCCCTCAAGGGATGTTGTGTTTATATAGGCTTAATGTCTTGGCAATTCATTAGGACAGCCGAATGTATGTTGTGCTTCTTTGTGAGACATTACTCGAAAGTAAACGAAAAAATGATACAAGACAAGGTCCATGTGCTAATGCACATGCATGGCAACTTAAGGCCGGTTTGGTAACGTGTTAAACAGTATTTGATTTTATTTTTTTATTCCCCGAAATAAAATAAAAGTAATAGAAATTCATTTGATAACATTTTTATTCCCAA
This sequence comes from Eucalyptus brandiana, assembly GCA_014182725.1. Classification (NCBI taxonomy): domain Eukaryota; kingdom Viridiplantae; phylum Streptophyta; class Magnoliopsida; order Myrtales; family Myrtaceae; genus Eucalyptus; species Eucalyptus brandiana. The sequence goes on from CM024676.1 coordinate 4,460,708, forward strand.
GAATATATTTAGAATAGAATCAAAAGGCAAAAACAAATTGTTTCTTTATTCTCGAGAATAACTCCAAAATAAAGCCTAAACCATTTTCTCTTCTTCTTTTTTTCTTTCTTTTTCTCTTGTTCCTTTTTCCTTCTCTTCTTCTTCCTTTAGTCGGCGAGCCCTAGCCTCAGAGGAACCTCGCCTAGCTGTCGGCAAGGTCGATCTTGCCCTAGCCTAGCGAGGTCAAGCCTCGTGGCGATTGAGCAAGGACCTCGCCCAGCCAAGGTGAGGTCAAGCCTCGTTGGCTAGAGGAAGAAGCAATGACGGAAAAAGAAAAAAAGAGAGAAAAAAAGAGAAAAATGTAATAAAATTATTTTAAAAATTTTTTAAAAAAAGTTCTAAGTTATAAAAAAAATCTGAGTGTCATATTAAATGCATTTTAATTATGAGAATTGATCAATAAGATTGATTCTCGGTCTCAGAAATTGAGAACAAATATTATGCGGGTTAGTTTTAGGATTAAAAAGTGAGCCGATCCAATTCATACCATGCTCACCCTTGCCATAGGTCACCAATTCTGGACCATTCTGACTCTAGTTTACTTTTCAATATAGAAGCCACCATATTCCCTGGTCAAATGACCTACTTTTTGCTTTCGTCGCTTTTGGCCCAGATGAAAATTCAAAGCTGACCAGATTCATTGCAACTTCCCAATAGCGATTATAATTTGGGACACGGCTGGGCAATTTTGATTCTTGCAGCGCACGAATCGGGTCAAAGGAGAAATCAAATCAAGCACGTCATTTGATGCGCACGGCAAGATTGCCGTGATAGCTATAAAGAGAGATGCAGTCTTCACTCTGAAATAAGCTTAAATAGATCAAAAGCACAGTTTCCAACCAAATTCAGAGAAAAATCGTTGGCAAAAGGAAGAATAAGAGAGTCAAGGTTGCATTTCAAATGGAGGAGGTTGTGATCGTCGGAGCCGGCATCGCAGGCCTAGCGACGGCGGTGGCCCTGAAGAAGGTCGGCGTGCAAGCATTGGTGCTCGAGAGATCAGAGGGGCTGAGAGGCACCGGCGCGGCCTTAAGCCTCTTCCCCAATGCCTGGCATGCGCTCGACGCGCTCGGGGTTTCAGAGAAGCTCACCTCCCTTTACCCTCCGTTTTCCAAGTAAGGTTTTTCCGTTCCTGCATTTAATATTGATATTCCCAAGAGAGGTTTTCACGTGCATATATTCCAACCTACTTTCAAGTTCCTTTTACTTAGTTAATTCCTATTCGATTCGACTTCTCATTAGGGGTTACGTAACCGATGTGAAGACCAAAGCCATTCAGGAAGTGCGTTATGATGCAAGCAAAGGGTACTGCAACTCCCCACAATTCTGCATTGTCTATGTAATTTTTTTTTATATTTTTTTCATGGGTAATGCTAAAAGTTTCAACATTTACACTGTTTTATACATTTTTTAGGAGTGGAGGTGAACAAAGAACGGTACACCGGAAGATCTTATTAGAGGCATTGGCGGAGGAATTGCCTCCAAATACTATCCGTTTCTCTTCAAAGCTCGCTTCCATTGATACCCTAGTGGAGCAAGGCTCGTCAATTTGTATCCTCGCGCTGGAAGACGGAACTATCATCAAGTCCAAGGTTCGTAAATTCTCATACCTAAGATCTCTCTCTAAATTCTGTGGTAATAACACTATTTCAACACTCCTCGGAGGATTTGCAGTGGATCGATGAATTCATTGTTGTTTGCAAAAATATGCGCCATGTGTTTAGGTTGTCATCGGATGTGATGGAGTGCATTCTAGGATAGCGCGTTGGTTAGGACTCGGCGAGGCAGTTGATTCGGGCCGGTCCGCAATTCGTGGGGTGGCCGTGTACCCACAAGGCCATGGGTTGAACCATGAGGTTCAGCAATTCGTGGATGTCTCGAAGAGGGGTGGTTTTATTCCTCTCAACGACAAGGAGGTCTACTGGTTCTTGGGCTGCAAAGCTCCTCCCAAAGGTATTGCTACATGTCCTTTCTATAGTTGCTTTTTTGCACCAGAACGTTTTCTAAAGTTTATAAAAAAAAGGCTCTCTCTTCTACATTTCAGGTGCGGACATGGGAGGAGATCCAAATTCACTGGTAAGAGAAGTGGCTGACAACTTAGCCAAAGACTTTTCTCTCTTATACCTCGACATCGTCGGCCATTCCGACTTTTCCACCGTGACGTGGGCTCCAGTTATGTTTCGTTACCCGTGGGACGTCGTCCTCGGGAACCTGACCCGCGCGAACATCACGGTGGCCGGCGACGCCATGCACCCCATGACGCCGGACTTGGGCCAAGGTGGGTGCTTGGCCCTCGAGGATGCGGTCGTGCTGGGCCGGCACATCGGAAGCTCGGTTTCCCAACGGGGCAAACTCGAGACGCGTGGTGTCGGGTTCGCCCTCGAGAGGTACGTCGGGGAGAGGAGGTGGAGGGCGGCGATGTTGATCGCGGCATCGTATTTATCGGGGTGGGTTCAGCAGGATGGGTCTAGTTGGTGGATGAAGTTCCTGAGAGACGTCGTATTCTACAAGTTTCTGCTGGGAAAAGCCGTTAGTGCCAGTAGGTACGACTGCGGCAAACTTTGCTAATGTCTCTACTTTGCCTTCTATTCGTTCGAAAAACGCCGACAGCGATCGTCGACTAGGCAAAATATTATATGAAGTAACAGATTGACCATTTCCGAAGTCTCACTACAACCAAGAAAGGAACAAGGACTTGGCTCCAGCTGATGGGTTCATTACAAAGTGGACCGAGATATCAACTAATACAGCATTTATTTTGCAAATTATTCAGATATTTAGCATATCTACTTATATCTTGTACATCACCAAATTTGTGTTCAGATTCGTAACATGATGTATCGTAGTGGAGGTTTTTTTCTTTTTTGTTTGATTTGAGGCCAATAAATAGACCATGGTTGTAATATTGAAGTTAAGCAATTCAATTGTTTCATTTTTCTTATATTTGAAGGGTCCATTTGTTCCGCTGTAAATATACCATTTCTCGAACTTATTTTATGGGAAAATAACTTTATTTTGCGTTGTTTGACTAAAACCTGAAAAAGACCTTCTAAGTATTTTTTATCATTTGATAAAGAAAATCTGATGAGAAAAAATATCAAAAAAATTGATTTTTAATTATTTTTTCTTCTTTTTTTTTTTTTTTTTACTTCTTCCTTGGCTAGTTGCCAACCACAGCAACGATTGTTGATCAGCCATAGGTAAGCTCTTGCTTGAGGCCGGCGAGGCTCCACCTCACCAAACCCGATGAGGTTGAGCTTGCGTAAGGCTAGCGAGCTCGAGCCTCGCCCAATCAATGAGCTTTGAGCTCGCCACAGGTTGACAAAGCCCGAGGGCTCGCCAAATCTTTGGCGAGGCTCAAGCCCGCTAGATCTATAGCTTGCCACAACTTGCTGACGCCTCCTCGAGCAAGTTCGACCCTACTGAATCTTTTAGAAAACGTTTTCCGGTCCTTTCAAAGAGGAATCATTTTCCTGTATTTAAGTTTTGGTAGGAAAACATTTTCCATTGACACATTTTCCCAAGAGGATCAAACACCAAAAAGTTAGAAAAATGCTTTCCCAAAAATTATTTTCCAAAAAAAAAAAAAAGAATCTAAATTGGCATTAGAGTTACTCGATCTTGAGGAAATTTTGAGAGCACTAGCTGCAAATCGCCCAAATTGAACACTCCAATACTCCTCTGCCAACTCAATACACAACCGTCCATCTGTTTTCATAATTCATCTCTACCTCGTCACTAATCTCCAACCGCCAACAGAGGGTCCTTCACAAATGGCCTCGCCGCATACTATTTCAAACCTTGTTCCTTATCATGCATCTGTCATAAAAAAAAAATAATAATAAAAATTAAAAATTAAAAAAAAAAAAAACCCTTCATTGCATGTTTTCTTAATCAGTGTTTCGCATTTTTCTACCGTCTACCTAAATGCTAATTTGAATCTCGCTGCTTTAAAACGATGTAGAGGTGTACTAGCATCGATCAACTCTAAAGCAAAATTCAATGGTGCCGCCTTTTAAACAATGTTAATTATCACACATGCGCACTTTCTATAGAAAAGCTCATTTGGTCAATGCTTGCTTTTTAAATGGTGTTATTACATAATGACCTCATTTACTGCAAAAGCTAATGTGACAGCATTAGCTATGATAACATATTTGTAGCACTATCGAAAATTTTCTAATTTAGGTGAGTGTTTGGTGTTACTGCCAAGCTAAATTTTATCCATACTACCCAACGTGAGTTTGAAGGAACATATTAAAGATATCTTGGAGATATTGCAGACACATTATATATTCTGCAAATTATTCAACTATTTAGCAACTATTTAGAAAATATTTCAATAGTTGCTTATTAGGGCTTCAACCCACAAGTCATTTTGGGTTTGGATTTTCTATTTAGATCGGGTTTATTTCATGAGCTCAAACTTAAGATGTATCTCAAACTGCATAGTAGAAGAGGAATTAGGAACATGCCTTGATACCACTGTATTGGCTTGGAATGTTGGTAGTTTATTGGACAATTTCAGCCTTGACAGTGTTATTCACAGCATTGGAGACTATTTGGTTGAACACATCCGATGTGCAGCTCACGATGTAATTGCCCCTATTATTTTGTTGTTCTTTGAGCAATCTTTGCATGGCTGACATCATACTGGGATTTGGTGCAACCTCCCGATCGGTTCTTCACTAAGCTGCCTTAGAAGATTGACATCACCCTCTTGGTTACCCTTTGTCATTCATCCAACGGCCGTGGACTCAAAGTGCCTGCCGTCCTCATTATTAGTTTGTGGTATTGGGTTGTTGTCGCTATCAATATTGTTGGGCTATAGTTGATTTCTTGTTCTTGCCATTGTATTCTCCTCAAATCAACAAAATGTGTCCCATCAAGTGGGTCAAAAATATGTTTCACTAAAAAGTCAACACTGAAATACTTTTTGGATACAAATGGGAGTGAATAGGCAAAGGTTGTGAATGGCTCTTGATTGATTTTGGTCATGAAAGTAAATGATAAGAAAATTAAATTATATTGAAACTAGAGATAATCATGTCCAGCCATGTAAATTGCAAGAACATTGAGTTTTGTAATTGATTTTTTTTTTTTTTTTTGGAGGGGGGAGGCTTTAAAAGAGTTCACTTAAGGTATTTATAGCCCACAAGCAATAGTTACACATATGGTATTCAAAACAGCGTAAATAGTTACATAGAGTTCACTTAAGGTATTTAGACTTTTAATGTCTTTTAAAGCATTAGCAGTGATAATTTATAAATGAGGAAAATGTCCCTATGAGGAGTTCTCACGGCATCCAAAATAGCGTAAATAGCTCCTCATGGTATTCTCCTCTGGTACTCATTCTCTTCTATCTTTTTTGTCCTCTTAGTTCTCAATTTGTCAAAATTGAAAGAAACAACTTCCTCACTCACCACTAGACACTCATCTTGCTCGCTTCTCGTCGCTCGTGCCACTCGACGCTTGCCTTGCTTGCCTCTCTTTGCTGACCTCATCCATCGTCGAACCCATCTCTCTTTGCTGACCTCACTCGTCACCGAATCCATTGGATTGGTCCGGTCCTTGGTCGTCTTTTCAAGGAGTACAAAAAATGAAACAAAAAAATTATCAATTGGTCCTGAATTTACCCTAAAACCAAACCGAATTCATTGGTTCAGTGCGGTTCTCAGTCCTCGGCTCAATAAGATTGATCATCGATCTCAAAAATTAAGGATCAATACTATACAGATTGGTCCTAGGATTAAGGAGTGACCAGCCTAATCCGTATCATGCTCACCCTACCAGATATTATAGATTTTGGACCATTTTGACTCTGGTTTACTTTTTTATTTTGCAACCAGCATATTCCTTGCTCAAATGACCTACTTTTCGCTTTCGTCGCTTTTGGCCCACATGAAAATTCAAAGCTGACCAGACTCTTTGCATCTTCCTAATAGCGATTATTTCAAAATAGATTATTAAACGTGGTCTAATTCCACTGCAAACTGACATTTTATAATGTGGGACACAGCTGAGCAATTTTGGCTCCTTGCAGCGCACGGACCGGGTCAAAGGAGAAGTCAAATCAAGAACGTCATTAGATGTGCACGGCAAGATTGCCATAAGAGCTGTAAAGAGAAATGCAGTGATCACTCTGACGAGGAAAATGTCTTTTACAATATTAATAGCGATAATTTACAAATAAGGAAAGTCTCTCAAGAGGAGTCATCATGGCGTCCAAAATAATGTAAATAACTTTTCATGATATTCTCCTCCGATACTTATTATCTTCTATTTTCTTCATCCTCTTAGTTCTTAATTTGTCAAAATCGAAAGAAACAACTTCCCGCTTGTCACTAGACACTCATTTTGCTCACTTCTCGTCGCTCGTGCCGCTCGACGCTTGCCCCGCTTGCCTCTCTTTGCTGACCTCGCTTGTCGTCCAATCCATTGGATTGGTCCGGTTCTCGGTCGCCTTCTCAAGAAATACAAAAAATAAAACAAAAAAAATTATCAATTGATATTGGGTTCATCCTAAAACTAGACAAAACCTATTGAATCGATGCGGTCCTCAATCTTAGACTCAATAGAATTGAAACTCGGTTTCAAAAATTAAGGATCAACACTATACGGATTAGTCTTAGGGTTAAGGTGTGGATTGGTACCACTGATCACAGATTCTGGACCATTTTGATTCTGGTTTACTTTTTTATTTTGCAACCAGCATATTCCTTGCTCAAATGACCTACTTTTTGCTTTCGTCGCTTTGGCCCACATGAAAATTCGAAGCTGACCAGATTCTTTGCAACTTCCTAATAGCGATTATTTCAAAATAGATTATTAAACGTGGTCTAATTCCACTGCAAACTGACATTTTATGATGTGGGACACAGCCGGGCAATTTTGACTCTTGCAGCGCACGAGTCGGGTTAAAGGAGAAATCAAATCAAGCACGTCATTCGATGTGCACGGCAAGATTGCCGTGATAGCTATAAAGAGAGATGCAGTCTTCACTCTGAAATAGCTTAAGTAGATCAAAAGCACAGTTTCCAACCAAATTCAGAGAAAAATCGTTGGCAAAAAGTGGAATAAGAGAGTCAAGGTTGCATTTCAAATGGAGGAGGTTGTGATCGTCGGAGCCGGCATCGCAGGCCTAGCGACGGCGGTGGCCCTGAAGAAAGTCGGCGTGCAGGCATTGGTGCTCGAGAGATCAGAGGGGCTGAGAGCCACCGGCGCGGCCTTAAGCCTCTTCCCCAATGCCTGGCATGCGCTCGACGCGCTCGGGGTTTCAGAGAAGCTCACCTCCCTTTACACTCCGTTTTCCAAGTAAGGTTTTTCCGGTCTTGTATTTAATATTGATATTCCCAAGAAAGGTTTTCACGTGCATATTCCAACCTACTTTGAAGTTCCTTTTACTTAGTTAATTCTTATTCGATTCGACTTCTCATTAGGGGTTACGTAACCGATGTGAAGACCAAAGCCATTCAGGAAGTGCGTTTTGATGCAAGCAAAGGGTACTGCAACTCCCCACGATTCTGCATTGTCTATGTAATTTTTTTTTTTTTTTTATGGGTAATGCTAAAAGTTTCAACATTTACACTGTTCTATATATTTTAGGAGTGGAGGTGAACAAAGAACGGTACACCGGAAGATCTTATTAGAGGCATTGGCGGAGGAATTGCCTCCAAATACTATCCGTTTCTCTTCAAAGCTCACTTCCATTGATACCCTAGTGGAGCAAGGCTCGTCAATTTGTATCCTCGCGCTGGAAGACGGAACTATCATCAAGTCCAAGGTTCGTAAATTCTCATACCTAAGATCTCTCTCTAAATTCTGTGTTAATAATACTATGTCAACACTCCTCGGAGGATTTGCAGTCGATCGATAAATTCATTGTCGTTTGAAAAGATATGCACCATGTTTAGGTTGTCATCGGATGTGATGGAGTGCATTCTAGGATAGCGCGTTGGTTAGGACTCGGCGAGCCAGTTGATTCGGGCCGGTCCGCAATTCGTGGGGTGGCCGTGTACCCACAAGGCCATGGGTTGAACCATGAGGTTCAGCAATTCGTGGATGTCTCGAAGAGGGGTGGTTTTATACCTCTCAACGACAAGGAGGTCTACTGGTTCTTGGCCTGCAAAGCTCCTCCAAAAGGTATTGCTACATGTCCTTTCTATAGTTGCTTTTTTGCCCCAGAACGTTTTCTAAAGTTTATAAAAAAGGCTCTCTCTTCTACATTTCAGGTGCGGACATGGGAGGAGATCCAAATTTACTAGTAAGAGAAGTGGCTGAAAACTTAGCAAAAGACTTTTCTCCCTTGTACCTCGACATCGTCGGCCACTCCGACTTTTCCACCTTGACGTGGGCTCCGTTTATGTTTCGTTACCCGTGGGACGTCGTCCTCGGGAACCTGACCCGCGCGAACATCACGGTGGCCGGCGACGCCATGCACCCCATGACGCCGGACTTGGGCCAAGGTGGGTGCTTGGCACTCGAGGATGCGGTCGTGCTGGGCCGGCACATCGGAAGCTCGCTTTCCCAAAGGGGCGAACTCGAGACGCGTGATGTCGGGTTCGCCCTCGAGAGGTACGTCAGGGAGAGGAGGTGGAGGGCGGCGATGTTGATCGCGGCATCGTATTTATCGGGGTGGGTTCAGCAGGATGGGTCTAGTTGGTGGATGAAGTTCCTGAGAGACGTCGTATTCTACAAGTTTCTGTTGGGAAAAGCCGTTAGTGCCAGTAGGTACGACTGCGGCAAACTTTGCTAATGTCTCTACTTTGCCTTCTATTCGTTCGAAAAACGCCGACAGCGATCGTCGCAAAATATTATATGAAGTAGCAGATTGACCATTTCCGAAGTCTCACTACAACCAAGAAAGGAACAAGGACTTGGCTCCAGCTTATGGGTTCATTACAAAGTGGACCGAGATATCAACTAATACAGCATTTATTTTGCAAATTATTCAGATATTTAGCATATCTACGTATATCTTGTACATCACCAAATTTGTGTTCAGATTCGTAACATGATGTATCGTAGTGGAGGTTTTTTCTTTTTTGTTTGATTTGAGGCCAATAAATAGACCATGGTTGTAATATTGAAGTTAAGCAATTCAATTGTTTCATTTTTCTTATATTTGAACGGTCCATTTGTTCCGCTGTAAATATACCATTTCTCGAACTTATTTTATGGGAAAATAACTTTATTTTGCATTGTTTGACTAAAACCTGAAAAAGATCGTCTAAGTATTTTCTATCATTTGATAAAGAAAATCTGATGAGAAAAAATATCAAAAAAATTGATTTTTAATTATTTTTCCTTCTTTTTTTTTTTTTTTTACTTCTTCCTTGGCTAGTCACCAACCACAGCAACGATTGGTGATCGGCCAAAGGTAAGCTCTTGCTTGACGCCGGCAAGGCTCCACCTCACCAAACCCGACGAGGTTGAGCTCGCATAAGGCTAGCGAGCTCGAGCCTAGCCAAATCAATGAGCTTTGAGCTCGCCACAGGTTGACAAAGCCCGAGGGCTCGCCAAATCTTTGGCGAGGCTCAAGCCCGCTAGATCTATAGCTTGCCACAAGTTGCTGACACCTCCTCGAGCGAGTTTGACCCTACTGAATCTTTTGGAAAACGTTTTCCGGTCCTTTCAAAGAGGAATCATTTTCCTGTATTTAAGTTTTGGTAGAAAAACATTTTCCATTGACACATTTTCCCAAGAGGATCAAACACCAAAAAATTAGAAAAATGCTTTCCCAAAAATTATTTTCCAAAAAAAAAAAAAATCTAAATTGGCATTAGAGTTACTCGATCTTGAGGAAATTTTGAGACCACTAGCTGCAAATCGCCCAAATTGAACACTCCAATACTCCTCTGCCAACTCAATACGCAACCGTTCATCTGTTTTCATAATTCATCTCTACCTCGTCACTAATCTCCAACCGCCAACAGAGGGTCCTTCACAAATGGCCTCGCCGCGTACTATTTCAAACCTTGTTCCTTATCATGCATCTGTCATAAAAAAAAAAAAAAAAAAAAAAAAAACCCTTCATTGCGTGTTTTCTTAATCAGTGTTTCGCATTTTTCTACCGTCTACCGAAATGCTAATTTGAATCTCGCTGCTTTAAAACGATGTAGAGGTGTATTAGCATCGATCAACTCTAAAGCAAAATTCAATGGTGCCGCCTTTTAAACAATGTTAATTATCACACATGCGCACTTTCTATAGAAAAGCTCATTTGGTCAATGCTTGCTTTTTAAATGATGTTATTACATAATGACCTCATTTACCGCAAAAGCTAATGTGACAGCATTAGCTATGATAACATATTTGTAGCACTATCGAAAATTTTCTAATTTAGGTGAGTGTTTGGTGTTATTGCCAAGTTAAATTTTATCCATACTACCCAACGTGAGTTTGAAGGAACATATTAAAGATATCTTGGAGATATTGCAGACACATTATATATTCTGCAAATTATTCAACTATTCAGCAACTATTTAGAAAATATTTCAATAGTTGCTTATTATAGCATCAAACCACAAGTCATTTTGGGTTTGGATTTTCTATTTAGATCGGATTTATTTCATGAGCTCAAACTTAAGATGTATCTCAAATTGTGTAGTAGAAGAGGAATTAGGAACATGCCTTGATACCACTGGATTGGCTTGCAATCTTGGTAGTTTATTGGACAATTTCAGCCTTGACAGTGTTATTCACAGCATCGGGGACTATTTGCTTGATCACATCCGTTGCGCAGCTCACGATGTAATTACCCATATCATTTTGATGTTCTTTGAGCAATCTTTTCATGGCTGACATCATACTGGGATTTGGTGCAACTTCCCTAATCGGTTCCTCACTAAGTTGCCTTAGAAGATTGACATCTCCCTCTTGGTTACCCTTTGCCATTCATCCAACAACTGAGGACTCAGAATGCATGCCGTCCTTTTTACCAGTTTGTGGTAATGGGTTGTTGTTGCTATCAGTATTTTTGGACTATAGTTGATTTCTTCGTTCTTGCCATTGTATTCTCCACAAATCAACAAAATGTGTCCCATCAAGTGGGTCAAAAATATGTTTCACTAAAAAGTCGATGATGAAATACTTTTTGGATACGGATCGGAGTGAATAGACAAAGGTTGTGAATGGCTCTTTATTGATTTTGGTCATGAAAGTAAATGATAAGAAAATTAAATTATATGGAAACTAGAGATAATCATGTCCAGCCATGTAAATTGCAAGAACATTGAGTTTTGTAATTAATTTTTTTTTGGGAGGGGGTAGGGGACATCACGCCCCGATCCTCGAGTTCGTGCCCATCCCTCAACGGTCGGTTAAATAGCGACATCTCAAAACGCGTTGACAACCCATTCTTTTTAATGCGCATGCGGAAGCAAATAATTAATCCCTAGACAACAACTATATGGGATAGAAAAGTAGAGCCACAATTTTCAAATCAACACATTATTAAAAACCACAATCTGGTTTACAAATAGAGGTCAACTCTAGGGTTTAAGTATAGAAAGTCTATCTTCGAAAAGAACTTCTAAGCCATCCATGCTCCTGACTCTTCCGCCTCAAGCTCCGGGATTCTTCACCCTATAAACTTGAAAATGTTATCTCACAACGAGATGAGACGACGTCTCGGCAAATTCACCCCCTAAGACTCGATTAGGAAGGAAATATGCTCCAAGGGCTGCCTAAGCACAAACACGAGTTAAATGATTTATCTTTGCCTCAATTCCTTCTTACAAGTCAGTACAATTCACAAATCCATAGAATCACATCAACATATCAATTCAAATCATTAAATCAGATCGAATCATCAATCAATCGACCTAGTTGATTCCATGTTATCAAGATCATCATATGGTCATTTCGTTCACTCATTCCAATTATTAATTACGGCCCAATGGGCACGGCCTAACAACCCAACGGGCACTGCCACACTTTAGCAGTTAATTACGGCCCAACAAGCATAGCCATACTTCGGCGATTGATTATGGTCTAACAAACACAGCCATACTTCGGCGGTTGATTACGGCCCAATGGGCACGGCCATACTTTGGTGGTTTTCTTGATCTAACTCATAACATCACGCACAACATGCGTCATCTCAGCTTTCGATAGTCATCTTCCTACGACTATAAACCACTACACAATTAAGCCCTTACGGCCAAGGACGTGATAATCCATACTTAAATTCCTCAATTAACATAATACCTTGGCCCATTTTCTTGTGTTAAAGATACCCGATAAAAATAATTGTGTGTGGGTACACGGTCGACCTTAACCAAAAAATAATATCTTTACTTTCAAAACTCCCACCATTTATATAATCGATAAAAACATTTTTGATGCTGTAAACCAACACTCAGTTATTTTCTAATTAAATACTGAAATTAATAAATTTTGGGATAAATATCCCAAAATTGCAAATTACACTCAATTGCACAAAATAGTAGTCAATTAAATAAATCAATCACACCATTACAATCAACATAAAATTCTGGTCACCAACTATCCCGGTCTAATTTCCAGAAAATCATAATTAATTAAATAATTATGAAAAATAATTATTAAATGCCAATAAATATGACTTAGGCCTGTAAAACCTAATTAAATGCCGATTCGAGTTCAGAAAATTCCCGAACCTCACTAGATAAATACTATGGCTTATCTAGTTGCTAATTACACTAAACTAACCACCTAAACCATGCTTACTGTAAACTAATTAACCCTTAAACGTCATTAACTTACTAAGCACGGATTAGTGAGTTAAACTCATTGGATTAACGCAAAAACCGGTTCACAGCGACGGTGACACAATGGCGGCCAATAAACTCCAAAGTGGCGACGCCAACAGGAGCCCGGGCCGGGCCAAAATCGGCCACACAAGGCTCACGGTTGGCTAGTCTTGAGCCTCTGGTTCTGTGGAGGTGAAAACAGCAGCTGGATGGGTGCGACTCGGGCTAGTTTTGGCGGCCACGGGTGGAGGTGTGGGTGCGGCACGAAGGTGGAGATGCTGCTAGCTTGCTGCGGCTTAAAGGCTCACTGGACTGGAGCTGGACGTGCACGAGCTACTCAGCCAAACGAAGAAGAAGACTGAAGCGGAGCTAGCAGATTCGGCAGGGAGATGGCACTGTAGGAGTCAACCTTGGCTTCGTTGGTTGACTAAAGGGGGTTGGATGTCGGGCAAGTGGCAGCCGAGTGTGGATGGGTGGAGATGGGCTGTTGGTTTGGGGGTGTCGCTGGTGAAGAGAACCGGTGGAGAGAGAGAGCGCGAGGAGCTGCAGTCCTCGACCAAACAAAAGGGACAAAAGGAAAAAGCAGAAAAAATGAAAGATAAGGTATGAGGGAGGGGATGTCGGCCAAGAAAAATAAAAGAAGAAAGGGAGAGATAAAGATGATGCGATAAAGTCAAAGGAAAAAGCAAATGGAAGGAGGTGGCAGGGGAAATGGTCGGCCAAGGGGGAAACGTGCGAGGGAGAGAGGGAAAGAGAGTGACTGAAGAGGGGGAGGGAAAAATTAAATAAAACACATATTTTTAGCTCAACTTCACACAACAATATCAATTGGTCATCTAATACCAATTTCAACACCAACTTGCACAAATTGAAGTCCAATTGAAGACCAACATAAGACAATCCCGCTAACCTACAAATTTCTCTCAATTCCGAATTCTATTTCATTTTTCCTGAAATCCGATTTCTTAACAAATCTCTCCGATTGATGTCCAATTTTATTGAAGAAAAAGCCTACACAATTTCCTTTCACCAAGTGGCTAACACCGGAGGCCAAAAATCCCTTCAAATTGGCCATTCCGAATTTCCGTTCATTTTCTAAATCGTCCGAATCAATTTTCCGTAAAAATCCTAAACTCGCCGAAAATTCCTCAAATGATGAGTTAACATTCCTAAAATGACTCGTAATATGACAAAACATTCAATTTTTGAGATCGAGTTCAAATTCGCGGTTAATTTTAATCTGACGCGATTTTAGCATGACCTAACCTACCGAGTAGCTTTTAGGAATTTTTAGTGCAATTGACTCGTGATCGATTTTCTTCAAGCCACAGGTACCTCTTCGACACATCGGCGGCTCTTGGTTGTTGTGAAAATTCCAAGGTTTCAAATACGGACACAGGGCGCCAAAATGACAGAAAAATCGGTCTAGTGCCAATCGACGAGAATTTTGCAAATTAGTGGAATCACCCACATTTAGCCACACATCTCAGTCGAACCGACCTACCTTTGATATTTGATCGATTTTTAACTGTGCCATAATGACCCTTGCAAACTAACACGGTTGAGTAATCGAATTCTCAAGTTTATTGCGTTTATATTTCTTAATGACTTCACATGATAGGCTAGTTATCTCGTAAGTGGCCATCTCAGAAAAAAGCACTATAGTCACGTCAATGAAAGACCCAACTTATCTAATTGAAATCAGAATTTGAAAATTAGGATGTCATAGGAGAGGCTTTAAAAGAGTTCACTTAAGGTATTTATAGCCCACAAGCAATAGTTACACAGATGGTTACATCGACTCCATTACCCTAATGGTTACTTGATGATTACATTGACTCTAATACACTGACAATTACTTGACAGTTACATTGACTCCACCATCTTGACAATTATCTCTTTGATAATTGCATCCAAGATTGTCGACTCTGCTACTTGACAGTTGTGTCACCTTCACTTTCTTATCAATTGCATTCGAGATTGTCAACTAAACATGTGGATATTTGTTTGTGCTTGCATTCGAGAATATCTACTGAAAACTTGGAATTTTTTTTGTGTGAACGGAAGTACACAAATTGAAAGTACCTGACAGGAATTGAAAATTATATGGAAGGGAAAAGACCATGAAAACGAAATGCGAAGAAATGAAAAGACAAAAACTCGGGACGAGTGTGTTTATACGTGCGTGGCTTCTCCTTGACGAAAGACTAGTTATTTTCGGGCAACCTACTAACTTCTTCCACTTTGCTCATATTCTCATGCACTTGTCCTCATTCATTGACTGTCCTTGCTTGTTGACTACTATCCTAACGGTTGGTCGTAGTGGGCAGTCACAGTTCTTCCTTTTTGAGTCAAGTTGAGGACACCGGATAGGCGGATTGATTCAAATTTGGGCTTCGTGATGTTCTACCGTCATGCTCCAAAGGCCAAAATTGGCTTGATTCTCCCCAAAAAAAAAAAAAAAATCAACTTTAGATCAAATCTCAATTCTATCCTAACTTTTTCACCATAATCTAAAATCTACCCCTGCGTCCAAAAATCGCCACATAATTTCTTCAAAATTATCAACATCATAAGATTGCTGTTGTTTCATACAAAAGGGAGGGTATTGGTGAAAACGCAAGTTCTAATTATGAACTTCGAACTAGTGCTGATATTGATAATTTTGAAGAAACTAATAGTAGTTTTTGGACATGGGGTAGATTTGGAATTAGACTAAGAGCTGGTGAATTTTTTAAACAAAAAAAAAAAGTTTGGGGTAAAGTTGGAATTGGACCTAATGTCGAAATGTTTTTTTGGGAATAAGATCAAAGAAGACTGGACAAAACAGCGAGAATATTCGGTGTCGTAGTTGGTACAATCCAACATTCTAATAGCTCGAAGTCCTCACCCCCAGAATAAAAATAGTAGCTTGAGTCGTGAACAAAGTAATTCATAATAGGCAAAAAAAATGGTCCACCTAATAATTGTACTCAACATAATTTACTAACTTATATAGTGTGGAATCCTTAGCTCCCAAATGAGACAAACCGACACTCCAAAATATGTTTCAGAGCAACTCCCTAATCCAATTTATAAACCCTCTTAAGATCATGGTCTTTTACCAACTCCACAATCCACGAACTACCATAGCTAGTGCTTCTTACTCATGAGAATGCCTACCTCTAGTTTCTACTGAAAGACCATGCTCTTGATAATTATCGTTCATCTCATGATATGGCACAACAGCTTGGCTTGGGACCTATTGACCTTATTAAATTAATGTCTCGAGTTTGAATTTGAATAATGATTTGTTAAACCGAATTTGATGAGAAAGATTTCCCCAAGCAAATTACAAATTAGATATAAAAAAAAAAAAAGTTTCCTCTTGTTAGACTTTCTTTTGGTGTACAAAAGAAAGGAAAACATAATCTACAACTATAAGACAAAAGAGGAAATAAAAATAAAGATATAGTAAAGATTTGCTTTTCTTCTTTGCGCAGAGCCGAATACGAATTTTCAAGGAAAGATTCCATGTGGGGCCCAAAGTCAAAGTTTTGACTCTGAGCACATAATATAAAAAGACCAGAGTTTCTTTTATCAAAAGAAGCAGCCGCACGTAGAAGCCGCTCATCAAGCTAAAGAGAGCCGCGCATGAAGAGAGAAGAACGCAAGCAAACTTGTATGGAAAGAAGAGAACAAGCATACAAGTTCTTCGTTTTGACATACGTAAAGCGTTTTACTTTGAGGTTGAACACGTGGTGATTTTATGCCGTGAGTTTACGTTTAAGTGAATTGTTTATTTATAAATATTTTGGGTTTGGGTTTAATCTAGGTGCAAGAAACACTCGAGCTTGTGAGCGATTGTAAACTTTAATTTTCCAATTATAGTGGATTATTTGCTATTGGTTCTCTCCGTGGACGTAGGTACCGATATTCGAACTAAACCACGTAAATTTCTGGTGTCCTTATTATTTCTTGTTTATTTCTTTGGTGATTTCTCGTTGACATAAATTGCAAGATCCTGTCATTTTCGCGTATTATATTCCAACAATTAGTAACAGAGCTTGTGATCATATTTCTTGATTTAAAGTTTTTGTTTGTCTGATTATTATCTAGAAATGCTATTATTGCAATTATGTCTAAGAGGAAATTTGAAATTGAGAAGTTTAATAAGAGGAACTGTCACACCCCGAACCTTAAGCACACGCGCATCTCTCGATGGTCAATGAAATTGCGACATCCCAGGACGCGTCACCGATCCATTCATTTTATTGCACATGCGAAAGAGAAATAAAAACCCCTAACATCAATCGGCATGGGATAGAAAAGTAGGACAACAAGTTCACAAACCACACTTTTATAAACAAACTGGGTTTTTCCTTTTTTTTTTTTTTTTAAAAAAAAAACTGGGTTTAGGTACATAAAGGTCGTTCCAAAAAGAAGCTGTCCTACGGCCTACTAGTTGAACTCATTCGCCGATCCTTCGGACTCCACTTCAACAGGCTCCTGGAGCTCCGGGTCTTCCACAACCCCCATTAAGAAGGTCAGCTGCACCCTCACCTAGAGCGGCATTGATCACCACAGAGGGGATATTAAAACCCTGAAGGGGACCTATTCTGTATCCCTTGAGTCCACGGCGATACCACGCCCTGAATCAATGAGATATCATTTGAGGTAGGCCCTCATCGACCCAGATAGTGGTCACCACGAGCTCATAGACCTAGTGACTCCCGGGGACAGGGACATCTATACTCCACTCAGAAATCCCCCAAGGCTATCCAAAATGAACTGGAGGGACTGCCATCTAAGGACCTGAAAAGTTAAGCCCACGATACGGTGAGACAACGTCTCAGCAAGTTTACCTTCTAAACCCCGACTAAGAGGGAAATACACCTAGAGACGGCCTAACCACACAATCAATTAGACTCACCTCTCCTCAGTTCCTCCCTACATGTCAGCACAGTTCATATACACAATACATATAATCGATGCACATATCAATTGGAACATCTCAATCATATTTCAATCAATCACATCTCAATTAATCATAGGGGGTCTCGATTATAAGGCCAAATCGTTATGATACGTCACATTTTGTGCCACACAATTTTGTCCCATAATTAGGCGTGTTTATCTCAATCAATCAAGCATTCCAATCGATTATTACTCGCACAGGCACAATCTACCAACACACATTGGTCCTTTGGTGTAGCTAGGCTTCATCTCCCCCTTGAGCACGGCAACATCTATCGACGCACATTGGGGACGGCATTCCTGAAGGAGCATCGGTCCAGAATTTACTGCGATTGACATCCATTATTCAGAGGTATCCTATATAGGGGTATTGTCCTACCGACACACATCAGGGACGGGTTCACTTAACCATCACACGATCAATTAATCCCAACCAATGACATTATGCTTTGCACTCAAATGTCTCAATTAAAATAATGAGATGGTCTATTTTCTTCATATTAAAAACACTCAGTAAAATAATCGTGTGTGGGTACAAAATCAGTTTGAGCCAAAAATGTGATATCTTCCTTTTTAAAAATCTCACTATTTAATATAATACCTAAAAACATTTTTGGCATTAAAAACTGATGCTCGGTATTTTCTAATTAAATACCAAAATTTCACAATTTTAAAATAATAACTCAAAATCAAAATCACCACTCAATTTGCACAAATTAACAATCAATTGTATAAACTAAGCACATCACTGCAATCAGCACAAAATTTTGGTCACCGGCTATCTCGATATAATTTTCAGAATATAATAAATAATTAAATAAATTACAAAATTAATTAAATAAATGCAATTTAATCCAATAAATGCAAACTTAGGCTAAAAACGCTAATTTAACCACCTAAATGGGCCTAGAAAGTTAATGCACCTATCCACATAAATAGTACAATCTATTTAGTCCTTATTAATCTAATATAATCACCTAACAATCCTAATTAAGCAATTAAATCACTAATTACAACTAACTAACCACCTAAGCCATACTTAGCATAATCTAATTATCTACTAAACATCATTAACTCAATAAGTAGAGTTTAGCAAGTAAACTCACCGGTTTTGCGGGCCCATGAGTTCACGGCAACGGCGACGCTAAGGTGGGCGAGACTCAAGCTTGGAGCGACGGCAACGGAGGTCCGGAAGGGCTCGAAAAAGCCTTACGACACCTCACGGCCCAGCTGGAACTTCGGTTCTACTCTGGGCCAAGAAAGCTGGAATGAAGGGGACCAAGGGGCTGGAATGGCGAGTTGAGGCGGTAAGGGGGCTGGACGAGCGGCGGAGGGGCTTGACAGCGACGATAGGTGACTAGATCAGCTTCGATGGTCGGCAAGCAAGGTGCGGGTGATGAGCATGGGCGGCGAGGACACGCAGACAGGCGCACGAGCAGGATGGCAGGCACGGGAGCTCGGGCGGCGCTCGGCGGTGCTCGGACGATTAAGAGGGGCAATCGACAATGTGAGGGGCTAGTTGGCTGGTTCTCTCATTTTCTTGAGCTCAAAACACAACACTAATGGAGAAAGCAAGGCCAACGAAGAAGAAGAAGGCTATAGCTTGAAGGGGGCCACCAAATGGCCATAACGTCTTCACAAATATCCCATTCACTCATTGCTTGGCCCCTACTTGCTCAGCCTATCCACAGCAGCAATTTCTACACCAAAGCTTCCCATAGAAGCCATCCAAAGGGTCCAAAAGTTGCTGCCCCCCTTGGCTACAAATTTGAACATTTCCCTCTTCAATTTCATTTAATTCCAACTCTATTGAACTCAAATTGGTGTCTATAAATTTAGCTAAAGTGTCCACCTTAAATCCATGATTTTTCCTCATCAATTGAACCAACTTGACAGCCAAGGGTGTGCTAAAAAATAGTCCTCTAATTTTCCAAGTCCAAAAACACCCAACTTTGAATTTTCGCCGAAAATCCCGATTTATTGAAAAATCTTCGGAGGATGAGTCGATGTTCCTAAAAGAAATTGTAACATTCCTAAAAGAAATCGTAACATAACAGAACTTTCATTTTTTGAAATTGGATTCAATTTCGCGGTTAATTTCAACCGGGCGCGATTTTAACATGATCTAACCTACCGGGTAGCTTTTAGGAATTTTTAGCACATTTGACTCGTGATCGATTATTTTCGAGCTAGATTGTACATTTTAGACACATTGGCGACTCTCGATTGTCGTGAAAATCTTGAAATTTCAAATATGGGCACAGAGTACAAAAATGACAGAAAAATTGGTTTAGTGTCGTTCAACAGAAATTTTGCAATCAGGTGAAATCACCCACACTTTAATCACATACCTCTATCGAATTGACCTATCTCCGATCTCTAATCGATTTTGATGGTGTCGTATTGACCCTTGTAGATTAGTACAGTCGAGTAGTCGATTTTTGGTCGAATTCTCAAGTTTATTGCGTTTAGATTCCTTAACGGCTTCACCTGATATACTAGTTATCCCATGAGTGATCAACTCAAGGAAAAGAACTATAGACGTGTCGATGAAAAGCCCAACTTATTTAATCAAAAACATAATTAGAAAATCAAGATGTTACATGACCAACTTTGGGTTATGGACATTAAAATGTGGGCTTATTGACAACCCAAGATTTGGCCAAGGCATTGGATAGTGAAGATGAGTTGCGAATTATAATGCAAGCCTCTGAGAGGGTAGAACTAATGGAAAGAGCAAAGAATACAATCCTATTGAATTTGTCGAATGAGGTATTAATAGAGGTGGCCGAGGAGAAGGATGTCGTAACATTATGGGCAAAACTTCAAGCACTCTATGTAAATAAATGTTTGAATAATGGCTTGTAAATGTTGAAAATAATGTTTCAATTTAGATATATTGAAGGTACGTCTATCAGAACCCACTTGGATGAATTCAATAAACGCATGATGGATTTGAAAAACGTCGGTAAGATACTTGATGATGAAGAACATGGCATGATGTTGTTAGCTTATTTACTAGAGTCATGAGAGCACTTTACTAATTCACTATTGCGGGGGCGTTCTACAGTTACCTTGGAAGAGGTAAAGTCCGCCTTGTTCTCTAAAGAGTGGTAAAAAAAGTTGCGAGATGACGGTTTGGTGTAAGGAGTAGCACAAGCACTCGCAATTCGAGGTAGAGAACAACATCGTGGGTTTAGTAGCAACAAAGGTCAAAGTAGATCGAAATCACGCCATAGAAAGTTCAAAGGACGTGTGAAGTGTTTTGAGTGTCACGAGAAGGGGCACATCAAGAGAGATTGTCCAAAGTGGAGGAATAAATGTGATAAGCAGAATGCCACAAGTAATGTGGCAAACATTGCCGAGGAAAATGTATTTTATGTGTGACTACTATTTCGTCAGAAGATGAATGGGTGCTAGAATTGGAGTGTTCTTATCATATGAGGTTTCATAAGAACTGGATTATTACTTACTAGACTATAAATGGTGGTAGCATTCTTTTGGGAAATAATGTAGCCTGCAAGGCTGTAGGGATAGGGAAAATTTGAATTCGAATGCAGGATGAGATTGTGCGCACATTGGTAAATGTGAGGCATATACCAGAGCTCAAAAAGAATCTTATTTCTCTGGGGACACTTGATGACATCTGGTGTAAGTGCATCGTTGAAAGTGGAGTATTGAAGATCTCTCAATGTGTCATGACAGTGATGAAGATGAAGGAAGTGAATACTCCCTATCATCTACTAGGAAAGACCGTGACTGGAACCATTGTAGTTTCATCAGGTGAGTTAGACTCTAACTTGACTCAACTATGGCATATGCATTTAGGGCACAAGAGCGAGGCGGGTATGACAATGCTGAGCGATGGAGGGTTATTGAAAGGTCAAAAAATAGAAAAGCTAGACATATGTGGGCACTGCATCTTTGGGAAGTAGCACCGAGTTAAGTTTACTATAGTTGTTCATTCGACCAAACAACCGGTTGAATACATTCATTCAAACATCTGGGGACCGTATTCAGTTCCTTCTAAAAGATGTGCCCGATATATGCTGACATTTATTAATGATTATTTGAAAAAGGTATAGGTATACTTCCTAAAGCACAAATATGAAGTGTTCAATCGATTCAAGAAATTTAAGATATTTATTAAGAAGCAATCAGATAAATTGATCAAGTGCCTGAGAACCAATAATGGCATGGAGTTTTGTGGTAAATGTTTTACTGAGTTCTATGAGAAAGAAGGGATTGTGAGACACCACATAGTACTTAAGACACCATAGCAGAATAGCTACCAAGAACAAAACTTTACTTGAGCAAGCTCGATGCATGCTTTTGCATGCAGGACTTGGCAATGAATTTTGGGCCAAAGCAGTAAACATAGTGTGTTACTTGGTTAATCGATCTTCATCATGTATTATCAAGTGGAATACTCCTAAGGAAGTACAGTTGGGGAAACTTGTTGATTACTCCGGATTACGTATATTCGAATGTCCTGTGTATGGTTATATGAGTGATAGTAAGCTTGAGCCGAGGGTGAAAAAAGTGCACATTTCCGAGTTATGCGCATGGGGTGGAAGGTCATTAGCTGTGGTACACCAATCCTAGATCAGCCGGTTTTCTAATTAGTAAAGACATGATTTTTTACGAGATTGCAATGCTTCAATAGAGGAATTATGTAATACAACTAGCAGAGAAGACAGATCATGGTGTAATTAGTGAGGTGGAGTTTCAAGTAGAGATTCTGGAGACCTCTAAGGTAATAGAAGTTGAAATTGCACATGAGGCCGCAATTCTTGAAGTCGATGATAGTGAACAATCAGCAAAGCTGCAGCACACTATAGCCACAAATAGATAGAGAAGGCGAATTAAATCACTGGTACATTATAGTTATCTAGATATTGCATATGCATTGACTTTATGTGACGAGGTGGAGACAGATGAGCCTACATCTTACTCTAAGGTGATGGCTAATTCAGAATCATCGCAATGGTTAGGAGCTATGAGTAAAAAGATGGAATCATTCCATCGAAATCAAACATGAGAGTTGGTCAAAGTACCAAAGAGCTAAAAGATTGTTAAAAGTAAATGGGTCTTTAAACGGAAATAGGACATTCTCAGTGTCGAGGCAGTGAGGTATAAGACGAGACTTGTGGCAAAGGGATATACATAGCATGAGGGCATGGACTATGGTAAGACATATTTTTATTTGTGTTTTACTTGCCTCAGTTGCTTCGTAGGATCTCAAGTTAGAACAACTAGATGTGAAAACTACATTTCTTCATGGTGAGTTAGAGGAGCAAATTTATATGAGGCAGCCAGAGGGATCTGCTACTTCAGGTAAAGAAAATCATGTTTGCTTGTTAAAAAAATCTTTGTATGGGCTAAAATAGTCTCCTAGGTAGTGGTATAAGCATTTTGATGCTTTCATGACCAGTTAAGACTACTTGAAAAGTCAGATGAATAGCTGTGTTTACTTTAGGAGATTGAAGAATGGTTTTTTATTTATCTACTTTTATATGTTGATGATATGCTGATAGTAGCCAAAAATATGTCTAATCTTGATGTGCTGAAGAGGTGATTAAACGCTAAATTTGAAATAAAAGATTTAGGTACTACAAAGAAAATATTGGGTATAGAGATTCTGCGTGACAGAACTGCAGGAATTTTATGTCTATCTTAGAAAAAATATATTGAGAAGATCGCGGTATGTTTTAATATGCAATTGGCAAAATCTGTAAGTACATCTTTAGTGAAGCACTTTAAACTTTCAAATAAATTATCACTGCAAACTAAGGAAGATGAGAAGCATATATCCCGTGTTCCTTATTCTAGTACCGTGAGTAGTATTATGTTTGTTATAATGTGTACTAGGCCTAATATAGTGTGGTTAGTCGCTATATGAAGCATCCTAATGAAGCTCATTAGAAAGCTGTGAAGTAGATCCTTAGATATTAGAAAGGGACAACAGACGTAGGTATAGTGTGTCAAAGGGATGGTAATGGTAGTGAGATAACTGGTTTTGTGGATTTGAATTACGCCGGTGACTTGGATAATTACCGATCTTTAGCAGGGTACATGTTACGCTAGCAGGTGGTGCAATTAGTTGTAAAGCGTCCTTATAGGATTACGTTGCCTTATCCTCAACTGAGGTAGAGTACATGACATTAATCTTTGTAGCAAATGAGGCGATATGGTTATGAAGTTTGTTCTCGGACTTTGAGTTAGATCAGAAAAGTCTGAATATACATTGTGACAACCAAGATGCAATATATTTGGTGTATAATCCAGCTTATCACAAGCAAACAAAGTATATCAACATCAAGTACCACTTCATCCAAGATGTCTTACCTAGATAATGTTATTGTAAAAAAGATTGATACAACAGATAACTTGGCAGAGATGATCACTAAGTTTATTCCTTTGGCGAAACTCAAATTTTACTTGAACTTTATTGGCATCTATGGAGAGTGAGCATCCATCGGGGCGTTCGGAGAGCAGTATGGATTATGAGCATTATAACTTGGTTTTAAATATCGAGCTAATGTGGAGAATTGTTAAATTAATGTTTCAAATTTGAATTCGAATAACAATTTATTAAACCGAATTTGATGAGAAAGATTTCCCCAAGTAGATTACAAGTCAGATGAAAAAAAGTTTCCTCTTGTTAGACTTTCTTTTGGCCTACAAAAGAAAGGAAATAAGAAAAAAGAGGAAATAAAAATAAATATATAGCAAAGGTTTTCTTTTCTTCTTTGTGTAGAAGCCGAATATGAATTTTCAAGGAAAGATTCCGCGTGGGGCCCAAAGTCAAAGTTTGGCTCTGAGCACGTAATATAAAAAGGCTAGGGTTTCTTTTATCAAAAGGGGCAGCCGCATGTAGAAGCCGCATGTCAAAGCCGCACATCAAGCTGAAGAGAGCCGCGCATGAAGAGAGAAGAATGCGAACTTGTACGAAAAGAAGAGAACAAGCATACAAGTTCTTCGTTTCAGCGTATGTAGAGCATTTTAGTTTGAGCTTGAACGCGTGATGATTTTGTATCGTGAGTTTACATCCAAGTGAGAAATACTTTGGATTTGAGTTTAATCTAAGTATGGGAAACACTAAAGCATGTAAGCGATTGTAAACTTTGATTCTCCGATTATAATTGATTATTTACTGCTGTTTTCTCCATTGACATAGGTACCAATATTCAGATCAAACCACGTAAATTTATGGCGTCCTTATTATTTCTTATTTATTTCTCTAATGATTTCTCATTAACGTAAATTGTAAGATCATGTCGTTTTCACGTATTATATTCTAACAGACCCAAACCTAGGCTTTATATCTCTGCCTTTGAATCAGTCGTACTACAACATCCAGAAGCCATTCGACGTGCCGGAGGACCAGCGTTACTCCTTCTGCGATGGCGTCCACAAGTGCAGGGTTTACTCCACCGACAAGCCTCACACGCCCACGAGCCTGACCAAGCCTCGTACCGAGATCGCCATACATCTACGTGTCCAGTAACAAAGGCTTGAACTGACCTGTGTTGGTTTTGTTTAAGTGCACAGTAGAGACAGACCATGATTACTCACATCACAAGCGAACCATTTGAGATTTTGAATGCTGTCACTGAGCTAAATTAATTAAAGATCACATCGAGGGATGACCTATTATCGTGTTAAAGTAGTTGTCTAGATTGAATTCATCCTTGACGATGTTAGAGTCTTACGCAAATTTCACATGATAAAATGGCTACATCTTTATTTTTCTGTTTGTCATCCTTGGTCCGTTATGATTGTAATGCGAACTCTTTTGGCGATAAGGCACATTTGCTTTGGTAGACTGCCACTGGTTTGTTCTTTTAAAGTTGAGCTATTAGAACGAAAGGACGAAAACATCTTTAGGACTTTGTCTTCATGTCATGGGTCAAATTACACCCGTGAACCCACTCCATCCAGCTACATGCAGATTATTGAGGGTTTGGCATTTAAATTGCTTTTCACCATGGTCCAAGTGAAAATTAATGATATCATATGAACTTAAATTCGTAGCGCAATAGACAAAGTCAATTACAGTAAAAAAATTATATAAAGTCTTATGTGTTTCTTTCTTTAATTAGTGTAAAATCCGTTGCTTTCAGACACGTGATTGCTACTTATTGGATCTGAGTTTCATCTACCCTACATAAGTTCTTGTATTCTTTGACTGGAAATGCTAAGTCTACTAAGAAGTCTTACCATAACTCCTTAATTGATGTGGTGACTTTTCATTGGGCGTGGAGAAGAGAGAAAAGCATGGACTTAAGTAGATAAGTTTAGGCAACATGAAATCACCTTATATTGCTTCCGCATCCATCGGCTTTCCTAACATAGTATATGCCACCCCCGCCCCATGTCCCATCATGGTGATCATTTTGGGATGAACCTTACTTAGGTTATGAATAACATCACAAGACCTCACCAGCCGGGAGGGCACTTACAGTGTCATAACATATCATTGCATTCCTCCGATGTGGGACTTGATGAATCATTTCATTCCCTGATAGCATATTTAAACCCTTTAAACCTTTTCTTATATGTTGTGCCCTTTTTAGGGATACAACTATTCTTCAGGAGCTTGGCAGTTCGAAGGATAAGGATATGGATATGTCCCGGCCGGGACTTCCGGTGTGTGTATAATGCAAGTGTTTGGAGCCACGAGCCCTCATGCATCCACGCTGATGCTAAGAGTGTACAATGGCACGCTGATGTACTACCGGAGCACGGTCCTCATCAACGAGATCTACGACAAGTGGTTCCGTGTGAACGTCGTGCACGATGCAGACGCCTCGAAAGTGAAGGTGTGCATCGATGGGTATCTGAAATTAGAGGCTGATGGCCGTGGGGGGACTTCTCATGCCTTCAAGTGTGGTGTTTACGCCCAAGAGGGTGATTCTTTCTGCATGGAGTCGCGTTGGAGAGGCGTTAAAGTTTTGAAAAAGCGTGATTGAAAAAGGAGCGAGAGCGAAGATTTCGTTCTTCGTCTAATCCCTGCTTATGATGATGAATCCATAGCTACTTAAAAGGATATTATTTTAGACTTTCGAGTGTATCAATTAAATATGTTTTGATTGAGTTTAGCACACGTTATTGTAATGGTTTAACATCTTATTTCACCTTCCCAAAATATGCCGCTCTCGTCCTATTTAAGGACAGGAAGATTTTACTTCACCATAAGCCTATTCAAAAAAAAAAAAAAAAAAAAAAAATCTCTAGAAATACATTGCACATGTTAGAGAAAATTACCTAATCAGTCCTAAACCTATTATTTCTCTAAAAATAGAAGACAATAGGCTGTATCAGTGAAAATTACCTAATCATTCCTAGACTTATTGTTTTGCCCAAAATCAATAGTGTGTCAGTTCAATCATCGATAGCCATCCTATGCTGTCATGTTAGTGATTTGCAAAGCAAACTGGCCAGAAAGACTACATTAGACTTTCTTGCAAAAATATTATGATTGAATTGACATCCATACAATATATTTAAAACCAATTGAACAATTTCATCAGTGGAATTGTGAACCAAATTAGGCCTCAGCAATGTTTGACGCAAGGACAATTCAAGATTAATGTCCAACACATATTTCAACAATCTTGGGAAATAATCACAAGAAACCATCACATTAATTGATTATCAGCTCACCAAACAGAGAGTCCTGAAATTTTCCAGTTGGAAACTTGATGCAGTGCCAATCCTGTGTTGACAATCCTCACTGCTGTTTGGGGTTATTGCCTTTGATTTTGTCATATAGCAATCTAAATCTTCCACTTGGTTCGCCTCCAAATTTGTCTTTTCTCAGTTTGGTGTTGATTAGGTGATGCCAGTCAAGCTTAAGCACACCTTCGGAGAGTCAAAGGCAGATAAAGATACACTAAGGAAACAAATCGGGAGGTTTACTTAAGATGATCCGAATAAACTAATTAGCTTATTCTCCCGAGAGGACTTTATTTTTATCTCTTTCTTCGTATTTCTCTTGTACCCTTCTTCATCGTCTTTATCGCCTCTATCGTGCATGGTGGCACGCCGGCTACCTATGACATCCTGAATTTCAGGTTCTGTTTTCAATTAAATAAGTTTGGCTTTTTATCGACACGCCTATAGTTCTTTTCTCTGAATTGACTACTCACAAGATA
Source organism: Eucalyptus brandiana (assembly GCA_014182725.1). NCBI lineage: Eukaryota > Viridiplantae > Streptophyta > Magnoliopsida > Myrtales > Myrtaceae > Eucalyptus > Eucalyptus brandiana. The sequence continues at coordinate 4,488,594 of CM024676.1, forward strand.
ACTAATCTATCAGGTGAAGCCATTAAGGAATTTAAACGCAATAGACTTGAGAATTCGACCAGGAATCGATTGCTCGACTATGCTAATCTACAAGGGTCATTACGGCACCATCAAAATCGATCAAAGACTGGAAATAGGTCGATTTGATAGAGATTTGTGATTAGTGAGTGGGTGATTCTACCTAATTGCAAAATTCTCGTCAAACGGCACTATATCGATTTTTCTATCATTTCTGTACCATATGCCTGTATTTGAAACCTCGAGATTTTCACAAAAACCAAGAGTCGCTAATATGTCAAAGATGTATAATGTGGCTCGAAAATAATCGACTACGGGTCAATTGCATTAAAAGTTCCTAAAAGCTACTCGGTAGGTTAGGTCACGCTAAAATTGCGCCAGATTGAAATTAACCACAAATTTGAACCCAATAAAATTCTGTCATATCACGATTCATTTTAGGAACATTGATTCATCCTGCAAAGATTTTTCTGTAAACACGGATTTTTGGCAAAAATTCAAAGTAGGGCCATTTTGGATCGAAAAATTTAAGGGACTGTTTTTGGTAGCATTTTTGGGATTCAAGTTGGTTCAATTGATGAGAAAAATTCATGAGATGGACGATGGCACCTTGGCTGAATTTATGGACACCAAATTAAGCTCAATGGGAGGAGAATTGGAGAGGATTTTAATCCAATTGAAGGGAAAGGATCCAAAATTCGTAGGTCCTTAGGGGTGCAACATTTGGACCACTTGGTGGCTTGTTGAGGAAGACTTGGATGCTGCAAATTGGCTACGGAAGACAGCCATATGTGGTAGGGTCAAACTCAAGTGTTTTTGGATATTTTGTGGCTCATTCCATCTTCAACAGCTTCTTCTTCTTCATTTGAGCCACTTTATCCATTGTTGTTGAGGTTGAGAGCTTGAGAGAACCAGAAGAAACCGGCCACCCCTTCCCCCTTCACCATCGACAACCTCCCCAGCCGCCAAAACCGCCGCACGCCCGCCGGAGCCACTCGTCCCCGCTCGCGAGCCGTCTGCCTCCTTGCTCACGACCGCTTGTCCCCACGCCCTTGTCCGACGAAGCCAAGCCTCCATCCGTCCATGCCTGCTGCTGTATGTTGCCATTCCAGTTGATGTCCGCCTCCGTTGAGCTTGCTAGGAGCTGCTGCAGCCACCGCCATCCCTCCTTGCCATTTTCAGCCCCTTTGGTCCAACCCAACAGCCCCGAGCAATGACCGAATCTCTCAACCCAACTAAGAGCTTGTGGCCCGTTTTTAGGCCCATTCGAGCCTCCGCTGGTGTCACTGCAAGCTTGGTTGTCGCCCGCCTTCACGTTGCCGTCGCCGTGAACTCATCGAAATGCTAAATTGGTGAGTTTACTTGCTAAACTCTGCTTAGAGAGTTAACGATGCTTAATGGGTGATTAGTTTAGGCTAATTAAAGTTTAGGTGGTTAGTTAGATTTGATTAGTGATTTAATTATTCAATTGTGCATGTTAGGTGGTTAGATTAGACTAATTAGGGACAAGATAGATTGTACTATTTATCTAGTTAGGTTCGGAAATTTTCTAGGCCCGTTTAGGTGGTTAGATTAGCGTTTCTAGCATAAGTTGGTATTTATTGCATTTAAATTGCATTATTTAATTAATTTTGGTATTTAAATAATTAACTATTATTTTCTGAAAATTAATCCGAGATAGCTAGTGACCGGAATTTTGTGTTGATTGCAATTATGTGCTTAGTTTCTGTAATTGAGTGTTAAATTGTGCAAATTGAGTGGTGATTGTAATTTTGAATATTTATTCCAAAATTTGGAAATTTTGGTAATTATTTAGAAATCACCGAGTGTCAAGTTTTGACATCGAAAATGGTTTTAAAGATTATATCAAATAGTGGGATTTTAAAAGGACGGGTATCAGTTTTTTGGTGTAAATTGACCGTGTACTCACACATGATTATTTTTATCGTGTGTTTTTAATACGAAAAAAAAATGGGCCAAGTACGTTATTTTAATTGGGATGTTTGAGTGCAAAGCGTGATGTCTTAGCCGAGAATTGGATGGGTGCATGAATGGTTATGAGAAGCCATCCCGAGCTATTAAGCTGGATGTTGCCCCTATATGAGATGCCTTATAAATGGATGTTGGTCGCAGTAGAGGCTGGACCGATGCTCATTTATGGAATGCTGTCGACATAGTGACGTTGCCATGCTCGATGAGGCGAGACAAAGCCGACTACGCCAGAAGACTGCCAAACTTTGAGTAGGCTGTGCCCATGTGTAGCCATGATTAACAATTGGAATGCATGTTAAGTGAAATTGACACACCGGATTATGGGACAAAATTGTGTGGCATGAAATGGGACGTGTTATAACGATTTGGCCCTACAATCGGGAGCCCTTATGTTTATTGGGATGAAAGTGATGGCGTTCCAATTGTTTGAGTTGGATTATTGTATATGAACTATGCTGACATGCATGAAGGATATGAGACGATGTAAGTCTTTGTGATTGTGTGGCTGTGTAATTAGGACGCTCTTAGGCGTATTTCCTTCCTAATTGGCGTTTAGGGAGTGAACTTGCTGAGACTTTGTCTCACCCTGTTGTGGGCTCAATATTTTTAGGTCCTTAGATGGTGGTTCCTTCGAAATGTTTTGGATAGCCGTGGGCTATTACTAAGCGAGGGATAGATGTCTGAATCCCTGGTAGTCATTGGATTTATGAGTTGATCATGACCACCGTTAGGTCGACGAGGGCCTACCTGAGAGGGTACCTCATCGATTCAGGGCGTGGTTCCATCATGGACTCAATGGGTACAAAGTGGGTCCCCTTCAGGGTTTTGAGATCCCCGCAGTGGTTGTCAATGCCGCTTTTGGCGAGGGTGCAACTGACCCTCCTAATGGAGCTGTGGAGGACCTAAGTCTCCCGGAGCCGGTGGAGTCCAAAGGATCGGTAAACATATCCAACTAGTAGGTCGTAGGATAGTTCCTTTTTGAAAGCCGATATTTTGTATTCAGTTTGTTTATAAAAGTGTTTGGTTTGATGTGATTGTCCTACTTTCCTATCCCATGGTGTTTGTTGTTAGGGGTGTTTAATTTGCTTACGCATGTGCAATAAAATGAATGGGTCGGCGACACATCCTGAGACGTCGTAAATTTCATCGATCACCGAGGGATGGGTACACGCTCGAGAATCAGGGCGTGACACTACCCACTACTGTGTCCACATCATCCGGAGTCGTGAGTTTCAATGTTGAAGTTGGTTGAGTTCAAGCACTTTTTGTTGTTATTTGCGGCCGGCGATGTCCCCCTTTCCCCAGTAAAAGCGAGTTAGGAAAAGAAAATGGACTTTCATCAAATTTAGAATATTGATTTCATGACTAATCGAGATCCTTGAAAATTGATCCAGACTGCACCGGACCGTTCAATCGAAAACAAAAAAAAATATTGAGTCCGCTTATTATGGCCATTAGGTATAAGGATTATCTTATAGTATTCACCAAAGTTGACATATTAAGATTAAAATAAGGATTAACAGTCGATACATGAGCTGTATTCTAGACGTTCGACATCTCTCCTCGTTGAGTTGGTTACTTGCTAAAATTAAAAGTACATATATTAGTGGTGTTAGATATGGGATGCGTAAAAAAAAGAGATATGATTTATGTATCTAATATTTATCCAATAAAAATTGTTGGGAAAACCTTCTACGTTAATTAGAAGATGACCAAAACAATCAAAGGTTATTAATATGTGTATTGGTTGAGTAGTGCCATGTGATACACACAAGCCATTATTCATATGGCGTTCTATCAAGTGACTCCGACATGAGAAGTGCTCTACCACTGTTAAGAGTTCTCTTTTGATATGGAGGGATCATTGTCGATATGAAGGGTGAAGAAGGTGTTGGGCGTTGAGATGTCTACGAGCTAGAATAAGATAAGTTGCACATTTGGAAAGACCTTGATTGAGGGTGAACAAATCAAGAACAACAAGGATATTCATTATGACTTGGAGATATCAAGATCTAGTGAAAAGTTGGATGGACCTAGTGACGATGAAAAAGCCTAGAATGAGGATATTCGATAAAGTTTGGAAGGACTATGGGGGCGTTTGGTTGGGCTTTCCCAAGGGGCTTTGAGCCCCCAAAGCCCCTTGGGGAAAATTTTATGTGTTTGGCAATGACTTTCAAATGCCCATTTGTGAAATGCAAGCATTCTACAAGCTGAAAGCTGAATGCTGGTCCTACCCAGCATTGAGCATTGAGCATTTCAGAAATGCAAAATTACTGTTCATCGTCATTCCTGTTCATCTTCTTCTCCGTTCGGCTCATCTTCTTCGCCGTTCGTCTTCGCCTTCCCGCCGCCTTCAGCTTCTCCGGCAACCACCACCACCGCGTGGGGGTCGCGTGTCCCCGGTGACCACCGCCCGGGGTGGCGCGACCGCGACCTAGGCGGCATCGCGACCAAGGCGGCGTCGCCTGGCGCGCGCGAACCGAGCGACGCCGCCCGAGGTCGCGCGAACCCGGGCGACGCCGCCCGAGGGTCGCGCGAACCCGGGCGGCGCCGCCCGAGTTCGCGCGAACCCGAGCGGCGCCGCCGAGTTCGCGCGACCTCGGGCGACTCGGCGGCGCCGCCGGCGCACGCGAACCGAGCGACGTCGCCCGGGTCCGCGCGAACCCGGGCGACGCCGCTTGAGGTCGCGCGGACCCAGGCGACGCCGCCTGAGTCGCGCCCTCAGCCACCAGATCTGGCCGTCGAGAGGCCAGATCTGGCGGTCCGGTGGCCAGATCTGGCCGTCGGGAGGCCAGATCTGGCGGTCCGGCGGCCAAATTGGCCGTCCGGCTGTTCACCGGCTGTTCGCCGGCGGTTCGCCGGCCACCGGATTTTATTTTCAGACTTTAAATAAATAAAAAATAGCAAAAGCTAATTGGAAATGCAAGTTTTGCCAAACGGTGTTTTTGCTAAAATTATTTTTCAAAGCTACTTGAGATTGTAATTTACCAAACGGTGTAGCATTTCGGGAAACCCCTTTATCTCAAAGGTATTTGCATTCTCCCAAGGGCATTTCCCCAAAGTTGAACCAAACGGGCCCTATGAAGGTGGTAATCGTCAATATGCTTGGAAGAACCAAAAGATAGAAGATCTAATTGTTGTCAAGAACAGCATATTGTTATTTGAGCAACAAATTGTTAGCAGGAGCAGTTGTCAATATCATATGAGGTGGAAGACTATGTTGATACCGATGACTTTTGTGAGTTTAGCGAAGATTGAGTAAGAAATAGACGAGGAGAACAAGTCTAATATAGTGAGGGTTTCATGGAGAATTGGGGGTATCATGTTCAATCTTTAATCAACTAGATATCTTTGCTAGCTGACATACTTAAAAGTATCATTTGATAATTGATCACAAATCATTCCATTTTGTTTGATTATGGACAGCACCAATAGACTGATTATAATGAGCAATCCTGACTATGGGTAACGGATTATGCTAATATCAAGTCCTAGAAAGTTCTAGTCGCTTGCTCATCTGATTGGAGCATTGATCATAATGAAAATAGCCATTGACAAGGCTTGGAATTCTTATTAGGAGCACTGGAGTTGATCAAAAGTAGTTTTGGATATCTAAGTAGAAGACAAACTCTAACAAGAGCAGATTGGCTAGTTTGGGAAAACTACCAGAGTCAGAGAGCCGCTCTAGTACTAGTGAACAATAGAGATACATTTTGTTGCTGATATTGGTGTTGAGTTCCAAATGATTATCTAAGGTTTGATGGTTATATATTCAATCTAAGAGAAGTAATACAGCAGAGTGGAAACAAACAAATTTATTGCTTTTAGTAGTTTTTTTTTTTTTTTTACTCTGTTTTTGTTGATAGTGACTATGTGCATCTGGTTATATCACAATAAGATACCATTGAGCTGTAAACATGGTAAAGTTAAGTGTGCAAGTCTAAGAGAAATGGTTGTGTACTGATAGAGCGATATATCGATTGATGGAAACAACACTTGCTGGTCATAATTTACTTTGAAGACTAATAGTGGATTCCAGTCTTGTTTTTGACTGTTTGTGTTAAGAGTGGATGTACACTTGGGATAAAGCTAAACCACTATAAATCTTTGTGTGCTATCTTCTAGCTTTTCACTATCAACAAAACCATTTTGTTATTATCAATATCCATTCATCAGTGGTACCAAAACTGATATTGTTAAAGCTAAAGTTTGGAAAAAGAAAATAGATTTCAATGGAATTCCATACAAATTTGACCGAATATAGCTCAAATGTTTGGTTGACGAAGAAAATTCTTATGACCATGTGCGACCTGATTTTATGTCATTTCATACGGATAAAAAAGTTAACTTGTAGTAAAGTAGTTTATTTTGTAACAAAATAATATTAAGTACGAAATTGAAAACCTTCAATTCTTCCTTGATTGTCAATCAAACTTTGAGAATAGGTACGATAACCCATATTATCCAAATTCCTAGGTGAGTAAAAATCAATGAAATTCCTTATACCATCGTCTTGGCCTATTGTTTTCTTCTAGCAAACTCCTATCAAATTATACAATTCTAGAGTTCGAGTTGAAAAATAAATATATAAAAAAACTACAATGTATCATTAATGAAAAAACATTTGTAAGTTTTAAGCTGAAGTGTGTTTTGAACTAATGACCCTTTCTCCATCGTTATGTGTTAATCGATTACAAGTCCTTGAAATAATTGGACGTTCCAAGTATAGTAGATTTTCACACTCCTATTTTTCTGAGTTTTTAAATTTATTTTATTTGGAAACAATATATACCTAATCTCCTCTTTGTCGAAGGAAATATCCACTACTTTAAAATTTACAGTTGAATCCTTCATAAGTTACTCACCGTTTGAATATTATCATTTATTTCTTTAAATAAAAGAGAAATAGATGTCGTCTTGTCTCGATATTATCATTTGTTTCTTTAAATAAAACAGGAAAAAAAAAAAATCTCATCTTCTGCCTTTTTAAACTTGGGGAAATCCCGCCAAATCATGGGCAAAAAAATATGAAACCGTGAAAGCCTTCACTTTAAAACCTGTGGCTGACGATTGACCGTGCTTGTTGTAAAATAAACCGTTCTCTAATCATTTCCCAAGGAAAAAAAAAAAACTTAAACCAGACAAAGCAGTGTGCCAGCTTCCTCCATTAACAATTGTGGCTGGCATTATACCGTCAGAATTATAATCTTATTGATGGATTTATTAGATGGGCTTAAGGCCCATCGGGAATAAGGCCCGTGGAAGGGGCAAGGTATAAAAGGGAGGAGAGAGAGAGAAGACAACTCTTGGATTAAGAATCAACATACGTTCTTTCCTTCTTACACTCTCTCTCTCCCAAAAGAAGAAAAGTAAGCATACGGCGTTCTTCTTCCCTTCAAGGCTTCATCGGATCGAATTCGACCGAATCTTCTTCCTCAATCGGTGTCGGTGTCTAATCTGTGGCTAACAAGGTACGCTCGAATCCGTGGTGTGCTTTACGATCGGTGATACGTGATTTTCCCGGGCATTCGCTTCCGCATTGATTTAGGGGTTCGATTTAGTGTCGAATCCGGTTTTCGGGGATCAGTTATTCCCAACACTTACGGCATAGTTAAGGTAGCCTTCGTAGTTCTTGAGCCGGAAATCAGGAACATGCTTAGAATATATTTTCAGTGCAGGCACATTTCATAATTAAGTACATCAAGCTAAGTTTGTTTATTAAAATGACCACACAATGTTCGTATGTTTAAAATTTTATGATGCGATGATAATGATTGGGTTATCTAGCAACTAAAATTTCATAAATACCCCATTATTAATTGTATTCTTTTGAACTATGGAGGCAAACTAAAAAGGCAATCTTACATTTCGGTATATCTAAATAATCTCATTATAAATTTAGGGGGCCACACTAAAAAAAATCGTTCGAATATATATAAAACAAACAAACAAACAAAACTTTGGAAGACAATCTTAGAATATACACCGAATTTCAAAGAGTATATCTTTTTCTTTTAAAATCTTTCATTTCCTTATTGGATCATATACATAACATAGAGATGAAAAAGGGAACATCTTTTTCTGCTAAAATCTTTCCTTTCCAACCATCTTATTCTTAACCATAATCGCTAGATTCCGAAATTGGATCTGCCACTGCTATCACCGCTGTTGTGGGACATTATTGAGTATCAACGCAAAAGAGCTTTTGGTCGTTCCGCCTCATTGCCAATCGCCTCCAGTCTTTTATCGCCTGTGGCACTTTACGACGCTATGCCTCTGCCTCCATTGCAGCATGCTCCCATCATCACCAGCCGCACAACGGAAGCGAATGGTTCTGTCTTGTAGCCGAGAAGCGCCAAGATATTAAATCCTTCTCGAAGCCCATTGACTGACTCAATACTCATCAGAGGTATCTCCATAATCTCCTACTGTTAGGTGCAATTATGCTTTCAAGGGAAGGCTCATTCCACCATAATGCCCTGTTTTGAAAAGAGAATGGTGAACATGTGTGCTTTTTTTCTACCAAAAAAAAAGAAAAAAAGAAAAAGGCGTAATCTGTTTTGTTCGCACTCCTTCTCCTCGTATAAACATCCTATATTGAGTCTTTTTAAGCCTAGTTGTGAACCTCTATTTGAAATGTTTACAATGGACTTCTTTAAAACTGATGCATATAACCTGTTTGACAAATTTCCAATGAGGCCATGTGATAAATTAATCTCGGTCTTCATCCAAATCCGAGCATGTCTTGATCCGTTCTACATATTAATATTCTTTTGATATGTTGTTGTGTAGGAATTCTTTTAGTACGATTCATGGTTACTGTGAATTTTTCTGAGCCATTTCTTTTCTCTGTTTTTTTTTTCCAGCATATCACGCATGAGCTGGTGGTCAAAGAAGGAGGTTCGTCAATGAAGCAAAGGCCTTGTGACCATCCCTGGATGACTCCATACCGATTTGTCTATTGAAATCCTTCTTATGCCCTGTCTGTTCCAGTCACGTTGTGACCATAACGTGGGTGCTTGAATGGTTGGTGGATGATAATGGCATCCGAAAATGGCCGCTGGGGGCAGGCTGACAAAATGGTCTGGTGGTGGTCCAGCGACCGGAAGCGGTGGGCTTATTTATATTCCCGAGTAGAGGATGACATCTTGAAGAAGCTTGAGCAAACGGAATTTAAATACCTCGGCAGTCCTGGAGATGGTGGGAACTTGATAGAGCTCAAGCCTGGGTTTTTCATGGAGCAAGACGATGATATTGGCGCTGTTGTGGTTGCATTGGACCAGTAGTTGAGTTACTACAAAATCCAACGCGCAGGAATGGCCAGGTTTGCTTTGACCCACATTTTTTTGTCCTCGCATGTAGCATACACATTCATGATGATGACTGGTTGCATTGGTAAGTGATGAGGACATATGGCTTTACCATTATGAGGAAATGCTCTGTTAGCATGATAGAGAATATTCGGAAATGCATGTTCTGTTGTCTGTCTTGATACATGTCAGTCCATAGATATTTGTATGCAATTAAGGGGTGTTTGCAAATAGTTAGACTTTTATGGTCTACTTGTATCACGGAGATGGGGATGCAATTTGTGTGCTTGGATACTAGACTATGATGAGCATCTGCTCATTCACTAATTTTTCAATCGAATGATTTCGTTGTGTTATGCTGGTGGTGCTACTTAGCGTGTCTTTCTGTGTATGTGTTTGCAAACTGCTGTTTAGGATGCATCGCCAATGGGGACTTATGAGGATTTCATAATGCCGCTTTCATACATGTTTTAGCAAAGCAACAGATTTTCTACTGCTGCTATACCATTTAGTGTTGGTGAGTGCCTGGCATTTTGTTTGGTGGAGGCTATTTGTACTTACTAATGCTTACTCCTTCAAACTGCTTTTTCTATTGGAATAAGAGCAGCCTAGCGAATTTTTTTTCTTGGAATGGATGTGTGGGTATTATGCCATCATGAGTGAATTGGTAAGTCTGGCTGATTTGAGTAGAGGTCAGGGTGAAGGGACATATGTCCAAGACTCCATGACTGGAAATTAACACTTCAGCCAAGATCAATTTTCACGACAATGAAAAATAATTTCGTGAACCTTGCAACCATGTGAATATAAAAACAGGTCATTTTATATGGTTGATTTCCCATTGTATTAGAAGAATACAGTGAAGTTAACTAGATTTCAAATTCATATGAGATAAAATCCACTATAAAGCATGTGTTCATCTTCGATGAAGATGTTGTAATGTGGAAATCAGCCAAAAAACCCGTGGGGGAAATAACACCGGCTAAATCAATAAAGTAGATGATTTTGATGACATAACTATGGCAGTCATTTTTCAAGCGAATATCATAGCTAATGTGTAAGAATGGATGGCAAACTCAAGTTCTACTAAGCACATATGTTTAAAACATAATGCTTTAACCTCCTATACTCTAGTAGGGGAAGGAGAATAGATATTTTTCTTGATAATTTGAGAACTACTTAAATTCTTGGGAAAGAGAACGAAACCAACACTTTTGGTGTCTTTGCATTGTGATTGCCAAGTGGCAATAGCCATTGTAAAGATTGAAACTATCGATGATAAAAAAAAAAAAGAGATATGTCCAGTCAACATTGATGTGGTAAAGCAATTGCTTGAAGATGGAATTATGCCTATCAATTATATTAAGGCAGAAATGGACTTGGTTGTGTTGGAGAAAATTCCTTAACTGTTTTGAAGCTGACAAAACATTTCCAAAGTCAAGTCTGAAGACTTCTAGACTTTAGTGTCAAAGTCTGAAGACCGCCAGACTTTAGGTTCAAAGTCTACCCACACTGACAGTTTTTGGACTAAAGAATGAAGACTTATACAGATGTGAGATTATCTTTATCTTTTTCAAGGATTCGATTCGTATGGTTTATGGATGACTTTATGGCTGGATTTAACACCTACATGATTGATTATCCTTATTGGAATCAATTCCGATATTCAAATCTTTTGAAAGGCGAGTAAACTTGGAAAGTTCTACTTATGAAAACCAAGATCCTGATTGTATATGTGAACATGATTGATGGGCTTTCATAACAAAGTGCCAACGATCGAGAAGGCATTGAAGAGTATTTAAGGCGGACTCTCCAGTTATTCGATAGTGTGCGTGAAAGAAAATTTTCAAAATTTGAAGCTTCCTAATTCCTTGCTATTTCATTCACTGAGCTCAAAGTTGTATACAAAAAAGAGAAACTCATAGTGAGACTTTGTAAGAGACCAGTAGACTCTTCATTGAGAAGTCGAGATCACCAAGTTGTAAAATCTCTTTTGATTCTTAGTGGAATCCAGCCACTAGGCTGTCAGCGTGAGAGAGTAGACGTAAGCTTGATTTAAGCCGAACCACTATAGATCTTGTGTTCTTATTATATTCCCTAAACTCCTTTATTTTTATTCGTAACTCTAATTAACTGTTTAAGTTTAAACTCCTTTATTTTGTTTAAAGTTTTATCTAATTGTTAAAGTCTGAATTTGTTTGTGATTTTATAAAGGCAAATTATTTCTACTGAACTTTGCAAAGACTTTTTGTTCACACCTATTCACCCTCCTCCGGGTATTGTCACTAACCCTTTCAATTGATATCAGAGCTTATGTGCTCATTTTATTGAAGCGTTTTTACTTCTAAGCTAAAATTCTATGGCTAGTATTTTGGCTCCAAGTTTGGTTAAAAGCCAAAGCAACACCAGACCTCCTTACTTTGATGGGAAGGATGGGAAGGAGTACAATACTTGGAAAAACAAGATAAAGGCATTTCTGATATCTAAAGATCCCCTGAAATGGGATGTAGTAGAAAAATGAATCATTCCCAAAGCTACATCAACTTCAGAAAGAGGAGAGGAAGTTGTAGATGTCGGCAAAATGACACGAGAAGAAATAACCAAGAGACAAGCTCTTGATGCTAAAGCTATTTACTCTTTATATTGTGACTTATCTCCTACTGAGTATAACCGAATTTCTTTTTGTGAAATAGCAAAAGAAGTTTGGAACAAGTTGTATGTTACTTACGAATGAACTGATCGAGTAAAAGAAATGAAAATCAATATTCTACTCGGACAATACGAAGCCTTCAAAATGAAGCCTAGAGAATCCATCACTGATATATTTAGTCACTTCACAGAAATTGCAAACGGTTTGGCATATCAAGGATAACTAATCTTAGGACCAATGAAGGTTAATAAACTGCTACGTTGACTCTCCAAAGGCTGGAATCACGTGAAGACATCAATTAGAGAAACCCAGAGGATCATACCTCTCTTAGTAGACGAACTAGTTAGCTTCTTATCGTCCATCTCATCTTCTAAATTTGTATCATCAGAATCATCATTATATTTTAAAGCAATTGACTTCTTACCTTTAGGATCTTCTTCCTTATTAATTTGCTCAACTTCATATGATTGAAGTGTGCCAACAAGTTCGTTTACTAAGAGAGGCATGATCCTCTGGGTTTCTTTAATCGATGTCTTCACGTGATTTCAATCTTTGGAGAGTCCACGTAGCAATTTATTGATCTTCATTAGTCCCGAGATTGGTTGTCCTTAATATGCTAATCCATTCACAATTTCAGTGAAACGATTGAACATATTAGTAATAGATTCTTCAGGCTTCATCTTGAAGGCTTCATACTCTCAGAGTAGAATATTGATTTTTGTTTCCTTTACTCGATCAGTTCCTTCATAGGTAACGTACAATCTGTCCCAAACTTCTTTAGCTGTTTCACATGATGAAATTCGGTTATACTCAGTAGGAAATAAAGTACAATATAATGAGTAGGTAGCTTTAGCATCAAGAGTTTGTCTCTTAGTTAGTTCTTCTTGTGTCATTTCGCCAGCATCTACAACTTCTTTTCCCCTTTCTAAGGTTGATGTAACTTTGGGATTGATCCATTTTTCTACCATATCCCATTCCAAAGGATTTTTCGATCTCAAGAATGCCTTCATCTTGTTTTTCCACACATTGTACTCCTTCCCATCAAAGAAAGGAGGTCTGGTGTTTGCTTTGTCCTTCAACCAAACTTGGAACCAAAATACTAACCATAGATTTTTAGCTCAGAAGTAAAAACACTTCTATAAAATAAGCACACAGGCTCTGATACCAATTAAAAGGGCTAGTATGAACACCTAAAGAAGGTGAATAGATGTGAATAAGAATCTTTACAAATTTTAATAAAAATAATTTGCCTTTAGGAAATCATAGACGAATTCAGACTTTAGCAATTAGATAAAACTTCAAACAAAATAAATGAGTTTAAACTTAGACAATTAATTAGAGCTACGAATCAAAATAAAGGAGTTGAGGGAAGAGAATAAAAACAAAAGGTTTATAGTAGGCTTAGATTAAACCTACGTCCACTCTCCCGCGCTGACAGCCTATTGGCTAGATTCCACTAAGAAACAAAAGAGATTTTACAGTCTTGCAATCTCGACTTTACATTGAAGAGTCTCTACTGGTCTCTTACAAAGTCTCACTACGAGTTTCTCTCTTTTGTATACAACTTTTGAGCTCAGTGAATAAAATAATAAGGAATTAGAAAGCTTTAGACTTTGAAATTTCTTTTTCACGCCCTATATCGAGCAACTAGAGAGTCCGCTTTATATACTCTTTCATGCCATCACGACCGTTGGCACTTTCCAAAAAAATTCTTCCAATCTACTTGTTGGACATAATCAATCAGGGAGATCTCGAGTTGTTTGAAGATTTGTGATGAAAGTCCGTCAATCTTATTCACTTATACAATCAGGATCTTGATTTTCATAAGTAGAACCTTCCAAGTTTACTCGCCTTCCAAAAGATTTGATTATCGGAATGGATTTCAATAAGAATAATCAATCATGTATGTGCTAAATCTAGCCATAAGGTCATCCATAAATTATACGAATCGAGTCCTTAAAGAAATAAAGATAATATCGCATCTAGATAAGTTTTCATTCTTCAATCTGGAAACTGTCAATGTGGATAGACTTTGAACCTGAAGTCTGGCGGTCTTCAAACTTTAGAAAAGTTATGTCAACTTAAAAACAGTTAAGGAATTTTCTCCAACACAGAGGATGTCTATACCTCTCATTTTCCTAAAGCTGATATTGAGGCATCTTCTCCAAGTCTTAATGTTCCACAAGTTGAAGTTCCCTCATCTATCAACACTCCACAAACTAAACGTGCTGAAGCTAATGCTCAAACAGCAAATTCTGTAGACTTTTAAAGGCTGCTAGAGCTCCTTCTGGAGTTAAAAGCACAGCAATATGGAATGGAGTGTGAAATTCAGATCCTCCAATCTACATTGAAAGCTACTTCAGTCTCTCTTCACGATCAGGTACATGACCTTAAGCTTCAGATCCAAGAGACTACCAAGGTTGAAGATGTTGAGAAGCTAAAGGAGATAGTGAGGAAGCTAGAGGAGTCTGTTCAGTCTATGGAGGATTTCCAGCTTGTTCGTGTTCCCAAACACTCTTGATTTCCTTGAATTTTTTGTCCTTTTCATTTTTTGCTACTAACAAAAAGGGGGAGAGTGTTTGACTTAACTTTTGTTTAACTTATCTTTTGAACTTTTATACTGAACTTTGTTGAACTATTATTCTGTTTGACTCTGTTTGACATTGACCCTTGCAACAACTTACTTTTGTGGTGATGATGTGGTGATTATGGATGGATAGTTATTTAAGTCTTGATATTTCTCTTATCTTTTCAGGATTAACATGTTTTCCGTGGTTGCAGAATCAATACCATCCAGATCCTAATCAATTTTTTTATATAAGATATCATGTATTATTTAAAAGTTATTTTGCAAGTCAAAAGTTCTTAAATCTGCAGGAAAGTTTTGTCACTATAAAAAATGAGGAGGTTGTTGGAGAAAACTCATTAACTGTTTTGAAGTTGACAAAACATTTCCAAAGTTTAGTCTGAAGACTTTTAAACTTTAGTGTCAAAGTCTGAAGATCGCCAGACTTTAGGTTCAAAGTCTGCCCACACTAACAGCTTCCAGACTGAAAAATGAAGACTTATCCAGATGTGAGATTATATTTATTTCTTCAAGGATTCAATTAGTATGGTTTATGGATGACTTTATGGCTGGATTTAGCACCTACATGACTGATTATCCTTATTGGAATCAATTCCGATATTCAAATCTTTTGGAAGGCGAGTAAACTTGGAAGGTTATATTTATAGAAACCAAAATCCTGATTGTATGGGTGAACATGATTAACGGGCTTTCATCACAAATCATCAAATGACTCGAGATCTCCTTGATTGATTCTGTCCAACGGGTAGATTGAAAAAATTCATTTGGAAAGTGCTAATGGTCGAGAAGGCATGAAGGAGTATTTAAGACGGATTCTCCAGTTATTCAATAGTGTGCATGAAAAAAAAGATTTCAAAGTCTGAAGCTTCCTAGTTCTTTACTATTTTATTCACTAAGCTCAAAGTAGTATACAAAAGAGAAAAACTCATAATGAGACTTGTGAGAGACTAGTAAAGACTCTTCATTGTAAAGTCGAGATCACCAAGTTGTAAAATCTCTTTTGAATCTTAACGGAATCCAGCCAGTGGGCTGTTAGCGCGGGAAAGTGGACGCAGGCTTAATCTAAGCCGAATCACTATAAACCTTGTGTTCTTATTCTCTTCCCTAAACTCCTATATTTTGATTTGTAACTCTAATTAACTATTTAAAGTTTTATCTAATCGTTAAAATCTGAATTCATCTGTGATTTTCTAAAGGCAAATTATTTTTACTGAACTTTGCAAAGATTTTTTGTTCACACATATTTACTCCCTTCTAGGTGTTGTCACCAGCCCTTTCAGGTTGGTCCTCTAATTATATATAGAGGGAAATTGACTTAAGCTAGTTGAAGAAAAATCAACAATAATGGTAACCCAACCATGAATTAGGTTTATATGGATGATAATAAGTCAATTGCTAATGTAGTGATGCACTATTAAAATTTTCTATCCCTCTTAAGGTGAGAACGAAAAAGAGGTTGAGCTAAGTTCTTATTAAATTTCATACCATTATTGATGGTGAATTAACTATAAAATACACTTAATGGAACCATCTATGTCAGTGTGAAGTGAGGTTGCTCCTGTGAGAATGATTGGCAATAATCTCTAAAGCACTTATGAATATACAAAGCATGCGCACGGCCTAATAATGCAAAACCATGTTGAACAACAAATGTTGTGGGAGTATAATGTGATTAGTAAAAAATATAATTCATAAAAAGAAATTCACAGTTCATAGAAGTTTCAAAACTCACCAATGATTTCGTGAATTATATTTCATTCTTTCTAAGACTAGTTCATAGCCTAACAAGCATTTATTCCAATGCATTACACGCCAATAGCCCAGTATTATTTTTTCTTTCCAAAACCTTTTGAAATATGCAAGGGTTGTTGGATATTTCCATACGAAAAAGTTATGACAAAAGTTATGGCCGCAATGAAAGCAATCATTATTTTAACAATTGCATAACGGATTTTTTAACGGTCATACAACCACTTTTTAACGACTTTGCAACGCTTGATTTCTTTTTTCATAAACCCTCCATTATTTTACAACAATGGTTTCTTAATAGCTCTTTTTCATTTGAATACAAAAGTAAAACTCAAAAGATAATCTTAGAGTATACACCAAATTGAAAAGAGAATATCTTTTTCTTCTAAATTTTTTCCTTTCCTTTCTAAGTTATACACATAATGTTGTTCACGTTCCTTTTATTATTATGTGCGGAATGAAGAAGAAGGCTTATTGTATCTTGGGAGGATGGAAGCTAGAGCCTATCACACCGAGTTTCATACTCCGAGGGGCGAAATTATCACTAAGGACAACACTTATACACTTTAGATAATCTACATTTTTTTTTGGAAAAATAATAGATAATATAAATAAGATTTTTTGGAAATCTGTTGAAAAAGATTAGAAACATAAAATCAATTATCTGAAGCATGCAAACACTATTCTTAAGGATAATTCTACTCTTTAGAATACAAAACTATATGCATGAGGCTCTAGCGTCTATCTCCAAAATACAACAAACTTTCTTCATTACTCCGCATTGAATAATAGAATGAATAGAAACAATGTTATATGTATAACTCAACAAGAAAGAAAAGCATAAGGAAAGGAAATTCTTTTTTCTAATTCATTATATTCAAAAGCAAAGAAGAGCCGTTAAAAGACTATTATAAATTTATTGATGAGTAATATATGGTCATTATATAACCCTTACAAAATGATGAAGGGTTTATCAAGAATAACGCAAACATTATAAAATTGTTACACAACCGTTACAAAGATGTTACAAAACCCTTTTATGTTAATATTGGATAAAAACTATTACAAATCAATGATGATAAAAAAAAAAAAAAACTGTTATAAAATTAATAACATTTAATATTTCAAAATTGTTAAAATATAGGGTTTTTTTTTTTTTTTTTTTTGGTGACCTAGGACCCCGTACAGTCGGTAGCCGGCAAGTAAACCTGGGGGGGACACGTAAGCGGAAAGACCCACCACCCCAGCATCCCACTTAAGACCCCAAGCGACCATGAGAGGATTCGAACTCCTTCCCTTCGTGAGGGAGAGAGAGCCCAAACCATAATGGCTACCAATGCGGTGATATTGTTAAAATATAGGGTTAATACCCTAAAAAAATACTAAATCGGTACACTTGTGACAAATTTACCTCAAACTAATTTTTTTACCACCAAAATCCCAAATTGATACACATGTGTCAAATTTACCCCAAATGACTACAAAAAACCCCAAACCAGTACACCTATGATAAATTTACTCCAAATTAATTTGTTCGACCACCATAAACCCCAAACTGGTATATTTATGACAAATATACCCTTTGATAAATTGGATTAATAATACAAAAAAACTACAAAAATAGTAAAACTGTAACAAACAAATAGTAAAATCACAAACTAGTACACCAGTCTATTGTCACGTGTCATTTAATTTAGTAATTTGACAGTAAAATTTAACAGAAACTAACACAGAATAATTTTATCACAAATGTACCAATTTAGAATAAATTTATCAAATGTGTATCAGTTTGGGGTTTTTGGTGGTCAAAAAATTAGTTTGGGATAAATTAGTCACATATGTACTAGTTTGGAGTTTTTCAGGGTAATAACCCTAAAATATACAACAACCCCCCACATTTTTCAAAAGGTTTTGAAAAGAACAAAATAATGATGGACTATTAGAACGTAATGCATCGGTATTGATGCTTGTTATGCTATGAACTAGTCCTAGAAATATTGAAATATAATTCACAAAATCATTAGTAAAGTTTAAAAATTCTATGAACCAAAAATTTCATTTTGTAAATTATAATTTTTAGCAATCACATCACACTTCCACAAATTTTGGTATTCAACGCGGTCTTGTGCTAATAAGCCATGCACATGCCTAGTTTATTTATAAGTACTCTAAAAGTTTATCGCCAATAATTCTCATAGGAGCAACCCTGCTCCACACTTATATAGGTGAGATTCCACCAAGTGTATTTTGCAGTTTTATACACCACCGGTAATGGTTATGAAATTCATTAAGAGCTTAGTTCAACCTCTTTTTCATTTTATTGTTCTACTTTTATCACCATAGGATGGACAAAAATTACGATAATGTATCGCTAGATCAACAAGTGACTTATTACCCATATGAGCCTAATTCATGGGATTGTCAATGACATGGGTTGAGTTATTATCACTGTTAATTTTCCTCAACTAGTTCAAGTCTCATTCCCCTCGATGTATTATAAGTTATCTTCTCGCATGTCTAGTACAAGTATCAGCCAAATCCATTTATGATTCATATAGCCAATGGACATAATTTCATCTACACACAATTGCTTTATGACATCACATCTCAACCGAACGTGTCTTTTTTTACCATTGAAAGTTTCATTCTTTGCAATGGCTATTGTCGCTTTGCAATGGCTATTCATTCCCTTTTTCAAGAACTTGAGCGGTTCTCAAATTACCAAAAAATAATAAAATTTTATTCTCCTTCCCTATTAGAGTGTAGGAGGATAAAACATTTTCCTTGTACATTCATGCCTAGTAACACCTGATTTTACCATCCGTTCTTTTACATTGGCCACAATATTGGCTTGAGAAATGACCACAACAAATATTTTATCAGAATCATATACTTCAACCAAGTTGATTTTTGGTTTAGGAAGATTATCATTTTTCATGCAATATTGTCCACCAATTTCCAAGTTACAACACATTCATCAATCTACCCATCTTCATTCTATAGTCCTTGGATATGATCCTTTCTATGGAATTAGAGCTAAGTCCTTCTCTTTCTCTTTTCTCTATTTTCGATTTCTCATCTAGTCAACGCACTGATCTACTCAGTTTTTTCATGAATTTCCACAGGCTTCTTCATCGACTTCTATTCACCAGCACCTTTCGCATGTTGCTCGCCGCTGCCAATCATTAGCATTGGCCATTTCCACAGCGACGCAGTAAAGCTCTGTTCACTTGTGTTCTTGGTTACCACTGCCGAGGAGCTTGAATCGTGGACACCACTGCCTTTTTCGATGATCCCAATCCACGACATTGTTTCAATGACCGCATTATTCAGGTTCGATCATTACTCATGTGGGTTCTCATCTTCTATTTAATCTAATTATATATGCTCTATTCTTAGCAAAATAGAGGCCGGGCACTATAGTTTTGTTTATGTGAAAATGGGTTACAATGGAGCTTGTCTCGATGATATAATTTCATATTATTGTTGATTGTGAGGATTTGAGAAGAATCGATGCTTTAATTCTACATAGGAACACCCTAGTTGATGCCTCTACCTTCGCCACTTCAGTTGTGCGATCACCATTACCATGTATTTACTTTAATGGAGCTTTGGTTTGTTCTGTTTTGTTGTTATTCCGAATTCTCGTTTATGCTAGGAGACCATGCTTTAATGATGCTGTGGATGTTTTTTCATGTTAACTTAAAGTATGAAAATGGACTGATTTGAAGGACTTTGATGTGCTTGAAGAGTTAAGGTTACCTTAATTCTTAATGCCGTATATGAGTTCGACACTTTAACCCGTCTGTGTGTAGTTTGCGAATGGCATTATTCCCCTAGAGGTTTATGAGCAAGTTCCACCCAATGTGTCATTAATGAGCGTATAATTTGTTGATTTGGCCCTATTGGGTGAGCCATATGTAGCACCGACACGGACACGCGACACGTGACACGACACGATATGATACACCGACACGTCATTTCTTAAAAATAGAAAATTTGGACACATTTCGACACGTTATATATTAAATATATTTTTTATATATAAATACATAAATAAATAATAAAAAAATAGCCTAGAATTAATTTACGCGAAAAATATTAAATAATATCATTCATTATTTTAATTTGTTACAATAATACACAAAACTTAGAGGAAAAAAACATTGTTTAAGGAAAAATGCTGAAATGATATTTTTAAATTTATTTATTTATCATATATAGCATTTTTTGATTACTTCTTTCATAGTAAAAGACTTTAAAAAAAAATAAAACAATTCTAAAAAAAACTGAAAAAAAGAAAAAATTGACCCGTGCGTGTATATTTATAGCAATTTTATTATTTCTTTTATTACTTCTTTTGTGTATACTTATATTTTGACCGCTCAAGTATTAGAAATTTTTAAAATTAACCCCGTGCGTGTCGGAATTGCGTGTCAGAATTCTGGACTCGCGTGTTAGAGCGTGTCGGAGAGAGTTGACCACGTGTCGGATTTTTCGACACTCGTTGACCGAGTGTCGGAGCGTGTCGGACACGTGTCGGGACGTGTCGGAACGTGTTGGACACGTGTCGGAGTGTCGGACACGACACGAAAGCTTCCGAAGAGTGTCCGTGCTACATAGGGTGAGCCAATGCGTGGATAAGCATGCTCTCGGAATTTGCGTTTTCTGTTTGGTCCCTATTAAATCTGCACATCTTGTCATGACAATTCATTGCATTACGAGACGAAGTTGCCGCCCTATCTCATCATCCATCAATTTTGATTTGTGTGCGATATTCAAATGTATAAAATTAGACTTAAATGTCATGATGTTATTTAAGGAAGAACCAAGAAGAAAACCGGGGTATAGAACTAGCTTGTGATTGAGTATAGTGTCATAAGGCAGGCTAGCTTTGCAGTAAGCCTTTCACCCACCATCATTCACCTCAGGCGTGGAAAACTAATATACATGCCTACCTGACGGTAGTCAGAACTGAAATCCTGACGTGATGTCTATCTTCACCACCGTGAGGCTCATAATTTCCTGTTTATCTTTGTCTTCCCAACAAAAAGAGAATACATAAATGACATCGCGGGGTATCCCACCCTTTAGTGGTTCTCTCACCTGTTTCTTCTCGTTGAGCTTTCTAAGGACTTGCTCAGGTCATAATGTCATTTAAGGAAGAAACAAGAAGAAACATCAAATTTAACAAAGGGAGTTTGTCGAGGCTGGTTCTGAACATTTTACGTTTTGGAGTGAAATTGTTAGATGATTCCATTTTTCTCACCCACGGCCACACTTGGTTCCTAATAGTGCTACCGAAAAATGTCTCAAACATTGAAGACTCAACCGATATTGAAAAGATCCCCATGTTTTTTGTTAAAATATTTAAATATTAAATTACGCATTCTTTTAATAGTTTAAATTTTTAAAATAGTTAGTGACAATCACACCAAATCTTATATGAGTAGTGATCCTACAAAATCTCATGTGTTATTAAAGCAAGATATCCTAAGTTCAAATTTTTAATACCCCTATTTGCCTCCCCGATTTCATATTTCCATACTTCAGTTACGCATGAGGGAGAATATAGAATATTTAAATATTAAATAACATCTTCGTCTAACAACTTAAACTTTAAAATAAAACTTTAAAAATAGTCGGCAATGATTTTATGAAATCTAACTTTTCTCCTAAGTCATGAATGTCTAAAACCTAATAAGAGATCCCATACTTAATCATATTACTCAAATGACTCCTTAGCTCTGTAACCTGCGGACACTAATGGATACAGAACCGTGCACATAGGTCTCATCGATGACGAGCACGGTTCACATGCATCGTGCACCACATAGAACAAGAAGATATACGCGCCGAAATTCCTCTACACATAGAAGAAATAACTGGCCGTATTGTAAATCTACTAAGGCCCAAAAACTAAAATTTAATGATAAAATTTAATTATATCTTTTTTCTCTTTCTTCGTTTTTATTCTTTTTCCCTTCTTCGTTGTCTTATATTATTGTTTTTGTCGTGCTCTGCCGTTCGCCAGATACCCTCCACCTAACCCTTCCCATCTTCATCCAAATATATATCATTTTGATTCTTGATCATCACAATACCTTCCACAGGCCAGGCCGAAGTCCTTTCCTTCACTTAAGATGTCTACCTTGTTCTTCTCAAAAGCAAAGTATACAATTACCATCATCATTCATCTCATCATCCTAGTGCATCAGAGCTTGGCTTCGTCGGGGCCCGTCGATCCAACCCAGGGCTTCGTGTCTCTGCCTTTTAACCGTTCATATTACCACATCCAAAAGCCATACGACGTGCCGGAGGACCAGCGTTATTCCTTCAGCAACGGTATCCATAAATGCTGGGTTTACTCCACAGACAAGCCACATAGTCCGAGCAGCCGAACCGAGCCTCGTACTGAGATCGCGATACAGGTAACTTGACAAGGGGCCAAACAAGTTTATTGGGAAAAGATAGCTTGCTTGTTATGGAGTTTCGGAGAAGTACATGGCAAACTGGTCTCACTGGTTTTACGGGGGGATGTCGTCACCTTGTAGCTAGTATCGGTTGATGATGACGAAGTTATGATGTTGGGTCATGGGTAGGGACCAGCTGACCTGTTGTTCGGTTTGAA
The DNA here is from genome assembly GCA_014182725.1 of Eucalyptus brandiana. Taxonomy (NCBI): domain Eukaryota; kingdom Viridiplantae; phylum Streptophyta; class Magnoliopsida; order Myrtales; family Myrtaceae; genus Eucalyptus; species Eucalyptus brandiana. Next base: position 4,511,531 of record CM024676.1, read on the forward strand.
TACTTTTGTAAACCTGGTTTCCCATCCAAAACGAATTAAGAGTGCATTTCCATCTTGGTCCAACCTGATCGTAACGAGCAGGCCAATTTGTGTGGCTCCCAAGGTGATTGGTCCAGTTTCTGATTCCAAAATTTTGGAACTTGGAATAACCAGCCCGATTTCTGGTTCTTGGGGAGGAATTGGACCGGTGGAAGCAGCCTAGAGTATGTTATTTTTTTATTTAGCAAGGGCGAAACAAAACCCTCATTGAGCCTTTCTCTCTTTTGCGCCTCCCTCGGTCACTTTTGCGCTTCTCATCCTGAGAAGTCAGAACTTCGCTTCTCATACAGAGCAAGTTATCCTCAACTTTAATGCCTAGTATTAATGAAGTAAACAATGTGTGCGTTTTCACTGTTTGGTTTTTGACTCTGAGGAACCATGAATTGTGGGTAAAACAGAGAGGAGAGTTTTAAGCCCCGATGTGATTCAATACCTTGTCGGTATGGTTACTTATGTTGGGATTCATTAAACGGGTCCGGTCTGGTCCATTCATTTTGCTTGTTGGAGTTGTCTGTGTTAAAAACCAGAGGAGATGCAGATATGAAGATGTGCACAAAACAGCGTTAAAACAGGGGAAAACAGAGGAGATTTTCTGATATGCACAAAAAACAGAGGAACGTCTGCATAACCACACACGCTAAAAAAAAAAACTGACAGCCTTATATAGGCTTTACAAAGAAACAAATAACCACCACACCCCACTAACTTCACACGTACAGCAACCAATCCACATAATAAAAGTGCTTAATAGACTATTAACACATAAAACAAACTAGAAACATAAACTTGTTCAACATTCCCTCCCTTAAACTGATGTTGCAAACAATCAGTTTAAAGGACCTTCTCTCAATTTGGAATATCCAACAAACGAACACCAAGGAGCTTTCTCAGCTTCTGAAACATGGACAACTTTAGGGGCTTGGTGAATATATCAGCCACTTGATCTTCACTTCTACAGAAAACTAGTTCAACTACTTCATCCTTTGTAAGATCTCTTAAGAAGTGGTACTTCACATCTATATGCTTGCTCCTCCCATGTAGAACTGGATTTTTGGACAGCTTGATAGCTGAGCTGTTGTCACAATATATTATAGTTGCTTTTTGCTGTTTGAACTGAAGCTCTTCAAGAATCTTCCGTAACCATATGGCTTGACAGGCGCATGAAGTTGCAGCAACAAATTCTGCTTCAGTTGTTGATAAAGTAACAATTGATTGCTTCTTTGAAGACCATGAAATCGCCCCTGAACCAAGCATGAATACATACCCTGAAGTACTTCTTCTATCATCAACATCTCCAGCATAATCGCTATCTGTAAACCCAAACAAATCTGACTTTTCTCCCTTTTTATAGAACAGCCCAAAATTTTTAGTTCCTTGCAAATAGCGAAAAATTCTTTTTGCAGCTTGTAAATGTAACTCAGTTGGGTGCTCCATATACCTGCTTATAAGGCTCACAGCATGCATGATATCCGGTCTTGTCCCCGTCAAATACATCAGGCTTCCAACAATCTGCTTGTAGAGAGTGCTATCCACCTTGCTTCCATAAGGATCTTTCAAGAGCTTCAATCCAACTTCAGTTGGAGTAGTCACGGAGTTACAATTATTCATTTGAAACCTGTCCAAAATCTCTTGAACATACTTCTTTTGAGACATAAAGATTCCAGCTGCAGATTGAATAACTTCTATGCCCAGAAAATAATGCATCAATCCAAGATCAGTCATCTCAAATTCACCCATCATAGACTCCTTGAATTTGTCAAACATGGCACTATCACTCCCAGTAAAAATAAGATCATCCACATATAAGCATACAAGAAGCAACTTTCCACCATCACCAATTTTAATAAATAGTGTATGCTCATATGGGCATTTTCTAAAACCTTTCTTCAAGAAATAGGCATCAATGCGACTATACCAAGCTCGGGGAGCTTGTTTTAACCCATATAGTGCCTTTTTTAATTTATAAACTTTATGTTCACTACCGAGCTTCACATAACCAGAAGGTTGATCAACAAATACTTTTTCTTGAAGATCACCATGCAAGAATGCTGACTTCACATCCAATTGGAAGATAGGCCATGAATTCTGCGCTGCTAATGCAATTACCAATCTGATTGTGTCAAGTCTTGCTACAGTGCAAATACTTCTTTGTAATCCACTCCAAATTCCTGCTTGTAGCCTTTCGCCACCAAGCGCGCCTTATACTTATCAACTTCACCATTCTTGTTCAATTTTGTCTTGTACACCCACTTGACTCCGATTGTTTTGTGTCCTTTTGGAAGATCTGTTAACTCCCAAGTGTCATTCCTCTCAATAGCTGCAATTTCTTCATCCATTGCTATCCTCCAATTTTCTTTTTGTACTGCTTCATCAAAAGTTGTTGGATCACAATCTGAAAACAAAGCATAATGGATAAGTGGATCTTCATATTGATCAACTCCTGTTACTTCATAATCACTCATCCATGCAGGCCTCCGTCGAACACGATGAGGTCGATCTTCAGGTTCCGCAGCTGCTGCTGTACTTTGGACACTGCCTGTGGTGATTTGGGTTGTTGTGGATTGCTGCACCAGCCCATTTTCATCTTCAAAATTCATTGGAATTTGCTTACCAACACCTTGTTCATCCCACGGCCAAGTTTGTTCTTCATCAAATATCACATCACGGCTGATAATGATTTTCTTGGTCATAGGATTATAAAGTTTATAGGCTTTTGATTGATCACTAATGCCAAGAAAAACACATTTGACTCCCCTGTCATCTAGCTTCTTCCTCTTTTGGTCAGGAACATGGGCATAGGCAATACACCCAAAAATCCTGAAGTGATCTACTGCAGGTCTTTGGCCGCTCCATGCTTCTTCCGGTGTCATATTTTGAACAGCTAGAGTGGGACTTCTATTTAAAATATGAATGCTCCAATTGACTGCTTCAGGCCAGAAACTTTTTGGAATTCCACTTCCCCTCAAGAGACTTCGCACCATATTCAGAATGGTACGATTCTTCCTCTCACATACGCCATTTTGCTGTGGTGTGTAGGCTGCTGTAAGTTGTCTCTTGATTCCATGCTTCATACAAAAATCTGTAAACTCAAGCGAGTTGTACTCTCCACCACGATCCGTGCGAAGGACCTTTATTTGATTTCCTCCATCCTTTTCAACAAGTGCTTTGAAGTTCTTGAAAGCCGCAAAAGCTTCAGATTTTTCTTGCAAAAAATACACCCAAATCTTCCGGCTAAAATCATCGATGAAGGTAATAATATACCGTTTACCTCCATTGGAAATTGGAGATATTGGTCCGCAAATATCTGAATGAACCAGCGCCAACGGACTTTTTGCTCTCCACGATTTTCTTTGTGGAAATTGAGCACGATGTTGCTTGCTAACAACACAATCTTCACAAATTTCCAAAGGAGCAGAGATTTGAGGAAGACCCTCCACCATCTCTTTTTTATATAGTGTTCGCAACCCACCGAAATTAAGATGCCCATAGCGAAAATGCCATAACCAGGCTTCCTCCTTCAATCTTGCAGAGAAACATGAATTTGTAGTGTTGTGGAGATACAATGGAAACATCCGATTGCCCGTCATTTTGACTTCAGCAATTAAACCCAACTTCTCATCTTGGATTCTACAAATCCCACCTTTAATAGAGATTTCATATCCCTTCTCTTGCAGCTGACCAGCACTTAACAGATTAGTCTTCAATTCAGGGACATACAATACATTTGAAATAGTTTGTACCGAAGTCCCTTTTGGATGAATTGCCACTGTTCCTTTCCCCATCACCGACACAATGGAATTATCACCAAACTTTACAGTGTTGTTGTACGTTTCGTCTAGATCAAAAAACATTTTCTTGTCTCCACACATGTGATTGCTACAACCAGTGTCGAGATACCACATATTTGGTTGAGTTTCTTCCTTCTCATGGCACACCATCAAAAGAGATACTTCTTCTTCTTTTTCAGCAAAGTTAGTTCTTTCAACTCTTTGTTTATTCAAATTAGTTCGACATTCAGATTTGTAATGCCCATACCTGTGGCATCTAAAACACTCCACTTTGGATTTGTCTACTAACCTTGGCCTAAAACCAGTTGAATGTCGTCCTCCACGACCTCTTCCTCTCCCTTGGAAATCACGATAGGAATAGCTTTCAGACTTTTGATCAAAGCTGAAGCCACTGCGATCGTTGTTCTCCCTTCCTCTGCCTCTTCCTTTGTTCACCCTTGTTGCTGATGAAGAATGATCTCCAGTTGAGACCTTCAAAGCTTGCTCTTCCGTCTCTTGTTGTATGAGTTTTTGTTCATGAACTAACAAGGATCCTTGCAACTCATCAATGGAAAGTTCTTCAATGTCCTTGGCTTCTTCTATGGAACAAACAATAAAGTTGAATTTTGGTGTCAACGATCGAAGAATCTTTTCAATGATGATGACATCCTCCGTCTTGTCGCCATGAATCCGCATCTTATTAACTATTGCCATTGTCCGAGAGAAGAAATCTGTGATTGTCTCTCCCGACTTCATTCGTAGCATTTCAAACTCCGAACGAAGCGTTTGAAGCTGCTGCCTCTTTGCTCTTGCTGAGCCTTGATACTTTTTCTTCATGGAATCCCATATTTCCTTGGAGGTATCCTTGCAAAGAATTGTCTCCAAAATGGATCTGTCAATTGCTTGGAAAAGATAATTTTTGGCCTTGAGATCCTTCAATTTTAACGCATCCAAAGCCGTTTTTTGCGCTGCCGTTAACACAACTCCTTCAACAGGTTCGGCAACTCCCGAAGAAACAACATCCCAATACTCCTTAGACTTGAGAAAATTCTCCATTAGCATGCTCCAATGATCATAATGACCATCAAAGTGTGGAATAGCAGGTTGTACAAATGTTTCTGAGGCCATTACTGCTGCTACAAGATAGAACCACCACAAAAGCAACCTGCTGTTGCTACAAATGAAAATAACCTGCTGCAATACTCTCCCTTGACTGCTGCAAACGAAAGTACTTGCTGCAGTAAAAACTCTCTTTTGGTTCTCACCTTTTTACAGCACTCAAACGCACACTTTTCTTCCCAACCTTCGCTCTGATACCAATGTTAAAAACCAGAGGAGATGCAGATATGAAGATGTGCACAAAACAGCGTTAAAACAGGGGAAAACAGAGGAGATTTTCTGATATGCACAAAAAACAGAGGAACGTCTGCATAACCACACACGCTAAAAAAAAACTGACAGCCTTATATAGGCTTTACAAAGAAACAAATAACCACCACACCCCACTAACTTCACACGTACAGCAACCAATCCACATAATAAAAGTGCTTAATAGACTATTAACACATAAAACAAACTAGAAACATAAACTTGTTCAACAGTCTGATAGGTTTCTATTTTCTTCTTCTTCTTTTGACCTTTTTAGAATGATATAGATCAAATCAAATGCACAAGACCAGGAGGTAATTAATCAGATTACGCCTAATCTACAATATATACACAATATTGTGCTGTTTTGTAGCTTTTTGAAACCACTTGTGTAGAAAATCGTACCCACCTACACTTGATTTACTCTGATCGATTTGAACATCATTTTCCACCTTAGGGATGCGGCTATTCCTCAGGCGTATGGCAATTCGAAGGGTACGGATATGTCCCGACCGGGACTTCAGGCGTGTGCATAATGCAAGTGTTTGGAGCGAGCCCTCACGCAACCACGCTCATGCTAAGAGTGTATAATGGCTCGCTCATGTACTACAGGAGTCAGGTCCTCATCGAAGAGATCTACGACGAGTGGTTCCGGCTGAATGTTATACACGACGTGGATGGTTCGAAAGTGAAGGTTTACATTGATGGGTATCCGGTATTAGAGACAGATGGTCGAGGAGGGACTTCTCATGCCTTCAAATGTGGTGTTTATGCCCAAAACGACGACTCTTTCTACATGGAGTCTCGTTGGAGAGACATCAAAGTCTTAAGGAAGCGCGACTGAACGTGCAGTATATGTCAATGTACTATATTCCTCTATATGCTTAATGAAATAATCTTCATGATATGCACAAGAAATGTTGTTTAGATAGATATGCAAAGTATCAACACCTCTAGAAAGATTAGTTAAAAGAAAATGACACAAATAGTCGCTAAATTTTGGCTCAACCCTACGGAACTAAGGTCAAAAAGATTGAAAGAAAAATCAGTCATGCACAATTACTGATGAAGGATTTCTTGAAAAGTTAAGGATTCCTTTTTAGAAATTAATTATCGTCAATCCTTTTTTTAGCAAAAAAAGAAGCGCGGTTTTATATTTATAAAATTGGTAATGCATTTCTTCCATATTATTCTCAACATTTAAATTAAATTGTAAAAGTTGCAGTCATTTTTTTTTTCAATTTTGAACAAATTATAACTTAAAAAGCTCAATGTATTGATTATTTACCCAAAAAAAAAAAAACTTAAAAAGCTTATATTGATCACACTAAAAGACTTTTCATATGTGTTCCTATCAAACAGCATTTTTCTCAAAGTTACATTCCAATGCATTTTTCAATAATAGTTTATCAAATGGTCTTTACTTTTCATGAAAACCTTTTAAAATATAAATTTTCTGTGTTTACTCAAAGACCTTTTTCTAAATGTTGAACCAAACAAAAGTATTAGCCTAATCACCAACATCAAAAGATCTCTCCGGTCTTTGAGAGTCAAGCTAGTTTCTTCACCTTATTTCGTGCCTGATGCAAGTTTTTCAAAAGCTGAGTGACTACTTCTCGATCTCGTAATCTTTGATCAACAGCAGGAGGCACAACATCCCTAGGCACATGTGCAATGTGGATTGATGGTGTTCAGCCATTAACAATATCGTAAAGCATCATCATTCTAGAAGAAGCGTGATGACTAGTGTTGTCCCACCACTATGCCAAGTAAAGCCAATTCCATCATCTGGTGGGACAATCATGAGTCATCCACCCAAGATAAGGCTAATCATAACCCAAGTTTGGCCATCACTTTGCGGATGACAAGCTGAAGAATGATGGAGGTCCCACCCTCAGAAGTTTGAAGCGTGCAATCCAAAGTCTGCTGATGAAGACGATATCTCTATCGCTCGCAGCTCTGCTGGGAAGTCCTGGCTTGTTGCAGCCTTTACCTATTCCTGACATGCCTTCATCAGCAGCTGAGGTGGCCCAAGCTTATATATCTGAAGAAATTGACATCCCAACGTATAATAGGGGAAAAAAAAAAACTTACGCAAAGCTATATAAGAATCACCCACATATTGACTTTCCTTTGATTAAGTCGAAATTCTATAAAAACAAACCCTTGCCTTCTTTAAAATATCATATACAATTCTTATAGGTTGAGTTTTAATTTTAAAAAAATATAGTAGGAATATTTATATATGTTTGATAATTTGTTAAATCATAAAAACCCACTTTCCAAAGATCTCTCCCTTCTCTTTGGGATCGAACATCAATTGCAACGATTCAATAAACAACTCATTGGGATAGACATAGATAAACTAGAACCCTCCCTAAGAATTAGAAGATATGTCCATGTATACAGAGCTTTCTCCTTGTATAGCTTCAGAAATTAGAAGATATGTCTATGTATACAATTCTAATGTCAAATCGATCTATAAAAGCATTAAATTTAATAAATTAGACTATGATTATTTAATACTTTTTTATTCTTCTTTTTCTTTATAAAAAAAATCATTTGTATTCTTTGAACTCAAATTGAGTAATCCTGAAATATGAAATAGCTCAAAAGAAAACTCTTAGGCATTTGATTTTTTAGGGGTCTTTAGCCCCTTTTCTTTGTCTCTCTTAGAATATATCTGAACTCCTCATTCTTGATCTAGTTGTTGATATAATTAAAAAAAGATATTTCCTTGTTCCAAAATATTTTACTTGAGAAAAAGTTCTCAGATTTTTCCTGGGATTTAGTAAGGCCACCAACCAAGTCCATGCTCAACTCCTGCAATACCCTGTCAGGGACAGGTAAAGGCTTCAACAGGCCTGGAGTAGCAGCATTGTCTGACTTGTTCTTCAAGCACCTTAGAGTAAAAAGTGGACGCAACTCCTTTTATGTTGCTCGCACTCCAGAATGACCATCCATGGATGACTTGTGGTAAAGAAGTATGATTTACTTTTCTAATTCTACGTTTTTGCCCGCTACCAGTCTGCCCTTCTTCGTTATCATGCTCCTTATGCCATCCGTTGGAAGAGGCAGAAGAATGAGTAACTGCTGAGCAGTTAAATTGAGCGGCTGAGGTTTGGGATCCTCCTCCCTACCCTGCTTGATCTCTTGCAAAAGAGACGGCTCCACGAGCATCAAAGTGATTGCCAAATGTTTAAGAATACTGGAGCCTCTACAGCGCACCAGCAGGCTACATTTTACTTCCCTTGCTTGAAACATATCTCTCATAGTCCTAAGGCATAAGCTTGGCTAACCAATTCAGCGGCTAACGTTGCGGACTCTTTGGCTCATTAAGAACTTCACACTGAACTTTGGTGATAGAAAAAGAAGCCTCCCAATGAGAATACCATGCCATTTGGAGACAGCATGAACCAGTACCATCAATTTTCTGTCATAAACTGAAAGGACTCGGGCGTTCAGTAGACAAAACTTTGCTGATGAAAGCAGTGGGATGTCCCTCTTGCATTATAGATGCTCCTGTGCCGTCACCGGCAGATGCCTCGGTTTCAATGACAAATGGCTTACTGGAATCTGGCAAAAGCTAAGGCCGGTGCCTGCAACATCAGTTCCTTCAGATATATGCCGGTATATGCTTTAGTAGCCGCCTCATTCCACACAAAAGCATCTCTCTCGAGAAGATTTGATTAAGGCCCGCAAATCTGGCCATATTGCCAATAAATCCTTTTTTATAATAAATCGCCTTAATGATTTTTCCATTGTGTATCTTTTCTTGCCACGATTTTTCCAGCGGGTTAAGATTAATTGATACAGACAAGTCGAAGGCTTCCAAAGTTCCACATATTTTGATGAGAGTGAGTGGCATTTAGCAAAAACACATGGTCCAGAAGACTACGGAGTCAGACTATAGTTACGTCACATGACATAAATCAAAGTCTAACCAATAGTACTTTCTTTTTGGAACGTCAATCAAGATATTTGGAATTATTTGAACACCGTACTAAACTTGATATAATTGTACATCCACTCTTTCATACCTATTCTCACTTTTTAAATTTTAACACAAATAAAAAAAAAATTAATTGGACGAACATGAAATACCATAACAACCGTTAATCAACAGAAATCATACCAAATCGATTCAGGAAATAATATTACGAAACGGGTATTACGAATGAACTAGCGAAACGAGTCAGCTGCATTCAAAATTCCATCAATTCCACAAACCAATTCCACAAAACTAACTTCACTAAACTCTGGACAAAAAATAAAAAATATTTTGGGGGTACCGAGTTCAATCAAATAAGGTTTCCAATAAGCGCGTTTGATCCCACGTTTCAACGTATTCATTACTTCAAAGGCAAGCATTATGGCGACCAGCCGTCTAAAAAAGTTCACTTTCTTCACAACCACCAGCACCACCAGCGCACAGGATAGCACCAAGAAGCACACCGAATCGGTCCATCCCAAGAGCTAGTCCCTCCCTCCACCTCCCTAGGGCTCCCCGTCCCCCGCCGGCGCCGACCCACCTCCCCTGAACGGCGCCCCTCGCCGGATCCGGACCGCCGGCGATCTGGGATCCCCGGGACCTCGCGACCCAGATCGCGATTCGCCCCGCTGAGGACCGATCTGCGCGACCCTTTTGGATCCCGCGTCGTCCGGAGACCATGTGGAGGTTCAAGCCGTTCGGGCAGAAGGAGCAGGCCGGGCTCGAGGGCCGCGCGATCGACATCGGGAACGTCAAGGTCCATGTCCGGAACGTCATCGCCGAGGGCGGGTTCTCCTGCGTGTACCTGGCCCGGGACGCGCTGCACGTGTCCAGGCAGTACGCGCTGAAGCACATAATCTGCAACGACGAGGAGTCGCTGGAAGTCGCGATGAAGGAGATCGCGGTGATGAAATCGCTGGCGGGGCACCCGAACGTGGTCGCGCTTCAGGCTCACACTGTGCTGGACATGGGGCGGACCAAGGAAGTCCTGCTGCTGATGGATTTCTGCGAGAAGTCGCTGGTTCATGTGCTGGAGAGCAGGGGAGCTGCGCATTTTGAGGAGAAGCAGATATGGGTGATGTTCAGGGACGTCTGTAATGCCGTCTTCGCAATGCACTGCCAGTCGCCTCCCGTTGCTCATAGGTAATTCTCGCCAATTCCCAGCTCCTGCCTTCTGTTTATTGCGTTTGACATGTCTGCCAGTGTAAGCTAGTCCCTGCTCATCGATGCTAGAGAAGAGAAAGACATGAGCTTTTGGTGATCCATAAAAGGAAAGAAAGAATCTTGTAATTTTTGCTCTCTCGTTAGTCATTCCACATACTGCAATGATCCGACTCCTCTAATCTGTTCGTTACCGATCTTTGCTATGTGATCGATTAAATGAGTTGACACACTTGACAGCAGACTCCCTCGCATTGTATTAAAAAATGGCACCTTTGAAGATGTGATTTTTTTCAATCCTGTTAGCCTTCCGTGCATCCGTCCCACTTGGATTAGACCCAACAGCTGCAATTCGATGATCCTGCTCTTCTTTGATTGCCTATAGATTTGTGAGTTCTTGAGGATTTAACTGGATTTTGCCGTTATATGCTTAAATTAAGAGCTGAATTTAGAAATCCTATAGCACATACCTTGGTATTAAATACTTTACTGTTGTACTTACAAGTTGCTGAATATTACCCCTAATCATTATATCTGCTGCGTCATCTCTGTTTCATCTAGGAGTACTGGCATCTAGCAAAAGGTTGTAAATGCCACTTTTCTGTTCTAGCTTACTAGGAAGAAAGTTGCTTCAGAAAGATTAATGGGAGTCAATACATGAGTTGGCACTTATATGATCTTCATACTTGTTATGGTCTCTCTATTGGATCAGGCTTATTGATACTCAGATTATATCATATGGTATAACTTGTCCCCTCTATTAGCAACTGAGACTCTAGGTTGTGTTATTGGTCGAAAGCAAGGAACCTGCTGACTGAGTTCAGTCTGGCCACTTTTGGGTCTGATGCATATTGATCATGAAAATGACTGATGAAAAGAATATCCGAAGATCAAATCTAAAGATTAGTGGATATAATTTGGGAGCATTACAAGGATAGTTTTCAGTCTTGGAAAAAATAAAAAAAATGGGAAGGAGCAAAAAGAGCATTCTTGATGTGCTTTTTCAATAATTGGTGGAAGCAATCTTCATCTTGCATTCTCAAGCAGTCCTTGTTTAATTGCATAGGGACTTGAAGGCCGAGAATATTTTGTTGGGGACTGATGGCCTGTGGAAGTTGTGTGATTTCGGAAGCACCTCTACCAATCACAAACGGTTTGAGAAGCCTGAAGAAATGGGTATTGAAGAAGATAATATCAGGAAACACACAACACCTGCATACAGGGCTCCTGAGGTTGAATAAAAAGATTTGTGCATTTACATATATGTTTGTTGACTCTGGTGGTAAAAATGTCTGATGTTGCCTTTCTGATTTAGATGTGGGATTTATATCGCAAGGAGGTCCTAAACGAAAAAGTAGATATATGGGTATGTGAAGTTGGCATTCATATTCTTTTGGAAGTGAGGAATATAATAGTCAGTTGTAACTTTTTTATTTTTTCATCCTAGGCTCTTGGATGCCTCCTCTTTCGGATTTGCTACTTGAAATCTGCATTTGATGGAGAGTCCAAGCTACAAATCCTGAATGGGAATTATCGTATTCCGGAGTTACCAAAATACAGCTCTTTCATCACGGATCTAATTAATGACATGCTTCAAGCCTCTCCAGATGCCAGACCTGACATCACGCAGGCAAGGGCTTTGCTTGATCAGCCACTGATCTTGATGAAATTAAACTAGTCATAGATCATAGTATGCATGCACTCAGTGGAATTTCAACAATCTGTTTTGCTGATGTTGGCAATTTCTTCCCCTGGTGGCAGGTGTGGTTCCGTGCTAATGAGCAGTTACCTGTTGGACAGCAAAAGTCTTTGCCTGATCAGTCCCCAGAAATGCAATCAGCAGAGATTCATGCAGGTAGTACTTTATTTATTTATTTATTTATTTATTTATTTATTTTTGGCATAAGAAGTTGGTCCTGTTAGTTGACATTTGTTCTACTCAAACATGGAACTGATACCATTGACTGAATGACTTAATTCATATATATGAAACCCTTTTGAGATGCAGGTAGTTTGATTCACAGAATTACTTAATAAATTTTTGTAATTTTACAACTCAGTCACTCAAGTATTCGAGTGACAATTCTTCCTTTGACAATGTCTACTTCTCTGCTTTATTTAAGACTTAAAAAGGTGAGCATCCTTATCCTCCAGGCATTCCAAAGTCCACAAATCGGGTGTCACCGGTGCCTCGTAGAAGTCCGCCACCCCCACCTTCACAGAGTGACTCAGTCAAATCGTCACCACATATTAAAGCAGGTGGAGGTGGAGGGTCGCTTGGTGCTTTCTGGTCTAGTCAGCATGCGAGGGATTCAGTTGTTGCTGAGGATAATACTGGCCCAAGTTTCGATGAAGAACCAACAAGTCATAGAATGTCAAAACTTGATAGAGAGCATGCAGAGAATCATACTTTCTCCAAAAACACTTTTCCGAAGAAAGAGGTAAATGTACAGCCACAACCTACTCGAAGGAGTGTGCCTGGACAAAACTATCTTAGGCCTGAGGGCAATCATCATAAAGACTTCGAGATAAACTTCTTCCAAAAAGATTCAGACCAGCGTCATGAGAGACCTGGAGCATCAAAACCTGAGAATGCGGCCATTTTTCAAGATAACAGTTTCAATACCTTTGTTGCTGAATTTGATACCAAAAAATTTAGCTCTGGTATCAGTAATCACGGGATGCAAAAGGAAGAAGATTTGGATGTTGAATTAGAGAGGCTAAAAGAGCAGCTGAAGCAAGCAAACCTAGAAAAGACTGAGATGACTTCTAAATATGAAAAGCTATCTGCCATTTGCCGATCTCAGAGGCAGGAAATACAGGAACTCAAACAAGCTCTTGCCGCTAGAGCTCCATCACCAAGCAGGGATGCTATGAGAAATCAAACCCCTACTAGAATCGAGTCATCTGCTGCTGCTATGGTAATTTTGTTCTCTTTTTGTCTTATTTAATGCATCACATGCAATTTCTAGGTTGTGTTACATTCTATCTTGACAGACATTTCGGTTAATACAGCCATCAGAGGAAACTAGAAAAACCAACTGGGACACCCATCAGGAAAAAGTTGAGAAGAATTTTCAAAGCCCAGAACCCACATCATGGCAGGCTTTTGCCGATGATCCTAAGCCAAGGCAGCCTCTTTCAAGGGATACCACCTCCAGATCTGTTAGGACAAGAAATGGTCAACAAAGTAAGCAGGGCACTCAAGCAGCATCAAAAAATGAGACATGGGGCTTTGGGTCGGAGAGTTTTACTGCCATGCCCAATGCCAGTTCTCAGATATCAAAACCCATTCGAGAAGGAAGCACTTCCCAGCGGTTTGGCGATTCAAAGTTAAGGGAGAACAAACCATCTTCTCAACCTGCAGGATGGGCTGGTTTCTAAATCATTCCTGGACATGACCTTTGATATCTATCATGAAGGACAGTTGTCTGAGCAGATGATTTACACCTGATGTACACAAAGTCCAGAGGTAAAAAAGCTTGTGGACTGGAGCCCGGCTTTGGAGAGCTTATGTTCTTGTAGATACTGTTACTGAACAGAGCACTCTTATTCTTCTATTTCAAATTGTCTGAGCAGCCAAATGCATGCTATGCATTTTGTATGCCATTTGTGACTTATTGAAATTGAATTGCATGGCTGTTGGGAGTACTGGCTCAAGCCAAAAGTCAAGTCTGTTGGTCATGAACTGCACTTCCGTTCTATTAAGTGCAGATTGCAGAGAAATATCTGAAAAAGGGAAACGTTTGGGTCAACCTGCTGAAGAATAAACTTGGATTTGATGAAGCTTATCTGTAAAGAGAGCCATACCTGGATGTTTGAGAAGGTCAGTGCTATTAGTATTGCCCTTTTGACTTTTGAGTTGTATACGGATATTCCCTTAAGCGCTTGTCATTGGTACTACCGAAGTTCCCTGTGAATGTTCGAATTAAAAGTTCTGATGAGTGAGGATGATTGTCGATAAGGTAATCTGTTATTGCCTTGCTTTTGTTGATTCTGGACAGGCAAACCATGGTTAGATTATCTTGATCATCTTTATTGGTTTACATTCTGGGAAAGATTATGCATATGCATATATATGCTCCATCTTGTTCTCTTAAGTGCTGCAAGTCTATGGTGCCTCATCTTTGTAGTCTTTTGCCATGCTCGAGTGTGCACGGGGATTTTGGGATGGGAAAAGGATGGTCCAGAAAATGTTGTTCCCATTAATGCTTTTCTTTCAAATGTTACGTACATTTGTGACCGTGGAAATCTCTGAGTTGCATGGACAAATTTGCGAGTCATCTTTTCTGATATGCCATTTGGGAGAAGATTGTACATATAGATATCACTTCGTCCACATGTTGAACCGTACTTGAAGTTGTGCAACGGGGCTTGGGGATGAGTAGAAAATTCAAATTCTTGGAATTAGACCTTTGCGATTGCCTAGACATGTATCAAGATAAATCAAAGTAAAGGGGGTAAGGACTCAAAGGGGCTGGTTGGGATCGTCGCCGTCAGCCTAATTACTTGCCTGATTTACTTTTCATCGAACTTGCACTAACATTCTTTTGAAATTGAGTGTACAATCACCCCCGTTAAGAATTTCAAAGAGACCTAATTATTGTCCTCATCCTCTCCATTCCCTAGTCGGACATAAATTTTAGTAATATCGGAGGGGTCTGAGTTTCAGAAGAAAGCATAAATGCAACAAAGAAAATGCTCACCGCCTCAAAAAATTTCCTCAGGGCTCAGGGCAAATTTGAGCTTTCCAACCATATATATTCATGATACTAGATGGGAGCATGAAATCATCCTCAAAATCTAGAAAGAAAAAAAAAGTGAGGCTTAAAATTCTGCAAGCGTGGTTTGCAGTTAATCTTCAAGCAATTTGCATTACTAGTTGGATGAGGCTCTATTTTCTTGGGATGATCCCTTCATCCCTACCAATTTGCGTGGTATACCGACCATTGTGCCTAGGCCATCTAGGCTACTAATCATGCAGTTTCCCATGTCGGCTCCATATGATCAACTGTCCAGATGGGCTATGTTATGTCGATCTAAAAATAAATCTTTTCAACATTTTACCACCTATGGAAGTAAGTCTCGCAAGAATCGGTCGGTATATAACATGTTCTAGTAGCTTTTAGGGTATCAATTCGCTTCCAAAGGGTCCGACCACCGTGGAATTATCGCAACCGTTGGCGCATAGTCTAAGGCCAACTTTGTGGGTGGTATTACTTTATAAGAATCTTATCACAACTGAAGCTCGATCCGCACTAGTTCACTCATCTTAAGTACTCCGACTGCGACCGTGCAAACGAAGAATTTCCAGAATATGCATGCCGAAATCCAACATACCGCAAGAGCATGCGGTAAGATATAGTGATTAGGAAAGCTATGACTATAGTTTCTCTTTGGTAACCCAGACACACAAGCACAGAGAACTAGCTAACTAAAGGTTCATGAAACACCCTGGAAGTCTCATGAACCAAGTTTAGATATTTTGTATATGCATGTAAATCAATTTATACAGATCCCTAGTTCTTGAGTCAAAAATCTCCCGACTCTCCAACCAATTATGTTAACCTTGAAGGGTTTATGACTAAGGTTTTTACTCAATTTTTGTATGCTTAACTACTATAAAACATGGGAGGACATTAATAATTTTGTATTTCATATGATTAACTCATAGCGTGGTAAAAACTAAGTGGTACAAAACTCATATGCTTTGTATCGAATGACAACAGGATCAGTAAATTATACATATTATGGAGAAAGGGGTAATAATTCATCAAGAACTAACTCAATCCCGATCAATATCTTCCCACTAATGAACCAATTGAAATCGACTTCACTCCAACAACAACCAACAACGAATTCCAATAATACAACCCCATAATACATAAATATAATGACAAAATGATAAGAAGACATAGGCAACAATACCAAGATTTTATGTGAGAAAATCTGTTAAAATATACCTCGAGTTTGAGCCTAATGCAAAAGTCTGAAATTTCCGAATTGAATTTGTTTGTGGACGTCTCGAATCGAGCAAGGAAGATCCGAGAGTCAACTGCTCAAAAATCCGAATTCGTGTTGGAGAGTCTGGCCACCGAAATAGAAAAGTCCAACATTGACTTGACTTGGATTTTGTTTAAAATATATGGACATATATTTTGGTTGAAATCAACAAGATTTAAGAAAAGAATGTCCAACTTGGACTTGGATTGACCGAGGCAGATGGATTTCCTATTCCATGTTGATTCGGTCTCTACAGGTTTATATTTTGGCAATAAATATATGGTCAAGGGGGCTGCATAATGGTGTGCCGTGAGTGCTCCAATTGAAGCCCCCTTTCAAGTGCTTGGGTGACCACCTATCTTTGTGGGTTGCTCCGAAGTCGATTGTGAAGAAATATTGAAGCCCCGTTTTTAAGCAAGTGCGTGGCGTCGGTTATTTAGTTGGTTTCCTTCACGCTATTACATCAAGAGCTTTTATTTGTTTGTAGCCAATTAAATCTTCTAGTAAGATTTGCATGTAATTTCTTCGTGAAATTGAAAGATTATTTCACGAGAAATTTTGGGATTAAACACTACGTGTGTTATTAGGTATAATCAATGCTTGAAAAACACCATGGGTATTTGACTGACTCGAGTTGTAATCTCCATTATATCACTTAATCTATAATAAATTCATTTCTGCTTTTCCTGTGGACATAAGTCTTTACAATCGAACCTTGTAAATCTATTATTCGATTTTTTCTTTTATTCTATCTATTTTATTGTTTGATCACTTGCTTTCCATAACAAAACCCAATGAAGGAAAAAATCGCAAACCGTTGACAAATTTCCACTAATCACCAAGAACAGTAGAATACATAAATGAATTCTCTCTAGTCACACACTAAAGGCTCAACATTAATAATATAATACCATTTCTTTACCACGAAGATGGATAAATATAAATAGAACAGGAAAAGAATTCGGTGAAGGGTCTTAAATGAACGAAGTGGATCAACTTGTAGCCTTTTGTCTTACAAACAACGTACAAAAATTTGAACTAATTTCGTCGACGTTTGGCCTCCAAATCAGGACCACAAAGCGGTGCCTCCTTTTTTCCTTCTTCGCTCTCTCTAAAGTGCACTCTCTCTCTCTCTCCCCTCCTGCTCTCCGCCAATCACGCAAGAAGCAACCCGACCTTTTCTTGTTTTTTGCTTTTTAAGCCCGACGTAGGATGTGCGGCGATGACTCTATCGTCTCTCGTACGGCGCAAGTCAGCTTTGAATTTCCAAGAAACGAAGGTCATTTTATATTCCACCTATGCTTGGATACTTACATATACACAATCAAACAATTATCTTCATCAATCTCTTTCGCCCCTTGCTAGAACATTTAAACATGAAAATCCTTGCAATTCTTTTGGGCTTGAGCCTAGGTTATTTGGTGCCACGCCAAGTTGATGCTCAGACGCAGACTGATCCCACAGAAGGGTTCAAATCGCTTCCGCTGACTCGATCCAACTTCGCCGTGCAAAGGCCGTACGACGTGCCGGTAGATCAGAGATACAGCTTCAAAGATGGAGTTCACAAGCTGTGGGTGTTCGACACCGACAAGCCTCACTCCCCCACAAGCCAAACCAAGCCACGCACCGAAATCCGTATAACGGTAAGCTACCTTCGTGACTAGTCTTAGCTCAACAGTGTTTCGTCCTGAGATTTGGGACCTCGGAGCCGGACCGGGGATGTGATAAATAGAAAGAAATCCTACATAGAAGTATTAGAAATCGGTACTTCGGTGATAATTATGCTTTTATTGTGACGGCCCGAGCAGCGGTGCGCGGGGAGGAGGGATGGCGGTGCGTCCGCGCCTCGGTCCCCGGACATGCGCAAGGAAGGAGTCCCCTCCCTCTTGTCCCACGTCGCTTAGGGGGGGGAGTCCAGGGCCAGTTTATAATGGCTTGGGCCCCTTAACCTGTGTGACGCGTTTTAAAGCCGTGAGGACTCAGTGTCCAAAGTGGACAATATCACACAGTGGGCCCGAGTCGTTACACATGGTATCAGAGCCGACTCCCGACAGCGTGTGAGTCCACATTGGGCCCCTTAACTTGTGTGACGCGTTTTAAAGCACTGAGGACTCAGTGTCCAAAGCAGACAATATCACACAGTGGGCTCGGGTTGTTACATTTATAGGCTCGGGTTGTTACATTTATATATGCTTCTCGATTCATGATCGCTCTGGGAAGTGCTCGACAACACCCGACAGCGTGTGAGTCCACATTGGGCCCCTTAACTTGTGTGACGCGTTTTAAAGACGGCGGGGGCTCGGTGTCAAAGCGAGACAATATCACACAGTGGGCTCGGGTTGTTACATTTATATATGCTTCTCGATTCATGATCGCTCTGGGAAGTGCTCGACAACAATTTCTAACTCTGTTTAATCGTGTTTAGATAAGTACATCGTCATTCTTTCCAACCAAATTATGTGCTAGGTAATTACACTCGTGGAAAGATACTGCTCACGAAATACGAGTGGTCTTGGGCAAGTGAGGATCATGATCCTCGTCGAAAGCTCCTCAGATTGGACTTACCTTAGTATTCCATGATCTAATTTTGAATACTCTTTCACCAACCACTGCATGCTGACGAAATAAAGACACCGAACAGGGATATGACTATTCCTCCGGAGTGTGGCAATTCGAAGGGCAAGGATACGTGCCAGGCGGAACATCGGGTGTCTCCGTTATGCAAGTTTTTGGGGCCGTCAATCAAGCCACGACCTTCATGCTCCGTGTCTACAACGGCACATTGTATTACTACAGAAGCCAAGTCTTGGTCGAGAACGTCTACGACAAATGGTTCAAGCTGAACGTGATACACGACGCCGACGCCTCCAATGTGAAGATTTACATCGATGATCAACTTAGGTTTTCAGCTCCAGGCCACGGTAGCGGGGCTTCGCACTACTTTAAGTTTGGGGTTTATACTCAAGATGATTCCTCTCACTGCATGGAGTCACGGTGGAAGGATGTTAAGGTTCTCAAGAAAAACTAATTGAAACGATGGCTTCGTGTAGCAAGTTTCGCTTGCTTGCTCTGTAATGGCTCCTCGTATCACCTATACAGATCCAAGAATAAATCCAGTGGCTCATTTAACTTAGTGCGACCACACAACTCTTTCTTCTTTCTCATATTCTCATGGATTCGGAGGCAGCGCCACGCCTGACCTCCTACCGTATAGCCACCACACATCGCTGCATATAAACTTGTAGAGTATGAGAACAAACAAGAACAAATTAACAATCGATCGATATGAAGAGAAAGTGAATCGAGAAGAGATTGTTAAGCTGTTGTTGATCACGAATAAACAGCGTATGCCAGTCGTGCAAAGAACAAGAAAATTCATAAGATCAAGGATGGATTAGATGGAGATTTTGTGCTTTGACAACACCAGAGAATTTCGAACGTGCAGACGTACGACCTACGAGCAAACAGAGTATCGCATGGCCTCATTCGGCTTTGGTGTTAACAAGAGAGACATCCAGCTAAATCGTATCCGACGTAGACGACTAGTAGACAAACAGAAGTGCACAAGCAATCCAGTGGCCAAACAATTTTGATGATTATCACGAGAGTTCCGATTTTTGTTAGACCAAATCTAACCACGCTTAAAAACCTAGAGAGGTTATGCTGCTGCCGAATTGCATGTGCTCGTGGGATCTTTCGAGAGGAATTTCGGACAGAATGGATTTTCTTGGCCGATGAAAAGCTTGGTTAATGCAAAACATAACCACGATACCTGTCAAGGTCAAAATCAATGGAGAACCTCTAAAATACTTCGACTAGCTGATGGACAAGCTCCCTGTCGATAAATGTTGGTGGCGAATATACTCTTTGCTGATACCTAAGGCTGTAAATGGTCACATCAAGTGCATTAATCTAGAAGCATGCCCCACTCCGTCCCACGTTTTTTTTTTTTTTTTTTTTTTGGCCGATGATTATGTCTTCTTCCGATACTGTCTTACATGTGGCAAAATGGAGCTCTTGTCCTCTTCGAAAAGCAGGTATAAGAGACTGATGCTGATGGATTTGACTCACTTATTAACACGCACCACGTGTCACTTATACACGATAGATATGCGTTTATACCGAACGGGTGTTACACGGAAATCTCAAGTCGTCGATTCCCAGCGTATGACCTCCCGTCAAGACCTCCACTATCCAGAAGCTCAACATCTTAGGCCTGGAAACGCGGTTTTGACCAAGTGTTAAGATCATTGTCATTTGTCATGACATGCATATGCTCGTCATTTCATTTTCCCTTCTGTCGATATCAAATCACCACTTGTCGACCAAGACCGGATAGCATGGATCACTTCCTTCTATAAAGACTCAGCAATTCAGGAAGTGTCTTACCCCGACATTTCCATGCTCTAATACATATATACTTTCCTCAATTGCTGAGTCTTTCCACACTCTAATGCATATACTTTCCACGCTCTAATCTTTAAAGACTCAGCAATTCAGGAAGTGTCTAATACATATACTTTCCACACCAATACATACACTGCATGGACCTACACCAATGTTCAAAGATGGACCTACACCAACGAATACAATATCTTTCCAGATTTGATCATGTAGGTTTTTCAATCATAAATAATTTTGTTGGCATAAATATTGCCTGAAACATAAACACTTCTTCCATATATCAAAATCAATATAAATTATGGATAATTTTGTCAATTTCGAAATATATTATGAGGTTTTCTCAACAATATTGCTGCACCACCATTATTGCTCAAAACCCACCATCCTTGATCCATTGCTGCTCATCCCCAAACAATAACCATGAGTGAGCCTACCATCCAAGTATAAGATTGCATTTCATTTAGCTAATGGGGTTAGCGCTGTATGTGATTGGTCAGACGTCTACCAATCTAACATAGACTTCCTCATCTTTAAAAACAGGCCCAAAAAAGAAAAAAAAAAAAAAAAAACAACAAACAAAAGTGATAGTACCTCTAATTATTGAAAGGACATTGCTAATATAACTATACGGTTATTTCAATTTAATAACGGTGCAACGGCAACCACACATTTCAGTTTAGATGGAAAGGACAACTGGCGTTTCACCGAAAACAGAAATTAATTATGGTCTGCAACAATGGTAGATCATGAACCTTCACTTCTTTCTTCTTTTTCTTATGCACAAAAACAAAAGTTTTTTCATTTACACATTAAATTCAAATTAATCTTTCTTTCTAAAAAGAAATGTACCAATGTCTATTAATTTTCTCGAACAAAAATAAAAGTTATCTAACTTAGAATTAGTTATAGTTTGTCGATGTCCTGTCTTCCTCAAGAGCATCTACAACGAATGGTTCGAGCTCAACGCCATGCACAACGTCGACACCTCCAATGTGAACATCTACTAACGTTGGAAGGATGTTAAGGTTCTCAAGAGAAAATGTAATTGGAAATGATGGTTTCGTATGGAAAGCTTCACTTGATTGCTTTGTAAGAACGATTTCGTACCTTCTACATTGAACGTGATGTTGTCGTTGATCACATGAGAAACCAATTATCACATCGGGTAAGCATGGATTTAAAATAGATGGACGGAGATTTCATGATTTGACATCACCAAAGTATGTCGCCATGCGGAAGTATGACCTATAAGCAAACAAAACATGATATGACCTTATTCTTGCTTTGGTGTCATATAGGAGACATCCTATTAAATTATATCCAACAAAGACGAATATAGACAATCAAAGTGCAAAAGGAATTTAGCATAGTGGCTTGATAATTGTGATGATCATCATGAGAGGAGCCAAAACTGGCCCCACCATACTAAATGGGGCCAAATCTGGGCGTTCTCGACAATGTCAGATCTAGCTCTATCAAGGGTGGAAGCGACAACAAATTTGGCCCGGTTGAGTTTGAAAGAATAATGAATCAAGTTTGCAAGACTAATATCTATCTTCGCAATTTTCCATAATAAAGTCATATTACTGTATTCTAATGAAATTTTCAAAAAGTAAAAAATCAAGTACTTAATTTTAATGGAAAATTACCAAAAAAAAAAATTAAATTTATTGCACTTGTCAATTCAATGTCAAAACTTTCAATTTGACTAATTTAGTTATCAACTTTTTGTTAATTTGCCAATTTAAACCTAAACATTTTAACAATTTACCAATTAATCCTATATATTTTGATGATTTGCCAATTTAGTCTTTTCAACCAATTTTATCCAAAAATCGCTAACATAGTGGTATAGTCAGCGCTAACCATCCTACATGGCATGGCTAACACTAACATGAACAATTTTTGCAATTTTTTTTTTTTTAATTTTCATCTCTTTTTTTCTCCAGCCATAGATGAGGGTGTTGAGCCTCACCTAGATCTAGGCAAGGAAAACTAGCCAAAAATTGCTGACCCAAATTTGGAAAAAGAAAAGAAAGAATAATGAAATATTCAAAACAATTAAAAAAATGGTTAATACCCTGAAAAACCCCAAACTGGTACACTTGTGACAAATTTACCCCAAACTATTCTTTTGACAAGCAAAAACCCCAAACTGGTATACCTTTAACAAATTTACCCAAAACTGGTACACTTGTGACAAATTTACCCTATGTTAGTTTTCGTTAAATGTTATTCTAAAATTATTAAGTTAAATGACACGTAACAGTTAACCGGTATACCAATTTAGGATTTTACGCTCCGTTTGTCACAATTTACAATTTTTGTGATTTTTTTGTGGTATTAATCAAATTTAGCATAGGGTATATTTGTTACAAATTTACCAGTTTATGGTTTTTTACAGTCGAATAAATTAGTTTGGGGTAAATTTGTTATAAATGTACCAGTTTAGGGTTTTTTATAGTCAGTCAGGGTAAATTTGTCACAGGTTTACCAGTTTGGGGTTTTTCATGGTCAAAAGAATAGTTTGGAGTAAATTTGTCACAAGTGTACCAGTTTGGGATTTTTCAAGGTATTAACCCTTAAAAAAAAGAATAGGAGCAATAGAATTCCTAAAAAGAGAATTGCAAGCTCGCTAATGGGGCGCGAGCACTACCGCCGCCATCACCCATCGCCGAAGTGGCTAGTGGAGGTCGCTAGTCCTTGGCGAGGATAGCTAGCCTTTGCCAAGCCAAAGTAAGGCCTCACCAGCCCTAGGTGAGAGCTGACGACCCTCATCAAGCCTAGGCAAGGATGCCTAGATCTAAGCAATGCAAACCCTTACCTAGGGCTAACGACCATCACCCGCCCTACGCGATGGTCAGCACCCCTCACTAGGCCTAGGCTAGGCCTCATTAGCCCTCGCCCGAGGCCTTCGAGGCTCACCTAGATCTAGGCGAGGCCGATCTTCACTTAAGGCCAACGACTTGTTTGGCCCAACAAGCGTAAGTGTCACCCTCATCTAGGCCTAGCAAGGGTTGCCCCAAGTGAGGGCCAGTGTGACCCAAATCTAAGCACCCTTGCCCGAGCCTAACAAGGTTCGTCAACCCTTGCCTAGGGCCAAGCAAGGGTCAGTCACCCTCACCCGCCTATCATTCTCTTTCTTTATTTTTTGTTTTGTTTTTTAAAATAAAATTTCAACTTTCTTTTTTTATTTTTTTAATCTAATAATAATAATAATAATAATAATAATAATAATAATAATAATAATATGTCACATAAGAGAGAGAAATTAATTTAAAAGTACCACATTGAAATTTTTGGTTAACCAAATTAACAGTATTGACAGATTAACTTGATTACACCAACTTAACAAAATCTAGAACTCAATTACATTTTCGCGATAAGTTTTAGGACTTCTAGTATATTTATCCATAAAAAATTAAAAATTACAAAAATTATCTACATCAGTGCCAATCATATCACGTAGAATGGTCAATACTAACTAAACTGTCACG
Source organism: Eucalyptus brandiana (assembly GCA_014182725.1). Classification (NCBI taxonomy): domain Eukaryota; kingdom Viridiplantae; phylum Streptophyta; class Magnoliopsida; order Myrtales; family Myrtaceae; genus Eucalyptus; species Eucalyptus brandiana. Next base: position 4,535,761 of record CM024676.1, read on the forward strand.
TCAATAATTTTCAATTAGAATTAGCCAAATGGACTAAATTATCAAATCGTTAAAAAGTTCATGACCAAATTCACTAAATTACAAGATTTATGGTTAAATTGACACAAGTCCAATAGATTTAGGATTTTTTTTGTAATTTTCTCTAAATTTAATTGTATATTATGATAATAAAATATTGAAAGATATATTATAGTTAAAACATATCGAATAGGTTGGCTAAAAAAGCATGTTTAATTGGGTAGTAGAAAAAGTTATAGATAGAATAGACAAGCTTATAGTTATCATTCACAATCTTATATATGTGTAAATATATACATAGAGAGAGTACCAGAAAAAATTCTTACTTTGGTGTCAAAAAAAAAAAACAAAGAGGTCAGTGACTATTTTTTTCTCAGATAATTAGAATTTTTAAAAGGATTACAATAACGAGTGCTTCTAGGCAACTTATTAAGAAACTAATTAATGACACCACTTCAATTTTTATGCATTGATTATTTTCAAATTATGCACGATCAATCTTGAAAATGGAAGAGAGAGTACCAAAAAAATTCTTACTTTGGTGTAAAAAAAAGGGGCAGTGACTATTTTTTCTCAAATAGTTAAAATTTTTAAAAGGATTACAATAACAATTGCTTCTAGACAAATTATTAAGAAACTGATTAATGACACCATTTCAATTTTTATGCATTGATTACTTTCATATTATGCACAATCAATATCTTAAAAATCAAAGAGAGAGAGTACCAGAAAAAGTTCTTACTTTGGTCTCCAGGAAAAAAAAAAAAACGAAGAGGACAGTAACTTTTTTTTTCAGAAAATTAAAATTTTCAAAAGGATTATAATAACGAGTGCTTCCGGACAACTTATTAAGAAATTAATTAATGACACGATTTCAATTTTTATGCATTGATTACTTTCATATTATGTACAATCAATATCTTAAAAATCGAAGAGAGAGAGTACCAAAAAAAGTTCTTACTCTGGTCTCCAAAAAGAAAAACAAAGAGGGCAGTGACTTTTTTTCTCAGATAATTAAAATTTTCAAAAGGATTGTAATAACGATTGCTTCTAGACAACTTATTAAGAAATTAATTAATGACACGATTTCAAATTTTATGCATTGATAACTTTCATAGTATGCACAATCAATATCTTGAAAAGGAGAGAGAGAGAGAGAGTACCAGATAAAATTCTTACTTTGATGTCAAAAAAAAAAAAGAGGGCAGTGACTATATTTTCTCAGCTAATTAAAATTTTCAAAAGGATTACAAGAATGAGTGCTTCTAGACAACTTATTAAGAAACAAATTAGTGACACCATTTCAATTTTTATGCATTGATTACTTTCATATTATACACAATCAATATCTTGAAAATCTAATTGATGAAAATAAAATAAACTTAACAGGTATCCAGAGACACTCATTAACATGAACATTAACAAAAAGATAAGAATCATATGAGGTTAAGAAACTTGTTCAAGTGACCTAACAAGTTTTCACATAAGCAATGTCAATATAGGCCATGAATTTCATCTGCTTGCATAAGCTCACCGGGGCATTGGGTCGCGAGCGCCCAATGACAAGCACTAGTATCCAAGTATAAAGGGACAATGAGTATAGCACATTGAAAATTCCATGGCCACCTAGTTCTCTTCTCCCAATAAAGCCTGGACCTCCTCGCCAATCTACTCGAGCTTTTGACTTCGACTCGCTTCCATAATTTCTCTTGCTTTCCTCCACAGAAAATGGCACGCCTTCTTCTTTCGATTTCTCTGTGCCTAGGCCTCGTCCACCACGTCGCCTCTTCGGGGCCCGTCGATCCAACGAAAGGGTTCGTGTCTCTTCCATTGAATCAATCCAACTTCCATGTCCAACGACCCTACGACGTGCCTGAGGACGAGCGGTATTCCTTCCGACATGGAGTTCACAAGCTTTGGGTGTATTCCAGCGACGAGCCTCACACTCCCACAAGCCGAACCAAGCCTCGCACTGAGATTCGCATCAGCGTAAGCTTTCAATGATCCTGAACTCGCAACGTAATCGAAATCGCCAGATACCCAATGGACCAGGAATTATAAACCCGGGTTAGGATGGCGAGTATTGATGCTTAGAGGCGATTTATTTGTTACCGATTTCTTTCATAAGGCCACGTCTCTAGTCCGAGCCCGCGCTTTGAAAAGCGTGACGCGCAAGGAATTATTCATGTGCTATTGTAGTAGCCATTACTTTCAGCTATCCATTGCAATAAAAGCTGCATAGTTCAGATAATTTGCAACGAAATTTCAAAAGAGACAATCTGCGATTTCATTTTAGTCGTCGTATACTCATCATATCTGCTTTTCACCGACTGATAATGCTTAATCATACTGAATTACAGGGATATGATTATTCCTCCGGAGTGTGGCAATTTGAAGGATACGCGTACGTGCCACGTGGAACGTCCGGCGTGTGCATCATGCAAGTCTTCGGGGCGAGCCCTCATGCCACGACCGCAGCGCTCGTGGTCTACAATGGTTCATTGTCGTACTACACAAACACAGTCTTGCTGGAGAACGTTTACGACAGATGGTTCAAGGTAAATGTGATTCATGACGCGAATGCCTCCACCGTGAAAATCTTCATAGACGACCAGCTCAAGATGGTGGCTCCTGGTCGTGGTGAGGCCACACATTACTTCAAGTGCGGGGTCTATGCTCAACGTTATAGTTCTTACTATATGGAGTCGCGTTGGAAGGGAATCAAGGTTCTTAAGATGAGTGACTGATGAACCTTTTTTTCTCAATAATCGTGTCGACTTAGTCGTCACTACTTTTGTAATAACAACCGAGTCGATTCCGAAAAAGTCGACTTATCCTTAGGTGGCTAGCCAAAGGGTTTCTCTCTGGTCGTTCATCAACTTTAGGAGAACCTCACTTGCCGGCAGTCTCCATAAATATCTTCCAAAAAGTGTACTATTGAAAGTTTCAAAGCTTTAATATATTATGGGATCAAGTCCTAAACTTTTTCATTCATAGATACAAAATTTATACTTTTACTCAAAACTGCCATTGAGTAGAGAACATTTCGGTCAATGCAATCAAGCTTTAACCGGAGCGTCGTCGACCCTCATCAGCCGAGCCTCACTAGTAGCTGGGCAAGAAGGTGACACTGACCTCGTGGTGGCCCAACGAGGACGAGCCCCACTGGTGGCTAGGCGAGCTCGGCCTTGCCAAACCTGGGCAAGGCTGCTCGCCCAACCATGGCTCGGCCGAGCCTCGGCAAGGCTAGCAAGGATGTGTACAAGTTGCAGGTGATGTAAGAAGATGAAGAAGACGAGAGGAAGGAAAGCCAGAGGGGAAATTTTTCCTTGTATTTCAATATATTCATGTAATGTACAGAACGTGTCTATTATAGTACATGTTGTATGTAAATAAAATGAAACAATATTATATACAAAATCATATCCGATATTAATTGATCTTGACTTGTGCAATGATATCTGAATGATTTCGTTGAATATCCTTGCATATCTTCAACACTCCCCCTCAAACTGGTGGCTTGTAGATGTCCAAGACGTCTAGCTTGCTCAAAAGATATGCATGTTGTCTCTGACATAAAGGCTTGGTAAAGACATCTGCTAGTTGTTCTTCTGTTCCAATCCCTTGTGTCTCGATCATCCCTTGTTGAATCTTTTCTCATGTGAAGTGACAGTCCACTTCTATGTGCTTGGTTCTCTCATGCCCAATAGGGTTCAACGCAAGTTTGATGGCTGCATCATTGTCACAAAATAGTCTGGTCGATCCTCTAACTTGTACTCCAAGATCTCGAAGCAATCCCCTTAACCATACTATTTCACAAGTTGTTTTGGCCATGGCACGATATTCTACCTCTGCCGAAGATAGTGAAACAGTTGGTTGCTTTTTTGTCTTCCATGAGAGTAAGAGTCTCCCAATTTGATGCAGAAACCAGTTATGGATCTTTTGCTCATCAGACAGGTCGCATAATCCACATCACAATAAGCAGTCATCCTCATGTCGCATTTCCTGGAAAGGAGAATCTCGAGTCCTGGACAACTCTTCAAGTAAGTGCTGCATTCATATGAGATTCCTTCGGTTGATGCATAAACTAACTAAGTGTCTGGACTACATAACTTATATCTGGTTTGGTCATGGTCAAATATATGAGCTTCCCAACGAGCTTCTGATATCTCAACTGATCCTTGAGTACAAGATCAGTCTGTTGAGATAAACCAACATCATAATCTGCCATAGTCAGTTTAATGTTCTGCTTGATTGGAATTACAGCTGGCTTACATCCCGATAGACCTGCTTCCGATATAATCTCCAGTGCAAATTTCATCTAACTGAGGGAAATCCCTTGGTCCGAGCATGCGATTTCGATTCCAAGGAAGTACTTTGGTGATCCTAAATCCTTAATATGGAATGTTGAATGCAAATAGTCTTTGAATTCTTTGATAGCTACTTCATCATTGCCCATAATAAGTATATCATCTACATATATTATTAAGTAGATAGATGACATACCTCTAGTCCATGTGAAAATAGCATAATCAAACTTGGACTGTTGAAAACCGGCAACTATCAATGACTCAGCAAACTTCGCATACCACTGTCCTGAGGCTTGTTTGAGTCCATACAAGGATTTGCAGAGACGACATACTTTATCCTCCCCCTGTCTCCATAAACCTGGTGGCACTTCCATATAAATTTCCTCATCTAAATCACCATGCAGGAATGCATTGTGCACATCCATCTGATGCAATGACCAGTCTTGAAAGGCCGCTACGGAAAGGAATGAGCGGACAGTAACATCTTTGGCCACGGGAGAAAAGGTTTCATGGTAATCAAAACCTTCCCATTGTGTGAAACCCTTTGCCACTAATCGAGCTTTGTATCTCTCAACAGATCCATCTGCACGATACTTGATCTTGTAAACCCATTTGCATCCAATCGCCTTACAGTGTGCAGGTAGGGTAACAAGATCCCATGTCTGATTATCCATCAAGGCCATTAATTCTGCTTCCATGGCCTTCTGCCAGCGTAGATCAGTGCGTGCCTCTTCAAAACTCGATGGTTCTCACCCATTGGAAATGCGAGTAATACAACATCTATGTTCTGGAGAAAGTCTATCAAAGGAAACAAATGAGGCAACCAGAAACAGAATACCTAGTGATTTTTGGACTCCGCATATGTAGTCTTTGGTTCAGGTTGGCCGACGTGTGCTACTTCCAAATCGCCTTGGCACATTGTGCCTTGATGGTGAATTATTATCTAAATCGCCAACAGTAGTCGAAACTGGAGAAGTAACTTCCTCCTGGTGTTGTGTTGTCACTTCAGGTGAGGACGTCATGTCCATAAGTGTCATAGCAGATGGCCTGATATCTGCTGATGGAGGAAGGAGAACATAGTTTGGATCTTCCATAGTATCCTCCGTCTAAATAGGATGGAAATGATCATCTTGTTCTATATCTGATGCAAAGGCGGCAAAAGGAAAAAGTTCTCTTGAAACGAAACATCCCGACTAACTATGAATTCTCCTGTGGAAGGATCAAATACCTTGTATCCCTTCTGTAGACTGGGATATCCCATAAAGATGCATCGACGAGCACAAGGTCCCATTTTATCTCTAGGACCTACTATGGTGGCGTAGCAAAGACATCCAAAAATCTTCAAATGTGCCAGATCTGGTTTCTTTCCATAAAGCAGCTTAAAAGGTGTTCGCCCGCCAAGAAGCTTACTTGGCATACGGTTTATCAAATAAGCTGCAATTAAAACACAATCGCCCCAAAAGGTGTCTGGAACAGAAGCTTGAAATTTCAAAGCTCGCGCCACTTCTAACAGATGACGATGTTTCCGCTCTACCACCCCATTTTGTTGTGGTGTATAGACACATGTGCTCTCATGTAGTATCCCATGTGACGAAAAAAGAGCAGAACATTCATGATTGAAGAATTCACTTCCATTGTTTGTCCGTATTTTTTGAACATTTTTCCCAAATTGAGTTTTTGACAAGAAAGAAAGGTCTTAAGATGAGACAGAATTTGACCCTTACTTTGCATGAGAAAAAGCCATGTGGCCCTGGAGTGATCACCTACGATGGTGAGAAAGAATTGAGACCCATCATGATTTAATGTATGATATGGCCCCTAGACATCGACATGCAACAAAGAAAGAATATCACTTGAACGATGTTGACTTAGTGGAAAAGGTGTTCGCAAGTGGGCAAATAGGACATTGAGGATAAGGGAGAGAAGAGCTATGACCCAATCTGGAATGCAAAAAGAAATTCTTATCATTGGTAGTCAGATTACACAATGATTTATTACAAGAGAGTAAATCAAGATTTTTTGGTGAATTTCTCCAATAAAACAATCCTTCAAAGAGATTACCCCAACCCATCAGTTTCCCAATCAAAAGGGCTTGAAATAAACAGATATCACCATTGAAAAATACTTGGCACGAATTTTCTTGACAGGCTCTAGACACGGAGATAAGATTAAATTGGAAATCTGGAATGTAAAGAACATTTTTTAGAGTAATTTGTGCGCTAAGAGTGACAGTCCCAATTAGGGTGACACAAGTGATATTGCCATTTGGCAGTTGCACAGTAATAAGATTAGTTGAATATTCATGAATATATCATAAAATAACCCCTTATTGCATGCAATATGATCACTCGCTCCAGAGTCAATAATCCAAACATTTCTTGATATACTATTTGTCAGGTAATGAGAAATACCTGTAAAATTGCTCCCCCTTTTTGGTACCTCCAATTTTTGCAAAGCCTGCATTAATTGTTGATATTCTCTATGCGTGATGGGTTGATTGACATCTGTGGATGGAGTGGGCTGGTAAGCTGCTACTGAAATCTCCTTTCCCTTCCTGTCAGGTCTCCCATGTAATTTCCAACAACTGTCAATTGTGTGGTGGGGCCTTTTACCATAATCACAAAATAACTTCCCTCTATTTTTAAAATTCGGCCCATAATTTCTCGAATAATTCAGACCGTTGGATCCCTTTAAGCCGAGCGCATCTCCACCGTCGAGATCACCCGAGTGCCGCGCCCCTTTCTGACCGTCAAATCGCTGGAGTCGATCTTGGCCGTCCATGGAGCCTTTAAAAAGCCCCTTTGGCTCCGCGAACCCTAGCGCCCCTTTTGGCTCTCCGAACCCTAGCGATCTCACCTCTCTTCCTTTGGCTAGGGTTTTCTGCCCCTTTTCAATTTTCGCTGCCAATGCTAGGGTTTTGGTAGTTTTGGCCTCGGTTGTAGTGAGCCTCTGGTTTTCCTCCTACACCACGAGCTAAAATATTCGGCCAAGGGGAGGAGCTGGTTCCATTGCCAAGATCTACGATTTGAAATGAAGGTAAGAATCATTGAGAATCAATAGAAAACGGGTTGCTTTTTCTCGGTCCTTCATTGCTTTGTATTGCTGGAGTGTTGCCTCCGGTCCTTCAAGTCTCTCCTCTGCCTCTTCTAGCTTATTCCAGAGGACGAAGAGCTTGTTGAAGCATGCCGTCACTAACATGTTTCCTTGCTTCAGCTTGCTGAGGGCTTGATGCAACGAGAAAATTTTTGCCCTATCGAGTTTCCCGTACATTTCTTGAATATTCTGCCAAATTATTTTTGAATCCTCTATGGGAGGTAAACCTGCTGCGATTTCTGGGTTGATGCAATTACCTATCCACATTCTCATCAATTGGTTGCATTTTTTCCATTGTCGCCCCATCTTCTCATTAGTCGGAATCGAGATAGTTCCATCGATGAAACCTTCTTTATCTTTTGTGATGAGCACTCTCCGAAACTCTCGTGCCCAGCTCGAGTAGTTTTCGGGTCCTGTGAGAGGGTGACTAACAAGTCGCAACTCCGGCCCGTCGGAATTGGAGACATACAGGGTGTCGCCGAGTTCTGGGCGACCCATGGTGGCCGCCAAGGAGATCGGCAGGAAACCGGGTGGAAAGCCCGAGTAAAGGTTTGCTTGCTGACCCTGAGTCCCCACATGCGAATCGCCTAACCCGTTAGGGTTTTCGCCCGCATTAGATAACCCAATTGCTTCTGATTGGTCCGCCCCGCTCGCAGCTGGTGGATCGTTCTGAGTCTGACTTCCTGAGAATGATACATTCAGATTTCCTCCATAGTATACTAGCATTGGCACCCACTGGTAGGAAGTCCCCGAATGGGGATACCCTAGACTGGGTTGCCATGGAAAAAATTGTCCCATTGCCTGCTGATTAGTCCGACCTATGATGTTATGCACTTGATCTTGTGCTTCTGAGGTCGCTGCATCCACAGGTAATTGCGCCGATTGAGGTTGATTGTTAGCCATGATGGTATAGAGATCTCCCTCTTTTTCCTTCGTCTGTTTCAATGTGATTTCCTCAAGGTGTTGATTCTTGCGCCGGAGTGCTAATGCATTTTGCAAGTTAGCTAGATTTTTCCGGCAGAAGATCAGAAGACCAGAAGAGGACGAATCAAGGCGGAAGAAGCGAATTAAAGGTGCGCAACCCGCTCTGATAGCATGTAAGAAGATGAAGAAGACGAGAGGAAGGAAAGCGAGAGGGGAAATTTTTCCTTGTATTTCAATATATTCATGTAATGTACAGAACGTGTCTATTATAGTACATGTTGTATGTAAATAAAAAGAAACAATATTATATACAAAATCAGATCCGATATAAATTGATCTTGACTTGTGCAATGATATCTGAATGATTCCGTTGAATATCCTTGCATATCTTCAACAGGTGAACAAAAGCGATTCCCACCAAAAACTATATGCAGCAAGTACTGTTTAGAAATTAGACTTGTGTTCATGTAAGAGTCCCATTTAGTTGCCACATAGTAAAAATATCACCTTGTGTATCTACTAATATTATTAAAAAACATGGAAATAGAGTTGGATAAAGAATGCCATTATATGGTACTCGTATAAGGGATTCAATTGATGCCTTGCGTGGTACCTATGCATGAGATGAAAACTTCTGTTCTAGGTTATAGATACCTCAGCATGAAAGACTGAAGAATGTCCCAGGAAACTTGACGGAGTTAATAAAATAAAAAAATAAAAAAATCATCCGGTTCACGGCAGGAGTCAAGTGATTTTAATAAGAGAAATGAGTAGAGAACAGTGCTATTATTTCCAAAAACGGACGGTGCAATCTCAATCACAAGTGTTAAAGAAGGAAAATGGGAGACTCATTTGACCGGTGAATAAAAGATTTAAGGTGAATATCTATTGGATATTGATCCATAAGTTTTGGTGAATATCCATTGGATATTTAAATAGACTCAAAAGTTTTAAATTGCAACATTTTAAAATAATGAATATTATTCTCTAGCCAAAGAAAAGATTTGGGCGATATTGTTCCCAAATAAAAGAAATTTAATAACACAAAAAGAAACTTAATTGGAATTCGATTGAAAATCTTTTCTTTTTTATTTTAACTTTAGCTTTGACTCATGTGATCCTAAAATTAATCTTGTAATGTTTTAGGTCCTTGTACATCTTCGGGTAATATTTTCATCTACTAATTTATTATTATTGATTTCTTTTTAGTTAGTGATTATATTTTTTTTCTATTTGTGATTTGTAGTTATCTATATTTCAGTATTTAATTTGTTTTTTCTTCCTTCATATTAACTCCACTTAATGAGATTTGTGAGAGTTTCCCTTTCAAATTAGTGCTCCTTGGGCCTTTTTAAATTCTCTATAATCTAATCCCAAATCAAGCCAAGAAAAAAGGAAGCAATGGGACGCCAAAAGAAAAATTAAAACAAGTGGAACCCATCTTGCAACTCCCTCCATGAAAATGCGTGGCTAAAATTTGACGGTTCCTACCGTCACAAAAGCCCCATCTTTAGGCTAGCTAAGCTCTGTTAATAATTTAGGTGCAGTAGTAGCTACATCACCGGGAATAGTTTCGCTTGAGCTCTCTTCATCTTGTAGCATGCCCGCGCCAACAACACTCGAATCCACGAGTGTTTTCTTTCTCTTAGATTGTCTTTAGTGTCGGACCTAAGCATGTCCTTAAAAGACTCAAAGGTCTTTCAAACAGGCGGGAGATTCGCCCTAGGGCGAGAGCCCTTGCTTGGCTATGCCTTGTATTCCTTACTAATCCCGGAAGAAAAATATCAGATTAGCCGCAGGGGGAGTCAGGAGTGACAATTCTCTTCTCGAAAATAATTTATATCCAAAAATAATTTTTTTCTATTTTTATTCCTAAATGAGTTTCTAAGCAAAAGAACGTATGTGACAACTACATGAAACTTTTATTCCCAAAATAGAAATAGAACAAGAATATATTTAGTACAACCCTTAAATTTTTTATAACGTAGAAATTGTTAGTTTTTTAATAATTCTTTTGACTTCTTTCTTGTTTTTTCTTCTTCTTTTTTCCTCCATTTTTCTTCCTCTTCTAGCTAGCCACTGGGCTTCAACAATGGCCGATGACCGGCCAAAGATGAGAGTCGGCGAGGCTTGATCTTGCCCAACCATCCCGAGATCAACTTTGCCTGGCTATGGCGACCAACCTCACCTAGCCATGGCCAAGCTCCCTAGCCCTCCTCTTTGGCTAGTCGCCAGCTATCACCAAGGTCTAGCGACCAACCAGAAGAGGAAGAAGAAGAAAGGAAAAAAAAAATGATTTTGTTTCATAATTTGTTCTCGAGAATAAAAAATGATTTTTTTTTTTACTTTTTATTTATATTCCAAATCTATTCATTGGTCACTAATTTATTTCGAGGAACAAAAGAATTAGCTGATGTTACTAAACAAATTTCTATTATTTTTCTATTCTAGGAAACAAAATAGCAAAAAAAAAATAGAGAAATAGAATGGTTACCAAATAGGGCCTAACAGACATTCACCAACAACTCTCTTTTCTTCCATAGAGCAAATATTATATATCAAGATTATGAGCCCCAAAATATAAAGTTCCCGAATTAACAAAGAAAAAGAATTTTGACCTGAAGCAAATCCCTTTGATATTCCTCGATTTCAGCCAAGAGTGAAGACGTTTCTTTCATGTTTTCACGAACCTAAGGCGGCAACAATCCAAATTTTCCAAATTAATTTCAACTGAGGTTCCATTTAGTTGCTCCAACTTCAGACATAATTTGATAGTTTGTATCACTTAAAATAATAAGTTAATAAGAAATGTTTTGTTACCAACAATAATTTATATCTAAACATATTCATATGCACTCCTTAGACTATGATAGCCTTTAGCCCAAGGGTTGCCATTGGTGGAATGTTACCACCGCCACAACCAGGGACGTATCTAGAGAAAGTCCTTCAACAAACGTTAAAACTAATTTGTCGAGAAAGTATAATTAAGTTTTAAAACTTATAAAAAAAAAAGTATAATCAAGTTTTAAAACTTATCAAATCAATTCAATCATGTCCTTTTATTAGCTCTTTCCAAATGGACTAATAAAAAATGCTGATGTGACTTTTTTTAAAATTTTCTGTCCTATGTGGATTTTTTTAATACTTTGTCTCTCCTACGTGGCATTGACCCTACTAAAACATGAAATATAAAATTAAAACAATGTTGTTTTGACCTAAATCCTAATTTTTTTTTACCAAAATCTTAAATAAATAAAAATTTAGAAAAACACAATACAAAGAAGGAAAAAAATTTTACCAAAAAAAAAAAGAAGGAAAAGAAAATAGGTTAGCCATTGCCGAGGCCCAAGTGATGATGGGGCAGCAACGGCCCGCAGCCCTTGCTCATACCCTTTTTTTTTAAAATGCTTTTTTCATTTTTATTCTAATTTAATTAAGATTTAGGTTAAATAATTATATTTGGACCAAAACAACGTCATTTTAGCATTACCCTTCATGTTTTACCCATCTTAGTGCCACGTTGGAGAAAAGAAATAATTAAAAAAGAAATCACGTTGACATTTTTCATTAGACAATTTGGACGAACTTATTGGAAGGACTCAACACACATTTGACAAATTCTAAAACTTGAGCACTTTCTTAAAGTTTTAAAACCCAGTTACACTCTCATGAAATGTTTTTGGACTTCCAATACACTTATCTCAAGATATTTCGATGCTATATTCCATATAAGTAATTTTCAGTTAAATTTTGAGGAATAAATTGATTGAAGATATATATCTCCAAATAATGTTTTCTAGATCTTATAATCGAGGTACAGACACCTGGAGTGCCAAAACTTGATAGGGGGGACACTTAGGGCGCGCATGACAACCATTCTCATTCCCGAAATAATTTGGAATGAAATGATTTTTCATTTCTATTTCAGACGAGTTTTTGAAGCGAAAAAAAATCGTTTGATAACAATATAAAATTTGTTTTAGAAATAGAAATCCGTTTGATAACAAAGTAAAATTTCTATTTCTTAAAACAATTTTTTCTTTTTTTGGAGCAAATGAGATGTCCATTCTTACAAATTTCATATGCTTATGAACCCATAGACCCAAATACAAAGTAAGAGATTTTTTTTTTTTTTAGTAAAGTCTCCCTTTTTTGAAAAAAAAAATACAAAGTAGGAGTTGTTATATCAAATTTTCTAAATTTTCACACAAAATTCTTTACCATCCACCTAGATAGGCAATTACGGTCAAACAATATACTTATCAATAGTCTCCATACAATAGAAAAAAGAAATCAATATGCATTACTTTTGAGCATGATAGAAGGTTCCCAAAACTCTAGTAGAATGAAGGTGGGCAACCATATTCTAATCCCCTTCATGCTAGTATGTCATGTCAATTACCGTCACCGTTTATGATATCGAGCAATCGTTTTAGAAAGAAACACAAAGAAGTGTATTGGAGAATTTGTGGCAAATTTTACAAAATCGGCGAAATTTACGAAGTGTAATAGAGCTTGTCATAAAGGACCATTACAAATAAGGGAAATCCTTAAGTAGAATATCACATTACAAGAATTGAGATAGGAATCATCAAATACAGTATCACATTACAAAAGCAAAGATTGGGAATCCCCAAATACAAAATAATAGAAATACATTACAAAAGTTGAAAACACGATCTCATGGAATCTCCGGCATATTATGATTTCTTGCCATCTTATTGGCAATACTTTTCTAAGCATATTCATCTTAGTAGAAAATTTCATGGAGAAATTATTTCGATTTACTGTTCGAAAATAGAAGTAGAAAATTTCTATTTCGATTTCGATCAAAATCTATTTCGGGCAATCTTTCCGAAAATAGAAAAACGGAATAGGTTTATCAACGGATTTCTATTCCGAAAACAGTGCGGAATAGAAAAATTGTTTTACGGAACAGAAATTCTAGTTTGTCATGCACCCCCTTAAGTGCCAAAAATTTGGAAAGTAACACTTAAATGCCAAAATTGGAGCAAAATTGATCACTTAAGTGCCACTCTGGTCAAAATACGGCCAAAATGCCGACGTGGCGATTTTTTGGCGAAGGAAGTACAAAAAGATGTCATTTTGCACGCTGATGTGGCTACACAATACAAAAATGACATCGTTTTGGTGCTAACGTCGTAAAAAATTAATATAAAAATTAATTAAACTGAATTTAAAACTAAACTTATTTAAAACATTTAAAAATAAAAATAAAAATATTTAAAAAACTAAAAATTTAAAAAAAAAAGGGGGAGGGGTGGGGGATAATGGTTTGTACATGTTATTGCATCCATGCGATATAAAGCCAACATGGGCTATGCAACTCGGGCCTTTTACCATAACAGCAATTCGAGGAAGTTGATTCAAGATTTCACGATCCATGGTATGTGTCAAATAAAACATATTTAAGCAACGACTATTGCATTCCCTAATTTTGTTGTTTCAATCATTATAGCGATTGTAGCTTACGCTGAAAGACGCAACTTTAATAGGGATTGAATTGGAACAATTAACAGATTTTGGACTAAATTGGAACCCGTTTCATTTCAAAATGGACTACATGCAAATCTCGTGCAAATCCCGTGCTGTGTCGGCCATCAGCCTGCATCTTGTCGGAATATGGGACGCTTTGACTATACATATGGGTCTTCAAACTTTAATTGGTATTTGGAGGTATAGTTTCTTGCTTTTTTGAAATTTTGTGGGTGAACTCTTTCGTTTCTATCTTATGACAAGAATTTCCACCTCATTAACCATTTTTCCATTTTTCCTCATATTTGTTGTGGAAAAGTTGAAGGTGTTTTTTCTTTTCTTTCTTTCTTTCTTCATTTGTGTACGATTTGGGTGTTCACCACTAGCATGCTCTCTGCATGATTTGTCCTCACATTATACTCGGTCAATGAATTGAAAATCAAATTATCTCGAATAAAATATACCTAGTAAGTGCCTGAAACACTCATAAACACGACCCTTATAGTAATACGGTAAGATATCTTAATATGGTCAATGACCTGCTCATGTGACTGACAGAGTTTTCGTTTAAGAAAGGTAAACTATAAGCCATGAATTTCATTCATCCCTACGTCAGCTCCCTAGGAGCATTGACCGGCGAGCATTTAATGACGAGCACAAAGTCCACCGTCATAAAGTATCCAAGTGCAAAAGGACAATGAATAGAGCCCATTTTAAAACACCATGGCTACCTGTTACTGCTCCCACAGAAATCGAGACCGTCTCGTCGTTCTCGCCAATCTTCTCAGAAGCAAAATATCAAACACCTTCAACTTCGACTCGCTCCCCCACAGAAAATGACCCTTCTTCTTCTTTTAATCTCTCTATTCTCAGGCCTCGTCCACCGCATTGCCACTTGGGGACCCATCGATCCAACGAAAGGATTCCTGTCTCTTCGATTGAATCAATCCAACTTCAATGTTCAACGACCCTACGACGTACCTGAAGACGAGCGATACTCCTTCGAGCATGGAGTTCACAAGCTTTGGGTGTATTCCAGTGACAAGCCTTACGCGCCTACCAGCCAAACCGACCCTCGCACAGAGATTCGCATCCGCGTAAGCTTTTCATTGCTCCCGAACCTGCAACGTTACTGAAATCAGCAGAAACCCCAAGAACTCGAGAATTATAAGCCTGTGTTAGGACGGTGATTATTGCTGTTTTGAGGTGACTCAATGGTTAACGATTTCGCTTAGGAGTCCACGTCCCCTGTCCGAGCTCCGGTTTTGAAGAGCATGACAAAAGCACAGACTCACAAAGTCATTATTCATGTGTTATTATATGCATCGCAAGCTGCATAGTGACATAGGGATCAGACAATTGGCAACGACAATCCAAGACAGACAAACTACGATTTTGTTTAGTCGTGGTCAAATCACTATCCTATCTTATCGAAAACACTTAAATCCATCCAAATACTATAGTCACACAAGAAAACGTTGTTATATATGCATTTCACCAACTGATAATGCTTTATAAAACCGAATTATAGGGATATGATTATTCCTCCGGAGTGTGGCAATTCGAAGGATACGGGTACGTGCCATGCGGAACATCAGGCGTGTGCATCATGCAAGTCTTCGGGGCGAGCCCTCAAGCCACAACCCTAATGGTCCGAGTCTATAATGGTTCATTGTACTATTACAGAAACCCCATTCTACTCGAGAACATTTACGACAGATGGTTCAAACTAAATGTGATACACAATGTGAATGCTTCCACCGTGAAGATCTATATAGACGGACAGCTCAAGATGGTGGCTCCTGGACGCGGTGGGGCTTCACATTACTTCAAGTTCGGGGTTTATGAGCAAGACAATGCTTCCTACTATATGGAGTCGCGGTGGAAGGGAATCAAGGTTCTCAAGATATGTGATTGACGGACCTTCTCTTTTCCATTAGTCACGTCAACTTAGTCGTCACTACTTTTGTAATAATAACTACGTCAAACTACATAAAATTCGACGAGCTAGGCGGTGCGCTTTCCCATAGTAACATGTGCCTTGACCCCTGTACTTTAGGTACATTGGAAAGGCTTACTATTACTAAGAAGAGGTCTTAGTGGCATCCTTGAGCCAAAACAAAGAGTAAGACTTGTTTAGACCGGAATCATGAATCAAGTCAATCAGAGCTATTAATCATGTGAGGTTAACGTGGGTTTCGTGGGTTTCATGTGAGTCCTACAAAGACCCTATGTTATAATTAACACGAATGCGGAAGCATAAACAAACGAAACAATTCAAGCAAGATAAAAATTGCAGAAATTAAACCTAAATATCGGCGTTTTATATGATTCCGCAGTATGCCTAGTCCACGGTAAATTCTAAAACAATTCTCTCTACTCCGTAATTACCATAAATTGTCAATGTTTGTTTTATAAATAAAAATACTAAAAATTCGCATTTAGTGCGGCCTATTTAACTATAATATATGGACGTGGTGAACTGTGGATGCACTAAATTGACTTCAAATGATTTCCCCATTTACAAAAGGATTTTTTCTCCACCACAAAAACTATTACTTAATCCCAATTATCTAAAATTAACACTTATTTACCCTCAACCTTCCTCCAAGAGCTAATAAGAATATCCACCAATTTTTGCACACCTATATATTACGTGACAGTATATTCAATGATTTTCGAAATCTCTTTGTACTTTTCCTTGTTCGGAATTTAGCTGCCGATCGTCCATGATTCCCAATTAACAAACGTACAAAAAGGAAGAAACCTACGAGCCCACGTTGGAAATTTCATGACCCAAAGTTGATTCCATGCAAGGAAGCAAAATGACGAGTAAATAAGACAGAAAAAGCCTAATAAGATAATTAGTAGATGGGCTTAAGTTTTGGAAAAATAATAATTTTTCCCTCAATTTTTGATAATGTGGTACTCTTTCATTTGTCAATGCTGTTATTCTAACTCAAGCTAACTGCAACAGAAAACATAACTTCCACCGCCGGCTGTCTACATTATTAGTTAATCATTTTTCTGGGTCCATGTATATATCATGAATTAATTTTGCCTCAAGACTATTTTGCGATTTTGTGTTAAGGGGTGTTTTGGAAGCATAACGATTCTGATCTACCTAAATTTATTACCGCTCGAGTTTGCTTATTTTCTATTGAAAAGATAACACAAGATATTGACAATTGGTTCAAATAAACGTGAATACCGTGTTATATTTGTTCATTTTCCTTACATTTTTCTTCTTGAATGGATGTTGATTATGACCATCTTTTTGGGGGGTTGGCACCCTCCGGTGCCCTTGCTCAAAATTTTGCCAAATTGGCCATCCAAATTTAACCCTCCAAGTAAATTTCACGAATCTTTTAGGAATATTTAAAGATGCTTTATCGAATAGGATGACCACCGGAACCGCCTATGTTGTTGCCATACTGTATAAAGTAAGGAAGATTCCATTCGAATATATAAAATATATGCTCACATAGGTGCATTAAGAATTTATTCCTCAAATAAATCAATTGACATTATGTTCATGGATTTTTGTTAGATTGACCGACTCAATGCAAAAATTTTATCTAAGGAAGTTTTATGTTGACTACACATAAAGATTTGACATATCTATTAACTCCATGCGTCTCTGTAATCAATGTGTTCGATTACCATAATAGCCTTCATTTAAAGTGTTTCTAAAAATAACCACAATTTATTTATTTCTTTACAAAATAGGGCGTGAAACTCCATGCTCAAATTTGATATACGAAAATAGCTATCCATTTCTTTAATACAAAACGACGTGAACATAAATGATTTTTTTTAGGCCTCATCGCCAACAAAATAACATATGGACGAACATCACTATAGATCTCCCAACACAAATTTACATTATTTAACTGCTCGCTTTGTTGTATTCTACGTCATTCGTGAAATTATTCTTTACTCCATCTCTTGTCACCAACGTTGGACCTAAATTTACATCTCTCTATATGTAGTCATATTCTACATGGCAAGTGATTGGCAATGTTTTCAGATTAGTCTTGGCACTGGTCTTTTAGCTCGAAAGTCTCAAATGGATGCTCGCATAGGCTCTCTTCACCCCCAATATTTCTCATCCGCCATTTCCAAACTTACCCCCTTTCTTCTTCTTCTTCTTCTTCTTGTTCTTCCATTGATCTCGGCTTCGGCCCCCTCATCATCGAGGGGGTGGCCATCGGACCCGACCTACGGCTTCAAAGAGCTCCCGCTGAACCAGTCCAACTTCGATATTCAACGACCCTACGACATACCTGAAGACGAGCGATATTCCTTCCAACATGGAGTTCACAAGCTTTGGGTGTATTCCAGCGACAAGCCTCACACGCCTACGAGCCGAACCCACCCTCGCACAGAGATTCGCATCCGCGTAAGCTTTCACTATCCCGAACTCGCAATGTTACCAAAAATCAGCAGAAACCACGATAACTCGAGAATTTTAAACCCGAGTTAGGACGGTGATTATCGATGTTTTAAGGCGATTCAACGTTTAGCGATTTCGCTTATAAGTTCAGGTCCCCAGTCCGAGCTCCGGTTTTGAAAAGTATGACAAAAGCACAGACCCACTAGGTTATTATTCATGCGCCGTCGCCTTTACTTTCAATGATCCATTGCATCACAAGCTGCATAGTGACATCGGGATCAGACAATTGGCAAAGACATTCCAAGACAGACAAACTACGACTTTGTTTAGTCGTGGTCAAATCACTATCCTTTCGTATCATAAACACTTAAATCCATCCAAATTCTATATTGACACTCACACTAAGAAAACATTGTTTATAATATATGCCTTTCACCATCTGATAATGCTTTATAAAACTGAATTATAGGGATATGATTATTCCTCCGGAGTGTGGCAATTCGAAGGATACGGGTACGTGCCGTGCGGAACAACCGGCGTGTGCATCATGCAAGTCTTCGGGGCGAGCCCTCACGCCACAACCCTAATGCTCCGAGTCTATAACGGCTCATTGTACTATTACAGAAACCCAGTCTTGCTTGAGAATATTTACGACAGATGGTTCAAGCTGAATGTGATCCACGACGTGAACGCCTCCACCGTGAAGATCTACATTGACGGACAGCTAAAGATGGTGGCTCCTGGTCGCGGTGGGGCTTCACATTACTTCAAGTGCGGGGTTTATGAGCAAGATGATGGTTCCCACTATATGGAGTCACGATGGAAGGGAATCAATGTCCTCAAGAGATGTGATTGATGGACCTTCTTTTTTTCATTAGTCACGTTGACTTAGTCATCACTATCTTTGTAATAATGACTAAGTCGATTATGTAAAATTCAATGCCCTAGGCAGCACGCTCTCTCTTTGGTAACATGAGCCTTGACCCTTGTACTTTTACTTTAGATACATACGAAAATGGATGGAAAGATTACGGAAACTGTGCAAACCTTGTAAATCCTGGCTCTGTCACTGGCCTGCCAATTGAAGGTTACAACTTTAGGCTCCAACCAAAAAAAAGAAAAGGTTACAACTTAAGGAGACTTTCGCTTGCGGATGATAACCCTTGCTGAGGTAGCTTGCCTAGGCGCCTCAATAAAAGGGTCGCTCTACGAAAGTGCCATCTTCAAAGTTCTAAAGCTTTTATATACAGTACAATCGAATCCTACACTCTCTAATTGATATAATCATATTGTATGCCGTTACTCAAAGACATTCCTATTGGCGCAATTGCATGGAAAGTGCAAGCAAGTCCTATACTTATACTGAAAAAAAGATCTTCAGGTCACCACATATGCAAATTTCAAGTCTCACTTAGACAACTTTCGGCCTTGTGCATCAAAAAGACTCAATTTCATTTTTGGAAAGATATAGGACTCGAATGCTTCAATTCAAAGATTTAATACTCAATTGCATTCTTTACGTAAGGTTGACTTCTTAGTTCTCTTTAATTGCGAAGACATAAGAGAGAGAAGTCGATAGTCTTTGCTATTGAATATTGTAATGAGTAGAGAGGAGTGGCATTTTCATATACAGTTAGCTAGAAAAGTAGCTCATGAGGAAGCCTCCCATAACACAATTTTCCCCTCTCCTCCTTAGGGTTCTCCTCTCCCTCTCATCTTCACACAACTTTCTTCTTCAACCTCCATGGAGGAGAGGATTTGAGTTAAAACTCTCCCTCCCATCCCTTTTTTTACTTTTTTTGGGCTGATTTGGTCCTCTGTTTTCTTTTTCTTGCTTTCCTCTGATTTTGAGAAGTTTTTTACTTCTAATCTAGTCTAAATCTAAGAGTTTCTTTCTCCTGCTTCGAGGAGGTTTCCATCTCCATGTAATCTAGATTTGGGGTTCTTTTATGTAAATCATTTTGGGGTTTCACTTCCTTTGGATTTTGTTACTATACAAGTTCAATTTTGAAGAAGATAGTTTTGCAACAGTTTTTCTCTCATGGGTGTCAGATATGTGTGCATTCAACCTTGTTACTTTGAATGGCGATAGTGTTAGGGACGTCAAACCTAGGTGCACATCTCCAAAAGGCAAAACCATAGCAACATATGGAGATCTCAATGTGTGTGCTCATTACTAAAGATAGATTTAGTAACCGATCACTGATCTCAGTTTCTATTTTTTAAGCATGCGACCCCTAACTTTATTCAATTATTCATCTCCTTATCTGGAACTTGTTTTGTTTTGGATTTGTATGGGATTTATCTTAATTTACAATTAGACTACATTTCTCTATAGTATATCTATGAAAATGAATGAAATGTTTCTTTGACCAAAAAAAAAAAGTCGCTATTCTATTACTAAAGGAGAGGTCTTAGTGGGCATCATTGACCCACAATAAAGGGAAAAACATGTCTAGTTCGACATTCTAAAACAATTCTCTCTACTTCGCAATCACCATACATTGTCAATCTTTGCTTTTATAAACCAATGAAAATACTAAAAATTCGCATATAGTGCGGTCCATTTTACTATTATATATAGACGCAGTGGGCTGTGGATGCACTAAGTTGACTTCAAATTATTCACCCCATTTACGATAGGATTTTTTTCTTTACTACGAATAATATCATTTAATCCCAATTATCTAACTTTTTTAACACTTTTTAAGCCTCAACTTTCCTCCAAGAGGCTAGAGCTAATAAGACAATCCACCAATTTTTGCTCACCTATATATAACGTAACAGTATATTCATATTATTAAATGAAAAAAAATAAAAATTGGTCGGAACATTTTTGAATGAAGTTCGACAGTTTCTTTTTGTACTTTCTTTATTTCGGAATTTAGGTGCCGGTCGTTCATGATTCCCAATCAACAAACAAGCTCTAGAAAATGGAAGAAACCTACGAGCTCACGTTGAAAATTTCATGACCCAAAGTTGATTCCATGCAAGAAAGCAAAATGACGAGTAAACAAGACAAAGAAAGAGCCTAATAAGATAATTAGTAGGTGGCCTTAAGTTTTGGAGAAAATAATAATTTTTTCTTCGATGTTGGACAATTTGGTACTCTTTCATCTGTCTATTCTGTCATTCAAACTCAAGCTCACTATCTATATGGTACTCTTTCAAGATGCTTTATCGAATAGGATGACCACCAGAACCGCCTATGTTGTTACCATAATGCATAAACTAAAGGAAGATTCCATTGGAATATATAAAGTATATGCTCACATAGGTAAATTAAGGATTTATTCCTCAAATAAATCAAATTTGACATTATATTCATGGATTTTTGTTAGATCAACCGGCTCATTGCGAAATTTTTATCTAAGCAAGTTTTATCCTAACTATACAGAAAGATACGACCAATCAATTAGCTCCATGCATCACTATAATCAATCAATTTGATCACCATGATAACCTTCTTTTAAAGTGCTTTCCAAATTAACCACGATTTATTGATTTTTAAAAGGAGTAGGGCATGAAACTCCATGCTCAAATTTGACATACAAAAATAACTATTCATTTCTTTAAATACAAAACGACACGAACGTAAATGAATTTCTTTTAGGCTCATCGTTAATGAAATAACATATACACGAACATTGCTATAGATCTGACGACACATCCGCAGACAAATTTACATTAATTTGCTCACACCGTTGTATTCAACGTCATTTGCAAAATTATTTTTTCTTTTTTTTACTATCTCTTGCCACCAACGCTGGACCTAAATTTGAATCTCTCTATATGTAGTGATATTCTACATGGTGAGTGATTGGCAATGTTTTCAGCTTAGTCTTGGCACTGGTCTTTCAGCTTGAAAGTCTCAAATGGATGCTCGTGATGGCTCCTTACCCACCATTTCAAAGCTCACCCTCTTTCTTCTTCTTCTTCTTCTTCTTCTTCCATTGATCTCGGCTTCGACTCCCTTGCCATCGAGTGGGTGGCCATCAGACCCGACCACCGGCTTCGAAGAGCTCCCACTGAACCAGTCGAACCTGCACATACAAAAGCCTTACGATCTGCCGGTGAGCGCCCGGTACAGCTTCGTCGATGGCGTCCACAATCTCTGGGTTTACTACACCGACCACCCTCTCTCCAAGGGAAGCCCCACCAGGCCTCGCTCCGAGATCTTCCTCAATGTTTGCTTGCTTTGCTCTCCTCAATCTTAATCCTGTTCTACGTTGACGTGCGAATGCATGCTACATCGCTCTGAATCGAGATCGTTTTGACCCGCGCAGCAATACATTTACTACTCCGGAGTGTGGCAGTTCGAAGCGCACGGGTACGTGCCGTGCGGCACCTCGGGCGTGTGCATCACGCAAGTCTTCGGAGCGCAGTTCCCTCGGAACACCACCCTGATGCTCCGAGTCTACAACGGCTCACTGTACTACTACCACGACACGGTCCTGGTTCCGAACATCTACGACCGGTGGTTCAGGGTCAACATCATCCACGACGTGGCTGCGTCGAACCTGAAGGTCTACATCGACAGCGAGTTCAAGTTCGAAACGAATGGATATGGAGGAACCTTCCATTACTTCAAATGTGGAGTCTATGCGCAAGGCAACGCTTCCTACTACATGGAGTCCCGCTGGAAGGGAATTAGGGTTCTGAAGAAGGTTGACTGAAAATGCTTCCTGGGTTACCCTGGACTCCCATCGCATGTGAATCCTACGTTGAAATAAAAGTAAAAATCATTACTTGTTCTCCATCCATTTGAAAACATTAACTCATCTGTATATTACACTTCGAATAGGAAGCAGAATTTTTTATTTTACTTTTGTGGTTCTCCCTACGGAGGTTCCAGCCCTCAAAATTAGCACAGTTAGTCGAAGAGCTGGGAGATTTTCAGCTCAGTGGAGATTAACCAGTCAAATCCCATCAACTGCGCATAAGCTACTCTGAAGTCAAAACCACCTACATAGGCTCAAAGTTTAGACTTATTCAGTTCATTAGACTTAATAGGGTATTTCATGAGCCTCCAGTTAGTCAAGTTTCCATGCTCATGCCCCTCAATTATAAAAGAACAAAGACTTTTGAAAGTCTAGAAAAGAAGAAAGGTCAGAAAAATAGCAATTTCTTTCTTTACAGCAATTTCTTTCGTCCTGGTTTTCACAAGTTGGTACTAGAGAACCTAAGCTGTTTCATTTACAGAGTGTACCTAAATTTAGGAAATCCTGTTTTAAAAATTGGTCCATGAACTGGTTCTCTTTGAAAAGACGAACCAAACTGCAAAAAAAAAAAAAAAAAAAAAAAAAACGATTTGGTTCGATTGGATTCCATGGCTCGGACTGTTTGAGCTCACCCTACATCAGACCCGCAAATAAGCGGAGCAAAAGGAAAGTGAGATGGTTGAATCGACCGACTGCAGAAGCATCATACCTGCGGAGCAGAGAACATAGAAACTGAAGGCAACATCTAATTCTGCACTACGACAGTACTTCACATAATGTCACCAACAATCGATGTTTTGCCGCGAGACGTAAGTCATATCTCCATAAATAACTAGGAAAATCTACCCAGATACAAGATAAAACCAACATGACAACGGTGCATGCCCAAAATTGCATTCCCTTTTATATGGGGCCAAGATTGAAACAGCTTCAGGCTTTATCTGCAAGCACACAAGACTTAACTCCGAGTGTTCGGTTTTTTGAGACATAGCAATGAAATAATCCAGATGCATCGTTTGCCTTGCAGAAAACGGCAATATTTGCTCTTTGTGTGCCCTGTACATGTAACTTCTGAACAAGAACATTAGCAAGACCACTGGACTTCACTTTTTGAAGGCCATTACTTCCAGAATGCCATCTTGACGGAAATTGGCAAGAGTAAAACGGGTATCCACAGGTCCGGGCAGGTTAAAATGAACGGAGAATGGCCCCGTTGGACTCAGTTGCTGGGTTATCATCCGGTACACGTTTGATGAGCTGCTCAAAACGCCTCTATCTGTGATCTCGCCCTGTATTTCAACCCTCCCATTGACTCCAATAGAACATTTCAGCTTACCTCCTCAACAAAAGCACAAAGATTTCTTTAATATGACAAGCTAGAAGATAATCACTTCTTGAAGCTGACCAAAAATAAATTGAGCATGCTTTAATTATGTCACCATAGCAACACCATGCAGGTTCCATTGCATGGGCGGACAAGAGGAGAAGGCAATACAAAAAATAAGCAAAGAAATCGACAAGATCTCACAAGCAACAAAATGTTATAAGTTAACAAGCAATCCACATGCAACATCATGTCACTCTTTTCTGCCCACCTAAAAGACAATAGGGGCAACTTCAAGCTCATTTAGTTAAGTTCAATCCACATGCATTCTTTCCTGAGGAACACTATGCTATACTTACCTGATAAGCATACACAAAGAACAGAGAGTCCAAAACAAAAACAAAAAATGGTGAATACCTGATTCCTTGTCAACACCAGGCACAGCAACCCGAAATAGATAGGCTTTCTCAGCCACCCCGATATCAACAACACCAATGGGTGGTCCAGGTTTCCCATCTTTGGCAGTCCCTCTAAGAACAACAGCTGATTCCATCTGTGGATGGTCTGAAGATGCTTGTGCGTCCATATTTTCTGTTTAACCTGTCAATTGACATTAAATAAGCAAAACGAGGAAGAAACTTTACAAGAGGAAAGACCTTTTATTTAATATGAGTTGTAACACAGGTAATTTTTCTGTCATCTATCACTCAAAGTTAAATTTTCCAGAAACACAATTGTTCTAGCTGTAATGAATAAGAACTACCAAGGAACATTAGGACAAATCAATGAACAAGGAAAGCAACATCAATCTTCAGTGTTGGTTAGCAGTTTCTGAGGGTATTAAATATTCGCACTATATAAAGATATTTAACTATGAGGTGAGTGCTAGTCTTCATATCAATCTTAGAAGTTTAAATACCGGGCCCATAAGTTTCAAGAACAGGAACCTTATATGGCTCCATCATGTGTTATAGCTAGCGCGATCATTATTATCAGCGCTCTAGTCAGACCATCCATCTAGTGGATAAAATTCACAATTTTCATGTTGATTCTAAGTAAAAGCCATGAGTTGCTTCATTGTAGGGAGGGTTCAGCAATGGCAGAAGCAAGAATAAATGTCCAAATGGAAACGCCCAGAACTTAAGACACCAAAATTACATGCAAAAATTATCAAAAGCCAAGCCTTTCTTTTCATACTTCTTAGATCCTCCTTGGTACACCATTAATTTCACTTTTCTGCCTTACTACATCAACTTCATATCGTACCTCTTCTTCTACCTCATCTTCTAACCATACTAACGACCTCTCCAAACAGAAGATCCGCACCTAACAATCCAAACCCAGACATACTGCTATAGGCAACTGAGACAAGAGCACATGACATCGAGCCAGAACATGCAAAGAACCATCGACACAGGGCCACAGCATCACAAAAAGAATCATAACAGCCCAGAACAAACCCAAGAAATTCCAAACCCACAAGATTAGCACCATTTCCAAGTATATGGGCTACCAATTCATGTCATGCGTTGTGTCCCTGCCAGCTATTCATGCCAATCCGTGACATTACCAAAACAGTGATGACACAAATTGCTTTTCTCGCAAATGGGTCAGAACGCTTCATCAACTTCAGTCGTGTCCATGTTGGATCAAATTCGGGTACTGTAGACAGACGTCTGCCCAACAATGTCATGTTCTCGCATCGTCTCAAGAGTCGACACCCCCAGTCAAACCACATCTATCTGCTAAAGAACTGCGAAAGGGCCGAGAAAACAAAGACACTAGAAAAGACTATGGACAAGTTTGCTCAGCACCGTGCATCGGCTGGAAAGACAAGTACAGCAGGACAAGCCCCGCAGTGAAAAAGATCGACAAACCCACAAATCGAATAAGATCAGTAACAAGATGGCCAGTTTGCCGCATCAATTACAAAAGCGGAAGGAAGTTCGAGAAAACACAAACCTGCACCGAACTTGGCCTCGAACGGCGGTCGATCTCAGCGGCGAGAGATGGCAACGGCCGCGGCCTTTCAGGCAGTACGGTGATCTTGCCGGCGGCGGCGAGAGTGGCCGTGAGGAGTGAATCGAGAGAAATGGAGGGAGCTGAAGGAGTCGTGGGACGAGAGAGAGAAAATAAACGTTCGGGGAAATTGCGAGACAAGTCCCCCAACTCTTGTTCCTCTTCAATTTTGGCCCAATACCATTAAAAAAAAAGTTAATATCTGGAGAAATTTCAAACTGGTATATTTATAATAAATTTATCTCAAATTAATTTTTCGAATATTAAAAATTCTAAACTAAGATAACAACGATAAAATTTATCATTTATTAATCTTCGTTAAATTAGATTAACATAATGAAAAATTACAAACCGAAACACCTATGATAAACGAAAAGCAAAATCTTAAACTGATACACCCGTCAATTACCACGTATTATCAAACTCAGTAATGTAATGGTAAAAAAATTTTACAAAAATTAACATGAGATAAATATATCATAGTTGTACCAATTGATGATTTTTCATAATATTAATCATTTAAGAAAAAGCACAACATTTATTACTATAACGAATTAACAAGACCTTTTAAATGTTTCGAAAAAAAAAAACACAGCTTTTTACCATTATGATAAATTTAACATGATCATTCAAATGTACCAAAAAATTGCACAACCTTTTACTATTGTAAAGTAGCATTGTATAGTATTTTATTTATTCTTATATGTTATTTATCCACGTATCTTTCCACCCACCCTCACTACTTTAATAGCGAGTAACCACTAGGGAAAATGACATAAATAGTCCCTAAATTTTGGCCCAATACATAATGTGATCCCTAAATTTTAATTTGTTTAATGTTATCTACAATCTTTAGATCGATGTGCAATATGGTCTTTAAACTTTTCACTTATTTAATGTGGACCTTAGAGTTTAGGTACATGTTCAACTTAATCCCCAAACTATGTGAAAATATTAAACGTTTTCTCTAAACTTAAATTAATGGAAAGACGGCAATGAACATCTTCATATAGTTTAGGGACTAATACCAAAAATATAGAGATTATATTGAATAAATTAAAAATTCAATGATCATATTGCACATTTGATCGAAATACTAGGACCATTTAAGTCATTATCCTTAATGATTACTCTCAGGTTCTTACTCCCAAACATAGCCTACCTTCACCTATATCATTTCATGGTGTCTTCTTAACACTAAAATCGATTATTTTCATTAAACGAGCATAAAAAAAAAAAAAAATCCTCTCTTCCTAAGACAAGTATTTGAAAGATGTTTTTCTAGAATAGGACCTTTTAGATAAAGGAAGGTTATGGACTAATGTTGTCGTTAGCTATTTTTTACACACGGCAATAAGTTGTGCATCCTCATGATAAGTTTGAAAGAACATATTAAATTTGTCATGGTAATAAAATGTTGCACTCTTTTTTTTATAAAATTTATATTAAATTTATCACAATGATAAAAGGCTACACTTCTTTTTTTATATCTAGCCTCGTTTTTGCAACTTGTACTTCTTTTTTTCTCCACAAGTTTGATCTATATATTAACTTGGAAATTCAAGATTTCATAATACAAATGAAAAACATCAACTAAGAATTATAGGTCAATATGTAAAACCAACGAGGGGTATACAGGTAAGAAAATTTGGGAATATTGTACAAAAAGTCCTAAATCTATTGTACTTTTGTCAATTCAGTCTTAAACATTTTAATTTTACTAATTGAGTCATAAACATTTTCATAATTTGCCAATTAAATCCATCTAATCAATTTTGGCTAGAAATCACTGATATAAACATCAATTGTCCTACTAGACAACATCAACATTGAAATAGATAAATTTTAATAATTTTTCGATTTTTTCTTTTTCCTTTTTCTTTTCTCTTTTGGTTTAAAGGGTTGGTAGTGTCACCGGCTATTGGCTAAGGACCAACCTTTGCCAACCACCAGGCAAAAGCAAACAACCCCCTCCCCCAACGTCCCTAGACAAGGGCTGCAAAGCCCTCACTAGCAAGAGGTTGGGTAACGGTTTGCAACCTCCTCGCTAGATGTAGCAAGGTGAGGGTGCGGCAACCCTCACTCAAGAGGGTAGGCAAGGGCTCATGAGTCGTAACACCCTTGCCTAGAGGCTAATAAGGGTCATTGGCCTTAATCGGTGGTTGGTGGAGGTTGCCGACCCTTTGAACCAAAAAAAAAAAAGAAAAAGAAAAGAAAAGAAAACTATTTAAAAATTAATTAAAAATATTAAAATTTGTCAACGTCACTAATTTCCAGTCAAAATTGACTGGATTGAATTGGTAAATTGTGAAAAAGATTAAGACTTAACTGATAAAATTAAAAGGTTTAGGATTTGTCGCAACCTCCCTGATGTGGGTTGGACCACCTAGGGGTTTGGCTAATAAATTATTAAGCTCAAGCCTAACTCAAGCTCTCACATGTTCAAATCAATTCACAACTTGCGGTTCATATTCTTAATATCAAGTCGCCACTAATCGATTTATGGTAAATTGATTAGACACTTAAATGAAATAACGGGAGAGTTATTTTACTTCTATAAACCAGAAATTTTAAGTACATGGACTTTAATTTCTCTAATGCCTTTTCAGTACCATTCTTTTCATGAAAAAATGTTTGGTGGGATTCATTTTATTACTTCCTAACATATGAGGTAATTATGCGGATGTACAAACCACCAACTTAACACCCACATTGCTAACTCATTTAACCTCTATTTCCCATTTACCCACAAATATTCTGAATGTGGCTTTGATGGATTGAGAAGTAAAAAAAACCTCATGTGCTGCTCCTTTAGGTAACTATGCAAATCCTTTGCCATTGTTTCTCGATCTCATTCTGTGCGAAATGTTAGTTACTATCATGGTTCATTTTCATCCCATTCTAAGCTTCAAACTCTGCTTCCTGCAAAACGATAGAAAATTAAGAATCAACATATGCAAAGATCAATCCATAGTTTCTCATTGGATGAAAGATTACTTTAGGAGACTCTAATTTAAATATTAGAAAATTCATGGTATTAGGGTTTAGTGGTTAGTCCCCAATAAGTCATTGGGGCACAAATGAAGCTATTATGCTGGAATTATCAAGGGGTGGGGCACATCCCTAACAACTCAAGTGGTATTAAGGCTGAAACGTCAACTAAAATTTCATGACCATTTTGTGGTTAATCCTAAGAGTATAGCAACTGGTTTGGTGATAATTTAGAGCAAAGGGGTATCATTTATAGTGGAGTCATCTGCCAATTATATCAATATGGTTTATGATGATACTGAGTGTAAAAGACCTATGAGGATTACATTTGTGCGTGCAACGAATGCCTTCCTAGATTGGCTGAAACAGTAGGATGAATTGAGACATATTAGTAATTTTAACCATTTTCCCTAGATTTGTCTAGGACACTTTAACGAAATTATGTATCATTGGGAAAAGGTAGAGAGAAAGATGGATGAACATTATGAAATTGTGGCATTCCAAGATTTTATAAATGAGTGCTCGTTGTTGGACCTTGAATGCAAAGGGTGCGCTTTCACATGATCAAAAACAGAGCAATGGAAGAATTTGTGAAAAAAAGACTAGACCGAGTGTTTGTAATATGGATTGGAGGGTGGCTTTTCCAACAACTAAAATTTTTGCTTTACCTACAATTTACTCGGACTATTTTGCTTTCCTTAGAAATAAAAGCAGTGAAGCATAGGAAAGGGTTTAAATATGAGGCTTATTGGATGGAATGAAGAGTAAGCGAGAATCAGCAGCCTGACTTCATTTTCGTAAAAAAATAACTCACATCAATAGGAAAGTTAATATATTCCGCAATTATTGTGGCAACAAGTATTCGTACCATGTCGATAATGGTATCTCAAATATGTTAAAGCACTTGAAAAAGTATAATAAGAATCATTGTAATATAGATAAGAAACAAAAATTGTTTACATCACAAACAGTAGATGGAACTCAATTGGTAGGCGGAGATATTAGTACTATTGAGAGTGCTAGAATTTTAACAACATGAAAGTTTGATTAAGAAAAATGTAGGCAAATGCTTGTTCGGATGATTATAATTGATGAACAACCATTTTTTTATGGTTGAACATGTTGGATTTCATGATTATGTGAATCAATACATCCTCTCTTCAAGCATATGTCACAATTTACGATAGTTAGAGATTGCACGAAGTTGTATTTTTGTGAAAAAAGAAGTTTGAAGGCTTCATTTCGTAAGCTTAATTCTAGAATCACACTCATAATTAACACATAGAGTTCCATCCAAAATTTGAACTATTTATATCTTACTACACATTTTATTAATGAAAACTTGAAATTGCACTAAAAAATCGTCAATTTTATAGTGATGCCTAATCACAAGGGTAGGTATATTGGGAAAGTGATTGAGAAATACACATATGAATGGGGAATTGAGAAAAAAAAAAGTATCAACAATCACTATGGATAATGCTAATTTGAATGATGTTGTTATTGGTTATTTGAAAGAAAAATTTTCGATAAATAGAATATTGATCTTAGACGATGAAATTTTACATACGAGGTGCACAACTCATATATTAAACTTGATTGTGAATGATAGCTTGAGGTACATGATTCCATTGCATGTATTCAAAATGTGGCTAGGTATATAAGAAATTCTCTCATGAGAGTTAAGACATTTCGAGATTACATTAAAAGTACAATGATCGCTTATAAGAGTACGGTTTGTCTTGATGTCTCCACTAGGTGAAATTCCACTTACCTAATGTTAAAAAACGTAATAAAGCTAAGAAAAGCTTTTGAAATGATGGATGAGGATGATCTTTTTTTCTCGAATAAGCTTAACTATGATACTCCAAGTAATATTGCTTGAAAAAATAACATTATTCTTTCCAAATTTTTGAAGAAGTTCCTATGATACCACCAACAAAATGTCCAGCACTTTGTATATTATTTCAAATGGTTATTTTAAGGGGATGGCTTATTTATATAATTATTTGAAAGAAGGCTTTTGATCATATGGTGAGAGTTATGGGTGCGAAGATGAAAGATAAGTTTGATAAATATTATAAGAGTTTCGAAAAAGTAAATATTATGGTGTTGATCATGGTAACGTTGAATCCAAGAGAAAAGATGAATTATGTGAGGCATTGTTGTAAACTCATTCATAATGATGCCGTGAAAGTTGATGAGATGTTTAATAAGATGAAATTCGCCTTGGAACATTTAATTAAATTTTTGAGAAATTTTATCCTACTTCTTGTGACAAAAATTTGTATAGTGAACTTGTGAGTTCTACTAGTACCGGTCATAACTGCATCCTTATTGCAATGCGGAAAATTGAGAGAAATTATTGTAACTTAAATTTCTATGTGCAAGAACCTTATTTTAATGACCTTTTTAATGAGGAGAAGAAAAGGTCCAAAGACAACTTATCTAAGCTCAATCAATATCTTAAAGTTGAACTTAAGAAAACTCGTGATCTTGACATTTTGTAGTAGTGGAGTGTTGCCGACCAAATGTTCAAAATCTTATTTTTGATGGGTCGGAATATTTGTTTATTTATATAACTATAATTGCTTTAAGTTAACTTTCAATACATCCAATCGTGTGTTTGATGGCTTTCGAAGTTTTTTGACTCCTAGAGTCGTGAAAAATTCGATTTGCACTCAAAATTAGTTGAGAGCGATTTGTAAACTGATTAATGTTGAAAAGTGCATCAGGAATGCAGAAAAGTTTGTGTTGGATAAGTCCATATTATTTCATCTTTTAATTCTTTTATGTATATAATAAGTAAATACTTTATTTAATATCTTCTTTTTGGTAGATATGGATTATGTTAACACGAAGATTAACGGTACATAGAGTTTACAAGTTAAAGCGAGAGGAATATATGTGGTGAGATTTTTCAATAATTGTTTGATCAATTGTTACTAATGTTGAGCAATCACCTATGCTTATTGTTGTTTTACTTTTAGGAGGATGGAACTTGAAGTTTAAGAGCTCTCAAAACTTGAGATTTACAAGCTTTACAAGTCGTGAACTTTTTGGCAATTCTTGTTGCAATTGTTGTGTCATCGTAAACTTGTCTATTTACTATGCTCAATGAGTTTGTTTCACGTACTTAAGTTTGGTTTGGTTTGATTAGTTGGACTTGTGTCATTGAGATGGTATGGAGCTCATGTGATCAACTTGATGGTCGTTGCAGCTTCTAACTTCTAATTTGTTTTTTACTTTCTTTCACTTTCAGCATTATGTTTTGACTTCTAGCTATTGTAGCTTCCAGTTTCTAACTATTGTAGCTTTTGGTTTCTTTCACTTTATTTTGTTTTTATGAGAATGTTTGCTTCTAGTTTCTGATTTTGTTTATTAAATGTTGTAGTTAACGACTCAATGACAAATAGATGGGGATATTTTGAAGAGGAAGACCCCACCTAACTCTGCTCTATATAAGTGGTGGCTTGTGAGTGGTGGCAATGATCCTGCGATCAGCAATATTAATTATCAAAAATGATCATGGTGTAGTTGAGAATGTGCTTTGAGTGAAGTAGGCATTTATGTTTTAAGGAAAAACTTCCTAGTTGCACAAACCTTACAATCAAAAGAATGGAAATATTTGGTTGATATTCGATAGGACCGGTTATATGGATCTACCCAGAAATCGAAGTAGCCAACAGGTGATTCTCAGTTTTAATTTTTTGAAACAAGTCCTTAGTGGACAATTCCTGAATCTAGGGTGGGAACCGCCCACCTGAACCATGCTCACCCACACTCAAAATCATATAGTAAAGAAAAGAGAGGAAAGTCCTTACCAGGACCTTGGACTTCACCAAGCATCAATACTCATGAAATCAATGTAAATGGCTCATTCTTGAAGGGTGAAGCAACCGATGCCAACTTGTGGGTGTGTCGAGACTCCACCGGGAGGCTCATCAATGGCCACGCTAGCTCCATCTAAGTTCACTCAGCTATTCACGCCAAAATCTAGACACTACTCCATGCGTTGAAATGTGTGTCCTCCCGTGGATTCGTTGGAGTGATGTTTGACCATTTAACTCTTGTAAGTACACTTCAAGGAACAGACTAGTTACCTAGAGATGTCCATGTGTTTATCAAGGAGTGCCACTAGCTTCTTATCAGTATATAAGGCCTTCAATTGGCCCATTGCATGCAGAACCAAAACAAGGTTACAAATTGGGTCGTTAAAGCCCAAATCAAAAATATCCTCCCCTCTAATTGAGTTTTAACCCACCTCAAGCCCTATGGAATTTATTATGCTCTAAAGCCCAAATGATATATCTAACAACTTTTGATTATGAATGATGAATGAAGCTCTCTTTCTAACAAAAAAATCTATGAATAAATTGCAGGATTCATCTTATAGCAACAAAAACATTTGTGAAGTTAGCTTAAAAATCACATTAACAATCCTAAATATGATTCCTAATTAATACGTAGTCACTCAATATTTTTTAGGATTTTCTCTTAAATGAACTAATATATGTGCAATGCATGCAATGCAAATGCAATGACGTACAAGATGTCTATACTAACCTAACACATGACATTCAATTAAATGAACTTAATCATGCAAAACTATATGTCATGCGATAATAATTAAATGACCTAATCTAATGACCGGCAAATATTAAATGCGATTATCCTAATTTGTCACGCATTTAAATCATCCTAAACATGCAACGACTAAATGACGTGCAAGGGATAGTCTAATTCTACGTAACACACGTATGAAATTTTTATGTTTTTTTTTTTAATTTAAAATTTCAAATTAAAATTACCCAATAATTAAACATGTAATTTTAATTAAGGAAAAGGAAATTTAACATCCTAAAGCAATGTTTTTGTTGTTTTTTATTCTAAAATTCGGAATAAATAAATTACATATTCTAAGCATGCAATCTAGCCTAAAACAAGTAATATTCTAGCAAAAATCAAATCTAATTCAAAGACATTTTTTGGATTTTCTTTCTAAGGCAAGCAATCAATCAATGGACAGATATTTAATTAAATAATGCAACCCACGATCTTATATTATCTATCTCAATAAAAACACGAAATAAATCGACGATCATATCCAAATGATTATGGATATTGATGGAAGGTTATCCGTTCAAATTTTGAAACGGATAAAATCAACAATCATATTTAAATGACTATAGATAGGATGAAAGATTCTTTGCATCCTAGGAATCATATCTCGTAGTTTGAGATTGGACAGCCGTCGAGATAACTTGAGGAGTATCTTAGAATTTTGTGAATCTTACATTATTTAAGTAAACGTTTAATAGAATATTCTAGCATCAAATAGAATAATTCTAATTCCAACAAAATATATTAGGATATACTGATCACTCAAATAAGGCAGCAAAATATACGGAATATATTAAAAATAAGCACCTTACTTAATTTGAGGATATTCTTGCTAAATTTGAATGCAATACAATCAGACTGGAATCGCAACCGCAGCTCCATGACAGTGAACTCTAGTGGGTGAAGGCGAGTGGCGGTGACTTAGCAATTCGCAAACTAGGACGTTGAGGCGACAGGCTTGGCACAGCGTGGGAGTAGCTCACGTCAGGGCTCCAACTCGGTCACGAAGGAACAGCGACGAACATGGACAACTCACGGTACAAGGATGGCGGTTCGTGGAGCTTGCTCTCAATCAAGTCATGTTGATGCTCGGCCAAGGTACGTCGTTCGGTGGGCGACGAACCGTGTCAAAAGCAGCGACTGCAATAATTGTCGTTGCGGAATTTGTTGGTCAAAAGATGGGACGTCGAGATAGAGCTGCTGGACTTGCTGGGATTCGATGATTTAGGAGACTGCAGCAATGTCTTCAATGAAAATCCACTATTCTTGTGACAGTTCTTCTAATTTTCAAACTTTGACATTCTAAACCCCACACTTGGATTTTCCCATCGGTCCCATCCTGATGCTTCCATATGTATCCAGCAAAATCCTGCAACAAAATTCAAGTGAAGCTCTACAGAAAGATCAGTGTTTCTGGAGTTATTGCCACAAGGGTATTCCAATAGCGCAACGGCTTTGTACAAGGCGTGGTTGCTTCGTCTTCGATGCAAGGACTTCCGGCACAAGAACCACTTGGCCGCAGGTCCGCAGGTCGTCGTTGGTATGGCAGGGACCGTCGTGGGTAAGAGACAACAGCGACATCGTCCCGGGTTGATGCAGGAGGTGGCGGCATGGACTGGGAGCAGCAGCATCTAACTAGGATCAGGCGCAGACAGCAGCTTGGCGAGGAAGCTCCACGGCTCGAGAGGTGCAGCCATAGGCCTGACCGTGGAAGAGGGCGCTAGCGTGGGGTGTCTCGACCAAGGTTTGGTCGAGCTCTCTCTCTTTTCCTCTCTTTTATTCACATGTGTCTCTCATGTGTACTCTGAAATTATAATTACCAATATCTGATTTGTAAGGCATACCGTTTTATATATAGTGCAAAATTAGGTTTAAACTTAATCTCATGGGCTTAGTTTAGGCCCTTTTCCATGTAATGAGCTGAATTAAACTCAAGACTTATTTTAATTAATTCCCACGGGCTAAAATTAGATTAAGTTAATCTCAATTTGCGATCTTCTCAGGCAAATTTCGCCCACTTGGTCCCCCAGTGGAGGACAAATTTTGTCCTGCTACAGGGGCCCAATACATTCACTTTTAAGTTCATGACCATCCACTGCCAATCCAATGCTAATATAATTAATGAAGATATAAACTAAATAATAAATAATCCTAAAATTATACGCTATACAATTTAATTCTAATATTTTTTGGGAGGCTTAATTTTCTATGTAATAAATGAATAATCGGGTCACCAAAATTTAGGTGTTAATAGGACTCAATTGGCAAAAATCCAATAGTTTAAAATTTTTTGGATAACTTTGTAAGAAAATAGGGAGGAAATTATAAATGGGGTCTCTATATTAACCCTCCTATTTAATTTTTTTTTTGGTCGAACCCTCCTATTCAATTTGGGTCGCGTTCTTTATTTCTTATCGATTCAATTCCTCAAATTAATGTCCAATTATGATTTAAAACCCACTTTGTATTTTTGTCCTGAATAGTCAACATATTATTTTGTTAGCATATGCAAATGGCCTAACCATGCTACATGCGCAAATTGCAATTCCACAAATTCTAATGATACCTCATTTTGCGCACGGAATTTTGTGCTTATCACTTTAACTTTAGGAAAGAAAAAGGGAGTTCTATAATCATATAGGATCAAAAACATTTAAATTAATGTTCGAATCTCGAAAAATTTAGGAAATCGGTAACGGGATATCTAATAAAAAATTCTTGATTCAAAGGGGTTTAGTTGTGAACTTAAATTAGTTAATATTGTATTCAAACATCAATTTAAATGCTATAATCACATAGAATTAAAAACATTTAATCTAATGTTTGAAGGATAAAAATAAAATTTTTTATAGGATTGTAATTAGCGACGACGCCACATTGTGTTGAGTAAATATTATCAATTGACTCCACTTAACTGTTGAGTTGCATGTGTGAGTTATGTTAGAAAGTCTCACGTCGAATAATTGATGTGGTATGGAACAGTTAGTATATATTAGTTGATACATAATCCATTAACTTAAGTTTTAAGTAAATGTGGGTCCTACTAGAATTGCTAGTGGGCTCAGACTTAGTTACCTCTTGGCGATCTCTCCATCCAAAGATGTCAAGCTTATGCTATGCACTCCCCAACAAATGATAATAGAATCAATGGTCGATTGCTAGGCCACTTTCAACATGTATTGGTATTTGATAAATATCTTAATGAAAGAATATGGAAACCGACGCGATTTTTGGGTAGGTGGACGTTGTGGTATAGCATGCGAGCCTAATGGCAAATCTCATGGTTCGGTCTGGAGAAAAAGACTAGGGATAAAGTTGGGCATCGATAAGGATTCAAGTGGAGATAAGTTGATGCATAATGATACTTGAATTAAGGGGAACAAACCTAACACTAAACTTACATCTTAGGGGAAGATGGTTGAGTTGCACTAATGAATTATATTAGAAAGTCTAACATTGGAGAATTGGAGTGGAGTGGAACAGTTAATATATTATAATTGGCCCATAATTTATTAGCTTAAGCTTTTGAGCGAATGTAGGTCAAAGTAGATATGTTGACAGATCGAACTTGGCTCCCTTTAACAATCTCCTCACTTAAAAGTATTGTGCTTTTGCGACACGCTCTCCAACATTGACTTTATAATACTTTTAATCATACCTATAACTAAGGATGAATATGGTTCAGATGGGCAGTTCCCAACCCAGAATCAAGAACCGCCCACTAAGGATTGGTTCAAAAAAATCTGAACTAGGAACCACCCATTCCAAAGAACAACCAAATATCTCCATTCTTTGAATCGTAAAGTGCATATTATAAACATCCTCACCAAACATTGAGTACACATAATAATAGCCTTGTTCGTTCATCATTACAACATACAACAAACAAAATCAGAAACCCTATCTATTTTGTGGCAAAATCAGAAAGTAAAACAAATATAAGTATGTGGGACTGGTCTCACTATAACCCAAAATCTGAAACTATAAGCCAACGTTCTTAATAAGAACAAAAGAAAGTGAAAAAAAAACACTATAACAACTAGAAACTAGTAGTAGCTAGAAACTAGAACATTATGTTAAGTGAAAGAAACTAAAAACCAAATCAAAGTTAGAAACCAACTTAATAATATATTAATTTTTAATATAAAAATTAATATATTATTATAAGACTGGTCCTGGTCCTGGTGGGTGGATGGCTAAATGGGTGTTTCCGCCCATAAATTGGGATCGGGAGCTGAACCGGCTTCCTTAGGAACTACTAGTTCTAGGCTAGTCCAGTCCAGTTCTGAGCAATCCAGGGATTCTAGTTCTTTTGCACACCCTTACCTATAACTTTTTTGAGTTAATGTAATTTGACCCCATTATATTTCGAGTTTTGACGACATTGAATTTGTTTAAACACCAAATTGGACCCTAATAAAACTTGAAATGTCCAAGTTACAAAAAGAAATACAAACAAAAAAAAACCCACTCAATTTTGCAAATGCTTAAATAGAATTATAAAAAAAAAAATATTTTCTTTCACATGCTTTCTTTGAGATATATGAATATATTCTATATAATGTCAATTTTTTTTAGTTCTTCTTTCCAGCGATCGTATTTTTGAAAATATTTGAACAACTTTTAGAATATTTTTGTTGGCTATAAAAATAAGACTATTGCAACCTAAACTCGTATTTGATTATACTTTCCTACCACTTATTAGCATGTAATTCGATTTGAAAAAATCATAGTGACGTCCTAAATTTTCCATGGACATTGTTCGGCTGCTTTGAAAATGTTTTATATAGGCCCGGAAATCGTCACAAAACAAATTCAGTCTAGAGCAACAGGTGACCCATGTTTGAAGAAAACAAGGACCATAATTTGTTCTTGATCCCTAATTATGGATAGTGGAGGTTGTTTGATGACACGAATTATCATATGCTGAGTTGAATTTTAAAAAATGATGAATCAACATGTCCATTTTTTTATCCATCTATTTTTTAAAATGAAAAGACAAATTAAAGACTTCAAATGCCCCACATGGAAGCCACATAAGCAAATTCCATAATTTGCTTTTTTGTTTTTTCCACCAATCAAACTTATT
Source organism: Eucalyptus brandiana (assembly GCA_014182725.1). NCBI lineage: Eukaryota > Viridiplantae > Streptophyta > Magnoliopsida > Myrtales > Myrtaceae > Eucalyptus > Eucalyptus brandiana. Next base: position 4,574,765 of record CM024676.1, read on the forward strand.
AGATTGGAAGCCACATCAACAAATTCCATAATTTGATGACAACATTAAACATTTTTATAATATAAAATTTCACATTAAACAAATTAAAAGTCCAAGGATGACATTGCACCTTAAACCCAAATTCTTATTCCATTTATATCATTTTCCCTTTATTTATTTCATGTTATTCAACTTCGCATTCTTCTGCAAGTTTCAAAAATGTCCAAGAGCCCATAATTACGCCGCCCCAATTGTATCATTTCCGATCAATGTTCTGGATAATCACAGCTCAAATAAAAAGACTCGTATGATTGTACGACTCAGAATTCATCCGACGAAATTGGTAAAATTGTTAGAATTCACTAACCTTGCAACTAGACTGAATTTAGATGGCCTTTTCCCCTAATCTCTTCGATTGCCCTATGAAAAAACAAACCAATTTGATGAAATCAAATGAACTATTTGCAGTATCGACGAAGACGTGTTTAAAAAACGAACCATAATTTGGTTATTTTATGTGTTATTGGTGTTGATCTGTTAAAAGTGCAATTGGGCTGTGACTATTGTCATCTTTGTTCCTAGTTCGTGTTCGAACGGTATTAGAAACTATAATTACATTTATATTCTCGTTGGTTTTTTTTTTTCCAACAATTGGCATAATTAACTTGGGTTTATAATCGGTTATATAAAAAAGATAAATAGATTTAATATGCAGAAATAATATCTCCTTTTAAGGAAACCAATTATGCTTCTTCTTTTTTGTTGTTGATGATCAACACCTTAAACAAACTATTAACTATCACTTTCAATAATAAAATCATACAGACAGGAATGCTCATTTGGAACCTAGATTTACCTTTTAGGATCCGTTTATTTCATGGAAAAAAACGAATGGTCAATTGAAAAGTGTTTTTGCTATCGATAATAATTTATATCTAATTAATTTTATGTTTAATAATAATATTTTTCGTTCATTCATTTTCATAGGCGATATAATCAATGATTTTTTGAAAAAATATTCTTTCAAATCATGAGCTTTTTGTCAAACAAATGCACCCTTAAGACGATGAAATGATCTACATACAATTTTCTACGAAATAGTTGAAAGAAAGAGGAAAGAGAGAGAAGGGGGGAATATGGAAGGGAGAGGTGTACATTTAAAAAATGGGCTAGGGCTTGACACCCGTTGAGCCCCATGTTCTTCACCGGAGTTCATGGCCCCTCACAGGAGAGACTTCATTTCAATCTTGGGAAGATGGGTTCGATCTCATTGGCGATTAATACATACATTTTGCTATCCTCGACCAAAGCCCTTGAAAAACCTTTTCCCTCAAAGCGTGACTCAATCTTAAAAAAAGAAAAAAAACCATTTTGATTCGTGAAGATCGAGTTCTAAAACTTGCGGAATTGGTGCAATGAGGGTACTTGTTAGGTTGATAATTTTGCATGACGATAAATGTGACGTAGCGCCTAATTTGATTCGATGACTGATTGTTTGTTTTGTTCGTTTCGATTTCATAATTCATTTTGTTTTTTTCCTTCCTATTTTGTTCCCTTCTGTATTGAAGTACTGATTTCAAACAGAGGTCCACCGCTTCCGTCCTGCTGTCCTTGCACTGCGGATCCCTCCACATCTGGCCACCACCATTAACGTCTCTCTCTCTCTCTCTCTCTCTAGAGTCGATATCCTTACAGATCCAAATTTGGTATTCATAACACATTTATTCTGAATTATTTTTTATCTCACAAAAAATCTCAAATTAGTATCATACTATAAATGTAACCAAATTAATTTCATCTGACAAAAAAAACCAAACCGACATTCCTAATTATACCCTAGCATGTGTGAATTCATGTATGATCTGTCATTTTCCACATTAGATTCGTTTTGCAATTGTCTAGATACTAAAAGGATAGTAGATTCGGATTGGAGGTACAAATTTTTTTTTACAAGATGAAAATTAATTTTGATCAAATATGTCTTGGATTATCAATTTGGGATTTTTAATGGGTAGCGAGCCTTTTTGTTATAATCACAAATAATATGGTAAATTGAAAATAAATATTTGACGTGACAAAATGTATGTGTAATAATATAAATGTGGTTTTAAATTCATGAGTAATCATAATTGACTACTAAATTGATATTTATTATATTAACTCTAATTTTAGGCTATTTGAGAGTCCTGATGTTTTTCTCCCTCGTTACATATGTCATGCATACGACAAACAGTGTAATATATTATATTACAGTTATTACTTAAACCAATTAGCGTGATAGTTATTACAGTCATATGACATTACAGAGCAATGACTACTACTCTACAATTTTATTTCATCGTTGCAGTCAAACGGACTGTAAATTACCTTCAAGAGTAAAAAGAATTGATATAAGCTTCTCTTCAACTTAGAATTAAGCTAAAACGAAAAAAAAAAATCTTCTCGACAATATTTAAAATATTGTCCACATTAAAAATTTCAAAGAAAACCCAGGTGTACTCGAGCATTGATATCCGTATATTGTCAAATGTTCAACTATCTAAGACTAACCACAGCTAAGAAGAGTGCATAACAAGATTTAAACTAAATAAAATGTAAAAATGGTATGCTCATCTATCTCTAAATATGCATATTTTTTCAAATTTATTTCCATTTTTTTATTTACCACTTGCGATTTCAATTTTAGGGTTTGAATATCGAATTCGTACTCATTAGTCATTACTAAAATAACGTCGGAAATTCTATGATAACCCCTAGATTGTGTCAAGATCTGGAGTTCTCTTGGCAACAATGTCCTTGCTTCCCTCCCTTCGTTGACTTGTCAACAACCTAAAAGTCAACACAGCTTCTAGCGTACTCTCCCTCGTGCAGTGCCGTCCAGTTGCGCGCCAGATGGAATATAAATATCTACATTTATACTTTAAAAATAAATATAATCGGTTAAAAAAATTTAAAATATAAATTCGCGGTACTTGAACAGAAATAAAAGCTGGCGCTCGGCTGTCCACCTGCCCGAGCATCACCCGTCTCGTCAAAGAGGGAATCGGGCAGGCCCACCCCCCTGCCCGCCAGGGCTGCCCGGGGACAATGATTTTCTCCCCTTCCTCGATTTTTCCCATTTTTAGTTTTTAATTTTTAATTTTTAATTTTTCTCTCACTTCCCGTCCAAGTAAAGAGTCCCCCCCACCCGCGCTACCGCCAGCTGTACCCGCGACAAAGTCTCAGTCATCGGCCCAATCAATCACCGTCAATCCTGCGCGGGGCCCCACCCACCAGGACTGGGAAATCCCCTGGTCCTACCCGTACGCGATCGCTGCCCACCGTCACATGCGGCTCCACGTGGCGCGTCCCCATTCGTGGGACCGCCCCCCCCGGGGGGCCCCCTCCCTCTCGTGATGATGCCGGGTTCGAGTTTTTAGTGATTGATTTAATGATGATGATGGTGGTGGGAGATTATTAGCGAGGTGGCGGGGAGGAGGCGCCGCCACGTGGCGCGAGACGAGTGGAGGGATGGGAAAAGGTAGGATGCGATGATTAGTGGTGTGGATTTTAGGACTGGAAATCTGAAAAGCTTTGCCTTGCGCTCACGTTGTAAGCTGGAGAGCATTGAACGTGAAGCTTCTTTGCGAGGAAGGAAAAGCCTAACCTGTTGTGTTACACGTGTTAGTTTCGGAGAAGACTCATGATTTCTTTCTCGTGGCTGCTTTTCGTGACCCTCTTTCTTTCTTTTTTTCAAAAATAAAAAATAAAAAAATTGGGGTTTGCAATTTGACGATTTCTTAATTTATATTTGATGAAAACAATGGAGGGTTGTATTTATGAGGTCGTTGGAATTAGACCATACCCTCCATTTGAGGAAAAAGTAAATACTTTGGAGTTAAGAATGTTCGTTATACTAAATTTGTAAAAACTGATTAGGTCATGACGTAATCGATATTTGGATTTTTCTTTTTCATTTTATGATTGAGTGTTTAGATTTTTTTTTATACCTCACTTATTGAAATTTGGCTCAATTCGAGGTTCTCTTTGAAAAAATCACTAAAGTAGTTGAGGGGACTTGCCTACTTGGCAAAAGTTAAGTCCAATTATTGACCCGGCGCATTTACAAGGCTAGAAATCGTGTTATTTTCTTAAAGTGTTGATGGGCGACGAGGAGAGAGACTTGCAATGCCTTTGTTGACATGGCATCGTTTGGAGTGGTCATATCGAATATTGATGTTGACCGTTGAAATTTAACGTTAGTTGTCAATTTGACATTTCTTTGTTTACTCTTTTAAATGGATGTCTCGTATTGGTCTAAATTTGAAATGTTGAGGTACATGATAAAAGAAACAAAAAGCATAGATGCTCAATTTTCAAAAAAATAGAAATTCAAGTATTTATGTTATCGTTACTCCAAAAAAATTACAAGTTTTGCTTCATTTTCGCTAGGCACATCGAGTTGCATAAATCATGTTAGAAATCATGGTAACCTAATGCTACAAGACTAGCCAAAATGGGCATACAAGCTTGATTACACTTCTTTTTCATCGGTCTAGACCCTAGATTAGAGAGCTTGATTAATTAGATGGACGATTAATTATTTTATCCGAGTTGGGGACAGATGCTAACGATTGGTCATCGAGTTTTTTCCGATGCTTTTTAGTACTCAATCAAAGGAGGAGGCGTTCTCACGTCGCAATCATCCCAAGAAGTATTTTAACCCCAAAAGAAAATAAAAATATAGTAAATGAAAAAAAAAAAGAGAGGAAAATTATCATGAAAAGTATCATGAGGCTAGGTCAAATTAATAAGTCGCATGTGAGTGGTGGCGGACGAGGGCCCCAGGTACTTTATACATTTATTAATATAAATATAAATAAATAAATAATAGGGGTGGGTATTTCGCGCGACCCTCGAGCCACCGACAGTTTCCAGGCACGTGGATTGACGAAATTACCCTTGGGGGCATACATGTGTACTCGAAATGGCCATTAATTCCGAGATATAGCTTGTACGGAAAATCGAAGAGCTTGGTTGAGAATCATGGTATTGCTCGTGAGCCGAAGTTATGATACGCCCCGTTTAATTGCCAAAAAGGTGAAATTCGATGTCTAATTCCATGGATTGATGAAATTGCCCTTGATCGGGCGTGAGATCACGAGGGCCGAAGGAGGGGGCATACCCATCCACTTGAAATGGCAATTAATTTTGAGATATCGCTAGTACCGAACATGGAAACTTGAAAAGGTTGGTTTAGAGATTATGGCATTGCTTATGAAGCACAAGTTGTGATACCCTTTGTTCAGTTGCCAAAAATGTGAAATTCAATGCCTAAATTAGGTCAATTCGTCCATAGTCCATACTCACAAGAAAAACCAACTCGAAGTCTATGATGTGGCGTTGCCTATGGTCTGGATGTAGATGCACAACCACCTTCTTTGATGGGTGCATTTTTTGGTTGGGGTAGGGGACCGGGATCGGATTAGGATTGTGAAATCGAAACCTAGATTGCCTCCTCAAACGCATTATTATTCACATTAATGGCTGACGAAGACATTGCTTAGTATGGGGCGAAAAGGGCAGTGAAAGCCCTCCCCCGCCGAGCGGCTCCATGGCCGGATCCCTCCACCGGCCGTCCATCCGGCGGCGAGCTCCTTCCACCGACAGCGCCAATTTCAATGGAAGTTCAAAAGATAGGCAATCCCAACGTGGGCGAATTGCAACTTGCAAGGGCAAAAACATCATCATGGCTTTTCGCTAGGTTTCGACCCAGACAATTTATATAAATTAAAAAAAAAAAAACCCAAGACAATTCAAGAGATAGAGAGAGAAAGAGAGAGATTAAAAAGAAATGGCGAACCCAAAAAAAAAAAAAAAAAAAAAGGACTCAATGATAAAAAGAACTAGAAGTCTCCTAGAGAAGAGAGAAACGACCCGCCTCTGCCATGTGCGGATCGATATGATAAAAGGGGTTTTTGACCGAGCGCGGTTATAAAATTGGAACCGAGCTTTAATTGCTGTCTGCCGACACGTCATCGGTAAATTTAATAAACCCCATGCGTCGTCCGGAATCTCTAACCCCTCTCTATAAAAAAAACAAATGCCTCCCGGCGAAATTGTGAAAATGAAGCATCAACTACCCCAATAAATAAATAATCCATACTAATTATTATTATTATTAGGATTGATATAACTGAAAACCCCAGGCTAATATATTTATAATAAATTTACAAAAATTAATTTTTTGACTACAAAAATCATAAATCTATAAAAACTTTACCCTTTATTAATTTTTTTTATTAAGTCGGTTTAATACCATAAAAATTATAAATTTGTATACTTATGACAAATATAAAATAAAATTTCTAATTTTATGAAATTTTAATAGAAACTAATTTGAGATAGATTTATCGGACATGTACCTACTTGAAATTATTTATGCTATTCGCCCAAAAATAAATGCCGTTCACAGATAAATGCCGGCCAGTGCGAAAATGAAACACGAACTACCCTAATAAATAAAACAAGTCATCCTAACAAAAAAAATTCATCATCATTATTATTATTATTATCATAAAATCTGGGCAAATAATTATGGTCGTGGTCCCGCTTCATTTACACGAACACGGACCGACACTCAGATCTGGAAACCGCGAAACCGAAACGGAAACGGAAACGGCGCGCGCGCGCTGGCTGGCTTGCTTTCGGGGGTCAACGCGGACTTAACGGTCAAACCCGGCCGTCCGCCCGCCCGCGAAACGGACTCGGCTGAGCCGCGGAGGGAGCATCTCGTCTCGCGAGAAACTGGCGAGAAAAACCAAACCCCCCGAACACCAACCCGTACGTTGTCATTTTTTCAGTGAGAGAGAGAGAGAGAGAGAGAGAGAGAGGGGAAGTAGGATCTGCTCACGCGGGACTTAAATATCCTGTCCCTCTTTCTCTCTCTATCTCTAGGATGTGTGTGTCCGATACGCGTTTTCTCTCTCCTCCGCGTCATCATCTCCTCCCCGACCGTCGCTCTCTCTCTCTCTAAAAAGAGAGTTTCCCACTCGGTTTGCTTTGCTTTCACTTCGCGACTTTTCTCTCACTAGAATCGCGGAAAATTTTTTAAAAAAAGAAAAAGAAAGGAAGGAAAGAAAAATGGGGAAGAAAATGGGGGAAGAGAAAAGAGAGAAAAAAAGGAAAGACGCGACAGCCAGAACCCAAAATCCCAGCCCGGAATCGCCATTAAAGCGCCCTTAAATTAATTCCCCATCTCCTTCCAAAAAATAAAACTGAAATCCCCTCTCTCTCTCTCTACTTTCTCTCACTACCAACTCGACCTTCCTCCTCCTGTTTTTTTTTTTGGTTTTTGTCGTGGCCGGTGGGGGCACCCAGCCCAGCGCCACCACCACATTGTGGTCCCCACCCCCTTCTCTCTCTATGACTGACTTTTCTCATTCTCTCTCTCTATCTCTTCTGGAGTCTCGATTAGATTGGATTCACTCGTACAACAAGCACCAGCACATCTGCATCTGCTCCTCTCACTCCTCCCCACTTCCCCTTCCCTTCCCTTCCCTGTCACGCCTCCCCTCTCTCTTTCTCTAGACGCTCGTGAATACGCAGGCGAGACCCATTTCCTCCCTTCCTTCCTCTCTGTGTGAATCTACCTGTCTAAAAGGCTGTCCGCAGCGCATTGATCGAGATCGAGAGCGCAGCAGAGCATCCCCCGCTCGACAAGCATTCTCCCCCGCCAGATCGGCCGCTGCATTCCTCGTCGTAGGGAGGGGAGGCAGCCTTTCTTGGTGGGTTCCTTGTCGCGGGCGGGGGTGGTTTGGCGGGTGGCTCCGGGAGGCAATGCGGAGATCCGGGTCTGTTGTGAAGAGCTGAGACTGCTGCTGGGTTTCTCTTCTTTCTTTTCTTGTGCCGTTCGCTTCCTTACGTTCTTGTCGGTGGTGGGTGAGTCGGGTTCTCTCGTTCTGGTCCCGCCATGAACACTGGAGGGAGGCTCATCGCCGGGTCGCACAACCGGAACGAGTTCGTGCTCATCAATGCCGATGAGAGTTCACGGGTAACTCTCCTCTTTCCTTTCTTTCTTTCTCGTGTCGGTGTCGGTGGCGGATCGATTCGCTGTTTCTTTCGATTTCTTGGTGGGCTGTTGGACTGGCCGAAGTGGGGATTCGGAGGGCTGGCGTGATAAATTTAAAGATTCGTCTTACGTGGGAATCTGCTGCTGTACTTGCTTGTAGGGTTTTTTTTTTTTTCTTGAGAGATTTTCGTGCTTCCGGTTGCAAATCTGTTGATTTTGATTGCATTGCGTGGGGTTGGTTTCTTTCTGAGGAGTTCTGGTATCGTAATGTGCTCTGTCGTGAGACTTAGTTTTGTTCTAGGGAGGTAAATTGCTACCGACGAAGTGGGTTTCTCCTGATGCGACTTTGCGGCTTTGCGGGACGAGGGGGCAAGGCTCTCTCTCTCAATTCAGTCGGTTTCGCTTCGGTTACTTTGGTGTTTTCGCCAATTAAATTATGCGCATTGTGCCTTTCTTGTTTTCAGTTGACCACGTTCGTCTCCGGGGTATGCGGATTTTCATACGCAGTCGAAAGTTTGGATTGCTTTGGTCAGTCGGTCAGTCGGTGGTTGGGTGCTGAAGATGTTTTTGTAAAAAGAACAGTTGGCCTGGAAATCTGGAACGTAAATAGCTAGTGCTTCTAGGGTTACGATTCTGCTATCTCAGCCTTTTAACTTGTGAGGTTGTGTGATGTGGAGCTTACTGAAACCAAGAATGTGGGTTGTTCTTTGTTCCTGCTAGTTCAATAAATTTATGACCTAGTGCCTGAAACCAAGAATGCACATAATATTGAGGATAGTGCGCTCAAGGAATGAGTGTGTAGACAGGTCATAATAACCTCTTAGAAAATAGGGATCTGAAATCCGAACCAGAAGAGGCATCTGTATGTGAATTTCTGGTTCCTCAAGATTTTCTTACTTTATTCAGATAAACTGATGGATCCGTATGTTCTTGGAGAACCATTCCTTTCCAATTGATCAATACGAGAGTCTTAATTGATTCTTTTGAGTTAATGTGTTGTTTGTGTGCACAACATTGGCCGTTTTAGTCTTGCTTTATCAACTTGATGAGTGAGGATGCGCCGCTTCTGGATGTGGTTGTCTTTGAAGACCCAGTTACTAATGCAATGTTTATGTTTTTGCAGATCAAATCTGTGAAAGAACTGAGCGGGCAAATATGTCAGATATGTGGGGATGAAGTGGAGATAGCAGACGGCGAGCTCTTCGTTGCCTGTAATGAATGTGCTTTTCCAGTGTGTCGGCCTTGCTATGAGTATGAGAGAAGAGAAGGAAATCAGGCCTGCCCGCAATGTAAAACTAGATACAAGCGCCTCAAAGGTGAGATATTCTTCCGCATTTCTCAGTAAATAAATCCCCTGAAGTATGGTCAGTTTGGTTGATGAAGTGATCTTGTTATTGTTATTCAATTTTCAGGCAGTCCGAGGGTCGAAGGCGATGAGGAAGAAGATGACATTGATGATTTGGACAATGAGTTCGATTATGACCCTTCAGATCCTCAGCACGTCGCTGAGAAAACATTCTCTTCACGGCTTAATTATGGCCGTGGTGCCCATCGGAATGCATCTGGAATGCCCACTGATGTTGAATCCTCTCCGCTTAGTTCACAAATTCCTCTCTTGACATATGGCCAAGAGGTCTCTTCCTCCCTCCCTCCCTCCCTCTCTCTCTCTCTCTCTCTCTCTCAGAGACACACATGCACACAGGGAAGAAAGGGGATCTGCTGTCTCGCATAATGTTAGGTCTGTTTTAGATAATGCATCATGATGATGTCTTTTACTTGTTCTAGGATGCTGAGATTTCTCCTGATCAACACGCTCTTATTGTTCCCCCTGCCACTGGTCATGCATATAGAGTTCATCCGATGCCATATCCGGATTCGTCTAATCCTCGTGAGTCATTTCCCGAAAACTTTTGTTGTGGATATTTCTAATTAGCTCAAAACTGAATGGAGTGCTTCTGTGTTTATAGTTCATCCCAGACCAATGGCCCCTGAGAAAGACATCACACTGTATGGGTACGGAAGCGTGGCATGGAAGGACAAAATGGAGAAGTGGCGGAAAAAGCAAAACGAGAAGCTTCAGGTTGTTAAACATGAAGGAGCAGGTGATGGTGGAGACTTTGGCAGTGACGAATTGGATGATCCCGACTTGCCCATGTACTATTCTCTTTTAATTATTTTCTGAAGCTTGATTTTCTATTTTGAATAGTTTCATTTGGTATTTCTGTTGTGTTCTCTTTGTTGGGTTGACGATCTTTGTAACCAAAAGGTTGGGTTACGATAGAGATCAACTGTGCACCCCTTACTTATTCTACTGTGCAACTTTACAAGAGACTGCGAGACTGAATGATCAGGAATTATGGTGCATCCGTTATCTATTTACAATACACATACTAAATCACCGAAAAAATCTCTGGTTATAAACAACATTAGTCATTGGCATTTGTAATTGGTAATTGTGAGATTGCTGTGTCACCTGATTTTCTTGTGATGAATTATTACACAATCTTGTAATATGTAGTCCTTCAGGTCACATATAATTTGTCTTCTTGAAGGGAGACATAAGTGGTAAATATGATGCGATGCTTTAGTCTTGGGACATGAATGTTGATTATCATTTATTCTTTACTTGTTTTACATGACTTCATAGCTCTAATAACTTTTTGTTTAGTAGTACTCACAAGATTTCCCTTTTGCACATTATCAGGATGGATGAAGGGAGACAGCCTCTTTCAAGGAAGTTACCCATTCCTTCGAGCAAGATAAACCCATACAGATTACTAATTATCCTCCGTCTTGTGATCCTTGGACTATTTCTCCATTATAGAATTCTCCATCCAGTTAATGATGCATATGGATTGTGGTTGACATCGGTCATATGTGAAATATGGTTTGCCGTTTCATGGATATTGGATCAATTTCCTAAATGGTACCCTATAGAGAGAGAAACATATCTTGATCGTCTATCTCTAAGGTATGAGTAGACAAATTCAATTTACATTGCACATTTAATTGAAGTTGTTGCCTCATGCGTGGTGGTGTGTTTAAATTGCAGGTATGAAAGAGAAGGGAAGCCATCGGAATTGGCTTGTGTTGACGTTTTTGTGAGTACAGTCGATCCAATGAAGGAACCTCCACTAATCACTGCAAACACGGTTCTTTCGATTCTTGCGGTGGATTATCCAGTTGATAAAGTGGCATGCTATGTCTCAGACGATGGTGCTGCAATGCTTACTTTTGAAGCACTGTCCGAGACATCCGAGTTTGCGAAGAAATGGGTCCCTTTCTGTAAGAGATTTAATATTGAGCCCCGAGCACCAGAATGGTACTTCTCTCAGAAGATGGACTATTTGAAGAACAAAGTTCACCCAGAATTTGTGAGGGAAAGACGTGCAATAAAGGTTTGTGGTTTCTGATATGCAATTTCCAAACCTAAAATGTTTGTGATTTCCTGAGCAAGTGCTTTCAACCAATATAACAATAATAATTCTGAAGACTTTTGACCAATTTCGGTGTGGGTTTGTTTGAGCAGAGAGAATATGAAGAATTCAAGGTCAGAATAAATGCATTAGTTGCGATGGCGCAAAAGGTTCCTGAAGAAGGTTGGACAATGCAGGATGGAACCCCATGGCCCGGAAACAATGTCCGCGATCATCCTGGCATGATTCAGGTAGGTCGATGTTCCTCTGATTTTGTCTTTCTGCATAGCTAATACGAGTCATACACTTGGTAGGTGCTTGACAGAAACATAGTATCCCCTCATTCAAATTGAGAGAGAGAAGCAAAAGGTCTAAATGCACAGTTGTGTCCTTCTGTTTATCTTTAATTTTACACCTGATTCATGTCAACTCAGCTGATCATCCTTAAGCTTTGACACAAGAAACTGAGGTACAACCGTACAAGCATGTACTGATACAACAGTGAGGCGTTCAATGTGATTTACCCTAAGAGTATTGCATTTGCTATTGCCCTGAGGAGCAATGTTCTATCACTTAGTTCAAACCTGTACAGTGACGTCATGATTGAGCCCCCGAAATAATCTGTGACATTATTGATCAGTCTAATGCAGTTCAGTTTGCGAATAACTTGTGTTCTTATCACACTGCAAATTGCTCTTTCCATTTTTACATATAAAGATCCGGGGCATTCTTTTTGCAGGTATTTCTTGGTCATAGTGGTGTTTGCGATGATGATGGAAATGAGCTGCCTCGATTGGTTTATGTTTCTCGTGAGAAAAGACCTGGTTTTGAGCACCACAAGAAGGCTGGTGCCATGAATGCCTTGGTAAGTCATTCTGTTTTTTTTATCCTTTGCATATATGGCTGGGTGTCACTGATGTGGTTGCCGTGATGTCTTGTTTTATATGATTCTTGTGATCAAAGACCCTTCTTTTGAACACCATAAGAATAATGATGCTGTGAATGATCGTTTTTCTCTTGGTGCCAATGTGCAAATGATACAGATTCGGGTCTCTGCAGTCATCTCCAATGCCCCTTACCTTTTGAATGTTGACTGCGATCACTACATCAACAACAGCAAGGCACTCAGAGAAGCTATGTGTTTCATGATGGATCCAACTTCGGGGAAGAAAGTTTGCTATGTGCAGTTTCCTCAAAGATTTGATGGGATTGATCGTCACGATCGATACTCTAACAGGAACGTCGTATTCTTTGATGTATGTATATCGCTCCTTTCTAATTGGCATTTTGTTGTTTTCTGCTCTTAGTGCTTGAGGAATCTTATTCTTTTTTTTTTTTTTTTGGTAGATCAACATGAAAGGACTTGACGGTCTCCAAGGACCAATTTATGTGGGTACTGGGTGCGTCTTCAGAAGGCAGGCCCTTTATGGACATGATGCTCCTGCCAAGAAGAAACCTCCTAGCAAGACATGCAACTGTTGGCCGAAATGGTGCTGCCTCTGCTGTGGAGGTAGAAAGAACAAGAAAGGGAAGACAAAGAAGGAGAGGAGCAAGAAATCTAAGAATAGGGAAACGTCCAAGCAGATACATGCACTTGAAAATATTGAAGAGGGAGCGTCAGGTACATCTACTTTTATTTCTGATAGGCATGCACGATTATATATTATCCCATAAGCGAAGTTCAAAGTAGATAAATATGGGATTTTCCATTGCAGAAGTGAGCAACGAGAAGTCATTGGAGATGACTCAGATAAAATTGGAGAAGAAATTCGGTCAGTCCCCTGTTTTTGTTGCTTCCACGACTTTGGAAGATGGTGGTGTTCCACCAGATGCTAGTCCTGCATCGCTACTAAAAGAAGCCATCCAAGTCATCAGTTGCGGATATGAAGACAAGACAGAATGGGGAAAAGAAGTGAGTGAAAAAAAAATAATATTAAACAAACGTTGAAGATAGGCTTTGAAATTGGTATTGCAGCATTTCTTTTTACAAACTTAATTCCCCTGAAATTTTTCAATCTGCTCCAGGTTGGCTGGATATACGGTTCGGTGACTGAGGATATATTGACTGGGTTCAAAATGCACTGCCACGGCTGGAGGTCGGTGTACTGCATACCTAAGAGGCCTGCATTCAAGGGTTCGGCACCGATCAACCTTTCGGATCGTCTACACCAAGTTCTCCGGTGGGCTCTGGGGTCAGTTGAGATTTTCTTGAGCAGGCATTGCCCTATCTGGTATGGCTACGGGGGAGGTTTGAAGTGGTTGGAACGATTTTCTTACATCAATTCGGTTGTGTATCCTTGGACCTCCATCCCCTTGATTGTTTACTGCTCACTCCCGGCTATCTGCCTTCTCACTGGCCAATTCATCGTGCCTGAGGTAAGCCCTTTTATGTTTTCATTCATATTGAATGTATTAGAAAATGGTTTTGCTGAATTATGATGGGAAGCCTTTTCTCAGTTCTATTTTCGTTGCAGCTTCTGGAGTTGTTGGACATTTCTTGATAACCTACTTGATGCTATAATGTTGCTTACGCACTTAGACAGATACTAATCTCATGAGTGGCTCACAAAATGGCTTATTACAAACATCATCAATAGATATGTTAATAAGAAGTATATGCCTCTAGGAGCAGTCATTTAGATGGTCTTATGGCTTATTTCTGATTGAGTGCTTTTATAATATGAGATATTCTTGCTGTTTCCAATACTTCTATGCATCAGCTTCAAGCAGTGATTAACGTAATAATTTGATTTTTGTCTGCAGATTAGCAACTATGCAAGTCTCGTCTTTATGGCACTTTTCATCTCCATTGCTGCGACTGGTATTCTTGAGATGCAATGGGGTGGCGTTGGAATCGATGACTGGTGGAGAAACGAGCAGTTTTGGGTTATTGGAGGCGTTTCATCGCATCTTTTTGCTCTTGTCCAGGGTTTACTCAAGGTTTTAGGTGGAGTCAACACAAACTTCACCGTCACCTCAAAAGCAGCGGACGATGGAGCATTTTCAGAACTCTATATCTTTAAATGGACATCGCTGTTGATCCCGCCCATGACTCTCCTGATCATGAACATCGTTGGGGTTGTCGTCGGGATCTCCGATGCCATCAATAATGGGTATGATTCGTGGGGTCCCCTCTTTGGTAGGCTATTTTTCGCCTTCTGGGTCATCGTCCATCTCTACCCATTCCTAAAGGGATTGCTCGGGAAGCAAGACCGGATGCCGACAATCGTCGTGGTCTGGTCGATATTGCTTGCCTCCATCTTGACCCTCTTGTGGGTTAGGATCAACCCATTTGTGTCAAGAGACGGCCCTGTGCTGGAAGTTTGTGGGTTGAACTGTGATTGAAGGTGCAATAAAAGATATTTAGATAGTCATTAGTTCACGACATTAAGAAGGAGATGGTCATCGAGTTGTGGGAGAATCATTGAATGCTTCCTGGGGTATCTGCACAATGAAATAAAAACCAATTGATGGGCAAGGAGAAAAAAGAAGGAAAATTCTTGAAGGAAGCTATATCTGTAATTTGGGTTGATGCTGTAGATACACGATGCTGGGGCTGACACATTGTCATTTGTTTTTACAGGGTTTCATCAAATTCTTTTATTAAATTTAGGGTTTGTATGTCTTCTTTTGGGGGTTCTTGTGTACTTCTAAAAAGTGGGGGATTGAATTATAAAGGTACATTCCCTCTGTGAAACATGGGCGTCTTCTGTACTTGTCTGGGTGAAGAAGTATTCGTTTCATGTTGCATTGGTTTTTTACTCGTTCAATGTGGACATGGCATGTAATCTGTTCTTTTGAAGACAAGAACACGTCAGATTCTTCATTGTTGTCTTGACCAAGATTTTCTTGAGAAAATCTTTTGGTCTTTCATAATTGATGCTAATGTTTGGTTGGTAGACATTTGCATGGCTCTTAAGAGAATGTCACCTTTGGTGAGTGTGACTACCATATATGTTATTTAGCATTTTCACAATTTAGGGTAAGTATGACATGGGTATACTAGTTTGAGGTAAATATGGAGATGGGTATATCGGTTTGATATTTTTTATGATGTGAAAATTAGTTTGGGATAATTGTAGCATGGGTGACATTATAATAAGTTTGGAGTCAATGCGGCATGTGTATATAAGTTGAGAGTATTTTGTGGTATTAAGCCTACTTATTATTGCATCATATTAATTGATGCAATAAAAGAATAAAATGAATGAACATTTGTTTTCCTATACTTTTGATTTGCCCTCGAACTATTATTTCTTGAATAAAATGGAAACTCGTAAACTCTTCTCGCGAGTTACTGATGGGACCAGTAAATATATTGTCATGATTTACTTTACATGTTATGTATTAGTTACTAATGGGACCAGTAAATATATTGTCATGATTTACTTTACATTTTTTATGTATTCAAGGGCATGATTGTATACGCCTGACTACCAATAGGTCTATGAAATACTAAGTTTCATAACTCGGTTTAATATAGGTCTTGGCATGTGCGGACGGTCACGATCCTAAGCAGTTAACACAAAATTTCGTGTGATTTGAATATATGACCTCTATTTCCTAAAGCTAGAATTTCCCTAAAGCACTAATCCAAAGTAGGTTCCCTGATCTTTATGTAACTTCTTTGAAGAATCGGTAAGTTGACCATCCCACATGTCATTCTCAGATCTGATGTCCTATTGGCCCTTCGATTCACAAGATTTGCTTGTGCATAAGAATTCTTGATATCGAAAGAACGTTAGCACAATATGTAAACTTAAACTAATAAAGAAATTTCTTAGGTGGATGCGTGTGTACAAAAAATTAATCATACATATTCAGATATTTAGGATCGAAACGAGTAAATTAATAAGTCTTGACGTCACAAGAGAAAGCTCGAGTTCGGATTGAATGCACTTGACTATTTAAAATATCTAATCGAACCCAAGTTGCGATTTTCCCAATTAACCGTCTATCGGATCAAAGCTTCTCACGTCAAGACATACTCCACGTTTCAATATTCAATTCGTCAATCAAATCGGTGAAATGACAGCGTAAACGCTGAGGGAGACTTAGTAAACTGACAGACACAGTTGGAGTCCTTCCCACGCGGGTCAACTTTCGTCTCGGTTGACCGGTCCTCGGCCTTTTCTGCTCTTTAGTCAGGTTGAATGAAGGAATTCCTATTTTAATTCAATAAGGAAAGTCATAAGCAGTTTAAACGTAAAATTATAAAATAAGATAAACCCTGTCACACATAAAACCAAAATGAAGATGTTTCCGAAATTGACCATTATATTAGGTCTCTCCCATGGACTCTGATTAATTCTAAGTAAAGGGTCAAAGTCTATGGTAATATTAGACGTACAAACATTTATTTATGGAATTGGTCATATGAGTGGACATTTAAATCAGCAAACTACATACACGTACTCAATAAAATCCCAGTACGTCATGTCGGCTTGTGAACCGACTTTGTTAATCGGCCTGCATCTTCAGCATCAATTTATATAATGAGCCTACATAAGAACATTTGGTGAACCCTACTTGAGGATGTTTCCTGTTGCTATTTGATTGGAGCATCTAGATTGATTACATAGAATCATGAAAGGTGATTGAATGATTGAGAGTTGTCATTCTATCTTTTTTGGAGTACAGTCCTCGAGTTGAACCTAAATTTCGTTTGGAATTTACAAGCAAATGAATTAAGCAAATTAGAAATAGGTTAATTACTTGCTTTGCTTGGTCAGGTTTAGTTTTATTCCTGGCATTAAGAACCTAAAATCAAAAGCTTTTGAAGGTCTAAATAAAAGGGTACCAAAATTAAAGCAAAGGCAAGAGATGTTTAGTTGTAAAAATGACATTTCGGCCCCAACGTATGTGAGGTCGTCAATTGATTTGCATATTTTGTAGGTTTCCCAATAAAATATGCAGCTAAATCAGGCTCAAAATGATCACCACCATCTGATATTGTGGGACGAATAGGTAGAGCCTAAAGAGCCCTTACAATTCCTCCAAAATCAGGTGGAATGAGTTGAGTTCAATGTCAGATGAACTGCATTTTTCATTTATATATACATATAGCATGAGGGATATGCCTGATTGAATAAGAGAAAGCAATAATAACATAAATCTCTTACCCAAAACAAAAATGGGGAATTATTCTCTCTAAATTGCAATTTATCCCCCCTTCTCTCTCGCCATTATTGATTATACATAAACTCATGTATTTATGCTGAGGTCATATAAAGAATTTTTTTTTTAGTGCACTTTTTAAGCATATGATTATATGCATTGACAGAACAATTGATCATTTGTTGGTTCTGTATAATACGTGGATGGTCAGTGTATCGATAATTTCAAAATTTGCACAATTGATTTTTTAAGGGATAAGCAAATTAAAAATTCTAAAAGTTACCATGAAAGTACAATCAAATTCTAAAAATTCAAAAAAAAATGCGATCAAATTATAAAATTGATCAAATTCGTGTAATTTGGGTCTTTCTGTTAACTTTGTTTAACCTGCAGGCCATCGCCTACGGTCCATTGGCCAAGGCCCGATGACCTCCACCGGCAATTTGCCACTCTTGCCAACCCTTTTCGGTGATGGTGGGACAGTGGCAGTGAGGATTTGCAGCCCTAGCCACTTGGTTTCTCAACCCCTTCCCTTTTTTTCTTAAATTATTTTTTAATCTACCTTATTTCTTATTTTAAGGTTGATGACTTATCTCATAAAAGACAATGTAATAAAGCATGGACAATGAGCCAATAAAGACTGAGAAGATTGATTGAAGAACAAATTTCATGAGGGGCTTGATCGTAGAATTCAAGCTAAACCATTAATTGCGAAGTGGTGGGATCGACGGAATCTATGAATGTGTAAGACTCTATTGAAAAGTGAATCCCAATAATTTGATATGGTGGGACGGTAGAACAAATGAAGAACCAATTCATTTATTTTAAGAATTCATGAGCATGGACCAAAATAACTTCGTCATCACAACGTAGGAGAGAGAAAAAGAATAATAAAAAAAAGCCACATTAACATTTTTCATTAAAGAAACGACTCGATTGCACTAATTTGATAAGTATATTTTTTCGCAAGTTTCAAAATTCAATTGTACGTCAAATTTTTTATAATTTTGGCTACACTTATTCCATTAATATTATTAGGTCCATTAGACCGACGGAGGAGCAAATTCTTTTCTTCACCGTCATTCCTTAATTTGCCCTAACTGGTTTGCGGCAATCAAATCTCTGGAAAAAGCATCAAGTACACGCAGCCGAATAAGTTGACCTTCGCAGGAAACCGCCCTCCCCTCGAAGCGTATTCCCGGAGACAAAACCCCCCCGGTCAAAGTAAGCGGATCAGACGGGAGCAACGTCTCCAAGAAGGTGCATGGAACCTAGAACCGGCCGCAGCAGATCAAGAAAAGCCCAACTTTCCGTCTTCCTGTCATCTTCATGGAACTAACCCTGCAATTTCTCTCTCTATATGTTCCAAAAAACCTCCTGCACGAACCCCAAAACGCGGTCTCCAAGGGACCCAAAAAAGCCACAAAAAAAAACAAGAAAATGAAAAATAGAAACCGTTGCAAGGCATATACATAGCAGAATAATTCAACGTCCATCTCTATCTCCCCTCCTCCTCAGCAATCACCAAGAAATGGCAGATACCATGTCTCCTCTCCCTCCTCCTCCTCCTCCTCCTCCTCCTGCTCCTCCTGTTCTTGCTCCTTCTGGTTCCCACAAAGGCGGGAGAATTCATCACCACCGCCGTCGCCGCCACCGCGAGGGCCTCGGCTTCACGGACTCGGACGTGGCGGCGGCTCACCAGCTCATCCAGCTCAGCGACGACAGCGACGAGGACAAGCGGAGACCAGCCAAGGGCGGCGGCGGCGGCGGGGACGTGGATCGCGAAGTCGCCTCGGCGAGGATCGAAGAGATCTTCGGTAGGGAGAGCGGGGATCGCCGCCGGGACGGTCTTAGCCTGCCCAGGAAGAAGAGGTACAGAAGCATCGCCGAGATTTACGCCGAGACGACGCCGATCGAATTCAGAAGGATGGGCGGTCATCACATGATCAGATGAGCAGACGAGTCGTGGGTCTTGTCTTTCTAGGGTAAACGATAGTCATCGTCGTGGTCCAGCCGACCTCTCGTTGTTGCCAGCGATGTTTTCTTTCGATTACTGTTCGAATTTCGATTTCGAGACTTCTGATGTAGAAATTTTTTGTCTTAGCGTTAACGAGTTTTCTTTCTGTCTCCGCGTGCGCGTGGCCACTTTCCTTGTCTATACTCTTCCTTCTTTTGCATGTTTAATACTAGGAAAAGCGTAGGCTTTAAGGAACAGAAGGAAGATGCTACGTTTAAAGCAACTTTTAACTTGTTTGGATTTTATAAAATCTCAATGGTAACCGCCAGGTGTTTGGTTTCTACCCAGAATCGGTTCTTTGCTTCTTCGTCTTCCTCGCCCTTCTCCATTCCGGTTTGCTTGTGCATTGTCGTGCAAGGATTACACATGGTCAAAATCAAGCTGCTCAGGCACACGTCGCGTTCTCTTTTCCAGTTCTAAAATACGGATTGGTTATAGCTGGCCCGGCAGTTTCTTGGTACCTCGAACGCAAGAACAAGTGTAAGGCCATCTTTCCAACTTTCTCAATATGTAAGACAGAATCAATGTTCGACCTTCTACAAATAGTAAACTTCTAACTTTCAGACGAAGGAATTCGTCAGCGTTCGGAGAACTTGTTCAGCAAGTAGTCGAGGAAAGTTTACACGCAGTTCTCTGCGCGTTGGTGTTTCTCTTTATCGTGTGTAATAGTCGCCACTTTGCAAATTAAGACATTCCTCAAAAGCACTCTTTAATGATATTCTTATATCAATCATTATCGATAAGAAGTGCAAACGCATGAAGGCATTGTCAAAAATTGGATGGAGTGTAGGAGTACGCGGATTGGAAGAAGTAGCACTCAGATGTTCCAGTGCACGTTATTTGATGTAGTCTCTCTTTGATAATCTCCTCTTGATAATGTATATAAAAGTTCAAAACACATATTTTATGTCACCTGTGTTTCCAAATTTATGCTCTACATCTATTATCTTTTAAATGAAATATCTCATTTTCTTTCTCCATTTTAATTAGTATTTTTCAGTGAACAACATTTTTTGAGATTGAAATTGTAAGAAAACCATTAAAGATTGTTCACTAGCCACTACTTCTTCAATTTAAAATCTACTCACTACCTAAAGAAAAATTATTAAGTTCATTTATGAATCTCACTTTGCGCATGTGTGTATATATATATACATATACCATAAGAAATCACCTCAAATTCAAGTAATCATTTCCTTATTTTTAGTTCTTTTTGAGTATTTTTAGCAATCAATCATTCATTACAACCCAACCACGAGCAGCATAATTGATGTGAATTATCTCCCTCATTGCAGAGGTCGAGGGTTCAAACTCTCTTGTTACTAAAGTGTCTGAAGTAAGGGTCCTGGTGTTGGGGTCCTAAGCTAGCCTCCCCCCAGGCCCAACGGTGCCACCGGGCCGACGGTGTCACTGGGTACTGGAGGGTCGTGTGATCCTCGAAGGGTGATCTCCAGTGGTAGAAATCAATTCATGTCATTGACATTTTTGTTACTGAGACATTTTTCCCTTATAATTTAATTTGTGTAAAATATCTTATTAAGTTTTTTTCTTTTTTGACATCTATTTAGTTCTATTAACTTGGCTATATTTATGAATTTTAAAAAAAAAACCTGTTTTTTGTATTTTTACTGATTTATTTGTTACATTATCATTATTTCCGTTAGTTTAATTTTCTTCCATATTCTATACATACATATCTATATATATTATTTTTTACAGCAAAGTCTCTTGAGCTTCTCCATTTCACTATATGGATCATGCCGATAGGTCAACAGTATTAGTAGCTGTTGTGTAGCTGCTGCTGTTTATCAATCTTCTCGCTAACATGGTCACGTCTGATCTGAACTTTTGATAGCTTTAAGTCAAGTGACTTGAGCAATTTGTTCTAGCCTCTAGGCATTGCACCTACTACCGAAAAAAAATCAACGAGGTTGATAGCCATAACAAAAAGAAATTTTAGGAAGATACTCTGTACCGGTTGAAAGTCAAGAGCGAACATGTATTCACACCAAAGTTTAGAGAGTTTTGCATAGTTTTTCTAAATATGTGCTTAAATCCTTGAGTATTGGATGTGTTGGCATTATATTAATCTCCGCTAGATGTCTCCATCACCATGTAGACAGCGTTGTAATAAGAGAGCCTAGTAGGTTCATAAAACCTTGCGTGTAGCCCTCAGAAATATATAAAGATGAGCATTGAACTTGAGATCTCATATCTTTTAAAGTAAAATATATTTTGAAATGATATATTACGATATCAAGAAGTTGTATCTAGCGACGATTCTCAACACAACCTAAGATATGACTTGAATCGAATATGAATTTATTGAGAGAAATCAAAATTCAATACAATATAACATGATACTACATAATTCGAAACCACCACATATTAACAAAAATTATACAATTACCTTGGAATATTTTTGTCATGATATGAATACAAGATGTAGACACGAGTTGCCAGCCCATGGTCACTTTTGACTTGCAAAGCTGTGATCTTCACAGTCCATGCATTTATTGCGAGAGGAACGGCATATTTTCTATATATTCACCTAAAGAGAGCTTCAATAGAGAACTTAAGTTTAAATCCATCAATAAATTTGACTCACATTCATTGAAAAATTTAAGTTAACGATTTAATTTAATCCAAAACACAAAAAAATTTTATACACAAACGCTCCATAAATTATATAAGTTTGTCCAATCCAAAATGGATGAAATTTAATTGGCATTTTAAAAATTAAGCTATTTTATGCAGAGCTTTGATTTAATTGAATTTCATCTTTTAAAGTTTCGATGGAGAATGTAATTGTGATTTGTTTCAACGCATCTTTAAAGAGCGCTTTTCCTTTTGTTTCATCTAATCATTCCTTCATATACATAAAAGATAACTGATACGAACTAGTTCAATAGTAATATGAGTAATTGAAAATAAAAGATTATAAACATGAGATTGTATTGATCAAGTTTTTTTAGTTTTTCCATAAATATGCTTGATAATGTGAAAAAAAACAAGGTTTTTTAAAATTTCTATTTTCAACAAACCTAATTTCAACATAGTGAACTCTAAAAAAAAAAAAAAAAAAAAAACAGAGAAACCAGAGTGTTTTTGATATAAATGGTAATACCCAATTGAAAAACAGGCAAAACAAAATAAGCAATATTCTTAATTAAGGTAATCGGACTTTACAAAGACACATAAAAAAAAATATGACTAAGTGCAACTCGTATTGGGGGTAAAAATAATTACATTTTAAATGGAACAAATAAAACAAAAAAAAAAACAAAAATCCGATTCAAAGCGCGCCAGGTAGGGGTCGAACCTACGACTTTCTGCTTAGGAAACAGACGCTCTATCCACTGAGCTACAGGCGCATTTCGATGACACCTAGGACATTAGCTAAAATATATTTTCATTAACAAAGTTTCGCGATTTTCCTTTTCGTTCCCCTGTCTGTCCGAACTTCGTCTCCCACATTCGCTTCCAAAAGTAGTTGGGTCTACACGCCTGCGAGGTCGAACTGTAGCAGTTCGATGCCCTCACGTCGTTAAAGTACTTGGCATGGATCAGGCTGTCGGCATGGGATAACTAGAATTAGAATCATCCGCCTGATATGCATTCTAATCGATTTGTAGTTGTGCCATGAGCACCACGCAACGATAGGCGAAACCATTTTGCTGTGTCGGATTCCAATTCACTTGAGTCCGCCTGTTTATCCCCCTAAAGGGAGGCAGAATCTAGGTTTAATACCACAAGATGGAGATGCCACAGTCAGACCTCATAAATACATGTTACAAGTTCTAGAGAAGAATCACCATCACATCACTAGATAACCGCATCGCTTCAGCGTATTAACTACCACTAGGAGTGTGCATGGTCCGGACGGGCGGTTCCCGATCTAGAACTGGGAACTGCCCGCTAAGGACCAATTCCAAAAAATTGGAACCGGGCGGTCCGGTTCCCGGGTGAATTCATGGAACCGGTCCGCAAAGTGCAGTATCCCATCCCCTCAAATCACGATTCACCACCTTCAGCTTCAACATTACCCTCTCTCTCCCTCTCCTTCTCCCCTACAGATATTGGCAAAGCTTTCAGATTCATCTCCTGAAGCTTGGCAAAAGCTTATGGTTTTTCAGCTTGGTATTGTAGTTTTGACATCCATCCCTGGTCTCTTTCTTCTCTTTTCCTTGTTGCTCAATCCTAAAGGGAAAGGAAGAAAGAAACCCATCATTAACCCCCCCCACCTATCTCTCTCTCTCTCTCTGTTATCTTCTCGTTTCGCACGAATTCAAAGGACCCTGCCTGCAAGGCTCTCTGGCTTCCGCTCTCCGAGCCTTCCCTTTTGCTACAAGTTCGGTCATGAGTTCGTTGACATCCGATAGGGCCGCTCTGCATAGTTTTTTCTTGGTTACGTTTTCATTTTAGGGTCTCTACTTCTTGCTTCTTCTTCTTTTGATATGTTGCATTCTTGTTTCTAGTTGCGTTGGGTGGTTTGTTGGGTTTAGATCTCAAAGGTCGTCACAATTCATGTTGATGTTGGGTTTAGATCTCAAAGGTCGTTGCAATTCATGTTGATGTTTTCAGACTCTGATTTATTGCTTATGTTTTGAGAGGCTTGTCTTTGTTATATTGGGATAAAAAGTCGATTCTTTTATGGGATTCCTAAGGCTATGATTGCACAGAGGAAGGAGGAGATCAAAGCCAATCCCCTGCAGAGATCGCTGCAACTCATGGAAAATTTAATCGGTCTGGTCCGGATGGACGGGTAAATGGATCTGCCCATGGAACCGGGAACTGGACTGATACCCACCAGTTCCCATAAATTGAAACTGAGAACCGGACCGGATCTCTCAAGAACCACCGGTTCCGGGCAATTTCGACTAGTCCGAGCAGATCCGAGTTCTTTTGCACACCCTTAACTACCACACTGATCCAGTATCGACCTGGCAACAAAGATCGCGCAGGATCAGGACGAGTCTAAAAAGAACTCCGATTCAGATTGCAGACGACATAAGCCTAAAAGTTTGCGGACATGATAGTAACCACCGAAGGCAACGATAAGTACAAGAATTACATCCGCTCGTCGCTTTTATCAAATTATTTTTCATGTTGGTAATACACAATTGAGTACATATAAGTGTTCCATCCTAGAGGCAAGAGACAAATTTTAAAAGTTACAGATCCCTCCAAGCACATGAATTTTTCAAAACACTGAGACCATCAAACGCAAAAGCAAAACTGTTCCTACATAAAATCCTCCGTCCAATCCGGATCAGGCTACACCCTGGAACTTTGCTTCGTACTCATGGGGTGGCTGCACAACGGAAGAAAAGAAAAACAGGTAAATATCAAATAAGGAGACGATGGATTCAAAATAAATAAATAAATAAATAAGGAGACGATGCCTAATGGAATCATATGCAACACCAACACGGAGGTCCTTTGTGATGACAATGTGGAGAAATGCACTTGCTGACTGAAAGTGTCTCTAATTGGTGATTTAACAATTAGTGGAGATGCAGAAGCAGAAGTGCCTTTCTAAGATTACCTACCAATGATCGACGGGAAAAACATATACAGAAGTACATAAGAAGAAGAAAGGGGAAACGGGATTTGCTTGTTTGATCAGTTATAATCGTATCATGGCATGTATCTTGATTTAGTCTAGTCGCTTTACATGGTCACTGAATGAATTTAAAGCAATCAGTTTTAGATTCTCGAGTCCCTCGTCCTACATACAAAGGGGAGTTTGAATACTTTGCTGATGCATACAGCTATCATGTATGGATGTGTCGAAGCCTATGCCATGTGGTACAACCCAAAGATGAAATGCATACCATGAATATTGCCGATATTGACCTCCCTGCAAACCATCTCAGATGCATTGCACGCTGAGCATTCATTGCTGCTGGTACATTTTCAAACCTTAAATACACCCAACCAGCAGTATTTCTGCAAAAACAAAGCGTAGAACAGGCTATTTTCAGAAAATGCGAGCACAGTTACAACTGAGAAAACAAACACATTAAACATGTCATGAAAGAGTGCTCATCTAATAATTGCTCAAGCAAATGCCAAAAATATTCCGCAGCAGCTCCATTGTAAAAGCAACCAGTTCTTTTGCACAGAAAGAAAATCCTCTAGAGGTCATATTGTTATTTTGAGACAATTAACTTGCACCTAATGATGATCGGCATCTTTGGAAACCCTGCAGTATTGTCTATCTAAATTTTGCTAACAATGAACAAATAAGTTTAGAACTACTGCAGCAGGATCCATGATGAAATCAACCTTTAAGCTTCAAATGAAACTACTTAATCAATTTGACTCCAGGATATTCCAACTTGGTGCCTTATATGGGCGGATGTTACTAATGTTTAAAAGAATTGGAATCAATAATCAGTGGCGTCAGTAAGGTAAAGAGAATTTTAACGACATCCCAAGCTTCGTAAAGGTACTCATATCAGGTCAGAATACATACTTGTCCACGTATATATGCTTCACCCGGCCAAATTTGGAACATTCTTCTTCCACGTCGTCCTTTATGTCCAAATCAAAATCAGGCTCCGTCTGCAGAAAGAATATCCCATGAGTGAACATCCAGAAAAGAATAGGCAAAAATACAAAGAAAAAAAAATGTATGATGAAAGTTGATTTCACTTGAAAGGAACAAAAAGATCAAAGCTCAATATGGACCTCAGTGGCTGGATCAAACAGGTTCTTCAGCAGCAAGCACTCAGTTGGGTTTCCAACAGGTTCGGTGGCTGCAGAAATAACTTGTGCAGGAAGCATAGCCATAGGAACAGCCGCTTGCTTGTTGAGAGGCAGGTTAACAGCTTGTTGATTAGGAGCTCCATTTAGTGCAGGGACTCCAAGTGAACCCGCAATACTGTAAACATGATGAAGCGTGCTTAAAAGATATACTCATCATCTATCTGGAGAACCAAAAATACTGCTGCACAACAAACCTGGAGGCAATTCCAGTTCGATCCAGCTTCTGCATTAGTAATGCTCGTGACTGAGCATTTAAAGCCTGCATGAAGCGCATACCACAAAGAATATATTATCCACCAACCCAAAGCAGGAGCATACCCAGAGCAGGCAATTCTTAAAAACTATGGTGAAAAAAAAAAGAAAAAAGAAAAAAGAAAAAAGAAAAGCTCACATGCAGCAGATATAACGAATAAATTACACTAATTGTCAAGCACAACCACCACAACTAAAAGCAAAGACATAGACAACAATGAATATGAAATTTCTTTTCCCTGCTCTTATCTTTTTCATTAAGGACACGACAAATATGTCACAGCAACAGCCTGTATGGACATGCAAAATTGTGTCAACTTCTGCTTGAGGCCAAAGTATCTCAACCTTGCATGCTTGGGACAACCTTGCTTCACACAATTTGCTTGTTTTTTTCTAGTGGTGTTCAAAGTTAAAACTCTATTCAACACTGAACACCTGAAACCTTTAACAAGGTAAAGCCACCAAACAATCAACAACGTACAGATATTGACATGGCCATTTAAACTCTTTTCATAATTTCTTAAAAATTAAGATAGTGCTCCTGTTTTGACAAGAAACAAAAAGAATTACTTTCCTAAGCCAACCTGAACACAATGTACCGTATTTCAAAGAGTTGAACTAAGTTGTGTCAAAGCAGGTTCATATAAATCTTTCAGCCACATCAGATATGTTTCTCTCTGCATTTCTGTTAAGTATGAGCCAACATGTTTAACACTGTTGCATGAAACAAAACCACACGTGTCAAGCTTCTTGTTTTGCTTTCTTCAGGGATCTTAGATACACTGGCATACTAAGATTCCCTCAACAATAACATTTCAGGCTGCTATGCTTTTAGGCAGTCTTTGACAGAGTGTATTCCATTTTCCTATGAACAAGCAGATCCTTCTCTGCTAGCCTTAGTGTAGAGTAAGAGCTACTCCATTATAAACTAGAGAGCACAAGTTCCAAGTAACAATAATGCATATCTTTAATGCCATAGCGAGAGTATTTATATTTCACAAGCCTCCCCAGAAACTTGAACACAGGAGCAAACTCCACGATCTTTTACTCAACTTTCTGTAGGAGACACGATACCTTGTTTCCCTTGAAGAAGCTTCCATAAACTCAATTTTTCATGAGTTGCCAACTATGCTCCTCTATGATTTTTTGGCTATTACTATCGGATGATAGCTATTTCTTGCATGAAATACCAATCATCATGATGAAAAATTCTGATGCACATTTGACCGTGCCAAGGTGCTCCTATTAAGGTCACATTACAGCACCCAAAGTGCCAACCTTTTGTACCTCAAACCGTCTTTAAAAACAAAAGGTATAAGATGAAGCTGTCACTTACCAATCCACCCTCATCATCATCCAAATCTGCAGATTTTGCTGTAGTATCTTGTGCTCCAACATGATCAGTTACAGAAGAAATCTGTACGGTAGATTAAAAAAGTACAAAATTAGCAAAACTCCAGAAGAGAGGAAACACATATCAACGAACAGTGGATAAAATGAAAGAAGGCCGTTGAAGCACAAAATGAATGACAAAGGAAGGATCTGATTCAAGGAGACTACAAGCTTACCTTGAGAAAACGACCAGCGATTTCTAACTTCCCATTTACACTTTGAGCAGCCTTAGCATGTTCAAGCTGAGCAAACTGCAATGGATAATCAATTAACAAACCAAGAATCTAAAAACAGGGGAACAACCACTAATTCAACCAGAAACATATACAGACTTGAACAAACCCAAAGCCTTTGCAGTGTCCAGTCTCTGGATCAAGGGGCAGTTGCACCAGCTCAACAGGACCAAAAGCCTCGAAAATCTAATTCCCAACAGCAAGGTACATATGTTAATTAAACTTCCAGAATCAGAAGCAATTTATAAATGTGTCTGAAAAAAGCTGGTATTAAAAACAAAGTCAAGCAAGAAAAAGAATATTCTACATTCCCCTTTATGATGCTTTCCAATAAGTTGCCCACAACAAAATTAAATTAAAAAAACCCAAGCGACCAGCCCCCACCCCTAATTCTCTTACAGTAGTAGTGCAAATGCAAAAGCAAAGCATCTTTAAACAGATAGAGATGATTTACAAAAAGAAAACTTACGCTTTTCAGATGACTTTCTGTCATATTAAAATGTAAATTCCCCACATAGAGTTTCCTGTCTGTGGCTCCATATGCTCCAGCAGTACCTGAAGCACCAGTGGCGGTAGACTGAACAAGATTCTTCTCAGCCTCCGAAGGTTTAACCATCACAGGTTGCCCAAGAAGTAGTTGTCCAGAGAGCGCTATTGCCATTGGTACTGACATTGCATCGTAGAATTCGATATACCTGCAGCATCACGAGGCTCCTCTAAGTTGGTCAGGACATGTATGCCACCAGAAATTGTGATCAAAACTTACAAAGCACAGCAAATTGAAGCAGGGAAACATAAACTCTAGTGAAGTGAGCTCAAGCTGAGGTTCGTTTGATGAATCTGACGCCTCATATGAAAAGAAGAAGTTAGCTCATTGCAGTGAAGATATAAGAAAGCAATGCCAAAAGGTAATATAGAAGAGAAAGAACAAAGCAAATGATAGAATACCAGGCCACAGTATAGCTGTGCCTTATGTTAACTTCACAAGTATCTAGTACCAGCACCAATATCTCAAAAGGGTACAAAACAGAAGTGAATTAAATCGTCAAACCACCACCTATAGGCAATTCAATTAAATTAACCACCAGTAGTAGTTATTTTGATTGGATCAGAATCGGCCAAAGACCAATAAGCGTCCACGCAAGAAAATGCGTATACCTGGTTTATCCCTACATGAAACAACCATCACTCACTAAGTATGGGGTGCAACAAAAATTTAATAGCTTCCACAGGTGTTTCGCTGCTCTGTGTAACAAGAAGAAGACATGGTGAAAATAAAAGGAACTAAGGGTCATGTCATCTACCTTGGCAACGCAGCATGAATTGATAAAACATGAGTGCAAGGTATTCCCATCATCCCTCATCATTATCGCATTGCTAGTGAATTTAAGAATACAGTTAAACTTGATCCTTCGAATAAGATATGCTTAAGATACTCTACAGGCATGTAAATGTTATAAAGCTTTTTCTGTGATGAAGCACATACCCAACACCTTTTGAACGTCTTGAATTCCTGTCCATTATCAACCTGACGTCCCTTACCTGTAGACAAGGAAATTACAACTTATGAAACCAGGATCCATACGTGCCGTCGAGAAATAGAATAACCACACTACTTTTGATGCTGATAAGAGCAGACAGTCCAACAAAGTACAGATGAATAAAAATGATCAAGTCTCTCATTCCAACACATATGCATTGTACCAAAAGATACCTAAAGGTCCTGCCATTAGTAATTACTAAAATTGGGTCCAAAACCTTACAGCATTAGCATGATTAGAAAGAAAAAGGGAGGGGGGTGTGTTGGGGGACTACTCATGGGCATAAATGCATAAAATCAGAATAACCAGACAAGTGGAACATGCAGAGCTAATCTCCATGAAGCAGAAAGCTAATGGTTTTGGCTGAAACAACAACATTAGCAGCACCAAACAAAGTATTACTAAAGCACTCAGTCTTCAAACAGAAAAAATTCAGGGGCTCATATAGACACAGTCAAACCCTAACCTTGCCAGCTTTTGAGAAAAACTCATACACGTCTCTCTCGTTTGCTTTCAGAGGCATCTGTAAAATCAACACCAAAAAGAAGATCACACCATGGCCATTTCATCAAATCTAAGCTGGCTAAAGCAAATCATATAAAAAATTGTACCTGGTAAGCAAAAACTGTTCTCTGGTCCCTTTCTGGATCAGCTTCAGGTTCCACTGCCTCTTTCTTGTCCTTAAATCTCCTGCATATGTGCAAGGAAACCAAGATAACACAGTCCAATATTAATACCACTGGAAGATAATTAAATGCACTTATTAAATAATACTCATGCAGATGAAAACTTTCCAAGGCAAATAGAATTTTTATCCAAGAGAAAGGCCATTATATTATTATATACACTGATATTAGCAATGACCACCACCAGTTTTTTGTATAGGTTTTTATTAGGTCAGAAGCGAAAGAGAATGCCAACTGAGGTAAGAAGATTGAAAATACAGAGGATTACGTTAAAAGGCTACTATTAGTAGCACTCCCTATTCATGCTAAAACGAAAAACAAAGCTTGAAATGCCAAGTGCCTTATGGTCTCTACCAAAACAGCAGATAGATAGGTATTACTTCCTGTAGTTCATCTCATTGTTTCAGATTTCATTCTTATTGGGTGACAGCTGGTTCCATGAGAAAAAACTTGAATAAATAAAAGGTACTCCAAGTCCACCCAGAACAAATGTGCACAAAGCAGAGATGGTTTCATCCCACAGTTAACATCTCAATATTCCATTCAATATCTGACATTTTAAGATTATTGGTTCCTTTCTCTCTCTGCTTAAATTATATAGCTAAAGCACAATTGTGAAAGAACGCTTTCCTAGCATGGAGCTTCCCTACAATCACTGAACTATATTTCAAGTTAAATTTGCAAGAAATGAAGCTCGAAAATTAAACAAGATTCAGCAAGCAACTGCTGTTGCCTGTTGACATTGCATTGTCTGCTGATCAGGTAGGAAACCAACTTTTGCATTGACTATGTAGTTTAAGGTAGACCAAGTCAAAATCCTCTACTTCCACAAACCAGTGATTAGGACGAACAGCTTGAGAAGGCGAATCCAATGGCTTATGGTGTATTGAGGAAAGGCCAGGGGGAAAAGGAGAAACATATTGAATTTCCAGAAATTAATTATATAGCTTACTTAGCTGGGTTATAGATTCGATTGTCTAGATCCAGCTATAATTTCCTATTACTTCAGAATCCAGCTGAGTCTCATGTTTAGGTCCTCCAAACAAAATCAGGATGCAACACTTTGTAGTTCATAACAGATTTATCACTGTTAACAAACACGTATAGTAATACACAGGACAATAAATGTGGCTATACATTCAAAAGAATAAAAGCATCGAGCTCATTTCAGACCAGTATCACAATATCAATGGTACAGAGAGACACAGAGCAGCAGGTACACAAAGTCTGGCAAGGGGTGTGCAAAACATCCGTCCTTGTTATTGAGGAAGCAACCTCTAGAGGTAGCAGACAACATAAGTTCATGCTGACAATACAAAACCCATAACGAAAGCCACTATCATATCTGAATCTTAAAAATAACTTCCCTAAAACCTAAAAATTCAAAATTCACTCCAGAAGGAAAACTGCGGTCACAAAAGTTTATGCCCAAAACCCAATAACCTTCCTCTTTGTTCTAACGCTAGCTTAGTCGAGGCGATGAAGCTCACTCAATAACTGCTCCACAACAGCAAGCTTCGAGTGCAACCAAATTTTCAGTGGCAAGCCACCCTTTTTAGGCAGTAATTTCCGAAATTTCAACAAAGTAACACCATCTTAACTACATGATCTGCAAAGGACATCAGGGAAGTAAAGACAAACCTGTTGTCGCGAAACTCCATCTCCCTTTCCCTCTCGAAATCAGCATCGTGCCTCAGCGAGCGGCTACTGCTCCTCTGCGACCGTGGCCGACTAGTGCTCCGACTCCTCCGCGAATGGCTGCTGCTCCTCCTCGACCTCTCCTTCTCCTTCTCCTCTCTCTCCCTCTCCTTATCCCTCTCTCTCCTCTCCCTCTCCTTCTCCCTTTCCCTCCTCTCCCGCTCCTTCTCCCTCTCCCTCTCCTTCTCCTTCTCCTTATCCCTATCCCTATCCCTATCCTTCTCCTTCTCCTTCTCTTTCTCTCTACTACTCCGTTCTCGCTCGCGATCCTTCTCTCGCTCCCCATCCCTCTCCCTCTCCCTATCGCCCTCCCTGCTACTCCTATGCCGGTCCTTCTCCTTGTCCCTGCGGGAAGCCCTGTCCTTCTCGTCCCGGTCCCGGTCGCGGTCGCGGTCGCGTTCGCGGTCCCGGTCTCTCCTGGAGCCGTTCTCCTCCTCGCCGTTCCTGGACCTCTTGCTCCTCCGGTCCTCGCCGTCCGCGTCCACATCGCGCTTCCGGTAGCTCTTGTCGCCCTTCTCCGGAGCCCCGTCCTTGCTCTTCCTCGATGGCTTGGAGGCGTTCTCCCGGTCGTCCTGGCCCTCCTCCACCGTCTTCTCCAGATACTCGTACTCGTCGAAGTCCATCTAATCGCACCCGAGCCGAGCGAAGGCCCCCTCCGGCGGAGATGGAAGGAAACCCTAGGTCGTCCTCCGCCGCTACGACGGTGGCGGTGGCGGTGGCGGCGGGGGTCTCGGATTTCTAGGGTTTTTCGGCGAGAGCAACGGCCGAGAGAGAAATCGCGAGAGAGTGCGCTTCGGTTCGGCTCTCCTGATTAGACGGGGGGCTATGTCGGTCCTTCTCTCTGTTGGGGAAATATATTTATGAGATTTTTGGATCACTAGAATGGTGAATGAAATTGAAAAAGGCAAAATATCGAAAATATATCTCTTCTTTTTTTTCAATTAATTGATATGGATTCCTAAAGCATTTAATCTCAAATAAAGATATAAAGTGGACATTATTTTAAATAATGATATAAAATGATTGTGATTGTTTCAAATAAGATCATGAAATAGTTATGATTATTTTAAATAAGAGCTTAACCTCATTAGCTAGAATAGCAAAATATTATGATTGATTAGTGATATTTTTGTCCAAACATTTTTTAAATTTAAATGATATAAAATCAGTTTAAGAATAAAAAAGATAAAGTTCAAAAAAAGAAGCAAAAATATCGGTAGGAGGGCCGGGGCAATGGCCCCATCACCGGTAGGGCAACAACAATGACTGATGGGATACTTGGTACGTCATTAGCACCTAGGTGAGAACCAATGACCCTCATCAACCAGAGGCAATGGCCCATTGGCCCTTGCCAAAAACAAGAAAAGGTGGGTGACCATCGCCCAGAGTCCCAAACCTATTGGCGAGGGTCATGAGGTCTCACCTAGGCATCGACAACTCTATGGGCCATTGTTGTCGCCCCACCAACGATGGGGTGACAACCACAAGCGAGAGGGAGTCCTCCCTCTTGTATGTTTCTTTTTTCTTTTTCTTTTTTTAATGGAAAGAAGAAAGGAAAAAAAGTAAAAAAAAAATTAAAAAGGTGAAATTGCCATCCACCAAACAGTGAGTTCAGGCCATTTTTTGAGATTGATATAATCACTCTAGTCAAATAAGGCCCACTTCATATCCTTATTCGAGAAAATATGGTACATTAGGCATTCATTTGAAATAATATACACTCCATACTTTTTTTTTTTATAGAAAATGATGGCACTCATAACCCTTATTTGAAATAATGTCAACTTCAAATTTTTTTTTGAAAAAATGAGGGCACTTTAAACCCTTCCTCGTTTCTAGCGAGAGCTAGAAGCCCTTGCCTGTAGTTGGCGATGGGATGGTGGCCACGGGTGAGAGGGAGCCCTCCCTCTTGCGTGTCTTTTGTTTTTTTAGTTTGTATTTTACCAAAAGAAAAAAGAAAGGAAAATTTTAAAAGACAAAATGGCCATCCACCAATCAATGAGTTCAAGCCCTCTTTTGAAATTGATATGGTTATTTTAAGCACTTATTTGAAACAAAGTTCACTTTAGACCTTTATTTGAGAAAATGATGGTATTTTAGACTCTTATTATCCACTTTAGACATTTCTTTGAGAAAATAATGACATTTTAGGCCCTTATTTACAATTTTCTTGCATAATTTTAAGCATAGCTCCTATATTGAAAAAAAAAATCGAAGTATCCCTAATTTTTTAATTGGTTGTATTATTTTGAGTAAGTACAAGAGTTTATGGAAAGAGAATTGCATTTTCATAAATATGGACATGACAATAATCGATGCAAATTTCTAAGTAGAGGCATATAAATAGTCATGGACTGAAAAGTGATATATGATTTTGGCATTTTTCTTCAAAACAAATATATCTCAACCATCCATTTCTTCACTAGCCAAATATGAGGTAAAAAAATTTCAAATTTGTACTTCCATAACACATTCTGCCAAAAAAAAATTATTTAGATAAAAAAATACTTTAAATTTATACTTGCATGACATATTTCGCCAATATAAACATTTCTAATATAGACTTAGAGGGAGCGAATTGGTTATATATTGCAATAAATAGAGCTAGTCAATGTATAGAGGAACACTTTGATATATAAAATAATGAATTGGAAGTTATGGGCGTGATGCTTTTACAAAACTGTTAAAACAACTAATAAAGAATAGACATTGATGTAATCTTAAGTCCACCCTCCAAACTAAGAGGATAAAAAATGGTAGAATGCGTTCATTTTCATATGACACTCACTTGAGTGCTAAAACTTTTTTTTCACTCACTTGAGTCATAAATATAAAAAAATTTATCACTTGAATGCCATCGGTAATTTATTTAATGGGAAAATACGATGTGGCAATTGGTCGTCCAACATGGTTTCACCAATACTAACATGGATACTTTTTTAAATATTTTTTAAATTATTACTTTTCCTTTTTTTTAAAGGGCTGACGAAGGCCACTGGTGACCCTCATCGGCCGTGAAGGCCTTGGGCAAGGTCGTTGCGGCCTCGTTGGCTAGTGGCGAGGTGACCTTGCCCATGACCGCCTAGAGCTAGCGAGGACCTTCACTGCTGAGGGTGAGGCAGCGTGCCCAATGTGGCTACGAAGGCCTTGGGTGAGGGCATCATAGTCTCGCTAGCCATAGGTGAGGACATAAAGGCCCTTGCCAACTTTGGGAGGTCATGTCCTCGCCCAAGGCCTTAGTGGCCAAGGGTGAGGGTTTCATGGCCAGTGAGGATCACTGGTGACTCCCATCAACCCTAAAAATAGAGGAAGCGACCTCGCCGACCTTGAAAAAGGGAAAAGAAAAAAAAAGTTTAAAAAAATAATATATTTTTAAAAAAATTCACATTTGATGGGAAATTATTAAAAAAAAAATCCATATAAGATGATTTGCTAGAATTGGCATTAAAGTGATTGATTGTACTTTTTTTTTTGTCAGTCCTACTCTATTTCTACTGTACACTCACTCTCAAACTTTTGCTTTACCTCTTGTAGGGCGTGGGAGTCGAAACCCACTCCTGAAACTTACGCGTCCCTACTCCATCCCCTCTTGAGAAGGTGGGGATTTGAACCCCTCACCTCCCCCTTCCATGTTGGAAAGGTGGCCATTGGGCGAATCCTAGTGGTTTTGATTGT
Organism: Eucalyptus brandiana; assembly: GCA_014182725.1. Taxonomy (NCBI): domain Eukaryota; kingdom Viridiplantae; phylum Streptophyta; class Magnoliopsida; order Myrtales; family Myrtaceae; genus Eucalyptus; species Eucalyptus brandiana. The sequence continues at coordinate 4,610,595 of CM024676.1, forward strand.
ACGTCAATGGGGCACTTAAGCGAGCGAAAAAATAAACTTTTGACATTTGAATAAGTGCAATACAAAAGTTACGCTAATCTTGCTGTTATTCTGCAAGGCATCAACAAGGTTGGATTTCGCTAATAGCTTTTTGAGACGTTATAATGCATATGCTATATCAAACTACCAAGTTACACGCATTACCACATCAATTGTACACTTTTTAAAAAATTGACAATCAGTGTATAATTTTCAGTAAGTGAATCACTTAATCACATAGTAGGTGAAGTGCTATTGTAGTTGTTGCTTCCAAGAAAAGAGACTCCAAGTAAGGAAATAATAATTGTCCATTGATGTAATGGATGATTGATTGGATTTTCCTCAGACCGATGAATCTGCAATTTTATATTTCTGATTGGCTTTCAAATTCCTTTAGCATGCGTAATAGTGATGAAAGGAATATTAAGATATGCAATTATTATATCACATAATCAATAACGAACTTTGCAGCTTGATATAAGTGGTAGCTTCCATCAACTTTCTGCGATTCTGCTCATTTATTCAGAACAATATTCCGTTGATTCTCTTGAGCACATATGTGAATGCAAAGTCCTCATGAACTTTCTATTCTCTTGACTTGTTCAGCCTTTAACTATTTTCTTTAGTCCTTTAATTTAGATTACGTTTGGTCGTTCGGATTTAGATTAAGATAGGATGGAATAAATAGGGACTTGAAATCTTTCATATATCATCTAGATTGTGGAAATATCCCATCATATGTTTGGCACAACCTAAAATAGGATTTGAAGGCGGAGCTTGGAGTGTGATAGAGAAGGATGAGGTACAAAGCGATGCGGAGATGGGTTACCTCTTCCATTAATCAGAATTCTGAACTAAAGACGAAAAGGATCTCTTTGGGCACTTAATTCAAAGTCAACCAAGAGAGGGATCGATGGAACAATGGAGGCCGAGAGTGAGTAATAAGACATGAAGTAGAGAGAGAAACCGAGAGATGATTTGGTAATGGTGGAAAAGTTTTGGAAAACATATTGAGAAAGAGAGGCAGCCATGGATGAGGTGGTGAGCCCTAGCCTTCCAAGTGAATCGTGAGCAAGGGCATCGGCAAGAATACTCGAGGATACCTGAGTGAGGGGCTGTCACGGTGGATGGTTACTGGAATGGTGGTGGGTGCCGTTGATTAGAAATGCAAAGGACAATGAGTCTTTCGTGATTTGGAATTTTCTTGGTTTAAGAGAATTGTTAAATTGATTTTTAAAATTTTATATGCAATCTTGGTTTATCTCATCTTATATGCCAGATTTTTTTCCTGGATGTATTCGAGTTATCAAGTCTAGACTCAAATGCAGACAACTAAATGTAGCCTTAAGGTGTGCGTTTGTTTAATAGAAAGCTCAAGATTTGAAAAATATTTTCTCAAAAATGATCATTTATATCGCTTACAAAAATAAATTAATGCAAAATATTTTCATCTTCCATTAAAATAATTAGGCACAAATTGTTGTCGATAATGACAATTTTCTATTTACTAATTTTTCTAAGTGATATAACAGATAATTTTTCGGAAAATATTTTTTAAATTTTGAATTTACTGTTAAATAAATGCGCCCTTAATGTTTAGGATAGATTCAATAAAATTGGGTTATCAATTGATTCCACCTGAGTAAGGCAGCACCTGCATATATCAGAATAAACCATAAAGGATGGTTTTGTCGTGTCCAAATCCTTGAAGGCTTTCTCAATAAATGTAAGACATTTTCTCTTAATTCGAGATGATGGTCACCATGAGTATACGTAATTTTTTTATATACGAGTAAGTGCATTAAATATCTTAAAATTTGTTGTAAAATCAAATCCTAACATTTGTTGCGAATTAATGTAATTGAGTTTTTCTGTTGACTCCGTCTAATTTGATCAACTGAAATAGTTGTCTTAACAAATTTTCTCACGCCACATCAGGAAAAATTTGAAGATTGAAAAAGGAAAAATGAGAAAATAAAAAACTAATATAAAAGAACAACCGGTGCGTTCTCAACTTCTTCTTTAACAGTCCATCGTCTTCCTTCTGTCAATTGTGCGTACTCTTCATCTTCCTCGTTCTCTATTAGGTTCATCGGCTAAGTCTCGACAGCCCGTCGCCGGCACCTCTTCGTCTTCTCTCCGTCCGGGCCTCTCCCAACACTTCGAGCTCGATGTGCGGCGGAGCTCGAAGCCCCAAAATCTAAGTTCAAGCTCCTTGCCATGAGCAGAGGTCGACACCAAAATCTGAGGTCGACCTTGGAGCAGCAGGTGGAGCTCGGCCCAGATGGCGTCGAGTTCGAGCGGTGCGGTGGAAATTGCCCACCACGAGCTTCACAGCCATCATGGCCGGCCGCCGGCCATGGTGGACTTCAGGGCAAGTGCAACTATTTCTCATGACCAAAATCAATTTCGCATAAACGCAATCATCAATTAATTTGATGTCAATTATAATGCTTCATGAGAATCTAAAGAAAGGTAGTATTTAATATACTGCAGCGTGGAATGACATAAACACGACAATGTCAAATTGGTTGTATTCTTTCTTTTTATTTTTTTAAATCTTTTTGGGATCTTAGAACAATTCTGGAATGCATAATGAAATTATCGACGTGATGATGTCTAATTGATCGTCCTGATGGATAGATTGATTGTGAATGTGGTTATGTTGTATAGTTCAGCTGGGTTTCTCATGGCAAATTTGTCCTGGCAGTTCGTATTTGGAAGAAACAATCAATTGATAAACTCCAAAGGGTTAATACTCTGAAAAATCCCAAACTGGTATACCTACGACAAATTTACCCCGATTGACCATAAAAAACTCTAAATTGGTACATTTATGACAAATTTAGCCCAAACTAATTTATTCAACCGCAAAAAACCCCAAACCGATAAATTTGTGACAAATATACCCTTCGCTAAATTTGATTAATATTATAAAAAAATCATAAAAATTGTAAACTTTGACAAACGGATTGTAAAATCCCAAATTGGTATCTTAGTCAATTGTCACGTGTCATTTAACTTAATAATTTGACAATAAATTTAATGAAAACTAATATAGGGTAAATTTGTCACAAGTGTACCAGTTTTGGGTAAATTTGTCAAATGTATACCAGTTTGGGGTTTTTGGTGGTTAAAAAAATAGTTTGGAGTAAATTTATCACAAGTGTACCGTTTGGGATTTTTCAGGGTATTAACCCTAATTTTTTAACACTTTTTCCTTTTATCATTTTAAGTTTTCTAAGTTTTTTTTTCGATGTGACACTTGGTGGGCGCCACCACATCAACGCCCCCATGTCGTTGAAATAATAAAAAATACAATGTCAGCATTTCTTGTTAATTAGATTATATTGAGTCAATGGAAGATTTGATGGCATCAATTTAATAAGATTTATGATTTGATTGTACTTTTCGAAAGTTTTAAAATTCAATAGTAATTTTGCGACAAATTGTTCCGATACACTTATTATCTCTGTTATATAAGGGTAATGCTTTTTTCACACCTCTAGAGACACTATTTTTTAGTGTTTTGACCATATTATCCCTTGTGAAGCTCACTACTTCTTATACAACTTTATAAAACTTCAATCGTTTTACTAAAAAGGTGGTGTTTCTAAGAAATATTTTCCAAAAAGTCATTTTCAAAGAAAATAATCATATTTTCTGGTGTTTGGGTGAAATTTAAAAATGAATTAGAAAATATTTTCTACAATTTGATTTGAAAAATTCAATTTGATTTTCCTCCATGCACTTATTTTAATAATTTTTAATCTAAAATATCAATTTTTAATTTTTTAAATTTTCCATATACTTTTTTTCTTCTTTTTTTTTTGCCCCTCCTCCCTTGGCTGGTTGTCAACCATTTGAAGGCTGGTGACAGGCCAAAGGCGACCTTGGGCTCGTCAGTGAGCTTGAGCTCGCTCATTAGTCACTAGATCGGCAAGGCTCAAGGTCAATGAGCTTAGAGCTTGCTGACCTTGGCCTCACTAGACTGGTGAGCCAGAGGGCTTGCGCTCGCCAGAGGTTGATAAGCGAGAGATCGCCTTTGGCTAATCACCGACCATTGTGTGATCGGCGATTGGCCAAGGAAGAAGAAAAATTTTAAAAAAAAAAGGCAAAACAAGAAAAAATAATTAAAAAAGTATTTTTTTTAAATGAAAAAAAATAAAGAAGTGGGGACTTATAGGAGTGTGAGATAGAGAGCGAGTGGAGAAAATGTTTTTCCTTATTTAAAAGCGGAAAACAATTTTCATCATTTGAAAAGACTTTTTTCCCTTCATTAAAAAAGGTTTTTCTAAATCAATTCATTTTTTCGTGAAATGAATATCGAAAAATTGGAAATTCGTTTTTTCTGAAAAACGTTTTCTATGAAACAGAGCTAAGTGTTCTTATTTATTTATTTGGCCAACGCTTTTTCTTTTTCTTTTTTTTCCTCGTGGGTCCTATTTTCCTCCTTCTTCTTTCTTTTCATTTTAGACGTCTCAATACTCTGCTTTTGTAAATAGTCTATTGTTTTCTCTCTTGTAGGTCATTCTCTTCTTTTTACACCTCTCACTCCTTCATTTCCATAAATCTCTCTTGCATCTGCAATCCCCAAAAGAACTACTTACTTCACAATTGCAACACAAATGAAGGAACAAGTGCAGCATTGTAGTAGTGTATTCCAAAAAATTAATTTATGACAGGCATTGAAAATTGCAATCGAATTACCCCACTAATTTAAATCTTGCTTCATATTACTTAAAATAACACAACTTGTTTATTACCCTTAACTTTTACGCCTACACAAGGAGGAGACCCTTCTTTTTTTTTCTTCTCTACACACTCACATGTCATAGAAAAGGGAAGAGAGAGAAGTAATGCTTCATAATATTAACCTTCCGTGTTACAAGAAGAGTTAGTATGTGATGGCGAAAAAGGGCTTGTTGGGCAAGTCACCGGTGAGCCCAATGTTGATACCAACAAAAGTGTGGAGGGCAATGGAATTAACATCATAGATAGAAAACAGAGGACAATAAGGTCTCTAGAAGGAGTGGGAGGCGTAGAAAAAAAAAAGAATGCCTTGTGGGAGAGAAAATAGAGAGACGATCTGCAAAAGCAAGGAATTGAGAAGTCAAAGATGTGGAAAGAAAGAAGAAGGAAAGTGGGATGCACAAGAAAAAAAGAACAAATAAAATAAAAATATAAAGTTGCACTATAAGCAGTGAGTTCCATAAGGAATAATAGTATGATCAATATACAAAAAAAAAAAAATGGATAAAAGTACATCGGAAGTGCCAAAACTTGACATGAGATCTCGCCCTAGATCTAGACGGGGACTCAAGAGCCCTCGTCGTCGGTTCGCTAGGGTCACCAGTCCTTGGTCAAACCCCGGCGACCCCGGCCATCCCTCCCCCCACTATCGTCGCCCTTTCCCAATGATGGTGGGGAGGTGGCGGCCAAGGTAGCCCTTGTCGCTGCAATCTCTCTCCCCCTCCCTCCTCCTCCTCCTCCTCTCTCTTTTAAATTAACTTAGTTTTAAATTTACTTAAATTAAATTTATATTAATTATCTGTTCACGTTAACGGTAAAACGATGTCGTTTTTGCAATTGTCTTGCCACGTCAGAGTGCAAAACGACATGTTGTTTTGTACTTACATAGTCGAAAAATCGCAATGTCAGCATTTTGACTGCATTTTCTCGTTGTTATCACTTAAGTGATTCATTTTGCTCCGATTTTGACATTTAAGTGTCACTTTTCTAACTTTTGATAGTTAAATATCCCTCCGTGCCAAATTTTAACATTCTAGTCTTTGGCACTCCCAAAAAAGCAGTGTCGCCAAAGAAGGAAAGCATTGCCCTTATATAAGTGTTGCGCTCATCTATTTGACTACTCGACAATCCAATATTTCATAAGATTTTCTGAGGATCGACTTGTGAAAAATCAAATTGGATGACACAAATTCACATGGGTCAAAATGATTTAAGATTAAATGTAATTGATTGGTTCTCGAGTACTATTTTACGATTCAATCAAAGGCCTAAACAATAGATATCGATTGGTTGAATTGGCAATCTCTTTCGATTCATTAAAGATTTGATACATGACCATCAATTCAATTAATTTTTAATTTCTTACCTATCAAATTAATGACGTAATTTTTGTCATATTTCAAGATGCATTTTTTTTTTTTTTTGTACTTCACGAAAACTTAAACTGAATATTGTAATTTACATTGCAAATACAGATGAAGTGACGTATAGAGATTTGCAATGGCCTGTTTAATTATTACTCACGCGTTAATTTATGCATTACACATATGTACTCGAAATTATAATAGTCGGCATAAGTCAAAGATTTTACTGAAAATTTCATTATTTCGATATTCCCTACATAATTTAATTATATGAACATGTCATAAAACATATAAATTCTAAATCCTTAAATATTTTCTTTATGATTGATTATAGTAATTCTAGGTTAGGCGAAAAGTAAAAAATTGTGGATTTGAGGGGGAAAAAAAACATTTCCAATTCCTCGAGGACACATCACCTATTTAATATGCACACCCATTTCATCTTAATATGCGTCTGTATATATAAATATATTATATTATATTTATTTATTACTCAGCTCCCATACCAAATGTGAAGATGAAGGTGTAAACCCATATAAACGAGGCAGACAACCTTTCTGAACATACAGGCAGAAATAGTTGCAGAACACATGAACTAGCATTTCGGCGACACAGAAGAACGAAGTCAGGAAATCACAGAATGAGAGCTTTATATATCACTACTCACAGATGCAATTATTACTCACAGGAGAAGTGAAACTTACACAAGTAGAATCATACACAAATTGATTCGACCATGTTACAATCTACGAACACCGACTACAACTACCCGACTACCGAACATACATTAAGGTGACAAAAACAATAAACATCCAAAAGAAATGCAGCTAGACCCATCAAGACATTCCTCGTCTTCGTAAAATCATATGATTCTGTCAAGTGGAACAATTTCACCTTTCCTTGTGACTTTTTCCTGGGGCGAAATAGTTTGGGGCATTGTCATGCCCCCAGATACGATGATCTCTGCAAAATGGAAATTCTCAATTAGTTAAAAAAAAGAAAAGAAAAGAAAATACTTCGGAGATGCTTCTATCCGATGCTTCCAATTAAGTAGATGATGCTAGATTATTCCGACTTATAGAAGGCAAATTTACTGTACGAATGACCGGTGAACTCAGTGAAAACGATTTTTAGAGGATGTATAAAAACGCTTTGAGTGAACACGGATGAGAGGCTGTGGGGAAAACAACTGCTTCAATTGCAGCAAATGTATGGTTCCCATTATTAAAGGATCGCTATGAATCTCAAAGATGATAACCGATTGGACCCTTAGAGCTTGGATTTTACCAACAGCAATAAGCTTAACAAAGTATAATTAGATTTTTGAATGACATCAAGGGATGATTTCTATGCACACAGATGATAAATGGACATGAGATGCATTGCTTGCCCTGCTAAAGAATGAGAGTCCATCTCTCATCCGAAATTAGGGTGTGCATGACAAAATTTCTGGAATAGAAATTGAGAAGTTAAAAATTTTAACTTATGATTTCTTCTTCAAATCTATTTCTGAAATAAAAATCTGTTCTAGACATAGAAAAATCAAATTGCGTTATCAAACGGATTTCTATTCCAAACCTATTCTGGGGAACAGAGAAACAGAGAAATAGAGAAATAGAAACTTTATCATGCGCACCCTAGTAATCTAAGTTCACATAAAAGGCGACTTGCAATATTTCTTTTCCAATTGAAACATGAAAACAGACCAGTTTCTTCAGAAACACTCTTGGAAAACAAAAAATAGCAAAATCTATAGAGCATTCAGAAAGAAATTCAATCATAACAAAAGCAACACCATTCATCAGCATGTAAATAGGAAGTCGTTTTGACCAAAAAAAAAAAAAAAAAAAAGGAAGTCGTACCTATGCCTTCCCGGATTGAGAGATTTGGTCTTATGATGTCTTTGGAATTAACAAGAAATATGTCGCCTATATATAGATGGTTTGTTGGGACAAAAACACTACATAACTCCTCATCTTCATTGTCTTTCTGCATAACAAAACCATAGTAGGTAAAAGATACAGAAGAATAAGCAATATTGAAGCAGAGCCATCTTTTGATTATGTATTCCGCCCATTACACTCTGGTTCAGGCATCAATAACTAACAACAATAAGACACCCTGCAGGATTTGCTTGGTCCATCATAGCACTATAAGACTAGACTAGTAAAAAGTGCATCAATAAAAGTTCCCATTTCTATAAGACTAATCTTAGGGCCTGAACAACCCGTGTGTTTTACTTTTTTATTATGTATGACTCTTGTTGTCTTATAAAGGTAAAGTCCAATCAATCCTGATGACTTGTATACAATGCAGATGACTTGTATACAATGCACTATCTTAGATTCTCTGACAAATTGATTTATCTATAACTTAGTTCAGTTAGAAGCATGCTAAACTCAAATCTTTTTGTTCTGGTTTACAATGGATCTTCCAGTTTCTAACATGATATCCATTACCCTTTGTTTCTATTGTCTATTAACATCAAAGAATTTTCTTTTTTTTCTCTTCCTTATTTTATAGGGAAAAAATTAGTAGACTCAATGGTAAGAAGAACTATCTGATGCATAGAAATCACAAGTGTGTCAATTGTTTTCTGCTGAAGAAGCAGGAAAAGACCAGTAATTTTGCTCTTAAATTCTCAGTATAGGGATGGTGAACAGTAAAATAAGACAAGCACCTGAAGTACGACTGTTGATGTGATGAAGCCAAATGCATATTCACCAACACGTGGATGGCGGATGATTGCAACCTCTTTAAACGCTGTTGTGTTTTGGTCTGTAGGCAAAGAAAACCACCCAGTTCAAGCATGTATGCCGTTGTTAGGTTCAAAAAAGGTTCACAAAAAGAAAGAAAAGGCTAATCAACTATAAGAAATGAATGATCAGTAAAGAGGAAGTCCATGTCTCAGGCAAAGTATATGTCACATTTCTTTTCTCCCCTCCTTCAAAGCCATTCTACCACAAAAGCCTAAGGCTGTGTTTAGTCGTCAGGATTTCTAGTCCAGCCAAGACTAGACAGGATAAGACACGAAATCCAGGAAATTTACTATGTCCTATCCACTGTGTAAAGCTAGATATTTACATATCTTAATCCATCATTTGGTAGAAATTACACATCAATGTCAATGACAAATATGTTACTGCCATGAAAAAGGTACCATTCGCATCATCATAAACTCTCAAATCCAATAAAGAGAGAAAAAAAACTCCCAAATCTGACTACTTTATAAAATTTGCATGTTAATTTTAAAAAAAGTGTTCAGTCAAGATGTAAGATAGGCTTTCAATTAAAGAAAATAAATGTTCCTTTTTCTTTCATCTTTGTTCATAACATCAGCAAATTGAGCAAGTAGAACCAACTAATGAAACCAAAGCATGCATTATACAAAAGAAGAGTGTGTGCTTGCAAATTTACAGCAACCGGTTTTAATAACTGGAAAGCAAGAAATCATCCTGCACTCGGAAAAGGTAAGATGGCATTTTGTCCAAAAAAACAGATAGAGATTGAACTTGTCAGAGCTATGGCACTTGTTGGGCCATATCCAAAGCACACAAGACAGCTAAAGACCAGAGCGATTGCAATCTGAGTCTCTAACAGAATCAGAAAATATACAGTAACAATGTTTCTTTAGCCCCCATCATCCTTTATTTTCCCAGACATCAAAACCACCATTGAAGCAACTAAACTGTAGTGGAAATCCATCAATAGCACCTGCTGTGACACTGAGTTGGTATGCACTTGAGATCGTCCCTATTTCTTGAGACAAAAATTTCCACAAGACCACCTTTCACATGGTATGTTTAAATATACAAGCATTCAATTAATACCAAAATCCACATCTACATAATTCACAACTTCCCAAGAAAAAACATTGTTCAATGTTGTTCAATGTCATAAAACAACATGGATGCAGATATGCTAATTAAGTGCAAAATCAAAGGAATCAAATCAATACACGATGAGAGAAAGCATGATCATTGACCTATGAGAATTACAAGTATAGTGCTTCAAATCTCTCACTGCTTTCATAAAGTTTTGACTGCACCGGAGAGCTATAGAGGTGGAAAGGGTAGGTTTTTCAGAATATAACTTTTATATCATGGACATAAAAAATCCTATCCACGTTTATCCCACCCTCCACATAGGATTTTTTATCCAAGCTAAATTCCTCTCTTATCCAGGTTTATCCTATCTTGAACAGCAACCAAACAGCAGGTACGATGTAATTTATACTGTCCTGATTTGTATCTTGGTTACCAAATGTACAGTAAGTGTCTTCATCCCATAAATAAGATTATCATCATGGACAAGCATAAAACATACACGAGATCATCATCAGTGTCTTTATGTTCAGAAATGGACCAAAAGTATGATGCCCAACTAGGCAGGACAGCAAACATATCAACTGAAATTACATTCAGCACATCTGCATTTCTGAACTCCTTATTAAAAACAAAATTTGTATTTCCAAATCTCCATCAAAAAATGGGATGGAAAAGCACATGCCATTCAGATAGTACTATTCACAATGACAGTTTTGCAGTAGTTGACAAGGCAGAACAAAGAACTAATAATCTTTACCAGGAGAAATTGCGGCACTAATTTGCTTGGAGGCTAAGTATAAATGCTTAACGAATGGCATTCGCTTGATAAACCACTCTCCAATCCAGAAGATAGTGGAACCCAGCCATGACGAAACAAAAACCCCAACAAGGAATACGAAAAGCAGAGATGTGACAAAGCCCAGCCCTGCAAAATAAGAGATCCAGCGCTTTGTGAGCCACAATGTTACAAGTAAGAGAATAGGTTATCAATAAGAAGATGACGTCATCAGACTAAGTTGAAAAAGTTGCTGCATAAAGTAGATGAGAGTACTTTGTATCTACATAGGCGTAGAATAGATAGTTCAAGATGCGTGCGTTCAGAAAACCATATTCATGTCAAGCTGCCAATATTGAATCAAGGCCTTATCAAAACGTTTGGAAAGGGAGCGAGAGTACATGGAGAAAGAAGCTTCCAAGCAGAAAGGGGTGACCAGAGATTAAGATATGTAAAGGAAGAAGAGGATAGATCCCACTTCTTATTAAGTTATCTCAGATAGTTAATTCTCTATTTACTGGAATAACAAAGACAAAAATCAGGTCATTGATGTGCCCGCAAATCTAGAATGAAAATCGAATGAAAGATCCAAGGAAAGGGGATTGCAAAAGCCTAATGTTCCATACATGAATCAACTGGAAACGGTCCTCAAGTCAAAGATTAGGTCTAAGCAAACACAAGTCCAAAATAGTTGTCATGTATCACCTTTACTGACGGCAAAAACATCTTTTTCATGTTTTATCCTCCCACAAGCATCAACTCAGGGAGTATGAAATGCATGGACAGTTTAGAGCTATTTGTTAAGGCTTACAGAATTGTCCAGAAGCCTTTCCTGTTCTTTCTTAAAAGTCAGGCAATAAACTATTATGACAAAGAGCTGCATGCCATGCAATCCTAAACGTTTGCTAAGAATGTTTCGCAGGGTAGCACCCATGAAATTCAACTTTAGAGAAAATAAACCAAATAAGTCTTTTTGGCTTTACTACTGAATAAACTCTATGCAAAATATGGCTTCGCTCATATGGCCAATGACTGTGCTACCTCAGACAAAAAATATTCGCAGCATATATTCACTAAGAGTTTGCTACTTACCAAATATGTCTACGCCTAACTGGTCATAGATAGGACTGAAGAAACCATCAACAAACTCAATAAACCACCACGTGATAAAGAATGTGACTGCAACTGGGAACAGAACGACACTGCAAATAAACACCAATTATATCAGTCTTCCAGAAGTAGTAAGCAGCCAACCGTAGCATATGAACAGGTAGCTAAACAAGTTACCATCCAGTCATAAACTTCTTTGAGATCCAACTCTGAAGCACATAACAGCAAGCCTGCCAAAATAAGCAATAAAATATATAGCCCTTGCGAACAGATTGAATTCATTTGTCACAACCTTCACTTGACAGATTTCCTAAAATAATAGAATCTCCTTTACCACCACTTAGAATTTTACTACACTTGAAGGTACTTCACAAAGAAATTAAATTTCTTAACCTGAATGAGCGTGTTTTGCCAAATATATAATTATTCTTTTTTTTAACCAAAAGCTAAAAAGTAACTTCACTTGATATTTTCCTTTTCTTATAAAAATTAATTTACTTCACAATATATTAGGAAGGTTTACTACAAGATACGTACTTTTGCTACAAAAGAGCAACTTTTACAGCCACTGAGCTGAGCAATACACTTCCACTTTTCTTATTGCAAGATGGTTATGTTTACCATGATTAAGCACATTTTACCAATCTAAATGCTATTATAATTATATCTACCTTCCTGCCTCAAAAGTTAATATGAGCTAGTGGCCAAAAAAGAAAAGGGAGCACATGAACTTGATGTAGTAATTACATATCCCACTCTACCATGGATGAGGTTACATACAAAGAAATGACAATTTTTAGTATTCAAGAGATATCGCAATCACATAGTAGTTGTAAAAGAAGACGTTTTACCGTCAACTAGACTAATAGATCCTTATTAATCAAAAGAATAGATGGCATATATAATGGACAAAATCTTATTTATAAGGTTCCAGCAGTTAAAACCCCCCAACCCGGCCCAAAGAAAAAAGAGAAAAACTATTTATACTTCATTTAGGAGGGTATATCTATAACTACCATTGGAGGTAATTTTCTACAAGTTTTCCTCTCTCTCCATTCTCTGTAGGTAGCTATTGGTTATTATCTCTAACCACTCTCTCCATGTTGTATACTCATTCCTTAAATATTACTTCTGCTCACACTTAAGTTCCTACATTTCCTGGAATTCTTAGTGCCGCTAGGTAAGACAAGTTTTCTCTTTTCATAGTCATTATACAAATTAATTATGTACTTTTTGCACAGCCATCAAGTGTGTATCCATATTAGTAATTATAAATGAGTTCTATCATGGCCAGTAGAAAGATTCATGCTGGATCTAGTCCTTGATGACAATACATGAAGAGGAAAAAATGTTGTAGACCAAGATTATATCAGTTGTAAAAAATGTTGCTTATAAATTGGATTAAAATACAGGATTGTCGTGAACCTAGCATAGCCCAAACCCAGGGAAGGATCTAAATTCAACAGAGCTAATGAAGCCAAACTGCAGAAATGGAGGTCAAGTTGGTGTGAGTGATCCCGAGGAACACGCTTGGTCGGATACTAAAATGCATTAGGAATCACAGACTAGAAACATTGCTTTGTTAACCGAATCGCACACGGAGCACTGTACTAGTGAAGCTCAGCCATCACCCAAGTAAGGATTATGACAAAGAATTCAACACCACTCATAATTCTCCCACTTCCTTCCATATCTCGTCCTATCCCTTCCTTCAAATTGCCTCCTCTCTCCATGACAGGGACACACAGAGACCAAGAAAGCATCTTGACCTTAATTCCCACGACTAGGGACCATTTCACGCCAAATGGCTCTCTCCAAAACGCCCATAAATGATCCGCAACGTGTCAAAAGCCAACTAAAAGCACAAAAAATCAAGAACCCAGATACGAGAACCCAGTAAAAAGAACAGGGTCCGCCCTAACCGGGGACTATTCACGAAAAAAAAACGCGGGTCAGTCGACAGGGAAAATGGCACGGACCTGGCGGGTGGAGGAGTTGGCGGGAGAGAGGGGGCGGGGCTTGACCGGGTCCTCGGGATCTCCGCCTCCTTCGCCCACTTCGTCGATGTCGCGCTGGCCGCTGCTGCCGCCGCCGCTGCTCAGCGGGACGGACGTCGACTCCTTCTCGTCCGCCATTGTCGCCGCCCTTTGTTCTCGTTCCGTTGGAGAGAACGGCGCAGAAATCTGAGGAATTAGCAGTTGACTTGAAAGAGGGAGAGGGAGAGAGAGAGACTGCAGTGCTAAGCAAGAAGTAGACTGCTGGTGTGGTTGGGAGATGATGTTGATGTGTGTTTTTTTTTAACTCTTGCCAGATCTGCAAGAAATGTCTTCTTTCTTGCTCATTGAAGCAATGTGATGATGTGACGTGGTTGCTTAAATAGATTAAAATGAATAAAATTGCAATTTTGCATTTCACAATGTTAGAGTTCTTAGGATTTGGTGCACAATTATAAAAAATAGAGAATACAAGTAAGGAAGAGAATTCGAGACATAAGATTTATCCTAATTCACTCTTAAATTAGGGTTATCAAATAGAATATTTAACTATAATTAGCACCTCATGCCCTTGTCATATTCCTCAATTATAAGAAAAAGAGATTATATATTTGTAGAACTTATTCATGAGTCAAAATCTAAACTATTAATAATATATAGACTCAAATTATAAAAACTCTTTGGCAGTTCGAGGGCACATTGCCAGTGACCCTCAGATTAAGGTGTCATCTTATTGATGAGAATTATGAATTACACTCTCACAAAGTTGCCCGATTTAAATAGTTTCCTATTATAATTTAACAAAAATCCCCTATTGTTTAGAGAACTTTTGATGAACTTTGAGATGGGTGTTGCATAGAATTCATTTAAATCATACACATGCTTTTGTAAGTTGTTGTCGCATGTGGCTTGTGATTAGCAATGAATCTACCGATGCATTGTGCTTATCTTGTAATGACTTGGTCCAACCAGGATGAAGAGGTGATTGTCGAGGCTAGAGGGCTTGAGCAACAAGCGACTATTGGCGAGCTCTAGGACGGCGAAAGGGAAGGAGTGGAATTGCGCTCTGAACAGATAGGGGAGAGCGTTCCCGGATTATTTATTCAATAGTGCTTTCACGAAAGTGAGGTCACCAATAACAAGATAGATTACTCATCTTCCAAAATGTAATCATGAAATTGAAATTAGCTCACAAGATGTACCTTTCAATATAACGACAATATTTAATACTGGAACTATCAAGATGAGCGATCTTCTGGAAAAGTGATTATATGTATCAGCAAAAGACAAAACAAGTTCTTAAATTCTATAGGAAAGTAAAGACCACATTTTAAAGGAAATTAATGAGTTTGTCATAGCTACCAAGGTTTTCTTATACGTAGACAAGATTCTCGAGTCCTTCCAAGTAAAAAAAAAAAAAAAAAAAACTTTCAGAATGCAGATCAGACAACCCTTCTTCTTCTGTGCCCCCGTCGTCGTCTCTGCTTTCCTCGGCAAAACTTGTCGACGAACCAACGTTCGATTCTTGCGGTGTAGTTGAGCCCCACAACCGAGCCGACGACCGACCCACTTGCGAAGCCCATCAGCACGATCTTCCAGTCGAGTTCTTCGATCCACGTCCTGGAGTCCTCTTTGACAGACGTGCCCTGGGACGGCGGAGGTGGCGATGCTTCGAGATTGCCGCATTTCTTTGTCAGAGGAGCTCCGCAGAGTCCCCAGTTCCCTGCGTAAGAGCTGTTCTCGAACGTGTTGAACTGCTTCTCTCGAGGTATAGGCCCTGAAAGACGGTTGTCCGACACGTTGAAGAAGGCGAGGGAAGTGAGTTTGGTTAGGTCCGGAGGGATCTTTCCAGTGAGCTCATTCCCCGACAGGTCGAGAGCTTCCAAATTGGTCAAATTTCCCAGGGACGAAGGGATGGAGCCGGCGATGGCGTTGTTGGAGAGATTGAGCAAATGGAGTTCAGTCAAACTTCCGACAGAACTCGGGATTTCTCCGACGAAGCTGTTGCTTGAAAGGTCGATCACGGTCAGGTACTCCAAGATCTTGTTGTACTCCATCTCGATTCCTTTGTTGAGTATCGTGATCGAGTAGTCATAATCTCCGGATGAAGTCGAGAACCAGGCTTCCTGCACCATCTGCTCTGTAAAGTAAACCGCCTCATCTGGCTCAGCGAATTTCATGGCGTTCCAGGAATCGAAGTACTTCGACGGCAGGCCACCAGAGAAGTTGTTCATGGACAGGTCGATGATGTGAAGCTTGGGAAAGCGATGATGATTGCCCTGCGGCTCCTTTACAGCACCATGAAATCTATTGTGATGCAAAATGAGTACCTTTAGAATAGGAAGAGAGCCTAACCCTGAAGGAAATGTATCCACAATCCGATTGTTACCCAAATTGAGAAACTCAAGCCTGACACATTTGCCGAGTCCCCTAGGCAGCGGCCCTTGCAATTGGTTGTCGCTCATATCGACCATTTTCAATACGCACGCCCCCTTCTGTAGCTGAGGGATTCTTCCGTAAAACCCGTTGCCGTGCAAGCTCAACGTCGAAAGGGTGTTGCTCAAATTGCTCAGACAAGAAGGGAGGACTCCCGAGAGTTCGTTCTTGGCCAAATCGAGTATCTGAATCGAGCTCAGCTGGCACATCGCCGGAGGTATCTTTCCTGTCAGTTTGTTATTCGAGGCGAGATAGAACGAGATGGATCTTGGCGGAACCGGTAGTTGTCCTTCCATTCCGTTGTATCGGAGATCCAAAGTCTGGAGATTGGCCCATTTGAATTCAACTGGGTATGATGAAAATCCGGTCAGGGAGTTCTTAGAAAGATTCAGGTGTGCCAAGTTTTCTGGACTTACGTTCAGCAACCACTGAGGTACTTTCCCAGAAATTCCGTTGTAGGACAGGTCGATATATTGCAATGTATCGAGCTTCGCGATGAACCTGGGGAACTCCCTCAAGCTGCAAGAAGCCAACCCGAGAACGACTATCGTTGAAAGGCTAACATTCAGGTCTTTGGTGGCCAGAGAGAAATTGTTGAATGACAAGTAAAGTGCCTGGAGGCTTTGATGCTTCATCAGCAGGTCAAATTGGGCGGTGCCGTTCAAGTTGTTCGAAACCACGGCAAGCTTATTCAGATTCTTGAGCCCAAAGATTGTACTCGGCATCGGGCCCTCCAGTCTGTTATAGGATAGATCAAGCTTAAGTACACTGGCAAGGCCTGAGATCTGGGATGGGATTTGCCCGGTCAATCGATTGTAGCTAAGATCGAAAAGAGTGACCTTGGCGAGATTCATCAAAGAAGATGGGATTTCCCCAGAGAGTTGATTGGAGCCAAGATGGAGAAAGGTAAGTCTGACAAGCTTCCCGAGCGAAGGTGGGATTTCACCTGTCAACTGGTTCCCGCTCAAGACCAACGTATAAAGCCTAGCCAACTCGCCCACTGAAGATGGAATGATCCCTGATAACCCACAGCTTGCGATGTTCAACTCAATTAGAGAACTCAGGTTGCCAAGTGAACTTGGGAGCTGACCAGAACACCTAGTCCGGGAAAGCAACAATGACTTTAGCCGGCTGCTCTGACGAAACTCTGGCATACGGACGGAGAGATTCTTGTTGAGACTCACGTCAAGAGTTTCGAGCCTCGGCAACTCGAAGGTGGCCATAGGGAGCTCGCCTCGCAAACTGCAGTTGGCAAGTATTAGGGAGGTCAAATTGGACAGCTCTGCAATCGCGTCGGGAAGCAGACTTGACGTGAGCACTTGAGAGAGGTTGAGTCCCTCCAATTTGGTCAGACTCCGGACTAGGTTGTCCATACTAGGACTCTTGAGCTCCAGGGCATTATAAGAAAGATCAAGGAAGGACAAGTTGGTCAAGTTCAGGACTTCCCACGGGATCTGTCCATGAAACGAAGATTGGAAGAGGAGTAAGCTCGTTAGCTCCTGGAGATTGCCTATGGCGGATGGTATTTGGGACGATCTGAAGTCGTTGGCGGCAAGGTTGAGCCTCTGCAAGCGAACAAGGCGGAAGAGGCTGGCATTAGAGTCAATTGGGCCAAGGAGGCAGCTATTCTCAAGGTCGAGGCCGATCACACGGCCTGTCTCCTCATCGCACTCGACACCATCCCAAGCACAGCAATCCCCGGCTTCTCCCTTCGCTGCCTGCCATGATTCTAGCTTTGCGGTCACGAGATAATCATAGGACTCGCACAAGCTCTCGCTGAAGAAGGCTCTCTTGAACTCTAGCAAGGCCGACCTCTCGTCTTCGTGGCATTTTGGCTTCCTCGAGGTCACCCTCGCGGCAGCAGAGGAGAAAACGGGGTGGGCTAGGATAAGCGAAACCGCCATGAGAAGCGGCGCTCCGAGTTTCATGACGATCGTTCAGTTTCACGCTGTTGGGTCTAGGGCTTTTGCTGGCAAGATGATGCTGAAGATGGGAGTGATGATCACTTTAGTAACTCCCCAAGCGCGTCTCGAGTGTTGACCGATACTTTGTCTAGTGGAAGCAATGAGTTTTTTTTCTGCTAGAAGACGCGACGAGTTGCCTTCTCAACAGTTTGGCCAAAATGATTCGGAGTTGACTCGCAGGCAATTCTTGACTGCTTGAAGTGGTTGACTTGGACTTTGGTAGTCGGAAGTTGAGTTCGAATAAGATAACAAAGTATTTGGCACGTACTCTAGATGGGATATACTCGGATAAACTGCCGGATGAAAAATATGGGACAATTGAGAGATAAAACCAGATTAACTAGAGAAATTTTAAAAATAACTTCACAAACTTTAATATCTTTCAATGATGCCATGAAATGATGCGGTTGGATATTACTTCGCTGGCTGTCGCATGAGAGTCACCGCCACGATAGCTAATCATTGTCACTTCCGACCATTGCCGATCGTACAGAACGTGATCGGTTGTGGTGGTGGTGGTGCTCCTCATGACAGATGGGAGGCAGACTCAAGGCATTACGGGGTGTGTCGAAAGTGGCGGATGAAGGCCGAAGCAGCTAGACATGAAGGAAGATGTTCAAAGATTTTCAATCCCACATTAGATTTCTTTTATAATTTGGAAAATGTTTAAAATATTTCTAATTTCACCTTATCGTATTATATCTTAATCTATATATGGATGACTAAACATAGAGTATAGAGTGTACGCAAGCAAGTTATTTGTGACCCGCTACTTGAGTTTAGCTCATGGATTACTCGATTCATTTCAAGTTCGAATTGAGCTCGAGGAACTCAAGTATTTAATCGAGCCAAACTCGAGTTAGATAATATTTAATTTGAGGAGTCCGCCGGCCTGAGTAAATAATTACATGTTTATATTCGCTATAAATAAACATGATGGATATGAATAAATAAATTAAAGTACTAAGTTTTCGACCCCAGCATGTGCTTTTATAAAATGCGCTCCAATTCGAGTTCCACTCGGATACTGAGTACACTAATTTATCAACCGCTTGAGTCGAGAACGAGTTTTATTGAAAACTCATGCGAGCCGAGCTCGAGCCTTCGACATCAAGCTCAATTTCGAGTTTTATTGAAAACTCATGCGAGCCGAGCTCGAGCCTTCGACATCAAGCTCAATTTCGAATCGATTATCGAGCCTTGAATAATTCTAGTAGAGTCGAGCTCAAGTATTGAATTTGTTGGAATATAATATGCGGAAACGACAGGATCTTACAATTTATGTCAACGCAAAATCGTCAGAGAAATAAATAAGAAATAATAAGGACACCGGAAATTTATGTGATTCGGTCCGAGTATCAGTACCTACGTCCATGGGGAGAGCCAACGGCAAATAATCCACTATAATTGGATAATCAAAGTTTACAATCGCTCATACGTTCGAGTGTTTTTCAGACCCAAAGTGTTTATAAATAAATAATTCACTTTGACATAAACTCACAGTATAAAATTACCACGTTCAAGTTCAAAACAAAACACTCTACGTACACCAAAATCAAGAACTACGGCGTTCGTCGTTTTTGTTCACATACGTACAGATTCGCGTTCTTCTTTCTTGATTGCGTGGCGGCTCCTCTTCTTTCTCGTAGGGCTTCAACGGCTGCTGCTCGTAGGGTTTCAGCAGCACGTAGCACACCTCGTGGAGAGATTATGCTTTATATTTAAATGTGCCCAAGGTAAAAGTTTGACCAAGGCCCACCAACTTTTTGGCTCTACATGCAAAAACTTCTTTCTTTTATTTCCGCTAAAAGAAAAAACCAAGCGTGGAATATTATGTGCCCAAAGTTAAATATTTGACTTTAGGCCCCATCATGGATAACCTGCACGATTTAACTTCTCTAGATAAAAGAGGAAATCTTTACTTTATTTTATTCCCTCCTTAGCTATAAGGAATCCAAAAAAAGAAAGGTTTCTTCATCCAATTTAAAATTTACTTGAAAAATCTTTATCGATAAATTCGATTTAATAAATCGTTATCCGAATTCAAACTCAAGATATTAATTTAATAGAATTGACTTAGACTCGATTACACCTCTAATTCATGACAAAGTGGAGGAGGATTTCTCGAGTTCCATCGCTTCCGAGAGGAAGAATTTTGCTAGGGGGACGAGAAGAATTGACCATCCACGTCTCTTGTCTAGTTTGGCAATTACTTAGTGCTTGGTAATCAATTATACAAAACTTTTTTGACCGTCCAATCTTTGGACCCTACTGACCAAAAAAAAAAAAATCTTTGGACCCTTATGATCCACATATATCGAGGGTCGAACGTTAATGATCATCTGGACGATCGACAGAACGGATGGAGGTTCGATTAGAATGTAACTGAATCAAATGTAAGCCTCAATCATTCAACTTGTAATGTTACTCTATTTATCAAAAACTCGATACTTGTCTTGGACTGGCACAAGCTTGGGTTTCCAAATTCTAACGTACTCGATGAATTATTGAAGGCACTAAATGTTCGAATTTATTCGACTAGCTCTGTTGAGTTCAACCTGACTAGAAAAATCAACTTCTTAATTTACTTTCGTATGGGGAAAATTGTTCAAAAAGTCATAAAGCTAGTGTACTTTTGCCAATACAATCATAAATCTTTTAATTTTGCTAATTAAGTCCGAAACATTTTTATTTCTTATCAATTCAATCATAAACCATTTTACTTCTTGTCAATTGAGTCAATCTGATCAATTTTGATTGGAAATTGCCGACATGACAGTTTTTTTAATAATATTTTGATTTTTTTATTGTTTTTTTTTTTTTTTGGGTTTTTGGATGTAGGGCCGGCAAGGGTTGCTGGCCAACCCTCGCTGGCCATAGGTGAGGGCTGGCCGACCATCACCAACTCTAGGCAAGGGCATCATGGTCCTCACCGTTTCGAGACGAGGCTTGTGCTGCACCCCGCTTTTGCCAACAAGGGTGTCACGCCTGTCGCCTATGGCCGACAAGAGTTGGCCGGCAATCCAAAAACCCAAAAAAAAAAAAAAGCAAAAAAAAAAGTGAAAGAAGAAGAAGAAGAAGAAGAAGAAGAAGGAACTATAAAAATTTCAAAATATTATTTAAAAAGCGCCACGTTATTGCTAGCCATCCATGTTAGCAATTTCCGGTCAAGATTGGCTGAATGGACTCAATTGGCAAGAAATCACTTTTATTTTTGGCTTTTATTTGTGAAGTCCGTGATAAATTGTGCTTTTTAATTTAAAATTTTCGAGAAAAAGGAGTCTGAAGCAAAGATCATAAGTGAAAGCAAACATAAACCATTGGTGGAATATCCAGAGCAAAGCCCAGTTGCTATTTTGGATCGAGTATCACTTGGGCCATTTCTAAGGAAATGCATACGATCCGACATGATCCGCTTGTTAAGATTGGGCCGAAGAAAATGCTTGTTAAGATAAAATCAAGACATAATTTTTTAGAAAAATAGGTTACCCACTTGACATAATTTCATAGCCATAGCATGAGGCTTTGAATTTTCTTCACTCACTTATGATTTTGTGGTGGATAGAACTGTGCAATTGGGTCGGTTCAATTTTAGAACTGAGCAGAACAAGCCTTACTAAACTGGTTTTAGGTTGATTCACATGGAGTCTAGGCAGAATACTTGGTGAAAAAAACGAGGAACATGCCTTAAGGCTCCGTTTAGTGACGTTCCTATTTCTCCCAATTTTTGTTCTTTTGTTCATTGGAAAAAAAAAGAACAAAAATTTATTTGGTAATATCAACTAATTTTTGTATTCCCCAAAATAGAAAAGTAACTAGGGAATAGATTTAAAACAAAAACAAGAAGTAAAGAAAAGTTGCTTCTTATATCTAGAAACAATTTTCACAAATAAGTCATTTTTTTTTTCTTCTTCTTTCTCGTCGCCCACCACTATCGCTGGTTACCCATACACCGCCATCGTTGGACATTGGCTGTTGGTAGATTGTTGTAGCCACCAGACACGAGTTGATGGCCGCAGCCGCTAGACATTGGTCAATGGCTAGAGGAGAAGCAAAAAGAAGAAGAGAGGGAAAAAGGAAAAAAAAAATTATTAAAAAATAACAAATTCCACGTTACAAAAAAATTTATGATTCATACTAAAAGTATTCTTATTCTTTTTTCTATTTTAAGAATATAAATTTTGTGTAATTACAAAATTATTCCTCGTTGCTCACATTCGTCAACGGCGGTTGCCGGTCGACTGCTGCAGCTGCAATCGTTGACTAAAGGAGGAGCAAGAAGAAGAAGAGAGGGAAAAAAAAGAAAAATCTAATTTTTTTTAAATTAAAAGAAATCCTATATTAGAAAAGAATTTGTGGGTCGTACCAAACTCATTCTTATTCTTTTTTAATCCGAGAATAGAAATTTTGTGTAGTTACCAAATGCATTTTTTTTACCCAAAAATTGTTCTAGAGAATAGAAATAGAAAAGATTATTTTTAAAAAGAAATTATTTCCTTGAACACAAATGTTACCAAACACACCTTAAGTGGTTTGGTTCCTTGAGATACATACATTTGCTTAGTTAGGTTTCAAGACCAGGAAGTCTAGAAAATCCATCAATCCCTTTACTACTATGCCGCAAATTGTTCACATGATATATTTTCCCTGTAATAATAGTTATATTACTTAAGTTTGGTTCTCAGATCGACCCTAAAATCGGTCATTACCTATTCCATTCCCAAGGGAAACGATTAGATTCTTCTTGATTCTTCACATAGAATTTACCTACTTTGAAACTAATTACCTCTACCTCTAGGTGGCCCGGGGGGGAGAATTAGCATGATGGGGAAGAAGAGTAAAGAAGTAACCGAACCTATTCTCTCATCTTAATACGTCAACCTCTTGAAGAGTGTAAATTGAAGACGTAAGTTTAGACTAATTCGAAGGGATCTCAATCTTTATAAATATGGGGAAAAATTCCAAATAAGAGCTTGGAATATCTTTATTTTTTCAAATAAGGATCTAAAGTGGATCTTATTTCAAATAAAGACTTAAAGTGCATTTATTTTCTTTAATAAGGACTCAAAATGAACCTTATTTTAAATAAGAGTATTGTTGACATCTAAATTTTGACCATCCGCTTATTCACTTATTGCAATAAAAATTAGGGATTAATTTTAACCTCTAAAAAAAAAAATATTATAATTAAATTGCATAAGATAAAGTTTTAGGAGCATTTAGTTTATTATTGCATTTGCTTGAATTGATATGCAGCAAGATAATTGTTTTTCTTGTAACAGTCTTCTACATAATCCTCTAGATTGAGTTGTTTCAATTGGATGACACAAATTGCATGTGATCAAGGTATTCCACTCAATTGCCATGCCTGACAGGAACATTTTTTTCTCTTCAAATGAATAATATACTTGTCACCATCATTCATGATCTCAAATCAATCATCCACATTCCAAATTGGATGATAGAATCTACTAGCAGCAATATTGTCTTCCATTTTTTTTTTAAATTTTAGACCCACATTGTGTAGGCCACTTCAAATATTCATCTTTCTGTTTTTGTTGTCTCGTCATCACTATAACTCTGATGTCTTCAAGCATACTGACAATTGATTTGCACTTGACTTCTATAATCATACCGTTGAAAGCCTAGCAAAGGTTGTTATCAATGCTATCACACTAGAATTTCTCACTAAAGAAAGCTTTACATTAATGCTTTGCTTTAATTAGGAACAATGCTTCGCTTCATTTAACGAGGCATGTAGAGCTTCTTTATGAATTTTGAAATATGTCATATTTGAGCTCTTTGCAATCAGTCAAAACTGCTTCTGCAGTTGATTACCTCTATACTTCTTTGCCCAATTTGCGTATATGTGCCGAGCACACATTCTATGCTTGGCATATTGCATCAACTCTGCTATAGTTGGCAGGAGTGTGCAAAAGAATCGGGATCCACCTGAACCTCCCGGAACCGGTGGTTCTTGAGGGAACCGGTCCGGTTCCCGGTTCCATGGGTGGATCCGTCCATCCGCCCACCTAGACCGAACTAATTATATTTAAATAATATATTAATTTTTAATATTGAAAAAATTGAAATTACTAATTAACAAACCCAAATCAAATAATTTAAAAAATTAATTAATGTGGGTAATCTAATATCATGCTAGTCAAACCAAATGGAGAGGTCCTGAAACTAAAAAGTCCAAAGCACACCTTGGCAAAATGCCGAGCAGTTACTGTTAGTGGGCAAAAAAAAGCAAGCACGCGAAGAAGCAAAAAGTCCAAAGCGCACCTTAACAAAACGTTAAGCAGTTAGTGGGCAAATAAAAGCAAGCACGCGAAGAAGTAGGGTTGTAAAGGAGGAGAAGAAGAATATGTCAGGCAAAGAACCAGCAATTTCGGTCAAAAACCAAAGTTGTTTCGCGTCAAGATCGGAGATTTCGAGAAACCCAAGAACCCCCTCGGGCTAGGGTTTATGAGGAAACCCTCGATAGGAGCAGGTCTATCCGTCCCCTTCTCTATTCAGCCCTCCGAAAAATTGCCATCACCCTTGATAGCAGTAGGTGATATAGCTAGTACGATTACCTAGAGGGGGGTGAATAGGTATACAAGATTTTTCTTTTGATAATTACACACTGCTTTGATAGATAAACGATTTGCAGTAATTAAAAGAATAATCGTAAGACTAAGTAAGGGAAAAGAGAGAATTAGACACGCGGTTTATAGTGGTTCGGCTTGTTTCAAGCCTACGTCCACTCTTCTGCACTGACAACCGATTGGCTGGATTCCACTATGAACAAAGAGATGTTTACAAAGGTGATGATCTTCCTTGACTTCTTGGTGTAGACGATCTTCCACACTCTCAAGGTGTCACTAGAAAATGAACACTCTCTCGTGTATACAATTTCGCTCAAATAGTATCGACTAATAATCAAGGATTTTCGACTGGAATTTTTCTATCGATCACACTCTTCAAAACAACTTGAATGTCTTCCTTTTATACTCCTTTATGCCATCATAGCCGTTGGCACTTACCAAAGGAATTCCTCCAATCTACCCGTTGGACGGAATCAATCACGAAGATCATTCGAGCTATTTAAGGAACATGGCGATAGCCCATCAATCTGTTCGCCATACAATCGGGATCTTGGTTTCCAAGAATAGAACATTTCCAAGAATACTTCGACGACCATCGGATCTTCAATCGATCTAGATAAGACCAAACAAAGAATCCGAGATGTTTATCCAACCAAGGGATCTTTTCCAGAGGATAGGATCGAATCCTTAACCATAAGCTTCGGCTCTGGATTTCCTTTACTACTGGAATAGAAAGACTGTCAGTGAGAATAGTCTTGAGTCTTGAGTCTTGAGTCTTGAGACTTTAATCTTCGGTCTCCAAATATCCAGGACTTAGGCGATAGAAACGTTTTGTCGGCTTCAAAAGACTCGAAAGATTTCTCCAACAATCTCCCCCTTTTTGATGGTGACAAAACTTCCTTGTAGATTTGAACAACTTTGACCTCGCAAAAACATTTCTCAAGCAATATGGCTAACTCATAAAGATTAATAAAACAACCACATTCTCGCATCCACAAATTGGTTAGTCTTTCATGAGTAATACCATAAAACAACACTTGATATGAACGCAACCAGTCAAGCATTTAAATCCACAGTCAAGAGTACTCAAGTCAAACTCAAAAAAATATGAACGCAAATTCAAAGACTAAAAGATAAAATGATGAAAGTTGATGAAGTTGATTGTTCAAATTGATTCTCCCCCTTTTTGTCATCATGAAAAAGTGAGAAAGGGATTAGGTCTCGCTTGGGAATGCGAACGATTTGGAAATCTCCCATAGATCGAACTAAGCCTTTTAGCCTCTTCAAGTCTTCCCTTAGATTAGCTACCTCCTCTCCTTTTGCATTGGCTTGAAGTTGTTGAGCGAGGTCTTTCATTTTGTCCTCCAGGGGTAACCAAAGACGCTTGGCCAGCATTCTTGATGGATTGAATTTCACGCTAGAGCATATATCTGTCCCCGCATTTCCATAAGTATATCATATCAATAATACGACGAAAATCTGCTTTGAGCTATCCGTCTCGTGTACTTGCATCGGCTTTTTCGGATGGAGTGAATGCGGACGTTGGTGCTTCAAAGTGAAATCTTGCGATTTGGGGTCGACGTATCTTGTCCTTCTTCGGCAATTTAGAAACCCGAACTTCTTCCGGGTCCGCTGGAGATGATCTTGGACCTTCACTATTGGCGCATGTGGTGAAGACCTTTCTTGCTCGCCAACTCCCCCTGTCTCTAGGACATCACAAGGGGAAGAGTGATGATCATGTTCTTGATCTCCCTTGTCTCCAGAGTCTGATGCAGACTGTTCTTTCTCTCATTCTCTCTCCTTTTCTCCTTCTTTCTCCTTCTCTCTCTGCTGATCTTCTTCTCTGATCTTTGCTTGCTCCTCTTCCTCTCTCTGTTTCTGCTGAAGTTCTGTTGATTGAGGCACATAACGTCTGGTTCTCGTTAAAGCAACGATTGTGGGATCCTCATCTTCTTCATCTTCATCCTCTAAGATGAGAGTCCTTTTCTTCTTCATCGATGGGGCTCCAATGACTTCTTTTCCTTTTCTTTTTGAAGCGATGGGACTGGAGTCTTCACTCTGAACTTCTCCATTGCCTTGGAAAGCTCTTGTAGACGCATCTTCGTCAGCATCTTCAAACCTACCACCATCTTATCGCACGGTCGAACACAAAGTGAATGGGGCGGTTCAATATTCATGTGTCTAAAGATCTTGGTCACCGCACCCGGATAAGGCAATTGTCCCTTGTCTTTTGACACCGCTCTCCGTACATATGGAAAAGAATCGTGTGCGGGAGAGAGAACTTCCGTCCGAGTTGATTGCATACATCAACTTTGCTTCGAAATAAGACACGAAGTCTTTGATGTAGACTTTGGTCCGAGACAGTTGATTACGATCTTATGGAGCACAATGTTGATTGCATTCATCCCGGAATAGGTAACTCTCTTGTCTCGTCCCTATCCTTGACAAGATCCGTAGTACGTGCGGTGAGACTTTGATTGCGATAACGCCCTCGTTCAACTCCAACAATGTACGCAATATATTCACATCTACTACGTAGACTTTGTCTCGAACACTGAATGAAATTCTATTCGCATCCAAAAAGCTCAGATTTGAATAGAAATAAGCGGTTAAATGTGCGTACCCGTCCGTAGAGTCAGAGCAAAATTTCTCAAGTTGAAGCAAGTTCAACGTCTCTCTCAAGTTCATGTTGATGGCGTCTAGAAAGTCAAAATCAACACTCCGAGGGTTTATCACCCCTCTTTTCAACAGTTTGCCATATACTTTCTCCTGTTCCTCGGATTTAAACAAATCCAATCGATTTCCTTTCGTCTTTGCTGCCACACCCATTCTCGGTTGAAACTCAAGGAACATTCTATCATCATCGTTCCCTTCAATTAAATTTTGTCCAGGTACACGTGGATCACTTGGAATATTTGCAAGTGCATCCTCTCGCTTTTCCTCTCGGAGCAATTCCTAACTCCTCCATTCTCCGCAAAAAGATATTCATTTCCATAGTTCTTATCCTTAAGGAAATCGTCTATGTAATTCAATGGTGTACCGGTGATTTTCAACGCACGATAAAGCTTGTAGATATAGGAGGGTTTTGGACTCTTACAGGGTCGGCTTCCTCGATTATCTCTTCTTCAAGATGATGACTTTCACCATGTGGGGTAGGAGGCGATGAATGACGTGGATGAGAACGAATCGGACTTTGTTGCTGACTTGAAAAGTCTTCCTCCTCAGTAAGATCGAAGTGTATTGGTCCCTTCTCCATTCTTTGTGGTCCCCTGCTTGCTATTCTTGATGATTTCCTCGAAGAAGACATTCTTCTTTGTCGATTTGAGAGATTCCTTCGCTTGCTTCCCAAGGAAAAATGACCACTTTTCGAGTTCGAATAGCCACTTACAGTCTATAGCCATGAATGTCTGAGTCTGAAGATCTCGAGACTGAGAGATTAGAGTCTAAGGACTGTTGAGTCTTTAGACTTTAACTTCTTCAAGCTTCAAAATGTTGAGTCTTGAAAGAATAGCGTCGAATTGACTTTTCTCCAAAGGCTTTGTGAAAATATCCGCTAGTTGACTTTTTGAATCAACAAATTGAATTGAGATTTCTCCGTTTTGAATATGATCTCTAATGAAGTGGTGTCGAATCTCAATATGCTTTGCTCTTGAATGAAGAATTGGATTTTTGGTAAGATTGATCGCGCCGGTGTTGTCACATCTCGATTTCGTGCATGAGTCTTCAATGCCAAAGTCTTGTAGCTTGTTTGATCCATAGAATTTGCGAACAGAACTTCCAAGAGCTACATACTCGCTTCGTTGTTGAAAGAGCCACGGTACTTTGTTTCCTTGAAAACTAAGATACTGTTTCTATTTCCAAGCAACCGACAAGTTCCGAGAAGTGCTCTTTCTATCGACTCGCAACCGGCCGATCTCGCATCTCGAGTACCCTAGAAGACCAAAGTCTCCTTTCTTTGGATACCAAAGACCGATGTTTGAAGATGAGGCAATGTATTTGATAATTCGTTTCACGGCACCGAGATGTGATTCTCTAGGATCCGATTGAAACCTAGCACGAGACACAAACACTTAACAAAATATCGGTCTAGAAGCAAAGTAAGATAAAGAAGTGAACCAATCATGCTTCGTATAGCTTTTGATCTACTTTCTTCCCTTCTTCATCCTTGTCTATCTTCTCGAGAACATGACATTGGTATGTCGGTCTTTTTGCATTTTTCTAATCCAAATCTTTTGACAAGATCATTTGCATATTTTTCTTGATGAATAAAAGTTCCTTCCTTCATTTGCTTCACTTGGAGTCCAAGAAAGAATGTTAATTCTCCCATCATACTCATTTCAAACTCATCCCGCATAGACTTAGAAAATTTCTTGCATAGGCTTTCATTAGGAGATCCAAATATAATATCGTCTACATATATTTGAACAAGTAAAAAGCTTTTGATTTCCTTTTGATAAATAAGGTAGTATCTACTTTACCTTTGACAAAACCGTTCGTATTAGGAACTTACTTAGCCTATCATACCAAGCTCGAGGTGCTTGCTTTAAACCATACAAGGCCTTTTTCGGTCTAAAGACTCGAATCGGCTTCTTTGGGTCTTCAAATCCAGGTGGTTGTTCCACATAAACTTCCTCATGGATGAATCCATTTAGAAATGCACTTTTGACGTCCATTTGGAATAACCTGAAATTTTTATAGCAAGCAAACGCAAGTAATAGACGAATAGCTTCTAACCTTGCTACTTTGGTGCGTAGGTCTCATCATAGTCTATTCCTTCCTCTTGCGTGTAACCTTTGGCCACGAGTCCGGCTTTGTTCCGTACGACTTTTCCATCCTCGTTCATCTTGTTCCCGAATACCCATTTGGTTCCAATAACAATGTTTTACCTTTTGGTTTAGATGTCGATCCCGACATCATTGATGTTAAACTGTCTCGAGTTCTTCTTGCATAGCTTCAATCCAGCTTTCATCGATAAAGCTTCTTCTATGCTTTTTGGTTGAATTTCGTAGAGATTAGAGCCACAACACTAGATTCTTCACGTCTTTTTGATCTGGTGCGGATTCCTTCATTGATTTCACCGATAATGAGATCTTTGGGATGACTGGATTTGTGCTTCCAGTTACTGGTTGATTTTCCTGGTTGATGATCTCTTTCTTTATTTGAATCTTCAAGAACATCTTGATGTTAGACTTCCAGAGACTGAGATGCTTCTTGAGTTGTAAGTCTTGAAAGATCTGGAGTTGGTTCAGACTCTTCATATTGAGTCTGACTGGATTAAACTTGCGTTGAGTCTTGGAATTTGACATTCATTGATTCCTCCACTGATTGGCTTTTCTTGTTAAAGACTCTGTAAGCCTTGCTTGTCGTAGAATATCCAAGGAAAATGCCTTCATCTGATCTTTCTTCAAACTTACCAACTCGATCATTTGCATTTTTCAAAATAAAGCATTTGCAACCGAACACATGAAAATATGAAACAATAGGCTTCTTACATTTGAATAATTCATAGGGTGTTTTCTCTAAAATGGGTCTTAGAAAGATTCTATTGATGATGTAACATGCTTGTTGAAACATGACTTCAGCCCAAAATCGAGAAGAAATTTTACTTTCAATTAAAAGTGTTCTAGCCATTTCTTGAAGAGATCTATTCTTTCTTTCCACAACTCCATTTTGTTCTGGAGTATATGGAGACGAAAATACATGATTAAAACCAGATTTATCACAAAACTTTGTAAAGTTTTGGTTTTCAAATTCACTTCCATGATCTGTTCTTATACTTGAAATAGCACATCTTTTTCATTTTGAACCTTTTTAGCAAACTTTTCAAAGTACGAAAAGTTTCGACTTACTTGCAAGAAAATATACCCGTGTAAAACGAGAGTAATCATCCACAATCACTAGACAATATTTCTTACCTCCAATGCTCGGGTTCTTGTTGGTCCAAAGAGATCCATATGCAGAACTGGAGAACATGATTAGTAGAGATATGTTTTATAGGCTTAAATGAATTTCTTACCTGTTTTCCCGAGAATACATGGTGTGCAAGAGTCAGACTTTTGATAAGTTAATTTTGGTAGACCTTGAACAAGCTTCTTTGATGAGATTTTGGCTAATTGCTTCGTGTTGGCATGGCCAAGCTTTCTATGCCATAAGACCGCTTCATCTTGAATTGAGATGAGACATTGCGTTTCATTTGGTCTTACATCAAGAAGGTAGATATTTCCATGCCTTCGACCCATGAAAGACTCGAGTTGAGTCTTTACTTATTCCGAACATATGCCTTCTTGAAAAGAGATCTTGAACCCGATCACGAGTTGACTAATGCTTTGAGAAGATTATAGTTGAGTCCTTCCACTAAAGAAACATTGCTTATTGTGAGATTTCCAATTTTAACAGTTCCAAATCCCACAATGCTTCCTTTGTCATTTCCACCAAATGAAACTTTTCCACCATTTACTTGAACAATCTTTATAAAGCAATTTGAGTCTCCTGTCATGTGTCTTGAGCATCCGCCGTCAAGATACCATTTTACCTTCTTTTGACAGAGACCTGTAATCAAAGGAGAATCTCAAGTTTTTTTTGGTACCCAAATTTTCTTGGGTCCTTTGGTGTTAGTAGGATAAGCATTATTAGGCCATACCCTTTTAACAGGCTTCCAGATCATAGGACACTCTTTTTCAAAGTGATCTTGACTCACACTTTGAACACCTTAGAGCATTTCGACCTACGACTTTACAAAAACCTTTTGAAATGATTTTTGTACGCTTCTCTCGATGGTCTTTTCTTGATTCTTTCTTTTACTTTCGGAAAATCAATCAAAGGGATTGTTTCGCTCATTCCTAAACCGACTTGTTGAAGTAAGGTCTTTGAACCGAAAGAACTTTCTCGAGTTTTTCGGACCCTATTGAAATTTTTTTTTGAAATATTTGATAAGTCGGTTTTCAAGAAAGCATTTTCTTTCGAAAGTTTATCTTCATTCTCTTTAAGAGTAGAAACATTCAAGTCTAGACTTTTCACTTTTTCTTCTAAAATATTTTCCTTTTGTTTTAAAGCTGAGTTTTCCTTTTCGGTTCGGAAATCTTTTTGAGAGAAGTCTTAAGACTGAAACATAATTCATCAATATATTTAGAGACTTTGACAGAATTTTAAAATCACTTACCTCAAATTCACTGTCCCGAATCGATCCAGAATCCGAGTCCGATTGTGCCATTAGACACGGATTGGGATATTCCTCATCACTTTCTTCACACTCGTATCGCTCCGGTTTCGGCTTTGAGAGCTTTTCGAGACTTTTCGGTTTTTCTCTCTTCTTCTTCGAAGAGGACGGTTGGGTCGATGTGTCCCTTTTTCTTACATTCGAAGCGTACTACATCTTTGTTTGGTTCTTCATCAACAAACTTGGTTTGCTGTTTCGAAAACTTTGTTTTCTTGAGTTGAACCTTCTTCCTTTTCTATTCAGCTTTCAAATCTTCTTATCATAAGAGCAAGCTCCTCATCATCCGGATCTTCTTCGAATCTGTATCATCGTAATCATCATTAGATCTTAATGCAATGGATTTCTTACCTCTTGGATCTTCGTCTTCGTTGATTCGCTCCACTTCGTAAGATTGAAGAGTTCCAATCGGCTCATCTACGAGATAATGGCATAATTCTTTGCGTCTCTCGTATTGAAGTCTTTATATGATTCCAATCCTTGGAGAGTCCTCTCAAAGAACTTGTTCACCTTCATAGGATCGGTAATTTTCTGTCCTTGATTATCAAGTCCATTGACAATATCGTAAAACGGCTAAACATGTCGGTTATAGATTCTCCTGGTTTCATTTTGAAGGCTTCGTATTGACCAAGAAGAATATTAATTCTGGTCTCCTTCACTCGGTCTGTCCCTTCATAGGTAATATGTAATCTATCCCGACTTCTTTTCTTTGTGACACAAGAAGATATTCTGTTATATTCGGTTGGTGACAAAGCACAATATAAAGAATAAATTGCTTTTGCATCGAGTGCTTGTCTCTTGTTTATCTCATCTTGAGACATTCCGCCGGTCTCAACAGGTTTCTTTCCCTCTTTCGGATACGATGCAACAAAAGTAGGAGTGATTCCTCTCTCCACAACATCCCATTCCGGAGGATCCTTAGATCGTAGGAAAGCTTTCATCTTGTTCTTCCGGATGTTGTAATCCTTTCCATCGAAGTAGGGTGGTCTCAGTATTGCTTTGACCTTCCACCAGCCCCGATGCTAGCATACTAGCCATGGATCTTTTACTCAAGTAAAACACTTCAAATAGAGTAAGAACACAGGCTCTGATACCAATTGATATAGCTAGTACGATTACCTAGAGGGGGGTGAATAGGTATAAAAGATTTTTCTTTTGATAATTACACACTGCTTTGATAGATAAACGATTTGCAGTAATTAAAAGAATAATCGTAAGACTGAGTAAGGGAAAAGAGAGAATTAGACACGCGGTTTATAGTGGTTCGGCTTGTTTCAAGCCTACGTCCACTCTTCTGCACTGACAACCGATTGGCTGGATTCCACTATGAACAAAGAGATGTTTACAGTGATGATCTTCCTTGACTTCTTGGTGTAGACGATCTTCCACACTCTCAAGGTGTCACTAGAAAATGAACACTCTCTGTGTATACAATTTCGCTCAAATAGTATCGACTAATAATCAAGGATTTTCGGACTGGAATTTTTCTATCGATCACACTCTTCAAAACAACTTGAATGTCTTCCTTTTATACTCCTTTATGCCATCATAGCCGTTGGCACTTACCAAAGGAATTCCTCCAATCTACCCGTTGGACGGAATCAATCACGAAGATCATTCGAGCTATTTAAGGAACATGGCGATAGCCCATCAATCTGTTCGCCCATACAATCGGGATCTTGGTTTCCAAGAATAGAACATTTCCAAGAATACTTCGACGACCATCGGATCTTCAATCGATCTAGATAAGACCAAAAAAAGAATCCGAGATGTTTATCCAACCAAGGGATCTTTTCCAGAGGATAGGATCGAATCCTTAACCATAAGCTTCGGCTCTGGATTTCCTTTACTACTGGAATAGAAAGACTGTCAGTGAGAATAGTCTTGAGTCTTGAGTCTTGAGTCTTGAGACTTTAATCTTCGGTCTCCAAATATCCAGACTTAGACTGATAGAAACGTTTTGTCAGCTTCAAAAGACTCTGGAAAGATTTCTCCAACAGTAGGTCCATCTATTCGTCCCTTTCTCTATTCGGCCCTCTAGAAAATCGCTATCACCCTTGACAGCAGCGGGTCCGTCCATCCGTCCTTTTCACTATCTCTCTATTCGGCTCTTTGGTGTCGATTTTCCGGCACCGTCGTCCTCGACAACAATTAGCAACAAGTTCATGTGGAAGGATCTGCCTAACAAGATCCATCACAAGCTCTCCGAAAACTAGGTCAGCGCCACCCTCCTCCTCACCCCTCTTGTCGGCACCTACACGTACCTTCTCTCTCTCTCTCTCTATGTGAATTTGTTTTGATTGAGATCGAAGTCGAATTCAAGTAGTGTTCTTGGGAGTCTTGACGGAGTGACATGAGGTTACTTTTGTCATGATTGTGCAGGTTGAGAATTAGTGTTGTTTTTTGCGTGGTTGCGTACTTGCGGGATAGGTGTTGGGGTTGAATTTGTGATGGTGTTTTGTTTGATCTTATTTTTTAGGGTTATTTGTTGGAGGAGTTGATCTAATAATGCTTGTTGAGACTGGGGGCTTATGTAGGATTCGTTTAGGACTCATAGTCAAAGTTGTTCAAGAGGTTGAAAGCCTTTCATGTATGTGAAGATCAAATTATGAATGCTTAGTGAACAATTAGGACTATGTTACTTTCAAAAGATGAATATTTCGATCGTTTGGATGTTTTTATCAGCTAGGATAGGGTTGGACGAGATTCATAAGGTTCTTTGTCATAGCATATCGTCTCTATGATGGGACAATGAGTGCTCATCTTTGGAGTAGTAATTTTCTATTCCCGTTTAGTTGTTCTTTTTCTCTTTAGTTATTTAGGAAGTTGAATTGTTTATTGAGCTTCTTATTGTATCATTTTATATCTATTTCTCGTTGTAAGTAAAATATGATTTAGCTTCATGAGAAGTGTTTTAGTCTTGATGACGCATTGCTTGATTCGAGCAAGTGATTCATTAACATGTCAATGGAAGTAGATGAATCCTACGGTGCGATAACGCCGATAGTGGAATCAGCAGCATTGTCAATATCACAAGAACATGAAGGAGGTGAAAACTTTGAAGAAGCATCCAAAACAAATAAGGTATCCGGTTCTTGTCCATGTCCTCTTCCTAGTAAGAGAAAATCAGCAACTTGGTTTCATTTTTGAAAAGGAATAACTCACACAAATGGGAAAGTTGATGCATTTTGAAATTATTATGGATCAAAATATGTGTACCATGTTGATAATGGTACTTCAAATATGTTGAAGCATTTGAAAAAGTGCAGTAAGTATTATCGCAATATAGATAAAAGATAAAAATTGTTTGCATCACAAAGAGTAGATGGAACTCAAATGATAGGAGGAGATATTACTAGAAGTACTGGGAGTGGTGGAGTTTCAACGACATGGGAGTTTAATCAGGAGAAATGTAGGCAAATGTTTATTCGGATGATTATAATTGATAAACAACTATTTTTGATCGTTGAACGTGTTGGATTTCATGATTATGTGAATCAATTATAACCTCTCTTTAAGCATATATCGCGATTTACAGTGACTAGAGATTGCATGAAATTGTATTTTTGTTAAAAAAAAATTTGAAGGCTTCTTTTCGTAAACTTAATTCTAGAATCGCATTCACAACTAATACATATAGTTCTATTCAAAATTTGAACTATCTATGTTTTATTGCACATTTTATTGATGAAAATTGGAAATTGCACAAAAGAATCATCAATTTTGTAGTGATACCTAGTCACAAGGGCAGGGATATTGGGAAAGTAGTTGAGAAATGCATATATGAGTGGGAAATAGAGAAAAAAGTGTCAACAATCACAATGGATAATGCTAGTTCAAATGATGTGGCTATTGGTTATTTGAAAGAAAATTTTTCAAGAGAGGAGTTATTGATTTTAGATGGTGAAACTTTACACATGAGTTGCACAGCTCATATATTAAACTTGATTGTGAATGATGGCTTGGCCAAGATACGTGATTCTATTGCACGTATTCGAAACGTGGTTAGACATGTGAGGAGTTCTCCCATGAGAATTAAGACATTTCAAGATTGTATTAAAAGTACAATGATTACTTATAAGGATTCAGTTTGTCTTGATGTCTCAACTAGGTGGAATTCCACTTACCTAATGTTAGAGAGTGCCATAAAGCTAAGAAAAACTTTTGAAAGAATGGAAGAAGATGATATTTTTTTTTCAGCTGAGCTTAATTCTGATACTCCAAGTAGTGTTGATTGGGAAAATGCTATTGTTCTTTCCAATTTTTTGAAGAAATTTTATGATACCACCAAGAAGATGTCTGGAACTTTATATATCACTTTAAATGATTATTTTGTGGGGACGGCTTCTTTGTATGATTATTTGCAAGAAGCAACGAAGACTTTTGATCATAGGGTGAGAGTTATGGGTGTGAAAATGAAAGATAAGTTTGACAAATATTATGGGAGTTTCGAAAAAGTAAATATGAGGGTATTGATTGTGGTAACATTGGATCCTAGAAAAAAAGCTAAAATATGTGAGGTATTGTTGTAAACTCATTTATAATGATGTTGCAAAAGTTAATGAGATGTTTAATAAGGTGAAGTTTGCCATGTAACGTGTGTTTAAATTTTATGAGAAATCTTGTCACACTTCTAGTAACAAAAATTTGGATGGCGAATTGGTAAGTTCTACTAATATCAACAGTAGCTGCGATCCTTATTGCAATGAGGGAAATGAAGAGGATGATTGCAGCTTAAATTTCTATGTGCAAGAGCCTTTGTATAATGACTTTTTTAATGATGACTTTGTTAATGAGGAGAAGAAAAGGTCCGATGGCAACTTATCTAAGCTCGATCGATATCTTAAAGCCGAACTTGAAGATGGTCGTGATCTTGACATTTTGAATTGGTGGAGTGTTGCTGGCCAAAAGTTTAAAATCTTATTTTTGATGGCTTAGGATATTTTGTCTATTCCTATTACTACCGTTGCTTCAGAGTCAACTTTCAATACTTCTGGTCGTGTGCTTGATAGTTTTTGGAGTTCTTGGACTCCTAGAATTATGGAAGCTTTGATTTGCATTCAAGATTGGTTGAGAGCGGTTCTTGAGCTAATTAATGTTGAGAGCGGTTCTTGATGACTTTCTTCCCTTGCTTGTGTGATATTCTCATCGTCAACATCACTTGTTCAAATGATATGCACAAGTGTTTCATCCTCGTAGTCGTTGGATAATGCAATCTTCTAGGAGCTTAGGGTTATTCTAGTCAATATTTCAATAGGTATATCTTCACCATCAGATATATCTCTAGTATCCTCAAGATGCTGAAATATCTCTAACGCATATCGTGTATGCAAATCTACAGTGTCCTCTGCTCTCACATATCCTTCCAAAACGGTTTCAACACTAGGCCGGGTTTCGATAGCACATTCTAACACTGCTTGCTCATCTTTTCATCGCAATTATGTTCAACATGCATATAAATATCATGACAGTGCAAAAAATGATAAACAAGATCCCTCACTCCACTATTATTGTGCAAATATCTTAAACCATCTTTAAGAGACTTACCAAGTATTTGGTAATATAATTTTCCTATTTTGCATCTCAATTGATTTACTATATCCCTTTTAAAATTTGGCAAGGATAACGGCGATTTGCCCACTAATGTATTCATTCTCTTCCCTAGTAATCTTAAACTTTCTATCATAGCAAACTTTAATGGGCGTACTTGTATCACCTATGTTAACACTACACAAATTACAATAAAATTTAATTTTTACATTAGGGGACCACAAGATAGATAAATACTAATAGTAATTGGTTCCTACAACTCAAGCAAATAATAATGAACAATTGGTCCTTACAACCACAATAAACAATCGGTCCACACAACCACAATAAACAATAATTTCACTATAGGCCAGTGGACACCAACCGATAAAATCCTAAGCACGAATAAACTAAAGCATTCACCTCTACATTGCCCAAACCCCTAATATTTGCCCTCCAATATGTTAATTTTCCCACACTTTGACTTTGTTAGACAATACCAAATTTGCTTACATTATCGGTTAGTGAACACAAAACAATAAAAAGCACTAACCTTTTACTCTTTCTCGACAATGATTCCTCACGTCACAACCCTTGACTTTTCCCTCCAACTTGTTTTTAGTCTTTGTCCAGCAAGTAATGACGTGGCGGTAGTAAACTCGAAACCCTCATTTGCAAGTTAAGAGACAAATCGCAAAGGTTTTGGGCATACTAAGATTTAATGTGGGGTCAATGAAGTATGGTTCGATGAAGAGGGGGCCGATTTTTGACGGAAACCCTAATTTTGTGGATAGGGTTTGAAATCAAAGAGAAAGAGGGCTTTGGCCTCATCCGAGATGAAGAGAGACAATGTCGATCTAGTCGTTCCATAAAGAAAAACGGCATTGTTTCTCTTAAGAGAGAGAGAGAGTGCTCCTGCGAAATGATGCCATTTTAGGTAAGAGAAACGACGTCATTTTTATTATGCTTATTTTACTAAATGCCCACTTCACAATCGAAAATTTTGGCTTATTTTTCTAAATATCCATGTAGGAATAAAAAATCATTAAAAAATATGGATAATCATTAGAAAAATCCATGTAGGACGTTTGGCCAGAAATGGCACTTAAGTGAGTGATTTTACTCTGATTTGACACTCAAGCGTGTGCAAAAAAAAAAGTTTTGGCATTAAAGTGAGTCTCGTATGAAAGTTTTGGCGTTTATACTATACTTACCCCAATTTCTTGAGTTCCGTCACTTTTAAGAAGAAGAAAACTTTTCCTAGGGGACAAGTCAGTTAGGAATTGTCCATCCACATTCTCTTGTCTAGTCTAGCAATTACTTGGTGCTTGGTAATCAATTACACAAACCTTTTGACAGTCCAATCTTGGACCCTTATGATCTAGTTATCAAAGGTCAAACGTTAATGATCATTTGGATGATCGATTCAACGAATGGAGGTTCGATTAGACTGATTGAATCAAATGTGTGTCATGATCATTTGATGTGTAATCTTAATCTTTATATCAAAAACTCGATAATTGTTTTAGACTTGCACAAGCTTGAGTTTTCAAATTCTAACGTACCCAATGAAGTATTCAAGGTATTGAATGCTTGGATTGATTCAACTAGCTTTGCCAAGCTCAATTCGATTAGAAAAATCAGCTTCTTTTTTTAGTTTCGTGTGATACATAATGAGATCCATCTGCTAAAATCCAAAATAACTTAGGATGACTTTTATTTTTGACTTTTGGTAAATTTTTGTGAAACTCGTGACAATTTTTTTTTTTAATTTAGAAATTTTTGAAAAAAGAAAGTAAGTAAGATCATAAAAACACAAAGCAAATAGAAACCATTGGTGTATTATATAGAGCCAAGCCCACGTGCTATTTTGGACGGAGAATCACTTGGGCTATTTCTAAGGAAATTCACACAATCCGGTATTGTCCGCTTGTTAAGATTGGGCCGAAGAAAAAACTTGTTAAAATAAAAGCAAGACATAAACTCCTAGAAAAACTGGTTGCACACATAACATTATTTTGTAGTCATAGCATAAGGTCTTGAATTTTTTTCACTTGCTTATGATTTTGCAGTGGATAGGAATGAGCAACCGGGTTGGTTCAGTTAGAGAACCAAGCTGAATGGGCCTTACCAAACATGTTCAGGGCCGATTCACAAGGAGACAAGGCAGCTTCCTTGGTAAAAAAATTGGGGAGTGAGCCTTAACAAGTTCGGTTCCTGAAGATAGATATTTATTTTAAGCTCCATTAGTTCCATGGAAAATGAATAATTTGAAAAATATTTTCCTAAAATAATCGCTTATATCACATAAAATTTGAACAAACAAAGAATTATTTCATAATCCATGAAAACATTGAGACATAAATTATTATGAGTAATGAAAACATTTCTCTTTGACTATTAATTTCAATCAATAAAAATAATCATTTAAAATAAAAATGTTTTCCAAATCATATATTTTCCACAAAACAAATAAAGCCTTAGATAGGTTTCAATGATATGTTTTCTAAATTGATCAATCCCTTAACCACCATGCCACAAATTGTTCACAGTGATATGTTTTCCCTATAATGATAGTTCTATTTTTTA
Source organism: Eucalyptus brandiana (assembly GCA_014182725.1). Classification (NCBI taxonomy): domain Eukaryota; kingdom Viridiplantae; phylum Streptophyta; class Magnoliopsida; order Myrtales; family Myrtaceae; genus Eucalyptus; species Eucalyptus brandiana. The sequence continues at coordinate 4,650,759 of CM024676.1, forward strand.
AACTTAGGTTAGGTTCTTGGATCAACCCTAAAATCAGCTAGTAACTTTTTCCATTCCCATGGGAAGTGGTTAGATTCACCGTCTAAAATTTATGAACTAACTCTAATAGGGCAGGTTCTTGATTCTTGATATGAAACCTAGTCATTTTGAAACCGATTATAATAGATGCGGGGAGAAAAATTAGCATAATGTGGAAGAAGAAAAGGGGGAAAGGAAAGAAAAGCAAAGAAACAACCAAACCTATTCCCTCATGTTGATATGTCAACCTAGTAAATCAAAGATGCAAATTTAGTCTAATTCAAAGGGGTCTCAACATTTATAAATATGGTCATCCAAAAGTAAATTTTTTTCTAATATACCCCAAGACTGCTAGTGATGCAATGATACCATTCTTCTTTTTTTTTTTTCCCTTTCTTTATTTATATTTACAAGGGCAAGCTTTGACCTCTATGGTGGTCAACGGTAGATTTTCATCAACTAACAAAAACACCAGGAGTCCATTCAATAGACGTGGGCTTGGCAAGTTTCGTCGATTTGCAAAGTCTTTGATCAAATTTTCAAAGCTCATATTTTTCCTTCTGCTTTATTTATTTAATTATTTATCGTTGAAAAATGTGGATGGTTATCTAACTTTGTACCCTAACGTTTTAATATCCTTTAAAAAAAAACAAATTTGTCCTTTTTTTCCCTGGTTATCTAGACAGCAGAGGGCGAAGCGCGGTTCTTAGAAATATAAGGATGCGGGATTAGAGAAATTAATTCCTATATGGAAGATTTCACAGGACTGCCATCAACTATTATGAAAATTTAAACATTTAGATTGTGCTGCAATTAATGTTAGGATATCCAACAACAAAAAGTTCAAGTTTTCAAAATAGTTGACAATAGCCTTACAGAATTTTATACGGTATTAGAGCATAAGATACTGAATTCAAATTTTTACAGAACCCCATTTTTCCTTTCTCAATATATATTTCCACGCTTAATTTTAGATTAACATCTAGTCTACTTGTGAGGGTTGTTACAATGTACAAAAGTTAATCCATGCCTCCATATAAAGGTGTAGGCTTTGAAAATTAAAAATCACAGGGAGTTGTCTCAGTGGCCGCCCTTCTCATATGGGAAAGAGGAGGTGATAAGTTTGACTCCCTACTTTCTCATGGGGGTTAGGAGTGGAAACATTTAGTTTTAGGTTCGAGATTGGACTTCTACACTTTGTAAAGAGGTTGGACAAAAGTTTGCGAGTGCCTTAAGAGTTAGAGTAGGATAAACAAAAATAAAAACTATAAACTTATTATATAAATGTCATTTTAATCTTAAACTTTTTGATTTTGTGGATTGAATCCTAGATTTTTATGCGGAATTCTAATGTAGTTTTGTGGGTTGATTCTTGCTAGAAATTGCTAACATCGTGGTCTAATCATCGCCTACCATCCTACATGGTACATCGCTATGTCAATAATTTCCAGAAAATTGACGGGAAAGACTACATTAGAATTCAAAGCATATGTTTACGACTAAATGACAAAATTAAAATGTTTATAACTGAATTGACATTCATAGAATGTGTCCAAGACTGATCGGACAGTTCCCCCCTTTTAACTCAGATTTATTTAATGCAAAATGATTTTCCCCTTCTCTCCTTCCCAAAAACCGTCGTGAAAGTTTCAAAGTGCACTGGCTGAGGGAGACCAACTTGCTAAAAGTCAAATTTAAGCAGAATGCATGGGGCCCGAACATCGTCCGGATGCACCAAATCGGCGATTTGTCGAGGTATCTCCATTGAAGCTCGAAGGCATCTCCGAGGATGCGAACGAGACGGCTTGTTGGGTTTCGAAAGCACGTCGAATCCTTGGACTTTTGAACCGAAAAGGTCAACTCCTGAATCGGCATTTGGTCAACTTCGCAGTTCAGACGTGCAACACAAGTCTTAACTAACTTTGGATCATTTATCCCCACAAGAGGAAGCCTTCCAAGAACTTGTTTAAGCCACATCATTGTAATTTGTTCCGCAAAAGAAGAAAAAAACAAAACAAGAGGAAGCGCAATTTGCGTTGTTAGGTCCATCGTCAAATGTCATTTCGAACCGTAACGGTGCGCCTTTCACGTTTCAACATCATCCCACGCCATCGATGAGCTCATTCTCCTGTGCATCCCACTAAGTCCTGTCCTTCCACTCTTTTCCTGTTGTCTTGTCGCTGTGTTTGAACCCTAAAATCATTGACTTTGACTTTCCCCCCACTTTTTTTTTTGGTCATTCGTACACAAATGATTAAATCACCAATTTTTACTTTGTCTCTTCACAAAATATAAAAATCAAACTTTACACATGAAACGAATCGCCCCTACCCACACCTAAGATTAAACATTCCTACTCACATATTGACTTTCCCCAAGATTACGCCAACGTTTTTTCTTAAAACATCAAGAGGATTATCTAAATATATTTTATTTAAATACCACAGGTCTAATAGTTCTATGAATAAAATATAACGTTATGTTTGATCTTGTCAATATTCCGGTTTGACTATAGGAAACTTTAGATTCGTAGAGACATGCATATGGATGGTACACTTATATAATTTTTTCCTTAATCATCGTTTTTCAATCCAATCTCTATATGCTAAGTGAGAGGCTCACAAAGGGTCACATCTATATCTGTTTTTTGGCCGGCGGAGAATTATAATAGCCTTGGACCTTGAATTCTTAGGCAAAAAGTTGGCCACCCAAGTCATTATTGAACACTTAGAGAAATTAGCTATATATTTAGGTTCCGTTTGTTTTACGAAAAATGAATTTTGTTGAAAAATAATTACAAAAGAACTTATTTTCAAGGAAAAAGATTTTTATTTTCCTGTATATGTTGTGTTTTGAGTATAACGTGGGAGGTATCTTCTGATTTTTATTAAAAGAAAATTATGAAATGGATACTTGTGAAAAATCTCAAGTACATTGTTAAAACTAATATAGCGTGATCCAATGCAAATAATCAATTCTATTTTTATCCCCTTATGTTTTGCTAATTGAATCTCAATTTAATTAGTTCATTGTTAAAACTGTTGGGAATAACTGATCCCCAAAAACCGGATTCGACACTAAATCGAACCCCTAAATCAATGCGGAAGACGAAGCCCGGGAAAAACACGCATCACCGATCGTAAAGCACACCACGGATTCGAGCGTACCTTGTTAGCCACGAGATTAAACACCAACGCTGAAGAAGAGGAAGAAATTCGATCCGATGATGCCAATTCGCCTTGAAAGGGAAGAAGAAATCGCCGTTTGCGTTCGTTTTCTTTTTGGAGGGAGAGAGAGAGAACGTACGTTGGAATTGTGCCAAAGGGTGTCTTCTCTCTCTCTCTCCTCCCTTTTATACCTTCCCCCATCCACGGGCCTTATTCCCGTGGGCCGGGCCCTTTTGGGCCCAACTTGAGCGGATGGGCCTTAAGCCCATCTAATAAATCCATCATCTCCCACTCGCACATGGTGGTACAAAACCAACATGGGCGGACGGTGCCTTACTCATCCCCATCGGAAAAAATCCAGCATAGACTCACTTAACATGGTGGCCCGAATGTAATCCTCTTTTCCTCTCTTCAACATTCATACCGGTGAATAATCCGTGCGACCAAAGATACTTTGAGAGCTCGTTGCCATACATCCGTTAGGAATATATAGCAGCTCATAATGGGCATCACTTCCCGAGTAGATTTAGTATGCGTACCTAGATCGATCGATCACATTTATATCTCTCTTGATCTCTTTTAAACAATGATATATATATTGTATTCACAACTATGATTATCACAAAGACAGTCATAATTGGTTAACCGGTGAATACAAAACTACAATGTGATTCTCCAAAATCGATCTTCCTCTTTCCTTCAAACTTTCAATTTCAGTCCAGCTTGCTTTTCTAGAAATGCCCCATTAGATCGAATCACTCATGACCATTGGCAACATCCTAAGATAGCAAACACTAAATAGAAATCTCGAGAATAAGTAAGAGTCATGAGGGGACAAAAAATTGAGGAACTCTTTTCCTCAAGAGTCTCACACGACATAAAAGTTGAGATCAAACTTTTGCCACTCTTATTGGTCGTCTCATGCATACGTAGTATGAAATACGTATTACGGTATTAACTCCTTTCCCATGGAGCGTATGTCTACACTTTCAATACCGTACGGATGATAGTTCGGACATACCCAATGTCTAACTTGAGTTCACGTATCTACTCATTCACAAAATTCATCGAACTCACATCGGCATCTTAGACGATAAGGTAAAATATGTGGGGTATTTTACTTTCGGACATAGTAAGTATTATGTCCTCATCTTAACACTCGCTTAAGGCGACATGCGTGTTTTAAGCTTGAGCTCTCGATTATCACCCGGATAATAAGCTTAAAAACAGTCTCATCTCTATTTATCACACAAGAAATAGAGGCGATTACCCGTGTGAGTGGGCTAATCTTACATCTGTCCGACATACTTCTCAACTTAAAGTAATGCACTGAGCATTAAGATGCATAAAGATCAAACAAAGATTCATAAGCATTAATGATGAAAACACGAATTCATCAAATGTGAACACTTAGGGAAATTACAATATTCGGTACATTAGCCTCTACGCAACCCTAGAGATTTCATATGGCCACAAAACACATCTCTGGGTATTGGCTTTGTCATAGGATCTCGCTACCATTCTATGCGTAGTATGTACTCTAAGTTCACGTCCTTTCGTGCAACCATATCCTTTACAAAATTATACTTGGTATCTTTATGTTTGGTCTTGCCATGATATTTTAGATCTTTGGTGTACACTTTTCTTTGCTTGGCTATCACAGTTAACCAACAATGAATCTCGCAAAGACTTCCAATAACACCTAAATGATCCAAAAATCTCTAAAGCCAAACATCTTCTTACACTACTGCGATAATGCCACAAACTCAATTTCTATCGTGGACAAGGCTATGCATGTTTGTTTCTTACAGCTCCAACATATGGTGCCATCATTCGGTAAGAAAACAAACCCGTAAGTAGATTTCCTTTCATTTAAACCTCCTCCCCAATCGCATCGGGATAGCCTTAGAGTCGCAGATCCTTTCCTTTATAACTCATCGTATAATCAAGGAGTCCCCTTTAGATACCTCGGTATTCTCTTAACGGCTTTCCATTGTCTTTGGACCTGGATTGGATTGGTATCTACTCACCATTCCAACCGCAAAACATATGCCAGTCTTGTACATATCATAGTGTATATCAAGCTTCCAACAAAGACTAGCATAAGGAACATGTTTCCTTTATTCCTTCTCTTGTGGAGTCCCTGGACACGCCTCTGGCTCAATCCTTCACCTTTTGCAATAGGAGTGTCTCGGGTTTACAGTCTTGCATACGAAATCGTTCAAGAACCTTATTTATATAGGTTTCTTGCGAAAGAGACAACGATCTCTTTGAACGATCTCTTGAAATCTTAACTTCAAGAATGTATGCAGCCTCACCCATATCCTTCATAATCAATTTCTTCCCGTTGATTATACCCCTTCGCCACAAGGCGAGCCTTATGCCTTTCTATCGAGCCATCGCCTTTCGCTTTATTTTGAGAACCTAGTTGTTCCCAATAGCTCTGCGTCCTTTTGGAAGATCAACCAGTTCCTAAACATGGTTTGACTTCATTGACTCCATTTCCTCTTTCATTGCATGAATCCATTTTTCCTTATTAGGGCAATTTAGAGCCTTATTAATATTTCTTGGCTCATCCTCATCTTGTGGAGCAACCATAAAAAGTTTCCCTTTCGATGTCAAAACATTGACGGGGAATACTTTGGCGACTTGTTCACCGTATGGGAGATTGTACACTTAGCACATCATTCCCCATCATGCTCCCACTTGGATTAGGTAATGATGATATTGTCACATCGGTGGTTGCAATTGAGAATGAGTTGAATTCAATTCATCACATCTCATATTACTCCCACTTGGACGAACTCTACTGACATCATTATCTTGATCCAAGATTTCAAATAGGGAACAATCTTCCCTTATTTCGCCCTTCTTAGGAAATTCATCCACTAAGAATGTGACATCTCGTGATTCAAATTCAGTTATGCTCCCACTTTCCCCTCACCTATGAACACATACCCTTTCGAGTGTTCGAAGTATCTCATGAAAATACTCTTATTTCCTTTTGGGACCCAATTTCCCAAACTTGTGAGAGGACTCATGAATATAGGCAGCACAACCCTATGGCTTAAGAAAACTTAAGTCCGGTTTTCTAACCGTCCATAACTCATATGGAGTGGAAGCAACGATTTGGAAGGCATCCGGTTAAGTATATAGGTAGCGATTAACAACGCATCACTCCGAAAAGTGATAGGTAAGTTAGCATGCACCATCATGGACCTAACCATTTCCAAAAGGGTTCTCGTTTCTTCTTTCCACAACACCATTTTGTTGAGGAGTATATGGAATAGACAACTATCTTTATATTCCTTTTTCATCACATAATTTTCTGAACACATCAGATAAATATTCTCAATCTCGATCGGATCTCAATGCTTTTATTTTCTTGTCTAATTGATTTTCTGCCAGTTCATAAACCTTCAAAACAACTTATGCTTCGATTCATGAGAAATCAAATAGACATGTCCGACTCGAGTATAATCATATATAAAAGTGATGAAATAAATGCCCATTGCCTTCCTCTCACATTCATTGAACCACGTACGTCCAAATGGATTAAATGCGAGAGAAATCCAGCTCTTTTATCTTTTTCTAAATGGTTTTATTGTTATTTTCCCTACTAGGCAATGCTCACTTATGGACAAATCGACTTTTCAATATTGCCCAACAAGCCCTCTTTGGCTAGTCTATTCATATGTTGTTGGCCCATATGACCAAGTCTAGCATGCCACCATATTCACATCATTATCATATGAAGTAGAAGACGTGAAACAAGGGAATAACAAATATTGACACCGCCATAGTCAACATTTAGTACAATAAAACCATCCAGAAAATAATCACAACCATAGTAGTTTGTATCCAAATACAAATCTACACTTCTATTATGGAAGTTCACACTAAAACCAAGCTTAACCAACGCTAAGACAGGACACTAAATTTCGACGAATCTCCGAGCATATTGAACATCAAAGGTGCGTCCACCACTCATGTTCAATTGGCCGGTGCCAATTCCTTTACATCAGCTCTAGAGTTGTTTCCCATATGGATCCACTCAGTTCCAGTTGGTATCGTCGGAATTTCACGAAGGATCCTCTATCCTTTGCTACATGGTCTGTCGCTCATGAATCTACAGTCCACAAAGGATTGGATTCGGCCAATAATATTGAACTTGACACATAAGCAAAGTTCTCAAATGTACAAGAGGTGTTGACCTTTTTTTGACTCACAACAGTTGCAAGCATAGTGACATTTCTTGTCACAATTGTAACACCTCACCCTTGACATTTTCTTCCCTTGAGGACGTTTTCCTCTCTTGTGTTGGTCAACTCTTGATTTCTTGCAACAAGGACTTGATCCTTTGCATTCCCACATATTGAACGAATCAATACGCTTGCGCTTAGAGCACAAAGCCCTTTCTGAGCTAGAACCAGCATTGCAAATGTCCGTTTTCGGCTCAAATGCCGTTAGGCGGTCCTCTACTAGCTCAAGGTGGCACATGGCATCCTTAAGATTTTCCATAACATGGTCAAGAGCTTCTAGTGCTTCTTGCTTTTCCAAAGACATATTGAATCTTCTTATTCAATATTTCACAATTGTTACCGTTCATATCGAATCACGTTCTTAGTTCTTTGAACCATCGTTCGAACACATCGACATCCATGCACGAATAATTAATGCCTATCATTTATGCATCCCTATTTGCATAGACCCATCATATTAATAAATAATTTCAAGTAAGGCTTCAGAATCAAAAGGTCACTATGTTTCCAATCATCCTCCAAAAAATCCTAACTCAAAAACTATCATTAATATGATTGTCATATGCAAAATCAATTCTATGAAGCTACAAAAGCTTCTAAAACTACCCACAGACTAATTACCCACAAAGAACCAAAGAATAACGTAAAGCAAATAAAATCTAATATCTAATAAAATAACAAAGCTTTCACATAATACAACTATACATTACACTAAGCAATATATATACAGGGAAAAAATATCAACATGGAAAGAGATATTGACATCAAAAAACATCTCAAATTAATCCAAGGGATAAATAGGGAATGTCCCTTCTAATCTCATTCAAAACATCTCGAGAAAACGAAGGCACATTTGCCAACCAAGGAAAAACTTTTGGAGAGTTTTCATGTCGCCACCAAGGCGCATTCACTCGGCGCCATGTGGCGCTCAATCTAAGGGTTGAAGTTTTGGCCAACTCAATCCTATAGTACTCTCTTACAAAAGCTTCCACTAGCTTCCTATAATCCGGGACCACGTTGACCTCCCATAGCCGATCCAACACTGCTTGCCATTCAGGTGGAAGAGTGTTTATCAAAGCCGGCACCTTCTCAAAGTCCGGCATAAGATAACCATTCCAGATGATTTCCTGTATCATCTGATTGACCTTGATCATATGTGATACTAAATCACCGTCATGCCACCGATAATTAGCTAAATCGACATCGCCTTTTAAGTCTTGCATTTCCCTCGTCCCTTCTCGGGCTTGCGGTATCTCGTGCATAACTCATTATAGTCCCTGCAACAAATGCAGAATAATCCATAATTTTCATAAGGGAAAATACATAATTTTCCAAAATTCATGCAACAAATGCAGAATAAAAAATGGATACCCACTTAGGCATGACTGAAAAAGAAACAAATTCCTTTTTTTTTTTTTTTTTTTTTTTTTTTTCGGGTCAACGGTCAACGGTCAACGGGTCGGGTCAACGGGCGCGCGGGTCGGACCGGTCGAGACGGTCGAATCGGTCGGACCGGACAGGCCGGTCGGCCCGGTCGAACCGCTCGCGCGGACCGACCGCACGCGCCTCGCGCGTGCGGGGCTGACGTCACGCAGACGTCAGCGGCACGTGCCACGCGCGTGAGCCGGCTGACGTCACGCAGACGTCAGCTCGCACGTGCCGCGCGCGTGCCAGCGGGTCGGGTCGGTCGTCGGTCGGATCGGGTCGTCGGTCGGGTCGCCACCCGCCACCGACGTCATCGGCGACGTCATCGATGACGCCATCCCGACGGTTATCGACCGTTGGGTGACGTCACGATGACGTCATCGGGTGACGCCGGCACGCGTCGGTTCGCCGACCGGCGCGTGCCGTTTCGCCGTCGCCGGCGCGCACGTGCCGGTTCGTCACCGGCGCGTGTGGCGCACGCGCCGGCGGCCCAGCGCTTCCGGCGCGTCGTGCCCACGCGCGCGGCTTCCGGCCGCGTGTGTGGGCGCGTGCGGTGTCTCCCTCTCGGCGGGCGGCGACATGTCCCCGGACTCGTCTCGACGTCGCTTTTCTTCCTATGCCTTCAGATTTTTATTCCGACTTACGAAACTCAGAAAAAACGGCGTACGGTACTCGGGTGTCGGGATTTCACGCCCGATCCGTACGGCCGAAAACCTTTTGCGAAAAATCAATCAAAAAACATCAAATTGATCGGGAAAACGTGAACTAGGGCTCGATACCAATGTTGGGAATAATCGATCCCCAAAACCGGATTCGACACTAAATCGAACCCCTAAATCAATGCGGAAGACGAAGCCCGGAAAAACACGCATCACCGATCGTAAAGCACACCACGGATTCGAGCGTACCTTGTTAGCCACGATTAAACACCAACGCTGAAGAAGAGGAAGAAATTCGATCCGATGATGCCAATTCGCCTTGAAAGGGAAGAAGAAATCGCCGTTTGCGTTCGTTTTCTTTTTGAGGGAGAGAGAGAGAGACGTACGTTGGAATTGTGCCAAAGGGTATCTTCTCTCTCTCTCTCCTCCCTTTTATACCTTCCCCCATCCACGGGCCTTATTCCCGTGGGCTGGGCCCTTTTGGGCCCAACTTGAGCGGATGGGCCTTAAGCCCATCTAATAAATCCATCAAAAACTAATATTTAACAATTATCTTTGAAGGGCTGGGCCCATAGTAAAATCAAGAACCGACACTACTAGTCCTTTATCCCTAGTTTTGGCACTAATTCTTCTCTTTGATAGGTTCCCCTCGTGAGGACGAGTTGTGCTTGTTATGAATCCCAAAAGCACCCTCGATAACGTAATCAGTCTTGCACTAAGAAAACACAACCATGTAGAGAGGCATGATTAGTCTCACCAAAAAAACAGCTCAAATCATATTAATTTTATTATTATTTTTATAATGCGAAAGCCAATAAGATCCTTAAAATTCATGTCCACGGAAATACCCTACTAATCTCATAAACAACATAAAGGGTGCTTAAATGCATGCTCGGAATATGAATCTTTACTTTTACATTTTTGTTTTGCATTATCATTCTTACATGCCGGCGTTAACATTAAATCCCTTGAAACTTCAAAACAATGTGTAGACTGACATAAGAATTATCTAAAACCCCACAAAACCTTTCTACAATCATTTAAAAAATTAGAATAATTTTTATCTTTGTTAATATCTCACACTGTTTGACTATGTGGTTTATACGCTTTCTATATACATGCAATCTCCCTTCATTTATCGGCTTAAAGTTTCTGGGTCAAGCCTTCTAATTTGTTATTAGAGTCAAGTCCCGCCCCCATTTGCGCGCCCGTCTGCCCCATTCATCATATTCCTAATCCAACTTGCATGTGAAAGGAGATAATGAAAAATAGGTTGTTGTCTAATTTTGTACCTAAAGTTTTTGAAATCCTAAAAACCAACAAAAGAAGAAAAACAATTTTGTGCCTTTACCTGTTGTCTAGACTGCAAAGCATGATGTGCGGTTTTAGAAATATAAGAGTGTGGGATTAGAGCAATCGATTCCTGTGTAGAAGATTTTGTAGGGCGATTGTCCACTGTTCAGAAAATTTAAGCATTTAGGTTGTGCTATAATAAAATTTTATGATGTCCAACCCAAAAAATTTAAGTTTTAAAATAGTTGGTAAAAAATTTATACGGCATTAGTGCATGAGGTACCAAAGTCAAATCTTTACAAAACGCCGTTTTTACCTTTCTCGTTATATATTTCCACGCTTAATTTTAGATCGAACTATTTAGGAGGGTTGTTACAATATATAAAAGTTAGATCACACCTCCAAATAAGAGGTAGAATTACCAAAAAAATCTTTAACTTATTGCAATTGTGTTAATTCAGTTTTAAATCTTTTTTTTTTCATCGAGTCATGAACATTTTACATTTATATCAGTCTGTTCCGCTAAATTTAGCTGACCAGCGCTGACGCGGCACAACTAGTGTTGATTTAGCATGGTCGACGCTAGTGTGAACAATTTTTAATAATACTTTCATATTTTTTTGAATTTTGAATTTTTTGAATTTTTTTTATTTTTTTCCTCTTCCTTCTTCCTCTGGCCAACGAGGTTGACATTTCCCAACAACGGTGAGGCAAGCATTGCCAATGGCTAGTGAGGTCGCCTCAATTGGGTGATTGGCCCTCACCTCTAGCCGATCGCCTCATCCCAACGGAAGAAGGAAGAGAAAAAAATAAAGAGAAAAAAAGGAAAATTTAATTAAAAATAAAATATTATTAAAAATGATTTACGTCAATGCTAACCATGCCACATTAGCACCGGTCATGCCACATCAATATTAGCTAGCCAAATTTGGTCGAATGAATTAAATTGGTATAAACGCAAAATGTTTACGACTTAATTGGTAAAAAGTTGTTTATGAATAAATTGACATAATTTCAATACTAATAAAAGTGTAGGCTTTTAATATGGAAACTATTTTGTCAACTTTAAACTCATTATACAAATGTCGATTAAGTATTGAACTTTTCAATTTTGTTGATTGTATCATAGATCTTTTGGTGTCATGTTGGTGGTTTCTGGAGAGGACTATATTGGAGTCCCGCACAAAAATCTAGGACTAGATGGCAAAATCAAAAAGTTTACAAACTGAATTGATATTCCTATGATGAGTTTAAGATTGATAAGACAATATCGCCTTTTTAACTCAGATTTGATGGCAGTACGTCCCCTTGGACGCAATATGATTTTCCACTTCAATCCTTTGCAGAACCGTCGTGAAATTTTCAAAGCGCACCGGCTGAGGGAGACCAACTTGCCAGAAGTCAAATTTAAGCAAAATGCATGGGCCCGAACATCGTCCGGATGCATCAAATGGACGATTTGTCGATGCATTTCCATTGGAGCTCGAGCGCATCTTCCGAGGATTTCGAGGCGTGAAGGAGACAGCTTGTTGGGTTTCGAAGGGCTCGTCGAAATCATTGCACTTTTGAACCGACAAGGCCAACTCCTGAGTGGCATTTGGTCAACTTCGCAGTTCAGACATGCGACACAGGTTTTAACTAACTTGTTTAAGCCACATCATTGAACACTTTCTTTGAGTTAATGAAAGTCTGCCCGTAGTGCAATTTGTTTTGCAAAAAGAAAAGAAAAGAAAAGAAAAAACAAAACAAAACAAGAAGAAGTGCTATTTTTGTTGTTAGGTCCATCGTCAAATGCCACTTAGGATCGTCACTGTGTGCCTTTCAAGTTTCAACATCATCGATGAGCTCATTCATTCTCCTGTGCATCCCACAAATTCTTGTCCTTCTTCCACTCTTCGTATGTACTGACTTTGAACCCTAAAATCATTGACTTTGACTTTTCCCATGATGTTGTTTTTCCTTTCCTACCCTTATTGTCATCTCACTTACTTTTACTGTGCTTCTTTATAAAGCATGGAAATTAAACTCCACACCTAAAATTAAACATCCTTGTCCATATCTAAAACTAAATATTCTTATTCAAGTATTAACTTTCCCGACGATTACACTAACGTTTTCTCCTGACTAAATATATTTTATTTAATTGTTGCAAATAATTTATAAATATAGTGGGTCCAATAGTTCTACAAATCAAATGGAACATTATGTTCGATGTTGTTGACATTCCGGTTTGGCTGTGAGATATTTTAGATTCGTAGATATATGCGTATGGATATAATACTTACATAATTTTGTCCTTAATCATCGTTCTTCGATAATATCTCTACATGCTAAGCGAGAGGCTCCCAAAGGGTCACATCTATATCTATTTTTTTGGTCGGCAGAGGATAATAATAGCCTAGGACCTTGAATTCTTGGGCAAAAAGTTTGGCCACCTAAGTTATTATCAATCACGCAGAGGTTAGGCTCCATTTATTTTACAAAAACTAAATCTTGTCGAAAAATATTTGCATAAAAAATTTATTTTTCAAGAAAAAGGGTTTTATTTTCTGATATTTGTTATGATTTGTGTGTAACGAGGGAGCTATTTTTTAATTTTTATTAAAGAAAAATTTTGAAACACATAATTGTGAAAAATCTCGAGTACAATCCCAACTTCTGAGTTCGGGCATTGTGAGCCTGGCTATGAAGGTCCTGAGCCTAGTCATCAAGGTCTTTGGAATGGGTACTGAGTTCCAGGGCCTGAACTTAAGGGACTCCGCTTGGCTACTAGGAACCAGAGACTCGTACATGGGCACCGTGAACCTGAGCCCTGCCGCTGGGGTCTCAAGCATAGGAGCCAGGGCCTTGGCCTAGTCGCCAAGGAGCCAGGGCTGCCTTTGGGGGACTTAGGCATCGACAACCCAAAAAGCTGAGTACCCAAGCTCGTCAATTGGGACCCAGGTGTTTAGCATGACTGTCAAGGGGAGTTCCAGCGCAGCGCCCAAGGATAGGGTCCATTTGTATTTTGGAAAATGCCTCTTGTTTTTCAAAAGAGAAAGTCATTTTTTTGAATTTAAGCATGAATTTTCCTCTGATTGTGAAAAGATTTTTCCGTTAGATAATTTTTCTAAATGATCCAAATACGTGAAAAATGAGGAGAATGTTTACCGACGATAAATTTCAAGCAAAAATAAATGGACTCTTAAGATAAGTGATCTGAATGCCATTCATCTTTCTGCTTTAATCATTTAGGGTGTGTTCGAATGCAAATCATCAATTGTAGTTTATCCTCTTGTGTTTTGTTAGTTTAATCTTGATTTAACTATTGCATTGTTACAACTAATATTTAACTAAATTATCTTAAAAGGATTGGTCCTGTAGTAAAATTGAGAACCGACACTATTAATCCTATACCACCAGGATAGGTTCCAAATTTCAATATTAAAATTGATTTGTGAGGACCATGCTATCCCTAGTTTTGGCACTAATTCTTCCTCTTTGATAGGTTCCCCTCGTGAAGACGTGTTGTGCTTGTTTTGAATCCCAAAAGCACCCTTGATAACGTTATAAGTCTTGCACTAGGAAAACACAACCATGTAGAGAGGCATGATTAGTCTTACCAAAAAGAAGAGCTCAAATCATAGTTAATATTATTATTATTTTTTTAAAACAGGGAAACCGACTAACATCCATAAGATTCGTGTTCACAAAAATACCCTACTAATCTCATAAACGAAGTAAAGGGTGCTCAAATGCGTGCTCGGAATATGAATCCCTACTTTTACCATTTTCTTTTTCATTATTATTCTTACATGCCGGCGTTGACATTGAATCCCTTGAAACTTCATATGAAATTATCTAAAACCCAACAGAGCCTTTTCATGATCATTTCAAAAATCAGAATGATTTTCATCTTTGTTTGAAGGGTCTAGAAGTCCAAAGTTTGTCGCGAAAGTGCAATTGGGTCATAAAATTTTCAAACAACGTAATCATATCCTAAAATTTGTCAATTTGGCACACCAAGTTCTTTCATTTATACCATAATTTATCTTATGGAAATTGCTGATGTGGCATTTAAAAATTAATTTCTTTGTTATACATGGCAATTTTTTTTATTATTTTCTTATTCAAATCTTTTTAAATTAAATTTGAAAACTAAAAAGGGATAAAATTTTATTAAAAAAGTTGAAAAAAAAAAGGAGAATGAGCTCGCTGGTGGGGTGTTGCCTCCACCCATTGCTAGAGGGGACGGCAGAGGTTGCTAGCCCCAAGTGAGGCATCTAATTCTGGGCAATGTAGACCCTCCCCTAGGGCTAGCGACCATCGCCCACTTTAGGCGAGAGTTGGTGACACCCAAATCTAATGAGCCTCGCCTTTGCTTGAGGCCGGTGGGCCTCGCCCGGGCTTGGGGAGCCGACCACCCTTGCCTAGGGTAGGCGACCTCTGCCAACCCCTCTAGTAATGGGCGACAGCAAGGGCCACAAGTGAGGCCGTGCCATTCTCTCTCTCTCTCTCTCTCTCTCTCTCTCTAGTTTTGTTTTTCTAAATAAAATTTTAGCTTTTTCTAAATTTTTTAAATCAATTTAAATAAGTTTTGAATAAAAATATAATAAAAAATGCTTAAAAATTCCAAGTAGGAGAGAGAAATTGATTTTAAAATGCCATATTAGCATTTTCCATTAGACAATTTGATGTTGTTAATGAGAGGACTTGATTATACAAATTTGACAAGTTTTATTACTTGATTGTACTTTTTAAAAGTTTTAGGTATCAATTGCACTTTCGCAATAAGTTTTAAGACTTCGAGTGAATATATCCCTTATTTGAATATGTCACACTATTTGACTATGTGATTTACATGCTCTCTATGTACACGCGGTCTCTCTCCAATTATCCTCTTAAATTTTTTGGTTCGGGCCCTCTAACACGTTATTAGAGTCGAGTCCCGCTCTTATCTATTTCACTCTTGCATCTACCCCATTCGTTAAATTCTATGCGTCATTCCTAATCCGACTTGCATGTGAGAAGAGATATTGAAAAATGGGGACTGTTATCTAACTTTGTACCCTAAACCCCCCCCAAAAAAAACAATTTTATGCCTTTTACCCATTATCTAGACTGCAAAGCATGATGGGCAGTTTCTAAAAATGGTTAATATCCTAGAAAACTCAAAACTGATATACCTATGACCAATTTACCTCAAACTAATTTTTTGACCATAAAAAATTCCAAACTAATACACTTGTGACAAATTTAACTCAAATGACCATAAAAAACCTCAAACTAGTACATTTTTAACAAATTTATCCCAAACTAATTTGTTCAACCACCATATACCTCAAATTAGTACATTTGTGACAAATATACTTTCCGTTAAATTGGATTGATACCACAAAAAAATTCACAAAATGGTATAACTATGACAAACATAGAGTAAAATGTCAAACTAATACACTAGTCAACTGTCACGTGTCATCCAACTTCGTAATTTGGCAGTAAAATTTAATGGAAACTAACAAAAGATAAATATATTACAAGTATATCAGTTTTGAGTAAATTTATCAAAATTGTACCAGCTTGAGATTTTTTGTGGTTAAAAAATTAGTTTGAAGCAAATTTGTTATAAGTGTACTAGTTTAGGATTTTTTAGGGTATTAATCCTTTTAAAAATATAAGAGTGCCGAATTAGAGAAATCAATTCCTATGTGGAACATTTCGCGTGGCTACAATCAATTGTTTTGAAATTTCAAGCATATAGGTTGTGCTTTAATACAATTTTATGATGTTCAATTCAAAAAATTTAAGTTTTTAAAACAATCGGTAGTGATCTTGCAAAATTTTGTACGTCATTTGTGCATGAGGTACTAAACTCAAATCTTTACAAAACCCCTTTTTTGGCCTTTCTCATTATATATTTCCATGCTTAGTTTTAGACTAAAGTCCAACCTATTCATGAGGGTTTGTTACAATATATAAAAGTTAGACCATGCCTCTAAATAAAAGGAAGAATTACCAAAAAAGTTTTAACCCTATTGCAATTGTGTTAATTCAATCATAACTTTTTTTGGTCAATTGAGTCTTAAACCTTTTGTATTTGAATCGATTCAATATATTCAACCAAATTTGGCTTTCCGGCGTTGATGTGGCACAATTGATGTTAACATGGCATGGCAAAAATTGTTAGCCTCACCAGTGGTTGGCGACCGACCCTCGCCTCTAGCCGATTGCCTAAGTCCAATGACCAATTGGGGGAAGAAGGAAGAGGAAAAAAAAAATTACAAATTAAAAAATAAAATATCATTAAAATTGTTCACATCAGCGTCAGTTGGTCAAATTTGGTTAAATTGACTGAATTGACAAATATGCAAAAGATTTATGACTTAATTTGTTAAAAAAAGTTCAAGACTGAATTGACAAAATTACAATAAGTTTGTGACTTTTTTAGTAATTTTCTCCCAAATAAAAGCATAATTTTTAAAATGAAAACTATCCAATCAACTCTAAACTCATTAAACGGATGTCGATTCAATTTCAAAATTTTCAATTTTGTTGATTGAGTTATAGACCTTTTTGCAAAATTTCAATGTAGTCATTGCAGTCAATTTTTATGGCAATGTGCCAAGGATTGATCGAAATGACTATGTTTGTAAAATTCTAAATGTAAGTGAATATATCGAACGAGTAATATAATGATAAAAAAGAGTATCATCCCAAAGAGATTTTTTTTTTTATTGGATCATCCTAGAGATTGATGATTAATAAACTAATTAAATACTAAAAATAGGTTAATTCTACAATATATCTAACAGATCAAAATAGAATTGAGAATAAACTAAAACTAAAAATTTTAAAAGTAAAATTTGGAGACTAAATGCAATAAATAAATTAAATAAATATGGTAGATCATCCGATTTTACCATAATCATGAGATATGAATTTCAAATTGCCATGCATATAAGAACGATGTCAAACATGTGATAGTTGAATTTCATAATC
Organism: Eucalyptus brandiana; assembly: GCA_014182725.1. Lineage (NCBI taxonomy): Eukaryota > Viridiplantae > Streptophyta > Magnoliopsida > Myrtales > Myrtaceae > Eucalyptus > Eucalyptus brandiana. Next base: position 4,668,561 of record CM024676.1, read on the forward strand.
TATTTATTATTCTATTTCTAGGTATAACGAATCTACTCATTTTATTAATTCATTATATCTCTATGTAAATTTAAATAAGCATAAGTGAATTAAAATCTATAAATATTCCCGACTTACGATAAGTCTTTTTGATCACTTTATCACCGAAAGCTATGCAAATAATTTATCCATATTTAATTCGTGGTTATATATTATAAGCAGTAATTGCATATTATCATTTCTCAGTCTCTAACATGCACATTACATCATTCAAGTAGCGGCTAGTCACTTAAAAGTATTAAGCATAATAATATATAACTTACATGAATGAAATCACTTGTACACATAAAAATCATGAATTTCATATCATCATGGTTAGATTACATCGTAGCCTTAATAACAGAAAAATGAAAAAAAAAAAGAACATAGTAGAAGAAGAAATATGTCAAACCTAGCATCTTAAATCAAAGAACAAAAATTATGTCATCACTTTTGTCTTCTTTTCAAAATACTTGAAAAACTATTGGAACAATGGAAAAACCATCTAAAAACCAAGTTGTCAGGTAAGTACACTATTAGTACCAAAAGTTATATACGGCGTGTTATAGATAAAGCCAAATATTTGTTTTTAGGGGCTTTTTTGTCTTTCTATTAGATTTCCTTTTAGGTTAAAAGTGGTACCTATATATTAGCGATGGCAAAAAACTAGCCGTCACGACGCCGAAAAAGGAAATAGAGAGGCAAGAAAAAGAGAGAAAAAAAGTGAGTTTTTCTTGATGAGAGTTCTCAATCTCTTTGTACCCGATCTTGAGAGAAGATCGTCGTTGTATTCCAACTTTTTCGAAGTCTAGTGGATTCGCAGAGTGCCTCTGCGTGGAGACGTAGCCCGGGTTTGGGTGAACTTCGATAACAAATTTTCTGGCGTGTTCATCGATTCTCCCCGCTCTTTTATTACTATATTCTGTCCGGAGAATTGTTTGCGAGTGTTATTTTTCCTGGAATCGACGTGCGATTTCGTAACAACCGGTATCGAGCTTGGGTTGGCTAATCGAGAACATTGAGGGTTTTCGGTGACGTTCGATTGAAAGCAAACGGGATGGCGAAGATAAAATCGAAATCGATAAGTTCAATGGAGAGGATTTCGGATGGTGGAAACTACAAATAGAGGATTATCTTTATAAAAAGATCTCTATGCACCACTTGAGGGTTGGAAACCCGAGATGGCGGAAGTGGATCCGACAGGCGAGGCCGGATGGAAAATTCTTGATCGAAAGGCGTTAGGTGCGATCGTCTAGGGTTGACGAAAAAGACAGGGTACCACATCGCGAAAGCAAAAACTGCAAAAGAAGCCATGGATATTCTAACAAATATTTTTGAGAAGCCATCCACATCAAATCAGGTCACGGGTCAATTAGAATCCGCAGGCATAAATTTAGATATGAAGCTTCAAGCTTTATTATTTTTATGTTCTCTTCCGAAAAGCTACAACACCGCAGGTGCGGGAATTTCGAGCACCATGAAGGATGATTTAACTCTTGATGATGCTTTGTGAGTAGTATCATGGATGAAGAGATGCGAAGGAAAGTCTCGGTGGAGATAATCTTTTTGCATCTACATCTTCAACGGCACTTGCAAAGTGGAGAACCGTGGAAGAAGTAAAAGTAGAGGAAATTTCAGCGGTCGTGGCGAGATCACAATCAAGGGGTAAGAGACGGGTTGCAAAAGATGAGTGTTGGTTTTGTCACAAAACCGGACACCGGAGGTTTCAATGTGAAGCCTACAAAAAGAAGCAGCAAGATGAGAATCAAGGTGCTAATGTAGTTAGCGATAAATCTTTGCTAGATAACTTGTGTTTGTCTACGGGGTTTGATTTGACAACGAGATAAATGGTTTATTGATTCTGGCGCTTCTTTTCATTGCACCTCGCAAAGAGACATATTTGATGATTATGCTAGTGGAGATTTTGGACAAGTGGTTGTGGGAAACGGCCACATGTGTCCAATTGTTGGGAAAGGAACCGTGATCGTGAACATCTCGGTGGAGGACATCTAGTTTTGCGTGAAACTAGGCATATTCCAGAATTAAAGAAAAATCTGATTTCAACCAAGAAACTTGACCAAGAAGGTTTGGTAATAACCTTTGGCTGTGGAGAGTGGAAGATAACCTCAGGGATAAGAGTAGTAGCAAAGGGAAAGCGTACAGGTACACTTTACCTTCTCCAAGGAGACAATATCAGTGATATAGTTGCAACTACAATGGCTACATGTAATTTATCTACTCTTTGGCATTATCGTTTGGGACATCTTGGTGAAAAGGTGTAAAGCAATTACACTCGAGGAAATTACTTCCGGGTTTACAAAAAGTTGAGTTAGATTTTTGTGAGAGTTGCATTTATGGAAAACAGAAGGCTGTTAGTTTTCAATTGAATGGGCAACAAAATAAAGGCCAAAAGCTAGAGTTGGTTCATACTGATGTATGGGGACCTGCTCAGGAACTCTCTTATGGTGGTAAGAGATATTTTGTCACCTTCATTGATGATGCAACAAGAAAGACTTGGGTCTATGCTCTTAAAGAAAAATCGAAGTATTCGGGATGTTCGGGATGTGGAAGACTATGGTAGAAAAAGAAACGGGTTATCGATTAAAGCTTTGAAATCTGATAATGGTGGTGAATACACAAGTAAAGAATTTACAAATTATCTGAGTCGAGAAGGCATACACGGGCTAAAGACTGTTCCTAGAACTCCTCAAGAGAACGGTGTAGCTGAAAGAATGAACAGGACTATTCTAGAACGTGCGAGATGCATGAGACTACACGCGGGTCTCCCGCTACACTTATGGGCTGCCACGCTTGATGCAATGTTTATCTTATCAACGAAGTCCATCTAGTGCGTTGGATGGAGAAATACCACGGGAGCGGTGGTCGGGTAAGAAGATTAATTATTCACATTTAAAGGTGTTTGGTTGTATTGCATATGCTTTGATTGACGGGGAGGATAGGAAAAAGCTTGATGCTAAGTCCCGTAAGTGCGTCTTTATCGGATACGGTGGCGGCGAGTATGGTTATAGACTTTGGGATTATGAGAATAATAAAGTTATCCGCAATCGCAATGTGGTATTCCATGAAGAAAAGATGTACAAGGATCGTCGAGACGAGAGACGAGCATGAGAAGGTAGTACAATCGAATATGTTGAATTAGACACAATGCCCGTGAAGATGTTTCCGGTAGATCAAAGTTCACCTGAAAGAGAGGTTCAAGATGAGCCTATTATCGGTGAAGAGGTAGTTCAAGAAGAACGCAGTGATTCGGAACAAACGAATGACCCCGAAGTACTGTCTTGAGAAGGTCTACACGTGTGAGAAAGCCAAAGGTAATTTTTGATCCATCGGCTAATACTGTTCGAGTCATGTCTTATATACGATTCGGGAGAACCGGAAACTTACAATGAGGCAAAGGCGAGACACGTCTCACTTGCAAAGTGGGAGTGTGCTATGAAAGACGAGATGAGCTCGTTGCTTGAACAAAACTTGGGAGTTGACCAAGTTGCCCACAGGTAAAAAAAGCTTTATTAAACAAATGGGTGTACGGATTAAGAATGAAGCAGATGGTAGTATTAGATACAAGGCGAGACTTGTAGTTAAGGGCTTTTCTCAAAAAGAAGGGATCGACTACTCCGAGATATTTTCACCCGTAGTGAAAATGACATCAATTAGAGTTCTGCTAAGTATAGTTGCGGTGGAGGATCTTTATCTTGAGCGAGTTAGACGTAAAAACAGCGTTTTTACATGGTGACTTAGATGAAGAATTATACATGGCACAACCTAAGGGTTTTGAAGTCAAAGGTAAGGAGCACATGGTATGTCGCTTGAAGAAAAGCTTGTATGGCTTGAAACAAGCTCCGCGACAATGGTACTTAAAATTTGATGGTTTCATGCAAGAAAAGGATTTACACACTTTGAGTCTCGATCACTTTGTGTTTATTTTCGCAAATATGATGATGGTGACATTGTGTATTTATCTTTATATGTGGATGACATGCTGGTGGCTAGTTCCAATATGAAGAGAATCGTAGAAGTGAAAAAGATGTTATCATCACGGTTTGCTATGAAAGACTTGGGAGAGGCCAAGAATATTTTAGGCATGAAAATCATTAGAGACAGGAAAAATAAGAAATTATGGTTGTCGCGGGAAGACTATGTGAACAAGGTGTTAAAGAGATTTAACATGTACAAGGCAAAACCGGTTGCAACTCCTTTAGCGAATCACTTCAAACTTTCCAAGGATATGTGTCCAAGCACTCGGGCTTTGAAAGATGAGATGGCGGTAGTTCCATATGCATCGGCGGTGGGGAGTTTGATGTATGCCATGGTGAGCACGAGACCGGACATTGCACAAGCAAAGTGGGAGTTGTGAGTCGATATATGCGAGAACCCGGGTAGAGAGCATTGGAATGCGGTTAAATGGATATTGAGATATCTAGCGGTACTTCCAATTACTCACTTTGTTATAGTGGTACATCTCTAAAGTTGCGGGGTTATGTAGATGCGGATCATTCGGGTGATCGAGATAGTGGTAAGAGTACCACCGGATATGTCTTTACGGTTGCGGTACAGCGTGAGTTGGGTATCTCAACTACAAAAAGTAGTTGCTTTATCGACAACGAGAGGCGAATAATATGTAGCGATTACGAAGCCTCCAAGGAAATCATGTGGTTACAAGATTATATGGAGGAGTTACATCGAAAACAGCCGGTCGGTACACCGTGGAGTGATAGTCAAAGTGCGGTGCACTTAGCAAAGAATGCAGCTTATCACTCAAGGACTAGACATATCAAGAAGCGTTATCACTTTATCGAGGTCGCATTGAAAGATAATGAATTAAAGCTACAAAAGATTGATGGCTCGAAGAATCCAGTGACATGATGACCAAGGTAGTAGACGAGAGAGAAGCATATTTTCTGTACTACTACCATTGGTATTACTCCATGTTGATTGATGAGGAGTATCGCGAGAGGCACAAGTTTCACAACTACTATTTTTTAAAGAAGATGGATGCAAAGTTGCTTGGTGCTTGGGTATATTTGTCTTCAAGTGGGAGATTGTTATAGATAAAGCCAAATATTTGTTTTTAGGGGCTTTTTGTCTTTCTATTAGATTTCCTTTTAGGTTAAAAGTGGTACCTATATATTAGCGATGGCAAAACCCTAGCCGTCACGACGCTGAAAAAGGAAATAGAGAGGCAAGAAAAAGAGAGAAGAAAAAAAAAAGTGAGTTTTTCTTGATGAGAGTTCTCAATCTCTTTGTACCGATCTTGAGAGAAGATCGTCGTTGTATTCCAACTTTTTCGAAGTCTAGTGGATTCGCGAGTGCCTCTGCGCGGAGACGTAGCCCGGGTTTGGGTGAACTTCGATAACAAATTTTCTGGCGTGTTCATCTGATTCTGCTCTTTTATTACTATATTCTGTCTGGAGAATTGTTTGCGAGTGTTATTTTTCTGGAATCGACGTGCGATTTCGTAACACGGCGTTCACTTTTGTGTCAAAAGTTTTATTCGGATAAGTGCCAAATCAGAGGAAAACAATCACTTTGGTGCCACCGTCGAGAGATTCCGATCAAAATAATTACGTGACTTTTATATTTAAAAAAAAAATCAACATGGCAAAAGTTGAAGAAAGTTGTCCACATGGAATGGCATAAAACGACATTGTTTTCCTTTCTTCGTAAGAAACGATGTCATTTATGCCATTCCATGTGGACTCACTGACAAAACGATGCCGCATTGCTCTATGGCCAAAACGGCGTCACTGAAGAGGGAGTAAAATAGGGTTCGTATAGGCTAGCATACGAACTACGATTCTCGCTCGATGCCTGCCATAGCTTGCTCACTCACCATTGTTCACTCGCCCACCGTTGCTTGTCCACCGCTGTAGTTGCGCCATTGTTCACTGTCATTCGCTAGCTGTGTACCTAACTCTTGCTCACTCAGGTTTGTCATATTTTCTACGTGGGTCAATTTAGTGAAAAATGTAGGGTTCCAACGGGCAAGTTAGGATGCGGAGGGCAAATTAAGGGCTTGGCTTAGGGGGAAAATGGTGGGGAAAGTACTGGGATCTCGCTTTTATGGGGGACTGAATAGAAAAATTTAAGGTTCCATCGTTCGCTTTCTCTTGTAGGGACCAAATATAAAAATAAGGCGTGGAGGGAAAAATGGGGGCTCGACTCGGAGGAAAACAATAGTGAGACCTTATTTTGATTAATTAGTTGGACTGCTTCTGTGGGGGACCGAATGTGATTGAAATGAAAAATGGGTAGTGGGGACCTCACTTTGTTTATTCAATTCGGCTTCCTTTGTTTTTGTAAAGGGACCGAATTGAATAAATTGGTTGCATTTGTTTCTTTTGACAAAACGACAAGGACCTATATGTGAAGTTGCTGATTTTGTCATATGGTATCAAAAACTAATGACTTGTTTTTTTCCTTGGGTGCAGCATCGACATGGAAGATAATCAAATATGCGTCATTGTTTGCTATGGTATAGAGTTTGTTATTGGCGTTGAGGACTGGGAATATACTGATGGAAATAAATGTACTATCTATGTCAATGTTTGGAAGCCATCATATATTGATTTTGTGAGGGATTTGGTGTATTTTTTACGATGTAAAGTGCAAAAACTACATTACTATGTTCTTGGGAAGGAATTGAAGGATGGCTTGAAATTTTTTAATGACGATGATTGTATTAAGGATATTATTTACCATTATCTTCACGGCGACGAAGTTAGGATATATGTTAAGTATTATAGTGGTGATAAGGATGGTGAGGATGAGGATGGGGATGGGGATGGGGATGGGGATGAGCAGATCACCACCGAAAGAGGAGAAGTGAGGGATCCTACTCAAGCGAGCAATTAGGTTGGGGATGAGTTTAGGTTAGATGAAAGGTAAAATGAGAGGGAGAAAAGTCATATTGATAGAGATAAACAAATAGTGAGATGTCTTGAAATCTTAGGTGAAGATGTGTGCGATGAAGACTTCATTGGATTAGAATGGGAAGTTGCTCTATCCAATGAATCGAAAAATGAATATTTGGCTTCAGTAAGTTTTCCAAGTGACGAAGATGATGATGAACTCGTACAATCAAGACAAAAGTAAATGAAATTTCTCAGAAATTTTTTTGTAGCTTCAGGAAAGAGGTTTGAGCCAGTAAATAGGGATAGAGCTCCAACTAACAGAAGTAAAGATGAAGAAAGCTGCGATGATGAAATTGCTGGCTCAGAGAATGAGCTTGGCAATGATGATGAAGAATCTGCTCGTGGAAGAAAAAATAAGTATCCTTGTTATGATCCGACTATTGATAAACCTGTTTTATCTGTAGGCATGAGATTTGATGATGCCAAACAGTTAGATGAAGCTATTGTCAAGAACTCCATTGCTGAACAGAGGAGCGTTGAATTTATTATAAATACAAAGGAATTTGTGAGAGCTAAGTGCTCACAACCCAATTATTCATAGAAGCTCTATGGCACGCTGAGTAAGAATGGGTCATTTCAAATTAGGTCCTTTCAGGAGGAGCATATTTGTTCAATTATATTTAACAATAAAAGGGTAACAAGTGTGTGGTTATCGAAGCATTTTTTCAATACTATCATAGCAATGCCCAAGATTAAGAGTCCTTAGTTTCAACTGTTAGTGAATGAGCAATTATGGGTTAATGTGTCGAGGAATCAATGTAAGAGAGCTAAGCTGAGAGTGATGAAAATATTGATGTGTTGATATAAGGAAGAATATGTGTAGGTTTGAGATTATGTTGGCGAATGCCCGAGATTATGTCGTAGGTTTCAAAACCCATCTAGTAGGGTATATGTAGAGGTTATGGAGAGGCAAATCCCTAATTTTGGGCTTATATATGATAAATTTTATATCTGTTTTGATGCATGCAAACGGGGCTTCTTTGCTGGTTATAGAAGAGTTATAGAATTAGATGGATGATTTCTAAAGGGTTTATGCAATTGTGAGTTGTTGACTGTTGTGGAGAGAAATACCAATAATCAAATATTTTTGATAACTTGGGCGGTGATGAAGATAGAGAACAAGGATACTTGGTCCTAGTTTCTAAAAAATTTAATGGCTGACCTTGAGATAACCAATAGGGGAGGATGGACATTTATGAGCAACCAACAGAAGGTAATACCATTGTCAATTAATTCATTCCCTTTTAATATTAATCACTTGCATATTTTTCCTAACTTGTATCTATTGGTTTGAATTTTTATATGGACTTATTCTTGCATTGGCTGAGTTGATGCCACATGCTGAGCATATAATGTGCACGAGGCACATATATGTAAACTGGTCAAAGAACTTCAAAGGAGATAGGTTGTAGAAGCAGTTTTGGCAGATAGCGAAGAGTACCAACATGACTGATTTCATATTAGCCAAACATAGATTGTTGTAGCTGACAAAGGAAAGTTTTGATGCACTCTTCCAAACAGAACTCTTAAACTTAAACATCACAAGGTCGGTCCGACTCACAAACTCATGTCCGCTTCCCCTCAAAGTTGCTATTTATGCACTTGCGCCAGGCTCAAGTCCATGGATCTCGACCTAACGGGCGAGTAAATTTGCGCATTAACAATGCCATGGATAAAACTCCTTCCCACAATAGAAATTGGGAATGATATTTACGTAAACTTTTCTACCCCCTAAGATACGAAGTGGATTTTTTTTTTATTGGTCGAATCAGAAATGGATTAGATCACGGAAAAGGTCAGACATTTGAACCAAAAGCAAACAAAACAAAAGCCGGCGGGCCACCCTGGCACCTTCCCAGGACCTTTCATTGGGGGTTTACCAGCCTAGTATGCTAGGAGAAGGCAGTAACCTCCCTCCAAGCGAGTTCCTAGCCCTAGTAGCATTGTGGCCGGAGAGCCCAGTGGGGACCCTATCCCGCGTTTCTTCCCCCTCACTTGCCTTTAAATGACTTGTGGGAAGAAGACACCCTAGGATATCCGATTCAGGGTGGAGCAGTTTAAGGACATGCTCGGGTCTTGAAAACAAAACAAGAAAACAAAACAAGAAGAAGAGCAATTTGTGCTGTTAGGTCCACAGGTATTTTCGGATCAAATTTGTGCGCCTTTCGAGTTTTCAACATCATCCCACGTCATCGATGACCTTATTGATTCTCGTGCGCACCTCGCCAAGCCTGTCCCTCCTTCCATCCTGTTTATGCTGTCTTGTCGTTGAGCTTGAACCCTAAAAAACATTGACTTTGACTTTCCCCACGATTACATCGACCTTTTCCCTAAGGAAGATCAAAATAATTAATTAAATATAATTAATTCAATTGGTGCAAATAGATTTATAAATACGGCGGATCTAACAGTCCGACGAATAAAATAAAATGCTATGTCCGATCTTGTCGATGTTTCGGTTTGACCGTGAGGTATTTTAGGTTCATAGATACATGTGTATGGATGGTGTACTTATCCAATTTTGTCCTTAATCGTTGTTTTTCAATGATACCTCTATATGCTATGTGAGAGGCTCAAGGGTTCACATCTATATTTTATTTTTTGGTCGGCAGAGAATTATTATAGCCTATGGACCTTGAATTCTTCGGCAAAAAGTTGGGCCATCCACGTCATTATTGAACACGTGGAGAGATTAACTTTACTCCTATGCTAGGGGCTTGGCCTTTCGGTGCCGTCCAGGCACGGGAGGCCTGTGGTGGAGTTCTCAGTTACCAAAAAAAAAAAAAAACCTTTACTCCTATGCTCCGTTTATTTTACAAAAAATAAACTCTATCGTAAAATATTTGCAAAAGAGCTTAATTTCGAGGAAAAAGATTTTTACTTTCACGTATTTATTGTGTTTTGTGTATAACGAGGGAGTTATCTTCCGATTTATATTAAAGAAGAAATATGAAATACAGACTTGTGCAAAGTCTCAAAATGCAGTCCCAACTTCCGGGTTCAGATTGTGGAGTTATGAGCCTGGTTATGGAGGTCTAGGGCCTAGTCATTAGGGTCTCTGGAATGGGCATTGAGTTCTAAGGCCCGAACTTGAGGGACTTCGGCTTGGTTGCCGGGAATCGGGGACTCATGCATGGGCACTGCGAACCCAGGCTAGCTGCCAGGGTCTCGGGCACAGGAGCTAGGGACTTGGCTTGGAAGCTGAGGAGCCAAGTTTGCCCTTGGGGGACTTCGGTATTGACAACCTGAGTGCAAAAGCGTGGTATCCAAGCTCGTCACCTAAGACCTGAGCGCATAGCGCATCTGTTAAGGAGGGTCCTGGGTCAACCTTGGAGGACGGGGTCCATTTGTATTTTAAAAATGCCTTTTGTTTTTCAAAAGAAAGTAATTATATATATATCATAATAATTTTTCCTTTGATTGTGAAAAGATTTTTTCGTTAGTTTTTTTTTTTTTTTTTTTTGGTAAAGGTAAGAATTTATAATTAGCTTTAATCAAATATACTGAAAAGATCGGCACTAAAACTTTCACTCAAAGTGACAACAAGTCAGAATGAGTGAAGGGAAGCCGATGTAAAGGAAAGAATGCCCAAAAAAGAAATGGGCAACTAAGCAACAAATGAGAGAACGGGGCTAGCGAAAGCCCACAAGAGCCAAAACGGAGGAAGAAGCAAGGATTGACAGTCTTTAGCCTTCAAAACGGCCAAAGTAGCAACGGCAACGGAACCAACCAGCAAGCCGAGCAATATGATGACAACAGCATCAATAGACCGCAAGAAGGAGATCGCTAGGCAAGGGGACCAGAAACGCAACCAAAGATGGAAGAGTTGAAGCCCCAACCTCATTGGAGTCTTCTGTTTCTGGGGTTGTCTATCACATTGCTGAAAGTGAGAGCCTTGTCATTGACCACTTTGATGAGATGGTTCTTTGAGGCTGCCAATTCCAAGGTCTCCCCCATATTGTTTCGTTTTTTCCAAATCAAGTGGCACAAGGCTCCAAAAGAGAAATGGGTGATGCAATGGAGGAAATCCTTACCAGGAAAGAACTTCAAGGCCCACAAGAGATTCTCCGACCAGGACCTGTTTCTCCATGGAAGATAAAAAATAAGCGAGACTTGCCGAGAATCTTTAATGACAATAAATTTTCTCCAAACAAATGAACTCTTAAGATAAGTGATTCAAAGGCAATTTATCTTTCCTCTTTAATCATTTAGGTTGTGTTTGGCAAATAGGATAAAATTTAGTCATATATTTGGTGCTTGCTCAAGATATAAATAAAAAAAATATAACCCGAATAAAATTATCTTAGATGGAAATGGGATAAATGTGGATGTGATGTTTAATATCCACAATAGGAAAGTTATTTTCTTGAATAACAAACTTCGTAAATTAATAAAATTAAAAATTTATATTTCAATATAAATAATATTTGAATTCTAATATAATAAATTAAAAATAAAAATAGCAACAATATAGTTTTTTTTAATTTAGTCCTTTTTTTGATTTAATTCTATCTTATAATATGAATTCAATAACTAAATATATATTTATACTTATTGCATATTTTAGGTATTTTATGTATATTAGTACATTTTATTATTTTATAATCTTTTATCACAGAATGATGGAAGGAATAAAGAAAGAAAAATAATAATTTAAAAAGAGGAAAAATAATAAAAAAATAAAAATAAAAATGTAGGTAAAAGTGTTGCGAGAGATTTTTATCATATTTGTTTGTAGAACTTTTAGGTTCATTTATACCGATATACTATTTATATACAACAACATACATGATATGATATAAATATATCCGAATTCATTATTACGATTCACTAAATAGTAAATAGGATATAACAAAATCCTTGATTTCCATATCAAATTAAATCTAGTCTTATCCTGATTAGAAATTCTAAATGACCAAATGTAGCCTTATGTGTTCAAATGCAAGTCGTCAATTGTAGTTTATTCTCTTATGTTTTGTTAATTTAATCTTGATTTAATTAGCTCATTGTTAAAACTAATATCAACTAAATCATCTTACCGACCAAAAAAAAAAACTAAAATATCTTAAAAGGGCTGGGCCCATGATAGAATTGGAAACCGACACTACTAGTCCCATCGCGTCAGAATCGGTACTAGATTCTAATATTAGTTAGAATGGACCCGCGAGGACCATGCTATCAATAGTTTTGGCACTAATTCTCCCTCTTCGATTGGTTCCTTTCGTGAAGACGTGTTGTGCTTGTTATGGATCCTAAAAGCACGATTCGATAACGTCGTAAGTCTTACACTAGGAAAACACAACCATATAGAGAGGCATGATTAATCTCACTCAAAAAAGATTACCTCAAATCATACTTAATTTTATCTTATTTTTTATAAAGCAAAAGCCGGCTTAGGTACATAAATTCTTGTCCACGGAAATACTCTACTAATTTTAGAAACCAAGTAAAGGGTGTTTAAACGCGTGTTCGGAATATGAATCTTTACTTTTGCCCTTTTGTTTAGCATCATCATTCTTACATGCCGGCATTAACATTGACCTTGAAACTTCGAAAGCAATGCGAAGACCAATGTATGAAATTATCTAAAACCCAACAAAGTCTCTTCACAATCATTTAAAAAACCAAAACAATTTTGACTTTGTGGTTTACATGCTTTTATATACGCATGGTCCCTTTCTATTTATTGCCTTAAACTTTGGGGTTAGGCCTTCTAATGTGTGATCAAAGTTAAGTGCCGGCCCTTATCTATTATGCGCTCACATTGGTCTTATTCGTTAAATTGCACGTGTCATTCATAGTCCGACTTGTATGGGAGAGACATTGAATTCTTGGCTTAAATTTTTGGAAATGATCTTGACAAGAAAGTCGAAAAAACCTTCTTCTTCTTTTCCACTTTAAGGAGCCAAACTAGCTCACGCCACGTTCTCCATCACGAAGTTCTTCCATTTCAGCACGTCACCCGCGAACTCCATTCGTCCCCACCCTAGAGCTGAGGGGGGCCGAACCTAATAAAACCGCGTGGAACGGGAACCCGGAAGGATCCTAAGTGTTTGACCAAAGTCAACGTTGACCCGTCGCTGTTCTTCAATTCCGACCGCACACCGGCCGTCCACGTAGCACGCTCCCACGCCGAGAACGGTCCCGGGGCCCCGTGTGACATCGATGTCGGGGCCACGAGCACCGCCTTCCCCAGTAAACGTCATTGTCGACGCAATTCCACTTGGCAAATTCATTGCATGGCCCCAGTAAACGTCATTGTGGTCGGTAGGGGTGTCAGTAACCGAACCGAACCAAATCGAAAAATTCGATTTTTTTGGTTCGGTTTTCATTAAAAACCGAAATTTTTCGGTTCGGTTCAATTTTTATCGGTTAACCGAACCGAACCGAACCAACAAATAAAAGTGGAGAAATAAAAGTGGAAAAATGAGAACTAACGTAAAAAAAAAAAAAAAAAAAAAAAACGCGAAAACCGAAAACCAAAGGTTAAAAACCAAAAACCGAAAAACCAAACCAAACCGAACCGAAATTTTGGTTCGGCTCGTGTCGGTACAGTCCGATTTCGGTTCGGTTCGGAAGATGTTTCTAACGGTTCGGTTCGGTTCGGTTTCTCAAAAAAACCAAACCGAACCGAACCATTAACACCTCTAGTGGTCGGAGCTAAGTGCCGGCATGCTCTCGATGCATGTGAGAGCCCGACTCGCATGCTAGATCATGCAAGTCTCTCTCTCTCTCTCCCCCTCTTCGTCTACTTAGGGTTTGTTTGTTTCGCGGAAAATGGGTCATTTCCGGAAAATATTTTCTCAGAAGTCATTTTCTAGGAAAATGAGAATATTTTCTGGTATTCTGCTAAAACTTGAAAATGTTTCGGAAAATATTTTCTGGTATTTAGTAAGGAAAATATTTTCCACTTCCCAGATTGGCGAGCACGAGCATCAAGCTCAAGGCTTGTCAGATCGACGAGCGCGAGTTTGAGATCGATGAGCTTGAGGTTCATCCGGTCCGACGACTAGTCAAGAAAGAAGAAGATGGGAAACAAAGAAAAGAAAAAAAAAAGGAAATTAAAAATAATTCGAATTAAAAAATAAAATTAAAAAATAATTCCAATAAAAAAAAAAGAAAAGAAGAAGAAGAAATGGGAGGAGGAACGAGGATTTGTAAATATGTGAGATAAGAAAGATCAGTGAGGAACCATCGCCTTGGTGGTTGCGATGGTTTGAGCTCTCTCCCCCTTCCGAAGGGAAGGAGTTCGAATCCCCTCACGGTCGCTTGGGGTCTTAAGTGAGACACCGGGGGTGGTGGGTTCTCTTGCTTACGTATCCCCCCAGATTTACTCGCCGACTGCCGGCCCTACGGGGTAGGGGTTCCTAAGTCACCAAAAGAAAAAAAAAAAAAGATCAAGTGAGGAAAATGTTTTTCACTTTTCAAAGTGAAAAATATTTTTCCCTACTTTAGAAAACTTTTTTTCCTTTGATGGAAAATATTTTTTCCCAAAGAATTCATTTTCCGTAAAACGAACGTCGGAAAATCCGTAAAATGTTTTTTCGAAAATTATTTTCCGCGAAACGAATGAAGCCTTAGTTGAATCCAATTTGCCCGGTTGTGTTCGGAATTAAGTGCCGGCATGTTCTTGATACACGTGAGCCTAATTTGCGTGCTTAATTATGTGAATCTCACGCTCGGAACTTGTTTACTCCGGCGGTCACAATTATCCTCTTTCGATGAGGGGACATGTGTCAATAGTTTAATTAGGGACATATATCACGCAAGCACTCTCACGCTTGCTGACGTGGAGCCCTTTTGCTCCCGGTGGGGTCAAGGAATAATTTTTAAATTTTTTATATACTACCTAACATTTTTCGGCCTGGTGTAATATTGAAAATTCCTTAAAATGATTTTGACCCCACCAAACATTTAATATCACAATCCAACTTGTCGTGTTTAAGATGCCAAAACTATAATGTGATCAAGGAATAATTTTTAATTTTTTTTATTACTACCTAATATTTTTTGGTCTTAAATAATATTGAGTATTCATTAAAATGACTTTGACCCCACCAAATAGTTATTACAATCTAACTTGTCGTGTTCAAAATGCCAAAACTATAATGTGATCAAGGAATAACTTTTAAATTTTTTATTACTACCTAATATTTTTCGGTTTGGTATAATATTGAATATTCATTAAAATGACTGTGACCCCACCAAACATTTAATATCACAATCCAACTTGTCATGTTTAAAATGCCAAAACTATAATGTGAAAATCGATTATATATTGTGCAATTCAATAAAGTTTGAGTATAGTTCAAACCTTAGAGTTAGGCAGGTTTGAGTTTGATAATACTCGATTTGAGCACTTAGAAAAGAAAAAAAAATCAATAAAAACCTTGGAATTTGTCATGCTAAATAGGATATTCGACATTGACTAGACTGCCACGCTGGCAATTTGTCACCAAAATTAGCTAAGATGATTACATTGATAATTGTTAGAAGGTTTAGGACTAACTTGGCAAAATCTCCGAAGGTTTAGGATCAAATTGACACAATTAAAAAATTAGGACTCAATTAATAAGTTGTTAAAAGGTTTATGACTAAAATTGGAATAATTGAAAAGTTTAAAATTGAATTGACTGTCGTATAATAGGTTTAAGACTTTTTAGACAATTATTCCCTCTACACTATCGATCACACCGAGGAAAGTTCCTAACTCCAACCCCAACTTAAAATTTGAAAAAAATTCATCAAGCTGGTTTATATTATTCTAGCTAGCGATCAGGAGCTCGTGATTATATCCAACCATAGCGTTTGGATTATCTTTTTCATCAACTTGGAACAAAGCAAAGTCTTTAGATCGAGGGATTACCTAGATTGACTCACGAGACTGGACAAGTTGGCAAAGTCTATCTGATCACGGACATGATATCAATTCATAAGAAGACCACATCAGCCTAGATTATTCATGCTTCCATTTTCTTTTGATCTATAGGCACGATGCTGCCAAATAGATTGACCTTGGAATTTCAGATTAGTGAAAGTTATGAATACAAATTCATTACGAATAATTAGTGAGATTGAATAAGGAACAAAATATCCTCACTTCTCAAACGAATGCGAAAAAATACGAACCTTCGCTCATCAGACAAAAATACCTTGCCCGGTAACTTTTCCGTTCAAAAAAGCTTATGTGTCAATAGACAATAGGATTACGCAACCGGATCGATTCTATTTGGGAATTACATTGGACCGTCTTGAACTAGGTTCCAAATTTTTGTACCCGGTCCAGTTCTCGGTTCTGAGTAAAGAATGACCTGGGAACCAAATTGAATTTGGAACCGATTTTTAAAGCCTAAAAATTCTAATTGTTCTCTTAGCATGTTTTTCTCTATCTCTCCTTTTTTTTTCTCTATTCTCTCCAACCTCCATTAGAGACTTCACGACTCTCTCTCTCTCTCTCTCTCTCTCTCTCTTGCTGCTCACCCTCCTCGCTCACTCATGACTCGCCCTCGCTCGTTTGAGCCTCACAACCCTAACTCATTCCCAACTCGCTTTTGCTCAATCGCTTTCGTTCATTTTTTTTTATATATATTTATTTTAAACCTTTTTGTTGCTCATATTACTTTGCTATAAAAAATGAAATAAAAAAACAGGGTAGGTTTAGGGCAAAAATAATAGATTTTCTAGTTCTAACATGACGGGCTTCAGATTTGAGTGAAGACAAATGGCATGATGTATACAAATTAGACGTATGTGAGCGAAATTTGGGCATTGACTCATACAAAACATCATTGTTTTTGCAATTGCAGAACTAGACGACAGCCCGCTATCTAAAAAAGAAAAAAGAAAACGGCATTTTGTACACGTCGCTGCCTACTTGTCGCTCGGATGACCTGTCATTTGTCCACAGTGCGTCCGCTTGTCATGCCAGCCGTCACGAAAGTTTATTTGGACGGAAATACCTTTACATTTCTGGGTCGGCGGTCACCGATCAACAAGCTGACACCCCGTCGGAGATGCACGTCGGTCCCATCACGTCGGTGTTCAGGCCAGGAATCGGGTTGGGACCGACGTCTGGAAGGCTGGAAAAGCCGTCTACATCCAATTGGCGATCCATCACGGCCCCAACTTGCCATCCTTTATTCTCCCCTTTGACAATCACGCCAAACCTTTGACCGCATATACATGTATATTTTATATATTCTTATATATTTGATTAAATAAAATAACCCTTCTTTTTGCCCAAAAATGTCCCATAAAAAGGTTCATTTGATTTTCTAAATATGTCCTTTTGGATCACGTGTCGACCCGCCTGCAGAATCCCCACTGACCGAAACTCCCCCGTTCAATGAATTTGTAAAATAGTATTTTCATGCGGGAGTTTCCTCCGCACCAATGTATAAAAAAGGGCTCATTTTCGACCGACTAGAATGTCAAAAAAGCAGGAAGAGAAAGAGTCTCTGAAAATTCGAGGCGGCGTATCCGTTGAAATTTCTCGAGCTTGATCTCATCATCTCTTATATCAGGCTCTGTCAATAACTTTCGACATCGTCACGCGCGCTCCCGAAGTAAATGTTCGTTCGTGGTCTGAAAGGTGGCGAATCCAAGCGGAGACGACCGCGAGAAGGACGGCGGTGTCAAGGAGGAGAACGAGGAGAGAGACTTCCATGCATGGCTCAACTTCCGGCCACCGTCACTGCCTCCTGAGGGTTCTCTTGCTTCCGGCCCTTCAGCGTCGTCATTCAGCAGGGAGCAAGAGATGTCCATGATGGTTTCTGCTCTACGCCGCGTCGTGTCTGGAGAAGTGTTGTCGGGCGATGATCAGCAACAGCAGTTCGATTTGAGCGGAGGGTACTGCAGCAGGGACGAGCCGGCAGCGTTGCTTGGCCGGTCCAGCTCTTTGGATTCCGTCAGCGTCGGACAAAAGAGAGGAAGGGGAGATTCGATCTTGTCATCTGAGTTCTTGGTATCTCAGGATTCGGTAGCTCTTGGCGGTTTTCCGCAGGCAGGCTCATCGTCATCTTCTGATGCCAGAGGTAAGCTTATTAATGGAATTACAAGCTAGCTCGCCTGTGATATTTAGATCAGAACATAGTCGCTTGACTTCTCTAGCTTTCAATGCTAAAAGTTAGTGAAGAACTTCTTAATAGCTTTGTTCGAAAAAGTTTTCCAGAATTTCAGTAGAGCGCGAATTCATTAACAACGAATAGTACGATTCAATTTCGATACAACATTCTCCTTTGTACCTCATGATACATACAGCTTGAAAGACGAAGGTGGATTTGATATGAATTCGCAACTGCGAAAGGTTTTGTTTCCATGGACGGTGCATGCATATGGATTAAAGATTTCTAACATGACATTATGAAATTGTCAAGCTAAGCTGAATTCATAGGAAGTAACACATCCGCTCTTGATCCTCTTCTTTCGGTTGCAGAAGGTCATGCAGGCTCAACAACTGTTGCAAAAGCAGATCGACCAGCACATGGTACTGCTCCAAAATATGAATACGCCTATGAGGCCCCGACGACGATGGCAGCATCAAGATCGGACCCGACTGTGAGGAGGAAATACAGAGGAGTGAGACAGAGGCCGTGGGGGAAGTGGGCGGCCGAGATACGAGACCCTTTCAAGGCCTCGAGGGTGTGGCTAGGCACGTTTGACACGGCTGAGGGGGCGGCTCGTGCCTACGACCGGGCTGCCCTCCAGTTCAGAGGCAGCAAGGCCAAGCTCAACTTCCCCGAGAATGTCCGGCTCCGGCAACAACCTGCTCCTGTGGCCTCAGCAGCCTTTCCGTCGGCAACCCACTTCGCCATTTCTCGAGAGTTGCCGGCTTCTGGCAATTTTGATGCCACTGGCTACGACGGGCAGGCTCCTATGCAGCAGTTTCCTGAAAATGATTTTCGCGAATATCACCGCGATGTCGCTGCTCATCAAGAACGACTGCAGGGACGAACCATGAGTTTGTACGAGCAGATGGTGTTGTCCAACTCTTCGTTCGGGAGTCAGTTTCAGCCAGCTTTCTCGCTCTCTCCTTCTTCTTCATCATCATCGAGTTCAGTGCTCGCGCGGTCTCCAAACTCCTCCCTTTTCATGCCTTCTCCGCCGACCGTGACCTCGAGGTCCCAAGAGGGTCGGAGAGGCAGCAGCGACGGGGCGGCCGTCTTTTCTCAGCATCCCTGGACAGATTCCAGCCATTACAGTTCTCCTTCAGGATAGGATTCTTCCTCCTCTTTTTCTATTCTTTCCCTTTTGAAATTACAGTTGTATTAAGTTCCATTTTGCTGTTGTGCGTGGCCATTTTTACATTGAAAAGAACGATAGAAGCAGAGAGATTTTCCATCCTGTCAAAAGTCAAAACTGCTTTATCTCCTCCTCCGAACACCATACAAGGTCTGAACGCGAGACATTTTCCAAACTCTTGCTGCAGAAGCTGTTCTTGCACATCAGCAGTGACGGGTACGAAAGAGGGAGCTTTGAATTGAAAGCGTAAAAGCACACGTGACGTGCCGGAGCTCTCGCGGATTTCAAACTCTTTCTAAACGTCAGATTGAATAGCGGTGAGATCTTTGCGAATGTCAAACCTGTTGCTCGAGCTTTTGGGTAATGCACCGCCATGCACCGTTCCGAGAGAACAAAAATAAATGAAAAATAGAAGAATTAAGAGGAAAAGTAAAAATAGCCACTATTGTGATAATGGAATGGAAAATGGTACAAGTGGTCCATAAACTTTAACTCAATACGTAATTCTTAATATGTTCAATTTGATCTCTGAATTTTAATTTAATATTCAATGTTGTTTTTGAATTATTCAATGTGATCATTGGACTTTTAATGCATGTTCAATGCAATCCTTGAACTAGTTATTGAACATTTTCATATAGTTCATGGATTGCACTGAACATGTATCAAAAGTCTAAGGATTACATCAAACAAATTAAAAATTTACGAACTATATTGAATATTAGGTTAAAGTTCATAGATTATATTGAATAAATTAAAAGTTTAGGGATCACATGTCATTATCTTGCAATTGAATAACAGAAAGAGAAAAAATAGAGAAGAGAAACGTGGGGCGATGCTGACCTGGTCAAATGTTGATGGATGGCTTCAAACGAAGAATGAAAAGAACAAATAACTAAAGCATGAAAAGAAAAGGGCGGCCACGAAAGATTAAAAAAAGAATAGAAAACAGATATCACCGCGAAGAGGAGGGAGAGAATGTTCATAGGTAAAAAAATTAGAAACAAGATGGTCTTTTTCAAATTTATGACATAAATTTGGAGTTATGTGAATTACGAATTGTGAAGTCCAATTTTGAAGTTGTTAAGTTGAGAAATATATGGAAATTTGAGTTTAGGGTGTTGTGGAACCATGAGGGTGTAATGAAAATCAATTTCAAATTATGATTTGCTCGGAACGAATTTTTAAAAAATTTCATGCTCTAGCCCGCATAGCAAATAGCTTTGAATAACCGCTTTGTGTAAGCATTCTGATAACGCATAGAAATCATTTTCACGACACATAAATTTAATTTGGTTGATTCATAGTTAAGATTGTGTTTTACTTTATTTTGATGTTATTTCTCGCTTATTTAATAAGACTGCGAGTTCGTACGCTTGAGATAACTTTGCGGTTTGGTTTAGGCCTTATCAAATGAGTAGTGTTTATCTTTTTTTTGAATTTATAAACTTCTGTCTTAAAAGTGTTAAGGATTTGATATATTATAAGTTATTAAAAGCATGTTTGTTGCATAAAGTATAGATCGAGCATTTACTACTTTTCAGTTTTTCATAAATGATTTGACAAATGTTTTATGAAAGGCATTATAAAGAGTTATCAATCTTGATTTGTGAATTTGGTTTATAAAGAATTTTGAATAGGTTTGAAAAATGCCTTGTGAAACGTATCATGTTTGATGAATGAAGTTATGATAGAATATATTTTTGGTTAGTATATTATGATTATGAAATGGATCTAGATTTGGTTTTGTGGATTATTAGAGAACGGTGTTTTAATGTTCAGTACCACTAGGAACTAGGTTAGGGGTTTCTTGGTATAAGATATCTTGAGCCGAGTTATTAGCTTATAATAGGTAGAGACCTTGCTAAGGTAATTTAGGTTGCCTTAGCATTACGTGTTATATCTTGACCATAGTTTGATATTTGGAGATAAGACTGATCAATCAAATGGACCATTGATGAGACATTAATCAATGGACTATTGATGTGTGATTTGATGTTGATTTAAATGAGTATTTATAATATGTATAAAGTTATGTTTAAAAGATATAACTCATTTTTGGTATTGCACGTATATTATGTATTGGAGTTGAGAATATTGGATTTCTAGTATTGTTTTGTAAATATGTATAATGAGTGCTTGATCTGCTTAGAAAATGTTTGTATTACTTACTAAGCTGAGATTGCTGATTCCATTCATTCCAAATCTTTTTTTCAGTTTCTTTAATTAACAACAAATAGAATGAGAGTGTTATCGAGGAGACATTTGGTAGTTGAATGTTGCGTATGGTTTGGTGTAATTATATATATGTTTGTTGATAGTCGTTGGGTTTAACTGTGTTATAGACAATATCTATTATATTCTCCTTGTGGATGGTAGAAACAACGATGCTATAACCAACTTATAAGGTTTGAGTTTGTGGATGGTAGAAACAACGATGCTATAACCAACTTATAAGGTTTGAGTTTGTTTCCATCTAAAGCTGTGCCTTTTGGTTAGAAGAATGACCGTATCATTTCTCATAATCTTATAAGGTTTTAGGTGTGACAATTATGATCCTGCCAATAACATTTTAGTGATTTTGTCTTGTCTAGGGATGGAAGCGAGACAACTATCACGAGGTTGCAACGCGTCCGACCTCTAATGGTGGGCGGCACATTTGAGGATGTGTGATAGATTTTAGGTCAATCATAAGAAATCCAGTAGGGTTTGGGAAGGAATTTTTGAACATTTCCAAGAAAGTATGGGTTTTTTTCTCTTTGTCCGTTCGTTATCTGGAAACATTTGGAGATGGATTTGATATTTTCTAGTGAGTTGGGAGAGGAAGAGAGAGAGAGACCAAAATGTCGGCGAAGAAGATTTTTGAGAGAGAGACGGTTTTTTGGCGACGGTAGAGGCAATGGATGAGTCGAAGGTGGCGTAATGATTTGTCGGACGAGAGCTCGGTCGTGAGTTAGGAGAGAGAGAGAGAGAGAGAGAGAGAGAGAGAGAGAGGCAAAGTCGTCGTGTGAGTCGAGAGTGGGGAGAGAGTAGAGTGTAGAGAGAGAGAGAGATGCTTGATTGATAATGTGGCTCACAGCGACATGTAATTTTTTTTTGGTAAGGTAAGAATATATTGACAAAAGCCAAAGTATACAACTCGGAAACTGGAATCAAAAACTTACACTCAATGAAGCAACAAGCCAGGTCGAGTGGAAGGATGCTAGGAAAAGGAAGCCAAAAGCTACCAAGGTAGCAACAGGAGCAGCGACATGTATTGCAAGCTGAATAAACTTGTATTTTGTTGAGTTGGCATTTGAGTGGTACGTAATATTATCTCAGTGGATCCTGGCATAATTATTAGCTTTGTAAGGATTAGTAACATTTTTTAGAATTTTCTAAGTTGCCTAGACAATGCTAGAACTCTTGAGATCACCTATAAGATTTGCGACGGAAGAGCGGGGAGAGGGGGAAGGGAGGAGCAGGGTTCGAAGCGTTAAGATTAAGTCTTCATACGATCCGACAATTTTCGACGATGATAACAATTTGGTACCTAGCTTCTAATAATCGTTAGGTCTTAGAACTTTATGATCCTAGATATTGAGTTTCTTTCAATTTAATTTTTTAAGATTTCATGAAATTATAAAGGACATTCGCAATGTGTAAATTTGAGGTTATCCATTCTATAATTTAGGAAAATTATTATTTTTTACAAAATACGATGGCAGACTGCAAGTACCCCAATGGCAACCAGAGGCAAGGTTGAAATACTATGGCCTGTTTGAGGAAAAAATAAACCAAGTGTCATTACATTTATCCAACGGACTTTAGAATCCTAAAATCGATTTGCAGTGTTGAACCAAACGAGACTTATATTAGTATTGAAAATGCGATGGGATCAGGACCACTTTGGCTGTCCAAAACCCATTTGGCTTCCATCACAATGTCAGTGGGGTCCGAGTTTGCAATATTTTCCGGTTCGGGTAAGTTCGATTTGGGCCGGAGCGAATAGTGAGTTCGATTGGGTTGACCTCGTGGGCTGGACCCATAGAGGCTATTGGGCCCACAACGGTGCAAAATCGGCCCAATAAGACTTCCAAGAAAGCAAAGATCCCGTTTTTCTCTTCAATTCGCCCTCTCTCTCTCTCTGCTTCCTCCTTTCATTCCTTCTTCTGCTTGTGTCGGTCCTGCGACGGATTGATCTCTGCCGTGCTTGCTTGCTCGCTCGTTGAGTGCCGCACTTTCGGCATGCGCTTCTCAAAGAACATTCACAGTGCCTGCCTAAGAGCTTTCGCCTTCACCAGGCTTGAGAGCTAGAGCTGATTCAATCCTTCCTTGGATGTCTGAGGTCTCTTCATTTTGAATAACTCACTGATCTAATGTCGTCATCTCCAGATGCTCGCCTGTCATCAGTAATGGGATAAGAAACGTAGAGAACAGCTTCATCTGCTGCTTCAAGTGTGTCTGAGAAGGGAAACTTTGAAAATTGTTGGTGGGGTCCTCTGCTTCTCCTGGAGAAAACATGGAGCACTTGAGTGGTTGCCAAGAATATACTGTCAGGGTTTCATGAATCATGTATAGGCAAAATTAACATAAATATAGCAGAAACAAAGATGAAATATTTCTATGCATGTATCTCTAGAGGCGTTGTTCGTGCGTTTTAATAAAAAAATATGAATATAAAAAGGGAGTTAAATGAATTACCTCTCGAAACGCGTTTTAAACAAATTGGTTCGGATGTTTTTCAGTTTGAGCCCCCACAAACGTCAAGCCTCTAGTTCAGACACACCGGCAATAGATGTCGAATAAAAGAGAGAACTTGTAAATAATCACCACTATGATTGTGCTAATAATCTTGTGGAGACAATCTTTCGTATTCTTGATGTTTTAGCCACGGCCTAAATGAGAGAATCATTTTTCTATCATGCGTACACCAAAACACAAAAACACACACACTTAGCAACCATTGCTTATGGCCTCCTTTTATGCGGCATCTCATGACAATTATTAACCGTTGCTACATATGGGAAACCATCCCACAATCAGCAATGCACGATGATTCATGCATGATGGTCAACAACGGTTGCTGACCATCATGCCATGCAGTTCCTTTCTTCTTCTTTTTTTATAAACATAAGCACATGTGATGTGCGTTGCACATGGTTAGCAACAATTATTGACTGTGTGCACATTTTAATTAATTAATTAATTAAATGAATAAATAAATAATTAATCAATCATTTTTTAATTCTATAAATAAAAAAATAAAAAAGGACATAATCTTTATGTGTGCATTTGGGGTATATTAACATATATCCACTTTGGGCATGCATGTGCATCATATGCACGTTGGCTCATAACTATAATATAATTTAAATTAAATCCCATTTAATTTAATTTAGGTCGACTCAATTTGATTGCAGTAATTGCAAACACATTTGTAACATTATTTCTCTCTTATTCCACATTACCCTAATTGTTTATGGTGCATGACATCCTTAGATTCATCACTAAATTAGTAATAAGATTTGTTCTAACACATTAATACTCCTAAAAGAATTAATTGTCCCGATTAATCTTTGGGTCCTACAAGTCATGATTGACATTTAATAATATGTCATGGCTATCCAGATAGTGTCAATGTTTTAAGAACATAATGAACCTGTTAGCTTTGGCTATAGTGTAATTCAATCCATCTGTCTTACTATGTCTCGATTGAACAAATACCATGGAATATTTATCATGTCACCAATTCAATCATGTGCACAAATCTAATTGACATGCATTTTATTCGAGATATAAATAATTTATTCTCGGTTACAACCCCCACCAAGGATTTCAATGCATTGTCATAATCAGATCGCATAAGATATCATTATTATACCTTGCATGTAACAATGAGACATATTACATATTGTGTACATGTGTAACTTCATATATGAACAAACTATAACCATAAGATATAAAGACAAATCAACGACTTGGCATTATGTGCACCCATGAATCATAGTTGTTCGACACACAAATTAACACCATGTCTCAAGTCTAAGCATTATTTTACATAAGACCAAAGCATGAACAATTATACATTGACCGCGTTAAAAGTTTACATACTGCTAATTGTTCCATATGTGTCACGTTCAGTGAACTTGTCTGATACAAACACCGTGTTCTAACTTAGGCATCACAATACCCAATGAATTGCGACTCATCATTCCCTTAAGTATCAAATACTTAATTGTGAAGTTAAGAACACACTGATCTCAACATGATTATTAATATCCACTCAATAATCCATCGATCGGGAACGGTTTAAAGATTCAGTCTAACTATTTACATCCAACATATACATTGACACCGTTCTTCAAAGACTTCAAATTTCCTCTTGCATCAAACATCTTGGATCCTGATTGGTCGAGAAATGGAGTCAACCTCACGGGCGAGGCCAGCCCTTTATTCTCCACGCCTATGGTGTGCCCATAGAGCTGCATGGCTTGATCTTGTTCGAGCTCACTTGTGTTTGATGCCTCTACTAGTTTTTTTTTCTCAAAGGAGGACAAACTTATTTCTCATTGTTCAAGAATTTCCCCTGGCTAAGCTCTCGTGCTTGTTCTCATATCATTGTTTTTCGACTTCTGAGTTCGATTCCAGCATTGACATAGAGGGATTGTTAAATTAATATCTCGAGTTTGAATCGGATAACGATTTGTTGAACCAATTTGTTGATAAAGATTTCCCAAGTAACAGAAAAGCTTCACTGGACTCTTGCAGATTTACAAAAGAGGAAATAATAGAATAAAGAAAAAAAACTGAGCAAATTTTCTTCTTTTACTTACAGAAGCCTACAGAAGCTGAAAGATGATTTTCTCGTGGCACTCATAATATAAACTCTACGAAAGAAGCCTCTGCAGCATCTCTCTCCCACGTGAAGCCAAAAGGAGGTGGGCCCCAGGTCAAAGTTTTGACATTTTGGGCACACATATAAAAATAGATTACGCACGTCTTCTTTCCTTTAGTGAGTGTTGCTAAAACCTTACATGGAGTCGCTGCCGCACAACATCAAGTGAAGCCACCCACGCGATCAAGAAAAGGAGTTCTTGTTTTCGGCTTTTTTGTTTTGAACTTGAACTCGCAGTAATTTTGTACAGTGAGTTTATATTCAAGTGAATTATTTATTTACAAACCTTGTGATTAAATCTAGGTGTGAGAAACACTTGAGCGTGTGAGCGATTGTAAACTCTGATTCTCCGATTATAATGGATTATTTGATGCTGGCTCTCCCCGTGGACGTAGGTATCGATACTCGGACCGAACCACGTAAATTTCCGGTATCCTTATTATTTCTTGTTTATTTTTCTAGTGATTTCGCATTAATGTAAATTGCAAGATCCTGTTATTTCCGCGTATTATATTCCAACAATTGGTATCGGAGCTTAGTTGAGATTAGATTTCTTAATTGTGATTTGGAGTTTTTGTTTGTCTAATTATTATCTGGAAATTCTATTATTGCAATTATGTCTGAGAGGAAATTTGAAACAGAGAAGTTTAATGGAAGCAACAATTTTGTGTTATGGAGCATCAATATGCAGATTTTATTGACAACTCAAGATTTGGCTAAGGTATTGGATGGTGAAGATGAGTTGCTTATTATAATGAAAGACTCTGAGAGGGCAGAGCTAATGGAAAGAGCAAATAGCACAATCCCGTTAAATTTGTTGGATGAGGTATTAATAAAGGTTGTTGAGGAGAAGGATGCCGCAGCATTATGGGCAAAACTTCAAGCACTCTGTGTAAAGAAATGTTTGAACAATCGCTTGTACATGTTGAAGAAGATGTTTTGATTTAGATATAGTACGCCTATCAGAACTCACCTAGATAAATTTAATAAACTCATGATGGATCTAAAGAATGTCGGTAAGATACTTGATGATGAAGAATAAGGCATGATGTTGTTAGTCTCTTTACCAGAGTTATGGGAGCACTTTACTGATTCACTGTTGCAGGGGCCTATGTAACACCGACACGGACATGTCATTTCTCAAAAAATAGATAATTCCGACACGTTAAATATTAAATAAATATTTATATATATAAATACATAAATAACTAAATAATAATAATAAAAAGAGCATAGAATTAATCTATACTAAAAACATTAATTCTACATTCGTTAATATCATTCATTCTTTTAAATTGACAAATTCAACTATATTTTATTATAATAATTCATAAAACTTGAAAGAAAAAACAAGTAATCCACATTCCACTATTAAATTTAAAATTCAACAATAAGCAAAAAAACAATAAACATTCCATCAAGTAATATAACAAAAAGTCATTCATCCACATTATCCACTTCTTCTTGAAAAAAAAAAAAAAAAACAAACTCCATCTCCAGCTCATCAAGTGAAAGATTTGCAACTTCAAGCACCCCAACATCTTCAAATGAGTCAAATGCATATCCGCCAAGATCTTACATCTTAGTCTCTCATTCTGTGTATTGTAGGTTTTTTCTTGATAGAAGACGAAGATTGCTATAAATAAAAACCAAATCTTCTGCACGTTTTTAGGTTATCTTATTTCTTTTTACCGAGTGCACAAATGAGTAAGTACTCAAATTTCTCTCAGCACATGATGAAGAAGAAGTTTGTGCAAGAAGCTTTAAGGCTATGCTTTGAAGTATCGGTGCACATGCACCATGATTAACCCACCGAGCATTAGGATCCATAGAATATCGATTTGAATTGAATCAAAATCTCTAAAATCCTCATTTTTACTCACAAAATCTACATACTCTAAATTCATTTTGTTGCGCTCATTCAAGTTAGGAAAATATTTCTTGAAGCACTTCAGTCTTTCTTGGTTGATCTCCTTATTCTTGTATGAAGAAATTCGAGTAGGATCTTCATCAAGCCATTGATCACTATAGTACATTTATTTAATAAAATGAAATAAACTTAGAAAATAATAATAAATAAGATGAGTATTATATTATCATGTTAAAGAAAAAATAATTACTAAAGTAATAATCTCATACAATTTTAAAACGTACATGGAATTTAAGGCATATGCTAAGCAATGAAATGGAGTGTTGTTCTTTATCCAACGATCTGCAAGAATTGTGTGAACCACCTCATAAAATGTGGACTTCTCATTTAGCCTCTTCACTTCATGTACATACATAGCTTTTTTTACTTTTTCGATTATCGAACCTCACATATCATAAACTAAGTGAAGACAAGACTTATCGGCGTCACAAATTCTAAGCATATCATAAATAAGAGCCGTGGAGGAAAGTATATAATCAATCAAATTTCACCAAAAATCATCTAACACATTCTCCTTGATAAAGTTAGTTTTCTCTTGATTAACATCTCAATAGATATTCCATTTGTCACAAATCACCATGTTTTGAAAATCATTTTTTTATTAACTTGAATCTCCTAAGCATCACAATCATTGAAGCAAAATGTGTATCCGCTACAGAAAACAACTTCAAGCTAACAAACTCATTGTATATTACTAATCTCATAGAACGGTTCATGATGAAATGCTTGATTTGCATAACTTCCTTAACACTATTTGAAATTCAACTACATTCCTCATATATTATTTGATTACTCTCCATATTTTTTGCGGTACAAATGTTCTTCAAAGCTAGATTAAGAGTGTGCACTACACAAGGTATCCACATAATAGATGGAAATTCTTGCTCAATGAGTTGTCCCGTGCCCTTACAATTTGAAGC
This sequence comes from Eucalyptus brandiana, assembly GCA_014182725.1. NCBI lineage: Eukaryota > Viridiplantae > Streptophyta > Magnoliopsida > Myrtales > Myrtaceae > Eucalyptus > Eucalyptus brandiana. The sequence goes on from CM024676.1 coordinate 4,697,478, forward strand.
ATTATCTGTAATTACTTGAATCACATTCTCATACCAAATTTCATTGATAACTCATTTCAGCAAGTTAAAAATGAAATGCATATCTTTTGTTTCTCTCGAACAATCAACCGATTTTATAAACATTGGATCTCCATCCAATACCGCCATGAAATTAATAAGAGGTCTTCTTTGTGAGTCACTCCATCCATCACTCACAATACTTACACCATCATCTTTCCATATGATTTTGATAGGTGCACACAACCTATCAATATTTGCTTTTTCTTTTTGCAACAAACTGGTCATCAACAAATTATATTTCAATGGTACATAACCCACAATATTATGATTAGTGGCATAAGTGAAAGCAAATTAAAAATAAGGATTCCTTGCTAAGTTAAACGACAAGTCCGCCGAATAAAAACATCCTAGCAATCTCACAATCTAAACGTTCCCGTTAAGTCATATTAAATGCATCTTCAAGTATTTTCCACTCCCACTTCCACATTTCCTTTTTTTGGAGTTAAATGATAAGTTCATTCTGTCACCACCACCACCACCACTAAGTGAATAACTAGCAAGAGGCAAAGATACATTTCTAGGTGCAATACTCATTAATTTAGTATTGACCTTGTTGGAGAAAATTTCCTTATTTATTTTGAAGTTGAAGACTTGCATCAGTCTAGTCTGAAGACTTGCAGACTCTATCGTCAAAGTTTGAAGACCTCCAAACTTAAGATTTAAAGTCTACCCTCACTGATAGCCTCTAGACCAACGAAGAAAAGATTTATCCGATAAAAAAGACTTATCCATATGCAAGTATATCTTTAAGGATTTGGTTCGTACGATTGAAGAAGATCTCACGGTTGGAGATAGCATCTTGTGATTAATTATTCTTATTGAAATCAATTCAAATAATTAGATCTATTGATTGGCGAAGTATACTTGGAAGGTTCTACTTATGAAAACCTAGATTTTGATTATATGGGTGAGCATGACATTCCTTAAATAACTTGAGATCTCCCTAATTGATTATGTCCAATAGGTAGATTGGAATAACTCATTTGGAAAGTGCCAACGGTTATAATGGCATGAATGAGTATATAAGGAAGATGCTCAAGTTATTCGTGGGTGTGCATGAAAGAAAAATTTCAAAATCTGAAGCTCCTAGTTCTTTACTGATTCAATCGCTAAGCTTAAGTTGTACTCAAATGAGAGATTAAATACTTGTGAGGTCTTGAGGAAGTGTAGTAGAGTCTCTACACTGTGGAATCAAGGACATGAGACTATAAAATCTCTTTTGGTTCTTAGTGGAATCCAGCCAGTGGGCTGTCAGTGTGGGAGAGTGGATATAGGCTTGGTCTAAGCCGAACCACTATAAACTTTGTGTTTCAATTCTCTTTCCCTAAATTCTTTACTTTAATCCATAGTCTTATATAACTGTTTAGAGTCTTTTATATCTTCAGTCTATTATTCTCAAAAGACAAATTAAGTTGTTAAGTCTTGCAAAAACTTATTTAACACATATTCACCCTCTCTAAGTGTTCTTACTAGCCCTATCAATGGGTATCAGAGGCTGTGTACTCATTTAATTGAAATGTTTTTACTTCTGAGTTAAAAATCTATGATTAGTATGTTGGCTTCAGTTTTGGTTAAAGGCTAGAGCAATACTAGACCACCTTACTTCAACGGAAAGGAATACAACATATGGAAAAGCAAGATGAAAGCATTCCTAAGATTGAAAGATCCTCTGGAATGGGATATGGTAGAAAAATGAATTATTCCTAAAGCTACATTAGTTTCAGAAAGAGGAGAAGAAATTGCAGATGCTAGCGAGATGACTCAAAAGGAAATAACCAAGAGATAAGCTCTTAATGCTAAAGCAATTTACTCATTATATTGTGTGTTATTTCCTATTGAGTATAACGGAATATCTTCTTGTGAAACAGCCAAAGAAGTCTGGAATAGGCTGCACATTACCTATGAAAGAACTGATCGAGTGAAATAAACAATGATTAATATTATACTCGGACAGTATGAAGCCTTCAAGATGAAGCCACGAGAATCTATCACTGATATGTTTAGTCGTTTTACTGAAATTGTAAATGGTCTAGAGTATCATGGACAACCAATCTCAAGACTAATGAAGGTCAACAAATTGCTACGTGGACTCTTCAAAGATTGGAATCACGTAAAGACTTCAATAAGGGAAACACAAAGGATCATACCACTTTCTGTAGACAAACTGGTTGGCACACTTCAGTTCTATGAAGTGGAGTAAATCAACGAGAAGGAAGATCCTAAAGCTAAGAAGTCAATTGTTTTGAGATCTAATGATGATTATGATATTATAGATTCTAAAGATGATATGGACGATGAAGAATTAGCTCTTATGATAAAGAGGTTTAGGAAATTGAACAAAAAGGGAAGAAGATTCAATTGGAAGAAACAAAACACTCAAAAGTTTCAAAACAAATCAACTGAGGATGATGAAGTCAATAAAGATGTGATCTGTTTTGAATGCAAGAAAAATAGACACTTCAGACCCAACTGTCCTCTGTTGAAGAAAAAGAAAGGAAAAACTGAGAAATACATGAAGGGTCTCAAAGCAGAGACGTGGAGTGATACTGAATGTGAAGAAAGTGATGAAGATTATGCCAACATTTGTCTAATGAATAAATCAGAATCGGACTCAGACTCTGAGATAGATACAGACTCAGACTCAGATAGCGAAATCAAGGTCACTATCAATAAAAATGTTAAATGGTATTTGGATAGTGGCTGTTCAAGACATATGGCTGGAGATTCAAATTGTTTTATAAAACTTGTTCAAATGAATGGTGAAAAAGTCTATTTTGGTGGAAATAGCAAATGAAGAATTGTTGGGTGTGGAACTATAAAGATTGAAAGTCTCACAATCAACAATGTTTCCTTGGTGAAAGGACTAAATTACAATCTACTCAGCACTAGCCAACTATGCGACACTGGATTCAAAATCAATTTCCAAGAAGAAGTATGTTCGGGAACTAGTAAAGATCTTTCTCAATCTTTTACTAGATGAAAACATGGGAACATCTATCTTCTGGATATAAAACCAGAAAAATCTCAATGTCTAATTTCAATTCAAGATGAAACAAATCTTTGGTATTGAAAGCTTGACCATGTCAACATAAAGTAAATTGCCAAGATCTCTTCCAAGAACCTTGTTCGTGGGCTGCCCAACCTGAAGTTTCAAAAATTTGACTTATGCACACCATGTGTATTGGAAAAACATGTTAGAAGTTCTTTTAAACTAATCAATTAGGTTTCTACTAATCGTGTTTTGCCGCTTCTGCATATGGATCTCTTTGGACCAACCAGAACTAAAAGCATTGGTGGAAAGAGATATTGCCAAGTAATTGTGGATGATTATTCTCAATTTACTTGGGTTCACTTTCTGGCAAGTAAGTCTGAAGCATTCTCTCACTTTTCAAAGTTTGTCAAGAAAGTTCAAAGTGAGAAAGGATATGCTATTTCAAACATACGGACAGACTATTGAGGTGAGTTTGAAAATCAAGACTTTGCAAAATTATATGATAAATCAGGTTTTCAGCATGTTTTCTCTTCTCCATACACTCCAGAACAGAATGGAGTTGTGGAAAGAAAGAATAAATCTCCGCAAAAATGACAAGAACTCTTTTAATAGAAAGTAATATTTCTTCTCGTTTTTAAGCTGAAGCAGTTTCTACGGCTTACTATATTATTAATAGAGTATTCTTAAGGTATATTCTGGAGAAAATTCCCTATGAGTTATTCAAAGGAAAGAAGCCAATTGTTTCTTACTTTCATGTGTTTGGTTGCAAATATTTTTTTTTTTAAAAAAATGTAAATGATCAAACTGGTAAGTTTAAAGAAAAATCAGATGAAGGAATTTTCCTTGGCTACTCAACCTCAAGCAAAGCTTACAGAGTATTCAACAAGAAGACTTAGTCCGTGGAAGAATTTATGAATGTTAAATTTCAAGACTCTTTGCAAAATCAACTGATTCAAACTCAACCTGAAGAATCTGAACATGCTTAAGACTTTACAAAGTCTACCTCCCCTAAAGCAGCTCAGAGCTCTGAAAATCAACAACGGATGGAAATTGAAAAATCAACTGAAGCAGAAGATCAGCAAACTGTCAAACCGACCAGTAACTGGAAGCACAAGTCTAGTCATCCCAAAGAACTCATCATAAGTGACATTGATGAAGGGATTCACACCAGATCCAAAAAGTAAGAAGAATCTAGCGTCGTGACACTTATTTCTGAAATAGAATTCAAAAGCATAGAAAAAGCTTTAGCTAATGAAAGCTGGATTGAAGCAATGCAAGAAGAACTCATACAGTTCAGCATTAACGATGTATGGGAATTAACTCCTAAACCAAAAGGTAAATCCATTATTGGAGCTAAATGGGTTTTCAAGAACAAGATGGATGAAAAAGGAAAAGTGGTCGAGAACAAAGCAAGACTCGTGGCCAAATGATATGTGCAAGAAGAAGGGATAGAATATAATGAAACTTACGCACCAGTAGCCAGGTTAGAAGCAATTAGATTATTACTTACTTTTGCCTGTTAAAAAAATTCCAGGTTATTCCAAATGGATGTCAAGAGTACATTCCTAAATGGATTTATCCAAGAAGAAGTCTGTGTGAAACAATTTCCCAGATTTGAAGAACCAAAGAGACTAGACTTAGTATTCAGACTGAAAAAATGCTCTCTATGGATTAAAGCAAATACCTTGAGCATGGTATGACAGATTAAGTAAATCTCTAATTCAAAACAGTTTTGTCAAAGAAAAAGTGGATACTACCTTATTTATTAAAAGAGAAGGTAAAAACTTTCTACTTGTTCAAATTTATGTTGATGACATTATATTTGAATCATCTAACAAAAACCTGTGCAAGAAGTTTTCTAAGTCTATGTAGGATGAATTTGAGATGAGCATGATGGGTGAACTATCTTTCTTTCTCAGATTACAAGTGAAACAATTGAAGGAAATAATTTTCATTCACCAAGAAAAATATGCAAAAGAATTTGTTAAAAAGTTCGGATTGGAGAATTGCAAAAAGACGGAGATACCAATGTCAAGTTCTTCAAAGTTGGACAAAGATGAAGGAGGAAAAAAGTTGACCAGAAGTTCTATAAAAGTATTATTGGTTCACCTTTTTATCTTACTGCTTCTAGACTTGACATTTTGTTTAGTGTTTGCATTTGTGCTAGATTTTAATCTGATCACAAAGAATCCCATCTAAGTGCTGCAAAACGCATCATCAAATACGTTGCAACTACCTCAAAGTTAGGAGGTCTGTGGTATCCTAAAGAATGAGACCTTACTCTCCTTGGATATTCAGACGCAAATCTAGCAGGTTGCAGAGTTGATAGAAAGTGTACTTCCCGTACTTGTCAATTGCTAAGAAACAGAACAGTATCATGGTTCTTAAGGAAGCAAAGTACTGTAACTCTTTCAACAGCAAAAGCAGAGTATGTGACCCTTGGAAGTTGTTGTTCTCAAATCTTATAGATAAAACAATAACTGAAAGATTTTGGAATCGAAGATTCATACACCGAGATCAAATGTGACAACACCAGCGCAATTAATCTCACAAAGAATCCAATTCTTCATTCAAGAGCAAAGCACATAGAAATTTGATATCACTTTATTATAGATCATGTTCAAAATAGAGAAATTATAATTCATTGCATTGATTCAAAAAATCAACTAGCGAACATATTTACAAAGCCACTGGAGAAAATCCTATTTGAATCTATTCGTACTAGACTGAACATCACATCTTTTATCCATTAAAGTCTGAAGGTGCTCAAACTCAGAAAATCAAGAGTTACGACTGTAAGTTATTTCGGTACTAGTAATTTAATTTTTGGTTAAAGACTTGAAAATGTATGGTTACTTATTAATCGCTAATTGATTGAAATTATCTTTTTGAATTTATAGCATTTATTCATTTTCGAAAAGGCAGTTATTCAAAAAGGCAATTATTTATTTTAAAAAGGCAATTATTCATTTTCGAAAATGCAGTTATTATTTTTCGAAAAAGCATTTCTAATTTTTCCTTTGTGACGATTCGTTTACTTCGCTTCACTTGCTTTATATACTGTTGAAATTCGTCTTCTTCACTTTCAAACCCTAAAATACTGAACTCCTACTTGTTCTCACTTTCACTGTTGTTTAATCCAAAAAGTTTTCACCTTTTTGAGCAAGTCTGTGAATTTCTCCTTTGAAGCGATAATGTCTTCAAGAAAGTCTTCGAGAATCGCAAGCAGGGGACCACGACACATGCCCGAGGGTCCTACGCAATTCGATTTGACCGAGGAAGAAGATTCTTCTCCACCACAACAACCAAGTCAGGAACAACCTTCTCAGCAGCGTCAGTCTCCTCCACCAACTCAACCAAAAGAAGAAATTTTGGAAGAAGTTGAACCTATAAGAACGTTAACTCCTAAGGTTGCTTTCAAGCTTTATTCTAGTTTAAAAAGAGGAGGAACTGCTATATCTTTGATCGATGAATACCTGAGAGAGAGAGGCTACAAGAATGAAACTCTATTTCTGCGCGATATGGAGAAGATAGGTATTGCAAAAAAGGGATTGGCTGAAAAAGCCTTTACTAATTTTCCTAGTGACCTGCGCTTTGGCACTGCTAATCAACCACAAGGACAGGATGACGATGACCGTATGTTTACCCATTTTCAGCCTAGAATAGGAGTTGCTGCAAATGTTGTTGGTGATGAATCAAGTCTATTTAGATCGAAGAATCATAAGAGGGTTTATTTGAATCTAATGAAGAGAGAGGTTATGAACCTTAGGAGTGTTGATTTTGATTTTCTTGATTCGGTAAAAGTAAATCTGTGAGAGAAGTTTGCTCGTCTGCAATTGGAGCGCTTTTGTTCTGAATCTACTGATGCTTATTCAGAACTCACAGCTTACTTTTATTCGAACTTATCTTTCTTGGATGCAAATAGTTTCTCTTTCACAGTGAGGGATAAGGAGTTTTTGGTGGATATGGACACTTTGGCTGACCTAATTGGAGTAAAAAAAGCGTGTTTCCAACCAATTAGTGTATTTGTTGCTCACGCTACTCTGTCATTGGTGAAAGACAAGGATGCTGAAGGAAAGATATCTTACTCTAGGATGAATGCCTCCAACATCTTGCTGCACAAAATTGTGATCAACTACATCATTCCAAAGTCGACATCCAAGACTAATGTGTCTCGGTCTAAAGCAAAATTGTTGCATGCCATCAATATTAGCTACAAATTTTCTCCGCCTCACATCATCATGTTTCGCATGTACAGGACAGTAGTGAAAGATAAGAGACAACTCCCTTATTCTGCTCTTATCACACGCCTTTTTAGACATTTTAAAATTTACATCCTTGCACCATTATGTTTGACAAACATTTCTCCAATAGTGATTGGATTTAAAATGGTCACGAAGATGTGTTTGAATTAATAAGGTGTTAGAGCGCATGAAGGAGAGTCTCTCGTCAAAGCAAAACAAGACTCTACTGTAGCCAAAAGGAAAGGCAAGGAGCCCATGGATGCTTCAGTAAAGAGGAAAAGAACTCTCATCTTGCAGGATGAAGAGGATGAGGATAAAATGACTATTTCAGCCTTAAGAAACTTGAAGAGTTTTGTCAGCTTTCAAGAGATAAGAAAATGGCCAGATGAAGGAGAAAAAGAGAGAGAAGAGACAAAGAAGGAAGATGAAGAATGGAGGAGGACAGAGGAAGAAATAAGAGAAGAGAAGACTCTTTTGTGCCAACCTTGGCTGTCTTCTTATCTAGTTAATCTGATATGGTAGGAACTGGAATTGTTGACGCGCATCACTCTGAAACTGAAGTTAAACAAAAAGAAATCTTTCCTACTCCACCCGAAGGCAACCAAATAGGGGGAGCTGTTGAACAACAAGGTATTTATTCACCTATCTTTACTAGTGATGTGAGTCATTCTGCAGCAGATCTAGAAGATGTGTATGCCTCTCATTATCTAAAAGCATCCACTCATAGTCATGGTGGACAATCTGCTAAAAATCCCTCCATTCTCAAAACTCATGGAATCAACTCGGTTAGACCTAGTGCTACAACGGCACAAACAGCAGATTTTTCAAGACTGCTAGAAATTCTATTGGATGTAAGGAAACAACAATATGCTATAGGATCTCAAGAACGCTTTCATGGCCACTTCAGTGTCTTTGCAAGATCAGTTAAACGCCCTGAAGACTCAAGTGCAAGATCATGTGAAGGGTGAAGATTTCCAGCAACTGAAGGAGACCATTGGGAAGCTTGAGAAGACAGTGAATTCAATGGGATAATTCTAACTTGTTCGCCTTCTCAAATAACTTTGATTCTCTCTATTTTCAAACAACTCTCTTCATTTGTTCTCCACTTTTTGCTATTGACAAAAGGGGGAGAAGTTTGATGCAGATTTGACTTTTGGTTTGGATTTTTGGATTTTTGGACTTATCTTTTGTTTGGTTGTGGTTTGGACTATTTGATTTGATCTTTTGATGCTTGCAGTAACTTAGGCCATGATAATGATTATGGAAAAGATAGTTGTTTTGTTGCAGGACTAACATGTTTTCTATGGTTGCAGAATCATTGCTATCCATATCCTAATCTACTCATCATTTATGAAGATATTTTGTTTAGTTTAAGAGTTGTTTTGTAGGACAAAAGTGTTCAAATCTGCAAGAAAGTTTTGTCACCATAAAAAATGGAGAGATTGTTGGAGAAAACTTTCTTATTTGTTTTGAAGTTGACAAAACGTTTCCATCAGTCTAGTATGAAGACTTGCAGACTCTATTATCAAAATCTGAAGACCTCTAGTCTCAAGATTTAAAGTTTACCCTCATTGATAGTTTCCAGACCGACAAAGAAAAGATTTATCCAATGAAAAAGACTTATCCAGATGCGAGTATATCTTTAAGGGTTTGGTTCGTACGATTGAAGAAGATCTCATGGCTGGAGATAGCATATCTATTCTTATTGAAATCAATTTGGATAATTAGATCTGTTAATTGGCAAAGTATACTTGGAATGCTCTACTTATGGAAACTTAGATCCTGATTGTATGGGCGAGCAGGATTGGTGGGCTATCATCACATTTATTAAATAACTCGAGATCTCCCTAATTGATTCTGTTCAACGGGTAGATTGGAAGAACTCATTTGGAATGTGCCAACGGTTATAATGGCATGGAGGAGTATATAAGAAAGACGCTCAAGTTATTCGTGGGTGTGCGTGAAAGAAAAATTCCAAAGTCTAAAGCTCATAGTTTTTTGTTGATTCAATCGCGGAGCTTAAGTTGTACTCAAAAGAGAGATTAAATACTTGTGAGACTTTGAGAAAGTGTAGTAGAGTCTCTACACTGTGGAATCAAGGACGTGAGACTGTAAAATCTCTTTTGGTTCTTAATGGAATCCAATCAATGAGCTATCAATGCATGAGAGTGGACGTAGGCTTGGTCTAAGCCAAACCACTATAAATTTTGTGTTTCAATTCTCTTTCCCTAAATTCTTTACTTTAATTCGTAGTTTTATATAACTGTTTACAGTCTTTTCCATCTTCAGTCTATTATTCTCAAAAGATGAATTAAGTTGTTAAGTCTTGTAAAAACTTCTTTAACACCTATCCACCCCCCTCTAGGTGTTCTTACTAGCCCTATCAGACATCTTCCTCTAATCTTTCCATCTCCAAAAGATCCTTTTTTCTACTTTTGTGCACTTTCCAATTCATTTTCTACTTATCATCATCAAATGACCCCTCACTCTCGTGTATGAACTCTTAAAATCTTTTTGACAAAAATTGCATCTCCAAGACAAATTTACCTAATCATCTGTATGATTAACTAACTTAGTAACATACCTCCATAATGATTGTTTTACAACTTCATTGCTAAAGGTAGGTGGTTGTATGCTTGAAGTACTATTAGTCATGTTTGAATTTGAAGACATACTGCAAATAAATAAATAAATAAATAAACATGTTATTGTCAATTGCTATAAGATTTTTTAGTTAAAGTTAACTATGGAAGATTGGATACCAACCGGAAGCACGTTGCAGGAAGCGGTAAGCAGCAATAGACAAAGTGGAAATACAACAACAATACAACAGTTATACAACAGCAATACAGCAGCAATACAGCAGCTATACAGCAGCAATACGCAGCAAACAACAGTAGCCAAATTTCAATCATCAATTCCCTACCATCACATATGTACAACCAAAGTCATTATGAGTATTCGCAATACAAAAGTGGAAAGGAAATAAAAATAGAGAGAAATCATAGCAAAACCAATATGCCCTTCTGGTTTTTAATTTCGACGCCACTTACTTCATAGATGACTTATTCAAAATATAGCGCTCAATACATAAAAATTAAAGCAAATTGATTTTGTGTAAATGCAATATTGAAAACCACTATGATCCCGACAAAAAGCTGATATTCTAAAGATTTTACAAGCTTTGTAACCTAACTCCTCACGCATAAAATATGATTTTCTGTCTGTATACTAGTAATAGAGAATAGGGCAACAACTCTCCAACAGATGTTGCTCCAAACTACTTGTTGAAGTTCCCCGTAATAACAACTTTAAACAATTTCATTCACGGAAACTTTGCTATGGGACCTTTCAATACCGGCTAGGTTAATTCCCTTTCTATGATGGCTACAGATTGCCAAACTTTACTCATTCAAGCTAAAAAACATCTATAGCAAAACCCCGTGCACCATCACAAGAACTTGACTCTAAAACGCGATAGCACCAATCAAACTTCAACAACCAAGCCCATCTATTCCAAAAGGCCAATAATTGCACCCTCAGTTCCACGATCGTGATTCACAAAGTCATCCAGACGAGCACAGCACGACAAGGGTGCAAAACGGGATGGGAAGGTCCAAATTTTTTGGACGAAATACATGATAACATAAAGCCCAATGATCGAGGGTGTAGAACATCTCACTATGAAAGAACTGAAGCTCCAATTTTTTGACATCAACAAGCGTAGCCAACAATGAGCTCCACCTGTTTCATTCAATTTTGGAACTCAACTTGTATCTAACAAACCATCTCACTAATCCCCCTTTCCCCGAACTAACTTTAGGGTTTGCTGAAAAATCCCAAATCGCATTATAAAGAAATCCAAGATGCTAACCTGAGATGAGCAAAAAGATGAAATCGCAAGATGAATAAGAGAAACGCGGCAACGCCTGTGAGAGGCAGAGGCAACGGCTCGATGCTTGTGAGAGACGAAGGCGGTGTTGGAGGCAACTGTGGTGACGAGTGGGGCTGAGGCGCGGGGGGCTACGGCGAGTCGGCAGACTCACGACTGGTGGTGGGCCGCACGGCCGACAAAGCAACACCGGCGACACTCGCGACGAAAGAAGAGAACCATAGTGTTCAGGCGCATGTGACTGAAGAGTGAAGAGAAGAGTCCAGAACTTGTGCATGTGACTGAATTTTTAGCTTTTATTATTTTTTTTCATATATTTATATTTAGACCCCAGAAGTTTTTGAAATTCATAAAAATAACCCCGTGTGTGTTGGAGTTACGTATCGGAATTTCCGACTCGCGTGTCAGAGCGTGTTGGAGGCAGTTGATCGCGTGTCGGTTTTTCCAACACACATTGACCGCATGTCGGAGTGTGTCAGAGCATGTCAGACACGTGTCGGAATGTCGGACACGACACGAAAGGTCCTAGAGAGTGTCCATGCTTCTTAGGCAAGGGCGTACTACAATTACCTCAGAAGAGGTGAAGTCCGCCTTATTCTCTAAAGAGTGTCGGAGAAAGTTGTAAGATGATGGTTTAGTGCAAGGGGTAGCGCAATCACTAACGATTCATGGTAGAAAACAACATTGAGGGCCTAGTAGTAGCAGAGGTAAAAGCATATCGAAATCACGTCATAAAAAGTCCAAGGGACGCGTGAAGTGCTTTGAGTGTCATTAGGAGAGGCACATCAGGAGAAATTGTTCAAAGCGAAGAAATAAAGCTGATAGGCAGAATGTCACAAGCAGTGTGGCAAACGTTGCCAAGGGAAGCAATAGTGATGTAGAAGCTTTTTTATGTGTAATTGCTATTTCTTCATGAGACAAATGGGTGCTGGATTAAGGGTGTTCTTATCATATGACGCCTCAGAAGAATTGGTTTACTACTTACCAAACTATAGATGATGGTAGAGTTCTTTTGGAGAATAATGCAGTTTGTAAGACTGTGGGCATAGGGACAATTCGGATTCAGATGCACGATGATGTGGTGCGCACATTGATAGATGTGATGTATGTACCAGAGCCCCAGAAGAACCTTATTTCTCTAGGGACACTTGATGATATCTGTCGACACCCGAAATTTTCGTCGACATTTTAATCATCCATTGTTTGCAAAAATATATAAAAAAAATAATAAATAAAGAGCCAAAAAGAAAACAAAGAAAAGAAAAAAAAATGAAATGAAAAGAAAAGAAAAATTAGAAATAAAAGGAAAACGAAAAAAAAAGAAAAAGGAGAGAAAAAGAAAAAAAAAAGAATATAAAAAGGGAGGCCATTCGGAAGGGAGGGGTTTCTTCTTTTTTTGGCTCGATCTCTCACTCCTACTCTCTCTGGCGAAATTTTCTTTTTGGGGGCTCTAGGTAAAACGCGAAGAACGGACTCGCACTCGGGCTCTTTCGCCGTAACAACCTCCTCTCTCTCTGGATTTCTTCCTGATCTCGGCGGCCGACGAAGGACCCCCCAGCGCCGGCCATGGCTCTGCTCCCTCCCTCAACGCTCGCTCGCTTGATCGTCGGCTCTCGCTCTCGCTCTTGCTTGAGGTCCACCGGAAGAAAACCCCGGAGTCAGAGGTAGAAAGAGGGGCGAGGGAATCACCTAGTAGCGAGGTCGAGAAGTCGTCGCCACCATCGCGGAGCGGATCTGCCGTGCGCGTGCCCTCAGCTCGAGCCCCTCGTTGATTGCGAGCCCTAATTTTTCGATTCCACCATTGATTCGACCTTTTCCGTTCATCTTCAACCACCTGAGCTTTTGTCGAAGGGGTGGAAACTAGAGAATCTCTCCCTCGGTTCTCTCCCTCGGAAGTTCGGTCGGCAAATTTCTCTCTCTCGCTCAGAGGTGCAGGGAGCTCAAATCTGAAGTTGACCGGCGGTGACAACAGTTCCCGATTTGTGGCTTGATTCGGCTCTCCACCGGATTCAACGCCCAACCCCTGTTCGCTCAGCTCTCAGTCCTTTGGTGCAGAGGCTCACCGGTGATCTCCCTCTCTAGGGTGGCCGGATCGGTGACAGTTGCCGCGACGACGCCCACGCTTAACCGATCTTCTTTCTAGATCGGCTCACCGGATCGGTGAGCTCTCTTTCTATCATTCTCGATCCGTTAGGGTTTCAATTTATGTTCTCTCTTTGAATCCGTTTGAGTCGTGGATTCTGATCTCTCTCTCTCTCATTCGGACGCTCGCTTGCTTAATCGATTCGACGCTCTCGTTGCGAATCACGCCCTTCCGGAGCTCGAGATACAGGGGTTCAGGTTCGCGCCGAGTGGGAAGTCTCGGCATAGCTCCAAAATTGATCGGTGACAGCGGCTTTCTGTCTCTAGCTTGATCAGGTTTTTCTCTACCTCTCTCTCTTAATTGCTCTGTTTCATGCACGAACTGTCGCGCTCTCTCTCTCTTGAATTGTTCTCTGACTCGATTGTGATCTCTCTTTCTCGCTTGATTTGTCTCTCTCTGTTTTCCCCCACCAATGGCATATTCGAAAGCTAATTTGTTTTAGTAAAAATTGGTCTTCAATCTGCATGCTGTGTTTCTTTTTGTGATTTTTGGCTTAGTCATAAATAGTTAATCCCTATTGCATCATGTTTACCTACGTTCCGATGTCTCATTAAAGTTGCAATGCTTGTGTCTTACCGCATTTCCCATATAAAGATTACTAGAATGCGATTATGTGTGCTTTTAGTGGGTTAAATGCAGATCATATGCAATCGATGTTTGCTGTTCATGCGTGAATTTGCTGATATTGAAATTTGGAAATAGTCTTGGTCTAGAATACATGCTTTGTTTTTATAACTTCAAATACTTGTGAATTTGGTACGAATTTTTTTTGTGTGAGGAGTTTGGGATTAGGTCCTTCATGAAAGTTGTCCTTCACATAAAAACTGCAAAAAAAAATGGTTGTATGTTTGCCTTGCTACTCTGTTCTACTTTTGATGGACCTTGATCTCTTTCAGGATTTTGTAAATTCACGTGCTTTTAGTTACAATATATAATGAAATGCTGTCTTTGATTTTTGAAGTTGATTCGATTATAGAAATGCTGTCTTTTCTGTGGCTAGTTGCTGTTAGTCTTAAGATGAGATAGTAGATTTGTCCAATTGCTTTCAATATGTTGTAGAATGATGGTGTGACATGCTACTATGTTCTATTCTTGATTGACTTGTTCATGTTCTTGAACTTTTAGAAATTCACGTGTTAAAAATTTTGAGAAGCTTCCTCGTGAAATTTGTTCCTATGATGTTGATTTCACATGATTTGCATATCAATTGAACTCAACTTTTCTTGTGATTCGCATGATAGAAATCTGTCATAAAAATGAAATTCATAACCCCCGTTTTTCCTTGTCAAAGCTGACCTCGTCATTTTTCTATGATTTTCTTGTTAAGGAATTCTAAGATTGGATCCTTAACAAAAGTTGTTTGTCTCTCTTTTGTTCGCACTGTGGTAAAATTTCATATTCTTCAGATTTTCTTTTTAGGTCAAATCACCATTAATGTGTCACGACATCCCGATATTTTGCTGCAATTCCGACGTAATATTGTGCATTCTTGAATTTTCTTTAACTTCTATGTAGCTCACGTTAAAAAACTTTTGCCATGAAAGTTGTTACCATGATTGGGTGTGCATTTGATTCTAACTTGAGGTTAGTTTGGTTATGAATTGATGCCATTTTGATCAAGAAGATTCATACGTGCTTGTGGTAAGATATGGCTTCAATTTCATGGCGATTTGTCATCAAACAATCACAATTTATAGTCTCATGTGCTCTGTTTCAATCCTGATTGCATGCTGGAAATTGTGGATTAAGCATAGATTAGATGGATATACATGTAGCATGAACATGTTCAATGATGCATATTGTTTGGTGAATGATCTTTTGTCGACTAATTCATTTGTTTGATTAACTAAGAACCAAGGTTATATGGCTTGGATGCCTGTCATATTATATGCTTTGCATGTGATCATTTGATGAATGATTTTGGTGCGACGCATATCAATGCTGAACTTCAGGATATCACTCGAAACTTGACTTTCACATTGTACTTCTTTTAAACAATTAATTTTGATATGATGTATTGTTTTCTTTTTGGTTGCTTGATGTGTTTGATTGTTTCTTTCATTTGTACGCACCTAGTTATAGGTTTTTTTTTAGGCTAGGATTAGATTAGAATTCCGAAGGTGGAGAAGGCGTGAAGATGGTGTAGGTCGATGTACACTCCAACCGTCATTATGTAATATTCATTTCTCTCCCGACATATGTCTCGGGTTCCATGCATTGTATAAAACCCGACGAGTTGCGGGTTTTTCTCTCTTTTTCCCATATATTTCTCTTTTATATTTTCTTTTAGGTTTGCATGATAGATTTACCGCTTTTCTTAATTGTTTACTTCATGTCTTGCAATTTCAATTTCATTGGTTGTTTTCCTTTCTTTTTTTTTTTAGAAATAGAATAACATGAAAATGATCAACCACGCATGATCACTTAATCTAA
Organism: Eucalyptus brandiana; assembly: GCA_014182725.1. Classification (NCBI taxonomy): domain Eukaryota; kingdom Viridiplantae; phylum Streptophyta; class Magnoliopsida; order Myrtales; family Myrtaceae; genus Eucalyptus; species Eucalyptus brandiana. The sequence goes on from CM024676.1 coordinate 4,713,242, forward strand.
GAATTGTTGATCTTGAAAATATATAAATAAAAAAAGGAAATGTGTGAACATGTTAGGAAAAACACAACATACTGTTTAGGTACCGAAAGGGCGCTAATAGCAATATTAGCGTAACCTAAGTCCCCAAATCTAGATATCTGGTTACGTAGGAATCGAGGGAACACTCTCGACCCTCAATTGGGTTTCTAGTCGACCCCCAAAATGAGGCTAGTGGCGACTCCTGTATATTTCTAGGTTGTCAAATACCTAGATCGTTTAAATAAATCTACTGTCACGCAGGGTATGAGCTTGGGAGAGCTCGTGATCAAAGTACCCCTAAACCCGACCTTTCCCTTCCTTGGATACTTTTCGAGGGGTGGCAAGATCGGGTCGCGATAGGCTTGGCAACTCCGCTGGGGACTGGTTATTAGATTAAGAGGACTTGAAGCCGTTTAAAAATGGTTGTTGTGTTTTAACTAACATGTCTAATGTAGGATCGCCTGCATGTCAAAGTCGCGTGGAAAATCAGGTTAGTCGCTAACCTTGTGTTATATGGTTTTGTAGGTTGGAGTTATAAGGGGAGGCGTGCTTGTAAACTCTTTGTTTTGCAGGTGGTGTAAGGATGTATGAATGTATGTGGGTTTATATTGAAGTGCTAAATGTTTAAGTTTAAATGCATGTTTACAAGCTTTAGCACGACACTGCACACACAACCGCGGTCTAAAACCCCGATCGCCCAATTTAGGACCTTAGGAGGGTTTATGGGTGGAATCTGCGAGTGGATGCTCGTGGTAATCCATTACTTACATAAACCCGCTCATCCCAACCGATAAAAATAGTACTGACCGACGATAGTAGCGGTGGGTAAACTATTTTTATCCTTTGGGATGAGGACCTTGAGCCTTTAGCACCCTCACCTTAGGCGTCAAAACCTCACGCTTTCATGCGACATGTGACTTGTGCTTGCCATGTGTTTGGTGGGTAAGTGATTGTTCCTTTTTTATCGTCCTTATCTTTTTACTTATCATATTTCAATTATGCGTTTTATATTCCAACGGCGATATGTTTTAATCATGGATGCCCCTTTAGGTTTAGGTTTAGATGGGTAGACCCGAAGTCGATGCGATCCCATGCTTGGGAATCTCAAGACTATTGGTGAATCTCGACCCAAGACATCAAGACTGTGGAAAAATTCTCGAGCCTCAGGGATTTCAGGGAGCTCATATTAAGGAACAAGAAGACAGTGCTTTGATCAATGAGGAACGCTTGGCCCATGATAACAAGCGTCTCCGCGCGATCCCACCTAGTACTTAGGTTTCCATTTCATATGCTTTTCTTGTAAAGGGATTTCCTTTGTGTTTCCCTCCTTTCTATTGAGATTTACTTGTATTCATTTTCATATCCCATGTAAACATCACAATCGAACCACTTTGTAAGCTTCAAGAAAGCAAGGTTTTGTTTTCCCTTGTAATTGTTCGGTTGAAGTGAATGAAATTCATGAACATTTTCATGTAACTTTTAGAAAAGGGGCATTTTGATTAAATATTTGTCGTCATTCCTTTTCAATTGTATAATTTCTTTTGAAGAAATTTTGATAAGAGGATGTTATATGATACTGGGATCATATACACTTCTTATCATTATTTCATCTCAAGAAATTATAAAATTGACTAGGATTTGTACTTTAATGGTTTCTTTTGATTGGTACTAATCTGAGTCTTTTTCTTTTACAGGAGGTTTTGAAAAAAAAAAAACGGCTGAAGAAAGATTTGTTATACGAACTCGCCGCCAAACAAAGATGGAAAACGAAGATACCCGAGCCTGTGTCATTAATATGGAGAATCAAATGGCACAGCTGGTGACGTTATTGACTGATCTCTCTGGCCAAGTCAAAAACTTGACATCTGCTTCTTCTAACATGAATATTCCTACCGCACCCCCTGAGGTACCGGTAGTAGAGCCCGTGGCAAAAGGGCCTATGGAAGAGATTCCCCAACATCTAAAGAGGTTCCGACTTCACACTTCGATGAGGAGAATTCAAGGCGCTTAGCAAAGATCGAAGAACGCCTTTGCATGCTGCAAGGCTATCAGTTGCAGGGGCTTGATAAACTGTCACCCTTTGCCAAAGTTACGGTCCCTGAATTCTATAAGGAGCCGGAGTTCACAAGAAAATACGACGGCATCGGATGTCCTAAGACTCATTTGAAGTACTACCTGGGCAAGATGGCCCATTATTCAGATAATCCCCCACTCTTGATCAATTCATTTTAGGACAGCCTGGTTGGTCCTGCGTTAACCTGGTTCATAGAGTTGGACATGGAGAAAATCCGTACTTGGGAAGATCTCGTTGATGAATTCCTTTAGCAATACAAATTCAATACTGAAATTGCTCCGACTCGAGAAGAATTGGTTCAGGTTGAGAAAAGAAGAACTGAATCATTTAGGGCCTACGCTCAAAGATGGAGGGTCACAGCGTCTCAAGTAAAATCGCCATTATCTGAGAAAGAGACCATGAAATTGCTACTTCAGGCTATGCCCCGTGATTTTTTTGAGAAAATGTACAACCATACTTGTATGAACTTTGCTACATTTGTAGAGTTGGGAGAATGCATCGAGGGGATTATGCGGGAAGGAAGGTTGTCTGAGAGCACAAATCGTCGATATACCCCGAAGAGGGATAAGGAATCGATTGTGGAGATCGCTTATGTACAAAATTCCTCTTCTCAGAAGCCGTATAATCCTCAAGCTCATAAACCTGCCATGGAAGTAGGGGGATCTTCCAGAAACTTTGAGCATAAAGGAAAGGCCCCTCAAAGGCAATTTACTCCATTGCCTAGACCCATGTCACAACTACTTCCAATGCTGATTGAAAATCATCTTGTGGCGAAAGAAATCCCGAGGGATAATCCGCCAAAGTTTGTCGGATTCGACCTTAATAAGACATGTGAGTATCATATGGGTGAAAAAGGTCATCATGTAGACAACTGTTTGATGCTCCGTTATAAGATCCAGGATTTGCTGGATAAAAAGCTGCTCACCTTTAAGGACTCGGCACCGAATGTCAACAAAATCCCCTTCCAAAGCATTCTGAAGATGTCAACATGGTTGGTGCTATTGATGGAAATGAAGAGTCTACAATTTCCACTGTGTAAGGGATGTTTCTAGTTCTTGCATTTAATTCTTAGTTGTATTCCATTCATTTCTCCCCTACGAGGGAATTCCATTCATTTCTCCCCGCGAGGGAATTTTATTCATTTCTCCCCTATGAGGAATTTCGTTCATTTCATTCATTTGTGCTTGTAATAATTTGGATCATAAACTTTTTAGATCCAAGATGATATACGTTGTAATGCAATTTTCGCTTATCAATAAAATTTATGTTTTGTTAATAGGCGTGTGAGGCCCAAATCAGTCCTATGATGATGCTTTGAGGCCTGAGCCTCCACACGATCTATAGTTTCAAAATGCTTTAGTGGAACAAAGACGTCCAATGACATGAGGATTAGTTCCCAATAAATTTTTCAAAAAAAAAAAAAAAAAAACAACTTGAATTTGAAAATAAATTTTTCATGACATTTACATACATTGCATTCGTTTATATGTATATATACTAACCATTTTTCAATTGCATCTCAGGCATGACATTTCACATCATGATAGTCATTTGCATGGCTCGGATTCGCATTCAAAAGACTTTGACGAACCCGATTATTCCGACTTAGAGAATGAAGATGATCCTCGAGGTATTGAAAAAGAATGGCTCAGACATGAAGAATCCAAACCTCCTACCATCAAACAGCCAGTCACTGTAAATTTGGGAGATTCAGACAACCCTAAAGAAACCAAGATTGGGGCAGGTCTCTCTCAAGTAGATGCCAATAGACTAATTGGGCTTTTGAAAGAATATCGAGATATTTTTGCTTGGTCATATGCTGATATGCCGGGTTTAGATCTTGAGATCGTGGAACATGCGTTACCACTTGATCCTAATATTCTGCCGAAGAAGCAAAAGCTCAGAAGGACAAAACCTGAATTGTCGAAAAAGATTGAAGAATAAGTCATGAAGCTCTTAAATGTTGGTTTTATTGAAGTCACCCAATATGCAGATTGGATTGCTAATATAGTCCCGGTTATGAAAAAGGATGGACGAGTCCGAGTATGTGTTGATTACCGTGATCTGAATAAGGCAAGCCCTAAGGATGATTTTCCTCTGCCGCACATTGATGTTTTAGTTGACAGCACTGCTGGATTTGAATTGTTCTCCTTCATGGATGGATTTTCTGGTTATAACCAGATTCGAATGAGAGAGGATGATAAGACTAAAACTTCATTCATCACCCCGTGGGGAACATTTTGCTACAAAGTTATGCCCTTTGGTTTAAAGAATGCAAGGGCAACATATCAAAGAGCCATGGTGACACTATTCCATGACATGATGCATAAGGAGATTGAAGTTTATGTTGATGACATGATTGCAAAGTCAAGACAAGGTGAAGATCATGTTGAAATCTTAAGAAGATTATTTGACCGTTTGAGGAAATTCAAGCTAAGGCTTAACCCCGCAAAATGCATATTTGGGGCAAAGTCTGGGAAGTTTTTTGGATTTATGGTTAGTAACAAGGGTATCGAGATAGATCCATCTAAGGTGAAGGCCATATGCGATTTGAAACCTCCTTCTACTATTAAAGAAGTCCGAAGCTTATTGGGAAGATTGAATTATGTTGCAAGATTTATCTCTCAATTGTCAGAAACTGCTAAGCCATTCTTCAAGCTATTAAAGAAGAACGCTAAGGTCAACTGGGATGAAGAATGTCAGAAATCATTTGAAGAACTAAAGTGATATCTTTCGCAATCTCCTGTACTTGTACCACCTATCCAAGGCGTGCCTCTGATCTTGTATCTCACCATTCATGAGGAGTCTTTAGGAGCCATGTTAGCACAAAAAGGACCAAGGGATGGAATAGAACGTGCCATTTATTACCTCAGTAAGAAGTTTACTACTTACGAGATTCGATATCTTAAGGTGGAAAAGACCTGTGTAGCCTTGATTTGGGTTTTACACCGACTGAGACAATACACTTTGCATCACCGCATCCTTTTGGTGACTGAGAATGACCCGATCAAATATCTTTTGGAAAAGCCTGCATTGGTTGGAAGGCTCGCTAAATGGCAAATATTACTCTCTGAGTTTGATATTCAAAGCATGGCACAAAAGTCCATCAAAGGGCGAGCTATAGCTGATATGTTAGCCGAAAATCCCGAGAAATCTAATGATTGGGATGAAATCGATAAACGGATTTATTTGGTCTCGCCTGATAAGTGGACCATGTACTTTGATGGTGCAGTTAACCTTTCGGTTCGCACCTTTGGGGCGCTTTTAATATCCCCTAAGGTCAACATTATCCAAAAGAGCCGCAAAGTTGGTATTCCCTTGTACTAACAATATTTCTGAATATGAAGCGTGCATCGTTGGCTTGCAATTAGCCATCGATATGAAAGTCAAAAAGCTTCAAGTTTATGGTGATTCTGCACTCATCATCCACCAGACGGAAGGTGAATGGCAAACACGGGATGTAAAATTAATCCCTTACCATGAATATCTCGAAGACTTGGTCAAGGAATTTGACGAGATCTCTTTTGATTATCTGCCGAGATCACAAAATCAGTTTGCTGATGCCTTAGCAACTTTATCTTCGATGTTACAAGTAACTGATGGTTTGAGCGTCGATCCTTTGCAAATCGACGTTTTGAAAAAGCCTGCTTATTGCCTGATGATAGAAGAAGAACCCGATGGTCAACCCTGGTATTATGACATCATGAATTACCTTCAAGAAGGCAAATTCCCCCAAGGGAGTCAAGCTAATGATCGAAAATACTTGATGAAGTTGGCATCCAAATTCTTCCTCAGTGGAGGAGCCCTCTATAAAAGGTCTTTCAATTTAGTTTTACTGAAATGCATGGATGCACAAGAAGCTAAACTCCTGATGAAAGAAATACATGAAGGAGAGTGTGGTCCACATATGAATGGTCATCTCTTGGCTAGAAAAATTATGAGGCTCGGTTACTATTGGTTGACCATGGAAGCCGATTGTATTCAGCATGTGAGGTGCTGTCATCAATGCCAAGTCTATGGGGACAAGATCAATGCTCCTCCTAATGATTTACATCAAATGTCCGAGTCCTGGCCTTTTTCAATGTGGGGCATCGACATCATCGGACCGATTAATCCTACAGCATCGAATGGGCATCGTTTTATCTTAGTAGCAATTGATTACTTCACCAAATGGATTGAAGCCAATTCTTATGCCCATGTTACTACAAAGAGTGTTGCAAAATTCATCCGTCGTGATATCATCGCCCGATATGGAGTTCCCCGGCGATCATCACGATAATGGATCAAACTTGAACAATAAAGTGGTGGATGATTTACTTGGAGAATTCCACATTCGCCATTTGAATTCTTCTCCCCACGCCCACAAATGAATGGAGCCGTGGAAGCGGCAAATAAGAACATCAAGAAGATTTTGGCCAAAACGGCGGAAAATTATCGTGATTGGCATGATCGATTACCATATGCTTTGTTTGCTTATCGAACTTCAATTCGTACTTCGACTGGGGCAACACCGTTCTCATGGTTTATGGGATGGAAGCTGTATTACCCGTGGAAGTGGAAATTCCTTCACTAAGGTACTTTCTCAAATCAAGCTCTCTGAAACTGAATGGGTTCAACAAAAATTTGAACAACTTAATATGATCGATGAAAAGAGGGTAAAAGCCTTATGCCATGGACAAAGCTATCAGAAGAGAGTAGCTAGGTCATTTAGTCGCAAGGTTAGACCAAGACATTTTGAGATCAACGATCTTGTCTTGAGGAAGGTTTTACCTATCATTCCATATCCTCGTGGGAAGTTTACTCCAAACTATGAAGGTCCATATATTGTAAAGAAAGTGTTACCTAGTGGGGCACTAATCCTTGTAGAAATGGATGGTCATGAATTGCCAAGACCTGTAAATATTGATGCTGTCAAGAAGTATTATCCATGAATAAAGTGAAAGGCCTTTGAGCCATTTTTGGATTGAATCTGAGCCATTTTAGGATGTTTGCATCATGCATTTTCATGCATACATATGGCATCTACATGTTTGTTCATTTTGCAGGATCTCTGATGAAGATTCTACCTATCTGCAAGAGGTTCATCTCAAGAATGCAAAACTTTCAAAAGTGTCCTTCTTCTTTAGAACTTAGAAGTGACCTTATCCTTTAGAATGCCAAAAGAGTCGGTTAGAATTCTAGAAGTACAGTTAGAACTCTAGAAATGAACCCATGTGCTAAGCAAAGCCTATTCTGTTTACAAATTTTGTCCAATCTTACTTCCAAAAAAATCTCCCCAATAGGGTCAAGGAAACATGTCATTTCAGACAAAATTTCATTATATTTTCAGTTCCCCAAGGAGCTGAATTTAACTAAAGTGGGTTTTGAAAAACCTGAAAATGATTGTTAAATATGCCAGGTGGTAGTGCCTAAAATGATGAGAGGCAACCCTTTTACCAAACACGTCCTCATACACTCTGAGAGAATTGAGTAGAAAGAACCATGTCTTAGGGCCTAGGATTCATTCACAGTGAATACATGATTTAAGATGATAAAGGCATTTCATTTCTCAATTCCAAACACTATTGATATCCCTTGCAAGCCACTCTGAGCCAAATAGGGAGCATTTCAAAATAACCCTGTCAAGAACAACTCCACATTGGGGCAAAATAGGGGTTCTTGGTTGAAAATTATGGAGCAAAAGATTAAGAAATATTTTATTGCTTTCACTTGTATCAATCTTCTTGTGCTAGCTTCAGGTGATTTCTTATCAAAACTCGAAGCATCCCAAAGTGAGGAAGAGCATTCCGTTCACTACCATAAACACAATTATCCATTGCTTAGCCAATTTGAGCCTTATGCAATTCTTTCATAACCCCAGGTGATGATTATCTCCCCACACTGGGGCAAGGCACATGATTTACCAACAAAATTGAGAATATTGGTAATGTTTGTAAATGCCACTCGAGAGTCCTAGATACTCAAAAGATAATGAAAACTAGGGGGCATGAAAAAGCAGTGTGCCTGGTAAAAGCAAGGCCAATGCCCATGAAAAAAAATGCAAAGAAAAGCAAGAATGCAAAAAAGAGCGAAATCAATGATCATGCAAAAGATCATCTGTTGAAAAACAAAAGAAATGCATTGCAAAAGAAAACCTGTATTGCAAGCAATGTCATTAGAACAAAGAGCAAAGCTCTCATGTCTCAAGACAAATTACCAAAAAGACTCTCGAGATAGGTTAAATTTCAAAAGTCAAATTTTTGAAAAGTCATGTGATGGTAATGATGCCAAGATAATCACTCACTTTTAACCCTTTGATATCTGAAAGTTTTTCAAGCTTTTTTAAGCCTCACCAAAACCAACACTACAACCCTTATCCGAAGTCTCTTCTGATTGGGATGGTTTGAGTTGAAATGAGAATATCACATAGGAACTACCGCTAGAAGGAGTGTAAGCAATCCTATCTTATCTTATCTTCAAGGTTCTTGACTTGTAAACCCGATGAGGATATTGATTGAATATTCATTTCTTGGCCTCAAAGTGCATACCCTTTGTGTAAGCCCATGACCAAGCCATCATTACGGTCCCTTTAAAAGACCTTTTGATCAATTGATTGTATTCACTGTGAACATTTCCGAAAACCTTAGACATAGGTTGAGTGAGACTTCTCCAGTGAGATTTAAACAGTTTTCCCATATCAATGGTTGGGAACAAAAGCCATTTTTGAGAGCTAGTGTGAAAGACCTCTTTTGATTAGGATGTTTCCACTTGGCATATTTGATTTAACCCTTAGATGGTTAATCAAATCTCATTTTTGTTAAAATCTTCTCTGAAAGAATTTGGCAATCAATGTTATTGCGCAAGATTGGTTCTCTAGCAATTTCGAAACTCATAACCGGTCGAAAGGACCTCTTCTCGGTCAAAGCCCGTTATTACGCGGTAAGACCCTTTTCCTGGTCGAAAGGACCTTTTCCCGGTTGAAGCCCGTTATTACACAGTAAGACCTTTTTCCTGGTCGAAAAGACCCTTTTCCCGATTGAAAGGACCTTTCGGTAAGACCCTTCTCCCAGTTTAAATCACCTAGTTCTAGGTCAACTTAAAACCTTGTCTCCAGTTCTAGGTTATCTTAAAACCTTGTTCCTAAGTTCTAGGTCAACTTAAAACCTTGTCCCCAAGTTCTAGGTTATCTTAAAACCTTGTCCCCAAGTTCTAGGTCATCTTAAAACCTTGTCCCCAATTTTTAGGTCTTCCTTAAACCTTGTCTTTTAGGTTCATGGGTCCATCCTTAAACAACACGGTGAGACATTTCACCAAGTCGAAACCCGTTTTTACACGGTGAGACCTTTTTTCCAGTCAAAATCCGTTTTTACACGGTGAGACATTTCTTCCAGTCGAAACCCGTTTTTACACGGTGAGACATTTCATCTAGTCGAAACCCGTTTTTACACGGGGAGAGATTTCTCCCAGTCGAAACCCGTTTTTACACGGTGAGACATTTCATCCAGTCGAAACCCGTTTTTACATGGTGAGACTTTTCTTTCAGTCGAAACCCGTTTTTACACGGTGAGACATTTCACCAAGTCGAAACCTATTTTTACACGGTGAGACCTTTCATCCAGTCGAAACCCGTTTTTACACGGTGAGACTTTTCTCCCGGCTGAAGCCCGTTTTTACACGGTGAGACCTTTCTCCCAGTCTAAACCATACGGTTCGTAGGTTGTCCTTAAACCATTCCTTTTCCATTTAGTGATTTCATTGTCTTCATTCCATTCCACGAGAGAGAGAAACAGAAATAGAGCAAATAAACCCCAACAGGAGTTTAGATACCTTGATGAGCAAAGGTAAGTATCAGGTACGTCCATAACCAACCATCATTGCTTTTGTCGTTTTCTATTTTTCAAAGCCGAGTCGACTAAAAATTTCAGGTGTCAATTTTGTCTTTAAGTGGAACCTCTTTGAGCTCCCACCCAAAGAGGGGCAGCTATCGACACCCGAAATTTTCGTCGACATTTTAATCATCCATTATTTCTCTAGGGACACTTGATGATATCGGGTGTAGGTACACCGCTAAAGGTGAAGTACTAAAAATCTCTTGAAGTGCCATGACAGTGATGAATAGGAAGAAAGTGAATACTCTCTATCATATATTGGGAGAGATCGTGATTGGAATCGTTGCAATTTCATCAGGTGAGTCAGACTATAACTTGACTCGATTATGGCATATGCGTTTAGGATACATGAGTGAGGCAAGTATGACAATGCTGAGTGAAAGAAGGTTATTAAAGGGTCAAAAAATAGGGAAGTTGGACTTATGTAAGCATTGCATCTTTGGGAAGCAACATCGAGTTAAGTTTACTCCAGCTATTCATTTGACCAAGCAACCAATTGAATATATTCATTCATACGTTTGGGACTCATTTCCTTCGAAAAGAGGTACTCGATATATGCTGACATTTATCGATAACTATTCGAGGAAGGTATGGGTATATTTTCTGAAGCACAAATATGATGTGTTTGATTGGTTCAAGAAATTTAAGGCATTGATTGAGAAGCAGTCAGATAAACAAATCAAGTGCTTGAGAACCGATAATGGCATAAAGTTTTGTGATAAAGATTTTATTGAATTCTGCAAGAAATAATATATTGTGAGACACCGTACAGTACCTGGGATACCACAGCGGAATTGCATGGTAGAACGGAAGAACAGAACTTTGCTTGAGCGAGCTCGATGCATGCTTTCGCATACATGACTTGACAAGGAATTTTGGGCCGAAGCAATGAACATGGAATGTTACCTGGCTAATCGATCTCCATCATCTACTATTAAGTAAAAGACTAATGAGGAAATATGGCCGGGGAAACCTGTTGATTATTCTGAATTACGTATATTCGGATGTCCTACGTATGCTCATGCGAGTGATGGTAAGCTTGAGCCAAGGGCGAAGAAGTGCATATTTATGGGTTATGCACATGGGGTGAAAGGCTACCGGCTGTGGTGCACCAATCCTAGATCACATGGTTTTCTAATCAGCAGAGATGTAATCTTCGACGAGACTGCAATGCTTCACTAGAGAAGTTCTGAAACACAACTAGCAAAAAAGACAGATCATAGTGTCATTAGTGAGGTGGAGCTTCAAATGAAGACTCCGAAGACCTTAAAAATAACAAAAGTTGAGACTGCAGATGAGATCACAGTTCCTAAAGTTTGTGATAGTGAACAACCAATAAAGCCGCAGCACACTATAGCCACAAATAGACAAAGAAGACAAATTAAATTATCGGTACGTTATGATTATACAAATATTTCTTATGCATTGACTGTAGGTGATAAGGTGGAGATGGATAAGCATTCGTCTTACTTTAAGGCGATAGCTAGTTCGGAGTTGTCGCAGTGGCTATGAGCTATGAGTGAAGAAATGGAATTAATCCATCGAAATCAAACATGGGAGCTGGTCAAAGTACCCAAAAACCAAAAGATTGTCGGAAGTAAATGGGTCTTTAAACGAAAAAAGTGCATTCCCGGTGTCGAGACAACAAGGTATAAGGCGAGACTTGTGTTGAAGAGATATACACACTGTGAGGGTATTAACTACAATAAGGTGTTCTCTCATGTGGTAAGACATACTTCTATTCGTGTTTTACTTGCCTTAGTTGCTTCACAGGATCTCGAGTTAGAGTAGTTAGATGTGAAAACTGCATTTCTTCATAGTGAATTGGAGGAGTAGATTTATATGAAGCAACCAAAGGGATTTGTTATTCAATGTAAGGAAGATTATGTTTGCTCGTTGAAGAAATCTTTTTATGGGCTAAAACAGTCTCCTGGTAATGGTATAAACATTTTGATGCTTTTATGGCTAGTCAAGACTATTCGAAAAGTCAGATGGATAATTGCGTTTACTTTAGGAGATTGGAGGATGGTTCTTTGATTTATCTACTTTTATATGTTAATGATATGCTGATAGCAGCTAATAATATGTCTGATATTATTGTGCTGAAGAGGTGGTTAAATACTAAATTTGAGATAAAAGATTTAGGTGCTGCAAAGAAAATATTGGGTATGGAGATTTTGCGTGATAGGACTGCAGAAATTTTACGTCTATCTTAAAAGAAATATATTGAGAAGAACGTGGCACATTTTAATATGTAGTTGGCAAAATCTGTAAGTACACCTTTAGCGAAGTACTTAAACTTTTAGATAAATTATCAACACAGACTAAGGAGGAGGAGGAGCATATGTTCCGTGTTCCTTATTTTAGTGTCGTGGGTAGTATTATGTATGCTATGGTGTGCACTAGACTTGATATTTCACAAGCTGTGAGCGTGGTTAGTCGTTATATGAAGTGTCCTAATAAAAATCATTGGGAAGTTGTGAAGTGGATTCTCAGATGTTTGAAGGGGACAACAAACGTGGATATATTGTATCGGAGGGACAACAATGGCAGTGAGACCACTGATTTTGTGGATTCGGATCACGCCGGTGACTTAGATGATCGCAAATCTTTAGTAGGGTATGTATTTACGTTAGCGAGTGGTGCAGTTAATTGGAAATCACCCTTATAGGATCACATTGCCCTGTCTTTGACTGAGGCATAGTACATGACACTAACCTTTGTAGCGAAAGAGGCGATATAGTTATGAAGTTTGCTCTCGAACTTTGGGTTAGAATAGAAAAGTGTGAATATATACTGTGATAACCAATGTGTGATATATTTAGCGTATAATCCAGTTTATCATAAGCAAACGAAGCATATCAACATCATGTATCATTTCATCCGAAATGTCTTAGTTAAGGGTAATGTTATTGTAAAAAAGATTTCTACAGCAGATGACTCGGCAGACATGATAACTAAGTCTGTTCCTTTGGCAAAACTCAAGCTCTGCTTAAGCTCTATTGGCATCTGTGGAGAGTGAGCACCCGTCGGGGCGTTGGGAGAGTAGCATGGATGATGAGTACTATAACTTAATTTCAAACATTAAGCCAAAATAGAGAATTGATAAATTAATGTTTCGAGTTTGAATTCGGATAATGATTTGTTAAATCTAATTTGTTGATAAAGATTTTCCAAGTAACAGAAAAGCCTCGCTGGACTCTTGAAGATTTACAAAAGAAGAAATAATAGAATAAAGAAAAAAAAAAAGAAGCAAAGTTTCTTCTTTTATTTATGGAAGCCTGCAGAAGCGAAAGATGATTTCCTCATAGGTCAAGACTTTGACTTTTGGGCAATCTCAATATAAACTTTACGAAAGAAGCCTCTGCAGCGTCTCTCTCCCACCGTCCCACGTGCCCAGGTCAAAGTTTTGACCTTTTGGGCGCACATATAAAATAGATTACGCACGTCTTCTTCCTTCGGTGAGTGCTGCTAAAACCCTATGTGGAGCCGCTGCCACACAACGTCAAGTGAAGCCACCCACACGATCAAGAAAAGGAGTTCTTGTTTTCGATGTTTTGTTTTGAGCTTGAACACGTGGTAATTTTTGTACTATGAATTTATATCAAAATGGGTTGTTTATTTATAAATACTCTAGGTTTGGAGTTAAATCTAAATGTAAGAAATACTCAAGCGTGTGAGTAATTGTAAACTCTAATTCTCCAATTATAGTGGATTATTTGCCACTAGCTCTCCCCTTGAACGTAAGTACCAATTCTCAGACCGAACCACGTAAATTTCTGATGTTATTATTATCTCTCGTTTATTTTTCTAGTGATTTCGCGTTGACGTAAATTGCAAGATTCTGTCGTTTTCGAGTATTATATTCCAACAGGAAGAACCATTGTGGTGATGGGATGGAAACATGGTGCTCTAATGCTATTCAGCTACAAGAATTAAGTGATGCCTGCAGCGCATTCTTTCGCCATTCCGATGTTACCCATCTTTGAAAGAAGAATGTTTGCTTAGCATAATGTACTCTGTACCCGATGTTTGGGAAGGAAACACTCTATCTTTGATCAAACGGTAGCAGTTCTGCTGGAAAACCTCCGCAGTGATTATAGTTTCTGCTCTACGCCGCACCAATTCCAGAGGAGTATTGTCCGGTGATGATCAGAAACAACAGTTCGATCTGAGTGAAGGCTATTGCAGTTCAGCGTTGTCGCTTTGTCGGTCCAGCTCTTTGGATTTTTGTCGGCGTTGGACGGAAGAGAGGTAGGGGAGGTTCGACCTCATCGTCCGAGTTCTGGGTATCTCAGGTTTTGGAAGTTCTCGGCAGTCTTGCGCAGGCAGGCTCACCGCCATCTTCAGGTGCCGGTGGTAAGCTTGTTAGTGGGATCCCAAGTTGGCTCCCCTATGATTTTTAGATCAGAACGTAATCTGTCAACTTCACTAGCTCTCTATGCAAGAAAATTAGTGAAGAACTGTCCCCTAGCTTTCATTCTGAAAGAGCGGTTGGGGTGATCTTAAGTTAAAAAATGAGTTTTTTAAGTTATGCTGCCCCCCACGCATTCTCCACGATCGTTCCTGACCTCTCTAATTATACCGGAATACCAACTTTCTTGAGCCGCCGATCTGGACTTTCCCTTCCATCAGCCCACCAATCAGCCCACCAATCCTGACTTCTTCAAGACCTTCTCCAGCCGACTTTTCTGACTTTTTTTGCCTTGCAGCTGGAGACTTTGATACAAATCTTCAAAACGGTACAACAGTGCTGCAGATATAAAAGATCCCACGCAAGATCAGCAAGACAGATGTTTCTAGGATAACATTCTGGGATTGTCGAGCGAAAGCGGTAGTTCCATGCCAAGCGACACATCCAATCTCGATCTTCTTCTTTCGGTTGGGGAAGTTCGTGCAGGCCCAGCAACTGTTCAGACAGCAAAAGCAGATCAGCCAACCCATCGTGCTCCTCCCGTATACGAATACAGGATCCCAGCAACGACCATGACGAGATTGGACCCAAATCCAAGGAGAAAATACAGAGGAGTGAGGCAGAGGCCGTGGGGGAAGTGGGCAGCCGAGATACGAGACCCGGCAAAGTCCTCGAGGGTGTGGCTAGGCACGTTCGACACGGCCGAGGCGGCGGCTCGGGCTTACGACCAAGCAGCCCTCCAGATCAGGCGCAACAAGGCCAAGCTCAACTTCCCTGAGAACGTCCGGCTCCCGCCGCTGCCACCTCCTGCGGCCTCAGAGCCTGATCCTGCGGCGACCCGCCTTGCCGTTTCCTGCGAGTCGCCAGCTCCCAGCAATTCCAACGCTAGCAACTGCGAAGGGCAGACTCCTGTGCAGCGGTTGCTTGAAAAGAACTTTAATTAGTATCACAGTGATGTTCTTCTTCTTCGAGAACGAGCGCAGAGGCGACCCATGAGTCCGTAGGAGCAGATGGCGTGGTCCAGCTCGTTGTTGCGGATGCAGTTTCAGTCATCTTTCTCGCCCTATTCTTCTCCATCGCCGTCGTCATCGTCATCAAGTTCAGCGCTTGCAGAAGCTCCAAGCTCTGCTCTTTTCATGTCTTCTCGACCGCTCGTGAATTTGAGGTCGCAAGAGGGCCAGATAGGTGGTGGAGCAGCCGAGCTTTCTCTGTCTCCATGGACACTTTCTAGCCATTACAGTTTCTGCTTAGGATGTTTCTTGTCTTTCTTTTTATCTTAATTTCAGTTGTATTTGGTTCCATTTTGCTGTTGTAGTTTGATTAGCACATACCATGTTGACAAAATTGAAGAGAATGATAGAAGCAGAGAGACTTTCATTTGTGAGGATTTGGCAACAGGAGGTTAGGAAAGTCACAGATTGAAGAACACAACCACAGAATATTGCAAAGCAAATTTATGTATTATTATAATTTATCATGGAATGACAATATCCGGGAATATTGAAATTGGAATTTTTTTTTTTTTTAGTTCTTTATAATTGCATTAAAAATGTTATCCCTTATTATATATCCAGCCAAATCTCAATAAGAAATTTCATAGATTATGTATAGAACACATCTCCACTTTTCAAGTATCAAAAAAGGGAATCAAGCTTTACTTGAGGAATAAAATAACTCATTCTTAACTTTTACATCCCTGTGAATTGATAAATATGCTCGAAATCATTGATTCAAAACACTAATTTTTAGCTCTTTTAACTCAGTTCACTAACCTAGTACCTTCAAATTAGAGCTCCTAATTTCCTTTCTATTTTCTTGTCGAAACAGACAAGTTCAAGTGGAGAAAGACAAAATGTTTTGCACCAGCCGTCTTAAACCCATCTTGTATCCATCCCTATGTTAGTGCGATCCGAGTTCACGGTGTTTACGGTTCGGCCGGGTAAGTCCGGTTCGGGTCTCGATCGGGTCGGCCCTTATGGCCGGACCATTGAAGGCTATTGGGCCCATATTTTTTTGGGCCCGCAGCAAATGCAAAATCAGCCCAATAAGGCCCCCAAGAAAAGAAACCAAGAAATCCCTAGACACTCCTCTAATTTCAGAGCAATAAGCACCCCCCCCCCCCCTCCCCTCTTTCCAAGAAAGGGAAGACAAACCCTAGCGAGCTCTTCTTCCTCTACATATAGCCCCATCCATCCTCTGCTCCGCCGACTCATTCAGCAGCTCACCGAGCTTCCCCTGTTTTCCTCTCTCCCTCTCTCTCTCTAGAATCTGCAATTTCAGAGCGCGGCCGTTGTTTTGTTCTCCTGCTTATTGTCTGTTCTTGATGAATTGGTCTTCGTTGTGCTTTCTTGTTTGTCCAATGCCGTGCTTTCGGCGTGCGTTTCGGTGGGAATTTGGGGTTTTGAGCGCGTCTGGTGTGATTTCAATCGAGGGTTTTCTTGATGGTTTGGGACCGGCGCGTCCGGCCCCTCAAGCATCGATCTTGATTGTTTTTGAGGGATGAACCTGTCCCTAGACATTGGTTTTTCGTGTGAGTGTGTGGATTTGATTTGAGGATTAGGGTCTTGTTCATGTAAAACTTGGAATGCGATGTGGCTTTTCTCGGGTCCATGACGATATATCCGAAGGCTTGTTTCTCGGAAAACATTCGCAGTGGCCGCCTAAGAGCTTTCGCCTTCGCCAGGCTTGAGAGCTAATGCTGCTATATTCCTTCCTTGGATGTCTGAGACCTTGCCATCTTGTACTTGCTATGTTTCATAACGTAGATTGCTCTTGCTTCAGATTAGGATTTGCTCAGTCTTGTGATGTGCATACAATTATACATTGGCTGTTGACATGTCATTATGATTTCGCTGAAAATTTGTTGTTGATAGCGATTCCTTTTGTTGATGATGTTCATCGATGATGACAATTCGAAGGCTTGTTTCTCAAAGAACATTCGCAGTGGCCGCCTAAGAGCTTTCGCCTTCGCCAGGCTTGAGAGCTGATGCTGCTATATTCCTTCCTTGGATGTCTGAGACCTTGCCATCTTGTACTTGCTATGTTTCATAACGTAGATTGCTATTGCTTTGGATTAGGATTTGCTCAGTCTTGTGATGTGCATACAATTATACATTGGTTGTTGACATGTCACTATGATTTTGCCGAAAATTTGTTGTTGATAGCGATTCTTTTTGTTGATGATGTTCATCGATGATGACAATTCGAAGGCTTGTTTCTCAAAGAACATTCGCAGTGGCCGCCTAAGAGCTTTCGCCTTCGCCAGGCTTGAGAGCTAATGCTGCCATATTCCTTCCTTGGATGTCTGAGACCTTGCCATCTTGTACTTACTATGTTTCATCACGTAGATTGCTATCGCTTCGCATTAGGATTTGCTCAGTCTTGTGATGTGCATACAATTATACATTGGCTGTTGACATGTCATTATGATTTCGCCTAAAATTTGTTGTTGATAGCAATTCTTTTTGTTGATGATGTTCATCGATGATGACAATTCGAAGGCTTGTTTCTCAAAGAACATTCGCAGTGGCCGCCTAAGAGCTTTCGCCTTCGCCAGGCTTGAGAGCTAATGCTGCTATATTCCTTCCTTGGATGTCTGAGACCTTGTCATCTTGTACTAGATTTGCTTTGGATTTGGATTTGGATTTGCTCAGTCTTGTGATGTGCATACATTGGTGCATTGGCTGTTGATGTGCCATTACAATTTCGTGGGAAAGATGTTTGTTAAGAGTGATTCTTTTTGGTAATGATATTCATCGATGATGACAATTTGAAGGCTTGTTTCTCAAAGAACATTCGCAGTGGCCGCCTAAGAGCTTTCGCCTTCGCCGGGCTTGAGAGCTAGTGCTGCTTCAATCCTTCCTTGGATGTCTGAGATCTCTTCTTGTAAATTCCAAACGCATGTCATCATTTTCGGATGCTCATTTATTGTCCATTATAGATAAGTAGTGTAAACAATAACCTGTCTGTTGCTTCATGTGTGTCTGAACAGGGGAATTTACAAAGCTGTTGCTATGTCCTGGTTTCATTGATCTCTATGGTGTCATTACAGGCATATTGTTAGTTGTTCTGTATCTGTATTATTCAGCAACCTTGTCTATCGGTTGATGCAGTGATGTCGAAGGCTGGGGGGCCGTGGTCACTTTTGAGTACCAATGTCGCCAGTTCAAGTCGGACGTGAGGAATTAGTGGGAGCTTATGAGATTCAGTGGAAGCTTAGTTGAGTTATGGCAAGATTGACAAAGAAATTGTAATATTTAGTTCTCAAGTCGCCTTAGGCTTTTTTTTGTTTTTCACCTTAGTTGGAAATGTATACATTTTGTTTTACTTAGAATAGCAGGAGTGTTTCGACCAAGAAAAGAAAGCAAAAGTGTGGTATAAGCCTATAAGGATATCGTTTAGGTTAATGTGATGAAAAACTTCAAATTCAAATTGGTATACTTGATGATCATCAAAATTCCTAAATTGATTTTCGCAAAATTGGATTAATGCCACTAAAAATCATTAAATAGTACATATGTGATAAAAGGAGAGTCAAAACTTAAATTGTTATATTTGTCAATTGTTATGGCAATTGTTGTTTGTCATTTAATTTAATGGTAAATTTGTTATGGCAATTGTTATATATCAATTTTGAATTTTTATGATTAAAAAATTAATTTATAATAAATTGCTATAGATGTATAAATTTGAGGTTTTCTGTTATATTTATCATTTCGATAGGTGAAAAGCAACAATTTAAGAAAACCATTAAATTTTTTTCTCAAGGCGATCCTATCATTTCACTATTCTCACTTCTAACCACTTTAATAAATAGAAAATACTAGAAAATAATTTGTGCAATTTAATGGCATATCGATTTTGTTAAAGCTCAGTAAAAATGAAAATTTGTGAAATTTTTGGGTTTCATCTTAAACATGCAACTTATTATTCTATCACGATTTTAATTAAATTACTTATTTTTTTTCAATCAGCAGATTTATAATGAAAAGAAAATGAATCGTCTCTCTCTCGGCAAAAGAATGTGCAGCATATTTTTGGTTTCTTCCCAAGTTTGATTTATTAAGCCATCATAATGTATCCCGCTCCATGAAGAAATCACACGTTGTCCACTTGGATAAACCCCTTGAAAACGGATCATACAAATTTTATGATTTTTCATTATAATTTTTACCAAGGCATTACTGATAACACGGATAATATTTATGACTTGATACCCTAACAAAACAGAACAAAATGTTTATATAGCGCCGAAATTTGCCTTTACAATGTTATTTATTGCTATTATATCTGACTTATGGGATAACAATTTTTTTATTTTCATGTAAAACACTGTGGAAATTATAATTCATTCTTGTAGCATAAAGGAAACGGATGAGAAAGGATATATTGATTTCTTATTGAATTCTTACACCATATCAGCACTTTTCCGATTACTCAAACCAATCACATGAAGTCAAGTGCTATGATATAACTATAAAAATCGATGTCTGCTGGCTTAGTGATCAAAGCATGAAGCTGTGTATATGAGTTAGTCATACGACTTAAGTTCGATTCTCGAAGCATCATGCATAAATAATTTCACATATGGATTACTCTCGAGCCTTGACTAGCAAATTACCCAGTCCATAACATGCTTAAAATGGCTTTGTCAATGTATTAGATTATTGAAATCGTATATTGATGATTAGATTGCAATACTTATTAAATTTTATGACTATCAATGGAATTTTTCCCGTAAAACTTGGCACCTAGGGATTGATTTGGAGGAATCGCATAAGGCATCTACACGATGCAGGTAAATATTTCTTCGAAATTTTGAGGCCCTCATAAGATCCTGAAGCTCTACGTTTGCAGATGTTGACTGCATGTTGGTTAATAAGGGGAAACCCCCCCCGCCCCAAAATTAAAAATGGAAGTAAAGTTGAAATTGGAAAAAATAAACTCAACATGGAACTATGGAACTGATCCGCCCTGACACATCAATAAAGAATTAGAAAAAATATTTAAGTAATACTAAAAAAAAAAAAAACAGTGGCAGTCACATTGTGGGTCTCATCAGACAAGTACTATCAAAGCCCCCACCATCTCATGTTATGCTCAATAAGAATATATTTCTATTGGTTTGTTTCTGTCAAATTTAAATTCATGAATAAGAAAAGAACCAGAAAACCCTTCAGGCAGAGCTCTGTGTCACAGGCCAAAAGATGGACGACCCGAGAGGTTCCCAGAGTCAACCCTAACTTGCTCGTGGACCTCCTGCTCTCACTCGGTTTCCCAACAAGGCTTCTCCCCGAAGTTTCCAAAGACGGGCGACACCGTCATTTTGCCTGATTCCAGAAGTTTCCTTTCATTAATGTCGGTAAATGGTAGTTAAGTACTTATGTCGGTAGTTGAGGCGGTACGATCTCACCCATCGGATGAAAAGTAGATCAATGGTTGTAATCCGAGACCCTCAACTATAAAAGATGTGTCATCTTTCATTTGTAATCATCCACCATTTCAGCAATACAAAGTTCATTTCCTTTCAGAGCTCCTCTCTCTAACTTTCTCTCTCAACGATCCGGGTAAGCGAGGGGGTAAGCGATCGGGTAAGCGAGCGGGTAAGCAATCGATCAAGTAAGGCTTGACTTGGGTGATCCAAAGTTGCCCGAGTCGCCGCGCGATCACGATCCCAATCGATCGGCCCATGACATCTGCACCATGCCCATAACAATGTAATGCCCTTCAAATTGGATGCTGCAGAGTTGATTTCTAAAATTTAACCGAGGATGACCCAAAATATATTTTTATTTCAATACTCTATCGATAGGATGATCATAGTTCGTTCAAAGTGAGATAAAAAATGAGTCCAAAAGAAATATAATGGCTATGTGAGGCATAAAAGTATGAATTCATATACGTGTGTGTAAAAAAGAGCAATAGGACTTGAATTCATAACTTTTAACTCCAACACCTTTTAAGACTCCTTTTATTTCACAGAAAATAAATAATTTGGAAAATATTCTCTCTAAAAATGATCACTTGTCACTTGAAATAATTAGTTAATGAACAAAATATTTTCATTATCAATAAAAATTTATGTTTAAACATTTTGTGAAGAGTGAAGACATTTATCATTTATTTATCTTTTTAAGCAATACAAGCAATCATTTTTTTAAAATATTTTCTCAACTATTCATTTTCCACGAAACAAATAGAGTATAAAGATTGAGTAGAGTATACACAACCATATAAAGACAAATTTACACAAGCGATCAAATCCATTGTTGATATGAGAGTTTTAATTGCTCCGTCTCTTATTAACCATCAAACCAATGATAGATAAAACCAATTGTTGCTACTTTTTTTATGCCACCGACATATGCTTTAATGACTCAAATTATAATAGGATGTATGAGTAATCTGTCTAGCTATTATCCCCTTCTTTTGCCACAAATGTTTAAACCTTGACTTCTTCCTTCTCTATTAATGGCCTCCCTCAAGTTTTAAGTAACACAGACTAGAATCCTCAATACCAAATATGCATTTGCCTATTGTTGAGATACACAGGGGAATTATGTTAGAAAAGTTCCACATTGGAGAATTGGTGTGGTGTGGATGAATTTATATTTTCTAGTTGGCTCATAATTCATTATCTTAAACTTTTGAGTAAAAGCGAGTTAAATTGAAATACTCTTGGAATCTCCCTAGATGAAGGTACTGAATTTTGTTACATGCTCCCAACAAATAATATTAGAGCCGATGATTGAGTGGTAGCCACTTCCAATGTGTATTGGTGTCATCAAGTCACCAACTTCCTTGGCCTTCCAACAGTGGGCAAGCGTTAGCCTCTTACATGGTTTTATGACTTTACGAAGAACTACGTTTTCAAATAGTTGCTGAGGCCTAGTTGCCATACCCCTCTTGTGAGATCTCAAGGACAAATTTTTTTAACCAATGCAATTTCCAAGCAAGCCTTCATGGTTCGATCTAGCAAAAGAGGTTGGGCGTGAAGGTGGACGTTGTGTTGTAGTGGTTTCTAGGCAAGCCTTCATGTTTCAATATGGTGAAAGAGATTAAAGGTGAAGGTGGGCGTTGTGGAGTAGCTTGTGAAAGAGACTAAAGATGAAGGTGGGTGCCATTGGAGATTCAAGTTGAGACATATTGATGTAGAAGGAAGCCTGAATTAAAGGGGAGCAGATTTAGCATTGAACTCACATGTGAAGCAGAAGAGATCAAGTATGAAGGGGGGCATTGTGGTTTAGCTGGCAAAAGAGATCAGGGATGAACGTGGGTGTTATTGGAGATTCAAATTAAGATGTGTTAATACAAAATGATACATGAGTTAAGGGGAAGTAGACCTAATACTAAACACACATGCGAGTGGAAAAATATTGAAATGTATGTGTGAATCATATTTGAAAAATCTCACATCGGAGAATTGGTGCAGTGTAGAGTAGTTAATACATTTTAGTTGACACATAATTCGCTATTTGAAATTTTTAAGTAAAAGTGAGTCTAGCTTGATTTGTTGATAGGCTTGAAATTGAACTCTTTCTTGACTATCATCTCGAATGAAGGTATCGAACTTTTGTTATGCGTTTCCAATACCTTTTATGCTTCCTCCTTTCTTACGACCAAATCATTGATGCCTTCGTCTAGACTTATGAGCATGTCTTTCAGCTACATAGTTGACACTTTCTGGCGTGTGAAAAGCACGTCTATGGTGATGGAGATTCGTTTTGAAGCTATTAATGATGCATATTTTCTAATTTTTGAATCACAGTTCATTTTTTCTAACTGGAATGACTTAAGGTCCGGCATGAACTTCAATGTAGATGAAATGGAAGAATAGAATTGTCATTCTGATTAGGGTTTTGCATTCATTTAGTGAGCTTTTGTGAACATTTGCTGAAAATTATGCCTTGGATGTCTTGGATTTAACTTGAAATTCGGCAGAACAACTACAAAGTGATGAAAGGATGCTTAGAGTGAAGACCGCAGAAAAGGCATGGGACAAAATATGGAAGGAGTACCTTGGTTTGTCATTCAGCCCGATTTTACTGTAATATTCTAGCGAAACTATTGTATTTATGGTGCATTAACGTGAGTTAGATATACATATTTGCGGATTTGATCTAGAAAAGAATTGAAAAGCATACATGATTCATTACTTTCTGGCTACAAGGAAGAGAAAACACCTTACAAGTATATGCCCCCATCTCTATATAAAAGTTCTGCAAAATTTTAGTGTGCAAGCCCTAAGTAACTTTCCTACTCTCATTGCTGCAAACTTTTTTCTTGGTTCTTCTCTTACTATCATATCTAAAATATGGAAACATCTTTCTATCTACATTCAAATGGGTTGGATGAAGGTTGTGGAAATGAATGATTCAGCACCAGAAATCATTCATTCCTCTCCAATAATTTCATAAGTTATGTATGGGAGGCTTCTTTCGTGCCGGAGTATAATCCATAGAAAACAGGTCATTCGGGTCGGGTGGTTGCCCTTCTTTCACCTCAAGCGTTTCCACGTGACTTGTTCCTTCTCCACCAACACTCTCCCGCAAATTTCGAGCTACATAACAAGCAAAAGAGAAGCACTCAATGATTCAATTCAACATTTCCACAATAGAGAGAGAGAGAGAGAGAGAGAGAGAGAGAGAGAGAGAGAGAGAGAGAGAGATTACCAGTAGCCGTAATGGACATGAAACAAAGCAAGACGAACATGAAGAGAACGAGATGCTTGCACGGAAGTTTCGCCATTTTAGACTCTTTTTGATTTTTCTAGCTATATCATAGGAATCACCACCAGTTCATAGCTTTCTTCTTTGGGTTTTCACTGCTTTATATACATGGACTTTATTAGAGGAACAATAGAAGGGTAGACAATAGACAGGTTCTTTCAGGTTGACTGAGACTTAGGTTTTTGTATGCAAATGATAATGTCAACATCAATGTCTCCTAATGTGTCTTGCATGATAATGCTGAGTATGGGCCTCTGTAGGCATATTTGATGTTATTGTTATCTTCTTTCGAAGGGGTGTCTCCGTCTGTTCCTTCATAGCAATCCCCTTCATGTGTGAACATTCTTGAAAAAGAAGAAAAAACTAACGTATGCCTTCTTCCCCATCTTGAATTTCTCTTTTATTGATGGGAAAATCGACCAAAGTCGTTTTACTCTTATCTTCAAAGTCCAATAGTATTTTCAAGTCCTGATAAAGTAAATAATTCTAGTCAAAAGGAACTGATAAATTTTTAAGCTAATGAAGCCGTTGTTACATAGTATATAACAGTCATAGGTCGAGGATTGCCGAATGATCATCGTTGCAGAATATAGAACTAGAGTGGTTTCCTGTGTTCCAAGAAGAAACAGCTTTGGGAGAAAACCTCCGATGCCTCTCTTCTTTTTCCTTGCGTTAAACCGTTTGTCTCCCCTAAGCCTAAGATGTCGAGCCAAGTCAGGCTGCAATAAAGATGAGAATTCTATCGAAAACCAATCCCTTTGTGGGTACCTTCTTTGAACTTAGTTCCCATGCACTTCAGATTCAAACTTTCTGCCAAACTCATTTACCACAAGTAAATAAACCCTAGATGCTATTATCTGTCTGGTTTGGATCTTTAACCGTCAACATGAGCTCAAGTTGAAAACAACCCTAATCCCATTACATGGTGTTCGATTTAGCCACGAGACGTTCCTCCATCTCATGGAGAGAGCTGATTAGACAAACCTGTGTGGATCTAAAGAGGACCTAGGGTTTTTGGCAGTTCAGACTGTTTGGACTACATTTAATCACGAACTTGTGGATAAATGCCATTCATCCAAACAACCCAACGTGTCTCGCCCTGGTTGGTGGCTGGACTTGTACCGAAACAGAGAGACCACACAACCAAGTTCGAGCAGTGTAGAAGATCAGCGGGCCTCAAAGTTCAGGATCTTGCTTAGCGGAGCATCCGTGACCCTACATTTGCAATCCCTCATAATTGACTATGTCCCTCTTCGAACACGATGTGGTTGTCCTTACTTGTGCAATTAATGGAAGTTCCGGGAAAATAACAATGCATCTAACGTGGTTGGTTAGGAAAAGAGTGTACAATTATGATCGACTTGATTTGATCGGAAACCATGCTTTGGTTGATTAATTAGCAACTAACCGTATCTATATGCCGAGAAGAAGGCTAAGGGACAACGGTGGGGCTACAATCGTTTTCGGACGAGGCAATACGCATAGCATAATCACATGGGGAACATCGATGATTGTCTACTAGGTGGCCCTGACCTTGTCGTCGGACTATGCAGAGTAGTGAGCACGTGATTTGTTGATGATTATAGCTTAAGATAGCGATGCTAATGGAGAGAGTATCATTGACTAAGTGTGCCTCACTTTGTAAATTGTTGAGTTTGAACCTTGCAAATATGGTTTAGAAATCGCTTAGGCACCCGGCTCAAAACCGAGAAATTGATCGACATCACCATGTCGTTGATGCTTGATCTTGCCTTGAAGGCGATCGACACCCTCTCTGGATAAATCAACCCTTCCGGTTTAGCCTTAGATTGGAACCTGATGTAGATTAAGCTCTTGTTCTCTATTGCCATTGGATGTGAACTCTTCGGCTATCGGCTATCTGTTTGAACATACTGCTAAGAGACGGGAGAATTGTCAAAAAAAAAAGTCATAACTTGGACCCATGGCTTCTGCAAGTAACAAGCGAAACTTCTAAAGAAAAAGGAAAAGAAAAGGAGATGCCCGCGGAATTTCTACATAAAGTACCCATGAGAGACTTTTCATTTGCTAAAATATATATCGTATAAAAAAAACACTAAAACTAACATGTCAAACTAATTTAGTAAGATGGAATCCTCTTTAATTGCTTGAATTCAATGCTTGCTCTATAAATTTTAATTCAACGCTCAGTTACATTGTAATGCATCATATGGTAAATCATTTTTATGATATTTCTGATATTACTTCATCGAAGACGTCACCATTTTACATAAAGAGTGATTCAAAAAAGTACCACCGGACAAAGTTGGGACCTGTTATGCATAGTTCACGCTCGGAAAAAAGATAAAAGAGAGTCGAGTCAAGTGATGGTGAAGGAGGAAGGATTTGCCATGACTTAGTTCCAAAAGCGATTGTGCCCTGTTTTAGGAGCCATGGGCTCCACGGCCGCCCAGCATTGCCGACACGAATCAACAAACCCCACTAGCCAAAATGACTATGGGAAGGTTCCTTTTTTCCAAGATGACTTTGGAAAGGTCCTTTTACTTGTTTGAACTCCCGATTTAGCCGCGAGTCGCCGTCGGAGAGCGAGCCCATCACGTGCCGGGGAGCGGGATTGGCTCGCGCCAAGACGACACCCGGATCACTTCTCGCCAGGTGATTCACATGGACTTTTCCATCGGAAAAAGGAGAGGGAGCCCCCGAAAGATGGGGGCAACTCAATTATTGCTGGTCTTGTCTTGTTTTCTCTCCTCTCTTCTGTCCTTCTGATTCTTCGTACTTACATCGGCTTGATGTGTTTTGAGACGCTAGCGGCTCAAATATCACGTGAAGGTGTTGGATCATGTAGCGTGCTCATCGGACTGTGGATAGCAATGCATCTTGAACTAGTGAGTTGAACTAATGAATGCTTGATGGAACACCCTGTGATTAGTCGTGTCGGGCAAACTTACATGATCTTGACATAGCAAAACTCAAGTTTTTTTCTTGAGAATTTGATGAACAAGTACGGGATTGATTGAGCAAAAACCGATGGCTTCGATACATGTCATTCAGAATACAACGGAGCCACTAAATCATGAGAAAACACTTTTGATTTCATTTAAAATACATCACATGGTTTGAACTTGAAACTTTGACAGCCAAAACTCTTTTATTAGTCGTGTGGGACAAACTTACATAAAATTGACATAGCAAACCCTAGTTATTAGTAGTAGTTTTTTTCATAATTCGACGAACAAGTATGGGATGATTGAGTGAAAACCAACGGCCTGGAGACATGTAATCACTACTTTTATAAATAAGTCGTTTCCAAAATATAATGGAGCCACTAAATCATGGGCAAAGAAAAAATAGTTGTTATTCATTTGATATACATCACTCGGGTCGAAATTGAAACTTTTGATAGCGGAAAAACTTTATTAGTCATGTCTAACAAACCTCCATAATCCACATAGCAAAACCAGTTTGTTGTTGGGATTATCTCATATCGATTGTGAAATGGATTGATAGTCAATTTATAAGTGTGCGGGAAAGTTTCATTATTTGAACTAGCTGTTAGGGTGAGAGAGGGCCAAGACCACCTAATAATGGTATCAAAACTTAGGTTATCAACACTTCTGGACCCAAAAGTTACTTTGAGAGGATTGTTGCAACTCCGAACTCAACCCGATGTATGAGGGGAGATTGTTGGGGTTATCCTATGTCGGTTGTAAAAAAAGTTGGTGGTCGATTTATAAATGTGAAGTGAAGCCTTGAGATTATTCCACATCGGTTGTGAAAATGGTTGGTGGTCGGTTTATAAATATGAGGGAAAGTCTCATCATTTTAGCTAACTTTTAGGGTGAGAGAGGCCAAAACCACCCAACATTAGTATTTATAGTTCTTTTCATAATTCGATGGACAAATATGGGATAGATTGAGTGAAAATCAATGAATTATAGACGTGTAATCACAACTTTTTGCAATAAGGTCGTGTCATTTCATAATACATGGAACCACTAAATCAAAAGAGAGTCGTTTATTTCATTTTATGTTCTCATGAAGAAACCCGGTGATCGATGAAGAGAGATTCAAGATATCGTTAGATCTTGAATTGCTTGCATAAAATGAAAGAGGCCAAGACCACCCAACATTAGTATTTATAGTTCTTTTCGTAATTCAATGAACAAATATGGGATAGATTGAGTGAAAATTGATGACTTATAGACATGTAATCACAACTTTTGCAATAGGATTGCGTCATTTCAGAATATAACGGAGCCACTAAATTAGAAGAGAGTTGTTTATTTCATTTTGATGTTCTCATGAAGAAACCCGATGATCGATGAAGAAAGATTCAAGATAATGTTAGATCATGAATTGCTGGCATAAAATGAAAGTACAGTTTACAGCCATTTGAGACAGATTTCAGACGTTGGAATATTAGCTTTGGCGTCTACACGCACCCTGAGTCTCTTCTTGGATCTCCGAGGGCCTTCGAGTTAACTGACAAAAGAGATTTTGCATTTTATCGTTACTCTATTCATTATGAGAATCAAACTTTAATGAATTATTTTCTCGTCCTATAAGTTGGGTAGTGTAATAACTTGATATGAGGAGACTTTGCATTGCGATTTGTAACTTATGTCCTAAACGTACGTATCTATCTACTAACAGCCAGTAATTTTTATAGACCATTATAAGCTTCAATGAGAAATGTAATTTTCTCCAAAAAGCTATGGAGAATTAAAGAAAAGATCGCCTCAAAAAAATAATTGACTAAGGAGTTATGTTCACCGAAGTTTTGCCTACTCAAATTATTTGTAACAAGAGAAATGACAGTCTTAATTCCTACTAATTCCCTATATATTCTTGTTCGCCAAAATAATAATTTCATGTGGTTAGTAATTTTTTCATGTGAGACAGTAACTTTTCTAAGCGATTTGTAAATTTCAATGGTGAAGAATGACTCATACCTAAAGTTATTATATTGTACACAAAGTTAGGAACTTTTCATACAAGAAAAGTGCGAAATTTTACAATCTTTATCAATGTAAATATTATTTTGCTGATCACAACAGTGGAAAGGGGTTGACCAACGTTATCCGTCTAGGTGTGCTGGGAGTATAGCAAGTGTGAAACTTTCATGATAATTCAAGGGGATAGTCACACCGGTCGCCACCCCTCCCCACCCTTAAGATTGCCAAAAATAAAGGAAAGAAAAGAAACTTTATATGTTCAAATCTGTATGTGTCCATATGCTGTGACTAGAAATTGCTCTAGAACGATTAGTATGTATTAACGGGAAAATGATATAGTATTTAACTCATCTGAAATAAACGATTAGTTTCTGGAGATAAAAAGTTTGGTCGATAGTATGTCCTGTGATAGTATTCTGCCAAATCATATGACTACAAATTTGGTGGCCAGAAGTTTTAGCGATTTCTACCTATTGTAAGCTTATAGAAGAATGCGTCTCAGTACATGTATGGCTATGACAAGATAATATTTTTTAGGCTCCATTATTTTGTGGAAAATTTTCCATCATAAAATATATTTTTTTTCATTTTTCGACATTTGAATTCTTGTAGCTAGCAAGTATTTCCTAAAGGAAGGTGAATAGGTAATTCAAATTTAAGACAAAATTGGAAAGGTGGAGATTTAAATCTGAACTTAGAGTGCAAAGTTAATAATATGAATAAATTTTAGAAGCAATTTAGCAAGTGTGCAACAAACTATAGTAATAAGCAGCAAGAGGTTAGGGATAAGAGAATTTGCAGTGGGTGGGTTTGGTTCAATTTTGGGAATGAGCTTTGAATGTAAAGTAAATGCTAAAAGTCAAAATCCTTTGGGGAAATGCATATTATGTTTGGTAAACATTCTTTGCAAAGCCATTTTAGGTTCAAGTTGTGCTCGGTTAAAAATTGTTACAAGGAGCTTTGGTTACATTTTTTGTAGTGAGCCAGATCTGGTGTCAATGGCCATTGACTAAGGACGCCCGACCTAGGCGACCGTCACTTAGGTCATGTGAGGGTTACGCAATCCCAAGCGAAGGTTGCTTAAGGTCATGCGACTAGGCGATCATTAGCCTAGGGTTGCACGACCTCA
Source organism: Eucalyptus brandiana (assembly GCA_014182725.1). NCBI lineage: Eukaryota > Viridiplantae > Streptophyta > Magnoliopsida > Myrtales > Myrtaceae > Eucalyptus > Eucalyptus brandiana. Next base: position 4,743,410 of record CM024676.1, read on the forward strand.
GGGGAGGGTTGCTTGAGGTTGCGCAACCTTAGCAACTGCCACCTAGGTCTCATGACCCTCTTCGACCTTTTGCCATCAAATCGCTAGCCAAACTAAAGAATCTAGCAAAGAAGATGAACAGTTACAGAAGGTGCAAAATTAAAAAACTAAAGAATTAGTGAGGGTAATTTTGAAAGAAAAATAATTTTAATCCTAGTTTTAGTATTTTGCAAATACTAACTTTGGAATGTTAGGTGAGAGTAGCTTTAGGCTTCAACATTCCCAAGGCTAGTATTTGGCCGAAGGCTACTTCAAAATACTTGTCAAACACCTCAGCATTTTCCTAAGGGATTTTGGAGGATGAAAACTCTTTGGAAAAATTGAACTAAATGTATCCTCATAATGATTCAGTTTATATCAAGCCTACATCCACTCTTTGATACCGACAACATACTGATTGGATTCAACTATATGATCAATAAGAAATTACAATAGTGAGTAATAAATACTCAGTTTATGATAGGCCTCACTATCTCACTCAATCACTCTTTCAATATTTCTCTAAGATCACAAAATTGTAGCCCAAGAAAGACAAATATGCTGGATCGAAATTCTCTCAAACTTTGGAATTCTTGATTCTAGACTTTGACTTGTACATTCTCCTTCTTGGTTTCCTTTTATACTCCTTTACTTCCAATTAAACCATTGGACAATCTTTGGAGGATCATCTTCCAATTTATCCATTGGACAAATATGTATCAAGAACATTGAGTAGTTGTTAAGTGGCAAAATTTGCATCTCCATTTGATTCTAATCACTCATATAACTAGATTCTTGATTTCCAAAAGTAGAGGTCACCATTTATAGAAAGTAACTTGTCTCGAGATTGATTTGCTAATCAATTAAGGTGTTTTGCCTTATAATGTTGGTTTGCAAAATAATTTTTATTATTGAGTTAATCAAGTCTCTTTGAATGTGAAATTTGAGCTAGATCACTAGCCGTTATATACATTCTAAACTTGTGTCTGAATGGGAACATAAGTAGTTCTCTAAGTTTGAAGAACTTAATCTTCAGTATAAAGTCTAAATATGTTTCCCTTAAAGTAAATTTCACAATCTTGACGTGAGTCTAAACAAGATCAAGATTGGTATAGGCTTCTCTTTCAAAAGTATTTCCTTGAAACAAAAATACTTCAAGACATTTATCAGACTTATCAAACAATCATGGATAATTTTGTCAACTTCAAAATTTATCAAGAAGTTTTCTCAACATGGATCACTTGAGAAAATCAATTAATGGAAATTCTATACTTAACTTCAAGAAAATGATTTCCTCTTTTAACAATAAAGAATCATTCTTCAAATATGACTAAACCTCGGCCAAAGATCTTGGCGCTTAGGCATGGGAACCCTAATGCCCATGACGGGGTCCTTAGTAGTAGGGCCAGGTCTCTTGTGTCCTCGACAGTTGGGGCCGAGTCGTTGGGGTCCAACTTAGGTCCATAGAGGTCGAGTCCAGGTCTGTTGAGGCTAGTCTAGGTACACCAATGTCAATACTCGGGTTTCGTTGATTATGCTTAGTTATCTGGCTCCTCGAGTCCAAGTTTGTTGAGGCTAGGCTAGGTACACCAATGCCAATACTCGGGTTTCATTGATCATGCTCAGTTATTTGGCTCATGCGACCAAGTCATTGGTGCCCAAGTTTGTGTTCATTGATGTTGGGCTTGGTTCCTTAGCACCTGGACCCAAGATTGATTAGGCTAGGCCCTTATCCCTCAAGGCCAAGACCTTGAGACTCAAACTCAACTACCTAGCTCCCTCGCCCAAGTCATCAACACCTGAGCCCGAGTCTATTGAAGCCAGGCTTGAGATCCTAGTACCTGTGCTTAGGACCTCGTGCCAATGTTCCCAATGGCCATACCCAAAGTACTTTGGCTTCGGTGCCCAAGTTATGGGCACTTTGGTGTATGTCCATTAAGGTCAAGTTCAGTTCCTCGGTGGACGAGCTCGAGTCCCCAAAGGTTGGGCTCGGCCTTGGTCCCTCAAAAATGAGCCCAAGAAAGGCTGAGCCCAAGATCTCGATGCTTGTACCCAAGTCTCTATGGTCATGCTCGAGTTATCGACATTCGAGCCAAGGTTGACCAAGGCTGGGCTTGGGAATTGGATGCATGTGCCTAGATCCTTGGCAACTATTCGCTAGACACCATGCCTTTGTCCTCAAAAGCCATGCTCTAGTATCCATCTCCTATGCCGAAGTTGTTGGTGCTTCGGCCCAAGACCTTATCGCCATGTCCGGGTCCTTGACGACCGTGCTGAGGTACCTAATTCCTGGGCTCAAGTTGCCAATGCCCAAACTCAAACCAATAAAGACCAAACCCACGTCTCTCAAGGTAAGCCTCAGGACCTTAGTGCTTGTGCTTAAGGGTCATCGTTGAGTACTAGGCTCTCATGCCCAAGTCATTGACACCAAGGTTCGAGTTCATTGAGGCTAGGCTCGGTTCCTCAACGATTAAGCTCAAGTTCACAAAGGTTGGGCCTCAATCCCTCGAGGCTAGGCTAGTACCTTGTTGCTTATGCCCAAGTCCCTAGTGATTGTGGCTGATTATTCGGCTTTTGTGACCAAGTCAACGACACCCAAGCCTAGGACCTAATGCTTGTGCCCCAATCCCTGATGGCTATGCTTAGCTACCTAGCTACCACACCTAAGTTGCTGGCACCTAGGCCCAAGTCAATCCAAACTTGACTTAATTCCTTGGATGCGAAGCCTAAGTACATAAAGATTTGGCTCAAGCCTCTTGAAGCCAGGCATAATACCCTTACTACCATGTCCGAACACTTGGTCTTGCACCCAAGTCACTGGTACCTAAGCTTGGGTCAATTGAGACCAGGCTTGGGTCATTGACACCCATGCTTGAGTCCCCAGTGATTGGGCCTAAGAAACCTCAACCCTACAATCGAGATTGGCTATAGGGCTTGGGCGCCTTGTAACTTAGCCCATGGCTTTGAGGTCTAAGCCTTGTCTTTAACACTTAAGCCAATTTCTCAACCGTTAATTTTAGGACCCTAGCAGACAAGCCTAAGTCCCTCGAGGTCAAGCTTAAGATCTCAGCACTAGTACCGTGTCTTCACTGATCATGCCCAAGTCCCCAAGACCTCGATGACTAATCTTATCTTCCACATGACTGAGTCCAAGAACCCCATGCCTAGGGCCCAAGTATCCCAAGGTTGGGTCCAGGGTCTAAGCATTGGAGCTTGCATAAGAGATATAATAATTGTTTACAATCTATTAAAGTATTTATATTATGAAAATTTTATTCGATAAAATTGAACTTAATATTTGATGATATCACATATATAGCATTTATATTGCATGGATAGTGCACATCTCTTTAAAAAAAGATAGTAGCACTTCTTCCTTTCAAATGATGGGAAAAAGAATTTCAATTCATTTTCAAATTTCAGTCAATATAAAAATATATATATTATCATTTTCCTGAAAAATGACTTTTTAGAAAATATCTTCTAAATGTGTCTAATTTTTTATGAAACAAATGAAATCTTCATGAGTTAATTAACTTTTTTAAATTGGAAAATTAGATTATTTTTTTCTCTACCATACAATGCTAGTAGTTTCATTCGTTTCTTCCCTTTCCAAAATATATTTAGTCTCAACATCTCCTCTATCCTTATTTATTAAATATCGACTCAACCTTAGGCCCCATTTGGTTCGGCATTTAAAAAGGGCTTTTGGCCTCTAAAGGGGTTTGGGAAAAAGTGGGTGGTGTTTGGTTCAATATTTTGGGGACTTTGGGGAGATGCAATTGCATCTTCAAGGGGCTTCAAAGGGCTTTAGGAGAATGGAGGGTCCAAGTTGCATTTGAGATTAACATTTTCGGAATGCTGGGGCTTTGTTTAATGAAAATATGTCAATTGCCAATTTTACCCTTGTTTATTAACCAAAATCCGTTTTTGCCCTTTTCTAAAGAAAACCCTAAAAGCCTCCCATAGCCTCACGCCTCCTCTCTTCTGCACTCTCACAACTCCTCTCCTTTGCACTCTCACACCTCCTCTCCTCTGCACTCTCACGCCTCTCTCAGTCGTCCCTCACCGTCTCCTTCGTGAGCTGCTATCCGGTGTCCATCCGAGATCAACCATCCCAACCTCGAAGATCGCCTCCTGCCGTTCTGCTCTCGTGCTCACGTTGCGCTCGTAGCAGGGCAATTGGGTAAGCTCGGAAGTTTGATTCCATCACTCGTTCGTCCGATTTGCGGTCACCACTGAAGATTCTGTCATCGTCCCTCACCGTCTCCTTTGCGAGCTGCTCTCCGGTGTTCATTCGGGATCAGCCATCCCAATCTTGAAGATCGCCTCCCGCCGTTCCGCTCTCGCACTCGCCTCTCCAGGTAAGATTTCCTCGGTGCTGCCGCCTTACAATGCCGCGACCTCAGGTTGGCTTCGGTTTGCCCTTTGTGTTTTGGTCAATCGCCAACTGTCAAGTTTCATTCACTTTCACACTTATTGCACTTCTATGTATAGTGATTGTTTGTTGCCTCGACTTAATTTGGCTATCTTGTTTTTCAATCGGTGTTTTTTGTGGGTGTATGGATGTTCGGCACGGATATTATCTAAATCTTCACACTGATGCCTTGTGCTCAATGTGCTAGTTCATGATAGACGCATGCGTTGGATGAATTCATATTCGTTTTGTGCTAAGTTTAGGGCTGCTTCTATTGTTGCTTTATTATTTTGAGTGGTTATTCTATTCCAGGTGAGGAAGAACGTGTTATTCTTTGTTTCAGGTTATGTTTTGACCTTGATGAATGATGCTACTGAATGTGCTTGTTCCAGGATTGTCCAGTAGAAGTTACGGAGTGCCTCGCAAGCTGGATATGAAGGATTTATATGATTCCAATCTGAGGTGAACTACACTGACCCTTCTTTGTACAACTTTGTTAGAGTTACTATGGGTGCTACATTATGTTGTAAATGCTCCTCTTCTCAAAGATGAGATATGTTGTACTGTGTTCTAATGAGTCGAAAAGTTTTGCCTTTACTTGAATTATTGATAATATTTTGTGTGAATTCATTTGGAACTATGCTCAATCTATTGAAGGTAGATCTTTTTTATGAGCAAAACTTATAGCTTGCCCTTATAGCATGAAACTCATATTTGTTGTGGGTATGAGATTTTCCGACTATCATTCTTATTTGATGCGTGATGGAATTGAGAGATTATGAATTTGGTTTTCTAGGGTAAGTGTTTGGTATGAGTTTTCTGGAAATGGTAAATGGAAGGGTTTTTTTTTATATTGGTGTGTATGAGTGGAAAATGAAATTGGGATAGATGAAGTTCACCTTCGTAGCTTAATGAATCACACCTTGACGACTCCCCCTTTCATGCTTGAAGCAGCGTTTCCTCATGGTTGGCAGGGGTTTGAGTTCTCTTCCTCACATCACTCCTTCACGCTCGCTGCCCTCAAGCTCTCCTGTCACGCTCGCACTCGTGCTCGCTTTTGTCCAAATAAGATTTTCTCAATTCACAGTTGCCCATCGAACTAAATTGTCTTCCAGTCAGTTTAACTGCATTTTTAGTGTACAAAATTCTAAGTTTGATGGGAGTTTGGTGGTTGATTGGTTATTTTGAGCCCATTCTGAATTCAAGTTTCTTTGCTTTTGCTAGACATATACATTTGCCTTCTGATCTCTCACTTTTGCTCTCTCGAGTTCTATTTCCTACTTTTATGGCGGTGGTGACTTCATTCTTATCGTCTAAGTTTCAGAAGTTTGGTTTCAAGGCTATGTTGTCTATTTCAATTTCTAATATTGGGGCTTGGTTAATATTTTTTCTGGTGTGAAGAGATGTGAAGCTGTTTCTTGATCTTATCTTCTACGTTGAAAGGTTACTTTTTCCCTTTCTTTGGCGGATCCTCTACCTCTATAGTGGGAAAACCACCACCTTATATCTTGTACAGCCCAAGACTGATATGTTGTTGGTTTTTTTTTTCTCGTTTTTTGGGCCGATACCTAATACAATATAACATTGATTTGTTTTTTACTAGTTCACATTGATTTGACTTTAATTCAATTGCTGAATTTTTATTATATATTTCTCAAATCTGTTCATGCTCATATTGTTAAAAGATGGCGAGTTCAACAAAGGAAAATGCATATTTGACCGCAGAAGACGTGGAAACATTTTGTAAGTTGTCTGTTGAACAAATCGATAAGGGTTCATTTGGCAACCAACAAGAGAGATGGATGGACCATCATAATTAATAAGTTCGAGGAGTTGAGGGGCAAAAAGTACGATAAAACTAAAATGAAGAGTAAATAGGATAATTTTAAGGAAGAATGGAAAAGATGGAGGACATCGGTTTATAGTGAAATGGGATTATGATAGGATCCAAGGAAGAAAACCATCGATATGAGTGATGAATGGTGGGAGAGCAAAATCCAAGTATTTATCATTTGTTCTTTTACTTTTCGATTAAGTTCTTATTTTCAATTATATACAACTTACTCAAAAGTTTTTTATAACAGGCCAATTCTAAGGTTAAGGTTTTTAAGATAAAAGGCATACCTCCTGATCTTGAAGTGCTGCTAGATAGAATATTCAGGGATACGGTTGCTACTGGAGGAGTCACTTGGAATCCTGCACAAGGTTTATGTGTTGATGAGAATATTAATGCCACACAACCCAATATCGATGATGCTGTAGGATCTACTTATGATAATTTGGAATGTGATGTAGGTGAAAATATTGATGAACCAATTCAAACTCGGGCTCGTAAAAGAGTAGCGCAGACTTCAACGAGGCAAACTCAAGGAAAGAAAGTCAAGAATTTGAGCCCGGCACAATTGCTTGGAAGCCAAATTAACAGGCTTTGTTCTGTTGTTGAAAGTAGGAGTGCTAATGCTATTGTCTCTCGAGCATATGAGGGATTTGGTCCTTACAAGGACCTCATATCTATGTTGGATGCCATACCAGAGATTGTGCAAGATGAAAAGCTGTACTTTTTTGCAATCAAACATTTCGGGCGCGGTTGGTAACGTTTCTATTTAACAATTGTTCCCCGGAACAAAAATAGAAAAAACCATTTCTATTATGGGGAACAATTTTTTACTAGAAAGACACGTTTGGTAAACTTGTTCCGGAATAAAAAATGAATAGAAACACGTTTGGTAAATTTATATTCTTTTTTTTTTATTTCTTTTAATTTTTTAATATTTTTATTTTATTTTTCCTTTTTTTCCTTTCTTTTTTTCTTCTTTTGGTCGGTCGCCGGCCTCCAAAGAACCGACCAACGAGGGCCGGCAGCCTCGCCCGGCCACGGCGAGGCTCACCGGCCCCGAGGCGAGGCGAGGCCGAGCCTCGCCGGTGCGGGGCGAGGCGAGGCCTTGCCTTGGCCGGGCGAGCTTGGCCTCGCCCGGATCCGGCGAGGCCGAGCCTCGCCGGGGCCGGCGATGCTTCGGCGAGGTCGCCGACCCCTCGACGGCGTCGCCGATCCTCAACAGCCGATCCACCGGCCATGGCCGAGGCCGGCGACCGGCCAAAGAAAAAAAGAAAAGGAAAAGAGGAGAGAGAAGTGTTTATTCAAAAGTGTTTAACAAAAAACAACTTTTTTTTGTTTCTCATTTCTGTTCTTTTTTTTATTCCGGGAACAAAAAAAACATATTTTGAACAAAAACACAAATAAACGCGTTTCTGTCCTTTTTTTTGTTAGGGAACAAAAAAACAAAAAATCTGTTCTTAAACAGAAAAAAAAAAAGTGAAAACATGCACGCCCTTTAAGGACAAGGTGGACAATAGGCAGGTCTTTATGAGCTTAAGTACCAATGCCCTGAGGGTAAAGTATCTCAAGCTTGAAATGGAAAAACTTAATCATAATTAAGACGTTGTCATAGCTTCTTATTTGAATTCTTGAATATGCTATTTTATTTTTATATGCGAACTCTATTTAAATTATATATGGACCTAATTTATATTAATGTTTTTAATGTGATAATTGTTTTTAATTAGGGTTCGCTTTATATGATTGACTTTGTATATATATGTTTATTGATACTATTGTTTTTCTTAATGGATTGTCAATATTATTCATTATTTTTCTTATTCTAACTCTATATTTTGTTTCGTTAGGCAATTATGGATGATTCTCAATAAAAGGAAAATTGTGAACAAGAGGAAGATGAATTACTGGATTTGCTTTCAATTGCTAATACTTTAATTGCTTATTAAGTAATGTACCTTCGCAAACAACCTTCTATGACATCATCATATATAGGTCATGCATGGATGAGAGAGTTGATGGCCGAAGATACTAATCCAATAAGATGCTATAATATGTTTAGAATGCATAGAGATGTATTTAATAATTTAACACGTGACTTAGTAACACGTTATGTCCTTAAATGATCTAGGAATACTAATGTTGAAGAAATGGTTGGAATGTTTTTTTATATGAATGTCCTTAAAGAATCTAGGAATACTAATGTTGAAGAAATGGTTGGAATGTTTTTTTATATGTTGGGACATGGTATAGGTAACAGGGTAGCATAAGAACGCTTTCAACGCTTTGAGAAAACCATAAGTAGGCATTTTAGTTTAGTTTTAAATAAATTATGTAATATGGGAAAAGATTTGATCCAACCAATTGATCGACAATTTCGGGAAGTTCCAGATAAGATTAACAAAGATCGACAATTTTATCCATATTTTAAGGTAAGTTATAATTATACAATAAAAACGAAAAACTAAATTTAAATCATGTAATTTTTGCATTATTTGTTTTAGGATTGTATTGGAGTTATGAATGGTACACATATTCAAGCAGTGTTACCGGCGTATGATCAAATTCGCCTTATTGGTCGAAGAGGAAAGACTATGCAAAATGTGTTGGTTGTATGTAATTTTAATATGAAATTTATTTACGTTTGTGCCGGTTATGAGGGATAAGCTCATGTTACTCGTGTCTTCTATGATGTCATTGGAAGACGTGATGCACAATTTCCCCATCCACCTCCAAGTTGGTTAATTAATGGTTTATGTATGTATGTATATATGTATGTATATATATATGTATGTATATATATAAATATATATATACAGTATATATATATGTATGTATATATATAAATATATATATACAGTATATATATATGTATATATACATACATATATATATATATATATATATATACATATATATATTTATGTGGCATATGTTAATTAAATTTATATTATATTTGTGTAGGAAAATATTATTTAGTAGATGCTGGATATCCAACTCTCACGGATTATTTTGGGCCATATAAAGAAGTTAGATATCATTTGTCAGAATTTCAACAAGGTCCTATACTTGCGGGTCATCGAGAAGTGTTCAATTGTGCATATTCCTTACTTCGCTCAGAAATTGAACGAGCCTTTAGCGTATTAAAAATGAAGTGGAAGATTTTAACTACTATGCCAAATTATCCTTATAAAAAGTAAGTGCAAATTGTCATGGTTACAATGGCTTTGCACAATTTTATAAGAAAAAATGCCGTAACTGATACGGATTTTGAAACAGCAGATTTGGATTCTGAGTATGGATATTCAGTCGATTATGATGTTGTAATGAGAGGACAAGTGCTTTAAATGATAATGCATTCTCTGACATAACACATTTACGTGATGAAATAGCTATGAACTTGATAAATAGTTAAGAATGTTTGTAATATTTAACTACTTATTTCTTTCTTTCGAACATATGTTGTAGTCATGTTTATTGTAATGAAATTACTCTATTTTTAATTGAGTTTGATGTGATTTTTTATTTAAAATTTTATTAATATGTCTCTTATACATTATTCTCAACTTGAAAATAATATATAAAATTTAAGGCCATTTTTGTTTTTGATTTTAAACAAATTAAAGTTGCAAAATTTTAATAATTGGCACATGAAATGACTTTTTAAATGTAATGTGTTTACAAATAACATTTTTCCCAAGTTGCATTTCAATGCATCTTTTCAATTTTATTTACCAAATAGCATTTGCATTTCGCCAGACCCTTTTAGACTTAGGGCGCATTTGGTAATGATTTTGTTCCCATGGTGATTTTTTTGACTAGAAATGATTATTTTTTATTCTCATTCCTTAGGGACCGATTCCGAGTAAAAAACTCGTTTGGTAATCGTCCAAAAAATTTTATTCGGAATAGAATTGCATTTGATACCGTCTTCAATTGATTTTGTTCCAAATTAATTTCTTTTTGATTTTTAAATAATTTTTTTTACTTTTTCCTTTTCTTTTTTTCCTTTTTTTCTTTTTTTCCCTTTTTCCTATTCTCCTTCTTCTTCATGTGGCCGGTCGCCGGACCGGCGATCGGCCGATGAGGGCCGGCGACGCTCCGGTGAGCGTCGTCGACCCTCGGTGAGGTCGACCCTCATCGACCGAGCCTCGCCGGGCGATTGGGCGAGACTCGGCCTCGCCCGGCCTTGGCGAGCCCACCGGCCACCGGCGGGGCCGGGCGAGCCTTGCCGGCGCGGCGGGCGGCGAGGCTTGACCTCGCCCGATCTAGCGAGGCCGAGCCTCGCCCAACTGCTGAGAGGCTCGATCTCGCCCGATCTAGCGAGGCCAAGCCTCGCCCAGCCTCGCTGGTGGCTGGGCTTGCCTCCGGCGACCGGTGGCGAATGGCGGTGGTAGGTGATGGTGGACGGCGGCAGACGGTGGCAGGTGGTGGCGAATGGCAATCACGGGATGACGGAAGGAAAGAATGAGAATTTATTATTTTGATTCTTTTTTTGATTCTCGGATGAAGAATCATATTTTTTTTTTATTCTCAATTATCTTCCCAGTTTGTTCCCAGGAACAAAAATTTTACCAAACGCGATTCTTATCCCAAACTAATTTTGCGAACAAAAAATCAGAATCAAACACTGTTTGACACGTTGCTAAATAGGTCCTTAAAGCTTTTGCACTTCCCCAAGGACATTCCCCAAGGCCGAACGAAATGGGGCCTAACCTCTCTTCTCATAATGTGAAGGATTACATTTTTCAAGGGATTGAGGTTAGAACAATTTAGTTTCAATTGTAAATTTTGATTTTCACGTTTTACAAGAAAGTGAAATAAAATTTTGAGAATGAGAGTTACACTAAATAGAGTAGGATCGACTCAAAAAGAAAAAAAAACTCTACTTGCAAAAGCTCGAATTTACAAATTTATCCCCGAAAAGCAGAAATTATTTGCGAACTTGCCGCGGCGTCTCTCCCAGCAATTTGGCGCTCGAAAGATCGCTGTTCGATTTCAAGCTCTTCTGCAATCGCTTCGCCTCGCCTCGCCTCGCCTCCGATCGGAAAACCTCCCGCCCCGAAAATGTCCGACCCGATTCTCCTCTCCGACGAGGAAGACGACCGCATCGTGCTCTGCACCCCCACGCCGGTCCACTCCCGGAAGTACCGCCGCGTCGGGGCCGGCGCCGGCGCCGGCGCCTGGCCGGAGCCGACGGTCCTGGTCGTGGACGACGACGACGACCCGACGCCGCGGAAGACGGGCCCCGCCTCCGCCTCCGCCTCCACGCCCTCGTTCGTGGCCGAGACTCCGATGTCGGACGTCGCCGTCGTGAAGTGCGCCGCGAGGGCGGGTTCTTCCTCGGGCGACCAGGCTAGGGCTCCCGAGGCTCCTCCGGAACGCGCCGGTGAGTCCCTTCGTTTGCTGAAATCGCTGCGCCAGTTGTTGTTTCCGTAGGGTTCGGGGTTGCTGCGTTGTTGAATTTGATTGGACGCCTTGTTATCCGGAAGATGAACAGTGATCCTTTGGAGTGATCTTTTTTTTTTTTTTTTTTTTGGGTGTGTAACTGCAAGCGGAATCGAACTGACGTTGACGTATAACGTAATCTGTTGGTGCTTTCAAGGTGAATTTTTGTTTGATAGTGCCATTTTACTGGTAAAAAGTAGAACTTTTCGATCTTAATCCTGTCAATTTGACCAATCTGCAGTACAGAGAAGCGAATCCATTTGAGTAAACCTCAGAAAGAAATTGTTGTTGTGAGAATGAATGCTGGGAAAAGATAGTATTAGAGGTTCTATTTGATGGTGCTGGTATTTTGAAGAGTTTTGATCTCGTGCGACAGTTTTAGCACTTTCGGTCTTTGATGGAAGTTTCTGCATCGACATTAGAAATGTTTAGTGCTCATGCAATGGCTTTAGTGCTCTCCTTATGTTGAAATTTCTGTATTGAGTAATAATGCAATGTCAATCTTATTCATAATGCTTTTGCATACCAACAAAATGAGTTTCATCAAATTTGTCATTGCTACGGATGGTGGATGTGAGGCTGGTCAGTAGTCACAGCACTCCCACTGAACATGAAGATAGAAATGCTTTCGGAGCAAAATTTAGATTTATGAAAGCCATACTAATGGGATTTTGTTCTATTATATTTGTTCCTTCTCTTTGTTTGAAGTTCTAGTAATATCATGACAAGTATCTTTTTTTATGAAATAATGGTAAGTATGGTTGGAATTGATGTCGAGGATGTTTATTAGTAATGGCGATCTGCAAATCCTCTCCAAGCTACTTTGTCCCTGGTTGCGGACTTTCTGGCTCATGAAATTGTTCATCGAGTGATGCCATTAATGTGAATAAGGTGCACAATATTGCAACGGATTTATTGCAAAATGCCTTCTTATACCTGTTGCTAATCTCTACCGGCATACTAATAAATCTTCTTCTTTTGATATTGTAAATGTAAATTGTGCTAATTCTATTGACATTCTGTTGATTTGTCTTAGAATAAAGGGAATTGCGATGGAGAAAGTTAGGATCTCTTGCGTGATGCATGAGACCTCTCTGGGGTTACCTATGGGATACTGTCTCTTTTACTCCTATAGTTGTTGCAATTAGGAAGAGTAACCCCAGATAGACGAGGGTCTTATGCATCATGCTCATGGGATTAAATTTTCTTCATCGTAATTTCTTTCTATGTAAATTGACAAAATGTCATTAGAAACCATCTCTGTGACATTTTGCATGACATTTTGCATCAGTAAGAGAAGTATATTATAGTAGTGGAGATAGGTCACATAAGTTGAAGAGTTGAATTGTAATAGTCTTCTTCCAATGTCATGCATGTTATGGACATTTGGCACTGTCATTGCTTAGAATGAATTCCTTAGCCCAGCAATCTATTACTGTGGATGGAAAAATTTTGGGATGAATATTAATCAAACCTCCTGGGGAAAAGCGATTAGAATGATTCTAATCTAATAAAGCTACCACGTTTGACAACATCATTGTTGTAGTGTCATGAAGTACTTAAAGCAAATGATGAAGAAGGAATATTACCTTACCTTCTTTTTGGTGTGATCTTTTTGATTTATGATGATTGATCACAATTATTGAAATTCACTAATGCTAGATCAGGAGAGATTTAAGATATCATTATTTTGCACGAGGTGACCTGAACTGAAGTGACAATTATGGGTTCTTACACACAGATAATGTTGGCATATGAATGATCATAAATTTGCGTTTGATGGCCCATTTTACTACTAAAATCAACCTTTTAGGTCTAAATCCTATTAAAAACCAATATGCTGTACTGACCAGGGGACCTAGTTGACCAAACTTGCAAAAGAAATTGTCATCATCAGAGTAAATGCAGAGAAATGATACCATTGAAAGTTACATCTTATGATGCTTATAATCGAAGAGTTTCTCATGTAACAGCTTTAGCACTCTGGGTCTTAGATAGAAATTTCTGCTTCGACTTGTCAATCATACTTTGATTGTTGTTACACAAGTAACTGAACAAATCTTTCTCTGTGATCCTTTCAAAAGATTGTGTTTGAATTCTAATTTGCTTTGCAGTAAGAACTACATCTTTGGCTCTAATTCTTTTTGGACCATAGAATAGCTGAACTCTATATTATTTGCAAATTCAGTAGTACATAATCCATCATTGCATGTCTGCTGGCATTGGGTGTGCATGCAAATGCTTATGATGTTGTGGCCTTAGGTTTATCCTGTCTAGCCCGCACTAAGTTTAGACTTAGGCTAGGCATTATTAGTGGCTAATGCTAATTCCTATTTCTATAAATTCTTTGTGATATCTGTTAGAATATTTAAATAATAAGCCACATCTTCATCTAAAGGCTTAAGTTTTTAGAATAGTTGCAAATCTCACATGATATCAAAGCTGGAGGTCCTGAGTTCACATATTTCCAAGCCACATTTGCCTCCTCAATTAAATTTCCACACTTAGTACTAGGCAAATGGCCAAACTAAGCGTGAGGAGGAGTATTAAAATATTTAAATAATAAACCTCATTTTCATCTAACAGCTTAAGCTTTTAGAACAATTGACAATGGTCCCACAAAATCTTATAATATCTACATATCTTTGTTCTGAAAGGCAAATAGATGTATCATAGGTGCATTTTCTTTGTTCAGTTCTGATGCCATTCTTCATGTTCTTAATGTGTCATGCGTATATAATCTAGGTATGAGCAGGCTCATTTTTCTGGAATCTGATAATGAGTCTGATGGCTTTCTCCGAAGTGGGCTATGGAAGGCGAATGGGACCAGTTTCGCTTCTCATGCAGTAAAAGATTTTGGACTTGGCATAAATTTTGTAGATTCCGCAGATTCTGATGGTAAGCAATCTTCATATTGGATGTTCTTGTTCTTTCTTATGAGCCACATTTGATGTTAAATCATTATTAAACTAGGAATGTTACTTCTTTTTGGTGCTAAAATGTATTGCACATGAATGAAATATGATTATTAGGGAATGATGATCTAATTCAAACATCTGAAGGTGGTGCGTGTCCAGCACAATTGCCATGTGATGTGTACACTTACCAGGTAACTTGTGGTGAGATGGTATCAAATTGGTTTTCCTTTTCTTTTTACAATTTAGTACTTACTATTGGTGCTGATATGCACTAAACATTGATTTTAACTTTTCACCTATTTAAGGATTTCATGGGGAGATATAACAGATGGGCTGTGCTGGTTCATGATTTTGAGTAATAGCTGGTTTTAGTTGCTAGTCATCAGTTGTTTCTCCTATCATGTTATTGGTGTTATTTTAATTTATTTGTACAAAGAAAGACATCAAATTCTTGTTTACAGTAAAATGTGTGCCAAAAAAAAAAAAAAAGCCTAGGGATTTTATGCTGTCGTTTGATTGTCCTTTGATATTTAATTAGGTACATGATTCTCCCGACAAAGAAAATTTTGGCATAGAGCAGGTGGACGATGAGCCAAAACACCCGACTGGAAGTAAATCATATGCTGAGGAGAAAGATAGTGCTCAGCAGATGGATTGGAAGTCAAATTGTCAAAGCAAAGCAAAACAGAATGCTCAGAAGAAGGATGATACAAATAAAGCAAAAAAGAAGAAGACTGACGAGGAGAAGATTAGGATGAAGGAAGAGAAGAAACGGAAGAAAGAGGTCAGCAAATGGTTGATTATTGCTAGTTTTATGTGTTTAAGGTGATTAATCGACCTCAATCAATTGTGCAGGAAGCCAAATTGCAACAAGCCATCATGAAGGCTGAAGCTGCAGAGTTGAAGAAGTTGCACAAAGAGAAGCAAAAATGGGAGAAGGGGAAATTTGCATTAAAGTCCATTGTAGCAGAAATAGATGCAAAAGTGGTTGAAATGGGTTCGATTGGAGGTAAGGTGATAAAAATGCTTCCACATCATCATTTCATTTTCTTTAATCATTACAAATTTGTTGTTAAAGTCATAACCTTACTATTTTAATCAAACGAATTTTGGTTCCAGGACATCTTCTTTCTAGGTTTACTGATAAAGGACTTACGTTCCGCGTAAAGGCGAATCCAATTGAAAGATCAATCTTGTGGACCATGACGGCTCCAGAACATTTATCACAGGTGAATAGTGATTGAAGCGTATAAATTTTCCCTGTCCAATATCTTACAATTTTTCTATTTGAATTTTGCATGCCTTATTTTATGATCCCTAATAACTTCTTCTTCATTGTTAAACCTGAGTTTGCATGAACTTCAAATTACTATATGGCTTTAAAAGCCTTACCCTTTGAGTGTGGTAATACAATCAACATAATTTAAATACTTAATATATAGACCTCATTTTGGTGTGCTAGAATTGAATTAGCTCATTACGTAATGGGATTCTGGAATTATGGATTCAGAATGTTTTAATACATATTTCAACCAAGGTGAATAAGCTGCACAATTTTGAAAGCTAATTTATTGAAATGTTCACTTCTTACATGCGTGTCACTGTTGCTAACTTCCACCGGCAAACTAATGAATCTTCTTTTAATATAGAAAAATCCAAGGTTTCTTAACTCTAATGACAATTGAGTTTATCTGTTTTTGAATATGGGAGATGCAAAGGAGTAAGTTAGGATGCACAATCACCTTCTCTCTTGGGCTAATAACAGTGGAGATAGCAATTGTAATGCAAGTGGAAGTTGAATTGTAATAAATCTTCTTCCAATATCATGCATGTCATAGACATTGGGCACAGTTGTTGCTTTGAGTGATTTCGTTAGCATATAAATCCATTGCCATGGGTGGGAAAATTATGAAATGTATAGTAATGGTACTTCCTTAGGAAGTGTGCTCGGAACAATCCTAATCATATGCACTATAACTTTTGACAAGATAGGTGTTCTAGTTAGTGTTAGGAAGAACGTCAAGCAAAAAACGGAGAAGGAGTTTACCCTACATTCTTTTGACTGTGTTCTAACAATTGCAGTTATTAAAGTCAATGATCTGGATGCTGTATTGTTCAGGGATTTTAGGTTATCATTATATTCACAGGGCATGGATTTTGTTGGTGTACAATGATGTTGATTTGGAACTAGCTATCATCTGTTACTCCCTTTAACATATAATCTCTGCCGATGATTTATCTTGGTTTCCATCACCTATCAATGTTATCTTTAGCTGTGAATGTGTTGATTCGGTCTTCTGTAGAGATTATATGATATGGTGTGTTTCAATCAACCTGTCTCCCTTACGCTTACTTTGAGACCATACAACATAGGAGGAGGAGCAAACTTGGGAGCAATGGTAATAAGAAATTAATTGTAAATTACCTGGGCAATATATGTAATTTGATGTCTTCAGTGCATTGCCAGCTTCTCCCTTATTGAGGTGGTCAATACAACTATTTACTGTATCGGTTTGCATTTTGTTATTAGGTATTTTTTCCTAACAAAAGGAAACTATTTGTTTTTGCCCTTCCCAAGTTAAATGTTATGTAAATTATTTACTTAAGTGCAATATCCATTTTGAACCAAGAAAGCTGTACTTATTAGTTATTTTCCCTGAATTTCTTCTGAAGAATGTTTACATGATAATACTATGAAGGTCAGTTTCTAATTTTATTTATCAGAAAATTATGAATTACATATTTGAGGAAAAGATTAGAGCACAGTCCTGAGAACCTTGTGCTGGCAACGAAACCTGGTTAAGGGCTGCCAGCGCTTGAGGACTGGCAATGGCGTCCTGAGGGCAAGCACCGGGTTAGGGGTTTGGAGGTCGGAAAACTAGGTCCAGGAGGCAAGATCTCGAGTCGTGGCTATGGAATCCAAGTCCGGGTCACAAGGGACCCGTGCACGGTTGCCAGAGTATCGGGTTCAAGCCGGTGGGATTGGCCAGGTCTAGCGCCGGTGGCTTGGGCATAGGCTGTCAAGGACCTGTTAAGGTAGCGGGCCGTGGGAGCCTGGGCCCGGGCACATAGTGGAAAATTGTAGTTGACTGCTCATTGAGAAATGAACCATTACATCATGAGATTTTAAAGCAAAAGTTCCATTTTCAAATGAATTTCTAAGAGCTTGCCAAACACGTTGTCCTTGACTAGCACATCAATTTCCAAATCCTAATTCAGAACATTGATGTCTACATATAAATCTGCACTTCATCTTAAAATAGATGAGAACAAAAAATTTTACCTTGACTCTTCAAATTGGAGGAGCATTGAATGAAGTGACTTTATTAAAACTTAGAAAGAACTTCAGGATGTAATTGAAAAAATGTAGAATCATAGCTATGGAAGCTATTGAGGTTGCACTTTGTGGTGCTCAGTTGGCTGTGAGTGAGTGCGCAACGTAGGCAGGTGAGGTTCAACTCAGCAGGGACACGAGTGAGGTTCAAATAAGCAGAGGCGATGCGTAGAGGTTGCTGGAGCGAGTGATGAGGCAGGTGACGACAAGCGAGAAGATGGAGATGATGGAGTGAGTGATGAAGAGCCAAAAATGTCAAGAAAGTTGGTATTGTTAAGAGAGAAATGGGAGAATCTGTGATTGATGATTGGTAGCTTCGAAATGTATCTTCTAAGAGTGAAGAGTTAAGGTCACTATTGCAGCTGAAGGGAGGAATTTAGCTATGAAGTGAGAGACTCATGAACAAATGGCCTGGTTGTAGGCGGCAAGAACCTGGTTCAGAGCTCTGACGTTCTGGGTCTAGACTACAGGAACCCAAGACCGGGCCACAGGGGACACGGGTTTGCACACCGGGGTCTCGAGTCTGGGCTTTGTCATCTCGGGGTTGAGTGGCCGAGGTACTTGTGGCAAATGCACAGGTCCTTGGGGGGGGCTCCAAAGTCCAGGGTTCTAGGTTCGTGTGCTGGGTTTCGAGTCCTAGTCATGGGGATCCAGGTCTGGGCTGCAGGGGGCCTGGGTTTGGGCTTGGGTCCTTGCGTTTGTGTTTGTGTTTGGGCCTTGACAACCGGGTTGAGTTCAGCACTGGGGTCTTGTATGCAGGCCACTAGGGACCCATGTCAAGTTGAGGTCCTGAGTCCGGGAGCTGGTGTCCCAGGATCCGGTCAAGGGGACAAGGGCTCCCTGAGGACCCGAACCCAAGATGGTCTTATTATATTGGAGGTCATGTCAAGTTGTATTTGGGAAAATGATTTCTGATTTTTCAATGGTCAAGTCATTTTTGTGAAATGAATTATAGATTTTCTGTTGATTACGAATATATTTCCCATTGACTCATTTTCCTAACTGATTCAAATGCCGTAAAATAAGGAAAATGTTTCCCTGGAGTCTGTTTTCCCCAAAACAGTGTTGTAATTAAGGAAGAGGTTAATTTGGTCAATAGAAGTAATTAAGGGGAATTGTCTAAAAGAAAAGGTAATTGATGGAATTTATAACCTTATTTACTATATTACTAAGAGTTTTAGATATTCGATTATCAACTATTAGTAAACAATTTTATATTTCTAAACTTGTCACTTAAGGTAGTCCTCACGTAAAACTTAGTTGCCAATTTTTTAGTTTTATCAAACAAGTGTATTGTTAAACATTTTTATTTTATTCAACATTCCCATTTTAGTTATCTATTTAGTGTCTGATGTAGACTTAAAAGTTGCTGGATAAGAAACTCGGTGTCATCAACTTTCTTTGAAATCACTAAAAACTATTACATATGTATCTAATAAGATCAATTAATAATGCATTCCCAACTTGGTAGAACACATGGCTTAATCTTAAACTATACCAACATCTTTTCATTAGTTTTTATTTACCCACAGAATATATATTTCTCAATTCCAAAACTTTAATCGAGGAGTTTATTTTGCTAACACTATTTTACAAGATCTTACCATGCAACAGGAGAAAAAGAAAAAGCAAAAAGAAGAGCTTTACGATTTGGGAGAAATTTTTAAATCCTATAAAACACGATACAACATTTTTTCAATCGGTTCTGGTACATACCGTGTGCTGGTACCAGTATTATGCGCCATCTGTAATGAATGACAGGCTAGGTAATATTGGTCTGACTAACTCGTCAATCAGTTCTACGTCTCTCATTGTTATGTATTTATCCATTTTCTTAATGCATTTAATACTTGTGCTTTTGCTATGACATTACTGAA
Organism: Eucalyptus brandiana; assembly: GCA_014182725.1. Classification (NCBI taxonomy): domain Eukaryota; kingdom Viridiplantae; phylum Streptophyta; class Magnoliopsida; order Myrtales; family Myrtaceae; genus Eucalyptus; species Eucalyptus brandiana. Next base: position 4,763,256 of record CM024676.1, read on the forward strand.
AAGAATTTTAACTCCATAGATTCATGTGAACATATATGAAAATGGTGTTGGAATGTCCTCTTTCTGCATTAAGTAGATTATAGAGAATTACTATCTGCACCATCATCATTTCCTAATTGTCTAATGTTCAAGCTGTATTGCAAAGATGATGTTAGCTGTCATCCTGATAGTTTTTCCTAGGTACTTGGAGTGTCAGGGGACCTGCAGACTGGGTGTTTATTTGCAATATTCTCAATTGTTTTTCTTTTCTGTTCCATGCTATCTTTTGCCTTGTTTGTCAGTAGTTTTGCATGTATCTTTTTACATACTCTTTTCTGCTTCTTTAGATGCTATACTAAGGTATCGATCTTTCTAAATCATGCAGCTTTGTCCCAAAGAAACTGTTATTTCATACATAATACTTGTATACGAGGCAGAAGAATTCTGCAATCTCGTTTCAAGTGGGTCCCTTGTTGATCATTTAAATGGAATCCGTAGTCTTTATCCATCTCATACAGTGTGCTACCTCACGAATAGGTTGATGGCATACATTAACAAAAGGTAAGACGTCTCCATCAGTTCATGCTAACCTGTGTTATTTCAGATCTTTCCCTTTTATCACTTAGTTCTGTAAATTCTCTTGCATTGTCATAAAATTGAGATATCGAACATCAATCCATATTTTAGGTTTACAAATTGTACAAAGAGCTAATATCAAGTCCACTTCCAGTCAATAAAGGAAAAAAAAAAACATCTTTCCTATTCCATGAAGATGATGGAGCAGCATACCATGATGGGATCATCAAGAGCACTTGCCTAGAATGTTTTTGTATTTCAAATGGACCAGAACGACAATGAATCCAAGACTAAAGGACACCCTTCAGGGCTAGTCATGCCACTAAACTTAGAGTCATATTGTCCAGGCATGCTTTGCATGAGGAAATTCTTGGAAAACAGGACATGTAAAATGAGAAGCCAATTTTCAAATGCTTCTTGCATGTGGAGGCATACCAAGGCAAATACTGCAAATGATTATATTCAAGAAAGTTGGTGTGGCCGCAATTTGTCTCCCTTTGAAGGCAGATAGGCTTTAATATCTTTAAACTCGGAAACTTCCCACCCAAGAACATCTTATCCTTCTAGGAGATAGCATTACGCTCATTGGCGGTGACACTTAATTTAGCACATTGTAAATACTTGTACTGTTTAAACATTCTTAGAAGGTAGGATTCTGTATGATAATGTTCTCAAATGTAATACTGTAAGAGAAAAGGTTCTTCTTTATCTGGCGCTAGTATTGCTTCCGCCACAAAGAGACCCTACTTCCTTAAATCACTATTTTCTTTGGTCAGATTTGAATCACAATATCTAGTTAGCATTAGCCCCTGCAAAATGGAAGTTTTTATGGCTTTTATATAAAGAAAAGAAGATGCAAGTTGATTTGGCAATTACACGCTTGGGCCCAGTTATATCTATGGAGTAACCCCTACATGCTTGTTAGTTAGAGGTATCCTGGATTCTGGAATCTTTGGATGTCATGTAAGATAGGTTTCGGAGAGATGAATAGGGTATATGGTATACTAGCGGATGATTAGTAGCAAATTTCAACTGAGAGCCTGTATAAGTTCACTATATCAGTTGACACTGTGTCTGTGTAAGAACTGGAACAATTTGAATCTAGTTGATCAGAAAGAGAAATCTACTTTAATTACTGTTCCTGTTCAATGAATGGATGTACAAAACTGTACATAGAATTGCATTTTATTTGATCTAAACAATCTGTAGCTGTCACTATTATTTATACCTTTTTCTTTTTCTAGTTGTCATTACCATGGGCGACTAGAAGGTCTCCTTTGCTGTCATTAACATGGGTAACTAGTTTTGTCTCATGATCATCGCTGGAACTTATTATTATTATTATTATGAACTGCAGTTGCTGTCTTGATCTTGCTGGATTTAGGCTTTATAAGCGCTTATATATTATGTAAATTGATGCATAGGTTTTTGCATCATATCTTAGGGAGCAGCAACAGTACAAGAATCCAGCCAGTAATGGTTGGCAACGACCACCAGTCGAGGAGGTGATTAATTTTCATTTTTAACATATCGCAACTATGAACCTTGTGTTCACTTGCCTCTGTTTGATAAGTCCCTGTGCAGTTTTTTTATTATCTTTCGGATATTAAGATAACACTTAAAATTTGACTTGCAGGCATTAGCCAGACTGACAACGCATTTTGCTAGGGTGCACTCAAGGCAATGCATAGATGAACCTGAAGTAGCTGAGCACATTGTTGGTCTAACATGCAGTCTAGCCTCCTGCCAATACAGGTGAGGATTAAAAGGCTACCCTAATGAAGAATAGAATAGGCAGCCTTCCTTTTGTCTTGCACAAGGCATAAAATTATGATTCTCGATTCTAGGAACTTAAAGTGAATATAATGATCGAGTTTGAACCCAAGTATCTCTCTCTTCTTGAGCTGGGAAGCTAATTTCAGGTAGCCTTTGAGAGACCATCTGGGATGAAAATATCATATCCAATGTTTGGTGGCGCACTTGGATTTAAGAAACCCGGATATGTTCATATATGGCCCCTAGGTATACTTTTTGGGCAGGACAAATTTTATCCCACTTGGTTTGGACAACATGAAAGATAAAGCAAAACCCTAAAGAAAAGAAAGAAAGTTTCCTTCCAAGCAAAGATGGTGAGCAGTGGTGCCACAGCCGGTAGTGATCATCCCGCATTGGTCGCCTGAGATTTGCTTGTGCACACGGCTTTTGTTGTGGACACTCTCTCTACTCCTGGCTATCCTAGATCTATTTAACATTTAATATATTTATATAATATTTTGTTCTTTCTGATTTTGTTGGGGGGTGGGGTGAGGAGGGAGGGGGAGGGGGGCACTAGAATTGAACTTATTATTTGTTTAATTGACAAATTTTTCGTCCTTTTTTGAACAATTTGTATAGTTGTTTAGTATCTTTGCCAAATTTACCAATTTATTTATTGTAAGATTTGAGCGTTTCCCATCAAAAGTTATATAGTGATGCCAGAAATGCACCTTATAGGTTGGAATTCATCAGGAAAATATTGTTTTTTGTTGGGGTGGGCATTTGAATTACACTTTTGATTAACTTGCTTTTTCAACTTCCTATCATTTTTTTTTTCCTTTACAATAATACAAACATTTGTGCACTCTACACAACAATAAGTTAGTTACCTACATGTGTCTGGATTGACTTAAACTTTGTAACTCTTTGCTTCTTCTCTTTTTAAATCGAAGAGGGATGGGAGCAAGGTAGAGTTATAGTTGTTGCTAATTTTTTTTAAAGGCCATTCTTTATGCAATTGAAGTATTGCTCCAGATTATCGATATGCTCTTGTTTATGAATGTATGTCAGCAAATTAATTTAGCTATTTAACTTGTTGATGTCCTCAATCTGACATTTGCTGTATCTTGAAATGCAGAAAGAAGTTAACACGGCTTTCTGTTAATGCCAATGGATCCATCATTCCTAAGGGTTCTCTTGACAGGAGCTTAATTAAAAATAACTGCTGGTGATTACCCTTTCTTCTGTCAACAGATAGTTGCAACAAAGATGAGCACTATGCATAGCATGTCAATGTGAAAGGGTTGTAAGAGATGCCTTTTTCCCTTAGCCTGGACTTGTATTGTGTTTTATATAGTTTCCATGAACAGCTTGAGGATAATAATTCTCAGATTCATCTAAGATTGGGTTTTAATCCCATATTTTTTTCGATCCATAGGGTTAGTGGGAGCATGTCACGAATGTTAGGTTCATCTACTTAAGGGGGACTTCCACGTCTTAGAAAAACTTCTAGTTACATCTACAACCACTGTTCAATCAATCAGGTTTAATTACTCAGTACCTAGTAGTAAAACTACGACTACCATATGACAGCTAGTAGTGAGCATAATGTGGTTCAAGAATGAATGACTGACTTGAATGATATGTGAAAGCATTATCGCATCTTTGACAACCAATATTACAAATTGTGATGCAATTGAGTTAAGTAACAACTAAAGCCTCCAGTTGACCCTAGTCAAGAATGAGTGGTCATAACAGAAACACATGCTCTTTCCTTCGAAACTGTTGCATCCCAAGTCCAAACTATAAAACTCATAGTTGAGATGACGATTTTGGTTGCTGGCATTCATGTGGCCTTCACTAGAGAGGTGAAAATGATTTAAGGGAAGAGGTTTAAAGGTTGTTTGGAGTGACTTTTATTGTTTACTTGTGACAAATATTGCGGCATGTATACTTTGTTTTGTTTTTTTTTTCCAATTTTAAGCATCCAAAACTTTCGGAATATACAAATGTCAACAGCTTGATTCACATTTTAATGCTTGAATAATGTTGTCATTTTTTGCACGAAAGCAAAAAAAATGCCTTTTGCTTTTTAGAAGTCAAAAGTAACAAACACTAGACTTAGATGTATGATCCAACTTGGTGATTATAGAAAATGAGTTGCACTTCGCTCTTATCCTAAATATTCAATAATTCGTCATCATCCTTAATTAAGATAATTTGATAGGGACATAATCCCTTTTTCTTTGATCAAATACAATTTTATGATCAGTGATTTTTCTCTTAGATTAAATACAATTTATGACCGCAGACTTACTACGAGAAAGGCAATACCTTATTCATGAAATTTAGCAACTCTTGTAAGATTAGGAACCCTAGTAGCAAATTTCACCTTTCCTTGTTCATGTTGTTTTGTTCACTGGGCTTATGCAATCCATTTTAATTGTGATCCTCTTTTAGTGCCTGAAAATATGCATTAGTTCTTTCTTTTTCTGTTTCTTGATGACGATTCAGCCATTCAGAGGAAAGAGTAGTGCATTTTGCTCTGTCCGGGGTACGGTCCCCATGATTAAGATCTAGTTGAGGCCTCTCCCCAATCCCCCAGCCCAATCCGAAAAGACTAATAGAAGATGAGAAAAATGTAATGTTAAACTTGCTGTTATCTTAGACACTTAGGAAGACTCCTCTACTGCATAGGAAAAAAAAAAGAAGAGAGAAGACTCCTCCTTTGCATGCTCTATATTTATTGGAAATGTAGCGACTCGTGTGACTCCTTATTTGGTCATTTTTTGTCGGGCCTTTCACCACCAGGTTGAAAGCGTTGATGGCTGTTCCAAAGGTGCAGCCACGATTTGCTGTGGCTATATGGAAGAAGTACCCAACCATGAGATCTCTTTTGAATGTCTACATGGATCCAGACAAAACTGTAAGCATCTGCTCAGTTAATTTTTACCTGTCCTTGATTTTGACAGTGGGGCATCACGTTTGATGACTATGACTATGGCAATGTGCTAACCTAGCATTTTACTGCTTGTGTTTTATAGCTTTAAAGCTCTTATTTGGTTAAAAAATTGCATAATATTTATTGGTTTAGCATTGGAGGTGCCCAAGTCAGATATGCAGAACACTGTTTATAGACAAGTATGCTCAACTGTAATGTTAGCAATTTCCAATAAAAATATGAATTATTGGGAAATTGTTGGAGGTTTGTAAGGCTGGTTTTATTGAAAGTATTTGTGATGTAAGAAAGAGATGGTAGAGGGAAAAAGGTCGAACTTCTTTATGTGTGACCAATAATGCTCCCTCCATCAGTCGTGGCAAGAGATCACATTGCAGGGTTCAAAAGCAAACAGTTGTTTGAAACTCAATAGCAGTGATTCGTACATGCAATGGCACATCTTTGTCAAAACTTGGTAATTTGTGTCCATTTTTCAATTGCTATAAGCCTGTTGATTTCGGGGACTCCAACTTGATACAGCAGGAAGCCAAAAGGGGTGCTGATTTTCTTTGCTTGTTGGCAATCGTCCTCATATTAGTAGCAGAACATGTCCGACCATTTCTGTGGCTTGTTTTATTTCCTGTTGGTTGCTTTCACTGGTTAATTTTTTCAGTATTGCTGATTCTTCTGTTGCATGACCTAGAATTGGCAGTTTCAATTGTATGGATACTTGCGGAGATTGCTAGCTTTTGCAAGTCTGTCTCATAACTAAAATTTCTACCAATTGGTTTTATTAGAAAGATTATGATATGCTTATCTAGCTTTCATGATACAAATCTCCCCACATTCTTTTCACTTAGCTCCAGGAGTTTTTGTTGTTTTACATGTACCTTAGCGAACAATTTCTCAGGAGTAAAAGTAGTGGACAAGAGGATTCTTGAAGATGACCCTGTCCATGTGAACTGAATTGCCAGAAAGAAACAAATAACTCCATTGAAGGATTGGAAGGAGTGCTCAGATTGGACTGACCATGAACTTCTTCCTATGTTTTCCAGAATGTTGCATCCTGCATATTATGCTTACAATTTGTTTTTATGCATCATTTCTTCATGTAGGACTTCTTTTTAGTCTCATTTGACTCTGGAAATCCTTTTCTCTAGACTTTATCCAAAGAGACCAGAAATACATGACATAAGTTTTGAATCTTTTTTTTTCTTTTTTCTTTTTTTGCCGCAGGATAGTTTTCTTCCTAGGACAGAGAAGTTCTTTTTAAAAGTTAAATTTACATGAAGAATGAAAGGAAGGAAGGCCTTTTAATTTGTTTTTATGTTACCAAGTGTTGAAGGAGAAGCTGAGGAGCAAAAGTGGCTAGCATTCTCTTTAATGTGGTCTAGTGGAGAGTAGTAGGAAAGTTTCTTTAAAATTTAGTTAAAATGACCTAAAAACAGATGCTCTGATTCCATTACATTCTATAAAGGCTTTGTTCCTCGTGGTCTCCAGGAATAATGAGTCTCCTACTTGTCTCTACTGCTCTTCACTTTTGGCTATTTTAATAGGGAATGTGATTTGTTTTTGACTTGGTTCTTGACCAATGAAGCTTACTGATATTGTGCTTAAATGCTTCTACATCTCTGATCGCAGGTACATGAAAAGGAATTTCACCTTAAGGACTTGACAACTGAAGGATTACTCGGTGAAGACAGAAGATTAGGCGAGGTGTGTTCTAAAAGAGTGTACAGAATACTCATGGCTCAAAGTGGCAGCATAAGGACTGAGGATGTGGAGGATGGTGCCGATTTTTTCGTGACGTAATTCCTAGTCAAACCTCCCTAGCAATTGTGTTGTCGGTTCACATATTGACTTGGCGGAGCGATCGGCATCTGTTGTGTAACTTTTGCTTTTCAAACGGCGGGCAACAATTTGTTGCTAAATTGTATTTGGTTGCTAGTTCTCCTTTTTCCTTCTTAGGATTTTTGTCCTCATTTGATAGGTCTTGCAATGTGTACAGTCTCTGTCCCCTATTAATATGTTCAAACGGCGCTCTGCCTTCCTCCTCATCTTATCTCTAGTGTACGCCAGATCGAAATTTATAGGCGTCTCCTGGGTAATCCATGTTGATATTTTTACGGGGCTGTATCTTTTACCAATATATAAATATCTATGGGCTTATTTATGGACCCGTAAAACACATAATTTACTATTGAGTTTTCGTCTACGAAACGGCCGGAAGATATGGTGCCTATAGGGGAGTATGGAAAGAATTTTTGGAAAATTCTCATCTGCGTCTATGGCGCCTTCCATACAACCTAGGCAATCCGCATTGCTGTTTTCAAAGCCAGTGTTTTGCCCAAAGGCAAGGGAGTAGAAAATCATGCACATTGCTTGGAATCCTGGAAGGATCTCATCTCTTTCCGAGGTAAGTCCTTGCTTCTGGTTATCTGAATCATGACATTGAATAGGTGCCTAACTTCAGAGATGCATATTTGTGGCTGCATTTATTGAAGACAGTTGCCTCTCAACTCCCTCTGCACTAATATTTGACTTTGATGAGATGCTATTTAAACCTACCTTTCTCTCTCTCTACCCCCACTCCCCCCCCCCCTCCCCCTCCCCCGCTATTTAAACCTACCTTTCTCTCTCTCTACCCCCACTCCCCCTCCCCCTCCCCCTCCCCCTCCCCCATCACATGGGACATCCTTGTCTACTCAGACAGGGCCACAATATGCAGCCTAGTGTTGCTCCACATAAGACAAGACAGGGAAGGTGGAAGGTACCCTCCACTAATCAATATGGCACTGTTTGGTGCGCATTCCGAATGTGATTGGGCCTTGTGGGCCTTGCCTACAATTTACCCACTTGTAGCAGTCAAAATCACTGGTCAGAACTTGCCCACTCCTATCCTACAACAGCTCTGGCCACTTATGCCCATATCTCTCCACATGATTCCTTCTTTCCTTTTGTTTTAGGGAAAAAAAAGAGCCTTCTGCAAACACATTTCCACGTTTCCTATGTCGGCCTTCCTAGAATTCTCTTGGATGCACATGTGATTCGACCGTTTTCCATCACAATTTGGCTTTCTGACTGAGAAACGAATCCATCAGATCAATTTGCATTCGGAGTATTGTGCATGATTTGGTTAGCTTGATTGACTTTCCAGTTGACTAGGATGATGCATTCGACCCCCCGAATCCATCGCTGTCTCCCACTTAACCCATTTATATATAATCAGCAGAGAGCACATCTCATCCCATCACCACCGACGGCCCCTCCTCTTGCTGTTGCACAACCCAATAAAGTCCTGTCGATGCCAACGCATGCCGCATTAGAGAGCTAACAGCACTGAATTAGGTATGCACGGGTTGTATGGTACACTGCATTTCTGTCTCTATATAAGACATGATAGAGCCTGCCATTCCTCCACTAGGCCTCTCTGAACATGGAGAAAAGCAAGTCGTTTAACGGTTACTCAGCATCTTACTCAGAAATAAGGCTCGGGTTCGAGGAGAGGTCCAAATCGTATAGCTTCAATGGCCCGAGCAACGCGCCAGACGGGTTGGAGATTTCCGGGAACCCGGAGCTTAAGAGGAGGAGGAGGGTGGCCAGCTACAACATGTACACGATGGAGGGCAAGCTCAAGTCCTCGCTGCGCAACAGTTTCAAGTGGATCAAGAGCAAGTTCTCCGATGATTTCTCCAGCATGTAGAATGCAATATATTCTACTTTTATTCCTTCTTCCTGCTGCACGGAGGAGTTCGGTAAGAAACTGTTATAAAGAATCAGAAGCTGGAGAATAGCTGAGACAGACTAAACCGAGAATGCGATTTCCTAGCTCACGACTTGTGTATCTAGTGAAAATGTCCATCACTTTGAATCTTCTCTTTTTGCTCAGTAAGTGTAACGGAGTTGAAATATTTCGAGTTGAGTGAAGATGGCATGTGATTTGCAGCGTTGAATTCCAAGTTCTAGTTACTGCAAAATGAATATGAAAGATATGAATGAGTAAATATCCCTGCAACCGACTTCAGTAACTTTCGCCTGATTTTCTTATGAAACAGTTCACACTGACATCTCCTTTGCTTCATCAAAGTCCAATTGTTTCTGTTAATATTGATCCAATTTTTTAGAATGATGTAGAATGATGTAGTATCCATAGAAATATGTAGAATACAGGTAAACGTCAACAGAACTCTAGAAGAAGCTGAGCCAATGGCCTTCTAGGAAAGTGGGTGGAAGAGATGTTAGGTCATCTTGTGCTAGTTGGAGGTGCAGAGAAAGGGAAAGCCTGCAGCCTCTTCCCCTTCAAATCTGGCAGAGTCACTGAACAATTCACAATAGTATTCTCTCAGCTTGTTCCGACGATTCCACCGAGTTCTCCTTTTCATGACCAAATGACTAGCCTCATATATGTCAACTCCATGTAAAAAAACAAAACCATAAGGACACCAAAATGCCAAAAAAATTTTGTATAACGCTCATTTTGTTATCGAAAGTTTTCATCAATTCACTTAAATTCTAAATTAAAAGAAAAACGATCACTTAAGTGCCTTCGACGATAAAATTTTGACAAAAAAATCCTACGTAAATTTTTTAAATTAATTTTTTTCTCCAATATGGCTTCTTAAAAAGAAAAAATGAAGTCCAACGTGGAAATTCTTTTGTCCATCATAGCAAAAAAATAAAAAAACGACATAATTTTTTTTAGAGAAAACTCTCTCTCTCTCTCTCTCTCTCTCTTGATGAAACTGTTATAAAGAATCAACCTGGGGTTCGCCCTTGTGACGCTTCGATTCTGGTTGCCACAGCTCAGGAGAATGAAATCTGAAGTATGGGCAAAGAAGGGACCTGTTCTTTGAGATTGGAGGAGGAAGAAGAGGCCTTGCAGGCCGCACCGCAAATCCCGTTATTTTGCTCTGTATTTCGACTGGGAAGCTTGAAGTGCTTCAAGCTCGCTATATCTTTCTTGGTCTTTCTTCGCCAGCAAAGACACTTCCAAGATCCTTGCTCTCTGGTTTGAACTTCGAGGCCAATGCCTTCTTGCTCTGTTTTGATGAGCTTAGGTCCGAGAGCTATGATTGAAGTTAGTGTGAAAATCGATTCTGATTAAGCATCGACTAGTAATCTAAACATACTTTAATGTGACTATAATATTCTGGATCAGAATTAGTGCTATGAATTAGAGTTTTGAATTTGGGGGAAAGCCAAATTAGGGTTTCAAATTTGGAGAAAAACTGAATTAGGGTTTCAATTTTGGGTTTGTATTTGGGGTAAAATATGTAAACAATGTCATTTGATGGTATATATGCTGATTAGACACGCTAATAAGCCCTATCAAATGGAAAAATTAATAAAATATGTACACATTGGATTTTCGACAATCCAAAACTAAATCAGCAATTAAATAATTGTTTGTTTTTAAAAAGTGGCACTTGAATAATCTGAATTATTTTTTTTACAATAAAGTGAATATCATACAAAAGTTTTGACATTTCTATTTTATTTTTTTGGTAAAAGACATTTCTATTATGTTCATACCTTTAAAAAATTAACAATGATACCATTAATCTTGTTAGCTTGGTAGTGAGTGTTTGTCATGTCCACCCACTACTAAAATCATCCACTTAAATATTTGACACCAAAATAGGAAAGGTATCAAAAAATCATAAACATATTTTATTAGTACATTTTCAGCCTCAAATCGTGTGTACCAATTTAATTTTAAACATTTTAATTAGACTCATTTAATTTTAAATATTTTCACATTTGTATCAATTTAATCTATCAAATTAATTTAGGTCAAAAATTATTGACGTTGACATTTTTAATAATATTTTAGTAATTTTTTTGAATTTATTGATTTTTTTTCCTTCCCCATTTCTCTTCCTTTTCTTTTTCTGGTGACGTTGACAGGCGAGGGTCAACCTTGTTGGGTCGAGGGCATATGACCAGGCGAGCAATTGAGGTTGAGGTTGCGTATGTTGTTAGGGGGAGGGGGGTTGTGTCGGGTGAAGGAGAGGAGTGAGAGATGTTGGTAATTTGTTTATAAAACAAATGAAAAAGTGCATTGTCCCACATCGAAAAGATGTGAGTGCGCGCGTGGACGAGATTCAGACTAACCAACGATCATTATTTTTATTTATTGAAAATTCGGATTTATTTCTATAAAAAATTAATTATAAAATCTTGTTGAAACAAATCTTTGTTCACGAAAAGCTTACAATTATTTTTTATTTATTTAATTCCGAATTTCTTATGTCTTTTCAACGTAACATCCGGCATACTTGTTCATTTTAAAACCTTTCCCGAAAGGTTGTCTTTGTTCTTTTTGCAATCTTTTGAAGAGTAGCGATTTATTCGAAAGACATATATAAGATTTGTTTTGAGATCAAATATATATCTTTTTCATTTTTTCGTTTTTTTTTTTTTAGAAACTACATCATTGTTTCTAATTGTTTCCCATGAGAGACCTGGAAAAATACTAGAATTGCTATCTAATATTCTCACTGAGACTTTGTTGTATCCCTGGAGGAAATTTGCCGGTGACCATTAAGAACGTAGTGGGGCAAATAAATCCTTAAAGAAAGTGACATCACGCCCAAAGTCCGACTTGAAAGATTTAAAGATCCGACTTCATTGTTCTACCAAATTCGAAGCCATATTTTTTCCAACAATTTTAAGGATTTATTTGTGAAACAATGGAGTTAGATGCGGTTGATGATGGGCAAAACGCAAATGGAGCCCTCTTCTTCGTTCCATGGACAAATCTCTCTCTGGTCATTATGGTATTCATCCCACTCACGGTGGCAGGGGAGCCTCTCTATTTCTCTCTTGAATTTTCTCTCATTTTTTTTTTTTATATGTCCATTTTGGTTCTGTCATAAGTAAAGGTTTAACTCGAAAGGGACCTTTATGTATGTATATTAATCTCACGGAAATTTTGACTGTATATTTCTAACGTTTTATTTTTGTTTTTGTTTTATAAACAAAAGTGGGGGATTGTTTGTAATTTGTTTATAAAACAAATGAAGAGGTGCCTTGTCCCACATTGAAAAGATGTGAGTGCGCACGTGGACGAGATTTGGCACTAACCAACGATCATTATTTTTATTTATTGAAAATTCGGATTTATTTCTATAAAAAAATTAATTATAAAGTCTTGTTGAAACAATGCGACTTTGTTCATGAAAAGTTACAATTATTTTTTATTTATTTAATTCCGAATTTCTTATGTCTTTTCAACGTAACTTTTGAGACATACTTTTCATTTTACAACCTTTCTCGAAAGGTTGTCTTTGTTCTTTTGCAATCTTTTGAAGAGTTGCATTTATTCGAAAGACATATATAAGTACATTTGTTTTGAGATCAAATATATATCTTTTTCATTTTTTCGTTTTTTTTTTTTTTAGAGAAACTACCGCCATTGTTTCTAATTGTTTCCTATGAGACCCTAGAGAAATACTAGAATTGCTATCTAATATTCTCACTTGAGACTTTGTTGTATCCTGGAGGAAATTTGCCGGTGACCATTAGCAACGTAGTGGGGCAAATAAATCCTTAAAGAAAGTGATATCACACCTCAAAGTCCGAATTGAGTACTCTAAAGATCCGACTTCATTGTTCTACCCAATTCAAAGCCATATTTTTTCCAACAAGAGAGAGGTGATTGGGACAAGATTTGGGGGTTCAATGATGGATCTAGGGAATTGATGCCACTGAGCCCGCCAAATCCATCGGGTTCGAAGATTGAGGCTTCGGCAACGAGGTTGGGTTGTCCACCATGGCTAGGGTGTGTCACCGGCAACTCGTACGGTTTGTCGACCCTCGCCTAAGCTAGCACGAGACTCGCTGAGCCTCACCCTTGCCTAGGTGAGGCCCGACAAAGCCAACCCTCGCTCAAGCGAGGCACGACAAGGCCACTCTGACATGAGCGAGGGTTAACCTCATCAAATCTGATGAAGGAGGCCTCGCTTGGCTGTGCCTGGATAAGTGGCACTTGCCCTTAGCCAGACGAGCCCAACCCTCACCTGTGGCTATTGAGGCTAGCCCTTGTTGGCCATGGCTGTGGTTGGTGGCTAGCGTTAGCCATTAAAAAAAGACAAGGAAGAGAAGGAGAAAGAAAAAAAATTCAAAAGTTATTTAAAAAAATTAAATAAATCCAAAAAAATAATTAATATATTATTAAAATGCCAACATTAGCCTTAGTTACTCCATATCAGTCGACCGATGCTCACGTCATTAATTTCCAGTTTAAGTTGGCTAGATGGACTAAATTAGTACCAATATGAAAAAGTTCAAAACTAAATTGGTTCAATTAAAAGGTTTATAGTTGAATTAGTACACATATAATAGATTTAGAACTCTTTTGGTACTTTTCCCATGCCAAAACTATGCCCAGCTCTACCTCACACTCACTATATGTTCCTAGAGTCTTGATGGTGCGAGATGGATGTCAAAAAGAATATCCAACTCCGAAAGAAGGTGCAATCATTCCGTCGGAACAACAACAGAAGGATGCAAGGGTCTCCTTGTCATCTAGCAAGAACTCTCTGAAATGATATTTTGGAAAATCACTGTAGCAAACACTGAAAAAAAAGGGCATGGGATATACTACAAGAAGAATTTCAAGGCATAACAATGGTACGTATTGTTAGACTTTGATCTCTTGAAGGGAATTTGAAAATACTAAAAGGAAATATTACAAAACCATTCGGCAATATTGTGATAGCTTAAAAGAACTAGTCATTCAAACGAGTATCTATGAAAATAGTATCACTGACTAAATGGTAGCAGAAAAGACATTGGTGGCACTTACCTAAAAATATAATAGAATTATTTTACTACCAGTTGGTCAGTGATATCTTCCTAGGTCCTCATTTAATTTACTAGTTCTTTTAATTTACTATAATATTGTTGGACAATCTCATAATCTTTTGTTTTAGTATTTTCGAACCCTTCTAAGAGATTGAAGTCTAATGTTGTGTACCTTTGTTATGCCTTGAAACTTTTATTGTAAAGTTTCCCATGCCCTTGTTGCGATTTTCACTCCATTCTTTTTCAACAATGCTCGCTCGATGACAAATGGAGCCCCCCCGCATCTTTTTGTTATTGCTCTATTGGAACACTTGCACCTTCTTTCGGAGTTGCATATCTTTTTCTCTCCAATACCCCATAAATCTTGGACTTAAGACTTCACTGCTCCAGTGGATATAATTATTTGTATCGAAAGTTAAAACGATGTGAGGTAGAGTTGGTTGTCATAGTTTTGGTGCTGGATTTTTAAGATGGGTGATTTTAGTAGCAGGTGGATAAGACAAATGCAGAATACCAACCGGTGGAAATTCTATTATATCACTGTCAGTTTTATTATCTATGGAGTTTGGATAAATAAGCCAAGCTATATAGCTTTTGAAAAGGTAATCTCGGTGGAATGATCGGGACAAGTTAAGGGAATAGTATAAGGAAAAGTGATTCTACAAGATTTGATGCATGAAGAGGCTGGAGACTTATTTTTCTGCACCTGCAACAAGCACTTGATTACCTATATATAGGCCTCGATTTTCACTCAGAGAAATTATTGAATATGTCTAGTGTATTAGCATGACAAATAAGAAGACCCTAGAGAATGCGACACATGTTGCGTGTCCGACCCACATGGTTAGATCTCTCTTCTCTTCTCTTCTCTCTCTCTTGTCGCTGCACACTCTCTCTTCAAGAAAATATTGGATTTCTCTCTCTTAAGCCTCTCTGCACACTCTCTCTCCTTTCTCTTCTCTCTCCCCTGCGCACCTCTCTCGCCCGACTCTCTCTCTTCACTACAGAAATGATGTGAAATCGAAATGAATTGAATTCAACTTATTAATGAATGAAACTGCCCTTCCAACAACTAAGTAAAGTACCCATAGTTGAAGCTGTATGTACAGCTCCCTCTCTCCCCCAAAAAGAACTCTAGTATCACCCAACAAACAACAAGAGATGAACAAAAACAGTCGTTTTTAGTATTTCTCTATTCCTATTTGAAACTCGATCCACTTCCCGTTTCAATTCGGATTGCCGGTTTTGTTTTTTTCTTTGCGTGAGTTTCTGTAAGTTTTTTATCCGACCCATTTCAGCCCCTTCCATCTTCACCAAGGCTTCTTGGTGGGGTGGGAGCTGTCCACCTCGTCGTCCAAGGTGCCGGAGACCGCAAACCTAGGGGAGAACTTCAGGAGCAACGGGATGTGCAGATCGAACTCACTGTGCCCCTGGCTCCATGTGTGTGTGTGTGTGTGTGTGGACCCCATGCCGTTCGAGACGCTCACCCTGTTGGCAGCCGGGGCAGCGGCGGGGGCTGCGGAGGCAAGAATGGGGGCCTCATAGCGGCATTGCTTGCTTCTACCGACCAAGAGCCTAGCCGGTGGGGAAGCTCTTGTGATAGATCAAGCACTCGTGAGCCTTACCCGACACGCTAGAGGAGGTGATCATTGTTAGTAAAATTCTAAATGCGATCAACGTGTCAAACAAGTAATATAATAATGAAAAAATATATCGTCTCATAGACATCGATGATTAATAAACTGATTAAATATTAAAAATGGACTAGTTCTAAAATTTATCCAATAGATCAAAATAAAATTGAGAATAAATAAAAATTGACAATTTTGAAAAAAAAAAGTCCTTTGGAACTAAATGTAGTAAATCAATAAAATAAATATTTTAGAGCATAAGATTTTCCCATAATTACTTAATATGAATTTCAGATTATTACGCAAACAAAAACAATATTAACCATATGATAATGGAATTTTATAATTTATTTACTATCCTATCTCAAGGTATAACAAACCTACTCAGTTTCTCTTTGCCACCATATCTCTATGTAAATTTAAATAAACATAAGTGCATTAAAATTTGTTAACATTCTCAATTTACAATGAATCTTTTAGATCACTTTATTGCCAAAAGCTACACAAATAATATGATATATCTCTATCCTTATTTAATTCGCGATTATACATCATAAGGAGCAATTGCAAATTATCACTTCTTAGTCTTAAATATGTACATCAAATCGTTTAAATAGTAGCAAGTCACTTAAAAGTGTTAAACGCAATAATATATAACTCACATGAATAAAATTACTTACAAAATATAAAAATCATGAAATTCATATTATTATGGTCAGGCTACATCGTAGCTCTAACAAAATAAAATTAAAACATAATAGAAGAAGAAACGAAAATATAAATTAAACCCAACATCATGAATCAAAGAATAAGAATTCCGTTATCAATTTTATTTTCTCTTCAAAATACTAGAAAATCCCCCAAAACAATAAAAAAATGATATAAAAATAAAAACATAATAGTAACTCCTAGCTCTCAATGCTATTCTATTTATAAGATATATTCAAGAATCCTAACACAAGGCAATTGCTTATTTTTTGGCAAAAAATCAGAAAATAAATCGCAAAATCCCTAGTTCAATATCCATCTTCCAACGCTTCTTATTTTACTTCCTGAATCAAAGAATCTTTCTTTCCTTCTTTTTGCCATTTTTTTCTTATTTTTCATTATGTTGCATAAAAAAGAAAATTTTGGACAAATAGATGGAAATCCAAATATTTTTTTAATAGATATTGCATTATTTATTGTCTAAAATAAATAAAATAACTCTATTTTTATAGAGTTATCAGTTGCCACGGAGGTTGAGGTGGTTGGCCGTTTGTCCACCCCAGCAAAGAGAGAGAGAGAAAGAGATCGTGCAGGAGAGTCAAAAGAGAGAGAGAGAGAGAGAGGACGTGTAGCGGGAAGAGAGAGAGGAGAGAAGAGAGAGATCTGAAAATTTAGATCTCACAAGCGACAGGTGTCGCATTCTCAAGAACCTTCTTATTTGCCACGCTCGCACATAAGACGTACCTGATGTTTTCTCCTATACTTGACTAGTTTTTGATTGGGCTCTCTATTCATTAATTTGAACTTCCCCAAGTACCATAAAAGTGGCATCATTTCTAACAAATTTCCTTCTCGTGGAGTGTCTTTTGAGTGATGGATATCATCTTGAGGTTGGGTGGGTAACTGATCGTCAATTCTAAAAGTTTATCATGTTAGAAAACTACATGCATTATTATTTTTTCTATCATAGATAGTCACTCCTCTTAAAGGAAAGATCATGAAAACTCGATCAGGGACTGGAAAATGAGTTCAAATGCAAGCTCCTCTGTAGGGCAGGATAAGGGCATTACTTGCGCGGATTATTGAGGTCAAACTTCTCAAATGCCTACTATGCATACCTTTTCCCATCTTGCTTTGGTTTCCACATCTATCGTGTCCTAAAAAGATGGAGGAAAATAAGTGCGTCGTGCCTGAACATCCTTTCGGATGAGCACCATCACTTTCCTGTACCACGCCCCTGTGTTTCAAGGGAAAAGGCGTCGCGGGAATCAGGCGTGCTGGCCGTTCCCTTGTAAAGGGGATTGTGGCCGGTCCAGCAGTGGGGAGAGCATCTTTATCGAGCCCTCTCCCAGACTCTAGCCAGGGGCCGAAAGGACTCCCACCCTAGGAAGGTTATCCTTCTGTTAGCCTGGCCCGGTTTCCACATCTATCGTGTCCTAGAAAGATGGAGGAAAATAAGTGCGTCGTGCCTGAAACAGCACAAATCCTGGTGCCGTCGAAGTCAGTATCCAGGTACTTGCACTAGTAAAACTAGTTCCTCTGCTGTGAGTTGAAGTAATCATAATACAAGTGAAATAATGACGAATCAAATGATAATCCAGTCACTCGCTACTGATTTTAATTTCCTATACAATGAAAAGGCGAACATACTTATCCCATGGCTTCTTTTAAATGGTTTGATGGATATTCAGAAGCCATATTAACTGCTAATGGCCACATAAGAGAAACATTTAAAAGAAGCCACGGAAGATTTTTCCATCACAGAAAATAGATAGAGCTAACAAAGAGACGTAATCACCATTTTTCAAAGTTTTACAACTTCTAATGCATTTATGCCTTATACTCGAGTAGTTATTATCTACCAGAAAAAAATTACATATCAAGCACATACATTGTTGGTATGAAACAGAACACCTATGACTATGATACGGATTACCTTCTGCAAACATTAAACTTGAGCACTCTGAGGGCACGTTCTAAGTAGCATCGACACTAACACGCGACACGCGACATGATACGACACATCGTTTTTCAAAAAACAGAGAATTCCGACACGTTGGAACACGTTAAATATATATTTTTATATATACATAATAAATTATCATTTTTATGATTATTTCAATCAAATTCATAAATAAATAAATAAATAAATAAATAAGCCTAGAATGAATTTACACTAAAAATATTAATCCGCAATTTATTATATTCATTGTTTCAATTTGACAAATTCAACTCTATTTCAGTAATTCATAAAATTTGAAAAAAAAAAAAAAAAAAAAAAAAAGCGATCCATATTCTGGAATCGCATGTTAGATATATGTTAGAAAATGAGGAAAAAAAAACTTAACGGGTGAATTGCATATGATGCAAAGTGAGAGTCTGAAGAGAAAAGAAAATTAGATTTTTCTTCTTTTTCTCCATTTATTATTTTTATTATTGTGTTTTATTTTCACACACACACACACATTTTTTTGACCTCTCATTTATTGAATTTTTAAAATTGATGTCAATATCGAAATTACATGTCGAAAATCCGTATATCAAAATTCTAATTCAAATATCAGAGAGTGTCGAAAAAGTTGACTAAGTGTCACGTTTGACTAAGTGTCACATTTTCTGATACGTGTTTTTTTGACCTCTCATTTATCGAATTTTTAAAATTGACGTCGATATCGGAATTACACGTCGAAAACTCGTATATCAGAATTCTGATTCAAATATCAAAGTGTCGAAAAAGTTGACTAGGTGTCACATTTTCTGATACGTGTTGACCAAGTATCAAAAAGTGTCTGAGAGTATCGAAGAGTGTCGGACACATGTCGAAATGTCCGACAGAACACGGAAGCTCTTGAAAAGTGTCAATACTTCATAAACTACGTTGAGACAGATCTATTAACCATTTATCCACATCCAAAGCAACTTCAAAGCTCAAGCACACTGAGCCAAAGTTAAACTGCAATTGTCGTAGCTGACAATAGATCCCCATAATTACAAAGATTTCATTTCCATTATCCGAACTCCCAATGAAACAAGATGAACTCTGTGATATCAGAAGACAAATCAATATTCCCCACAAATATTTGACGAAACAGGTAGAACTAGTCAGAAGTGAGAAAAGGGGGCAAGAAATAGGAGACAAATATCTCAAACGCATAGTAGTAACAAACACATAAGATCGGAGCAATTATGAGACCAACGGAACATCATTTAATGGTAATAATTGTTCTACAAGGCGACATAAAAAGCATGAAAAGTTTATTTGCATAGTTTCCACTACATTTGGAGTATTGGACAAGCAATTGACTAAGTAAATTCTACATCCTTTTCTAGGTATCAGAATGCCAGGTGAAAGAAACACTGGCTTTTGTAGAGCAGGAGAATGAAGTCAGCAGAGTTTGTTTCTAATAGAGATCGTTGTGAGTAAACTAGTGAAATATAAACAAATATCCAGTTGTCTGTCTCACACGGATTCCAAGGAGGGCCTGCCTGTACAATCCCTGCGTTGAATCTTGTACTTCTCAAAGCATGATGCATCAGCATATTATCTAGCAAATCCACTAACGCTAATACCATCCCCATTAATAACCTTTCCTGAGGGCAGTCCCAGATCAAATGGTCCCAGAGTGTCAGTCTGCAGCAAATGATAGCATCTAGCAGATTAGCAGTTGTTCCAGTTTTAGACTTCAGCCCATTAAGCTACAATGCAAGCTATCACATACCCATTTGATTCCTGCTAGACCAAGGCTGCTTTCATCGTTATAAACTCGTGAACAAAGTTGGAGGGAAGTCTCAGATTCTTGCAAAGCACTAGCATCGAAAGTATTAGGTTCAATCTCGGTCTGCATGTCATCCTACAAAGCATAGAAAAAGTGAGTCATGCTATAAACATGTCAAGCACATCAAGCCAACCACAAGATAGCCTGTTTTTCTTGGCCAACCCAAGGCCTTGACAACATGCATTTCCTAAGCAGAGCAAAATTCTTCTTTTAGCAAAGCCTTTATTATGAATATTTGGACTCTAAAGACAAAAGAGAGCTCAATACATGACAAAAACCAGAAACACTGTAAGCAT
This sequence comes from Eucalyptus brandiana, assembly GCA_014182725.1. NCBI lineage: Eukaryota > Viridiplantae > Streptophyta > Magnoliopsida > Myrtales > Myrtaceae > Eucalyptus > Eucalyptus brandiana. Next base: position 4,783,723 of record CM024676.1, read on the forward strand.
AAGACTATCCTATCAGGATAGGATCTTGACTTTATCTGTCCTGGTGTTTTGTGCACACTATGAAGAGTATGATCCCCAACTTTTCCAACTATAAAGCCCTTTGCACAGATGATTAGGGGAGGACCACAAGGACACTAGCTCATTCAACATAACGCTGGTTTACAAGTGGCAACTAGTATCTCATTCAACATTAACACTGCTCTAAACGTCCTTTTCACATAACGCACCGATAATGCAACAATTGCTTAGCATAGGTTAAGCTAATCAGCCTCTTAATATCACACATAGTTAAATAAATGTAACTATAGAATCAGCACCCGGCAATCGATGGATGGCTCGGAAGACTATCTACAGGATTCCCCATGTTCTTCACCCCCCCCGGTTCATTTCTCTACTATTTGTTGATATCTAGAAAGTGATCTGTGTGCCTAGGAAGTCAAGCAATCTAACTGAACATCTAGAGGTCAAATATTCACAAAGAACTTCTCAAAGAGTAAATTAAAAAAATAATGGGAATTAAATGTCTTTTATGTCGTGATCCTGATGGCTTTTTCAGTTGAAATATAATCCCATAGAAGATCATGGACATAATGTGACAAGAAAATGAGCATAAGAAGTTGACAAACCTCAGCTGCTTTGAGCCTGGCTCCAATTTCAGGGCAGGAGAGCCCAGCATTGCTACTTCCATTTGAAGTAGATAAATCTTTGCTCATAGAGGACTTCTTAAAAGGAAATGCCATGCATGTATCTTCAGCATCCAAAATGGATGAACATGGCTCATTTGATGACTGCTTTTTACTTTGAGAATTTTTAACATGTGTAGTTATTAATGCATCAAATGAATCAGAGGTACATTGGGATGGATGAGAGGTTGGAACACACCCATTTGTCTTTGACAAAAAACTGCTGAACATGCCCTGCAAGGATGCGTCAGAAAGCAGAGCCCCAATGCTAATGTTTGTGAGACTATCTGTCCATATTTCTGATGATGGCCCGAGACCCCCTTCATCACACTGAAAAGTATTATATTTTCAAAGGATGAAAATAGTTAGAAGACAAAAACATTCGCACGGAACACGTTAACAATAATACATGAAAAAAAAATTCCATAATAAAAGCAATTGTACAGGAGAAAATCCAGGTAATCATTATGGACAATATCATATTGAAACCAAATGTTCCAGGTTATGGACCTCTCAATGGCAAAGCCAAAATTCTTATACCCTGAACCTAAACAAATGAGGCTAAGATGCCAAAATCAAAAAGGAAACATTTAGAAGCCAAATCTATACTAGAAGGAAAACTATCTGAACCAAATCCCAGTAAGAGTAGACATAATTAAGTCTACACATTTGGAATCTACAACAATGGAAAAATGTCAAAAGTACATTTTGATACTGTCACAACCACACCAGCATAGAAAAATGAATCTTGCTACCACCTAAGTTTTCCACAAGAAGTATAGATGCTGAGGGCAATAGAAAACAAGACACTTCAATATATTGCCCATGTGAAGAAATTTTCAACCACCTAGTATATAACTTCCTATTTTCTTCTACCCTATTTTAACTATTCTTGCTTTGCTTCATGGAAGCAAGTGTGAATGCATATGAAGCACCCAAAGAAGGGTCCAGACTCCAAATACCAACCAATCGTTAAGAACCTTATAAAACCAAATCTATTAGAAAGATAAAAAGTGACAGTAGATATACCATCCGATCTGCTGGATGATCCACTATGTTGTCCACCATGATTTCATGGTTCTTCACACCAACAACTGTTTCGGTTACTTCACCATCTGCCTGCTCAAACTTTCTCCCCTCTTCACACTTATTATTGATGTTACTCTCACAACCTTTCTGCATGCCTTCATGTTGGTGAGAAGACTTGATGAGAAATGATGCAGGGCTCAGGGACTCTGCCGAGGCCAACTCAGAAGATTTACCGAGGCTTTTACTTCCCGCATTGGAGAACCAGCCATACCTTGACAAGAAATAAGTCAGAATGACTTCATGCCACATATAAAACTTAACATGAAAATGCTAAGTGAGCATCAGACCTTAGGCGGAACAAGGCAGGGCTACCAATAGCTGCATGGACATCACCTGCACTTGCATCTTTATCATCCAAAGTCCATCTGGCAGGACAACTTTTTACCTCCTGTTTGCTATATGGATAAAGGACAGGTTCTCCAGTTGCAATGGTCGAACTTCCCCACTTAGTTTGCAGGTGCTTCAGAACAGAGGAAATCCTTTTCCGAGCTTTTAAAGTGAGCTCTAAATATGGATGGTGTCCATCCTACAAGTGCGAAAGATAAATATCAGAATTTGCTGCATATACATCAAGTTATGTTTCTTGGCATCCAAGGATGATAATGTCACCTTTTGCAATCCTAAGCAAGTGACTTCATCAACGGGGAAAAGCTGCAACTTGATCTTTGTCGAAGGATCAACTCTTTGCACTGGAGAATGCTTAACTGCAGGCAACTCTTTTTCTGTTTCCAAGAGATAGGTACCTTGTTCTGGAAAATGAAAAAAAAAAAAAAAAAAAAAAAAAAATCTTGGTTTTATTGGAAGGTAGAGCATCTGTATCATCGTAAGCTAACAAAGAGTTCTCATATTTTAGACTTCTCCTAAAAGTAAAGAGGTTACACGTGGAGACTGAACTTCATTATTCTAGCTTCTCCAAAGCAGAGTGAAAACTTAATAAAAGACTTGCTTTTGGGTTAAGTCAATGAAAGGTCACCCCTAATGCAGCAGAGCTGGGGAGAGATCTCACTCATACCTTTTAAAACGTGATGCGACTCTTCAGTTCTCTTTACAGATTTATCTCTCCCCTTATAAACTTTTTTTGCAATGCCACAAGAAGCAGCCTTCACCTTTCTGTGTTTTGCAGGTCTCATTGCAGCTCCACTTACACTTCCGTAGCATTACCTGACACTTCCATTCACAAAGAAAAAATAAAACTTCAAACCAAGGTACATAGAGATCAGGAAAATCATCATAAAGAATACAAACAATATGCAAAAGTCCCAGACTGCTGCTTTCATTTTTCCCCCACCATCTTCGCAATACATAATGATACTTCATTAGAAGAAGCATGGATACCGATGCACATCTGGATTACCCATACTTATATTTATTTTGGCAAATTGATAGCAATGCCAGGCGCACCCTCAGAGGTAGAGCAAAAGCAAGCATTAACACATGAAAAACATGGAGCTCAAATAGCCCATAAACTGTTCATTATTTATTCCCAATTAACCTAGGAAGAATCATCAAAAAACAGGAACATTTTTACTGTAATTAATCAAAAACTTTTTACCTTTTCCAACTAAAGAAAGAAACAGAAACAGATAGAACAACCACTATGTGGGACTGCCTTATCAAGAGAGTAAGCTTCGTGGATTGGGTTGTGAAGGTGGGTACTGGGGACCAACATAAAGCTTCTAGAAATAGTAAAGTAAAATAAAGTTTGATTCAACTAAATTTAGACAGAGTCATCATTACTGTCAAGGAAATCTAGTGACCTTGTTGCAGAAAACAACAGACACAATCAAAACACGAACCCCAAATAAACATGCAGATGCCATTTACATGGTTCGACCAATTAACCTACATCCATTCCCCATGGAAATTGACAGTGCAATTTTACTAGGAAATGCAACGGTACACTCAAGTCTCAAACACCATCTCACTCAGCTCACTCAGCCCAGGTGTTGAAAATGCCAAATCTCACTGTTTGGTTCCAGTCTTTCTGAGAAATCTGATGGCTAACACATGCAAACAGTCATAAGACTTCATATATATGAATCAATTCTAGTCCTAAGTAGGAAACCTACATCACGAGAAAAGGCATAAGAATGGAAAACCTGCTGCACCAGGGAACCTACAGGATTAGGAGACCTGCTCTTTCCTCATCTTTCACCAATAAAATTAAGATGCATGAAGTTCGAATTGGACCATAATTTAAGAGACATTTCGTTAAGTTACTGTGTAAAAAGAACATCTCTGTGGGATAATTCACCAGAAGAGCAATATTTACATGACAACTCAACTAAGTTATCTGACCCACAGAAAAAAAAAAAAAAAAAAAAAAAAAAAAAAAAAAAAAGGCTTTAGGGCCTTAAGCACCACCCAGATCTAAGAACCATCCTCCAGATGAACGACATAAGAATAATTGATCTCACTTACCCAAGCTTCAGATTTTGTCTCTTTAAGTTCTCCGTTTCCAGTTAAATTTGACCGAGCAGGCCTTTACACACTCACAGAATCCAAAACCAACAGCCATCTCAGTCTCTCTAGCCAAATTCTAAACAGGTTTTGCCTGGACTATAGAAACCCTAGCAATCTGATTTACCATAAGCCAGCCAACTATCAAGCAAGGAACAGCGAAAATTCACCATTCCGCATACTCCCTCGCAAGCGTGATGCTCAAGATATCAATTCTAAACTCTCAACAAACCGAGAACATGCCTAACGTGCCAATCCTCCGTTCACTCCGACAGCATCGACCAAGCAGGGAACCCCGGTAAACACGGAGCAATCGCAATTCAGCTAATAGAATCCAACCGCAGATTACTAAAACCGAGAACAAATCGTTCAATCAGCACAGCAAAAGGGACATAAAAACCAGGGACACACAGCACTCTAACACGGAAGAAGCGCTGGCGCCGACTCGATCGGTATCGATCGAGTCACGGCGGCTCTAATCGCCGAAAACACGAATCGATCGGAGCAAGGAAAAGGGAAAGTCGGACGGATTGTGGCGTACCTGACGTTCGATCCGAGCGCGCTAGCTAGAGAGAGAGAGAGAGAGAGAGAGAGAGGAGAGAGAGAGGAGAGAGAGAGAAGAGAGAGAAAGATGGAGTGGCGGGAAGGAATGAAGGTTCGAATGGGAATGGTTTTTTGCAGAGGGAGGGAGAAAACGTTTGCCGCCTTTAAATGCTGGGAATCCCCCGTCCTGGACCGGGCCGGTCGGACCGGGCTCGGCTCATTAAGGGTTCTTGGACCGGTCTGATTTCCAAGTTTTTTTAAGAAAAAGGAAGAACTATTTCTCAATTATTTGAAAAGATGAATTCGGAATTTACCAACTTCGAAAACTCGAGGCGGTCTAATTGAATGGAAGTCAAATTACCGGAGTCGTAAGATTTGAAAAAAATAAAAGTCCTTATGAAATGCTTTACTGAAGTTGTGTATATTGTAAGAGTAAGATCAGATCTAGAATTATTATAAAATGTCCAATCGGGTCATAAGTCTATATTGAAAATTGTTAATTGAGGCTATTATTGATTAAACTCTCGAGTATCACGTAGATGATTTTGAATATTTTTTTGGGCTAATTTTAAACTTGGAGATTTTTCAAAAACATCCTTAGTCTTGAGATGGGGGATGTGTAACCCATATCGAGCTCGAAAAACTAGGGGAGAGTTTTCTTTTGGTCTCTGTATTTCTACGAAAAGATTATATTGCATCATATAGTATATTGTAAAATTTCGTTTTGCATGGATTGGAAGTATAACTTTCCTAAATGCTTCTGATCCTTTATTTTAGAGTTTTCATGCACAAAATAATGCGATAAAATATCAAAAAAGTGGGAATATGTATTTGGAAAATTAAGTAACATGACTCCCAACTATAGAATGCCAGACATAACTAAATGACATATATACCATATAAAAAAAATACATCAAAAGGAGCAGGATCATCAGTTTAAAAATAAATGAACCGGAAGGGAAATCAGACTCCTTTTATAAAAATAAAAAAAATTTAAAAAAAAAATGGCCAACATAAATGAGACTAGATTATAAAATTTACTCTATACATGGATTGGATGGATCCATTAAATTATAAACTTAGGTCTCTCCTTACTTGGAGGAAATGGTCTGATTCCATTTTTCTTTCTTTTTCTTCCTTTTTCTTAAAAAAAAAAAAAAAAAAAAGCAACAAATTTCTCCTAATTTCTTACCCTTCTCTTCCTGTATGATTGTTAATTTTGTGAGTTTAGAGTTTGACCTTTTTATTTCCAATTTAGACGATGCCATGCCATCATTTGCCATGTCATCCCTAGCTTTATACGATTCTGTCATTTGTAGGATAAAAAATCAGAACACCATTCCTATGCTGGTAAAACGCGAAAAGCGTCAGAACTATCAAAATCCGTTGCAACAAAATTTTGACTAGCAACTTGTTTGGTCGATTATATTAGTACGTTACCAACTTGTTTGGTCGATTACATTAGTACGTTACCAACAATTTTATCAAAATACAATTGTTACTAGATTGTTTTAAATTACCAATTATTTGAATAATTTACCAATATTTATTTATGTACCTTACAAATCTGTTGAAGTTACTAAATTTCTATTAGAAAATTATCATCTCTTATTTACATTTACTTGCCAACGTTTATCTAATTATTTTGAAGCTACCAATTGTTCAAATAATTGATCAACATCTATTTGTGAAATTTATTGCTCTTATAAGAAATAACTAGCATTGGTTTATGTGATTTACCAAATTTTCACAGCTTAAGTTACTAGCATATATTAGCATCTTCTTCTTCTTCTTTTGTTGAAACACCGAGTTTTAATTTTCACCAAAAAAAAAAAACTTTATTTGAGTGAGTTCTGTATATTTATTTCATTGTTTCAACATTACCAACGGTTCTTATAAATCATCAACAAATGATGTGCTAGATTTACTAATTCTTATTGGAAAATACCAGTTCCTATTTGAGTCCTTTTACCCATCTTTATTTGATCGTTTGAAATTAGGGAAAAGATTCAGAATAGTCCTAAACTTATTATATCTGTGTTGATTTAGTCATAAATCTTGTAATAGTACCAATTTAATCCTAAAACTTTTGACTTGGTGTCAATTAAGTTCTCTAAGCTAATTTTGACTGAATATTGTTGACGTGGACACAACCGGCTCATGTGATATTACCGACACTAACATGGATAATTTTTAATATTTTTTTCTATTTTTTATTTTGTTTTGATTTTTTTCTTTCTTTTTTCTCTCCTTTCTTCTTCCTTTTGTTGGTGATCAACCATCGGTCACGGGTAATGGTTGGGCAAGCCATGGTGAAGCCGAGCCCCAACAAGGGTTTGTCTCACCAGATCTAGGCTAGGTGAGGGCTCACATCACCAAATCTGGCGAGGTTGACCCTCGCCATGGCCTAGTGAGGCCAACCCGCCCGGCCATGGAAAGTGGCAGGCCATCGCCTGTGATCGGTGGCCGATCACCAAAAAAAAAGAAAAGAAGAAAGGAGAGAAAAAGAAAAAAAGAATGAAAAAAAAAAAAAAATAATTAAAAATTGGAAAAATATATATTAAAATATTATTAAAAATTATCCGCGTCGCACCGGTAGTGCCACGTAAGCCACCGGATGTCCACTTTAGCAATATCTAGCTAAAATTAATAAGAAATACTAAATTGGTACCGGTTAGAAGGTTTAGAATTAGATTGGCGCCATTAAATGGTTTATGATAAAATTGACACAAATGTAATAGATTTAGAAATTTTCCGACACTTTTCCTTTTGAAATTGCAAACCATTCTAGTACTTTACAATACTTTAGTACTATTTATTTGTTAAAATTACCAGGATTTTATTTTTACTAACTCTTACAAGAAGTAGACAACTATTACTTGAAAGTTTCTAAAATACCAACTGTTCTGAAAATATACCATTTTTATTCGCATAGCTTGCCGACTTTTTAGATTACTAATTCTTGTGGGAAATTTCCGGCTGCTATTTGGATCCACGGTTTAACGTTCGGTCTATTATGTTATTTTGAAAATTACCAGCCAATCTTATAGTTCATCAACATTTATCTTTAAAGTTACTAACGAGTTAAAGATACCAACTCCTATACGAAATTACCAACTATTCTAAAAATTTTCAACCGCTTCCATAATTTATGCAAATTTTTTAGCAAAGCTTATTAACCAACTCATAAAAAATATTGACTAATATATGAGTTAGCTGCGAACGTTTATCCCATTTTTTTTAAAACTACCAATTTTCAAATAAAACGCTAATGATTATGGCATCTTACCAACTTGGAAAACAAAGTTGATAACTTCTATCTGGAATTATTATCGCTATTCTTAGATAACTGCCAATATTTATCTGATTATTTCAAAAGTACCAAACATTTCAATGATTTACCGACTTCTATGTGGCGAGCTACAAAAAAACCTGATCTTTTCAAAATTAGCAACTACACTCCATTCATTTACCAACAATTATTTGGGGAGCTTTTTTTCTTTCTAGTATAAAGAAATATACCATTCATATATCATAATAATACCCAAGAGATACATACAAGGCTTTCAAGCCTAACAAATCCCAAATGATTGTAAAACAAATCGAAAGCCAAAAAGCAAATAACAAAGCACAGTTTGTAACTAGAAATACACTCTCATCCCTTAAAATCATGCTTTACACCATAAATGATCGACGGCCGATCACATTTAATGATGAGCACATGTCAAAATCTCCCACTCCATTTGTAGCAGCTTGGCGATTTGTGTCTATGTTGAACATTCTCATCACCATCGTGCAAAGACACTAGCATCAAAATGTTGAAAAAATACAAATCAAATACCTATGAGGAGTTCCTGGATCTATATTTAAATTTAGTTCGAGAGAGTAAAACCCCCAAAACTTGACCTAAATCTAAATTGAGAGAGGAGAGCGACCGAGATGTTGTGAAACCACATTACAAACATCCTCCTTAGTAGTTGTCGATTGGACGAATGGCTGAATTGATCTTCACGTTCACCTAATAACAACTGCAGAAAATTTTTCACACACAAACGCCTAGAACAAATTGGAAGTAAAAAGAAAGACGAAAAGCTTCAAAAGAGGGAGGCGGGGAGGGAGGGAGTCCCTCTCTCTCCCTCAGGGATGGCACTGGAGAGAGGCAACAGCTTTAAGAGAAAAGAAAGGAAATCCTAACCTAGGGTTTAGAGAGAGAGAGAGAGAGAGAGAGAGCGAGTATCAATTCTTACATAAATATACTACTCTTGTTGAAGTCACTTATCAACTTTTATTTGATCTTTTTAGAGGTACAAATTGTTCCAACTATTTATTCACATTTGTTGGAGACATGAAGTTACAAGCTAATAAACATTGTTATGTGGAATTAAAAAAGCGGCGATAATTTGTTAATGAGATATGGGAGGTCCCTAAACTTTTTCGATACGTTGAATCTCTGCCCCAAGGCCCTTTTTGTTGAATTAGATCCTCGAAATATATATTCATTTATTCAATTGACCATTCCACTTCAAAAACCTAGCGAAAGTGCAAATGTGATGGTTAAGTGCCATGCCGGTTCTTATGTGGCAGCCAAGTAATGCTTCGAGGTGGTGACCTCCGTCGGAGGCCAGGGTAGAGAGAGATAGGCCCAAAGCTTTGGCACGACGGACGGCAACAACAACACGATGGATAACGGTGGTGGAACTCGGCACGACATGCTATGAATCAGATGATAAATGGCCCTGTAGCATTGACGGGCGGCGGCGATGGCAACGTGCTAGCGTTGATGGCGGCCATGGGACCATCCTAATGTGGGCAGCAGCTTAGTGGGGACCGGCTTGACATCGGATCGACCGGGGATCTAGTTCGATTGAGGTCGGCAGCAGCCCTAACTAAGCTCCTCGAGGTCGAGGTCAATGTCAGATGTCAACCATTGCCAGATGTTCTTTCAAACTCGACAAACGTTGAGACATGAGATGCGACAAACACGATATTTTTTTTGCTAAAGTACTCATTTGAACATCAACTTACCGCATTGTCTCCCTCTCACGTCGGCATGCTTTTCTTATTTTCATTGTATAAGTAGTTGACCCTATTCAAATGCAAATACTTTGAGTTCATTTGGTTAGATTTTTTAGGAAAGCCTTTGAGAAAATGCAATAAATTTTAAGTTAAAGAAATTTTTGAAAATGCAAATTATTTTTGTTAAATTGTAATTACTTTTGAACAAAATAGTATGTTGAGAGATTATATTTACAAATATTTTTATGATTAAAAAAAATTGTTAAAAGAAAAATAAAAAAGCTGGTCAGCAACGACATGTGGCCTCGAGTGACCTTCGATGCTTGGTGCTTGGGGTCGGGCAACCTTCGGCAACCCTCGACGAGGGCCACCTAGGGTTAGGCAACCCCCGGCGGTGACCCCTCACGGAGGTCCACAACCTCACCACGACCCAAATCTAGGTCACCAAAAGTCGTCACGAGATCTAGGTTGTGCCTGTGGTCGCGCGACAAGCCAGTGACCATAGCTGGGGTAGCCGCAACCTCGCCAACCTCTCTCCAGCCCATCACCAACCAGCCACATGCAACCACGCCACGCAAATGGAGAAGAAGATGAACAGTAACTTTGGAGAATTCCGAAAATGCTGAAAGCCCAAGGTAACCTAGGACCTACCTTGGGCTTTCAACCTTTCAAAGGCTAACATTCCCTCAATGTGGGTTTCAAAAATTTAACCAAATACCCAACATTTGGCCAAATGAGCTTTGGACACTCAGAAGTCCCTTCCCATAGCAGATCCCAAACGCACCCTTTTACCCCTCAAGCTAAGAGGATGGGCAACCATAAATGCATCTAGGACCATTAGCCACAAAACTAGTCTTTGGAAAAACTCTGTATATCGGGATGCCATCTTCCAAAGTAAGTACTAGAATTGTAGGATTTATAAGGACCTTCCATATCGTTTTCCCTTAACAAAAGGGAAAAAAAATAGAGGCTGCGATTATTCACCAACACGCACGAAGGAAAAAATAACGCTGCAAGTCCAACTGCTACTAAAATAAATACTTGGAGGACTATTCACAGCATACAAAATGATAGTTCTCTTGATCTAAAATTATCAGAGTCAAGCGAATTGACAGATTTCGACTACACTAGCTTATTCAATTCTGGACAGGCAACCAACAATCCAATTGTGAATATAAATGGCAATCAGGAAAAGTCTGCTACTCCACATCTTTCCAACCTTTCATTACACGGACTTTAGAGGAAATATGCATTGCGCTAACCAAGGATATAAGTGAGCATTAGGGATATATTATTGACCCTATGAACATGGACATCTATGTGCACAAGCAAACTAGACATGACGGGGTTTTAAATTAAGATGGATTCTTTATAAGATCTCTCCCACAGATGGACAATTATCAGCATATAAGTAAAAGAAAGGGAAAAAAAAAAAAGGCAAAGAAAACCTACCCAACACAAACATAGAAAGAGACAAGCTTCACAACTCCCTTGTATCACGGAATTCCCAAAATGCATAATCAGTAATGGGAATCTTGACCAGGACTCTCCGCATGCATATCCATGGAAGTATCATTGGAGCTTGTCGGGTTGTTATCCCTGATCTGATGATGAGGGTTGTTAGTTTCGTTATGTCGCGCAGCATTTCCTGATGAAGTGGTGTTCGAATTATAACCAGCTTGCATTGATTGATAGTGCTGGAGGCTCCGTCGCACAGGGCTTGAAAGTGCATTCGAAAAGACGGGATTTTTCCCCTGGTTATCAGAATTACCAGAACGAGCACCCTGAATTGCTGCCGGTCCAAACGGGTTAGAAGAAATGGGGGCGCCAACGTTAGCTAAATGCACCGCCGCTTGAGAATTTTGGAGCTGAGGCGGCGGCCTGGGGGACATTGGAGCATCGTCTGCTGCATAGTCGAGCTCATTCTACACAAGTTCCAAAACAGAAAGGGAAAAGAAATAACTTATTCAGCTGTGTCGACAAACAGCATGCCATATTGTTCCTGGACAAGGCCAGGAAAGAACTCATGTGAATCCTCTAACGAATAATTTTAGTAAAACTAGAATTACTTCAAACATTGCCATAACCTACGAGCCATCTTTCACTGATCACTATTACCAAAAAAAAAAAATGTCCTGGAGGAAACACCAATCTGTTTCCACCACAGTGATCATTTGATCTAGTCAGTTCAAAATCCAAATGCAGTTTATAAAAGATCCCAGAAGGTAACTGATATCATCTGTCTTCAGATGGCACAAATAGCAACTCAGTCACATCATCTGGTGGAATTCACTACCACGCCAAAGTACAAAAGAAGATAAGGCAAGAAAAAACTCAGAAGAAGAAATTCCATCTATCACCAACGCATGCTGCAGCCACGGGTGGTAGAGGTGCCACTAACTGAATTACAATTACAAAATCCAGAATAATGTTTTTGATGAATGTCAATTTTTTTTTTCTACCCAAAGCTACTAATCATCCAATAGAGCACACATTCCGCATTAAAGATTGCTCCAACAAAAAACATAACAATGAGATTAACCTAGTTTACACCTTCAAAGTTCTACCTAATGTACAGGTGTCCTGAAACCATTTATTGTAAATCTAAGGGAGTATAAGGTGGTGTTAACACACAAAAGCATTAAAAGACTTATGCCAAACCAGATGACTAGGAGCTGAGATGGATGCTGCTTTCAAATACAGTGTGCTCCATACAAGAATCTAGACTCAGCTTTTAAATCACCTTATTTTCACATCAACCTTGACTTACTTCTTCAGCTAAAGATTGTAACTATGGAAGGCCTCTAGCGCAGTCATCTCCCGTCACCATACAATAGATTTGTAATACACATCACGTAGCATTATAGCTCCTTGCAGAATCTTCAGCAACTTAATTTATACAAGGGTCAGCAGCAGGACACCCTTTGGTTATTTGTAATTCTTTTTACCTACCAGGGAAACGTCTACCACGTTTTTTGCCTTCTGTGACCTACAACATACGAGCCAGACTCCAGACTTTTATATAAATAAGTCAATAACAAAACCCCAGAACCAACCTAGTAGAAAGACAAAATTCCAGAACCTCTCCATTAAAAAACCCCTCTCACAAGCCACTACTAATCATCCCTGCACTACTATAGAAACACAAGTATAGAAAGACAAGCAAAACCACTAACCAATACAAGAAGTAAGTTATGAACACACATAGTGAGGAAACCAAACACAATTATGATGGATTCTGAATATAGGCAGACCTGCAAGTATGAAATAATATCGATTGTGGACACTCTTGATCCTTCTTCTTGTTGTCTCAAAATCCATTGATAGAGTTTCTCCTACATAAAAATAAGGAGGAAAATGTAAGAAGTAAATTAATCACTGGCTCACGCTCTTCAAAATAAGAATGCGTCAGAAAAGATCAAGCAGCTAAAACAAAACCATAGCATTTCCTGGTCATATTCCACCAAAAACATTAGTATCCCAATCAACTACATAAGTTCTCATCACCCCCCTAGCATGGTAGCAACTCTATCCACAAGCCACCTCGTGGTATTATGGACCATATCATCAGGCAAGATATGATAGGGAGAGGCACAAATAACAGATCAGAAGCCGCTGAAAAGAACAGCGATGAAATGAGAAGCAACTCCCACCCTATGATGACTACCGTCTCAAGTGTTACGAGAGAATGAGTAAACTTATAACTTCATTCCTTTCCAACTTTTGGTTTGGTAGCATTTGAGTGTTTGGAGTTTGTAACTTCAGACCACCAGGCACCAACCCCCTCGTTGGGCTATGCACCAGTCTTGCCTTTTTATTTTTACTCAAACAACAATCTGATAATTGGGAAATGCGATCCCATCAATGCTTCCCCAAAAAAACATCACCTATTGTTCGGGCATCTGAGCATCCCTAATGTCAAGGGGGTGGCAACTGGGCACGCGGGTGAGTGAATATAGATAAAGAATGGATACAGACTTCCCCATTAAAACCTTATTTAAAACTCGCCATCGCTAGAAAATGTTATATAGAAATACTTAACGTGCATAATATGCAAAGGTATGCAATTTGTACCAAAGCCATACAAGTCAAGAATCTAGCTGAAGATGCACATCCATCAATGAAGATGCTCCGTGTGGACATCATCTAAAATTCAAGGTCATGTAATCCCAAGAAAACTTATAGTCCAGGGAAAAGGAAGCAGCAGAGAGGTAGCTAGAAAGATCCCAGGAGACCACATGGAGCAAAAAAATTTCTGGATGCCCAAAAACAAAAGCAGCATTTCATTTTTCATGTACTTTATTGTGCGATGCAACTCTGGTCCTCTATCTAACAGAATAAAACCAAAAAGATGCCACTTTGGTTCCAATTGTTAATACCTTGATGAATGTACATCCATTGAATATGCACAACATGGAAAGTCAAATTGTATTCCATAGCCATGTATGGACGGAAGACTAATCTTTTCTTCATTTATAGGTAATGAAGGATTTTGTTGATATAAAAGATCTTGCCAGAAATGTACAAGGACAGGAAGAAGAAAAACAAGCGAAAAGTGAAACATCACAAAACTACACAGAAACAGCGCAAAATGACCAAAGGGCAAAGATGAATCAGAGAACGCAAAGGAGAAGCAACCTAACATCTAAATCCCTCAAACAATCTTTTGTTACGTTCTTTCCAGATGCACCACATCAGAAAAGGGGCACAGCGCTCCAAGAATTCTTAGAGGTTAAATCTCCACCATAAGCATTCCAATAGCTCAACACTGAATGACATGTCTTGGCATGACTCATACAACCTTAGACAAGCTGAAGATATAATTCCAAAGCTTGAGGGAGAAGTCACGATGAAGAAAGAAATGGGCAAACAGATTCACCCAAATGCTTACATACACAACACTGATCCATAAGAATGAAATTGCCTTTTCCGAGAACTTTAGGATTAAGGTATGAAGTTACTACAGAAAGACCAGGTGACGATTCTACACACAGTGACAATTTTAGCCTAAACAGAGAATGCCCTCTCTTCTGGCCCAGAAAACAATGAAAGCAAAAGAGAAAATGGTAGATCACATGCCAAAAAGCATGAATAGGAGGAGGAACTTCTTAGTATGCAAATGAAAGCCAACAGCTTGATAATTTAACAGAGGATTCAAGGGCACACAAGACTTGTGATGGCTTGAAAAATGAAAAAAGCTCGAGGCTGAAGGTCTACAACTGGGGACTACTTGGCGATACACAAGTGACAGATTCTTTGCTGTTCAAAAAGGTTAACGAATTGAATTTGAAGCTAACAGCAATCTCCCCATATGATTCTTTTTAGTTACCCCGTTCTATCAGTTTCTACGCCATCCCTATGGAGAAGATATCTTCAGCATAGGAATCCCGGGCACCAATCAGAAGGGCGAAGAAACAACACAGATTACCAAGCAACACAACTCCAAACTCCAATAAACCCAGAACCATTTTTCGAAGTAGTCTAATCCCATGAGAGGCGTTCGTCCTCATAACATGCCCTCAAGTTCACCAACACACAAGTATCACCAGCAAAACAATTCACCGGGAAATGCAATCGCAAACAGCAATCTTCCCAGCTCACACAAGCCCATAGATTCCATCGATATACCATTAAGCCTCCGCAGCACTAACCACAAGAGAAATAAAACACCCAAACCAAGACAACGGCACACCCAAATCAACCAACATCACACGTAACCGATCGAGGAAGCCCCCAAAAACCTCAACTTTGGCAAAAGCCAGGCCACACCAAAACGATTTCGAATCCAATTCTCCCTATCCCAACCCTAAACAGTACCATCGGATTATCCCATCAAACCCAAAACCCAAAAAAAGAAAAAAAAAAAAAATCCCCCCGCCGAACACCCCAGGAAGGAAAAGGCAAAAAAAAAAAAAAAAAAAGCACCCAGAAATCCGCGGCGAATCGGGAATCCGGGGGAAACCCACGTCGGAATCGGGTGGGGGAAAGGAGTGGGGGATTAGGGGAATTACGAGGGCGTGGCGCTCGCCGGCCTGGAAGGAGAGGCGCTGGTGGCTCATGGCCTGGGTGTAGAGCTGGGAGAGGGAGTTGGCGGCGCTGCAGAAGGAGGTGTAGAGGCTCCTGTCCACCTCGTCCAGGCGCGACGCCACCGACTTCCTCTTCTTCGCCATCGCAGGAAGGGAAGGAAGGAAGGAAGAAGAAGCAAGGGTTTCTCTCCCCGATCGAAATTGAACCGCGTCGAACGAGAGAGAGAGAGAGAGAGAGAAGGGATGGGGGAAACTTGAGGGAAAAAGGCAAAAAGAGAGAGAGAGAGAGAGGGCGAAAGAGGAGGGGTGGGGGATGCCTGGCTGCCTCCAAGATGTTGAGTGGGTACGTGGATATTCAGCCACCCCCGCCCCCCCCGGTGGGCCCCACCCGTTACGTGCTCGGACCGACCGAGCCACCTCCTCTCCCCTCCCCGTGGTGTCTCGAGAGGTCACCCATCCTAGAAGTACATATTCGTGTTGACAATTCATATACTTGCCTATATTGGTCGAGACCAAAGAAATTGCTATTGTGTCAGGAGGAGGGTCTCTTGGTCTGGACACATCTCGGGTTTGAGCCTGTGAGGAAATCTGATCCGAGTTGAGTTTCTTGATTTGGGGATATTTTCCCGATCTGCGTTGGTTTTCGAAAAGAGATTTTCTATGTATGTGGTGGATTTGGTCATTATCTCATGATGCAAATAAAGCGGGCCTTTCGGCTATACTAGCGAGCATTTTTAGTGAGTTTTCTATGAGATTTTATGAGATTACGATTTGGTGTAATCCAGGGTTACCAAACTCTTGAATAATTGAGCTATAGTAACTTGTATTAGCTAAATTCATAGTGGGGCTTTCTGTGGTTGACTCTTCTTGTGGAGTAGGCACCCACAATTGAACTAAACCATAGGAATCTACGGTATTCTTTATCGTTCTTTATTGATTTTTTTGGTAATTTCTTCTTCTCCCATTAGACTCATATTGCGAAATACATTATCTTCCGATTTATGTCACAACAATCGTATCGGAGCTATGGGTAGTAGTTTTGGAGTAGATTTGAAGTTTTTGCGTGTCTTTTCATCATTTGGAAACATTATCTTTGTAGTTATGTGTGAAGCGAGAGTTCGGATTATTTAACGGGAAAAGCAATTTTCAATAGTGGATCATTAAATTGTGTGCCTTGTTAATAAGTTAAGCTTTGGCAAAAGCATTGAATGATAACAATAAATTGTCAGAAACAGAATAGGACAAATAAGGTAGATTTGATAGAGAAGGCAAAAGAAAAAACTCTGGTTGAATTTTCTGATGATATGTTTATTAAAGTGATTGAAGAGAAAGATGTGATAGCGTTGTGGACAAAACTTGAGTCACTTTATTTGATGAAAGGATTGAGCATCGTTCAAATATGTTGGAAAGCCTTTTTCAATTCCAAATAGTTGAAAGCACATTAATTAGAGCCCATTTAAATAAGTTTAACAAACTTATGATGGATTTAAAGAACGTCAGTGAAGCTTTGCACAATGAGAAACAAGGCATGATGTTGTTGGCGTCTTTTCTAGATTCTTTTGAGCATTTTACTCACTATTACTAGAGCGTACTACAATTATCTAAGTCTATCTTATTTCCTAAGTAGTGGAAAAGAAAATAGGAGAAGATAACTTAAGATAGATTATGGAAGAGCCCTTATAAATCAAGGCTCAACCTTCAGGACCATCAATGTTATTACTATGATGAGGCATGCACTAAAAGAGCAATCATTGGAACTACGAGTGTAAAGGAGTTAGGGTGGAGTCTATGATTGATGATAATGTTGTCACTGCAACATATAATAGTTCTAGTGATGTTGATGATATGTTATCAATCACCACGAGTTCATCAAGTGATGTTTTGGTGCTTCACTCTGAATTTTCCTATCATCTAACTCCTCATAGTCACTTGTTTACCACAAGGTGCTTATGGAAAATATGTTGCTAGTGAAATAGTAAAGATCTAAACAATGTGAATTAGGCTACCCGATGGATTGTTGAGTATGTTGACTGACTTGAGGCATGTATGGTAGCTAAGAAAGAGCCTTATCTTGTCAAGTGCTCTTGAGGAGTTCAATACTAAATCTCTAGTGAAGGTGAAGTTTTGAAGGTCTTTGGTGATCTATTTATTATGATGTGAGGGAAGGATGAGTGTGGGTTGTATTTTAGGTCATAATAGTGATTAGCTCATCTGCTGTATTAACTGAGGCTTCTGGTCAAAACATGGCACAAGAGATTTGGACATGAGTGAAAGAGAGATGCTTATCATGAGTTAAAACGGGTCTACTCAGAAGGCATAGGACTAAAATTGTGAGCTTTTGTAAATACTGTGACATGGCTAATTAGTGAACATTGAAGTTTAACAAAACAGTTCATTGTACCTTGTACCTGATAGGCTAACATACATTCATATTTATGAGGACCCTCTCAAGTTCAGTATAAGGGTGCTGGTAGAGTATTTGTTGTTCTTTGGTGATGACTCTTTTGAGAAAAGTTTGGATTTGTCTTCTTAAGTACAAGAGCAAAGTGCTTGGTTGGTTCAAGTCATGGAAGGCAATGACCAAAAGTAGATATGAATGAAGATATGTTCTTGGGAACTGACAAAAGGTTGGAATTGATAAGCTCAGCCAAATTTGCTTAGAGGAAGTCACAATGAAATGTCTATTGTTTCTAATGCATCACAACTAAATGGAGTCACAGAACATATGAATGGAATTATACTAGGGATCTCCCTCTTTACTCTCCAATGTTTCAATGGAAGAAGATTTCTAGGCCAAGGCAATGAATGATGTTTGTTGGTTAATAAAGAGATCACAATTACTAGCAATTGCTTGGAAAGCTCTCGTGGGTCAAGTAAGCCTGTTGATTAAGTCAGATTTCGATATGCTTATGCTTGGGTTAGCGATGGTGCGCCGAAGCTAGGGGTGAGGAAGTGCACATTCCTAAAGTTTGCACATGGAATTCAACCAAAAAGAAAAAAGAGTTTGCACATGGAATGAAGGTATATGGGTTGTGGTGCACCAAGCAAGATTCACACAGGTTTATATTCAGCAAAGAGGTTATTCTCGACGAATCAATCTGTTTCAAAAGAGAAGCGAGAGATTAATTATAGAGAGCGATCTACATGGTATTTAGAAATAGGTGGAACTTTAAGGGATGTGATAACGTCTCTAGAGTTGCTAGATTCCATAGCAAGTTCAAGGTCACAGTTGATGAAGTTTTGAGATGGTCAAAGGATGTGGATGACATATAGCAACAGTCATATGCATATACAAAAATAGATAATATGAGTGCAACACAAACTGCTTCGGGTTTTGAGATTCCAGAGACTGAAGACTACTTGACTATTAAGTACCTCAAGAAAGCTTTGAGCCATTTTAACATGTAGTTGAGAAATTCTATAGGTACCACACTTGCATCACAAAATTGCCTAGAGTGTTATTGTGTACATGGATGGAAGAAGAGCACTTGTCCCATGCTCAAAGGAGGTTTGCCATTTTTTTCATAAGTAGATAGAGTGTCATACAAGTTGAAGTAGCAGTTTTGTTTATTTCAACCAATATAGTTAAAAACCGCACGTAAATCTCCATTTTGACAAGTTAAGAACCTTGTAAACTTTTTCAAAACTCATATAGTGATCAAGATCAAGGCAAAATCACAAGTTGAATTACTAAATTTGCTAAACAGGCAAGTCAGGTCATGCCGAGATTTTGGCACACTTGACTAGTGACTATACTCCCTTAGCTCATTGACTTGGAAAATATTAAAGTTGTATTTGGTCATCCGAATTTGAATTGGGATCTAGTAGGATAAGGTTAGATTAGAAATCCTTCGAATATCCTCTAAATGTTAGAAAATTCCATTATATATCTAGTGCACTTTAAGGGCGCGTTTGGTAACGTTTCTGTTTAAAAATTATTTCAGGGAACAGAAATAGTTCCGGGAACAATTTTCGAACAAAAGAACGAGTTTTGTAACTGCACAAAATTTATATTCCTGGAATAGAAAAAGAACAGAAATATGTTTGGTAAACTTGTATAATTTTTTTGTTTCTTTTAATTTTTTAATATTTTTATTTTATTTTTCCTTTTTTTCTTTTTTCTTTTTTCTTCCTTTTGGCCGATGCCGACCTCAGCCATGGCCGACGACCGGTTGATGAGGGCCGGCAGCCTCGCCCGGCCATGGCGAGGCTCGCTATCCTCGGCGAGGCCGGCCAAAGAAAAAAAAAAAAAAAAAAAAAAGTATTTCTCTCGAATTGTTCCCAAAAACAAGAACAAAAATAAGTTTTTCTACTTTTTGTTTACATTTCCAAATGCGTTCTAACAAAAAAATAGATTTTTTTTCCCAAGAACAAAAGTGTAAACAAACGCTGTTTCTATTCCTTTTTTGTTTTCCGGAACAAAAGAACAAAAATTTGTGTTCCGGGAACAGAAATGGATTTAAACAAATAGGGCCTAAGATAGAATTAAGAATCTTTGAAAAATAACTGAAAATCTTTGTAAATTCCACTTGCCCAACGCAACCTCCCGCGGGATCTCTAGATCTCGCTCTTGAGGTCCCTCGCCAGCATCGTCAAACTTGCTCTCTTCAACTCCCTCCAGATTGTCTCCTTTCGCCAGATCCACCGCGATCTCGGCCCCCAAGCCGTAGTTCTGGCTCAGCCTCACCAAGTCGGAGGCGATCCAAACGCGGATGAAGATGAGTCTTCGTTCGTCGAAGGCGTCATGAAGCAACTGGAGGAGGTAACAAGCGCAACTGATCTGGTGGACGAGGCAGCAACGGTCGATGCAGAGGTGAAGGGTGGCAACGAGGTGGTGGACACCGCGTGCAAAGCCCAGGCACCACTTGATGTCGAATCCAACTCTCCGGGGGTAGTGACAGGCGAAGAGAAGGTAGATGGAAATCCACCATCGGACAACGTTGGGGCAGCAAGTGACGAGCGCAAACACACCTCTGTCGTGCATGACAACCTCAAAGGGTCTGGCACATTTGTGAGAGGATTAGAGTTTTTCGATAGTTATAGCCAATTGACGTATAATTCCTCTTTTTCACCCTCAGTCGTTAAACACGATGGGCTGCCGGCAACAATGATTGCGCAGTTGTCGAAAATGACAACGATCGGCTATGGTAATTGTGGCCTGTGAAGCAATATTCAAATGCATCACTCCATCGTTGAAAGATAGTAGGGTTTGTTAGGTTATTTTGTTAGGAAAAAAACAATTATCCAAATTCGAATGTACTCCGTCCTTATCCCGATTGACTCATTTGTTATTTTATCTAGTCAAAAGACGTTGTCGACTCGATTACCGAACGCAGTCAGAGGGGACTTAGACCCACCTTAATCACTGACCACCTACTGAATGTGGTCCTTGCATTGCTTTTTATAAACCCAAGCATGCTCACACTTTTACAAAGAGCCGACGAGGCGCACACGGAACTTGCTCAGCACTCCTTCATTTTCAACCACCGTGCAAATCTTTTTGACAAGTTAAACCACTCAATTCTTTGCTTTTATCCTTTACTTTGGAAAGCGGAACGTGCTCAACACTCCTTTTGGGACGTCAGCATCTTCCATTCAAGATTTGCATACTTTCATTATGAAAAGGTATTGAGATTATGCATTCATTAGAGTGTATCATTCTATTATGGACATTAAAAATCATTTTATTTGGCTAGGCAGATGTTCCCGACATGGTTATCATTCTCATGACATTTTTCAAGAATATTTCTCATAATTTGTAAGATCTAACAATACAAATTTGCAAACGCCCTAGCTATCCCGGTTAAGAAAAAAGAGATTCTAACTATCTTGGCTCCAGGTGCACGTTTTGAGCTATGAACGGTTTCATCGGCTATTTTGACTTAGAGAAAGACTCCAACGTGCATATCAAGTTTGGAGGGGTAAATATATGTATCAAAATGGAAGCTGAAGCGGCCGAACTAATTAAAACGCTCTCAAGCGTAAATTATCTAACATTGAAATGCTTGGGATTTTTTTTTTTTTTTTGTCAGTCCTACTCTATACCTATTCTACACTCACTCTCAGACTTTTGCGCTACCTCTTACAGGGCGTGGGAGTTAAAACCCACTCTTGAAACTGATGCGTCCCCACCCCATCCCCCCCTGAGAAGGTAGGGATTTGAACCCCTCACCTCCTCCTTCCATGTTGGAAGGGTGGCCACCAGGGCGAATCCCAGTGGTTAAATGCTTGGGATTGAAGTACATCAAAATGAGATTACATGCAATGTAAAGTGCAGGAATTGAAAAGTACATACAAATACAAAGATCAAACTCTTAGAAAGTTGAATGATTGTGCATGTATCTTCTCTTCTATGATCCAATCTTCTTTGTAATGCTTAATGAAAGTTGCAACTCTTCCTCCTATTCTATCTCCATTAATGCTTAATTTTATTTTGCGAAAAATGAGCAATTTGAAAAATATTTTTCTAAATATAATCACTTATATCACTTGAAATAATTAATTAATGAAAAATGTCTTCATTATCGACACAATTTATATCTACAAATCTTTATAGTTAAAGAAAATATTTTTCATTCTTCATTTTTGTAAGTAATACAAGCAACCATTT
The DNA here is from genome assembly GCA_014182725.1 of Eucalyptus brandiana. Lineage (NCBI taxonomy): Eukaryota > Viridiplantae > Streptophyta > Magnoliopsida > Myrtales > Myrtaceae > Eucalyptus > Eucalyptus brandiana. Next base: position 4,806,150 of record CM024676.1, read on the forward strand.
AAATATATATATATATTATCAAAATCATTCATCTTTTTAAGTGCTCATCCACAATCACAACCGACAAAATAACTTCCTCAACTCTTCCATGTGTGCAGTAGTAATCTTCACCTCTTTCCCAACTGCTTACAACCATTCATCCACTTTTTTCATTTGCTTTACAATGAGATTATCTTCATATGTCCTCGCTCCCATGCTGTTTGACCTAGCTCCTCACTTGCATCACCCAAGCTTCCCTCAATTTGAACTACATTATTTAGATCGAGCTCTCTTCCTTCACATAGTTCTAGTTTCAAAATCATATCTATATTTCTAACAAAGTCAATACTCAATTAAAGTTCGAGCCAAAAAGAAATACTCGATTAAAGTGGACACATATAATTCCCTCGATGGGAACATATATGTGTAAAACATGGTACTTCATTCAGCGTCAACCATCTAGAAGAGCGTGTGGTTAAAAATGGGTACTAACATTTGCCCACGAGTATTTCTTTAAATTATCTAATTTATAGCAATGTTGATATATTAACCCATTTTCACTTAGCGTGGACCCGCCCTCAATATGTATCTATGAACTTGCACCGTGGAATACGTGCTTAGGCCGTATGATCGAGTAGAGCGGCTCATCGTGAGCTATTCACCACAGGGAACTTCAATCTTTTTTTATTATCGTTGAAATATCTCATATCATTTAACAATGAGGTTTATATGATCTTTATAATATGTGGTCTTCTCCACCTATAAGTTTAACATTTTGGGTTAGACTTTTTAACATGGTATTCGAGCTAGGTTTTCCTCTTTTGCGTGCGCATCCACCCCATCAAATTTTCATGAGCTACTTGGGCATGAGAGGCATGCTAAAATGTCTCAGATAACTTGACAATAAAATTTATATAGTCTTTATTTATATGTGATCTCCTCTACCTATAAATTTAAGTTTTTGGATTTGACTTTCTAACAATTACTAAATGCACATTGCACATGGTAAGACATCATTTTTTATCAAAATACTTCGGAACCAAATTTGTTTAAGTGTGACTAAGGATCTTCATAAGATTGAGAGTATTATCAAATGAACAAAATTTGTTTAACTTAGACTTCATTTGTTTCACATAAAATGAATGATTTAAAAAATAAATTCCTAAAAATAATCACTTATATCACTTGAAATTATTAGTCATTGAAAAATGTGTGCATCATCAACAATAATTTGTGTCTAAATATTTGCGTAAATAATGAAAATATTTTTTCGTTTATTTATTTTTGTAAACGATATAAATGATCATTTTAAGAAAATGATTTTCAAATCAATCATTTTTAATGAAACAGACAGAGACCTAGAAGAGACTCATGAGAAAACAAGGAAGCGGCAACCAGTTATGTACTGAGTCATTTGTGAAATCATTGACCTTTTATAAAGAAAAAATTACCCAATCAATCCTAAACTTATTAGACAAATGTCAATTGAATCCTAAACTTTCCAATATTGTCAATTTAGTCTTAAACATTTATACAAAATTCCAATGTAGTCCTTCCAATCCTTTTTAGCAAAAAATTGCTGATGTGGCAATTCCTTCATTGTCAACCATCCCACATAACACATTCATGTCAATGATTTCCGATGAAAATTGGTTGAAAGGTTTACATTGAAATTTCATGCAAAAGTTTACTTATTAGCAAATTTGGAAATTTTAGAACTGAATTGAGCATGCATACAATAAGTTTATGATTAACTGGACAATTTCCACCCTTTATCAACTCAGAATGAGAATCTTTCACAGGAGAAGGAGACAATAATGCCAAACGAATTAGATACAAAAAATCAACACAATAGGAAAAATAAAGATGGACGCCAAAGTACATGGGCATATGCTCATTAAGCATCACCAAGTAAAGGATTCCCACTAGGGAAAAAGGTAATAATATAAAACTGGAAAGAAAGGAAAAAAAATGTGTGGAAGAGAGAGAAAGAGAGAGACTTGAATGAAGAATGGATAGCTCTTTTTCGAATAATGAGTGTCCCAAAGTCGCACCATGACACATGAATATGTTATTAATGCAATATTAGAGAGTAAGCATGAACAAAAGTGTCTTTAATGTTGATGCAAACGTTAAAGGGTATTTTAAATTGGATGGATAAAAGTCGCATGGCGACTACTTTTGTGTACTTACTGAAGAAAAGGTTTTTTGCACGTTTTATAATTATAAAGGTAGAAAATTTTGCACTTTAAACATGAAGTGGGAGACACGAGAAAGGATAATTGCACAATCAATTCTAAGTCTAATATATAGAAACCAATCAGGTTTTGAAACGAAATGCCATCAAATCATCTCGGTCAAATCATCTCGATCAAGTCTTGTAGAATTCATCCGACATGGTAGCTCTGTCATTGCCAGTTGTTTTACATGTAATGACAATAGTATGACGTAGACGAAACAAGCCATTTGTCTTTGTTTTCTCTCTTTTTTCTTCAATTTTCTTTTCTTTTCTTCTCTTCTAGTGCACGAGTTGCCGTTCAAAAATTCGCTGTTGGCCATGGTTGGGAATAATGTCTCTGTGAAAAAAAAGTTCACGTGAATAGATAATAGGGAAAATTTGAACCTGAATTTGACCGGAACGGAATGGCGTTAGAGGAAGGACGGCCGGAGCGGGTGGTCGGAGTCTATGCTCAAGGCCATTTAGGAATTTTTAATCGCCAAGTTCAGCATTAGAAAATAGTTACTGACAAATTTTCACAGCTAAAGGCAAGAGAAATTTTCTTTGAATTAATTTTTTATTGGAAACTATTTTTAGCACCTTCCATATCTGTTACTGTTGTGTTGTCTTCCCAGAACACGCAAAGGCAAACTGCCGGAAACAATTTCGAGTTGAGCCCTAGCCGATATATAACTCAAAGAGTTAGGTAAGAACAACAAGAGTGTCATAATTTTCATATACAATACTCACTTGAGTGTCATAATTCTTTTTGGCTCACTTTGGCCCTATTTGATAACGTGCTAAATAGTGCCTATTTTTATTCTTTTATTACTCGGAAACCAAAAAAAAAAAACAGGTTCATTTTGTAAAGTTTTTGTCATCAATGATAGAATTGAAACAAATTAAAAAGTGAAAAGGGTTCATTAATTCTAGAATCAAGCATTTTCTTTTCTTTTTTTTCTTTTTTATTTTCTTCTTCTTCTTCCTTTAGGACGAGGGCTGGCAACCTCGTCAAAGCCTCGCCAGGCTAGCCCTCATCTAGCCTGTCATTGGCCATTACCGAGGCTAGCGACCAGCTAGAGGAAGAAGAAGAAGAATAAAAAAAAAAAAAAAAGAAAAAAGAGAGAAAATCTAATAAAATTATTTAAAAATTAATAAAGTTATAAATCATAAAAAATTGAAAATCATACCAAATACATTTCTATTTCAGAAATATTAATTCTGTGCATTTACTAAACATCTTCCAATGTTCAGAAATTCATTTAGGGAACAAAACCATTTTTAAGCAGAAAATGATTCTCGACAATAAAATAACAAATAAACACACCCCTAAGTGCCACATCGAAGTAAAATCAATTACTTAAATGCCAATTTCGACAAATTATATTACGTGAATTTTTTTAAAATTTTTTTTTTCCTTTTTGACTTTTATTTTAGGACCGACGAGGTTCACCAAAGCAACCTTTGCTAGCCGCAAACCCTCACCTAGGCGAGGGCCGCCTCACCCTCAACCGCAAAGGCCCTAAGCAAGACCATCGCGACCTCACCCAAGGCCTTTGCAGCCAGATCAAGACAAAGGTTTCATGGCCAACAAGCATCGCTCATGACCCTCACCGGCCTTAAAAAAAGGAAAAATAAAAAAAATAATACAAAAGTTTAACAATCAAAATTATTAAAAAATTATCCACCTCAATACCAGCGAAGCCATGTAGAATGATCAACATCCACATCGGATTTTCAGACAAGACAAAATCGCCAATAGAACTCAAGTAATTGATTTTTCAAATTTGTGATATTAAAATGAGCCAAAAAAACAAAAGTAATGGTACTCAAATGAATACTATACGAAAGTTATGACACTCCTGCTATTCTTACCCCCCTCAAATAACTTAGTAAGCACAAGCTCAGGTTCAACTATAGGTATATATAAGTTGGTATATTATGAAATTTTATTGATTTTTGTGCCTATTCAATGGCCGTTGGATATTTCTTTATAAATATAACAATACAAGTTCATCTAGACTCGAAGGCTTGTCGAGTAGAGTTTTGGTGACCTCAAACTCTACTTAATAAGTAGAGGTGAAGTATGAGTCATAAACCCATATATTAAGATTTAGTGAGCCCATGGGTCAAAAGGGATTTGAAACATCTAAGCGTACGCCAATAGCACTCAAGTAATTGATTTTTCAAATTTGTGATATTAAAATGAGCCAAAAAAACAAAAGTAATGGTACTCAAATGAATACTATACGAAAGTTATGACACTCCTGCTATTCTTACCCCCCTCAAATAACTTAGTAAGCACAAGCTCAGGTTCAACTATAGGTATATATAAGTTGGTATATTATGAAATTTTATTGATTTTTGTGCCTATTCAATGGCCGTTGGATATTTCTTTATAAATATAACAATACAAGTTCATCTAGACTCGAAGGCTTGTCGAGTAGAGTTTTGGTGACCTCAAACTCTACTTAATAAGTAGAGGTGAAGTATGAGTCATAAACCCATATATTAAGATTTAGTGAGCCCATGGGTCAAAAGGGGTTTGAAACATCTAAGCGTAAGTTTATATGGGTCTATATGGGTTTGTAGCAAACCCATATCAAATCCATTTAGTAAACTCATATAGACCCATATAAATTATTAACCTTTTTTTTTTTTGGGACAAAAATAACTTATTAACTTGAACTGCGAATCACCGTTAGTCTTCCGCCACCACTGATCGCCAATCACCAGCCTTCACCATAGCTGGTCATTGTCGTTGCCGATGGCGGGTCTTCACGGCTCTGCTGGACTTTGAAGAAAAAAGAAAGAAAAAGAAAATATAGAATTAAAAAATATTTAAAAATTCAAAAAAATTATTAAATGGATTTTGGATAGAATCATTAGCTGAAAATATCAAAGGAAAAATTGTCAAATAGCATGAAAGTGTTTTAGTAATACAATTTTAAAAAAAAATTATAAGAAATAAACAGAGAACTATTTTAGTTATATAAACAGATAACTATTTTAGTGATACTAGTCGGGTTGAGTATGTATTTGATATAGGTCGAGATATTTGCATTGCAATATATGGGTCATAAATTGGATAAACGGGTCACTTTGAGTAGGACAATTTATGACCCGATCCGATCCACCCATTTGATAAGTCTATCGACAAATAACTTGAGTGGCTTGAGGCCATAGATCGAAACTAAGGTTAATCTTTATACTCTAAATCAGGCAATCCAATCTCATAAAATCAACTAGTTGAGCGGGAGCTGCTGAGGGTAGCTTGACTCGGTTTTACCCTAACTTGAGCATTTTCTAAGACTAGCCTGCCTTCACAATATCAATATCAGAGCACCAAAAGCCCTTGACTCATTGCCCTTGATTTACGTCTCGAAACCACCGAGAAAAAAGAAGAAGAGATTCTTTTTAGAATATAAATTCTATATATGTTCAATCTCTAGTGGTGGCAGGACCAACCAAGATGTATGTAGCCTGACCTAACCAGACTAAATCTTTCCGACGTCTTTGACTCTTCGGACACGGTTAATTAGGTGTTATCCCTAAAAACCATGGAATTCCTGCCGGAAACAAAGACATGGACCGGAGCAACTAGAAAGTAGTAGATTCAGCCAGCCATTGCTATCAAAGCTGCTGGACGACAATGGTATCGGGACTTATAAGTGTTCAAACTAAAACAGTTTCGACGAGCAATCGCTCATTTTCAACGATTACCCGATTTCAGAAGAGACAATTGAGACAACCCGTTTTTCAGAAGTGGACAACAGAATGGTAAACTCACCTGAATATTCTCGGAAGCTGCTCTTGGCTTTGGATATAATATGACAATTGCGAAATAGTGTGACTCAAAAATGTCAAATTAAAAGCCCATCCGTTTGGCTTCAATGTCACTTAAAGAATCATCTCATGTGGGAACCGTGGGAAAAGGCATATCCTACTTAACTTGGTTAGAAACCCTAGATCGGATCGTTGACATTCAAGCGGCTCTTCATGAGAGACGCTGGTTTTGTGAAGAAGCAAAGCATTGTTACCTAAATTAATGGGGAAATATATTGCAATGACGGCCGGCGCTCGTACGAAGAAGCCAAGTAATGCAAAATGCCATGTTACCTTAACGCTGGGGCAACGAACGTGGAGTGCATTTTGGCATGGTCTTGATCTTTTTAACAATTGCCAGATCCTTTCTAAAAGATATATGGCTAGATCATCTTCTGTTTAAACTATTTGGGTAGTAATTATATATATATATATATATATATAAAGAAATAAACTATACATATAAATTCGGAGAATGCCCTAGATACAATGTTACTAAGGACAAAGGGATGTCCATCCATCCCACTAAAGATCCGCACTAGCCCTTCTTGAACGGGACAAGTACTTAACTAAACTTCTATTCCCTTCTCTTTTCTTTAAAATTGAGCTTTAAGAGGTGCGAATAGGACTAGTTGGATGAATCACTTGAATAAGAATTACCGCTCGGATTGATGGGCATTTTTTGGAACAATGTCTAGCTGTAGTAAAACAAAACGCTAAAGAAAAAGAGGCGCTTGTAGCCCTAGTCACGAGTTTGACAACTCCTTGCTCCCATTCAACATAAAGTTCAAGATGGGTGGAGTCCGAGCTAGGTGAAGACTGGCCAAGCCAACTAAACCCGCTCCCGATCAATCGTTTCTATGAAAATGACAGTGATTTTGATAATTAGCATGTTTAATTAAGGAATTTAGGCCTGATCTAAGTACAAGGGCAGCTCGCCTGACAACTCCTTGCTCTCGCTCAACATAAAGTACAAGATGAGTGGACCCGGGCTAGTTGAAGACTGGCCAAGCCAACTAAACCCGCTCCCGATCAATCGTTTCTATGAAAATGAATTTGACAATGAGCATGTTCAAATAAAAAATTTAGGCCTGATCTAATATAAGGGCAGCTCCCATCTAGTCGCTCGTTGATCATACCCTTTCTTGATTTGAAAAGCAGAGTGACAAAACGAAAGAGACTCGAACCAAAATGTCATTATTTCAATGACATCCTTCATGGAAAATCAGTGGAAGGTGGGTGAACTTATCCCTTTGGCATGATTTGTCGTCTGTCAGGACTCAAGACCATAAGCGCCGGCTTGAACCTTAAATTGCACAAGGACTTCCCTAAATCCAACAAAGGAATCGATCTTCTCTGTCTCTTATTGTGTTCGGCTGTTCATTTTCGTGGATGAAACAAGCATCAGAATCATCGACACCCGTTGTTGTACACTACACAACTTCTAAGATTAAAGGAGAGACATGAGCGCAATTTTATATTCCTCAATCTTCATAGCATAATGGGTCATAATTTTCAATGAACAAAACTTTAAAGACGTTCAGTGAACAAGATTTACTCTCTTTGTCTAGCGACTACCGATGAACCATTCCCTAGAGATTTTTAAGAACGTATAGGAATTCAAATGAGCTCTTAAGGCAAGTTCGGTATAAAATAGATATCGGAATTATTGTCGTACCCTACGCAACTTCTAAGATTAAAGAAGAAACATTAGCGCTATTTCATGTCCCTCAACCTTCGTGGCATAACAGGTCATCACTCCGGATGCACAAAACTTTGAAGATGTTGCGATCATGGAGATCTACTCTCTTTCCGCCCAACGATTACCGCATATGGGAATTCAAATGAGCCCTTAAAGGCACGTTAGGATGGACAGGGAGAGAAAGGGACTTGGAACTGTACACAGCCCAAGTTGGCTGATTTGGTTTCTTTCTTTTCTTGGGCTAACGATGGAAAAGTCAAGTACCAATCAGTCCCTTCGCTGATTTCCTGAAGAAAAGTTGCCTCCTTTCTGATCTAAATCTCACTCCTGGCTTCAAAGTTCAACGAGCCCACCGAATTTTTTTATTTCCGTCGTGACTCCACATATCACGGTATTGACCCAAGAAATCAGATCGGTCTTGAGAAGAGTATAGAATTTGTGATGGGAGTCGGGAGAAAATGGTATTCGCATCTTTCCGTGGATATATAAAATGGAGGGGTGTTGTCTTTCTCATTCGTTCTCTCTCCCCACGTCTTGTTTCTCTCTCTTGTGCTCCAATTTAATTTTTCTTTCAATACTCAAGAAAAGCATTGAATTTCACGGCAAAGGATAGTTGACGCTTTTGCGTGGCGTCCTCCATCTCTCTACATTAACGTTGGAATTTGCATGAAGGGGCACACGCAGGGAGACAGAGTCCCTCTCGACATGCTCTGAAGCTTTCCCTCAAGAGGTTTGCCCCCAAAAACCCACATGGTTCTCCTGTTTTATTTGCGAAAGAAAGGACCTGGTTTTGAGTTTCATGGGTGTCCTGAGGAAATTGTGTTGGTGGGTTCTATACTTCTGGTAGTTTATAGTTACAGGGTCTTGCCTTTGGCTGTATCTCATCTGATTTCGAGTCTGGATGTTGAATTTTGCGTTTGAAGCAGGGATAATCAAATTAGGTTGCTTTTGTGTTGTTGCCTTGTTTTTTTATCACTGCTCATGCTTTCGGCGACTAATGGATTTCGGTTTCGGTATCTTTTTGCTTATGGATATCGAAATAAGAGGAGTATATTTGGTCTTTAAAGCATAGTGACATTTGATTGGTAACGACCATCCTCTTTAGGAAGTGAAGTCCAATTGCCGAGACTCTATCAAGAGTTTCTGCATTCCTTTGTAAATTCCCAGATGGAAAAGCAAGTTCTGTGGCTCTGTCCCTCCATGTAATCCTTTGTTTGTCATTGTGAATCATATACAGTGACACATGGAAATTCGCAAAGTATGCGAATCTCCTTAATGCTATGTGCTTTTGTTTCTGATGCAGTGGCCGTTTGACCTTTGTGAACCTCATCTTTTGAGGAGTGTTGTCTTAACCAAATTGTATTTTGTGCAGATGAGAAAGTTTTTGACATCACGGTGCAGTGTTTGATTTTAATGAAGGTTGAGCGGCAGTGACAGTAGTGATTCAAGGAGAGAGAACAACATGTCTTTGTCAACTAAGGCAGATAAAAAGGCTGCTGTTGATGCAGCAGCATGGATGTTCAACATTGTCACCTCTGTAGGAATAATTCTCGTTAATAAAGCTCTGATGGCGACATACGGTTTCAGATTTGGTACGTCCTTAGTATGATTATGAGATGAGCATCATCATGGTTGCATCAAATCAATAATTTATATAAGCTTGGGATTAACTTTTATTGAAGATCAACCTTTATCTTATCTCTGATTATGCAATACTCTCGATGGTTGTTGATTTGGAGAGTATCCATCTTGACAACCTTCTATTCTGTTAGAGTGGTCATATGGGTTTCTGGCTTTCAAGAGTTTCTGTCTCATATTTTCATTTCCCGTTTTACATATTTTTACCTGCCTCCTCACCTAAATAAGTGAGAGGTCATCCCACAAGGTTGATCTAATGTCACTTGCTATTCAACCTTGTCTGCTTGAATAATTTTCTGCAAGACTAAGGCTACAAGGTTTAGCTATTTTTGAAATCGAATCGGTGTACGATATTGTCTTGCTCAGCTAGATCCTTGTATGGGTCATCACCATGTCCTCTTTTTGTTTGAATGCAAGTTTGGGGATTTGGTTTTCCTTCATGATTAGCAGATTATGGGGACTAACTCTTGGTTAACTCACATCAAATAGTTTATGTTGCGTATATTTGAAGGAAACTTGAAAGATGATGGTGAAGCCCTGTGTTTGACTTTGAGATTCTTCTGATTTAGTCCTTTCCCTTGAAGGAAGTTTCCTGTGATTGAATTTTTATATTTTGTGCTATTAGGTTGCAGATCTGTTGACTTTGAGTTCTAGCTCTAATTGCCCAAAAAGTTCTTGACTAGTCATTGCAATGATAACTCTTGTGGGCTTAAATGTTACTACATTTATCTTCGAACAGCAATTTAATCTGATTGGTTCAAACAATTTCGTGGTCAATTTTTATCTTGCACCAGTTACCTTTTGTAGCAGTCAGATCATTGTTTCTGATCATTTTACCTAACTTAATGGGCATCCCAGGATGAACTTTTTCGTTACCTTAATGGCTGTTATAAAACCTGAGGATTCAATTGGTAGATGGCTAAATTTAGCAATCTGAAAATGGACTTTTTCTTCTCCTTGCTTTAGCAGTCAGTTGTGGAAATTTCTCACATCTTTCATGATAAACAGAAAGAACGTGGATTCTAAAGGGTATTGTCAGGCCAAAGGTTGTGATGAATTAGTTGAATTTCTCTTTGCACCTTTTGGAAAAGGTTCTGCACCTCGTTTGTTTGTTTCAAGCTTGCCTTGTGAGGGCAAGGTTGCAGGGCTAGTTTCCCCATTCTTTGTCTGTTTCTTCCAACTAAATGTGTATGCTCTCAACTTCTCATGGCATTGTTTCATGACACACGAATGGTTAAAACCATCTCTGTATGCACATTTTAGTAGAAGACTTTACTAGTGAACAAATCTCTTTAATTTTTCGTGGGCAACTCAGTTTTTAGATAGACAAATGAATGTTCCTTTTCCACAGAGAGCATAGAATGAACTAATTGTCGGGAAAAATTTTCCTCACACTTGTATCTTCTTTTCTAATCAAGTATACTAATGAGATTGATATTTGCTATTTTTATGACGTTATTTTCAATCAATTGAAATCACTTGCTCTGTATTCTTAAGCTTGAGATTCCCCTTAATGAAGGAAGAACTGAAAAACAAAGAGCAGTGAGAAGCAAGCAAAATGATTCATGCTTAATTTATATGAGTAGTCAACTGCAATTTCTTTGACAACTCTACACATGGTATGCTAACAGTCTTGATACTGATTGGTATCTTGCAGCCACAACTTTAACCGGTCTTCATTTTGCCACAACAACCACGATGACACTTGTTTTTAGGTGGCTTGGTTATATTCAGCCCACAAATCTACCAGTGAGTGAGATCTTGAAATTTGTTTTGTTCGCCAACTTCTCCATTGTTGGAATGAACATCAGTCTGATGTGGAACTCTGTCGGATTTTACCAGGTAAGTCTTCGAGAATTGTACCAGAATCCATTTGCTTTTCTGATAGTGGCGTTGACGAAAATTTAACTTAAAACTTGCATGCTTGTTCTCTCCTTTCAGATTGCAAAGCTGAGTATGATACCAGTGTCTTGTTTTCTCGAAGTTGTCTTGGACCAGGTCCGGTATTCGAGGGATACCAAGCTCAGCATTGTAGTCGTTCTCCTTGGGGTGGCATTTTGTACCGTCACTGATGTCAGTGTCAACTTCAAGGGCTTTCTAGCTGCCTTTATAGCAGTCTGGAGCACTGCTCTACAGCAATATGTGAGTAAAAGCCAACTTCACTCTTGTCACATTGACACTTGACATTTAGTACGCTAATTCCAAATCTATTCTCATAGAGAATGGTTTTCATACTCTTCGCATGACTTTCGCAGACATGGCGTCAAATCATAGCACAGTAACTGCATTTCTGTAAATCAGTATAATTTGCTGTAGCTACAGAGACTGCTCCAACTATTATTCATCACAAATTTCTAAACTTGGAAAATTCCTAATTCAGTGCATTGTGACTGCAGTATGTTCACTTTCTTCAAAGAAAGTATTCGATAGGTTCGTTTAATCTACTGGGGCACACAGCTCCGGTGCAGGCAACTTCTCTGCTTATAGTAGGTCCCTTTCTCGACTACATGTTTACCGGTGAAAGAGTTTATGCCTACCAGTACTCTACCACATCTGTTGTAAGTTTTCTGACTTTGTTCACTGTCTTTATTTAAATGATATATTAGACAGCGCAAGTTTTTTAAAGAAAATTATTTTGACATCCACACGGTTGTAAATAAACTGGGCCGTTGCTACCTACTTATTAAAAATGACTGAGACCTAGTCATCTAGGTCTCCTAGAACAATTGATTCTGACCACCCACAACCCGTCCGCCCAATGTCTGGCACAAAGCTATGCTGAGGATGGCTCTCTTAAAATCTAATATGGATGGGATTGTTGCCTGTAACTATTGTTTTGGCAATCTAAGTACATTGTATGACCTCTTAACCGGTCAAGCCATGTTGAAGTCACTTTTAGAAAATACCAGAGCTGGACCTATCTTTCTTCAGTACTACAGCTTCGAAAGTGCAACTTCCCTTCACTGGGCCAAATTCTAATATGGTGATTGACTTTCCATGATGCTCTTTGAATCTGCATTCTCTCAATGCTCTATGTTTTTAATTATCCATCAAATTGATGCAATCTGAGAATGTGCAACCAATTGTGCAGTGGTAAAAGATAGTCTTTAACATTTTGGTCATCTTTATGACAGAGTTACTGGAGGATATGAAATGGTTTCATCAAAATGTGCATGAAAATGATTTTGTTACCTCTGCAAGGTAATCACATTTATATGGCAGCAAGCCTGCTGAAGAGATCTAATTTAGTAACTTTGTCACCAAGATCTAGAGCCCAGGGTTACACTTTTCTGGAAAAATTTTATATTGGAACATCTCCTTTCATCATATACATGCAAGTGTATCGGTTCTTATCTCTACATCTGATTGTATGCTAAACATGCTTAATCATGCAGGTATTCTTGATCGTCTCTTGTACCATAGCAGTGGGTACCAACCTCAGCCAGTTCATCTGCATAGGCAGGTTCACAGCCGTGTCTTTCCAAGTGATTGGTCACATGAAGACCATACTTGTCCTGACCTTAGGATTCGTTTTCTTTGGGAAAGAGGGTCTCAATATGCAAGTAGTATTGGGCATGGTTGTTGCCGTGATAGGAATGATTTGGTATGGCAATGCCTCCTCTAAACCTGGAGGAAAGGAACGCGTTAGCTACTCAAGTCAGAGCAACAAAAGCCAGAAGCAGGAAAGCCTCCTAGAGTCCACCGAACAAGAAGATAAGGTCTAAATAGGGTTCAAAGGGTTGGTGAGGCGTATACCAAGAATCCTCTCTTTCAAGGAGTCGTTTTATTGGGCACACATCCAATTTACTGCAATTGGTATGTCAAGATCATGAGTATCTTGGAAGAATTCTTATCAGAGGAATAACAGGAATAATTCTTTTCACATGATAGTTCAGTTTCTCGTCGTTAAATTTGTTTCTGAGTTATAGAAAGCCACTGGAATGAGCCAACCTCAGCCTTAAGTGTCGCTCTGATTTTCTTGTTCACCTCCTATTCCAAGCCATTGCTGTATCAAATGAGGTTCGTACGTCGAGCTTCCCTTCCCATTTTGGTAATTGTCATAGTAAATTGTCAAACTCTGTGAAGCTAGATCCCACCAAACGAGTCAGAGCCTTTTTCTTGTTTTACTATTGTACTTGTGGAAAATGACATTATAAACCAAATTCATCTCTCTCTTTCTCTCTCTCACAGATTCTTTGAGATTGCATGGACCATGTCTTACCACGAACTTGTGGTTTTGTTAGAGAGAGTGGCCTGAACAATTCTATAAGATTGGTCCATTCGTTTGGTTTAACATTTTGAAAGTCCATTGGAAAAATGCAAAGTAGTTTAACCTAAAGGACTTTAAGCAAATATAAAGGTCGTTTGGTAAACTATGCTTTAAAAAATAACTTTGAGAGAAATATCATTTGATAGAAAACACATTTGAAAAGCTTTTTAGATGATTAACATTAGTTTTTTAATTTTATTTTTTTAAAATTGAAAAGAATAATGTATGCAACTTTTTAAATATAAATTTTGACAATAATACTAAAAAAATTGAATACATATATAATTTTTTTTAAAAGATCAAACCCTTCATTGGAATTTTTTAATTTTTATTTGCTTAAAATTGAAAAAAAAAAATTATGTATGCAACTTTTTAAATATAAATTTTCATAATAATGTTAAAAAAATCAAATATATATATATATATATATATATATATATATATATATATATATATGTAATTTAAGAAAAGATCAAATCCTTCGTCGAAATATTTTATTTTTTATTTGTTTAAAATTGAAAAAATAATGCTAAAAAATCAAATACATACAATATATATATATATATATATAAACAAAAAAAAGACCAAACCCTTCATTAGAATTTTTAAATTTTTAATTGTTTAAAATTGAAAATAATAATGTATGCAACTTTTTAAATATAAATTTTGACAATAATACTAAAATATCAAATACATATATATTTTTAGAAAAAAAAAGACCAAATCATTCATTGAAATTTTTGAATTTTTATTTTTTTAAATTTGAAAAAATGATGTATGTGACTTTTTAAATATAAATTTGAAATAATGCTAAGAAATCAAATACATATATATATATATATTTTTTTTAAAATCAAACCCTTCATCAAAATTTTTTTAATTTTTATTTTTTTCAAATTAAAAAAATAATGTATGCAACTTTTTAAATATAAATTTTGACAATAATGCTAAAAAAGCAAATATACAAATAATTTTTTTAAAAAGACCAAAATATATATAATTTTTTTAGCATTTATATATATTTGATTTTGTCAACATTATTTTGGCATTTAAAAATAATAATGAAGGAAAAATCAAAAATTTGAAGAATGAGTGAGAATAGTTTTGGAAAGAAAAAATAAGTTTCAATATTTGACAAAATACTAAAAGCTCAAAGTTTGGTTCTTATTAAGCGTTGGGCTTTTTCTTGATGTTGGGCTTTCACTTAAAAGCTACTTCAAAATAGTTACTGGCGCGCATGACAACTATTCTATTTCGAAATAGTTTTGGAACGAAATAAATTTTTCTTTTCTATTTCTGAAGAGTTTAAGAAAATAACCGTTTGATAACAATACAAAAATTTCTACTTTAAAAATAAACTGTTTGATAACAACACAAAATTTCTTCATTTCAATGGTAGTGGCGACGACCGACAACCTTTAATAAAAATAAAAATGATTTAGTAACAGAAAAATAAAGAATAAAATAAAAATATCATTTTATTTTAAAATAAAAATATCCTTAAAAATAAATTTATTTTATTTATTCTATTTTATTTTATTTTATTTTACGAATAAATTTATTTTAAAATGAATAAAAATAAAAAAAAAAATTATTTGGCAAAACACTCAAGAAAAATAACTTATTTTTATTTATCATAAATAAATTATTTTAAATAAATTAAATAAATTTATTTTTAATAAACTAAAAATAAAATGATAAATAAAAATAATTTATTTATTTTAAATAAATTTATTTTTAAATGAATAAAATGAATATTTTTATTTTTATTTTTAATAAAATGAGAAGAGGCGGAGGAGGAGGAGGAGGAGGTAGAGACGTAGAGGAGATGAGGGACACCGAAATTAGGGTTTAGTGGGAAAAATTATTTCTGATTTCTTTTCCAGAAATCAAAAGTAGAAAATTTTTACTCTTGATTTCTCTTCCAAATCAATTTCTAGAATAGAAATCTATTCCAAAAATAGAAAAATTGAGTAGGTTTATCAAACAGGTTTCTATTTTAGAAATAGGTCTGGAATAGAAAAATTATTTCTGGAACAAAAATTTTAGTTATCATGTACTCTCCAAACAGTCCAACATTTCTCTAAGGAGCTTTGGAGGTTAAAAGCCCATTGGAAATGCTGAATCAAACGCACCATATGAAAGAGTGGATATGTTCATCAAATTGGAGAAAGAGTCTTGTTATGGGCCTTGGCACATATTCTGAAGTTTTTGCTGTGACCCTGCAATTGGACAAAGTCTCTTGAGGATGAGTGACTGTCTCATGGCACCTTCTTCTGGGAAGAGTGACTCGAGTTTCATGAAAATGACCATCAATTGGACTTCGTTCAACAGGCGGAGGGATGAAGTCATTGTGATACTTTTCCAGATACTGCAAGTGTGTAGGGCATATGCTAAAATTGTCCTGAGATGTTCATTATGTTTCTTCTGTGAGGGCCATGGATATTGTCATGCCATTGATCTAAGCCATAACTTTCGTCACATGTAATCAAGGGAATGAGTGCAGGTTTGGCTCTGTGAGTCCAACTGAAGAACTTTTACTGCTGTATGTGTTATTGAGCAGTGAAATCCTGCAGCAACTCCGTATGACTAATTACCAAGCAATTGCATAGCATGATTCATTGAGACGAATCGAGATGTAGGTATTTTTTATTGGCACGAAATGCGCAATTTGTTGGGGTTGTCGAACCTGGTCAATAGAAAAGATTGCACAGATGGTATAGATCAAAATCATACAGTGTGTGTGCAGGTTTTTCAATTTCAGCCCTCAATTCTTTTCATGTCAATCATCTTAACTCATTCAATTTATGCAATCAAGTTTTTGCGTTACTTGCTATTGTCATCTACCGATATTTACGTGCTAATTTCAATGTGTACACGATGGTAGGCCAAGGGGCCACCAGGCCACCGACTAGGTTTAGCACGCCTTCTTACCATGATGGAAAAGATTGATGATCATCGTTCAACTATAGTTAAACTGGCTAACCCTTACCTGAGCATTAATGAGGATCTGTTGACCCTCTCTTGAAATTTAGCTAAACCAGAAAAAGATGAAGAGCATCGATCGGCCTTTATCCACGCTATGAGGGTCAATAGAGTGGACAAGGGTCGTTAGACAATCGCTCAAACATCGTGAGGTCAGCCCATTGTTGATTACTTTACTTTCTCAGTTGTCCATATCAACGTCAACTGTGCCATGTAGACTAGATGACGTCCATATCAGGAATATCCAGCCAAAATTAGCTGAATAACTGAATTAACACTAGTTCAAAAGGTTTAGGAATAAATCCGCACTAATGGAATGGGTTTAAGAATTTTCCGATAATTTTCCCCTAATTTGAGATTTTCTATAAAGCAAATATCAATATCAAACTACGTATGTTATGAGTATATCAATTTGTAATTTTCAATGGTATTAACCCTTACTTTTAAATAAAAATCATTGTTTTGGACTCTCCATCTTTTAATGACAAAAAGTTCCTTGCCAACTCATCTCGCAAGCACAACAAACCACATCATCTGCCATGTAAGACCTCTTGGCCAAAATAAAAAATAATCACACAAATAGTTCTTAAATTTTAGCTTAATGTATGATGTAATCATTAAACATTTAATTTGTCCGATGTGATTCCTGAACTTTAGCCCAATATATAATGTTATCTTTGAATTCTCAATTTATCCAATGAGGTCCCTAGACTATTCATACTTGTTTAACTTAGTACCTAAACTATATAAATTGATAACATTAAACATTTTCATACGGTTCATGAATTAAGCTAAATATGTACCAAAAGTCTAAGAACCATATAAAACAAATTAAAAATTTGAGAACCACACTGCATATTGAGTCAAAGTTCACGAACTATTTATGCCATTTTCCCCCAACAGAATTACGATGGTCATTTTTTCGTCCCTCGAGTAAAAAGTCCGGCCTAACCCTAACCATCCTCCAGGGATGAGTCCGCAATTTTTTCCGCAAACCGGGGCAGAAACATGAAAAGCAGAAAAATCCAGGGGGCAACGAGAGAAAACCGACTGCGCAAGTCACCTTGCTCCTCAAACTCAAGAAGCTGAAGAAGAAGCCTGAAGCGCCTCCTTCCCGACTCGTCTTCTCCTTCCTCCTCCTCCTCCTCCTCCTCTTCCTGCATCGTCGGAATCTGCGAAAATGGAAGGCGAAGAGGGATCCCAGCAGCCCCACCTCGCCCTCGCCCACCGCCTCTTCCTCCTCAAGCACCCCAGCGTCCCCGACATCGAGAAGGTCCGCCTCAAGGACGAGGTCCTCGCCTCCATCAAATCCGACGGTCCGATTCGATTCCCTGAGCTTCCCCCTCGTTCAAGATCGTTTCTTTCTCTTGTTTTCGGGTTCCCCGGTTCGCGAATGATGATGGGTTCTCGCGCGTTTCTCAGATATGGCCTCGCTGTACGAAACCCTAGCGGCGGAGTCCCTGCTGGAGATGGATCGGGGGCTCTTGGACTCCATGCGCGCCCGCATCGAGGAGGAGCTCAAGAAGCTCGACGAGAAGTGAGTCCCGCCCGTCTCGCTTTTCTTGTTGAAAATTCAAAGCTTTTGTTGCCCATTTTTGTTCCAGAATCCTTGAGATTTGGGTTTTTCTCACGACGCGTCGTGATTCGAGTGCCGTGTTGTTCTAGTGATGGAGAATGTGTTTCGTATGGTTCTCGTGCAATGATAAATCTGTGGAGATCGATGGAGCAAGAGAAGAGTCGTTGCTCTTTTAATTTCCATTGTTGGGCTTTGAATCTGCTGCTGGGATACTTGCTTGAATGTGGACCTTTTCGGGGAATGTCGAGATTGATATTGCTAGATAGATTTTCTGACTGATAGAGTGATTGGCTTAGACAATGTTTTGGCACATGGTGGTGTTTGGTCACGTGGTGGCTGGTAATGCAGCATCAATAATAATCCCGTCGAGCAACAGTCTAATGGCTTGATCTTGTGGTCCTGTAGACTGAATTAATCCCCTAATCATGCGTTCCGTTGTTAGTTTGATGGGTTGCCATGGTTGCCTTTGCCTAGGATAACTGATGCTGAAGAGAACTTGGGTGAAAGTGAAGTTAGGGAAGCTCACCTGGCCAAATCCTTGTATTTCATTCGTATCGGTGACAAGGTAAGTTTTGGCCGTTCTAGTTGCCTTTCCTGTTACTTAGGAAGTTCTTCACCATTCGAATGTAATTTTGGTATTTTCTTTTTGTGAACGTTAGGATAAAGCATTGGAACAGCTCAAGGTAACGGAAAGTAAAACAGTGGCTGTTGGGCAGAAGATGGACTTGGTCTTCTATACGCTCCAACTGGGTTTCTTCTACATGGATTTTGATCTCATTTCCAAAAGCATTGATAAAGCAAAGAAGTAGGTGTTCATGGCATTTGTTGTCCTGTTAGCTTGTTAAACGTTAACATTCTAATGAAATGCTTGATTAAATTATCACCAGCTTGTTTGAAGAGGGAGGTGATTGGGAAAGGAAAAACCGTTTGAAGGTGTATGAAGGATTGTTTTGCTTGTCGACTCGAAATTTCAAGCAGGCTGCAAGTTTATTCCTGGATTCCATCTCAACCTTCACTACTTATGAACTATTCCCTTATGACACCTTTGTGTTTTACACTGTTCTTACCAGCATCATCTCATTGGATAGAGTTTCCCTGAAGCAGAAGGTAGGTATTTTAACTACTAGAAATTCCCATTTTCACCCCTGGTGATATCTCTTTTATGACCGATTGGCACTCCAGAGTCAATATTTAAAGTACTTGTGCAATGGCAGGTTGTGGATGCTCCAGAGATCTTGACAGTGATTGGAAAAGTACCCCATTTGTCAGAATTTATGAACTCTCTATATGATTGTCAATACAAATCTTTCTTTGCTGCTTTTGGTGAGTTACTTTACCATAGACTGTGACTTTGTTACTACTTTTTTTCCTAAAATCATCTCGCTTGTTCTTGGTCCGACTATGCTCAACTCTATCATAGATTGTATAAGCCTTTATACTTAGCTCCGGCATAGATTACTGTAGCTTATTGCTTCTGTCTTGATAATGTGTCTGACGTTTGGGTTGCACATGCAACTCTGTGTAAACCTATTTTGATGGGACTCTTATACGGTTTGGATGTGGAAATCTCAAAAAACATCTCACATGTTCTTGGTCCAACTATGCTCAACTCTATCATAGATTGTATAAACCTTTATACTTGGCTCTCGCATAGATTACTGTAGCTTATTGCTTCTGTTTTGATAATGTGTGTCTGACATTTGGATTGCCCATGCAACTCTGCCTAAACCTATTTGATAGGACTCTTATTCGGTTTGGATGTGGAAATCTCACTGTTCTTTTTTTTGCCCCCTTCTGTTTTTCTGTGAAGCTGGTCTGACTGAGCAAATAAGATTGGATCGCTATCTGCACCCTCACTTCCGGTATTACATGAGGGAAGTTAGAACTGTTGTTTATTCCCAGTTTCTTGAATCCTATAAGAGTGTTACAATTGAAGCTATGGCGAAAGCTTTTGGAGTAACAGTTGATTTCATTGATGCGTAAGTTATCACAATTCTGATCATGCTTTATATTAAGGATTGGTCCTGTTGTCATGTGAAGTTGACTTTCATATGATGGAATTATTTGACGTTGTCTGTCTTTGAAATATGCGGTTATTCTCTCTTGAATATTTCTCCCCTAAATTGACATAAACCCTTCTACAGAGAATTATCTCGCTTTATTGCTGCTGGAAAGCTTCATTGCAAGATAGACAAAGTCGCCGGTGTCCTGGAAACTAACAGACCAGATGCAAAAAATGCCCTTTACCAAGCTACCATAAAGCAAGGGGACTTCTTACTTAATAGGATTCAGAAGCTGTCTCGTGTTATTGATCTGTAAAGTAAGCAGGCAGTTTTTCTGATTTGGTAGTTGTATCATTGATTTTCAAGTGCTAAAGCATTCATAGATTCATCGTTGGAATTTATCCATGAGTTGGCTTTTCAAATCAACATTGGCTCTCTTGTGATATTGAGCAAAACTGAATGAATCTTTGATTTGACCTAGAGACACTGGATCGAATAAGCGAGTGCGGTGCATGAGTGTTGCTGGAATGTATGGTGATGGAAAAAAGTTTCCTGATATAGCATCTACAGAGAGCATTTCAGGAGACTATATAAGGGGCCATCTGGAGAAGATGTGGATTTACATTCTAATGGTACGGTGGAAGTGGATTTCTTCAATTCATACACTTGGAATTATACCGGTTGTTGGTTGTATTCTAGATGATCATTGGTAATGAGATTAATGCCTGGTTGATAAACCAGGTAAATACTGATGTTAGGCACTTTTTGGTGAGATATAGTCCTAGACAAGAGAAAACCATAGCAAGTACCGGGTGGTCAAATGCTTAGTGCAGATTTGGCGAATCTGTCTCTCTTTCATGGTAGTCTTGAGGGCCTCACTTCTCTCTTGGAGTCTTATTCAATGGACATGGATGAGGTGATTTGCATGCATTTGTGAGGATTCCTCCAGTTGAAAGTTTGAAAATCGATGTTTCAATAACAATGCAAATGGCAGCACAGCGAACATTTGTATATTGGGATGTGGGAGTGCTGATTGCCAAACTGATTCTTAGCATGGCAAGAATCACAGAGATCATATTCCATTTGCAGATCGTCGAGCGAATAGTTGTATTGTGTTCCAATGTATCGACGCGTCTGCTCCCATTCCTGGAGGAGATGCATAACATTGCTTTCGTTGGCTATTGTCTTGTTATGACGCCTGCCTATCTTATGCTCCGCATTAGACTGTATTGAACCGCCAGCCGGTAGTCTCGGTGTTTACCTCAGTTTTTTAGCTTTTATGGATTGTTTTGGATGCGGAAGAAAGAGTCATTTTCAGCTGGGCATGTTAAGTAAATTTACCTTCAGTTAGAAGCCACTTAGGTTTGGGATTTGCCGTGTTGATATGACATGATTTGCGAAGAGGACGTTTTGGTTCTGAACACCGCTTTGAGTCTTGTTATTGACTGGGGACGTCCGTGCTCATTTGATAATTGGATATGGCGGGTAATACTTCAAAAAAATTGACTGGAAAGATTTAAAAAAAGAGGTACATTTTGCTTGTTGAAGGAGTTAATACGAGGGTCCTCTAAATTAAAAGTTGTGTTTTACGTGCTTAACAAGGCCAGAGGACTCAAAAGTCCAATTTAAAACGGGCCATCCAAGATTGTCCGTGCAATATGGGCTGGGTCAGGTGTTGCATAGCAGATTCAAATAATTTAACAAAAAACCATTGTAAATAGCTCAGCCGACTTGTTAGTCATCAGGAATGAGCATCGTGGCGTGGATTGGTTTCAGTTTCACCAGGTTGGAATTGAAAACTGGATTGTCTCCTGGGATGGGGCCGCGCAAGTTCTCTCGTTTTGAACAAAATTTTAAGTTTGATTCTGTACGTTGCAACCCCATACTTACATTTGTGACCGTGACTAGCACAAGCTTTAGGAAAATCTCCGGCGTTAGGTCATAACATTTGTCACTTGTCGCTCGAAGCTAAGCCAATCTAATTTAGGACTTGTGTGAGGTCGAAGATTTTAGGTCATCTTGTCGCTCGAAGCTAAGCCAATCTAATTTAGGACTTGTGTGAGGTCGAAGATTTTAGGTCATAACATTTGTCACTTGTCACTCGAAGCTAAGCCAATCTAATTAGGACTTGTGTGAGGTCAAAGATTTTAAGGACGTCCGGTGTAGGCGAAAATATGCGCAAAAGGCTATGTTTGGGCCTCGGAGGATCAAACCTAGATGCCGCGAAGAGTCTGCTAGGGGATGAGATCTTCTGTCCTCATCCATGTCATCCATTCATTTAGATCATTTATCCATATAAGTAAGCTTTGTCATGAAATTTATGTTTGAATGTATTAATGATTGAGATTCATGAGGCACCGATAAAGATATCGCACAGTGTAGAAGATCTTCATCCTTTCAGCTAGATTTTAGGCACCAGATGGGTGCCCAAGCACACGAGGTTAACTTCAAAGAAAGCTTTATGGAGCCGCTGGAAAGAATTTGAGTGAGAATCATTGTTTTATCTCTTTGATTTATTGAGAGGCTTTTTAGGCGCAATTGGGACTATAGAGTGTTTAAGTTAATCGAGTAGCGCGTAATTTCAACTTAGATTGTCATGGAATATTTCAAGAGCATCTCCACTTCAATTTCTGACGTGATAATCAAATCATTCTACCCTGCAAGGAAGCTGTATCTCCCGAATGGATTGATTCATTTTGCAAACAGCCTTGAAATGAATTTGATTCGATTGGTTTTCGTCTTCAATTAATTAGCTCGGTTTTCGCATTGGATTAGTTAACTAGGTTGTCTCATAAAATGTACATAAGTGCATGAGTGAAAACCGATTTTTTCATTAAGACCGTGAATCGATGATTCTAATAAAACTTCGCCTTTTTCCCGTGCTATCATGAGGTCCTAGATTCGAACCCTTGATCTCTCACCTCTATGGGAAAAGAGACGTCGTGAAGTCAATTGTCTTTCTCGACCTATTGTTACTGACATTTTCACATGAATCTCTGCGTTTTGAAAGAATCTATATTATTGCATAGGCGAAGTATTGGTAGGGTCAGAGCGAAAGACCCTCTCGGTGAAAGAGCAAATTACAGCTTTCAACAGATGTGATCAGTTGTGTAAAAAAGGTTGGCAAAAAAACTAAGCTAAAGTAAAAGCAGTACTTTTGTTCCAACAACAGACCGTTCATGCGTTTCCTGACAAATGCTACCACTTTATGTAAGGTACCTTCATTGCAGCGATAGATGCAGAAAGATCCAAATTTGTCGACATCATACTAATCCATCTTGTACATAAAAATTATTATTAAGATATACTAATGCACTCTCGCACGTAATTGTTGTATATAAAATGCAAATACATATCAGCAATCATATGGACATAACTTGGTTGTCTCATGAAATGGATGCCACGAAGTCAACCGTCGTCTCTCGAAGTGTCCTTGCTGGAATTTTTACATGAAATTTCTTGCGTTGCAAAAGAATCTACATCATTGCATGTACAAATATAAGAAGGGAACCCAAAGTAAGAGCAGGACTTTCGTTCCAACTTGTAATAGACCATCGCTGCGCTTCAAGAGAAAAGCTTCCTCTTTACACAAAATACCTTCATTACAGTAACAGATGCAGAAAGATCAAACTATGTCAACCGCCATATTATGTGTTCTCATATACACAATTGTCATAAATAATTTGTAAATACATATCTGTGAGTTTATGGACATAACGAACGATAGAGTTATGGACATAACTTGGCTGTCTTTGAAATGCACGCGTGTAGGTAGGTGTGCACGCACTGGTTTTTCCCTAAGGCAATGATTCAAAGATTGCTAGGGAAGTTCGCATTTTCCCCGTACCATGATGAGGTCCAAGGTTCTTGTCCCTGATCTCTCACCTCCATGTGAAAAGAGATGACGCGAAGTCAACTGTCCTGTCTCGATCGACGTGCTGTTGTTGAAATTGCTACGGGATATTTCTTGCATTTGCGGAAAGATCTGCATTATTGTAGGTGTAAAACATAGGAAGGGAACCAGATTGAGAAAACCCTTCAAGTGAGAGCGAACTACAGCTCTCCACAGAAGTCAAAATAAGAGCACGGCATATGTTTCAACTCGTAACAGACGATTGATGTGCTTCAAGACAAAGGCTACCGCTTTTATGTATGACACTTTCATTGCTGTGACAGATACCAAAAAAAAAAGAAATTGCGAATCGCTGTCCTAACCCACTTTATTTTATGAAAAATTATTCTCATCAAGATATGTTATTTTGTGCCCTCGTGCATGTAATTATCCTGAATGAAATGTTAATACATAATTCATAGAAATAATAAACATTATATCTATGGACATAACTTGGTGGTCTCAGGAAATGCACCTACTTATATAGGCGTACGCATGGGAACCGGTTTTGCCACGAAGACATGGCTGATTGTTATGGACATCCACTTTTTCCCCTTGCTATCATGAGGTCCAAGGTTCAAATCCTTGATCTCTCACCTCTATGGAAAAGAATCCATGGTATAGCATGTGCGAAATATAGGAAGGGAGCGGAAAATCCTCTAAATGAGAGAGTAAGTGACAACTCTCAACAAATGTGATCGATCGCATAAAAAAGGTTGGCAATAAAACGAAACCGTTAGAGCAAGACTTTTGTTCCAACTTGTAAGAGGATATTGATGCACTTCAAGACAAAGCCTACCACTTTTCATAAGACAATTTCGTTACAGTGATAAATAAAAATAGATCAAAAAAAATTCTGACCAAAAAAAAAGAAAATCAAAATTTGTCAACTGTCATGTTAATCTCGCTTATACACGGCAAATTATTCTTGTTAAGATATACTGTGAGTCGTGCACGTAATTATCATATGTGTATATAATGTAAAGTTATATGGACATTTAGGACATAACTTGGTTGTCTAATAAAATGCACATACATAGATAGGTGTGTTGCGCAGGAACCGATTCGTTTGATAAGACAATGATTCGCTTTTTCCCCCATGCTATCATGAGGTCCCAGGTTCCAACCCTTGATCTCTACCTCAGTGGGAAAAGAGATGCCACGAAGTGTATTGTCATCTCTCGACTTGTGGCTGCTGAAATTGTTAGGTGAATTTTCTTGCGTTGTGAATGGATCTACATTATTGAACGTGCGAAATATAGGAAGTTGATCCACGTAGAAAACTCTCTAGGAGAAAAGAGTAAACGTCATCTATTTGTTGAGTGATCAGTTGTATTGAAAAGGTTGGCAACAAAATGGAGTCAAAAGTAAAGACAACATTTTCGTTCCTACTCATAATAGGCCACTAATGCGCTTCAAGATAAAGGATACCGCTTAAGCGTAAGGCACCTTCATTGGTGACAGATCCAGATAAAGGATCAATTTTTGTCAACCGTCACAGTAATCTACCTTGGTACATGGTGAATTATTCTTATTGAGATATAATATGTGCACTTGTGCAAAGTAAAATGCAAATACATGTATGCAATGCAATAAAGAGTAAAGTTAAGCTAGGGCACGGTCTTCACTTTTTCCCCATGCTGTCATGAGGTCCAGGGTTTAAACCCTTCATCTCTTACCTCTATGGGAAAGAATCCATGCTATTGCATGTGCAAAATGTGGGAAGGGAACCAGAGCAGAAAACTTTTTAAGTGAGATAACAAACTACAGCTCTCGTGATCGGTTGTATAAAAAATGCTAGTAATAAAACGACGCTGAAGTAAGAGCTGGACTTTTGTTCTAATTTGTAAGAGGACACTGATGCACTTCAAGACAAAGCCTACCGCCTTTCGTAACACCTTGAAATTTGTATGTGGACCCTTTTGCATTGTGAAAGAATCCATATTATTGCATGTGAGAATTATGAGAAGGGAACCAGAGCGGAAAACCCTCTAAGTGAGCAAGCAAACTACAGCTCTTAACGAATGTGATCGCTTGTACCAAAAAGGTCGATAATAAAACAAAGCCAAAATAAGAGCACTCTTCCAACTTGCAACAACGATTGATGCACTTCAAGATAAAGCCAACGGCTTTGCGTAAGACATCATCGTTGCAGTGACAGGTGCAGAAAGATCAATATTTGTCAAGTGTCGTACTAATTTGACTTGTACACGGCGAATTATTCTTATAAAGATAAATTGTGCGCTCGTGCTTGTAATTAATTATATATAAAATGTAAAGTTATACGGCAATTTTTTGGACATAATTTGCTTGTCTAATGAAATGCACGTATATAGATAGGTGTTCACGCGGGATGCATTTTTTCGATAAGCTCAGATATTAAAAAAAAAAAAAAAATAGAAAGAAAAAACAATACAAGAGCAACACGCCGGCGATTGTTTATAATTTTGCTTTTGCAACCCTTGATCTCTAACTTAATTGAAAAGGAGATGCCGCAAAATCAATTGTCATCTCTCGACGTGTGGTTGCTAAAATTGGTATGTAAATTTTCTTGATTTGTGAGAGGATCTACGTTATTGAATGTGCAAAATTTAGGAAGGTAATCCAATTAGAAAACTCTCTAAGTGAAAGAGTAAACTTCATCTCTCAAACAGACGTGATCAATTGTATTGAAAAGGTTGGCGATAAAACAGAGCCAAAAAGTAAGAATAGGACTTTCGTTCCTATTCGTAACAGATCATTGATATGCTTCAACACAAAGGCTACCGCTTAAACGTAAAACACCCTCGTTGCAGGGACAAACCCAGAAAAACGATCAAAATTTGTCAACCGTCCCACTAATCCACCTTGATATACAGCGAACTATTCTTATCAAGATATAATATGCGTACTCGCAGTAAGTAAAACGTAGATACATGCACGCGATGCAAGGAACAGTAAAGTTAGGTTAGGGAATGATCTTCATCACAACAAAAAGTAAAGGCAGGACTTTTGCTCCTACTCATAACAGACCATTATATTGCTTCAAGACAAAAACTACCACTTAAGCATAAGGCACCTCCATTACAGTGACAGATGCCAAAAAAACGATTAAATTTGTCAACCATTGCAACAGATAGACGGCGAATTATTCTTATTAAGATATAATGTGCTCGCTGGTGACAAGCAAAACGTACATACATATATGCAATGCAATGAACAGTGAAATTAAGTTAGGGAATAGTCTTCATCACAACAAAAAATAAGGGCAGGACTTTGGTTCCTACTCGTAACAGACCATTGATGCGCTTGAAAACAAAGGCTACCCTTAAGCGTAAGGCACTTTCATTGCAGTAATAGATGCAGAGTACGATCAAAATGTATCGACTTCCGCAGCAATTAACCTTGATACATGACGAATTATTCTTATTAAGATATAATGTGCATGCTCATGGTAGGTAAAATGCAAACACATGCGTGTGATGCAATAAACAGTAAAGTTTAAGTTAGGGCATGGTCTTCATCATAGACATCGAACTCACCATTTGCGGAACTATGTAGTGGTAACGACCGACTGAGAAACTGTTGCTGGTACAACTACATGAGATGCTGACGAAAACGAGGAGACCCCACATTTAATTCGAAGAGACATGTTTGAATAGTTTGCAAACCTAGAAACCTTGGAAATGGAGAAAAATGTTTGGAGAAATTAGTTCGAACGCGTTTACTTTTCGCTCAAGAAAAACGCCAAATCGTTCGGTTCAGAAGTGGAGACAAAAATTCACTGCTCTTTTGCCATGGCCTCTCCTGTAGACGTTTCGGATCTGGAATCAATGGAGAAGTGGAGACAAAATTGATTTCATGTGCAGTGAGAAAGATTGAGAAAACGATGGTAATGATGGAGGATGCCTGAGCATCTGAGTTAACACCCGGGCAGCTCGATGTTCGCGTTCATCTAACTTTCGAGAGATTACGAGTTTGAATTTTGGGAGCAACAACGAGTTCCGTAATAAGGTACGTCTATTTTCAAGTAGAGAGAGTTATAATTTGCTGACTTAAGATGAATGCTTTATTTAATATTTAAATATTTTGACACTCACTCTTATAGACTTTTGTCTAAGACCAAAACATAGAAATGTGTGGAAAAATTTGAGTATAATATGAAATTTTGTAGGACCACTCCAACTATTCTAAAAGCTTATAATAGTGACATGATTTATTTCAATATCTTTTCTCACGTGCAAACTGACTTAGGAGTCTCACGTGAAATTTAATTAGTAGGATGGACACATGCGTGAAAAAGGATATACCTTGCTCTAATACCATATAAGATTTTGTAAAACCAC
The DNA here is from genome assembly GCA_014182725.1 of Eucalyptus brandiana. Taxonomy (NCBI): domain Eukaryota; kingdom Viridiplantae; phylum Streptophyta; class Magnoliopsida; order Myrtales; family Myrtaceae; genus Eucalyptus; species Eucalyptus brandiana. Next base: position 4,834,563 of record CM024676.1, read on the forward strand.
AATCAATCATTCCAAAAACTTAAACTATTAAGTGGAAGGAGACTACATTTATTTAGAAAGCATATAAAACTCATTGTCGAGGGCAATGAAAAGTAATTATAGCTCAAGATCCAATTGCGTGTAATGAGTTGGAAACTCTTATGGCAGCAAAAAAATACCCGAAGTACCAAAACTTAGCACACCAGGACATATAAGTGTCAAACTAAAAGGTACACTTAAGTGCCAAAATTGAGAAAAAATGAACATTTAAGTGCCAATAGCAAGAATTTCTAGCTAAATAACTGACATGGCTTTTTCTGCGTGAAAATTTTAAATGATGTGATTTAAAAAAAAAAAAAAAAAACATCCACATGGCATTTTTATTAATTTTTTCAATTTTTTAAAATCGATTAAAAAAATATGAAAAGCTAAAATTTATTTAAAAAAAAAAAAATTGTAGAAAAAAAAGATGGCCTGGCTTGCCAGTGGACGCTTCTACGCCACCCATCGCCGAAGGGGCCGACGGCTGTCACCAGCCCCAAGCGAAGGCCGATAACCCTAGCCAAGCTTGAGCAAGAGTGCCAAAATCTAGGGGACACCATCAACCATCACCAAACAAAGGTGAGGCCTCATTGACTCTCACCTAGAGTCCATCACCTGTAGTTGGCGAGGCTCGCCTAGACCTGGGTGAAAGGGCAACACCTTGCCTAGATCTAGCAAGCTTTGCCATCCCCAAGTGAGCATCAGTGTCGCCCTTACCCGAGCCTAGTGAGGGTTGCTAGCCATTGCTTGGGGCTGGTGAGGCCTCACCCTAGTCGGGCGATGGTTGCTGGCCTCAAGAGAGGGCTGGGGTCACCCAAATTTGGGCACCCAAGCCCAAGCCTAGTGAGGTCGCTGACCCTTGCCTAGGGTCAAGCAAGGGCTGGCTACCTTCACCCAGGGCCGACGATGGTCACCGCACCCCCACCACTAGGTGATGGGTGGCGACGACAGTAGAAGTGGATGATGTCGTTTTAGGATTTTTAATTTGTGGGTAACATGAAGAGCGACGTTGTTTTAGACAAGAATTATTGAGTAAACATTCTAGCAAGCCCCGTAGACTGATTTTATTAATAAAATAATATCACTTCGGATTTCTAGCAAGTCTCATTAAAGTTGGCACTTAAGTATACACTTAAGCGTACATTTTGGAAATTTTGGCACTTATGTGTCATCCGTGCCAAGTTGTGACACTTGGAGTGTTATTTGCCTCTCTTATGGCTCAATATTGTTGATGCGATGCCCTAATTTAGTTTGAAAAAGTGACATAAATGATCCCTAAACTTTTAATTTGTTCAATCCGATCCCTGAATTTTAGCAAATTAACTATATTGTCCTTAACTTTTAGTTTGTTCAATGTAGTCCTTAGTTTTTTTGTACATATTTAATTCAGTCACTAAACTATATAAAAGTTAAGCTGAAATTCATGAATCACATTAAATAAATTAAAAATTTAGATATCATATTGCATAGTCGTCCAAAATTTGTACCGTTACTTAAAACACCACCATCACTACACCTAGACTAGTTTGATTGAAATGGTCACGCAAGGATTCAAGCTCAGTGCAAGAATGGATACCAAAGCAACGCCACCACGCAAGCACCCCCACCACGGGGCAGTCTAGAACCTTTCACCTTTCATCAAGTCATGAGATTCCGGTACTCATTTTCACATCACAATTTGTATCTCGTTTACTATCACATTTTCACCAACGATGATAATCGGGAAGTTGACGCGACTTTCACTAGGATTCACAAACAAACCAATTGCAGATCTCAAAGATTCGGAGCGTGCACACGCTGGAGATCCCAACACCCTTCCTCTTCTACAAGCGAACAGCGAATCAAACCCTTCGTTCACTCTCACTTTAGGAGCTTCTCTCTATGAACCGATTCAAGGACGATATAAAAGTGATGCATAGCCAAAAATGCAAAGACCATCCAAATGCGCGTTGACCGTGGAATCGGGATCCTCTTGCTTTCTCAATGGGCTTTTCTCTCAAAGCCCAAACCCTAGATACAAAACACCAAGATTGCCTCATTGGCATTGCCCCTCTCCCTCCTCCCTCCCTCTCTCTCTCTCTCTCTCTCAAAAACACCCCACAAAAGATGCACTCATACCCAAATTATTTTGGGGGGTGGGGTGGGGTCGCCCATCTCCTCCTCTCGTGTGCCATTTGTTTTCTCATTCTCATCTTTTCTTCCTTTGTCCTTCCATTATATATCATATATTATGTGAAGCCTTTTTTAGACCCAAAAAAAGAAGAAGCTTGACCCACACCTCCTCTCTCCCACCCTACATAACCCACAAACTTAATTATCACCACATTATTATCATTATAATTATTTAAATTCACACATTTTTTTTCATTCGAACACCCCCCCTTGGAACATTTAGGGAACCCAAACAGCACCACTATCCCTGCCTTATCCTGCGCACCCCTCTGCCTTATCCTGCGCACCCTTAATTTTTTTTTCTTATTTTTTTTCTTTTTTCCTATTTTTGCTATACACATCATTCTCTATTTCCTTTGCCCTGGTGGGTTTTTTTGCCAATCTAGTGCAAGTTCAATTCTAACTACTGTAAAGGCGCGGGCCCCCTACCCCGACTCCCATTCGAGTGGGGCCCTCCTCCGTCGGTCCTTCCCGACCAATAATTGCGTGCGCGTGTTGGCGCACGTGTGGTGTTCCGCAGCGGAGCACACCGCTCCATCCCTCCCTTTTCTTCCTTCTCCACATTATACGGTGGCGCCATGGCCATGGTTTTAATGCAACTCCACGCGCATGTTAGCCATGAGCAGTTAGGGACAGATCAAGTGTTTTGTCCTAGAAGCTGAAGTGACTAGGACCCCTTCAATAGTATTCATGCATATATATATATATATATATATATATGTGTGTGTGTGTGTGTGTGTGTATGGGTATTTACGGAGGCAAATTGGATTCGATTCTTGCTCTATGTAATTTCTGGACGAGAAAACGATATGAACCTCGTTCCATGTATGTATGAAGAACTGGACCCAGACTGGTACGATAAGGCCTACCCTGATTGGTTACATGTGTTGGTGTTAGTACATTAAAGTTCATGTAAGCATTCTTTTGAATGTCTTTCCTAAAAGGTGGGATTGTTCCGGATCAATTAACAGACCCCTCTGATTTAAGTTTCTTAGTACATTATTGTCCATATGAATCCTCCGTCCTTGAAGATGATCCGCCATGCATATTGCGCGACACCTTAAGATGTTAGAGTCATTCGATTTCGTTCTTGCCTATTTTGAGCATGGGTCGAGAAAGATAACGATTAAATAGAATGGTCAAGTTGGATCATCACATGACGATATATACATTCCACGTAAGATATAAGCAATCATAGCAGGTTTTGATCCTCTTGTGTGTTTTAAACTGTATTATAGTGTATGAAAGCCGACTCAGATATAAATGAACGAGTGATAATTGATGAATTCTTAATCTAGCTATCGTGAATCTTCAAAATTGTCATAAACAAACATCATCCATTCTTATAGTGACATCAGTAGCAATACATCCATCAATCAGTCGAGATTAGTGTCAAACTACCCATCAAGAAAAAGCCCAACTCGAAATTTCAATTTTCACATGGTGGATTTCACAACATCTCTAAGGTGTATCGCATCAGCACCATCACAAGATTTATTTTTTATGAATATCTCTCGGGATTATATATATATCATTTGATATTGCATATCCTCGATCGATGTGTTGCTCCATAATTTGACTGATATAATCTTTACCATGAATATATTGAATTATATAAAAATTTCTCAAATTTGTCTTCCCATATCATTACTGGCACTGCTATTGATGTCAACCGAACCGTATTTTGCCGCCTCTCTTTCGCGATTGTTTGTAGACTGTGATTACGACGAATGTCACGGCTGGCCCGATTGGCCCACGTCCGGGCGCTCGGACATGGGCACGTGTTGATTGCAGCCGCTCGTGGGCCCCACGCACCCTAGTCCCCCGCCTCATCATCGTCATCATCATCGTGAATCATGATCGTCGATCTTTCCTCTCTCTCTCTCTCTCTCTCTTTATTTCTCTATTTTTTTCAGTGCCCGAATTTTGGATGAGAAGATGATGAGGAGGGAGGGAAGACAGGGGGAGGGGCCCTGCTTGGGAAATGATGGTTTTTGTTTGGCCTTCTTGCCCTAGCTGGTTTTCTTTTCTCTTTCTGTTTTTCTTGTTTTTTTTCTTTTCATCGGGTGTTCTAGCTAATTTGAATAATCTGAATCTGATCTTTTGTAAAGCAGTGAAAAATTGCCAGGTGAAATTTACCAAGAGCAGCTTAAATTCAACCCCAGTGATGTAAATGGAAGAGGTGAGGGCCTCTGCCAGATCCGGGTGAGGCCGCATGCCTCACTTTGGCCTAGACGAGGGTTGGCCAATAACCTTTATCAACCATCATATCAAAAAAAAAATTTAAAAAAAATCAAGAAATTCAAAAAAAAATTATTTAATTTTTTTTTTTTATCTCTGTTGGTCATGCAATGTATAAACTCAACAACCGTGTTCTTAGTTTCCTGCCAAAATTGACCGAATTGACTCAATTAACAAAATATGAATATTTTAAAATTGCATCGGCACAAGTACAATAAATTTAAATTTTTTTTAGTAATTTTACCTCAATCAAGAGTATCGAGTTGAAAATACCCACTGTTAGCAATTGGATGGCCTATATTAATTGTGGCGTGTAAAGCCCCATGGCACCGAAGAAGAGTCCCAATTAAAATGTCATCAACGCTACACGATCGATTGGAATATTGGACATTCCCCTTATGGCGGTGGCGGCGGCGGCGGCGATAGTGGTGGTGTGGGTGCCGGTGGTTAGAGGTGTGCCAATAGTAATTTAAGACGTCGGCCAAGCGGGGATGGGCTGGTGGGGACTTCTATACATACAATTGTTGATTCCAGAGGAAAAGAGGGGGGCAGGGGAAAGGAGGATAAAAAGGGGTGAAGGAAAAAGAACAGAAAAGGAAGGAAAAGACAAAAAAAAAAAAAAAAAAGAGGAAAAGCACGACTTTTTTTATATGAAAATGAATCAATTTGGATCCGAATGCTTATTACTCTACCCATCTATTTGACGGGTGTAAGTGTACTTTAAGGGCTATATTTTCCTCTATCTTCGACTTTCTCCAACTAAACCCTTGTTTGGTTAGTTACAAACATGTAAATCACTCAAATTCAAAAGATAATCTATTATCCCTACATATGGACAATGCGTTTATCAGTAGATTACACATACATTTTACATAACAAGGTTTATATTACACATTACATTTCGGAAATATTACAAGAGATTAAAGCTAATAGATGGAAGCACCGATTCTAATAATGTTTCCCATCATTTTTTTTTTCATCGTTGGTAAAGTGTTTTTAACCGAACAAACAAAATGGCATTTTTCGTTACTGTTAATTACAAATGAATAGTTGATCGAAAAGATTTTGCATTTGAGGTGGTATGGACAATACTTCAATTAAATTTATAAAGGAGATATCTCTAGCAAATAAATAGATGATTCGATAAAAGAATAAAAGCGTATAAGGTACAAAAAGACAAGATACCACATTTAATTTCTAAGCCACGGCAATTTCGATAAGCTTAAATATAAATAAATGACCCATTGAAAAGATTTTACATTTAAGGCGACAAGGACAATACTTCATATTAAATTTCTACAAGAGAGATCTCTAGTGATTGGACAAATAATTCCATAAAAGAAGATGACGCATTAAAAGCATAAATGACAATACATCACTCATTAAATTACCGGAACAGGCAGATGAAAATTGAATTCTTGATGAATCATTAATCAGAACCAAAAGACACGATCAGTTCACAAAGACTAAAAATACTATGCAAGTAGTAGAAAAAATATATAGATGTATATTTTCGAATCAAATAGCATTACCTCCAATTATTTAACATGTTCTATTTAAATTTGTTGGCATTTCCTTAGCAAGCATCGTGCCTTGACCTCATCAATGACCAAAATCATTGTAATGCGAGAACAAGAAACAACTAGCTCAGGCCCCAAAAAAAAAAAAAAAAAACAAACAAACAAATTCCTTGATTTTTCATGAGAAGGAAATTTTTCAAATTAAAAAATAAAGCTTACCTTATGGGTATTTTTTGGACAGCCCGATTTATCCTTTTCTTATTTTTTAAATTTTCAGCAAATATTTTTTGTAACAAAATAAATAAATGCGGTCCTATTTTTCTGCAAATTTTCCAGATCAAATGCGACAAAATAACCAAATAATGACGACGAAATACGGACCCACTCTCTGTTTCTAACTGCTGGTAAAAAAAAAAAAAAAAGAAGAGAGAGAAAAAATAATGTTTAGCGGGGTCCAGGCTTTTATTTCTACGTCAGAAAAATGCCACCCTGAGGATGCTATTACGATATTACCCTCGGTGGCCTCCGCCTTTTCTCCGCCAGTGCGATGGCAAAAACGGTAATAAACTTTTAGCGGGAACCGCTAGATTTTGACCGTCAAACCTGATCCAACTGTAGATCTCCGAGAGATCGTCATCCTCGTCCTTGCGCCGCGGACAATCCGACGTGCCCACCCGCGATGGCACGCTCGTGACGACCACGCGCAAGAAATAGGTTTACTCTATAAATGCTCAAAAGGAAATTAGCAACTCGAATTCATGATATCTTTTCTCAAGTGTATGTCACCCAAAAATTGTAGCTCGGATTTAGTTTTAAAAGCACGATATAACCCAACGATATAACCCAAAAAATGTTAAAATAAAAAAAAAGCAAATTACACAAATCTCCATAGGCTCTCTAATCTTGTTTAGGAAGAGAATCTTTATCTTTTTCTCTAACTCACATTGATTGTGATAGATCCGTCCCAACTGATCGATTTAATTCATAAGGCAAGATATTTGTTTTTGTGCTAATCCTGTTACGATGCACGTGTGTGAGGGATTGATAGCGAAGTCCATCATCGAAGATCTAGTGGGCGGCCGAGCAATAGTATATCATAATTACCACATAAACTTTCAGTTCAAATTTTCCGGTGAATAATAACCCATTAAATAGATGAATGGTTTTAGACGGGAGTTCTCTCTTAGTGCTCTTCCTCCAAATGAAATATCAGGCTTCTATTGCAAAATGTGGAAAAATAGATATTGGAGTGATGATTGATTGGTGGGCCCCCAAAGTGGAGCTAATGGGCAAAAACAATTAATAAATTAATACGAAATATGTTCACAGTGCAAATTTAAAGCACAATCTCTCTCTCTCATGGCGGAACTCAGCAGCTCATCGACTTCAAGAACACTCTCAAAGACCCTTCGCTCCTCCCCACCCGGCATCCCAAACCACAACCCCTGCGCCTTCGCCGGCGTCTCATGCAACCTCGGCTTGAGCGCCGACTCGACTTCCGCTCTGTTTCTTCCTGTCTCCTGACTCTGGGATCCTTGGAGTCTCTGTCCCTGACCTCCGCCAACATCGGCGGCGCTCTGGCCTTCCCGTCCGGATCCAAATGCAGTGCGGTCTTGAGCAGCTTAGATCTATCCGGGAACGCCTTGTCCGGCCCAATCTCGGGTATCACCATCTTGGTTCCTTGCCAGAACCTCGACAACTCCGGGCAAGAAAGTGCCCGCCGCCACCGCCGGCCTCAAGGGGCTCGAGAGTTTGCAGGTTCTTGACCTTTCCTTCAACAAGATTTCTGGGTCTAATGTCAATGTTTCCTGGGTTTTGTCCGGCGGATGCGGTGCCATGACTCACCTGTCCCTGAGAGGGAACAAGTTGACTGGGGATGTGGATGTCTCGGGCCGCGACAAGTTGCAGTACTTGGACATATCCCAGAACAAAATCTCCGTGAGCGTGCCTTCGCTAGGAGATTGCTCGGCCTTGGGGCATCTGGATGGGTCCTCCAACAGGTTCTATGGCGATATCGGGCGTGCGGTCTCTGCTTGCTCTCAGCTCGGCTTCTTGAACCTCTCCAACAATCACTTCTCAGGTCTAATCCCTTCGCTCGCAACCAAGAACTTGCGGTTCCTTTACCTGTCTGCGAACGGGTTTCAGGGGGAGATCCCTCCTAGCCTCGCCGATGCTTGTCCAGGTCTTGTCGAGCTCGATCTTTCTCAGAATAACTTGTCTGGTGTGATTCCTGCTGGTTTCAGTTCTTGCGATGCACTGCAGTCCATCGACCTGTCTAATAATAACTATACTGGTGAGTTACCCATGAATTTGTTCATGCAAATGGGCAAGGTGAGGAAGTTGGCTTTGTCATTCAATTCCTTTACAGGCGGTCTGCCGGATTCTTTGTCGAATTTGACTTCGTTGGAGACATTGGATCTGAGCTCAAATGATCTCTCTGGAGTGATTCCTAGTGGCTTGTGTCAAGATCCTAGGAATAGCTTGAAGGAGCTCTATCTCCAAAAAAATGGGTTCAAGGGTTCAATCCCACAGGCCCTGAGCAACTGTTCTCAGCTGGTTTCGCTCGATTTGAGCTTCAATTACTTGAAGGGTCAGATTCCGGCGAGTTTGGGCTCTCTGTCTAACCTCCAGCATTTGATCATTCTGTTGAACGAACTCGATGGTGAAATCCCGCAGGAACTCATGTATGTTCAGACGCTAGAGAACTTGCTTCTGGACTTCAATGAGTTAACGGGCGCTATCCCGTCTGGCCTGCGCAACTACATCAACTTCAATTGGATCTCGCTCTCGAACAACCATCTGAGCGGGGAGCTCCCAGGTTGGATTGGGCAGCTCTCGAGTCTCGCAATCCTCAAGCTCAGCAACAACTCGTTCTATGGCAGAATACCACCCGAGCTCGGCAATTCTCGCAGCTTGATCTGGTTGGATCTCAGCAGCAATCTCCTGAATGGTAGCATCCACCCGAGCTGTTCAAGGAATCGGGCAGCATCGAGTTTAAGCCAAAAAAAAACGACAAGAGGTACGTGTATGTTAAGAATGATGGCAGCAAAGGGTGTCACGGAGCCGGGCATTTGCTCGAGTTCACTGGGATCAGGCCCGAGCAATTGACCAGAATTTCCACCAGGAGCCCCTGCAACTTCACCAGAGTGTACAAAGGTGCGATCCAACCTACATTCAAAAATAAGGGGTCGATGATATTCCTTGCTATCTCGCACAATATGCTGTCGGGCAGCATTCCGAAGGAAATCGGTTCTATGTTCTATCTGTTTATTCTGAACTTGGGCCATAACAATATCTCTGGCCCTATTCCGCCCGAGATCGGGGATTTGCATACTCTCAACATTCTCGACCTATCGAACAATGAACTGTAAGGAGGCATCCCAGAGACATGGACCAGGTTATCCTCGCTTACCGAGATCAATTTATCGAATAACCGACTCACGGGGCAGATCCCGGAAAATGGGCAGATAAGTACTTTAGCGGCTTCGGGCTTCATGAATAATACTGGGCTGTGTGGAATCCCACTTCCGCCATGCGGTTCTGACCAGGACTTAGGCGCCAATTCCGAGCCCCAGAAGCCAAAACGGAGGCAAGCGTCCCTCGCGGGAAGCGTGGCGATGGGTTTGCTGTTCTCGCTGTTCTGCATTTTCGGGCTGATGTTTGTGGCGATGGAGTTGAGGAGGAGGAGGAGGAAGAAGAAGAAGGGCGCCGAGCTCGATGCCTACATCGAGCTCACGATCGATGCACTTCAAGACAAAGCCAACCGCTTTTCGTAAGACACCGTCGTTGCAGGGAAGATCAAAATTTGTCAAGTGCCATACTAATCTGACTTATCCACGGTGAATTTTTCTTATTAAGATATATCGTTCGCTCGTGCTTGTAATTATCGTATGTAAAATGTAAAGTTATGCGGCAATTTTTTGGACATAACTTGCTTGTCTAATGAAATGCGCGTACATAGATAGGCGTGCACGCGGGAAGCATTTTTTCGATAAGACGATGATTCGGCGATCGTATTAAAATTTTGCTTTGTCCCTGTGCTATTATGAGGTCCAAGGTTGCGACCCTTGATCTCTAACTCAATTGAAAAGGAGATGCCGCAAAGTCAATTGTCATCTCTCGACGTGCGGTTGCTAAAATTGTTGCGTAAATTTTCTTGCATTGTGAAAGGATCTACGATGTTTAATGTGCAAAATATAGGAAGGTAATCTGACCGAAAAACTCAAATTGAAATGGCAAACTTCATTCCTCAACAGATGTGATTAGTTTTATTGAAAAGGTTGGCAACAAAACGGAGCCAAAAGTAAGGCCGAGACTCCTATTCCTACTCATAATAGACCATTGATGCGCTTCAAGAAAAATCATACAGTTTTAGTGTGAGGTAACTTCCTTGCAATGACAGACCTAGAAAAATGAATAAAATTTTGTCTGACCGTCACACTAATCCACCTTGATATCCGGCGAATTATTCTTATTAAGATATAATATGCATTCGTGGTAAGTAAAATGAAAATACATGCACGCGATGCAATAGACAGTAAAGTTAGGGAATGGTCCTCATCACAACCAAAAGTAAGGGCAGGACTTTTGTTCTTACTCGCAACAAACTATTGATGTGTTTCAAGACAAAGGCTACCGCTTAAGCATAAGGCACCTTCATTATATTGACGGACGTAGAAAAACGATCGAAAGTCGTCAACCATCACACTAATTCACCTTGATACACAGCAAATTATTCTTATAGAGATATAATATGCACACTCATGGTAAGTAAAACGCAAATACATGTATGCGATGCAGTAAAATATAAAGTTAAGTTAGAGAATGATCTTCATTACAACCAAAAGTAAGGGGCGGGACTGTTATTCCTACTCGTAATACACCATTGATATGCTTCAAGGCACAAGCTACCGCTTAAGCATAAGGCACTTTCATTGTAATGACAGATCTACAAAAAAAAGAACGATCAAAATTTGTCGATCATCACAGCAATGAACCCTGATGCTCGGGTGATTTTTCTTATTAAGATGTCCGTGCACGCTCGTGGTAAGTAAAATGTAAACACATGCGTGTGTTAGGACATGGTCATCATCACAACTACCGAACTCACCATTTGCGGATCTATGTAGTGTTAACAACCGACTGAGAAACTGTCGCAGGTAAAACTACATGAGATGCTGAGGAAAACGAGGAGACCCCACGTTGAATTCGAAGAGACGTGTTTGAATAGTTTGCAAACCTACAAACCTCGGAAATGGAGAAAAATGGTTGGAGAAATTAGTTCGAGCTCATTTACTTTTTGCTCAAGGAAAATGCCAAATCTTTCGGTTCAGAATTCAGGAGCAGCGGCTGCGGCTGCCGCTGCCGCTTCAAAGGGGAGGGTCCCGACATCTTCGTACTCCGCGTGTGTTCCCCACTTCCTCCGTTTCCGAATGCATATAGGGTTCGCATGAATAATTGAGAAAATTCACTGCTCTTTTGCCCTGGTCTCTCCTGTGGACATTTCAAATCTTGAACCAATGGAAAGCGGAGACAAAATTGCTATCACGTGCAGTGAGAAAGATTGAGAAAACGATGGTGATGATGGGGGATGCCTAATGTGCATTCATCTATCTTTCAAGAGGATACGAGTTTGAATTTCGAAAATCAAAACGAATTTCATAACAGGTATGTCTATTTTTAAGTAAGGAGAGTTATAATTTGCTAGCACACTAATTAGACGCATGCATTGTTTAATATTTAAATATTTTCACACTCAATCTTGAAGACTTGGTCTAAGGATAAAACATCGAAATGTGTGATTGGAAGGTAAATGGAGGTTTAGAAAGGTTTGAGTTTTAAACTATAATATCATGTGAAATTTTATAGAACCACCCCAACTATTCTAGAGGCTTATAATAGCGATATAGGATATTTTAACATCCTCTCTCACATGCAAGCTAGCTTAGGAGTTGCATGTAAAATTTGATTAGTAAGATGGACACACAAGTGAAAAGGATAATACTTGGCTTTGATATCATATAAAATTTTGTAGGAACACTACCAATAATTTCAAAAACTTAAACTATTAAATGGAGCGAAACTACATATATTTAAAGAGCATATAAGACTCATTGTCAAAGGCGATGAGGAGTAATTATAGCTCAAGATCCAATAGTGTGTAATGAGATGGAGACTTTAATGGTGGCAAAAGGACACCCAAATGCCAAAACTCAACACCCGAGGATACATAAGTGCTAAAACTTCTCAAAAGTATACTTAAATGTCAAAATTGGAAAAAAAAATTGAACATGTAAGTGCCAACAGCGAGAATTTCCAACTAAACGGCTAACATGGCTTTTTTTTTTTTATGCAAAAATTTTAAATGATGTGACATTTCTTTAAAAAAAAATTATCCACATGGCATTTTTATTAATTTTTATTCAATTTTTAAAATAATATTAAAAAACTAAAAAGAAAAGCTAAATTTATTTAAAAACAAAAAAACGTAGGAAAAAAAAAGAAAATGGCATGGCTCACCGATGGGCACATCCGTCGCTGCCTATTGGTGAAGGGGCCAACGACTGTCACCAGCATTAAGTGAAGGCTGGTGATCCTTGCCAAGCTTGAGCAAGAGCACCCAAATCTAGGGGATGCCGATGACCATCACCCAACAAAGGTGAGGCCTCGTTGACCCTCACCCGAAGTTGGTGAGGCTCACCTAGACCTGGGTGAAGCGGCAACACCTCTCCCAGATTTGGTGAGCCTTGCTAGCCTTGAGTGAGCGCCAATGTCACCCTCACCTAGGCCTGGTAAAGGTCATCAGCCTTAACCCGAGGTGGTGAGGCCTCATCCTAGCCAAGCGATGGTTGCCGGTCTCAAGAGAGGATTGGCTTCACCCAAATCTGGGCGCTCGAGCTCGGGCCTAGCAAGGTCGCTAGCCTTCGCTTGGGGCTGGGCAAGGACTGACCACCTTTGTCGAGGGCCAACCGGTGGTGACGATTGCCCTCCTCCTCCCCCCGCCCTTTCCCCCGAGTGGCGATGGGCAGCGGCAGTGGCAGAAGTGAATGACATCGTTTTAAGCCTTTTAGTTTGAGGGTAACGTTGAGAATGACGTTGTTTTAGACAAGGTTACTGAGTGGACATTCTAATGAGTCACATAAACTAGTTTTATTAATAAAATGGCACAGCTTCAAATTTTCATCAAGCCTCATCGAAGTTGGCACTTACTTGTCCAATTTTCAAAAAAAAAAATGACACTTAAGTATATTTTTTGGAAGTTTTGGTACTTATATATCCCTTCACATCAAATTGCGACACTTGGAGTGTTCTTGTCCGTCTTATCTCTCAATATTGTTGATGCAATGCCCTAATTTAGTTTAGGGAAAATGACACAAATAATCTCTAAACTTCTAATTTGTTCAATGCGATCCTTAAACTTTTAACAAATGTATAATGTTGTCTTTGGACTTTTAATTTGTTCAATGTGATCCATAAAATTTTTGTACATATTTAATTTAGTCGCTAAACTACATGAAAGTTTATGGAATACATTAAATACTTGAGTTAAAATTCATGGATCGCATTAAATAAATTAAAATTTTAAAGATCATATTGCACATTAGTCTAAAATTTAAAGACCATTTATATCATTACATAAAACACCACCACCACTACACCTAGACCAGTTTGACTGAAATGGTCGTGCAAGGATTCGAGCTCGGTGCAGGAATGGGATACCAAAGGGGCAGTGTAGAACCCTTAACCTTTCATCAAAGTCACGAGATTCCGATACTCATTTTCACATCACAACTCCTATCTCGTTTACCATCACGTTTTCATCGATGACAACAATTGGGATGTTGACGCACCCTTTCACTGAGATTCACAAACTAACTAACCCCCAGATCTCAAAGATTCGGAGCACACGCGCGCCTGAGATCTCAGCACCCTTCCTCATCTACAAGCGAACAGCAAATAAAGCCCTTTTTTGGCTCTCACTTTAGGAGCTTCTTTTTCTCTCTACGAACCTGATTCAAGGAGGATATGAATGTGATGCATAGCCAAAAATGCAAAGACCATCCAAATGCGCGTTGACCATGGAGTTGGGATCCTTTTGCTCTCTCGATGGGCTTTTCTCTCAAAGCCCAAACCCTAGCTACAAAACACCAAGATTGCCTCATTGCCCCCTCTCCCTCCTCCCTCTCTCTCTCTCTCTAAAACACCCCACAAAAGATGCACTCATACCCAAATTATTTTTGGGGGGGGGGGGGGTCGCTCATCTCCTCCTCTCGTGTGGCATTTGTTTTCTCATTCTCATCTTTTCTTCCTTTGTACTTCCACCATATATTATATATTATGCAAAGCTTTTTAGACCCAAAAAAAAAGAAGAAGCTTGACCCACCCCTCCCCTCTCCCACCCTACATAACCCACGAACTTAATTATCACCACATTATTACCATTATCATTATTTAAATCCACATATATATGTATATTTTTTTAATTTGAACACCCCCCGGAACATTTAGGGAACCCAAACAGCCCCCCACCCCCCAACCAAAAAAAAAAAAAAAAATCTCCCTCCTTATCCTGCCATCTTTATTTTTATTTATTTTTATTTTTTCCTATTTTTGCTATACTCATCATCTTTATTTCCTTTGCCGTTGTGGGTTTTCTTGCCAATCTAGTGCAAGTTCAATTCTAACTACTCGAAAAGGCGCGGGCCCCGCACCCCCCCCCCCCCATTCAAGTGGGGCCCTCCTCCGTCCGTCCTTGCCCGTCAATAATTGCGTGCGCGTGTTGGCGCACGTGTGGTGTTCCGCAGCGGAGCACACCGCCCCCATCCCTCCCCTTTCTTCCTTCTCCACATTATACGGTGGCGCCATGGCCATGGTTTTAATGCAACTCCACGCGCATGCTAGCCATGAGCAAGTTAGGGACAGATCAAGTGTTTTTGTCCTAGCTGCGAAAGTGACTAGGAACCCTTACAGTGATATTCATGCATATACATATATGCATATGTGTGTATGCGTACGCAAGTGAATTGGATTCAATTCTTACTTGGTGTAATTTCTAGACGAGAAAACGATATAGACTTACTTCCATGTGTGAAGAACCAGGACTTAGATAGGTACGATGAGGCTTTCCCTACATGCGTTGGTGTTAGTACATTAAAGTTCGTTCAAGCATTCCTTGGAATTTGCCTTTCCTAAAAGGTGGGATTTTTTCGGATTAATTAACAGATCCTTCTAGTCTGAGTTTCTTTGTACATCATTGTCCATATGAATCCATTGTCCTCAAAGACGATCCGTCATGCATATCACGCAACACCTTGAGGTGGTGGAATTGTTCGATTTCATTCTTGGCCATTTCACGCGTGGGTTGAGAAAGATAGCAATTGAATGGAAGGGTCAAGTTAGGTCGTCACATGATGATATATATGTTCCATGTAAGTTATAAGCAATCATAGCAGGTTTTGATCCTCTTGTGGGTTTCAAACTATATTATAGTGCACGGAAGCCGACTCGGAAACAGATAAACAAGTAAAAAATGATGAGACCTTAGTCAACTATCATAGATCTTCCGAATTGTCGTAAGCAAGCATTATTCATTCTCACAGTAACATCAATCATATGTCCATCGATTTATATGAATTCTGATCGAGATCGGTCGAGATGAGTGTCAAGATACCCATCAAGGAAAAACCCAAGTCGGAATTTCAGTTTCCCCGTGGTGGATTCCACAACATCTCTAAAGCATGTCGCGTTAGCACTATCTCATTTGATAGCATATATCCTTAATTGATGTATTGCCTTCAACGGTATCTCATAAAGTCCGTAATTTGGAATATATATCGAATTAGAAAATTTATTTCTTCATATTATTAATATTATTATTATTGTCAGCTGGCGTACCGTATTGTTCCGACCTCATTCGGGATTTGTTTTTACGCTTTGATTGCGACGAATGTCACGGCTGGCTGGGGATAGAACAGTGACGGGAGGGGGAGGGGGAGGGGGCCGACCCTGTCGGTGACCTGCGGTCAAAGCGACTGTGACGGTGCATGCACCCTACGTGCCTGATTGGTCCACGTCAGCGCGCCCGGACACGAGCACGTGTTGATTGCAGCCGCTCGTGGGTCCCCCTGCCCCCCACACCCACCCCCAGTCCCCCGCCGCATCATCGGCATCATCATCATGAATCATGATCGTCAATCTTCCTCTCCCTCTCTTTATTTCTCTATTTTTTTCAGTGCCTGAATTTGAGATGAGAAGATGATGAGGAGGGAGGGAAAGGAGGGGGCCCGGCTTGGGAAATGATGGTTTTTGTTTGGCCTTCTTGCCCTAGCTGGTTTTCTTTTCCTTCTTTTTTTTTTTTTTTTGTTGGGTTGGGTGCTCTTGCTAATTTGAATAATCTGATCTTTTGTGAAGCTGTGAAAAATTTGCAGGGTAAAGTTACCAAGAGCGGCTTAAATTCAATCCACATTGATGTCGACGCAAAAGGCAAGGTGGGCGAGGCCGTGCGCCTCACTTTGGCCTGAACGAGTGTTGTTAGGCAACCCTTGTCAACCCCTCATGTCAAAAAGAAAAATCCAAAAAAACATTCAAAAAATTTGAAAAGTTATTTGAAGGTGTTCATGTCTTTGCCGGTCATGCAATGTAGGAACTCAACGACCGTGTCATCAGTTTTCTATTAAAATTGGCCGAATAAATTCAATTAATAAAACATGAAATTTGTAGGATTAAATTGATATAAGTGCAATAAGTTTTGAACTTTTTTGGTAGTTTTGCCTAGATCGAGAGTATCAAGTTGGAAATACTTGTTGTTAGCCATCGGACAGCCTACGGTAATTGTGGCGTGTAAAGCCTTGTGATACCAAAGAAGAGTCACGTTTAAAATGTCATCATTGCTACACAATCGACTCAAATATTGGACTTCCCTTCATACAAAATTAGTACTCGACTGACTACATTACTCGCTTGGGGGGGGAGGAGGTGGTTGTGGTGGTGGTGCCGCCACTGCCGGTGGTTAGAGGTGCGCCGATAATAGTTTAAGGCGCTGGCCAAGCGGGGATGGGCTGGTGGGCACTTCTATTCATTCGATTGATTCTACAGGAAAGAAAAGGGGGAGGAGGAGGAGGAGGATAAAAAGGGAGAAAGGAAAAAGAAAAGAAAAGAAAAGACAAAAAAGGGAAAAGCACGACTTTGTTTAGTTAAGTGTACTTGGACTAGGGCTCTGTTACCGCACCACATCATTTGAAAAATATCACATAGGGTTGACTTTTACTTCTCCATCAAGTGGGTCTAATAGTGATTAAGGAACTGAGTAGTACACGTAATGCACACAACATTCGATTTTTTAAAATATCAAGCGTACCTAGATCCATCAAATAAGTCGGATTTGATAGGCTGAATTATTATATGAGTTCATTTTATTTAATAAATGGATTTAGAATAATAAGATTTAAGATAATACGGATGTTAAATGGATTCACAATTTATTTAGACCTAATGTATCGCTATGATTCTCTTTTCATTCTCTCTCGTTCTGATTTGATCTTGTGTTCACTCACTCCGTGCTTTTGCCTTAGTTTAAATATAAGTTTCCCACGTTAGATTAAATACATAAGTGTCATAACAATACAAGTTGAGTCAAGTATTGGTTAGGTCAAGTATGGATTGCTAAATTTGTATTATATGAAAATGAGTCAATTTGATCCGGACCATTTTTTTACTCAACCCGTCTATATGGTGGGTGTAAGTGTACTTTAAGGGCTATATTTTCCTCTATCTCCAACTTTCTCTAACTAAATCCTTGTTTGGTTTGTTACAAATATGTAAATCACCCAAATTCAAAAGATAACTATCATCCCTAAACATGGACAATACATTTATCAATAGATTACACATACATTTTACATAACGAGGTTTACATTACACATTACATTTCGGAAATATTAAAAGAGATTAAAGCCGATAGATAGAAGCATTGACTAGTGATAAGTTTCCCATTTTTTTTTAATTGTAGCTAAGGTGTTTTTAACTAAACCAATCAAACGGCATTTTTCATTACTCTTAATTACAAATAAACAGTTGGTCGAAAGATTTTGCATTTAAGGTGGTGCGGACAATTTATAAGTTGGAGATATCTAGCGAATAAATAGATGATTCGATGAAAGAATAAACACATATAAGGTACAAAAGGCAAAACACCACATTGAATTTTTGAACCACGACAATTTTCGTTAAGCTCGAATACAAATTAACAACTCGTAGAAACGATTTTACATTTAAGGTAGCAAGGACAATACTTCAAATTAAATTTATAAAGGAAAGATCTCTAGCGATTGGATAGACAATTCAATGAAAGAATATAAACGCAATAAAGGTATAAACGACAATACATCACAAGTTAGTTTATCGGAAATGGCGGATAGAAATTGAATCCTCAACGAATCAATAATTGGAAATGAGAAATAACCATCGGTTCTTGAAGACAAAAAACACTAAGCAAGTAGCGGAATGAAAAAACAAAATATATACTTTCGAATCCAATAGCTTCACCCTGAATTATTTAGGTTGTTCTATTTAAATCTATAGGCATTTTCTTAGCAAGCATAGCGCCTTGACCCCATCAATGACCAAAATCATTGTAACGCGAAAACAAGAAACAACTAGCTCATGCCCAAAAAATAAAATAAAATTAATTCCTTGATTTTTCATGAGAAGGGAATTTTTCAAATTTTTAAAAAAAAAAAAAAAAAAAAAAAAAAGCTTACCTTATGGGTATTTTTGGACAGCCCAATTTATCCTTTTATTTTATTTTTTTATTCTCTTCAAATATTTTTTTAACAAAATGAATAAATGCGGTCCCATTTTTCTGCACATTTTCCGGATCAAATGCGACAAAATAACCAAATAATGACGACGAAATATGGACCCACTCTCTGTTTCTAACTGCTGGTAAAAAAGAAAAAAAAGACAGAAAAAAAAAAAGAGAAAAAATAATGTTTAGCGGGGCCCAGGCTTTTATTTCCACGTCAGAAAAATGCCACCTGAGGGTGCTATTACGATCTTACCCTCCGGGACCTCCGCCTTTTCTGCGCCCGTGCGATGGCAAAAACGGTAATAAACTTTTAACGGGAACCGCTAGATTTTTACGGCTGGGGTGCCTTAGATTTTTTTACAGGAGATCTTGACCGTCAAGTCTGATCCAACAGTAGATCTCCGAGAGATCGTCATCCTCGTCCTGCGCCGACGAGAATCCGACGTGGCCACCCGCGATGGCAGGCGCGTGACAGGCACGCGCGTGAATGGGTACAATGTATGATTAAAGGGAAATAGCAACTCGAATTGATGATATCTTTTTTCAAATGTATGTTACCTAATAATTGTAGCTCGGATTTAGTTTAAAAGGCTAGATATAACTCCACGATATTACCCACGAGATGTTTATAGAAAAGTAAATTACGCAAATCTCTAGACACCTCCTGATCCCGTTTAAAAAGAAAATTTTTATCTTTTTTTCAGACTTTATATTAATCACAATAGATCTGTTTCAACTAATTAGTCAAATGTAAGGTAAGATATTTGTTTCTACGCTAATCCTATTTGGGTGCATGTATGTGACGGGGTGATAGTGAAATCCATCATCAAAGATTTAGTGTACCGTTGAGCATTAATATATTATAATTACCATATAATTCTTCTGTTTAAATTTTTCAGTGAATAAATGACCCACTAAATAGATGAATGGTCTTAAACTCGAGTTCAATGTTAGTGCTCTCCTCAAAATGAAATATCAGTCTTCTATATCAAATCTGTGGAAAAAAAAAAAAGGTATTGAAGTGATGGTTGATTGGTGGGCGCCCAAAGTGGAGCTACGAGTAGAAACAATTGATAAATCAATACAAAAAATAAGTTCACGGTGCAAATTTAAAGCATATTCTCTCATGATTCATTCGTTGATTCAAAAGGGTAAAGTGTTTTTTACAAATAAATCATTACTAATATATAGACAGCAAACCCTAACACATCTAAGAATATTTTAAAGAAAAAAATAGAATCTAACCTAATGAATTGAATTGCAACCAAAATTAAATAGAAAAATACCTAAGAAATTAAGATATATTTTGAAATTCTAAAAACCATTTAGAGAATGAAAATAAATTTCGAAAATTATCACATCCCACATGAATTTCTCTTGAGCTTTATCCTCTTGTTCGACGGACTTTAAAGTACTCGCTCATCAATCGCATCCCCTCAAAATTACGATATGATTCTCACTTCCATATAACTCGTATTTCTTTCCCTCGAGAAAATCCCCAAATGAAAAACTTTAATTGGACCATAAAAATCTTCCAAAATCACAAAATCAATTTTCTGTTAAAATTCTACATTCTCTTCTTTTCCCAGAGGAATCTTATTCGATTCTTGTCCTACATCAACTCCAGGCGACATTTTTCTTCAAGACTATTTCATTGCCATCACAAAAATTTAAAACCATTTTTTTTCTCTCGAGAAAGTCTTCTTCATAGTCCAAAGCCTCTGAACTTTTCAAAATAAAAGTCAAAGTTTTCAGCTCCTTAGTCAATTTTTGGCTAACTTCTTAATCAAAAGTAGGTTTCAAGAGAAGCTGAAATCTTACGAACTTTTGACTTTGGAGTCAAAATTACCATCATGATTGGTTAGGCGAGATAAGAGAAAATGAGTCAAGGTACATAGAGCTACATCAAGGGAGCCTTGAATTAATAATTTTGATTGTTGTCTTATCGCCTGATTGATCAAGTTGAAATATGTAAATACATAATGGTACTGGAATTAATGGGGAGTGGGTCAAATATGGACGGCTCACATGTGAGAGGGAGATTGTTAAAGTGAGCCATGGGACATGGCGGTAGCAAAGTGGTCTCATAGCATAAATTTAAGTGGCAAGGAATAGTTAATATATATCTTGGTTGATTTAGAACCCAACTTGATATGCTAGGTTGATCGTGTTAGATGATTTTAGACCTCTCTTATATCAAAAAGTGGCTCAGAGGGAAAAACTTCTCCTTACACTTATAAATCGACTACCTACCCCTACAACCTTAACAATCTCTCTCTTACATATGGGGCTTAAGTCAGAGGGGACAACAACCCGTATATCTCCTATGTAATTATTGGGTCTAGACTTGTTGGCAATCTAGGCTTTGATATTAGTGTTGTGCTATTCAAGCTTGATGTGTGAGGGAGAGATTATTGAAGTTGTCTCACAATTGTGAAATGAGTTAATAGTCGGTTTATAATTTTGGGTGAAAGAGGCCTAAGACAACCCAATAGTTCATATATGTCAATTCGATCATATATATATTTTTTTGGCTATCAATGACTTGATGAGCAATTTCCGGCAGTAATTGATTAAAAGGGTTACATTGGAATTTCATGACAAAATTTAGGAATATATTGACAAAATTAAAAAATTTATGATCGAATTGACATATATATAATATGTTTGTGATTGTTTTAATAATTAATTCCCAATATAATATGTTCTTTACATTGAAAGGTGAAAACATTTCTTTATCAAGGCTCCCTTTATATTTGCTGAAAATATACGATTGAAAAACGTTTTCTAAAAAATGATCACAACAAAAACAGTATTATCATTATCCACGAACATATCTAGATACAAATTATTGTCGATAACGACATTAATTTTCATTTGGCCAATTATTTTAATTGATATAGGCAATTAATAATGAAAAAATATTTTTGGAATCATTAATTTCTTGCGAAATAAAGGCAACCCTAAGGGGATATCCTTTCCATAAGATCTCATCATCATCAATTAATCATGCAATTAGGGCTCGTGAGAAAAGAGGGGGCAAAAGTCCCTTAATTAATATAAAAAAGAGGAAGGCAGGGGAGGAATCTCCCACTAATTGACAGCGACGGATCCATCCCTAAATCACACGTACGGGGGGAGAAGAGAGAGAGAGAGAGGGAGAGGAAAAAGCTAGAGAGACAAAGACACAATTCTAGAGAGAGAAAGCCCCCCATGGAGAAAGCGGAGATAATCATTACGTAGTAAACAGCAGCAGAAGAAGAGGAGGAGAAGCAGAAGAAGAAGAAGAAGAAGAAAGAGAAAATTTTGCTGATTACCCATCACCAAGAAGCGAAAAGTAAGAGAGAGAGAGAGAGAGAGAGAGAGATTATCAAATTGATTTTGCAGATCCCCCACTCCTTAATCACACACTTTCGGGGAGGAGAGAGAGAGAGAGAGAGAGACAAGCAGACAAAACCCCATTAAGTGCAGATTGCAGCTACAAGAAGATAAGGGAAGTCCCCAGAGAGAGAGAGAGAGAGAGAGAGAGAGAAGGAGGGGGGGGAGATCATCTACAGAGAACTGAAATTTTTACCCTGCTCTGTTTTTTTTTTTTTCAATTTTCTAGAGAGAGAAACAGAGATCAGAGTGTCACATGGCATGTGAGCACCAGCTGTGTCCACTCCCCCTCTCTCTCTCTCTCTCTCTCTTTCTCTCTCTTCTTCTTGATATATACCCTTCTCACCTCCCTCTGCTCTAGTTTTTCTTTTTACTCTCCCTCTCTCTCTCTCTCTCTCTCTCTCTCTCTCTCTCTTCCTCTCTGTCTCTGTCTCTGTCTCGCTTTCTGAGCATCAAGAAGACCGCTTTCTCTCTCCTCTTCTCTCTCTCTCTCTCTCTCTCTCTCTGTGCGCAGCAGCGGCGGCAGCAGCGGTCACCTCTCTGAGCTATCTTTCTCTCTCTCTAATGGCGGAACTCGACCCCTGAGCTCTCGCTCTCTGATAAAATCTCAAGGAGGAAGAAGAGGGAAAGGAAAAGAAAAAAGAAAATGACCCACCTCTCTCTCTTGCTATTCCCTCTCGTCTTCCTCTCTCTTCACCGAACTGCTGCTGCTGCTTCGTCGCCGTCGTCGTCCTCTGCAGCGAACGCTGATTCTCTGCAGCTCATCGACTTCAAGAACACTCTCAAAGACCCTTCGCTCCTCCCCACCTGGCTTCCCAACCAGGACCCCTGCGCTTTCACCGGCGTCTCATGCAAGTCCTCCCGCGTGGCCTCCATTGAGCTCGCCAACCTCGGCCTGAGCACAGACTTCCGCTCTGTTTCTTCCCATCTCCTGACTCTGGGGTCCTTGGAGTCTCTGTCTCTGACCGCCGCCAACATCGGCGGCGCTCTGGCCTTCCCGTCCGGATCCAAATGCAGTGCGGTGTTGGGCAGCTTAGATCTATCTGGGAACGCCTTGTCCGGCCCAATCTCGGATATCGCCAGCTTGAGTCCTTGCCAGAACCTCAAAGTCCTCAACTTTTCCGGCAACAACCTCAACAACTCCGGACAAGAAAGCGCCACCGGGCTCAAGGGGCTCGAGAGTTTGCAGGTTCTTGACCTTTCTTTCAACAAGATTTCTGGGTCTAATGTCAATGTTTCCTGGGTTTTGTCCGGCGGATGCGGTGCCATGACTCACTTGTCCCTGAGAGGGAACAAGTTGACTGGGGATGTGGATGTCTCGGGCTGCAACAAGTTGCAGTACTTGGATATATCCCAGAACAACATCTCCGTGAGCGTGCCTTCCTTCGGAGATTGCTCGGCCTTGGAGCATCTAAATGCGTCCTCCAACAGGTTCTATGGCGATATCGGGCGTGCGCTCTCTGCCTGCTCTCAGCTCAGCTTCTTGAACCTCTCCAACAACCACTTCTCAGGTCTAATCCCTTCTCTTCCGACCAAGAACTTGCAGTTCCTTTACTTGTCTGGGAACGGGTTTCAGGGGGAGATCCCTCCTAGCCTCGCCGAGGCTTGTCCAGGTCTTGTCGAGCTCGATCTTTCTCAGAATAACTTGACTGGTGTGATTCCTGCTAGTTTCAGTTCTTGCGATGCACTGCAGTCCATCGACCTGTCTAATAATAACTATACTGGTGAGTTGCCCATGGATTTGTTCATGCAAATGGGAAAGGTGAGGAAGTTGGCTTTGTCATTCAATCACTTTACCGGCGGTCTGCCGGATTCTTTGTTGAATTTGACTTTGTTGGAGACATTGGATCTGAGCTCAAATAATCTCTCTGGGGTGATTCCTAGTGGCTTATGTCAAGATCCTGGGAATAGCTTGAAGGAGCTCTATCTCCAAAATAATGGGTTCACGGGTTCGATCCCACAGGCCCTGAGCAACTGTTCTCAGCTGGTTTCGCTCGATTTGAGCTTCAATTACTTGAGGGGTCAGATTCCGGCGAGTTTGGGCTCTCTGTCTAAGCTTCAGGATTTGATCATTCTGCTGAATGAACTCGATGGTGAGATCCCGCAGGAGCTCATGTATATTCAGACGCTAGAGAACTTGCTTCTGGACTTCAATGAGTTAACAGGAGCTATCCCGTCTGGCCTGCGTAACTGCACCAACTTGAATTGGATCTCGCTCTCTAACAACCATCTGAGTGGGGAGATCCCAGGTTGGATTGGGCATCTCTCGAATCTTGCAATCCTCAAGCTCAGCAACAACTCGTTCTACGGCAGAATACCACCCGAGCTTGGTGATTCTCGCAGCTTGATCTGGTTGGATCTCAACAGCAATTTCCTCAATGGTAGCATCCCACCTGAGCTGTTCAAAGAATCGGGCAGCATCGAGGTCAAGCTCAACAACGACAAGAGATATGCGTATATTAAGAATGATGGCAGCAAAGGGTGTCACGGAGCCGGGAATTTGCTTGAGTTCGCTGGGATCAGGCCCGACCAATTGACCAGAATTTCCACCAGGAACCCCTGCAACTTCACCAGAGTGTACAAAGGTGTGATCCAACCTACATTCAAAAATAACGGATCGATGATTTTCCTTGATATCTCGCACAATATGCTGTCGGGCAGCATTCCGAAGGAAATCGGCTCTATGTTCTATCTGTTTATTCTGAACTTGGGCCATAACAATATCTCTGGCCCTATTCCGCCCGAGATCGGGGATTTGCATACTCTCAACATTCTCGACCTATCGAACAATGAACTGGAAGGAGGCATCCCAGAGACATGGACCAAGTTATCCTCGCTTACTGAGATCAATTTATCGAATAACCGACTCACGGGGCAGATCCCGGCAAATGGGCAGATAAGTACTTTAGCAGCTTCGGGCTTCATGAACAATACTGGACTGTGTGGAATCCCACTTCCGCCATGCAGTTCTAACCAGGGCTTAGATCCCAATTCCGAGCACCGGCAGTCAAAACGGAGGCAAGCGTCCCTCGCGGGAAGCGTGGCGATGGGTTTGCTGTTCTCGCTGTTCTGCATTTTCGGGCTGATGTTTGTGGCGATGGAGTCGAGGAAGAGGAGGAAGAAGAAGAAGGGCGCCGAGCTGGATGTCTACATTGACAGCCGTTCCCAATCGGGACCTGTGAATGCTAGCTGGAAGCTCACGAGTGTGCAAGAGGCTCTCAGCATAAACTTCGCCACGTTTGAGAAGCCCCTTCGGAAGCTGACCTTCGCCGACCTCCTTGAGGCCACCAATGGGTTCAACAACGATAGCCTCATCGGCTCAGGTGGCTTTGGTGATGTGTACAAGGCTCAGTTGAAGGATGGGACCGTGGTCGCCATCAAGAAGTTGATCCACGTGAGCGGACAGGGTGACCGCGAATTCACTGCCGAGATGGAGACCATAGGGAAGATCAAGCACCGCAACTTGGTGTCGCTCCTCGGGTACTGCAGGGTGAAGGAAGAACGGCTCTTGGTCTACGAATACATGAAGTATGGAAGCCTCGAGGATGTCCTGCACGATCAGAAGAAGAACGGGATCAAGCTCAATTGGACCACGAGAAGGAAGATCGCAGTTGGGGCTGCAAGGGGACTAGCCTTTCTCCACCACAATTGCATCCCGCACATCATTCACCGAGACATGAAGTCGAGCAATGTGTTGCTCGATGAAAACCTGGAGGCCAGGGTTTCGGATTTCGGGATGGCGAGGCTGATGAGCGCTATGGACACCCATTTGAGTGTCAGCACGCTAGCCGGCACTCCGGGTTACGTCCCTCCGGAATATTACCAGAGTTTCCGGTGTTCTACCAAGGGTGATGTGTACAGTTATGGCGTGGTCCTGCTCGAGCTGTTGACTGGGAAGCGGCCGACGGATTCGGCCGATTTCGGGGACAACAATCTCGTCGGGTGGGTGAAGCAGCACGCCAAGTTGAGAATAAGCGATGTCTTCGACCAGGAGCTGATAAGAGAAGACCCCAACCTGGAGATGGAGCTGCTGCAGCACCTGAAGGTCGCCTGTGCGTGCCTGGACGACCGGCACTGGCTGCGCCCCACGATGATTCAAGTCCTAGCATTCTTCAAGGAGATACAGGCGGGGTCGGGCCTCGACTCCATGTCCACCATCGCCACGGACGACGTTGGTTTCAGCTCTGTGGAAATGTCGGACCTGAGCATCAAAGAAGGCCCGGAGTACGGCAACCAGTAGCGTAATCGAACCCGAAACCCATCATTTTTCGAAGAGAGAAATTTTCCAGAATGCACAAAACAGCTCGAAAAAAGGCGGTAACGGTCTCTAGTCAGCTCTCGGAATCCCAATTTTTCCTACAATCTCTTTAGTATATGTTCCGGTTAGTCGTCGTCGTCGTCGTCGTCGTCATCGTTCCTCTGTATCTCCGCGGATCTCCGGTGTATGTATCATCATGTAATTCCCCCAGAAAGACTCATGTTCTCCATACGTATAGGACTGGTTTTCCTTTGAACTTTGTCACAAGATGTGTATATATTTGGCCTTTAGTTGAAGTATGTTTTTCCGCCTCTCTTTTGGATTCCTCTCTTTGGAGCAATATTCAGTGATGGCGACCAACTGAAAAGCGCACTTTTTCGGCTGGGATTTCTTCCCCCATCTCTCTCTCTCTCATTTTTAGGGTTTTACTAAATATGATTGCCTATATCGATATATATATTTATATGGAAAATGTAATTTATGTTAATTGGGTATCGGGAAATTATTTATTCCGAACCCTTGATTACAAAATTTAAACAATTATATAGACCATCTGCCGTACAATTTATTCGACGAGTATTGGAACGAACCCTTTAGATTCACGAGTGTGTAATGGGGAGAGTTTTTCTTTGATTCAAACTTTGTGCTAGCTGGCTTGTAAATTTCTATGTTTTTTGAACTTAGGTACTACCACAACACCGAAATAATTCCTTTTTTTAATCTCTTTTTTTTTTTTTTAATATAAAAAATTTGATACGCCCTTTAGGCTCCAGCTTAGCCAATTGAGATTTAAATAATCGAAGTCATGGATCTGACAAGCTGCAAATTTGCAGGCACCAAATTGGCATGCTGCTAATAAGAAATGAATTTCACTTCTTTCCATGACATTGAGCTGAATAAGAAATGGGGGGAAGGGTGTCTGCTTTTCCATGGACAGAGTGCATCACACGTGCTTGACCAGCCACATGACAATTTTCCCTTTCATTTCAAAAAGAGCCAGAGGAGGCCGTGCCTTCACTTCACTGCCTCCTCTCTTATTATTATTATTATTATTATCATTATTTTATTGTGAAAAATAATGGAAACAACTGTTATTTTTGACAATTTAAAACTTAGCAAATTAAAAAATGAATAATGGATTTGATTAATTTATTGGGAAACCTCCCCCCTTTCAAACTCAATTGCTTTGTATAGTATCACTTACCACTCGGTTATAATTGAATTGAGGACTATTACGTTACACGCTTCATACAAGTTTATCACCTTTTACAGTATTTGCTTGTAGTACTAACTACTACAACATTATCCCTATTGCAATTAAAGCTGTGAGAGCTATTAGATGGACCACTCTTTGTAATAATTATATTTCCAAAATAACTCCATCTTTTTTTTTTTTTTTATTATTTCACTTACTCTACCAATGTGGGATTATTAATTATAATCACAGTTTATACTTTCACATCTAAATTTCACTTATATTATTTATATGTTATAACACCCATTATATTTATTTGAACTTAATCACATATTATAAGATCAATATAATAAATATTAAATAATAGTTAAATCATTGATGTAATAATAATTACGTTATCTCAATAATATTAGTTGCTCACTATAATGTACGATTATCTAAATAATTATTATTCAATATCACATACTCATAATATAATGATTCTCCCAATTACTAAATGCTAATTCATGCTCTAATTGTTATATAACTGTTGTTCTAGTCAAACTATTAATTATGTAACAAATAATATGTGTTTTTAGTATAATCACATTTTATATTATCGAACTTAAGTGAGAATCATAAATTATTATTGGAAAATAAATAAAATTTTCTTTGGTAGAACCATGATTGGTTATAAAAGTGATAATTAATATAATAAAACATTTATTTTAATACAATAACATTTAGATGCTTAAATCTTCGTATGATCATAAATAAATTATCATAATATAAATAAATAGTTGATATAATAAGTTATGTATCTTATAATTTATATGGGCATCAAACTCCTGGATCGTGATTGACTATTAAAGTGATAGATAATGGATATTATATTTCCCTCTAATTCTAATTTTAGTGGTATTTTGAGAATTTTGATTATATTTCTTTATTATTTATGTCATCCATGAAATGAAACAGTGTAATAGGTATTGCATTACAAAACCAAATGGCGTAATACCATTACAGCTCTATTATATTTCAGCGTAATAGCTACTGTATTACTGTAATCTAACAGATTGTTAGGAATGAAAATATCCATTCTAACAAAATCAATTAAAAACTCCTCCAAAACCGAATTAATTAATGTAAGCAAGGGAAGGATTTCTAACGTTGCTTTTTGAAACCCATATTTAATTTAAGTTATAAATGAGTTATACTAAAAGTCCTAAAAAAAATTACCAAATGGCTTTTCTTTAGATCATTGCTTTGAAGGCTTCCACTTAGGAAAATATCAAGAAGGGTCATATTTTTCTCCATCTCCGATTGCCTAAAATGGGTGGGGTGCAAATATAGATATCACCTTCTTTTAACTTTAGTTAAGTTTGCATGTTAGTGACGTCCATAACTTGTAAACCACCAATTAGATGTATGATTGGAGGAATTTCCCTTAATTTAATCGATGAAGAAGGAAGTGCAGCTTCATCGGCATATTGTTGATCAAAAAGGCAAAATGTATATTTTACCTTTTGCTAAAAAGAAAAGGGTTTGGGATTCAATTATACAAATCGAAAAGTTTAGAGTACCAATGAATTTCATGCAATTAATTTAGGGTCTTGTCATATAATTATTAGACAAACTTGTCTTAAATCTTGCCAAATGTCATGACCTTCAAGCTCTTCATCTTTGCAATGCTTCCTAGTAATCTCCGAACTAAACATATCATGCTCGTTGGGGAGGGAGAGGGGGAGAGAGAGAGAGAGAGAGAGAAAGAGATCGGGATAGGTTTAGTTCCTCAAGCAGCTCTACTGATTCAAGACTTCTGATTTATATGACTTACTGTCTGAAGATCACAATTTATCACCGATCGAGTGTTCATGCCAATGTAGAAGTAAATTAAAGCATCTTGACCCACATTATCACATCTCGAGAAAGACCCGTTGTCACCAACGCTTACGACAATGGAAAATTCCACAAACGATTACAAACATGATACGCTATCAAGTAGATCTAATTCGGCATATCCTACTTCTTTAGATACTGATTGTGCACGGTGCAAGAGCAGTCAATGCATTGAAAACGACACGCACACACCGCAAACAACAACAAAACTTTTGGTTGAAGATCTCCATCAGTACTAGCCTAATTTTACGGTAGTATCTAGAAAAAAGAGTAGTAGCTCGAGATCATTCAAAGCTATGACTCGAGTCCATCCGCCCGCACGCCCGCACGCACGCACGCGCGGCTCGGGCCACCCGAGCCTCGAGCCGAGCCCCTAGAGGGGCGCCACGTGGGCAGCCGAACCGACGGGAACCCACGTGGGGGCGGGCGTGGGCCCCCCGGCGGAGGTTGCTTCCCTATTGGATGAGCTAAACGTGATTGGATCCGCAACGAATTTAACGCAAAAGATTCGCGCGTGGGGGGTGGGGCCCGCCCCCGGTTTAATGCGCCCTCGTCCGGGCATCTGCACGTGTCGGCGGTCAGCTTTTGCGAAACGACGTCGCTTTCGGAGTCGGGCCAAAATAAAAAAAAATAACGTACAAATTAATCCTGGCATCTGCTTATTTCTGAACATAACAAAATAAAACACAAATTCAAAAATTTTTAAATGAATATTCGCTATTCATTTGGTCGGAAATTCCAAATTCATTAAAAACGCAACGACTGCAATCTCAAAAAATAAATATATGATTATATGGTTTTTTTTTGTGGGTTTTAGTCGTGATCACTACAAGCACGTGTTAAAACTGTTTCGAGTTAGAACCTTGAATGTGTCTACCTATATCTCTACTTTCGTTGCTAAAACTGGGAAAATCCTCCTTTTTGGGCCATTTCGAAAGTATGTTGGCAAAGTCTTGAAAGCGGGAGGTCATTGGCGTCAAACGTTGGCCAACCTAGAGGCTATGGATTTGGACATCGATCGATTGAAATATGCCACCGATCGCTCGTTTCGCATCATTGGAAAAAGTTAGTCGATTAAAAAATTCGTTCAAATCAGCAACGATCCATATTTAAATATATCCATCCGCATTAAAAAAATATTTTTCGCTCGTCCGTTAGCGGCTAACCGACGACAGATGATCGACTTTAGGAAAATATCTTCTGACATTATGAGTTATTTTGTATGCACCTCATAAATGGCCAATATTCGCACGCTTGTTAGGCGGAATTGATATTGACTTGGCAAAGGGAGAGGTGGTGGGTGGCTTCCATTTCAAGAGTCTTGCACGCTTTAGACAAAAGGGTTCCTGGACGACTTGAGGTGCATTTTCGTGAAGAGGTTGCTAACTCCAGCTTGCGTCTCTTGTGCCGATTGAGAGATGGAGAATTCAAAGGCAAAAAAGGACGGCGGGACACCACTAGCCTCCTTCGACGTAGGAATCTCGTGACGTGTCGTTAAGTTCGTTTTGGCTGTATTCGGTAGTCGGGATAAAAGTTAGTCAGTGTATCCTATGTTTGGTTTCTATTTGAGAAATTATAATTTTGGGTTGAGTATAACAATGATATAGCCTGAACACAACTGTCACATGTGGAGAGTGAGATTAAGACAGATATGGTTTCTTATTTCCTTGGTAAGAAGCTATTTTTCTTGAATAACAATCTTTATCTCTGGCCAGTGACCAAGTACAAGCAAGTTTGAGTCTCGACTGATCCAGTGAAGCCGAGCTCAACGAGGCCGGCGAGCTTAGGCCTCGCCAGAACCTCGCCTAATCTAACAAGGCCAAAGCTCGCCCTTTGGCTGGTGACCAGCCAAGGAAGAAGAAGGAAAAAAGAAGGAAAAAGAAAAAAGAAGTAAAAATAAAATAAAAAATTCATTGAAAAGGATTGCCTAGGAAGATATTTTCCTTCCCAAATGGCAGAAAATATTTTCTAATTTATTTTCAAGTTTTAGTTGAATACCAAAAAACATTAAAATTTTCCTATAAAATAGCTTTTTGGAAAATACTTTCCAAAAATGCCATGTTTTTGCGAAACGAATGGAGTGTTAGTCTTTATATTATTACTTATTTTAGGTATCTTAATGTAGTTTATTATTTCATAAATTTTTTTATTAAGGAACGACGGAAGGAAATAAAAAAGAGAAGGAAAATTATAAAACATTTGATATTTAAAAAAAAAAAAAAAAAAAAAATAACTAAAATTTTAAATTCAATTTAAAAAAAAAATGAAAATAAAAAAATACCATGAGATTTTTAGTCTCGCGTGTCTACCATTTCATCACCAAGGTATCTTGAAAGTGAATCGTATTCCATGAATATAGAAAAACAAAAATAATGAAAAAAAATAACTGATTGGAAAATATTTTCCAAAAACTCTATATTTTTTTAGCAACAAATGTACCCTAAGTAAATAATTATGAAGTTGAAGATGTGAGATTTCAAATGAACAAATTTAAGCTTAAAAAGAATATTTTTAATTCTCGAAGAACGAGGGTCAATGAGCTCCTTTGCTATTTAACGGTTGGATCGTATAATGATTATGGATTGATTGAAGGAGGTAGTCTCCTTTTGTGTATTCGTAGTTTCTTGTGATGGTGAATTGTGAAAATTCTCAATGTTTCCATTTGTGCATTTTCGGATTCATTTCCTATATAATAAAAAAAAATATATATATGATATGAAGATATGTAGTATTATGATTGCGATTCACCAAATAATGAATATAATATAATGAAATTCGTTGATTTCAAATTCTATCGTATTCAATCAATTCTAAATAAAAATTCTAGCGATCAAACACGACCATTGTCCATCATCCTTAAGAGTTTGCCTAACACCTTTTTGAATTAGCCTCCGCAGCCACCCCCTTTCGAAAGATTTGGAGAAACCTCTTCTATTTTCCATTTTGGCTAAGCTTAATTTGTTTAAGGATTATACTAAACACATACCTCACTTTTCACTCCACGAGCACTTTCATACCTCTATTATGAAAATCACGTCTTTACACCTTGAATTTTTAGCTTTAGATACAATTTTGCACCACGACCTAAGTTTTATAGTCGCTTTGTTTGCAAAATAACCTTGAATTTTCATTTCGTAAATGCCACTCCAACTTCTAAATCACCTCATTAAAAGCCCAAATTTCAAGGGAAGAAAAACCCCAAATTCATCCAAAACCCAAGTCCTCCACCATCACCACCACCATCATGGGATCACCGTCGTCAAGCATCTACCACCTGTGCTTCTCTCACAACCTCACATTTGTAGATTTTTTTTTTTTCTCATGTTGTTGCAACTTTCAATAGTTTAATTGATTTTTTTTACCAAAAAAAAAAAATAGTTTAATTGATTTTTTAATTAAATTTTTCAATCCATCATAGTTATGCTAAACACTCAAATGGGTGTTAATAATGTTCGCATCTACAATTCGAGGGTTTAGTTATCGCACCTAATCTCATCATGCCGCAATCCTTGTTCTAACAACCAAACAAACTCTCACATCACACTTGAATGGACATACAAGTTGACTTATCAAAGATCAAGAGACATAGTAGGGAAAGATTCTACAAGCTGAAAAGGATTTGATTGCACGTGTGATAAACTCGGGGACCAAATAAGAAAACGAACGCAATTCCAAGAACCAAATTATGTACCTTTTATCTTTGAATAGGTGCAAAGACGTAATTTGCTCTAGAAATAACAACATG
The DNA here is from genome assembly GCA_014182725.1 of Eucalyptus brandiana. Taxonomy (NCBI): domain Eukaryota; kingdom Viridiplantae; phylum Streptophyta; class Magnoliopsida; order Myrtales; family Myrtaceae; genus Eucalyptus; species Eucalyptus brandiana. Next base: position 4,867,776 of record CM024676.1, read on the forward strand.
TTCGAAGTAATTTGGATTTCGGATTGTAATAAGACTCATGACCTTAATTGATGCTATTTTGATTTCAGAACATTGCCAAAAAAACATTAAAACAATCATCAATATAGCAAATTTTACATGTTCGAGAGAAGTCGGAGGTATAGGGAATTTTGGGGAACGTTGTTTTTCTTTAACTTGGAAAAATTACATGTACAATTTTATGTATGTATAATACAAGGTGTATACAAAGAAAAGCAAAAAACATATTTTAAGGAATGATGAGATCTCAGATTGATTCATTTTAATCCATTATTGATTTTATGAATCAATCTCAATCTGAGTGGATTTCTTGATTTCGTGCATATCTTCCAACATTATAAAATCGAACAAAATTAACCAAAAAAAAAAAAGGACTCATGGAAATTCAAAGGAGAAAAAAAAAAAAAACACAAGAAAACAGAGATGGAAAAAGACCTTTCGCTCGAAACTTCATACCAGACGACGCGACCCCGGGGCTACACGTGCGAACCCCACGGCTCGATATTTCCACGCACGTGCGGCGCCTGACCGGATAAGGGGGCCCCGCGGGCGGGCAGCAGACAGCGGCCGGGCAGCGCCACCGGGGCAGCCGGGCCGCAGCCTCGCGCCAGCTGCCCTGCCCTGTCCACGTGCGCCCGCCAGTCCGGCGGGCCCCACCCCCTCTCCTTGTCCCCGGAAAACGACGACGAAACGACCAAGCAACCAATGGAGACGGCCCTCGGTTTCCGCTCCCCCTATATCTCCAACCATTCACATTTATCAAAAAATGAAAAAAAATAAAATTCTCCCCCTCTCTTTTTTATTTAATTATCATTCCTCTAATTTCGAGCTCCATTCGAATTAAATCGAAATAATAATAAAAGAATACAATATGTTTTTTGGTAATGATATAATTAGTTGTCGTTTTTGTTCAGGGTGGTCAAAATTCACAGATTCCAAGCGAAGTCATGCTCACCTTTATAATAATAATAATAGTAGCGATTCTTTTTTTGTTCATGAAATTCCTCATCGAGGTGATTCGTGAGTCACGAGGTCTCGCTTTTGCAAATCCGTAGCGTGTGGATTTTCTGAGATTCCCTTGTGGTAAAAGTCGCTAGCATATTTTAATATAATATTATAAAAATTTCCGGGCTGGTTCCTTAAAAAAATCTCTATTTTGGGTCCAACATTAATTTTATTCCGAACTTTTTTTGTCTAAAAAAATCCCCGATTTTCCCTCTAATTCATGTCTACCTACACATCCATAAATCGTCACTGGTTTCTTTAGGATTATCAATATCGAGAGACTACTATTATTCCATACGAAAATGAGGGTATTGATAAAGTCGTGTGTTTTGATATAAAGAAATGAGTAGTAATTTTTTGGATGTGTGAACAGACTTGAAATTAGAATCAACATTGGAGGATTTTTTCAAAGAAAAAATTGGGACAATTAAGATTGGACCCAAAGTTAGGATCTATATTTTTTTAGGGAATTGGGCCTAGAATTTTGTGTGCATACATTTTACTTGCATTTGTATACTTTTGGCGATTGTATGCAGCAAGTACATATATATATATATATATATATATATATATATATATATATTATCTGCATCAAATTCAAAAAAGAAACTAAAAAACTTTAATTTTACGTGTAGATCGATTAGGGTTCATCTATTATATATGATAAAAGCCGGGCCAGAGAGAATGTTCATCTCTGTACTCTCCATGCAAAACATTTGTGTAAAAAATATGGCACTAGATAAGTACATCCGTATCCTCAAATAAGAATAAATTGAAATCTTGCTAATATGCTAATAATTTTCAAACGTTTTTTTTTTCCTACTTTTGTTTTACCATACATTCATTTTAGCTAAATTTCAGTCTTAAAATCTTTAATCTGCCTTTTTTTATATTTAACCTTAAGTGTTTTTCTTTTTTTGTACAATTAACTTTGCAAATTTATTTTCTTTTTTAGTATTTATGTATTGATATAGGTCCAACACATTGCTAATAAAAATATAATTGACAACATTCTTGAAATCTTACGTGATACATATATGTCGATAAAACACATATATTCGAATATACTAGCGTGAACGGATGGCTTTATAACTATTCATATGTAGAAATCAATCAACTTCCGAAATAAGTTCTCTTTTTTAGACTCAACAATATTCAAACCTAGACAAGACTTCACCCAATTATCAAATTTTGATCAAATGCGGAATTACCTACCATTTATAATCGAACCATCACAAATCTTTTGAAAGAGTGACTCCATTCTGGGTTTAAAGCACCACATCGTATTTCGATCTTGGTTTAATTAATGAAGATAAACAAAGGACTCAGTCGAATTCATAATTTTTTTAATCGCAAACGAATTTCCATGAAAAGGTTTTAATAGTTTCAATGTGCTTACTCTCTTTTGTTTCCCCCACGTAAAGATGAGACCCAACAACTGGAGGGAAAGATTCCCAATGCGGAAGAATCAAACGTGAAGAGTACACAACCAAATTATTTTATTTATTTTTTGGGGGGATTGTCGTATAATTATTAATTACAAAAGATTAAGAGTCTATAATTAATGAGATTCGGAAGAAAAGGATGTTAATAATGACATTAAATCCAGTCGTCCTTGAAATCGGGGTTTGAACGTGCGGGTCACGAGGGACCACATGGTTGAACTTCACTCTCTCTCTCTCTCCTTGCATTGAAAGCCCAACCTCTTGTCTTGATCTTACACCCTTTAGCTGCTGCTCCTAAAGTGGACCCCCATTATAAATTGAAGTTTGCCTACTTTATGTTTATAATGAGGGGGCAAAGTCGCCTGGTGACAAGTGTTCTCGAGACATATATTAAACGTACATGGTAAAAACTCGTTTAAGTTTTTATACCATTAACGGTATTTATCGTGAGAAATGTATCATTGAAAAATTATAACGGGTGTAGTTCTGAGTTTTGAAATGTATTTCTAATAATTGTCATTTTTGAAGAACAAGTTAGGCTTGACCTTGGGGACTGACAAAATTGATTGAGTCCAGCTTATGCTACCCACCTTACTATAGCGGATGCATTTATTGTTATAATAATCGATGCTATTTAGAGTAATTTTATTTGACAAGTTTTGGAGATTTATGCAAAGTATACTTACTCCAATCCCTTTTTGAGCTATAATTTGGCCAAATTGTTACCTCCTTCTGAATCTAAGTTTGCATGTCCAACACTACTAATCCACAAGGTAATGACTACTTCTTGAGTTTAGGTTCTAAAAAAAGTCTAGAAGGGGGCAAATATTTCGTCCTATGTAATAAAGAAAATTATCAGAAACTCCTGTTTTATGTTAGTCCACTTTATACAAGTCGTTAGATCCAATGAGATACATGTGGAATCCAAATGATCTGACGACTCACGTAGAGTGGCTAAACGAATAGTTGGGAGTAAAAAAAGAGGATGCTGTCGGGCAACAAGCTAATAAGATCCACATACATAGAGAGAGAGAGAGAGAGAGAGAGAGAGAGAGAGTAGGCTCTACCTGAGCACTGTTTAACTGGCGCAGTTGCATTCCTCTCCTAACTTATTCTTTGGCCAAAGTTTGTCTCTTAATTAAACTCCCCCTAAAGAAAAAAAAAAGATACCCAGAGTTAATAATGTTAAAAGATATGTTGATTGCACGTTCACAAGTGAGCCAAGGATATTGTACTTTTAGGAGAGTCCAAGGTTGCTCATTAACCCTTCTCTAATCCCCCCCATTAAATAGTAATTGAAATATGACCCCAAAAAAAAAGTAATTGAAAAAGGAGAGCTTAATTATAATCACTCACAAAATTTGAATTGCCTTACTTCATCCGCTTCAAAGATAATACTTAGAGAAATTAGAAAGAAAACCCGTTATGTCATGATCAAGACAATTATAAATAAGAAATATTAAAAGTGACAACGGACATGACACCGATCAAAACGAGACAAAAAATCCAAATTCAACGATTCAATCGCCCAAACAGAGACTTTAAATCTCCGACCCCAAATGAGCAAGGAAAAAAGAAAGAAGAAAGCATTCTAAAGGGCAGAATCTCTCATGGCATATGACACAAAGTCAGATTCACACGGTCCTTCTTCACATATAAAAAAAAAAAAAAAAAAAAAAAAAAAAAAAATTATAAAAAGATGAAAAAATCACGAGCTGTCCAGAAATTATTATAAATGAGATTAGAAAGTATTAATTATAATTATTCACACCTAACTTAGTACTGGCGGAAGGGTGTACGGAAGCATACGTAAAAAGGCGTACCCCCATGCATGGCACGATGCGCGCTACGTGGACTCCGATGGAGCCAAAGGAAAAGTGCCGGTTTCGTGGTTGGCAAAGGCCAGCAAAGCGCCAGCCTCGGATGCGCTCTCTCCCTGTTCCTTGCCCTGTCTGGTCCAGACGTTAACACCTTGACAAAAACCCACCCTCTGCTGTCCGATTCAACCTAGACCATTTGTATAACATTAGAAATGCACCATGTAAGTTGGGCGCCTATGGAGCCTGATGCTATCGCTTGTTCTTGAAATATCTTGCCCCATCCGCTTTGATCGTACTTGATTTGATTATGACCTTGTGCTCGGTGTGGGCTTCTAGGGTTCACATAAGGGTGATGTACTGATGTGCACGAGTAGCTCGGATTAGAGGTCGTTGTTTGGCGTCGGAAAGTTGCGCGTCGGTGAATTGATGTGGTTGTGAATGTATTCGACGCTTTTGTCATGTGGCTTTGTAGTGCAATCTTTCTTTAACTTGATGTCGTTTGTTCGAAAGTTGATCTCGTTGAAGATTTTGAATCGGTATCTCATGACGTGTTTATTCTGAATCAGATGTCATCTCATGAAAGTTCCTGAACCAATACTCAAAACCGCGTCTTCCCTCTAAGTTAGATCCCAAACTGTTAGTGAAGGATGGATTTGGGTTTAATGTGTGGTGAAAATACCATTTTGAGATTTTTCTTATATGAGATTGAAATTTTTTTGGAATAGATGTATCGTGGGGTACATAGTTTGGGCTTTTTTGACGAGACAAAAGATAGTCTAGAGTAAATATGAGTGCTAATTTTAGATTTTTTTTATAGTAGTAATTCTTTTTTCCAAATTGCTAATAATGAGTAGATTTGGGGGTAAAAGTGCCATGAGAGTGCTAGTTCAAGACTTAATATGAGACAAATTAGTTTGTGATTAATGCATCATGGGTACCACATTTTTGGGATTTTTGTGAATCAAAAATTAATGTGAGATCAATTTTCCGTGGGGAACCGGTTTGGGGTTTTTAATAATATTAACTCTTTATTCAAAAGCCCAATAAGGGAATATAGATATATATATATATATATCTATTGACCGAAATAGGAAAAAATAAACGAAAACACAAAGGAAGATGATAACCCGGTCAGTAAGAGTTAGCCCGGCCCACTATCAGGCCCACAAGACAAACCTAATGGGCTGGATCTCGTTCTTTGTGGGTCCTTATTTTTGCAGGGCAAACGTGATGGGCCCCCAAACTACCTCTGTTTCAAGTTTTCTAAATTGTGAGAGTACGTATCTGGACAAAACGGTATAATTATATCATGAAATTAGTCAATAAAATACTCACTACTTGATAAACGTGAGTTGAAAAGTTGAAAAGTAAATTGAGTAATGAAATTGATTTTTTGTGACACCTGTGTTTTTGGCATTATTACAAGATAATGATATGACTAGTGAAAAAGTATATTCTATCACCTCACCTCGTATCATAGTATGCCGAAATCGCCATTCCGTCACCACTCACCACCCTGGTTGAGCAGTGGCCTGTTGAGCTCCGCCAATGTAGAGCTTGACTATACAGATGTCTCGAGTTTCGCCGGTGTCGGGTTTGATTCAATTCAAATTTGTCGACCTCCATTGGTGTCGAGCTTAGAGGGTTCGATTGTTATCGGTGACAATGTTATGCCGGTTGGAAATGGTGGCGGCGCGGGTTGCCGTCGGCGATGGGAGCTCACAGTGAAGGGATAGACAAAGGAATGACTTAGAGTTTGGATAAGTTTGATGATAGATTCATCGTTTTGGGTTTGCAGATCTTATCAAGAGACGCAAAGTGTAGACTTTCAAGACTCAGAATACAAATTGGTAATTGAAATAAAAAGCCGACATGGCCTTCAAAATTACTGCTACGATGATTATGAGATAAGAGTACAGCTCCAAAGGAGGTGCTTTTTTGGAATAGCGCAACTTCAATCTTCCTTTCACCATGCATTATTCGCGGAATAAAGTGCTGGCGGACTTTTAACTTAGAGAGATTTTTGGGTACATCGAGGTTTTCTTTCATTGCGAAATCAAAGATCAGACCTAACACATGCCCACGATTTGATGGTGGAACCAAGTAAAATTCAGGACAAAATAAGGAAAAGTTTACATACAAAATACAGATATTATCATCATATCACCATATAAACTGAGGCCCAAAATGAATGACAGGCGACGACAGTTTTTTCTCCAACCAAACATCAGCAAAAATTCAAAGCGTGGATTCAACTTCAGAATCAAAGGAAAGTCACCGAAGTGATCTTTGACCACTAGTTGACTCGGAGTTTCACCGCAAAAAAAAAGGACCAAAAGAAAAAACAAGTAATCGAGAAAGAAAAGAAAAGAAAGAAGCAGTTAATGCCGATTATTGCTCGACCCTGGTGAATATACGAATACCCTTATATACGTATTATGATCAGTATCTACCAGAAGAAGTCGTTCAGCTGCGAGGAGGCCTGTGAGTCCTCGACGTCCTGCGACGGCGAGTGCACGTGCCTGCCCTCGTACGTCGTTATCACCATCCTCGGGTCCTCGGCTAGCCGCTCCACCCGCTTCTTCACCCGGCAGTTGTCCTGCGTGCAGCGATAGTAGCTTCTGCAACCAAGATGGCAACTTTGCTGTGAGCCGATCTAACAATAGTGTAGACACATTGGACTTGAAGAACAATGGCAATTTCTAAGATCAAGGGACACTTCAATTCGTGTGGGGGATCACGAATCATGATTCATGCATTGCGATCCGTCATAAATGTTCATCACCGGGCCCTTCATGGGTACATGGACCACACCTGATTTACTTCATCATCAGGCAAGATCATTTGCTACTATAGACAACTTCGATAATCATCATTTTTCTCAAATTCACGCCCTTCTCTTACTAGGCAACAAAAAAGTACATGAACGAGGAAGCACCCCAATAAACGCTATCATATACGTCCCCTTGCTTTTGGCAATAGCAGACGAAAAACGACGGACATGAACCCTCCATTTGACACAAAACTGGCATGTGCATCTCGATCTATCTCAACCGTTGACGCGTATTTTATTTTCATACATCAACGGTTGAGAATTGATTGAGACACCGATGAGAGCATCAGAAGAAGAGACAGAATGTATGTTGACAAATGAGTGAGCGCAACTATAGCCTTAAGGCACACAGGAATGATATTTGGAAAAAAAGGACATAGGAAGAAACACATGCGAGAGAAGACACTGTTTCATGAAGACTTAGGTGCGAAAAAAGAATTATAAAGCTAATATACATATTATGTAGATCAAGTCCATCTCAATCGTTGATCATGTGAATCCACCACATAATTAATGGTTGAGACAATATTGATCTATGTGACCATAAATCTTACAATAACTTTTCAACTCAAATCCCTAGACTCATCCGTGATAGGCTCTCTTTTGAAGAATAGGTTCCTATTTAGCTAAAGGTAATAAGACAGCATGATGCTATTGATGTTTACCAAAGAAAAAGCAATTCTTCTTCCAAATTTCAAACCAATGTACTTGAAGAACATAAATTAATACAAATCACACAAGTTTTGCTTGGCTGCTGCAGTCTCGAAAAAGTTTTGCCTCGCATCTGACCCGACCCACTAGTATATCGAGGTTTTTGTAATTCAGAATATACCTACTTTGGCGAGATTGCATCCCGTTACAGAAAGGGCACACAAGTACACAACGGATTGAAGTAGCACACTGGCCTTGCTATTTGGGACATTTCATTCTATTCTACCATAGAATTCAACTCCATAAATCTTGATTTTCAAAATTTCACTAATTTTCCGAAACAGACTCATTTTCAAGGATAACTGATAAAACCAAAGGACCTTTGACTTTGCAATTACCGAAAAATATCTATACACAGATATCACGGGTAATGTCCACTGATGAGAATATCCAAAGATTTCCCAATGTAACTATTTTTTTTTTTTTGGCAATACATGTTAAGACAAGTGAAGAGAGAGTCGATATACTCGTGGACCAGAACATTCATTTAGTACAGCAGTGAAATCATTTCCGACATGTGAGGGTACTGTTCCCGCTTTTGTCGGAAGTGAACCCTTTTTGGTTATGCAACTATATAAAGGCATTTTGGCCAAAGAAGAACAAGAAAATAGAAACTATAATGAAAGCATAACAATAATGTTCCTCTCTTGAATGAAGTAGCTGGTGTGTAAAACCAAGAAGTCCCCTAATAATCACATTCTCCTCAATGTCAAAAATAATGAGTGACAACTAAATCATGGCTGTTGACTGGTGAAAACATCAAAAAGTGAGTTTAGAAATCCCTATAGGATAATCAACTTAGACCATGCTCGTCCTTTTGATCACCCCAAAAATATTATGATGTGAAAATCCTAGACGAGAACGCGGCATGTCCTTGACGTCGTTGGTATTCATTTCTCTTTTAGATTGATGGTGCTTTCTTTGTTCAGCGTGGATCGTGATAATGCATCAATTGTTTGCATGTCTTGCTAACTTTTAGGCATGATTTTCCTCTTTTCAAGCTCATAATTAGTTGATTTTCACCGAGTTAAACCTGTTTCATGAGCGCCTAATTATCAACTCAGTTCATTCATTCCACATAATTGGAATAATCTCCTTTGCACCGCCATACACTGCAAATCCCATTAATCCAATGATGTTCAGACATAATCATGTTACCTCACAGAGAGAGAGAGAGAGAGAGAGAAAGAGGGAGAGAGAGAGATGGGGCACATGAAGTATAAAGCTAAAGAGCTGGTCTTTGTGAGATCAAGCGCAAAAAGGCTATTAATAAACTTATAAAAAGACCCAGAAAAAGAAAAGAAGAAATCTGCCGCTAATTTAATTTGTGGGTGTCTGAAGAAAATGATGATAATGAGGTTTAGAGACCACATTTACCTGGGATGTTGAGTGTTCTTGACCACCTTCTGACCGTACTTCCTCCATTTGTACCCATCGTCCAGCACATCCACATCGCTCATGGTCTTGAAGCAAAACCTCGGCTCCCTCACCTTCCTCCTCCCCTTTATCTTCTTCATCTTCAAGGCTGAAACCCCCATGCTCTGGTGGTGGTGGTGATCACGATAATGATCACCATGATCCCCACCGCCGGATGAGGATCTCATGACCAAGCTGCTCTGGTCACTCAGCTCACCCCATGCCCTAAAAAAACATCAAAACGATAGAATTTCAAGAAAAAGGGCATCATAAATAATGATCAGTTTTATCAGTAGATATCGATTCTGTTCTCTTTTTCTTTTCTGATTTTACCAGAGATTCGGGGTTGATCTTTGCAAAGACAGAAGCTGGGGGCCTCCCAAGAGTTCAGAAGGGGTCTGAAGATTCTCTCTTTGCTTGTGCGGAGCGGTGGACGAAAGTAGGGTTTCGGTGATGAGCGTGAGGTTGTTATTATTACTGTTCGAGGGAGGATCGGGAGAAACGAGGGAAGAAGGGAGAGTGAACAGGGACTTGAGGGTCTGGTTGAAGCAAAGCGACGACGAGCATGATGCGAGGGAGCCCATGCTGGAAGGGAAGATGGAGTAGAAACCCAGCTGCGACGGCAGGCTCTGGTCTTCTAACATGGTTGGTGCTGCTGCCTGGCTGAGCATGCCCTGCGTGGACGTCGCAGTAGTTGACATCTCTCTCTCTCTCTTTCTATCTCCCTCTCTCTCTTCTGTCTCTCGTGAACCGTGAAGGGAAGATCTGAGGGAGATTGAACTTTTTTGGTTGCTTTTCAAGGGATCTTGTTGAAGAGAGAAGAAGCAAAAGAGAACAAAGAAGCCTCTCGCTCTCTCTCTCTCTCTCTCTCTCTCTCTCTTTCTTTCCTTTTGGCTGTGCAGATTTTATTCGGGGTTAAAGAGAATTTGAAAGAAAGGTCCTTTCTCTTTCCTAGTGCAACGTCGATTTAGTAGGTCAGAGAAACCGGAGGAGGCTTCTGCAGCGCTTTGAGAATTTGTTGGCACGGTCGTAATTAACTATATTTAATGGATGTTTCTTAGGCAATGTGTCACGATAAAGAATGACTTCAAAAGTTTGAAATAAATGAAAAAAATTACTAAAAAAATCATAAACTTATTACGTTTATACAAATTCCATTGTAAGTAATTTTGATAATTTTATACCATATTAGATGACTGACTTTCAATGATTTTTTGCCAAAATTAAGACAAATAATCAAAAGGCTTATAACTGAAAATGGCACAAATACAATACGTGTACAGCTTTTTTGGTAATTTCTACGAATTGAATATAAGAGATCTATTTGTTTTTGTCTCAACACTATGAATTCTTCGAAAAATAATTTCTCGAGGAATTATAGAATTCAATTACAGAAACTACGTTTAAGAACCTTTGAATTTGTCATTTTAATGTGTAAGATCTATGTGAACTTGCCAAAAACAAGCTTTAGGGTGAACGTTACGGTCCGCCCAATAAAAAGATTTCAACTAATTTTGTTTATATCTTCTGCTTCTTCTTTTTATATGAAAAGTTCAAAAAGTGCGTTGGCATTATTTTAAAAGCGACCTTTCATAAGAAACATCAGACAAATTATCTAAGAAAGGTACCGTTAACAACTAAAAAGTCACAAGAGCAATTTTTTACTTTTATTTAGAAAAGAAACTCATGTTTGGATACTAATATTTGTTTTTATTCTAATATTGTGTGTGAACAAAAAGAAAAAAACATGTAGGAAGACGATTCTAGTAAGCTTCTCTTGCTTATTAACAGTGGGTTACTCGAGCTGATTTAAACTAAAATGTACTCGATTGCCATGGAATGACTGAATCATTGTCTCTTGAATTAGAACTGATTGGCTGCTCTAAAAGGGCTTCACAACCGCTCCCCCAAAACATTACCTAAAAAGGTTTATCTTTCGCTTGTCATATTGGATGTGTCAAATCGAAATCAATCATAGATATAAGTGGATTCAGTAGTTCTTACAGCAAAATATCGATCTTTATGATCATTAACGAGCAAAATGGAGTTTGGTCGAAAACACTTGAAATGCAAAAAAACGAAAACGATGTCGCAAATGTATAGGAAAAACAAAAAAACTACATTTAAGGGTTGATTTCTTTGGAAATAAAAACCAAAGAATTATCCGTCAAATTTATAGAACAATGGAATAATATACTCAACTTTCACTAACTTGTGGATGGTTTAAGGACCATCCAACTTTTTGTCGAGAAGATTCATATAACGGAAAAGGAAAGCATATATATATAGCGATGGATGCACTACTTTTTTTTTTCTTTTTATGACATTAGAAATTTTAATCTCATAACTATTGTAAATATATGAGTTCCTAAGAGTGGTCAAAAATGTTCACGGATAAATAAGAAATACCTTAAAGAAATTAATGAACACTGCAAAAGCTTCTAATGTAGTCTAATGTAATTTGCTATGAACGAACATTCAACCCGATGCTTTTACTCCAAAGTTACACTATCTTTTGAACTTCGAAGCATGCGTGCTCTTGTATAGAGTTCAATAAAGTGCACAATTACTAAATATTTTCATATTTAAAAAAGTAAATCCTATCACAGCCATTGAACTCTACAAGCGACGCGTGAAAATATAGTGAGCTCCATACTCCGGACAAAAAACCATTCACTTTTGCATAAAAGATGGAAAACTTTCACGTTTTACTCTCAAAAGAGGTCAACATTACACGACAAGCGTTTGTACCTAGGCTTTCTCTCACTGGAAAAAATATTCTATTAATAGTAAAGTTAATCTGCCACTGCTGCTAAATTAAGTGACGTGATAGTCTAGTCTTATCGAGTCCTATATATGTTTTGCTTATTTAAATGCTCATTTATAATATGTCAAAATTACAATATGCTTATTTAAATAAATCATTTAGATAAGTGAATCGTTTATTATATTCTCATTTATAGCCATTTGCTCCGAAAATTTAAACCATTAGGTGAAAGCTTTGCTCAATATTTAAATATTCTAACTACCATACTGAGCATAGTATTATTTTTGGCGCATCTCCATTTGAATGCAAGCATACCAAACTACCAAAAGAAAGTGAATATAAAAGATGGAACTTTTGTGTGCACTGGACAGTCGCTTTAGATTAGATGGAGCCAAGGAGAAAAGGGCAAACAGATGAGTGCACAATAATAGAACAGGAGTATGATGGGCAAGTGAAGTTTTTTCCATTCACCAACACCCACATGTCTTTCCAAAAGAAAGAAGGAAAAAAGTGAAGATTGATAAAAATATTTTCTCATCATTTTTCTAGGGCAACTCAAGCTGAAATATCAAATGCAATGATGATAAATCTTGGGTGCAAATCTGTCCCCCCTCTCTCTCTCTCTGCCTCGGCGGTGAGAGGATATCATTATGATTGATATGTCGAATAGGCCCTATTTGACTTTTGGCAGAAAAAGAAAAGGAAAAGGAAAATTTAAATAAAAAAGTTTACCACCTTTCTACTTCCTTTTTGCCAATGAACTTTTTGTATACACTTTTTCAATATCACAAATTCAACCCCACATCTAACCACCATTCTTCAGTAGCTCCACCCTATTATTTAGTTATCATCTTTCCAATTAAAAGCATTAACCCACCTCGGTTAACTTTCACTTTCTCGTGTGAAAAGCAAGTTCTTAGGGGGAGCCATGTCTTTATCATCAGTTGGAGTTTCGCTCTAAAAACCACCTTATCATGTTTTTAACCTTTTTGTGTACTTCAATTCTCATCTGCATGCCTGGTACTATAGGGTTTGGAAGTAAAAAAAACACTTGTACTTTATAAATTCTGTTTCAGACACAACTTTAATCGTGATTTTGACAATTTCATACTATTGTAATTATTAAAGTATCTTATATATTTTATTTATGGGGTTTTTATGCTTATAATGTACACATGATATTCCTCAACTTTTAAGTTTAAATTTGTGTAATTGCATATCTGCATAACTTTTACTCTTAAGGGTTAGAAGAAAAGAACTTTTACTTCATAAAGCCTTATTTTTTCAATCGTGATTTTTTGCGATTTACAACAACATAGTGTCTTGCATATTGTTGAAGAAACTACTTGTATAGAAGCAATCCATAAGGATTGATTGTTCTACCCGAAGTCTTGTCGATATAATTTTGTTCATGCTCCATGTGTATCTTGTTCTTATCCTAAAGTTTTTAAGAATGTGAACATGCCTGGAGTTCCAAACACTATTTCAAAATGTCACTGGTTTCACACATCCTAAAAGGTTCTGCTAGAGTCTTCTTTACATCATGTTGGGTCGGCGACTAAAGTATTTCAAAATCCTTAAAAAAAGTGTTTTAGAATCGCCATCGATTCATTTTGGTAAAATCTGAGTCTTTACTATAAAAGTATCGACACCCCCATGACATTATTTCAATGCCCAAATTTCTCAGTCTTGCTAAGATTGCAGCTCTATTTGGAAAAGGAAAGGGATGAAGAGAACGCCAGTGGATGCAAAACAGCCTGGGGTAATTTGAAATTTTAGTGAGAAATGAGGAGAAAGATCGAGGTATGTTTGCATAGTCACATTACCTCGGTACATGATGTATTTGTCGAAAGATTTCGTTAAAGGTTGCTCCTTTATAAGGCCAAATAAGAAAGTATTTATAGTTTTTAATGCCCCATAAGTTCTTATGATGAACACAACTATTGTTTTTAAAATCAAATATTTTCTCATTAAACATGTTTAATAAGTATTTCTGAGATATTCAGAGATGTGAGAAACCTAAAAATACATAACGAATAGTCATGCATTATATATGAAAAGACGCAACCTTATATGTATGGACAAATTGTTTCATTAATATAAGTCGCCCGGGATTAGAAGACACACATCAAAAAATTACCACATGTCAAATGAAGGGTATGCATTGATTTCGACGCTTTGTGTCTCGTTGCTTTTCGATCTATATAACTGATAAGGGTAAACTAGAAAAATAAAATACCATCCTAATCTCTTTACCTTATATCGATTTTATTTTATTTCAACCATGTCACATCCTCGAGTTAAATTTATTTTTAAGCAAAATGTGTCATATCTACCAAATTCTTGCAATAAGCCTTTGTCAATCTTCATATATGAAAAAATAAAATATTCATAAAAATATACGGGCTATGTGTATACTTAACCGCTAATGAGATTGGTATTTCAAAATAAATAAAATAATTTGTGAATTGTTCTTGTATGTTACATTAAACATTTACTCGTTATAAGTGCAAATTATTTAATTACCATATAATTAATGGATAGATATTAGGTACATAGGTTGCGTAACCCTTCTATTTACAAATTCCACGTCTAACATGCTCTCTATCCAACATCAATTCTGAATACAATTATATTTTCAAATTACGTTAAATATATTAGTTTGCAATAGCACACTGAATTTTCCTATATCTCGCACGAGTCCTAAGTAGCAAGCAAAAAGTAATCTCTCATGATCTCTTTCCTACGAGACAATATTGAGATAGAAAAATTTGTTAACATACATAAAAAGGAAAAGTAAATGAACTTGTTTTAATAAAACAAGTATTACTAATATCTCAATAATATGTTTTTTCTATTGTCCATCCTCTCGCTTAATTCTAGAAATTCATACAAACTTATAAATAAAAAAATTCATTCAAACTTATATGTTTTAAATTCCTTTTAGCTTCAATATATTTGAATTATAATGAGTAATTCTTTTTTTTTTTTTTTGCTAGTGTGATTATTTTTATCTGAACGATATCATGCTTTCTATGTCATATATTTTTTAAGCAAAAGCATGTAATTTTCAAAATATTCTTGTTATAGACCTATTATTTTGATTAAAAAATCCCCAACAAATTAAATTGTTTATGCATATAATTCCATATTTATCATTGAGTAATAAAAATCATTAATGAATTGATCATATGTATTACATAATACATAGAACATTTGTTTATTATAAAATGTTGATTGTTTTATAATCACACAAACTACACGCTTGAGTTTTAAAATTTACTTCAACTATTTTTCCAAAATGAATTATTTTTTTAATGTGACAATTATTCTTTATCGACAGAAATGCATACAAAAGTACAAGTAATGATTATTATAACTTTTCTCTGGTCGAAGAATCATTATCTCGCAATAAGAATAAACATTATTAGCAAACCAACCACACACTTAATCATGTTATAGAAACCACATATTGGAAGATACAAAGTAACTTATATGATTCCCTGTTTGTTAATTTTGTGCAAATAGGGAAGAATTTTTAAGCAAACACACTATGAATTTTATATTATAGTTTGAACCAGGAAAATCGACATGTATGTTTAAACAGGTCTTCGTTTTTTTTTCCTTTCCCGCCGAATTCAATACATCCATCGATTGGACGTTTAAAAGTGCAATTCTCTTTCTGTAATTGTCTTTTCTGTAATGACAAAAGCATATTTCGTAAAAGTCATCTAAGTTAACAATATTTTATCACAGCTATTGTCATTCGGTCGTCTAGAAATTATAGAAAACAATCTGTGATACAGCTATAATTTTTAATAATTTAATAAGTAATTGTCATGACTTTTGAGGAGTTAATTATGATTTTAGTTTCTGTTAATTATTTATAAATTATTATTGCAAGTATTTTGTTGAACCTATCAGAATTAAATATGTAAATGACTATTAGTTCATCGTAACAACATTGACACGTCGATAAAAAGATGACATTGAACACCTGGAGTAATAGAACAGGGAGTGAAAATTAAATTATATTACATTTTGATCTATGATTGATTTTTCTTCTACCCACAACAGGAGAAATTTTTTACAATGAAAATATGATGATAAAGCAATTGAGATTGACACAAGTTATATTTATGGCACATCTTATTAGTGCATTCAGATTGCAATATTCGTATTGTTACACCGAGATATGATAGGTTTGTGTTGCACCAAGTATAAAGGGCATTAATTTTTGAAAACATATCTAGATTGACATGTGCATAAATAGACTATTGTGGTTTCAAATGATGCAATTTTTGGGAATTCAAAAGGTGCAAATACCCTTTTGAGCTTCACATTTTGATATAGTGTTTAGATAAATCTATGTATATCGTGCCGAGTTAGGCTTTGTATGTATATGGCATCAAATGCACAAATGAAGAATTCAAAAGCATTGTCTAAACATAACCTAGACTGAAACCATGCGCTAGAAATTGGTTTCTCTAGCATTTATTTAATATTTTTTTTTTTTCAAATAAGAAATAGAAGATACATTTCAAGCTTAAAAATCATGAAAGATTTTAGTTGTTTTTTAATGTCAAAGCGCATGACCTATAAAATTATAAAAAATTAAAGAGTAAAAATCACGTCAAACAAAGCTAACACGCCGTGTTGAACTTTTGAAAACGTTGGAACGCAAAAGGGTACAGAAGTAGAAAACGACATCGGAGTTATAAAAAATTGGCAAAGATACGACTTCTGGAGAGATATTTTGAAGGAGGGATGTAACGTGCACAAAACGGGTGGAGGCGACGAGGCATCCTTAGCAGACCTAATTAACTAGGCAGTCCAAGTCTAGTATTGGGTCGAAAAATCTTTGTTCAAGTCTTCCACGTTCAAAACGTCACTAAAATTTTACCGTATAAAATTAAAAGGGTCTCGACCGGCTTGAGAAAGCCGAGGAGGCATGACTGAAGCCTAAGAAGGAAATGTTTGCCCAAACCCGTTTTTTTTTTTTTTTTTTTTTTTTTTTTGCCTTTCGAGCCAACCGGACCGGTCCGTCCTGGGCGGTGCCATCCCGATTGATGTTGTCGCGATCGCCATTCCTAAAATTAAGGGCGTGAATTACGTCGATTTTTTCCGCCGAAACAACAAGTCCATTGACACCAGTCAGCCACTTAATCGGGACAATTGATGACGCTCGCACTTTGCATGCGGCGGCTTAGACTGCTTTTCCACACGCTGAATTAGGTTGACCTGCAAAGACCAGTTGTTGCCGTCTGATCATTATTAAATTTGATTAATATTTCTATTAATCCAAATTAATTACTTAACTAATTGTATCCTCAACTATTGAAAAGTGACGGTGTAAAATTTATTTTTGCACCAGAATAGACTTTTTTATATATATAATGTTTTCAGCTACTTTTCCTTACGTTTGCTTGATTTCCACTCGAGCAATTTGTGGAATATTAGCACATATAAGATGATATAACATTTTCAACACTATTTAAATCTAGTCAATGCAATTGAAAATCCCAAATTAGTGATTGGTACAGTTATCCCACATTAATTTTCATCCCGTTAAATCCCAAATCGGTGTTTTTACTTATTTTCTACGGAGCTAATTTGCATCTCACAAGAATTTCTTATTTGGTGCATATGATAAATTTATTCTAAATTAATTTTCATCTCACAAAATTATCCAAATTGGTATCTCTGACTCAAATCTACCCTCCATTAAAATGCACATATGCAGTACACGTAGATTTCCACATCATATCTACCATTTTCCATAACAAATATGTCTTGTAATCATCTACCTTGGGTATGAACGCATGCATCTTCAAAGGATATTGGGCAAAATGATAATCGGGACAAATTAGGTCAGAGTGTTAGTTTAGGTTTTTTCTATGAGACGAATTAGTTTAAGATAAATATTTCATGAGATACTAATTTCAGATTTTTTGTCAAATTGGTTAAAAGTGTTATGACGATATAGTTTACAATTTTCAAGAGTATTCACCTTTAAATTTGAACATCGACAATATGAGTTCATCACTACTCTCCTATACGTAATCCTTATGGTTAATGTTATTATATACAAAAGCTCGCCAAATGAAAATGAAAAATAGCTAAAAAGAGTGAAAGCATATTGTAATAATGTCTCGGTTGGGCCTAAAAAAGAAGCTTATAATAACATCAGTTAATATTTTCTCGACCTAGTTCAGGGGAGTTACAAAACGATTTAAGGGCTTGCGTGGGGCTTGCGTAGCCATGACGTCACGCTGAGCGAACAAAAGGCGGGAATAGCATTCATGATTATCTACAGCAGAAGCAACAAGAGCCCCTGGAAAAATATAGTACGTGATATAAATTAATTAAATAAAAGGAAATTATTGTCATTTATTATTATTATTATTTTTTTGTTATTGGACAGCTGAGTTGGAGAAAGAGGGCAGGGGAGGGGGGAGGTGTCATCATTTCATTTTGTCTCTGTTTATAGGTGGCCATTATTACCACTTCATCAGATTATTATTATCTCCTTTATTAAATCAGTTTCCCTTTTTCTTTTTTCTAGGTTTGTTTTTCTTTGCTTTGGCACGGACATGACCCATCAAACACTCCATTCTTCCCCCCCTCGTCGTCCACTCTTTTTATATCACTTTCTACGTGGTTCGATCCGAGAGGGGCTTTTGATGGGGATTTTCTTGCCAGCGCATTGGTAACCTCGCAATCTGCAATTATATATATACACACATATATATATATGTTGAAAAAATCACAAGTCGATGAATTGATAATCCATAATCCATAATGTATTGATTCAATTAGATTTGTTGATGGATTTGGATTTAAATGATCTTATCATGTGGAGGTATCGAACTTTTACTATACTCCTAAAAAATAGTATTAAAGTTGATGATTGATTAATGGTATATGTTAATGCTGTCCTTAAAAGATAATAACGTGGAGATTCAAGCTAAGACTTTTTCACATTTGAAGGAAGATCGTCGCTCATCAAGCGAACTTGTTGATAAAATAAAAAATGCTTAAATCCTAGGTGAATAAAATGCAAAATATAAAACAAAGAATGGCCTCCTTCGTCCAATAAAATACTCCCGCAAAAATTACCCAATTAATCATAAATTTATTACGCATTTGCTAATTCATTTTTAAAATTTTCAATTTTACCAATATAATCCTAAACTTTTACATGAAATTTTAATATAATCATTTTGGTAAATTTTTGCTAGAAATCAATGAAGTGACAGTTTAGTTGTCATCAACCATCTTACATGGTACATTGCCACATCAATGATTTCATGTAAAAATTGGTTGGAAAGGGTATATTAGAATTTCATGTAAATGTTTAGAAGTAAATTGGCAAAATTGAAAATTATAGGACTGAATTGGCAGCATACAATAAATTTATGATTGATTAGATAATTTTCTTGGGTAATCTCTAGCATGTTGGCAAAATTATAAATGCTAAAATACATTTTTGTTTGTTCTACAGATCTGCTAATCTGCCCCCCATTTACACGTCAAAGTACCATAACATTCTCATATATATATATATATATATTTTCTTCATGGCTAGTATGAAGAAATGTGGGTCGGAGAAATGATGACTCTTTCGACTAATTGTCTGCATTGGAACATGGAACCATCATTCAAAATAATATAAATTTAACTTTCGGGCTCGTAAGAAAAGGAAAGAAAAGAGACAAAACAGATGTGCCATAGGGTGAACCATGATCAAGATATTCATCATAAATAGATATGTAAAGCTCTCGAATAATCAGTACATAAATGACTTTATTTGTAATTTTAAATAGATGACATATATAGAAAACTGAAATTCCTTACGCAAAAAATGATGAAAAGGGGAGAAGTTATAGAAATGGGTAAAAAAAATAGTTAATACCCTGAAAAACCCCAAATTAATAAACTTGTGACAAATTTACCCCGACTAACTATAAAAAACCATAAACTGGTTTATGACAAATTTACCTCCAAACTAATTTATTTGACTGTAAAAAACCATAAATTGGTAAATTTGTGACAAACGGGGCGTAAAATCTTAAATTGATATACTGGTTAACTGTCACGTGTCATTTAACCTAATAATTTGAGAATAAAATTTAACGAAAACTAACATAGGGTAAATTTGTCACAAGTGTACCAGTTTAGGGTAAATTTGTTAAAGGCATACCGGTTTGGGGTTTTTGGTGATAAAAAAAATAGTTTGGGGTAAATTTGTCAAAGTGTACCAATTTATGGTTTTTTAGGGTATTAACCCTAAAAAAAATGAGTAAAGAAAGCGAAGAGAAAAAATAGAGCTCTACTCACGTGATGATAAGTGTTGCCCATGGAAAGAACAAAATCCAGTCTGGATAAGTGATGAAAAGTGTACTGTTGCAATGCTTAATTAAAGTTACTAATGCAAAATTCCGAATTATTAAAAGATCATGAATATGAATAGGATTGTTGTTAATAAGTTTCCCTAATAATCAGATACGAAAAATTTGTTGTTTTCAATATCTTATTTTTTTCTCGTTACACTAATTAAGATTTAACAATTGAAATATTCTTTTATTGTGTTTTTTTTAATGATTTAAATGTTCAATCGTAAAGATTGGGTGATATGAAGTTTATAAAGACATGCTTCATAAATGTTTAAGCCCCAATAGGATTATTTCGCCTCTCGTGCTTAGTTATTTCCTCCCTACATAGGTTGAGATTTGCATCACATGAACACTGAATTGTGGGATCTTAGGAGGTGTTCAACGACTGGCAATTCCATGGAATTGGAATCTCACCCTTATCACGGTGTCATCCAATGTTTCGTTTTGATTTTAATTTTGCTCCAATGTAATTTGCCGCTCTTTTGTCCCTTAATTATCGAGCTATCAACCAACAGGGCACTGATCGTTTGTGAACTATTAATGATGCAACATGTTATCGGAGACATCGATAATTGTTAATGAAAAATCATAGGATTGGAGACGACGGAGTTCTAATCAAACGTAGAATTCAAAAAATCCTTTGCTCAAATTGCGAATAGAGTCTTGGGTCTACACTAGGTATTATCCCAACCAAACCTTACATGCACATGCACATATTGGTAGGTAGCTTTTCTATACAACTTAAGATTTTAAGTATCTAACCGGCCTAGCCCAGTCATAAACTGAATTAGTTAGTGTGAGAAAAATTACTATTTGCCCCTCAAGTTTTCTGTGGATTCTCAATTTGCCCCATGACTTTGAATTATTTATTTATTATTATTTTTTTTTCATGTTGCTCCTAACTTCTCAAAATCAATGTATCCTTAGCATCGACTTTTTTTTTTTATTGTGTCTCCAATCTAGAATGTGATCATGTGCTATTACGTGACCGGTTGAAACCAACTATTGAGCGAGAATCTGCCCATTAATCATAAGAGTTAAACTTTTTCTTTTCATAGTTCCACCTCGCCTCCTAACTGGAGTTTTAGTTTTAACGATATTTCTGTAATCTTTTGAACTTTGATGTAATGTGCCCTGGACATTAATTGTTAAAGAAAATATAGATCTTAATTATGGGGAAAAATAGAAAGTAGAAAGAGAGACATGCTGAGATCCTGAGAACAGAGTGGGGAAAGGGGTCAAGGCATGACATTGTGGTAGAAGCCACCACTGCTGCCGGCCATGTGCCGTAGATGGTGATTGACTTTAGTTGTTTCTATTTCTATGTCTGTATCTTTCTCAAGTTGATATAAAAATTTCAAATTATCATAGAAATATTCGAATTATTAGTAATTTTTTTAAATGTCATCTACTAGTTCATAGTCATACTTGGAATGGAAGGGTTGATATAATCGAAAGAATCCAAACTTCAAACGAATTCTTCTTTTTTTATTTTTTTAATAAGGAGAAATTTTATGGATGTATAAACTATGAACGCATGATCCGTCTTTACTCGCCGAGGTGGTGTGACCGATCTACCTTTGTCTAGGTTGCACCAACTCGACAACCAGATTTCTTTCTAGAATGACTTTTAGCTTGAAAGTGACTAGTTAGTCCAGAGGATTATGAGTCTTCACGCGTGCTTACTCCTCACCAAGCAGATAAGACAAGAACGGAAGGCTATTCTCTTTAAGGCTAAAGAAGTGCCCGCAACCGTCGGCTTACTCGGATTGCTTGGTTTACTTCCTTGGGCTGGGGACAGGAAAGATCCACCCCTTGCTAAGGCTGACATTGAAATAAAATTAAGAGGGTTGGGGCCCCCGGTTGGGGGGAGGGGGGAGTTTGAAAATTCCCACAAATTTAGAGAAGCAAATAGTAATTTTCCCACAACATGGTAACACTAGATCGATCTAAAGTATTGATTCATTCAATGATTCCGAACTTCCAATGGAAAGATCTCAAGACCTCGATCAAAAAAGGATTATATTAAGATTGACAAGTTTAGGGCGTGTTTATTTTAGGGAAATCTTCATATTATTCACAAAAATGTTTTTTCCTTTCAGGTTAGGGAATTTGTTTTCTTAAATTTAAGCATGTATATTCCCTTTGATTGTATATAGTTTTCTGTTGACTGATCTTACCAAAAACTGGGTGAAAGTCTAAAA
Organism: Eucalyptus brandiana; assembly: GCA_014182725.1. Taxonomy (NCBI): domain Eukaryota; kingdom Viridiplantae; phylum Streptophyta; class Magnoliopsida; order Myrtales; family Myrtaceae; genus Eucalyptus; species Eucalyptus brandiana. The sequence continues at coordinate 4,890,391 of CM024676.1, forward strand.
AATTAAGTCACTATAAATTCTCTAACTCAAAACACACCCTTAAAATACAAAATAATGATTGACCTCTCTTTTCTCTAGATGTCATGGGTTCGAGGGCAAATGGTTAGGTCAGGTCTCCACAGTCCCGAATTTGGGGGCCAAGGTCTAAGGTCTGAGCCCGAATCTCTCAAAGTTCAAATGCCAACATCTTGAGTCCAAACACGAAGACCGTTTTTGGCGACGACCGAGGTTAAGTTTAATTCTGAATAATGAATTCGCATTTTAGAAAATGTAAATTCCCCTTCTAGATTCCCACCATGCTCTTACCAATTCAACTGTTTCAAGCGATGCCGAACTGAGAAAAATGTTGAGAATAAGTTATGTACGATCTAGAACAATGATGATGATAATGGCGAACGTAATCATACTTGAAATAACGTTTAATTTATCATCTTCTAAATAATAGGGAGCTGGGAAAAGGGAAAAGGGAAAAGGAGGGGGGAGGGGGGCAGGGACAAAGGCATCAAATCAAGGGGAATGATGGGCGGTGGCCTGAGGGATTGAAAAGGACAGTTCGAGCCATTGGGAAATGAAGTCCCAGGACTTGGACATTGGAATCATTCCGGTTCATACGCGATTCTTCTTTTTCCGCCTCGTAAGTCATTCGAATTCATACTCTTCCACCTCCTGCGTTTCTAAAGATCCTTTAGAAACGGACCTCCAATCGATCGGTCGATGACCGCCGGACAATTGAAAATGGTAAATCTCGCCCATTAATCATCAAATCTTTTGAATTTTTTGTGGGTCACGATTGTTTGTACGCAAATTGCGAGGTTTTAGAGAGGGTTATCGCTCGTTACAATTCGGGAATTCAGTCCCCGGTTACAGTGGCGCGGGGGGTGAGAATGTGTCAGCCCTCAGGTGCTCTTCATTATTCTTCCAGCCAAGAACTGACACTGCTTCCCTCTGTGTCTCTCTTATCTTCTTCGATGGTGGGGGCTACTATTTTCGCATACTTGAATTTAGTGTCAAAGTGGGAACCAAATGAATCATGACCCTTTGTGTGAGATTGCAGGCGGGGGGGCAATGCATGGGTCTGGTTTGAAATAAGTAACTGGTTCTAGAATTCCAAATCAACGAGGTTCGGACCAAATAAGTTAGACAAACTCGGATAGCAAGTTCTCTCGCGATTTCACAATGAGATGGGAGTACTTAATTGTAAGAGTGATTGGTTTCGAGATAGATCGATTCTCATCTTGAAACTTAAAATATGATCAAATATGATTAGTTTCGGGTTTGTGGAATTAGAAGTCCATTTTTTGGGTGGGGCCAAAAACTAACGGATAAAATTCTTTCTCCCTTCAATTTCTTGCAACGTTGCAAGTGTGTCTCACTCTATGTGAGTTGTCGTCCTCGGAGGGGTTATTGTGCCTAGACAATCATCATGTTCGCACTTGTTTGGAAGTAAACCACAACAAAAGGATTGTTAAAAAATAACATGTGACCTGAAGTAAGCCTTAAGAAAAGGAATTAGTTCCATAGGCATAGCAAGATCCTCGGTTCATTTCGTATAAACTCATGGATATCCAAATGAACGTTGCTTTTATTAGGGTTTTTAGGTTTTTGCTCCAAGTTATCTTTTAGGAATTGTTATAACAAGAATTGTGGGAAAAAAAAAAAATCTTTCAATTCAATCGGGACAGATCAGCTGCACGTGGAACCAAGAATCGCCAAAAACTACCCAGTTTGGTCCGGTACTAGAAATGTAACTCGACCATTGCTCATCCCTACTTAATTGTCCCGTTGCTAACTATTGAATTAGTGTGGATATTTATGTTAACATGGTACTCTAGATATATTATATTAGTGTGTGTGTGTGAGTAAAGTAATATGATTTCAGGACAATCCTACCATACTAGTGCCGGTAGTTAACCGGAGAAAATGATTTGCGTCTTACGACAAAATAACTTTATGCTGAAATTAGAAAGTGCTAATCATTATTTCTTAATAACTCTTCTTACATTATTCGAATCTTTGGCAGTTGAGGAACGTGCTTTGTCCTCGTGGCTGTCACTGTGACTCCTCAATAGCTCAGATTGCATATATTTCCTCCACCATTTATAGGGACGGTTGTATCCCTCTCTCTAATGAAACCTCTCGTTTTCCGACTAGAACCCTTCAGGTTGTAAGCTATTGAAAGATCACCAACACTAATTTTAGAAAATTAAATTATTAAATGAAGATGGCTTTAATAGTTACATATTTTAATATTCCTTCTTTCGTGTCGGCTGAATTTTGACCTGAACCAAACGTGGAAGTATGTAATTTGGGAGGCAAATAAGAGCTTGAAATATTTGAATGTGAGACCTCTTTGCTATGATATCATGTGAAATTTTTTGGAGCGATCACCAACTGTTCTAAAAGTTTAAATTACTAGATGAATGTGTAATAAAATATTTGAATATTCTAACGCATCTATCCATAGAGAGTTTTATTTGGCCACAACCTAACTTGCAGAGATGTTTACAGATCTATAAGATCGTTGCTAAGTAAAGTGTGGTGACATATGTGTTTAGACTTAGTTTCATAACCGAATTCTTCCACATATCACAAAACCAATGGTGAGCACATTAGTTATTTCTTACAATGACAGTGGACCTAATAAAAATCCTAATCCATATCAGTATGTCCCAAATATTATTCTTTGATGCAAAATCAATCATACAATGGATACATACTAGGCCATGCATCTAAGACAATCTGTGCATATATCATAAAAATGGGTTCTGTTAACTGTGCTCTTGAGACAATTGTTAAGCATATTTAAGGAGGAATAGTTCACTTGTTCAAAGCTGTGATTTGACATTATACGAGATAGTTAATGCACTTAAACTGCTTCTCAATTGCTTAACAACGTGCTCCTAGAATATGCATTAATAAAATCCTCACAAAAAATCTTGCCGACAATGTGGAGTTACAATCTTATCAAACTTCATATCAATTTGGGTCCTTTGCCCCAATTTCAACTTCGCATCTTTGTTGATTCATTATTTTGATGGGCATCTTTTTGACTATGGAGTTTATACACTCAGAAGATGATTTCCTCCTAATAAAATATGACACCCTAGGTAAAGTTTTGGGGGCTTAAATGGGGAATGCCAAATGAATGGGGACAACACCCTCTAAAAAATCAATTTAACCCTTCCCTCCCTCCTCCAAATCTTTGGTTTGGGGAGGGAGATGATATAGGGCCATGAAGATTTCTGGCCCCTACAACCCTAAAACAGATGATGTTCTGCGCCTTAAAAGTCTCTGCCATTATGACCTTGGTTTGCCATCACAAGTTACCTCCGATTGGTCTTTTTTTCCAAGACAGCAATTATTCCTTGGGGAGGGAATTATAATCATTCTTGAATGAGGGCGTCAAATGAATCCAAAGGAAGACATAATTTTCCGTGACCAAGTCCCCCGTTTTGCCGTTCAATGCACATACAAAGCTAATTCCCAGTGCAATCGTAATCATGCTTTCTTCATTACATTGCAACCATAGTCTCGGCCGCTGTTGACGCAAAGGGAGAGCGTCTTGTGGGATGTCGCTGCTTTTGCCATGAGCTACTAGTCAAGCAATTCGGTCCCCACAAGGCATGATGATCTTGGGTTCTCATCGATGGTTTTTTTCACTCTCGTGAAATGGCATTGGGCGACGACTGTTAGGCAGCGGGCTTGGTGCGATTCGTTCCCGGTTTGAATGAGAAGTCGAGAGACCGCGGGGTTACATCGGATGTAGAGTGACGGGTTTAGTTAGATGCGCGAATGATGACTAACGTGCCCTCAAATTACTCATTACTTTCTATAGAGACCGGATGAGTAAAAAGATCCGGGAACAAGTGTTCGAGCATTGCGTCGTTCAATGGCTTATAACTTTTGATCTAGGGAGGGCGGCAAGGATCGTATGAAAAGTTCGTCCGAAGTTCAATGTTTTCGGCACCAAGACGGTTTTCAGCCACTTTTCCTTTTTACGCTCATTTTTTCTGCACTTTAATGCACTTTTTAGTGTGCATGAAGATTCCATTTGTTTTTTTTTTTTTTTTTATTCTTTTTTATGGGTTATTTTCGTATTTCTTTTTCTGCTCAGGGCCGATTTGTGATGTTCCCAGGATTTTTTGCTACTACTTTTCGCTATAATCGAGGAGACCGACCACTTTTATTATTAATTTGCATGATACTATGAAAAATGATTTTTCCTAAAACTCTTTTGTGCGCAATGTATGGACTCTTTTTTTATTTCAAAATAGACTTACTCTTCTTCTTCTTTTCCCAATTAAGATGTTCATATTAAAGTGCTTTGTTTCGTAGAAAACTTAATGATAAACAAAATGATTTCATATAAAGCATTTTTCAAGAATACAATTAGTTTTTTTTTTTTTTTTTGGTGATATACGATCAAAAAATATTTTTTAATATTTGGATTTCATTGGAAAATGATTTCATTTTAAGAAACTTTTAAATTAAAATTTTTAATTATTTTTACTTCCATTTTCTCTTTTTATTTTATTTTATTTTTGAAAAAAATCAATTTTTAATTTTTTTTCTCTTTCCTTTGTCCTTTTCTTTCTTTCTTTTTTTCCCCTTTCCTCTACTGCAATTGACTGGCAATGGCCACATGCTAGCTTGAGCTCGCTAGCCTTGGCGGACTTTGAGCTTGCCTTGATCTACTAAGTCCCGAGCTTGCCTGGATCCAGTAAGCCTTGAGCTCATCAAGATCATGTAAACCTCAAGCTTGTTGGCTTGTGTCATGGTCAATCGCTAAGCAACAGGTTGTCACTAAGGACATGGCCAATGGAGGAAGGAGAAAGGAAAAGAAAACAAAAAGAGAAAAGAAGAAAAGAAATAGGAAGAAGACAAATAAAAGAAAAACAAAAATAAAGAAAAAATAAAAAAATAATTATTTTTTAAAATTATTTTTATAAGAATAAGTGTTTTATTAATTAAGGACCATAAGACTAAATTTTTTTGGAAAATGTTTTGCGATTCTTTCAAAAGGGGAAATCATTTTCTTGAATTTAAACTTTAGTGTGAAAACTTTTTTTGTTGATTTATTTTCCTAAACGAACAAAATAAAAGAAAATGAGGAAAATATTTTCCCACAAAATATTTTTAGCAAAAAAAAAATGACATAGAAAATAACTTCTAGGAAGATGTTTCTCGAATTTTCCAACGTTCATTTCACGTAAAATGAACCTAAGTTAGTGAAAAACATTTTCCATCAATGAAAAGGTCTTGTAAAATGGAGGAAAATGTTTTCTACTTTTGAAAAAAAGGAAAACATTTTCCATATATTCTTTCACTCCACTTTCTTTCACAAAATACTTTTCCTTTTATTTTTATATTTATATTTTTAGAAATTGATTTTAAATTTTTTTTTTTATTTTCTTTCATTTTTTTCTTCTTCTTAGGCCTACCGCTGGTGACTGCGCCGGGCGAGCTTGGGCCTCTCTTCACCCAAGCTCTCTTGAGGCTATTCGGTGAGCTTAGGTCTCACTAAATTCATTGAGCTAGGTGAGACTCGAGCCTCGCTTGAGGTCACCAGAGGTTAGTGAGGCTCGAGCTCGCTTGGCACCAATCACATGCCATTACTGTGGCCAGCGATCAGTTGAAGAAGAAGGAGATAAAAATAAATAGAGAAAGAAAAAAGCAAAGAAAAAGAAAAGATAATTTAAAAATAATTTAAAAAATAAAAGATAATTAAAATGGATTTTAAAAAATAAAATATTTAAAAATATTTAAAAAAGAGTGCGTAGAGAAAAGATTTTACTTACCGACCAACGCAAAATATTTTTTTGTTTCATTTTCAAGTTTCAAATTTGAACACCTTGGAAAATAGTTATGTTTTCCCGAAAAATGGCTTTGTTGGAAAACATTTCCCAAAAATATCATATTTTCCGTGAATGAACAGAGCCTTAGTTTTGGTTTAGAATATTTCAACAACTCAGTTTGCAGCGAGAATAAATAAAAAGGTGAAATAAATTTACTGGATGGCCCAAAAATTATTTCTTAGCGGTTTTATCATAGTTTCAAGAAATTTATTGGATGGCCCCAACATGTTACGTGGTAAATGGCCCGAAACAGTTATCAGAAAAAAGAAAGAGAGAGAGACAATCTAATTAAGAGGAAGGGCAACAAATCGGGCCTCATAAATTAAGTGGCCCAACACAAGCAGTTTATCTGTTGAAGATTATGTTACAAATTGGGCCTCCTATTATGTTGGTCATCTAATTTCAGGTATTGCCCATGTTGAGGGCTATCCTTGAACTCAATCACAAAATCTTTAGCTGCTCCCACTCCATTTATTATGCGAAAACTGATCGATTTGAAATATTTTCTTTTTAAAAGTAATCATTTGTATTATTTAAAATAAGTAGTGAATGGAGTTTTTCTTTCATTATCTACAACAGTTTATGCCTAAATATTTTTATAGATGATAAAAAATTTCCATTGATTAATTATTTTAAGTAATACAAGCAACCATTCTTAGAAAAATATTTTTCAAATCATTAATTTTCTACGAAACAAACAAAGTAATATTTTGGTTAAAGTAGGAGGAGAAAATAAACAAATGATGAAAAGTAGAGTTTGTAGGGATTCGATAAATTATGATAAAAATTGCATAAGACTAGAACATAATTCGACGGGCGAAGTTAATCGTGACACGGTGGACTAGCGATAGAAACTTGTGGTAATGACATCGCCGATGATAGCATTAGACTGTGGTCAAGGCGGTGTGATAATGATGACGGCGGTAGTGACATTGGTGGGGAGACATAAATGAGGTGGTGGTCGACCGGCGTCGACAAGGCGGCATTGGGCTAAAAATAGGTTGTGTGGTATCTTGAACAAGACAACGATGGAGGTGAAGGTGGCCGATCATGTCAGCATTGTTGGCCACGGCGGAAGGACAATAGAATGAACATTCATTGTCATGTTTACTTTAAAGTAATATAAACACGGCAAATTTTGCACTACCACATTGATTACCTACGCGATAAGTTGAAAACAATGTTTAACTACACGTATTTAAGATGATCCATCCCATGTTCTAGTTATGATTTGCTCCGATTATAGTCTTTAATATCTAACATTGGGTCCTGAAATTTTCAGTAATGAAATTATTGGCGAGCATGCCAAAAGAGATGTCGGCAAAATTCCGCGTGCGCCAAGACTGTCCAAAATTCAAATGATTTGAGCAAAACCAGAACAGAGAGATAATTAAACTTCAACGAAGATATCGGTCGATTGGATGGGCTAAAATTAAATTAATATTTATCTATAGGAAAATTGAAATGGATTTGGTAATTATTTAGATTAGAGTAAAATATTGATCAATATAAAAATTGTCGATTGACAATATTAATTTGACCAATCAGAAACAATCGCGAGGATGAGAAATTCCTCCCGTTCTTTCTAAGAGTAGGAGGCCACTTTATTCATTTCGAGACAGACAGGCAGAGGCTCTAAATTTTGTAGAGTTGCTGTCGAGAAGTTCTTGACAATCAAAGAACTTCCAAAATGCGAAGTCTCGTAAGATTTAAGTTATCAAGATTTTAACTAAAAATTTTGGTCATCGAGACGGTAAGAAATAATCAGGTCGTCATAACCTAAATATCTTCAATTTATGATCAATCTTTCAATGCCCTCAATTACAATTGTGCTATTGAATCAAGATCAAGCTTGGCCCCTAAGGGCTTGTTTGGTAATTGATCAATTCTTAGCTATTTCTACTTTTTTGTTCCCTAGAATAAAAAAAAGAATGGAATATGTTTGTTAACATCAGTTAATTTTTCTATTCTCAAGAACAGATTTGTTTTTGGAAACAAATTTGGAACAAAATAAAAAAAAAAAAGTTACTTTTTATTCTCGAGAACAATTTTAGAATAATTTTTTTTTCTTTTATTATTCTTCCTCTTTAACTGGTCCATAGGCTTGGTGATGATTGACAACTGCCTAGAGATGAGGTCCAATGATCTCGCAAGAGCCTCGTTGCCTCGTGAACCTTCGGCAAGGCTCTCCCAAGGTCGGCAATGTTGTTGGCCGAGACCTCGTGATCGGCTAAAGGAGGAAGAAGAAAAGAAGGAAAAAGAAAATAAAAAATAAAATCTCAGAAAATTATTAAAAATTAGGTGAAATTTTATGTTACCAAAAAGTTTGAGACCGAACGCATTCTTGTATATTTTTTATTTCGAGGATTGAAATTCTGTATAGTTACTAAAATTATACGAATATTTAGAAATTCGTGTAGGAAACATAATAAGAAAAATTATTTATGAGCAGAATTTATTATTGAAAACATAATATTTGCCTAATGCTCCTAAATTGTTCTAATGGAAAGAAGCAAAGATTGGACGATTTGATTTGAAATTAAGCCATTTAAGGCCTCGAATGGCCTTAGAAAAAGAATCAAAGTTTGTCCCGTTGGTACCAAGATTGCATCTTCGACCCAAAAAAAAAAAAGACAAAAAGAGAGAGAACCAAGATCGCATTATCAAGTCTCTTCAATTGTCTTTTCATTACTAAAGGAGAGGAGACAGGACAATTCTTTGTTTCATTTAGAATTGCAGATTGTACCCATTTCTTAAATTCATGTAAGTTGGGCACACTGTTTTCTCTTCCATTTTCACAGTGCAGATTTATTTGTGTGCAATTACTATTGATGCAACTTGTTTATTCAGCAAAGTCTCTTTAACCGACAGAATAATAAACAAATTTTTTTTATATTAAAGCTAAAGAAAGTAGCCTGACAAAAAAAGAAACAAAAGTGGAACTGACTAAATACACATGCTCTTAATAAATTAATCATACATAATTTATTTTACTTAAAATAATTAAATGTAGTATATTGAGAAAATTACATTGAATGGAGAAATTCATGAACTACAATTTGCACAATACAACTTTTGTCTTTTTTTTGTCTACGGTTAAAATATTTGAGTTTATTCGACCAAATAAAATATATTTGAGTTTAAATTGAAAAAGTAGATGACAATAAAACATATTCAGATATATTCCTATATATTATATTTTTATGTTAAAAGAATCACGATAGTAGAAAATAAAGAAAACCTTTTGATAAAAAACAAACAAAAATATAGCAAACTAAAGATATATCTAATTTAAATTATCACTTAATTTACTCAAATAATTAGATTCAATGAATAAAAGAAATTATTGCTTATAAAATTATTTAATATAATATTTTTTAAAAATGAATAAGGACGAAGTTAATGAGTTTTAATTTTGGTAACACAACCATTGTGTTTTTCTATGTAATTTAAAGTTTTTGGGTGCAAACTTGAAAAGTCGATAAATACATGTTTAAATATATTATTAAATGAAATAATATCTTCCAAAAAATTAATTTGATGAATTTAAGGAAACACATTTAATTTAAAATATTATGTGAGGTACATAATTATATTATGTATAAAGTGATCACATGAACATAAAAGAAAGAAATAGTACATTTATTTAGAGTTTCAAATGTAGCCTATTTATTTTCATCGATCTCATGTGATTAAAAAGTTTATTTAGTTGAAATATTACTTTTTTTTATGATTTTAGAGTAGATTATTTATTATATGAATAGATTTCACTTGATTTTGATGTCTTAGAGTCAAGTCGTTCATAGAAAAAGTTTAAATAGAAAAACAATAAAAAATTAAAATCCCACTCTAAATATACGTGTTACTGATGTTATTGCTAATTAAAGACAAACAATTTTATTCGAGTAATTCGATTTAGTACTATAAAAAATTACATTGAACAAATAAATTCACTTAGTTTGAAAAATAAAAGGATCCTAATAAATAATAGCTAATTTGTAACATGATTTATTGAAATTTTCTTTAAGTTATAACGAGATATTAATGTAATAAATAACTCCAACCACTTTAATATCACAACAATGTTATTTTTATCTAAAACTTGCAATTACATCTTTAAACAATAGAAAGGTAAATTGCATTTTTTTTTTTTTATAACATAGACCATTTATATTTTACTTATTCTTATTTTTTACTTTTTGAACGAACTTATTTCATATGTACCTTTCTTTAACAATAGAAATACATTTATTATTATTATTATTATTATTATTATTATTATTATTATTATTATTATGTGCTTAGAAAACTCAATAATATAACTTTTTTTTTTCCTGCCTCATATTAATATTAGGCCTTCATAATGTAGGATATTCTTCTACTGATGTACACAATTATCACCGTCATACAAACCTCATATTTTTCTCTTGCATCACATATCATATCAATGAATCAACAATTTAAATATGTCAGCGGGCTAGGTAAATAGTTCTCTTCCACTATCAGTTCTTTTTTCATATACATTTTTCTCTTCCACGTAACGCACCTATAAGGCATGAATATCTCATTATAACTAATCCATGAATGTATCCTTACAACTCCTACATCAGTTCAACATCATGTATAATATTCGCGGTATATAGTGTATCTTATGCCTTAATTCATAGAACATATTCCATTTTTTCAATATCACATCAAGAATTAAAATAAAATCCCATGATAATCGAAATCAAATAAAAGTTTCCAATATTGATTTTCACTATTTTTCTCCCTATTCGACTCATGAACCTTGATCAAGAAGATGCCCTTTTTTTTTTGGAATAGAGGCATAGATGTCACTTGCTTAGAAGAATGTGCTTCCTAATTAAAACCCCACAAGTCACTTTTTTCTCACGTCACGCCATGAGATGTAAGATTTGACTACTCATAAACAAATAAGGAGAAGCCCTTGATCTCTCCTGACGATAAGGTAACTAGTAACATGAAATGTCACTAATTAAGAATTGGAACATTTTTAAGAGCATGGTTTTGTATTAAATGCCAATTGCACCCTTCTTCTTCTTTTTTTTTTTTTTATCTTTTATCATTTTCTGTCGTTTTTCATTTACACCTAAAATAAATAAGTTAACACCTATTTCACACTAAAAATAAAAAATGCCAAAGGCATGCTATATTGAATTATAATGATATGCAACTAATCAAGAATATAGACATTCAAAATGCCAATTTCCCGTGTTTTTCATTTAGCATGTCTTTTGTGCCCCTTTCTCTATCTACTCTAAAGATAGTATGATTAGACGCTTAAATCGCAATAAACATGTCGATTAACCATGAATAGACAACGGTGACACGAATTAAGCCATTATAAAAGGCTGAATATGCGATTTTGACCCCAAAAGCACATACTTAAAGGATCGTTCCCAGACCACCTAGAGCCCTCAGATGAACCATAATGGGTCCCGGAGTCTGCTGTGCAGCACACTAAACGCACTGCAAAGCAGGCGTTCAGTGCTCATTTATGGTCCAAAAGGGCTAGAAGTTCACCGAAAAATCCGATAGCGACTACCAACACTTCTACCACACATTTAAAACATGATATAACTATAAACATTATAAATGACAAGATAAACTAGGTTAATGTCAACACCAAACAAAATTTTAGTCTGAGAGACTTCGAAATAACATTAAAACACTTTGAAACACGCCCCAATGCACACTTGAATCGTGAGGGCCCGTGAGTGGCTCGAAACATATGCAAGGAGTTAAGTGCCGCTCAAAAGAGGTGAACACTTGCTGTTCAACGCATGGAAAGTGGCATAGAGTACACTAGAATGATGGGAGATCGTCGCTAGATTAATACACAATCACTGATAAGAAAAAAGCCCTCGAATAAGGTCAAGATCTCTCTATTTCATGGCCGGGAAAACAAAATCAGCAAGCGAAAGAAGATGAACGAGGCACTTAATAGCATAGCAATGAACATATAAACCACTAAATGCATGGATGCGACACTAAAGGCTATTCCTAACTCCTAGGGGCAGTAAACGAGAACATAAGCATCAAAGAGAAAATGAGAATGAACGCAACAAGAGGAGAACAAGGTCACAGGTATATTTGGCCTCTAAACAAAACCAATTTTGCATTGGCGAAAACGACAACCGATTGTCCTGCCTCGACCGAGATAAAATAAAGAGATTACACTAAGGAAATACTTCGAATAATGGCAATAAAAGAGGGAAGCTCAGAGAGAGAGAGAGAGAAGTTTTGGGGTTTGGTGGGGGGGGGGCGGGGCGGGGTTTGAGAGTGACATTAGAGAAAGCTAGGGAGAGAGTAGGGAGTGTGTACGTGAGCGTGCGGATCCTAAGAAAAATGAGATGAGAGAGGCACATGGGCCACGGGAAGAAGGGAGCGGGAGAGAGGTCGTCCTCTAGCTCGACTTCATCAATTGTACCTCTTGTCCCATAAAGCAGCACAGGACGGAGTAATTAGGGTTTGTCGGTGAAAAGATGTTGAAGGGTTAGGGTCTTCACTTAGTTTGACTCGGAATTGGGGGAAAAGCGGAGAGAGAGAAGAGGGGGGTTGGTCTTGGTGGAAAAAGCCAGACAGATATTGTTGGGAAGTTCACTGATGGAGGCCCTACATTATCATTTTTTGTACAACGGATTAGCTGACGCTATCGTGGAAGAAGCCAGACCTGGGAACCACGCTTGGAATCAGTGTACGAGCCACAGACAAGTTGGAAAATAGACTTGATGATGCTCGTCGTGATGCTTAGCTTGCAATTTTCAAGTTCGTTGGGGCCTTTAATAGAGCAAGAGAAGCCGGGTAAAAAATTTCCAAAGTAACTGGCTGCAACAAGTGGAGTTTCAATTAATCCGTGAGCTCTGAAGCATTTATTGATCGAATTTTTTGTTGTCGGACTTGAGGTGTTAATTTTACAATATCCTTAGTTGTAGAAGAAATATAGTAGAAAAAAATGAATGCCGAATAACGAAATGACAAGATTTTCAATTAGCGGGCCAAATTCCACCCATGGAGAATTAAAATGGATGGTGCGGAATGCATTAGTAGGATCGAAGATGCGAGTGAAAAGAGGACATCGTGGGCCAATGTGGTATGCTATAATTTTAGAGATACAAGCCTTTGAGTGCAAAGAAGGTTGAATGGGTATTGACTTTGAGCAATGTACTTAGTTACGTCTTACTTGTTGGTGTTTGTTTCGATAAATAAGCATACGTGTATAAGTAAATTAAGATCAAAAGTCTGATTGCAGCGGGAGTAAAAACACTTATACACACGTTTCCATAGCATTTACATGCATTTTAACAAAAACGCATAGAAGAGCTAAAGGGGCTAATCATATTAACCTTGTACCATGCTCTAAAAATTGGTTCAGAAGTTTCTTCGGGTTTTGAGCACGAACATCTGATGTCATCACATCAGTAGTTCCAACGTTCCTCAGACTTTGATCGTGAACGTTTGACGCCTTCTAGTAACACCGGTTTTGATGTTCTTGGATTCTTGATCACGAACATCTGACGCCTTCTGGTAATACTGATTCTGATGCTCTTTAGATGCAGAATGCCTGATCTCTTCATAGGCTCTGATGTTCTTTAGATTCAGCCTCACAAGTGTCGGGCCTCTAATTTAGACACACCACCAATTCTCATGTTGAACAAAAGAGAGAAATTGAGAGATCTCACAACTACAATTGTGCTAGCAATTGCTCTCATGTGAGTGTTTTGTTGATCAGTATCAACACTCTCAATTTATTGATTGTCGATTGTCGATCGTACATCATCTTGTGATATGCTCTCTGTATTATCTTTTATAAACAATGCATATCACATTTAAATCTGTGCATTAACTCTAAACCGTTTTAGAATTAATTTGGCCATAACTCTTGATGACCGTAAGTTCTGATATCACTAATTCGGGCATTAACTTCGTAACTGTTATAGAGCATTATTCCAGACATTTATTTGTAATTGTTACAAGTCTTTATTCTGTGTATTAACTTTGTAATTGTCACAAATACTTAATTTGGACGTTACTTTTGAAACTGTTTTAGAGCATTAATTGGTTATTAATCTGAAATCGTTTCAAATCATTAAACTACCCATTTATTCTGTAACCGTTTTAGATTATTAATGTGACCGTTAAGTTCTGAAACCATTTCAGAACTTAATGTGACCGTAACATTTGAAAAATGTTTCAGATCTTTAATCTAGCCATTAAGTTTGAAACTATTTCAGATCATTCATTTGGCTATTGATTCTGAACTCACTTCATATCATTAATGATGCGATTAACTCTAAACTCACTTTAGATCATTAACGCAGCTATTAATTCTGAACTCACTTCAGATTATTAATTTGGTCACTGAATCTGAACATGCTTAGAGCTTTGATTCGGCCATAAAGTTTGAAACCCGCTTTAGAGTTTGTGAACTCTGATGCCCCTTCATAAGAACTTTTATTTCTAGCCCAACTCAATTTGATTGGCTCAATTGCAAACACATTTGCAATATTCTCTCTCTCTCGTTCAAACGTCATTCTAATTGGTTATGGTGTGTGACATCTCTAGGTTCATTACTGAGCTAGTAGTATGACTTGTACTAGGACTTGTACTAACATATTAACACAACCAAGAGAACTGACTGTCTCAATCAGTCTCTTGTTCTTACAAACCATAAGTGATATCTAGCAATATATCATGGCTACCCAAATAGTGTGAAATGTCTCGAAACATAATGAACTTGTTAGCTTTGGCGATCGTGTAATTCAATCCTTCTATCTCACCATGTCCCAATCGAACAAAGGCCATGGAACTATTGGTCAAGCCACCAATTCAATCATATGCCCAAATTTAATTGACATGTATTATTTGACATATGAACCATTTATTCTCGGTTATAACCTTGGCCGAGGTTTTCAATACAATGTTACAATTAGATGGCATAGGACATCAATCTTGTATAACAAGAAGATAGATCCCATATTGTGCATGCCTGTGGCTTGGTATGTGAACAAACTATGACCATAAAGTACAAAGATGGTTCGACGAAGCGTCAATATATGCACTTGTGAACCATAGCCATCCAACACACAAGTTAGCATCGTGTCTCAGGTCTAAGGATCTTTACACCTGACCAAAGTATGAACGATCAGACATTGACCTCGCTAAAAAGCTTCCATGTTGCCAATCGTTCTATGTATGTCATGTTCAGTGAACTTATCCAAGACAAGCACCTGTGTTCTAGCTCGGATATCACAATATCCAATGACTTGTGACTCATCATCCCCTCTAGTATCCAATACTGAAGTGAAGCTTGAGAACATATCGATCTCAACAAAATCATCAATATCCTCTCAATGATCCATCAATCGGGAACTGTTTAAAGATTCAGCATAACTGTAACTTGTCACACACACACACACACACACACACACACACACACACACACACACACACACACATATTTTTCGTGACCTAGGAACCTCATATAGCCGGCAACCGGCGAGTAAACTTGGGGGGATACGTACGCGGGATGACCCACCACCCCCGGCGTCCCACTTAAGACCCCAAGTGACCATGAGGGGATTCGAACTCCTCCCCTTCGTGAGGGGGAGAGAGCTCAAACCACCGTGGTCACCAAGGCGATGGTACCTGTCACACATATTTTTAACACCTTAAGAATATGTTCAGTTGTAGCTGATCTTATGGACCTCATTCATATAAATTGGACGATGAATGAGAAAAATTGTTTGCCATTAAATACTCCCTAACGTGTAACTATTACATGATTGCTTTGGGGCATACAACTAACATTACTATGGATCTAAAACCTTAAAGTCTTGACTAAAATTTCGTGAATTGTAGGGGATTAATAGTGGATTAATAGTCTAGACTAAAGTAATTGACCCGAAAAGCTTGAAATTCGAAAATCATTCTTTTTTATCTTTTGAGAATAAGTGCACATGAAGTTTTAAAAAATGCAATTGAGTACTAAAATTTTCAAATAGTACAATGAAATTCTCAAAATTGTCAAATTGGAGCAATCGAGTCCCTCTATTAATTTTGTCTAATTCGCCTAATGAAAAAAGTTGATGTGGATTTCTTTAGTATATTCTTAAGACACATGGAAAAAAAACTTGAAAATTTAAAGAAAGGAGAAAAATATTAAAGGAAAAAAGGGACAAATAGAAATTTTAAATTTTTTTTCGAAATCAATTTCGTTTCCTCTCCATTTTTCCTTTCTGTGACACCTAAATTTTGACGACATAATTAGTTGTTTATTGCATATAAAAATTTAGGGGTCGATCTTGACCTCTAAAAAAATATCAATTAAAATGCACATATATATTAGGAGTGTTTGCATTAGTAGTTAATTAAACTAATATATTTGTAATGGACTGGTGAGGGATGGACTCGAATAAATGGTTTTGACTTTGATGGAGTTAAGCTTGCGATGATGAAAATTTGACCTAGCCCATTAATTGTCATGGCCAAAATTCATTGGGAAGTTTATTGAGTTGGGAGATTGATTTGTCTTGGGGAGTAATTAAATTGAAGAAGAAAATCAATTGTGCAAAATTTGAACTTGTGCCAAAAAATTAAGTGTCAACAATCAATAATCTTGAGCATGTCAAAGGTAGACCTATCAAGTGGGTGGGACGGTCATAAATAGTTTGTCCCAAATTGACCCATTTAATCCATATATGGCCCATTTATCATCATACAAAATTTTCAACTCAGACCCGACTCAACCTGAGCCGTTTAACCAAATCTAGGGAACTTATTTCTTATGATTTTTTTTTAAAATCATATCGCTAAAATACTTTCATGCCATATACATTTAGTGAAATTTTTTTATAAATTTTCTTTTAAATTGACTCTTCATTTTCCTGAATTTTTTTTTTAGGAAGTCATTTTATAGAGAAATATCGATACTTTCTAGTGTTTGTCTAAAATCTAAAATTAAAATAAAAATATTTTTCGCAGTTTGGTATAGAAAATCTAATTAGATTTTCCTCCATGCATTCTTTTTAATTTTAATTTAAAAAAATTCAAATTTAAAATTATTTTTATTTTTGAAAAATCGAATTTGAAATTATTTTTTATATTATTTTATTTTTTTCTTTCCTTCTTCTTCTTCGGCACGCACCAACTATGGCAACAGTCAGTGACCAGCTGCAAGTTGAACCTCACCAGCCTTCAACAAGGTTGAGTTTGCTAAATTGGCAAGGTTTGAGCCTGGCCAAATTTGGCGAGCTTGAGCTTGCTCGAGGTTAGCGAGCTTGACTCTCACCTGATCAACAAGGCTTGAGCCTCGCTAGACATCAGCGAGGTTTGGGCCTCACTACATTCAACGAGCTCAAGCTTGAGTCTCACTAGATTGGTAAGGCTCGAGCCTTGCCTGATGTTAGCGAGGTCCTAGTCTTGCCTATGTTAGCAAGGTCTTAGCCTCGCCTAATCGGCAAGCTTGACCCTCACCTGGTGTGACATCCGGATTTTTCCATGTTCGGTAACAATATTTAGGATGATTTTCCATACCATAATCGGCCGGGAGTTCAATGTGTTAAAATTAAAACAATAAAAGGTTGATGTATGTGTTGATGGTGTAATGAGACAAAAATTGATTTACTGCTATGTTAGTTAAAGATGTGGACAAATAAGCTTCAAATTCTATATTTGAGAATTTTCAAGTTTAAGTTCACTAAATTGAGATTTCCTAGCATTCAATATTATTCATTAATAATTTTAGTGGATTTAGAATATTTTTGGATTTATCAATGTTTTGAATGAACACTAATTTCCTGTTTATATGCTGATAAGCATTTTGATAACTTGACTACATATATTTTTAGAAGCCCATAATTGAGCTGTTAGCTATTCTCTAAATTGCATAAGTCTCTCCTCATTTTCTACCAATAATATTAACCTACATGTTCCTAAAGACATTGAACTTAGCTTAGTATTGATATCATTTAGTACATCATCTCTTTTAACCTTATCCAATTAATGCTCTTAATAAGCCTAACTCTTATTCGTTCATTTTTACTTGCCTAGAAGTAGCTCCCCCTCTTTCTTCATTTTTCCACCAATCATCCTTAATTACATTCTTCTTGTGACATTGAGCCTAGTTTAGTTTCGAGGTCAATACCTTATGTCACACCTATGCCCTACCCTTAGCGTGGGCACGCGACACTCTCCTTCGCTTCGGGATTAAGTTGCAATGTCCCAAAAGGTGTCGCTGTCCTATTGATTTTATTTTTCCATTAAGCACACGCAGAAGCATGCAATCTCTAATCATCCAATCAATTAACAAACAATGAATGGTCAGAGAGAAACGCTCGCACATACATACTGCATAACTTCTAAGCTTTATTTATCTACTCATAATGTTTACAATTCACAAGCCCTCATTTCTAGGATTGTTCTGACTGGTCATCCCCGCACACAAAAGATATAAACGGGAGAGGAGTTAAAAGTTGCAAACGGGAGCCTCTCTCCTCTACTGAGATCTAACCAAAAATGGTTTCCTTACTAGGATCTGCTTCCTAGGCATCATCCATAGGGTTGTTTGGCGGGCCCTCGTCCTCGCCTAGTCTAGGTGGACCACTCCGAAGAGGTCCTCATCGAACCATGCGTACCATGCCTAATAATAGTGTGGGACAAGGTCGCGGTACCTCTTGTCAACCCAGACAGTGGTGATGACCCGTTGAAAAGCAGTGTCCTCCTTAAACACATCTATCACTACGATCTCCATGCTTACAGGTATCCCAAAGCGCATGAAGTTGTGAGATAAGGGGTCCATACCTATTGACTTGAAAAATATTAAACTACAACAGTGAGTCGAAAACTTAATAAGTAAAAATCCTAAACCTCATATAGGCGGATGCCTTGTACTGGAGCCTTATGATTACTCATCCCAAACAATGTCGATGACAAATCAATAGCAAAGCCCATGCCTTGCTTTAACTATATACGTGATGGAACTTGTTCTCAACCTAAGTCCCTCAAGTCCTAAGCAGAGGCATATAAATCCACACGTGTCATAATTAGTGCAAATAATAGCTAGAATACTCATATGTGTTGGATATTACTATTCGCAGCAGAGAAAATATTCAGTGGTATGTGCGCGCCATGTCATCCGCTGACCTGATGCGCACATACCACTCAAATATCGACACCTATCATGTGGGACCCGCTAGAAAATGAAAGGACTCGCTCGGCTTGCTGGCAGAAGAAAAGATAGGTCATGCACGCTCCTGCCCAAAAGACCATTCTCTCTCTTCAATTGAATTTTCTGCAATTTTTTTTCTCTCTTGCTCTCTCTCTCTCTCTCTCTCTCTCTCTCTCTCTCTCTCTCTCTCTCTCTCTCTCTCTCTCTCTCTCTCTCCTCACGGGAGAACAAACACAGAATGATCAAGACTTGCGTTTCCTTCTCCACTTCCGCTTCCGCCTTTGGCTCTGCCTTCACCTCCACCTCCTTAAAAGCCTCACTGGTCATCTGCCTCTGGTACGTTGGAGCCTCACTAGTTGCAATCGGGGCTTGACCCCCTCCACCTCCGATTGTTCCCGCGAAGATTGGGTACAAGGTTTGTGTCCACCTCTAGCTTCGGCTTCGCCTTCCTCCCCCAAAAGCCTCGCCAGTCATCTGCTTCCGGCATGTCGAAGCCTTACTAGTCGCAGTCGAGTCCCAACCCCCTCCACCTTCGACTGTTCCCTCAGAGATTGAGTAGAAGAATTGTGTCTGCCTCCGGCTCTGCCTCCGGCTCTGCCTCTCTCCCCCAAAAGCCTCATCTGCCTCTAGCATCCACTATCTCTGGCATTTGCTCATCCTCCCTATCGTGTCGGCCTCCGCCGCGAAGCCATCAGCCTTCGTTTGGAGGGAGGCGGCCTTGGTCTCGTTCCTAAGCGGCACTAGGCTCCCTGCTGCTGACTAGGTGCTGTCCTTAATGCTGGCTCGCTTGGCCGTGATCGAGATCTCGGACGGCGCGGAGAAGAAGGAGATGTGCGGGCTGGAGAAGGATTCCCGCCGGCCTCTGCCGCGAAGCCATCATTCTCCGGTAGGAGGGAGGTGGTCTTGGTCTTGTTCCCGAGCGACACCAGGCTCCCCATCGTTGACCGGGCATTGTCTTTGATGTTGGGTTGCTTGGTTGCGAGGGAGATCTCGACAGACCTGGGCGGGGTCGACAGCACAAAGAAGAAGGAGAGGCGCAGGCTGGAGATAGATTTCCGCTTGTTGTGAATTGGATGAGCAAGAATCATATTCCCACCGCCTCTCTCTTTGAATTTCAGTCGCATTTCGTTGACTCTCTCTCTGACTTGACACTCTCGTTTTGCTCGCTTCCATGCGTTTCTCTCTCGACCGGTGAGTTTCCTTCTTCCTCCCCTCTCATGGGCTGATTTCAAAATGTGCAGTTGAAATCCCGAATGGGTTGTTTTTGCATCTTGTTGGGTTGTTTAGTTGCCAGTGAATGCATGGGTTGTTCAGTTGCCAACGAATGCACGAGTAGCAAGGGAGCACGAAAGTGGATTCATTCGATCATCATCTATCGCCACGCCTCGTGTTTCTTTTCGTTTTTTGTTTTTGGTTTGGTTTAATGGAACCTTGCAACTTGCCTCGTTGAAAGAACCGATCTTTTTGCTTTGACATGAATATAATTTGTGCTCGAGCGAGCGCAAAGAAGTACCCTTTAAGTATGAGGTGAAAGATCATTTCGCTCTATGCTAGGCTGGTGGCTGCGTGTCGATGTGAGTTTGATTTCGGTATGCGTGAGAAAAGAAGTTATCAAATAGGGTTGATGTTGGTTCTATTTGTTGGCCAAAACTCTGCTGGACTATGCATCAGATAACTTACTCGTTTTGGGAAAATCTCAACTAGGAAGTTGGTTAAGTGAGACTTTGTTGATTCATTTGTGGTGATTGGTTGAGTTGGATTATAGTCTCTTTCCTACTTTTTTGTGCTATGAGAGGAATCTCATGTCTATCTCAACTTATGGTGACGGGTTTGTGTGTCCTGTGGTCCGATTGTAACCTGAATACTTGCTTATTGTTAGTTAGACATGAAGTATGATGAATGGATGTCATCAATACCGGTTGTAGGATCCATTGATTTTTGCAACGAGAGTTGTTTAATGCCATAGGAGATGTTGGGGTTCTGAGTTTTCTCATTCCTCATTATTAGTTGAGGTTGAGAACTGCCACTTTTTTTTATTGGTACTAATTTGACAATAGTTTTGGATTGCATATTAGATTTTACTATATTCTAATGTTTTTTTCTTTTCTTTGCTTCCATTTGCACTAAAAAGTTCATAACATTGTTTGTCGTGGATGTTTCTCAAGTTGTCCCTCCCATGGTGGCGCACTTAGGGATGGACATCGCAACTAAAGAAGACTAAACTTCCCAGTCTCAATTACTTAAAGAGTTCACTGACATTTGCAAATCGACAAGGCATGGATATTTAAGTCCAAAAATGGCATCAGTGCTTATCTCATTTGCTATCATTATGCTTACTCTTCCATATATATATATACTATGATAAAAGTGGTTATTGTTCGGTTATAGGTAAATTGTTCAAAGTCTGTTGAAACGAGAAAAGGAAGAGATTCTTGTGAAGGTCGCATCTCCTCTTGATCGTGAAGATTAATGTGCACTTGACTTTGCATATATGTCATAGAAGAGGCAAATGCCTTGTTTTACTCAATTATGTTGTTTATAAGTGCCTGTGCTTTAGTCTAGGCAACGATTACGTTACAAGATGTTCTTCGAACAATTATGGAATGTTGTTAAGCACTTTCAGAATATGAATATGATAGCTTGTCCCTTTTGGTTTGTCATGGTTGATTTGCAATTGGTGTTATTTTGTCCATGTAATGCATTCCCTACTTATTATTGGTCTTCCAAGCATTGTAAGGTACAATTTTGAATCAAACATGTCCAATACCTTATTTTTTTTCTAGTTGGTATTGGCTATTTTGATGCATTTTGAATCAATGAATCTCATTTTATTTTGATTGCCTTTACAGGAGCTTCCATGTCACCGAACAACTTTTATCTACTTCGATTTGTGCAATTTCTTGTAGTTGCTCTGGAGAGACAAGATTGAGAGTACTACGTTGGCTTTAGGAATTTTCGTTATGCTCATTGCTTAGTACTCTGTTTTAGGGTAAAGGCAAAAGCCTCGATTTTTTATGATTGCAATTGTTATTGTTGTTGATGCATAAGTTTCAGATGAGAAAACCTTGGGGCTTTTGCGTTTACCTTTGTTCTTAGAGTGCACCTAACCTTTTCGACAATCTAGTTCCTATGTTGCCCTATTCTTAGTAAGGTTGAATAGTGCTCTTGCTGTTAGTAATCTGGATTAATAATTGTTGCGTTTATTTTGATTTCGCTTTCAATTTTAGTTATTACTTGCTAATGGATAATTGTTGTTTATGTTATCAGAATATGTTGGCCAAAAGGCTTTTGCAAGTGATTATGATGTTATAACTATGAAGAACCCAATGTTGGTGGATACTAAAACTCATGTTTGACATTCATTTCCAGTAAAAGTCGAATTATTCTTGGACGAAATGGGTATGACTTCATCTTTTTAGAATTAAATTTGTATTTACTTCATTTTTCTTCTTTAAATGATTAGATGTTTTCCTCATACTGTAGAGGCTTCAAAAGATAATATAATTATACACAATATTAATGAAGAATTTGAATTCAGAATTGGTATGATGTTTGCTAATGAGAATAAAGCCTATAATACATACAATGTATATGCAATTTGCAAAGGATTTAGAATATGAAAATGACAAAAAATGAACAATAGTAAAAGAGTACTGCGAAGATTGCACATTTGTATGTAATTGTGAAGGACACTCTCCACCAATCTCATCTCATGAACAAAGAAATATTTATAGGACAGTGAAGAGAACATGATGTCAAGCTTGTATTAAATTTAAAATAAAAAATGGAGTTTGGGAAGTTATCAAGTTTGAAGATGTTCATAATCACCATTTCATTGAGGATAAGCAAAAACACCTTATATATTCGTATCGACACATTACAAACACTAGTAAATGTATTTTGATTTCTATGACTGAGGCCGGTATAAGGGTTACAAAAGCATATTCTTATCTTTGTGATGAAGCAGGTGGGCCAAATAACATTGGCTTTACATTACGTGATTGCCAAAATTTCTTATAATAAAAAAGAAGGAATTTGATTGATGCATGTGATTGTCCAAGGCTCATCAACCATTTTAATTGCTTACAATTAAATGGAAGCAATTTTTCTTACACATTTCAATTGGATGAAGATTAGAGGCTGACCAATGTTTTTTGGTCTGATGGTATATTCAAGTTGAACTATGAAAATTTTGGAGATGTAGTAGTGTTTTTTTTTTTTTTTTTTTTGTGGAGGAATCGCCTCAGCCGGTAGTTGAAGCGTAAACCCCTAGGTGCCTTAAGCGGGAGGACCCACTACCTCCGGTAGCACACTTAAGACACCAAGTAACTCTTGCCAGCCCCCTTGCGTTGCAAGGGCTTCGAACCTCTCCCCTCCCTCGTAGAGGATCACTGAAGCCTACTTAGCGGAGCCACCACTGCCGGTGGTGAGATGTAGTAGTGTTTGATACTACTTATTGTACAAATAAATGCAATATGATATGTGCGCCTTTTGTTGGCTTGAATTATCACTGGAAAAATATTTTGTTTGGTTGTGCATTTCTGATGGATGAAATTATTGCTTCTTTTATTTGGACATTTCAATCATTTTTGGAGGCAATGAATAATAAAGCACTTAAAACCATTTTCACTGATTAAGATCATGTTATGGTAAATACTATTAGAACTGTTTTCCCGAATTCTAATAATCATTTATGTATATGGCATATTGTGAAAAATGTTACGTATCATATTGCACATCTTCTTGGAAAGCCAAGTTTTCGTGATAAATATTGGCACAAGCTTTTATATCATAGTGAATCTGAAATTGAAATGGAGACCACTTGTAAAGTTATGTGTTAGGAGTGGAGTTTAAGTGAAAACAAGTGGTTGGATAATTTATATCACCTGTGTTATAAATGGTGTCTTGCATTTGGCCGTGATTTTTTTCTGCAGGAATTAGATCTACATAAAGAAGTGAGAGCACAAATAATGTATTTCAAGATATGGCGTGTAAGATGATGACTTTATTTGAATTTGTCAATCATTATGAGAAGCAAGCTGAAAAAATTCGCAACACTGAAATTGTTGATGATTTTGAGTGTGCTCGAGGAAAGCCACATATTGTGGTTGAAAATAGTGAAATTTTGCAACATGCTGCACAAGTATATACTCATATCATTTACAGGAATTTTCAAGCCGAGTTTTGCATGTTTTATCTGAACACGTTCTTCGATAAAAAACTAATGGGCCTTTACATACTTATATTGTGGGAACCAGAAGTAGTGAATGAAAGCATATTGTGCATTTTAGTCCAAGTGATTCTACAATTTCTTGTAGCTGCAAGTTATTTGAAATGCAAGAATGGTTATGTAGGCATGCTCTATGCATCTTGACAAATGTTGCAAATGTTACAAACATTCCATTGCAATATATTTTGAAGAGGTGGATAAAAGTTGCAAAACAAATGACTTATTGTGAAGATGTTGCACAAAGCTCTCATAATGTAATTAAATCAAAGACACTGCGTTTGAAGAGGTTGATGCTATTAGCTTTCAGTGTTATGAATGATAGTGCCAATCATGATGTAACAGAGGAGCTTGCAACTACAACCTTGTTGCGTCTTCATTATCAAATCACAACCAAAATGCAATCTCTAATAAATAAAGATCATGTTGATTTCTTGGGGGAAGATGATGAATCTGAATATGTAGAAAATCATGGAATTCGAGTATTTAATCTCCTTTAGAGAAGGCCAAAAGGTGTACCAAATACTCGTATTAAGGGCGCCGCGGAGAAGAGAAAGAGAAAAGCGTCTTCATGCATAGGCGGCACCTTGCATGAGGTATGACACTTGCTTAATGTGACCAAATGATTTCATCAATTATCTTATCTTGTTTTTGCATGAAGTAATTATAATATTCTCATTATGTTTGTTTGTAGAATTGACCTTAATGATGAAACATGGGTAAGATGAAGCATGGTTTTTTGACTTTGAAATGATGAAACAAATTCTCTTGAAAGTGTAGATAGTTAACTAATGTCAGTCAGTGCAGCTTTTGGATTTCTTGTTGGCTATGAGCATGCACTTATACATATGGTAGAATTGATGTGCAGCTCTTTGATTTTTTTGCTATGAGCATGCACTTCTCTAGAGGATAGGATTAATGTGCAACTCCCACGTCTTTTTGCTATGAGCATGCACTTCTATATAGAGTTAGATCGATTTGTAAACATTTTTTAGAACTTGTATAGTTCACTACTCTTGTTACAATAAATGATGCCATATTATCATGTTGAATTATTGATCAATGCAACAATCTACTTTTAGGTATAAGCATCTGAAAAAATCATCTTAATGATCAAGAATCCCTTGCCTCCTCTAATGCCTGCTTAGGTTTGGTTTGTACATTCTTCATGGAGTTTCTTTCCTAGTAATTTGGCTATTTGCAAATGCAATAGTGCCAAGAGCCTGTTTCAAGTACATTGTTCATTTAACATACTTGGCTTTTATTATAGGAGTTTATGGGAATTGTTGGGGTCATAATCTTTTATCCTTTTTTTTTTGCAATAACAAAGGGAAAAGATTGGATGGGAGCCTACTGAATTTGAGAGAGCTTGTGATGCTGAAGTGGGCCTCAAGATAAGTTAATGGTTAATACCCTAGGTTCTACTAATTTCGTGCTACGCATTTGTCATATTGCTGGTTATTGGACATGACATAATACGCAATAGCTTACCTTCAAAACCCAGCTTACAGTTTTAATCAAAAGAACAAAAAAAGGCCAATAAATAATTATTTGAACTCTTTAAGGTTTAAACTATTATTCTTTAAATCTCTATCAAACTGCAGGATGGGGACTGGGTTTTTTGATCTTTCTAGTGGGCTCATAATTGGAAGATTTGTCCATACTAAGATCTTATATCTCTAACTAAAATCTAAATTTGTCTTAGGTGGGAGGAGGAAGAGAAATTGGGTTATCCCCTTTCCTTGTTTTTCATTTGTTGTTGCTTTATTCTATGATTGGATCCTACAGTTTGTATCGCCTTGTTCCAGGATTTGGCTTTGATGGAAAGTATGCCGTTGGCTTTAGAAAATGTTGTGAACACAGTTTTTGATGGATTAGGTGAATTTGGAGGTGGTAATTCTGAAGTTCAACTCACATTGTGTACCATATTTGAAGGTAACCTACGCTTTTTCTTCTGTTAGATACGTGATATCCTACTATCACTAAACAACATTTTGCTTCAAAACTGAGATGTAGGGTTACTTTAACATCTTCTTGCTTTGAAATGGAGTGAACCGGTTCTTGTGGAAGTTCTTGGGCACTATTTAGATGCATTTGGCCCTTTTATGAAGTATTTTCCAAATGCTGCCGGCAATGTCATCACCAAATTGTTTGAGCTTTAAACATTGCTTACCTTTGCCGTTAAGGTTTCTTTAATCATTCTGAGATGTGATACATTTAAGAAATCTATACAAGATATGCCTTTAAGTAAATGCTTGCTTGGCAGGATCCCTCAGCAAATAGTGCTAGGCATGCAAGACTGCACGTATGTTCCTCATTTATTCGATAACCAAAGCTGTTGATAAAAGCATTCTGCCACACATGAAGGTGTCTTCCTATACATTTAAACTTGGCCTCTGAGTTTTCGATTTGGCTGAAATAGTTGTTTTTACATTTTGAAAAGTAAGATACAAGCTAGAGAAACAATTCTAGGTATCAAAAAAATACATGAGCATGAAGAAGAATATGAAAAGAAAAATGAGCAGAACAATACTGAGACATGGGCACAATAGAGGTGGTATTGTAAATGAGCACAAGTATAGAATGGGCTTAAGTTTATGATGCATTTGGACCTGGTTTTCTCTATGCTGCGAGATTTAGTGTTAACATTGTAGTTATGCTTACCATTTACCTTGCCTCGAGAAAGAATGTTCATTTCTTTGGTCTCTCTGAATGTCTACTCTGGCTTTTGTTGGTAGAAGAGGAGTGACTAAGAGAATATCCACTTGTACAAATCTGGCATTTAGAGGATTAAATACTTTGCCAAATAGGATATCTTTTTCCAAGAAGTTGGAACTAAATTGCTTTTTTAGTAAAAGAAGACTACTTAAATGGATGGTTACTTATAGCTATCGTTGGCTGAAATGTCAAGTACTAGTATAGTGCCTATCTGTGTCTCATTCTAGCTCTTCTGACATTAATTGTTTTTGCTTCCTTTCTTTGTTCTTTCCTTTAAAGGGGATTGCTGACACAATGGCCTATCTTTAAAGAGAAGGTTGTCTTCTGCATGGTGAACATAATATTCTTGGAGAAACATTTCTTGTAATGGCTTCTGCTACTGGGTAATCACTTATGTTTGGTTTCCTGAACTTGTCTCCTTTTCTACACTAGAAAATGTTCGAATTCTTAATCCAAACTTGCTATAGGATTCAAACAGTAGCAAGAAGTTTTACTTTGGTTGTTGGAACCACTGAGCCAACAATGGATCTAGGCAGAATGGCAAAACAATTATTTATCTGAAACTTTAGGCTTGGTTGGCTTGTGCATCGAGACATCCTTTATGTGGTCAATTTTCCATACAGTTACATTTTTTGAGAAGGTGCTCAAGAGAAGTGGATACATAAAAGGGAATTTGAATTTGCAGAGTTGCTCCATAGGAAATTCAGCTTTTATGCATCCAATGGCATCGCATTTGTCATGGATGTTGCCTCCCCTTCCAAAAGTATGCAAGTATTCTTTTTGTAGATGTGTTTAATCCATGATATCATGCTTTTACCATCATTGCACGAATTTGAGCTCTTGGTGTTTGTCATGCAATTACTTTGTGCCATACACTCCCTTTGGTCTCCTCCTATTTTCTGTATGTTACTTAGTGAGTTGAAGGCTACAATGACCATAAGTAATGTGGACCAAACCGGCCTTCTTGGAGAGGGGGTTCCTAAATCTTCAAAGTCCACATTAAATTCGGCGGATGGATCTCAAATTGACTTGAGCAAGGAAGGAATACAGAGCCAAATGAAAATGATATTCGGAACTGGTTGAAAGGTGTCAAAGACAATGGGTAAGTGTGAATATTTACTAACCTAGATGAGTATTTCCCCATTTCCTTCTCGTCCTTCTAGTTGAGGGAGAAAAGTGGGGGATTGGAGCACGTGATATGGATCCGATAAGAAAAGAATAGGGTCACCAAAAATTTGTAAACATTTCTTGGACATCAGAAGAAGGTTTTTGTTTTGCTAAAATTTCTGTTCTTAAAGATTGTCAGACCTAAGTCTTTTGGGGTTTAGACAGACTAATGCAAGATGTAAAACTTTTACTAGTAACACTTGAGGTGGGGCGTTGAAAACAATTTGATATGAAGCATTCTCCAATGGTACTAACCACAAACTAAAGTGTCCTGAAATGGTGCTATTTTATTGAATTGTACTTTGTTTAGGATAATGTTGGGTGAAAAAAATATTAGCATTGGCAAAATGAGGCATTTAATTTAATTGTACTTTTTTTAATCTCTTAATGAATGAGGGTTCAAAAGTTTCACAATAATTTGACTTTTCTATGGTGTACATCAGAAGTCTCCTCTAGTTTCCTACTTCCTAGTATCTTTTTAAACCTAATCATGTAGATTAGTACACAAGACTAGTGTTCCCTCAAGGGTCTCTGGGCAGGAAGCTCATGATAGATTGCTTTAAGGATGTTTGGTTTTATTTTCTAACAAATTGCCATTACTTTTTTCTTCTGTGAGAACTTTCTTTTATAAGGTTCAGACCATTGTTTCAATTTTTTCAGGTATAATGTGCTAGGCTTATCAACTACTGTTGGTGATGCATTTTTCAAACGTTCGGATATTCATTTTGTCGCTGTAGCACTGATGGAAAATATTCGATCCATGGAATTCCGGCATATAAGGCTGCTTGTTCATTTAGTTGTAGTCCCATCGATTCAATCTTGTCCATTAGACTTGTGGGAAACCTAGCTAGAGACACTCCTCCAACCATTGTTCATCCACTCTCAACAAGCTCTTAGCAGCTCACGGTCTAGTTTGCTGCATGAAGGTAGAGCAAAGGTTTCGAATACTACTGGCATGGTTGCTAGTTCAAATTTGAAAGTTGAGGTTATGGAGAAGAAGTTACTTTGAGAAGTTCAAATAGGCACCCAATCACTCACCACAAATCGAATCATTGATCAATCGACCTAGTCGATTACATGTCAATTAGACCATTCTCCGGTCATTTCATTCAATACCGTCCATTCTCCAAGATAACCTATCGAGCTATCGAGCCAGTATATTACACGATTCATTCTCCGAGATGACACACTAAGTCACTGAGTTGTTATAACATAATATTCATTCTCTAAGATAACCTATTGAGTTACCGAGCTAGTATATTATAATATTCATTCTCCAAGATGACATATAGAGTTACCGAGTGTATTCATCATAACGTACATTCTCCAA
The DNA here is from genome assembly GCA_014182725.1 of Eucalyptus brandiana. Classification (NCBI taxonomy): domain Eukaryota; kingdom Viridiplantae; phylum Streptophyta; class Magnoliopsida; order Myrtales; family Myrtaceae; genus Eucalyptus; species Eucalyptus brandiana. Next base: position 4,919,877 of record CM024676.1, read on the forward strand.
GATGACATGTTGAGTCACCGAGCCGTTATGGCATGTCTTCCATTCTCCAAGATGATCTATAGAATCACCGAGTCGACATTTCATACCGTCCATTCTCCAAGATGACCTATAGGGTCATCAAGCCGGTATACAAGCAATTCTTTCTCAAGATGACAAGAGAGTCATCGAGCTATAATAGTATAACGTCAATTCTCCAGATGATATACGAATCATCGAGCCGTTATAGTATTTTTGTTTCGAAGATACAATCAATTTTACCATTTTCATCATATTTGATAAAAGTACCTGTGTGTGGGCACACAGTTGACCTTAACCAAAATACAATAATTTCCTTTTTATTCACCCACTCCTTTCAGCAGTATAAGAACAGATTTTTGATGCTGTAGACTGATGCCTAGTAATTTTCCCCTTAATTAGCAAAATTAATCAATTTAGGAATAAATCCTAAAATCACAAATAAATCAATTCAGCATACACTAATGCTCAAATAAATAAACAGGTTGCACCACGATAATCAACATAAAATTCCGGTCGTTGGCTATCCCCGCCTAATTTTCGGAAAATAAATAAATAATTAAATAATTCCGAAAATTATTAAATAAATACAATAAATCCAATTTAGGCTCGTAATGCCTAATTGGAAGCCAAGACGAGCTTGGAAAATTATCGAGACTCATTCAATAAATAATAGGACTTGTCTCTTGCTAAGTACACTAACCATTTGCCTAACATGCATAGGTAAATCCCTAATTTAATTATTCTAATCTAATCTATCAACCTAATTGCACTTAATTAAATCTAATCAACCCTTAAGCATCATTATCAAACCGGGCCTAGGTAGAAGTTTACCGGTGGAGGAACGGCGAAGGACAGCCTTGGATGAGCTTGGCCAATGGCTGGGATGCATGATAGAGGTTGCTGGACGGTATGAGGGAGGTGGACATGCGTGGCTGGGCAATGGGCAAGCGGTGGCTACGAGCGGCAACGGCGAGGCATGCAACGGCGATCCAGGCAGTTCGGTGACAAGCTGTGGTCCCTGGCGATTCCTTGGTCTGGTAGTGCAAAAATGGAGAGGGAAGAAGGAGGTTGTGGAGTGCTTGGCCGGCTAAGGGAGAGAGAAAGGGAAGAGATAAGAGAAAGGTGAGTCACCATGGCCAATTTTTCCAAGCTTGTTCTCCAAAATTTATCCTTGGCCAAGTGTTGGTCCTTGGCTCACAATCCACCAACAATGCTCGCTTCTAGAAGTCTGAGATGGTTCAAATGTCGTGGGTGGTGAGGGCACACGAATTTCCAACAAATCTCTCTTAATTGGGCACTTAATCTTACTCAATTAACTCCCATTTGGCCTTAATAAATTCCATTACCGAGTCAATACTCAAATTATCATTTTTCCTCATCACTAGAACCATCTTGCATCCCAATTACGTGATCAAAACGATATTCGCCCTCTTTCTGCATAAAAACGGTCATATGCTGACTTTTTCTAAAAAAGTCTTGGGTTTCAGAAAAATCTTCTGAGACTGAGTCAATGCTCCTAGAATTTATTGTGACGTGACAAGATCTTCAATTTCTGAAATCAGACTTGAATTCATAGTTAATTTCCATTTGGAGCGTTTTCAGCGTAACCTAAACTATCGGGTAGTTTTCAGGGATTTTTAGTGCAAATGACCCGTGGTCCATTTTTTCGAGCCACAATGAACCCACTCGACACATTGGCGACTCTCGGTTGTCGTGAAAATCTCGAGAATGCAAATACAGATATATGTACCAAAATGATAGAAGAATCATTCTAGGGCCGGTTGATGAGAATTTTCCAATTTAGTGGTGTCATCCACGATTAGCCACACATCTCAGTCGAGTCGACTTATCTCTGATTTCAAATCAATTTTATACTATGCCGTAATGGCCTCTAAAAATTAGCACGGTCGAGAAGTCGATTTCTAGTCGAATTTTCAAGTTTATTATATTAAAATTCATTAATGGCTTCCCTAGATAATCTAGTTATCTTGAGAATGATCATTTCTGAGAACAGCTCTATAGGTGCGTCAATGAAATGCCAGATTTATTAAGTAGAAAACAAGACTGAAAATCTGGGATGTCGCAACTCTTTCCCTCTTATAAAAATTTCGTCATCGAAATTTAAATCTTATAAAACTTCATCAAAAAGGTGGGGATACAATTGTCTCATCAAGTCTTTAGTGTCCCACGTTGCTCCTTCAGTATTGTGGTGTTATCATACCACTTTGACCAATGGAATGGTCTTTGTACGCAGAACTTGCTCTTTTCGATTCACTATTTGAACAAGGTTTTTAACGTATGACATATGATCATCCACGTCTAATTCCTCAAAATTGAGCACGTGGGTTGGGTCGGGTCAGGCTCGTACTTCCTTAATATCAACACGTGAAATACGTCATGCACTTGTGCCAATCTTGGTAGTAACGGAAGACGATACGTTAGGCTCCCGATTCTCTCTAGAATCTCAAACGGATTTACGTATCTCGGACTCAGTTTTCCTTTCTTACCAAAGCACGAAGTTCCTCTCATTGGTGACACCTTTAGAAAAACGTGATCACCAACTTGGAATTCTAAAGACCTCCGGCGCTTATTTGTGTAACTTTTCTATTTACTCTGAGCAGTCTTTAGTCTGCCTCTGATTACTGTGATGGCTTCCACTGACTACTGAACCAACTCTGGGCCTGTAATCATTCTTTCCCCAACTTTATCCCAACACACTGGTGCTCTGCACACGCTGCCATACAACGCTTTGAAAGGAGCCATCTTAATGCTCTGCTGATAACTATTGTTATAGGCAAATTCCACCAAATGTAGCTGATCTTCACAACTTCCTTTGAAGTCTAATACATAAGCTCTCAGCATGTCCTCGAGGGTTTGAATGGTCCTCTCGCACTGGCCATTCATCTGAGGATGATATGCCGTACTGTACTAAAGCTTGGTACCTAAGACACTCTGTAGGCTCTTCTAAAAAGTGGCGGTAAGTCTCGGGTTTCTATCTGAAGTTATCGTAACCAACACTCCATCTATACGAACCACCTGACGCACATACAGATCTGCGTGCCTATCTAGACTAAGGTCCTTTTGCACTACAATGAAATGAGCCGACTTTGTCAGTCTGTCGATTACTACCAAAATCGAATCATTTCCTTTCTGATTCCTCGGTAGTTCGGTCACGAAGTCCATCGTGATATGCTCCCATTTCCACTCTGGGATCGCAAGAGGTTGCAAAAGTCCTCTCGGCTTGCAATGTTAAGCTTTGACTTGCTGACATGTCAAAAATTTGGTGACATGCTTGGCGATGTCCGCCTTCATACCTGACCACCAATAATGTTAACGCAGATTCTAATACATCTTGGTACTTCTAGGATGAATGCTATAACTGCTACGATGTGCTTCAGACAGAATATCCTCTCTAAGCTCCACATCGTTAGGTACAACTAAACGTCCTCGGAACCTTAGTGTTCCTTCATCAGAAATCTGAAAGTCAGCCTTTCTTTTCTCCGTATCCTTTTGGAGAATCTTTTTCACATCTTGATCTGTCGGTTGGAGTAACTTGATTCTGACTTGGACATTTGGTTCAATTTTGAGGGTGGCCATAAGACTTGAAAGGTGGCCTACCTCAAACTTGAATACTGAATCTCGAGTTCTCTCGATTAGATTCCACTCCTTCATCAATATATGAGCAATTGAAGACTTTCGACTCAAAGTATCGGCGATCTTGTTTGCATTTCCCAGGTGATACAGAATATTACAGTTGTAGTCCTTCAGCAATTCCATTCATTGACGATGTCTCATGTTCAACTCATTTTGAGAGAACATGTACTTGAGACTTTGATGGTTTGTGAAGATCTGGAATTTTCCCCCGCATAAGTAGTGCCTCCAAATCTTCAATACAAATATGATAGTTGCTTGTTCTAAGTCATGCGTCGGATAGTTCAGCTTATGAGATTTCAACTGACGGGAGGCGTATACAACAACTCTGCCATGTTGCATTAGTACACAACCCAATCCCCTCAGTGACACAGCACTATAGATCTCGAACCTTCCAGGACTAGATGGAATGGTTAGCATAGACGCGGTAGTCAGCTTTTCCTTAAGTTCTTGGAAACTACTCTCGCATTTGTCTGTCCATACAAATTTCTCATCTTTCTTGAGGAGTCTTGTTAGAGGCAATGCTAAAGATGAGAACCCTTCCACAAATCGTCTGTAATAACCTGCCAAACCCAGAAAACTTCTGATCTCTATCACTGTAATCGGTCTTGGCCAGTTAATCACTACTTCTATCTTGCTCGGGTCCACCGAAATTCCTTAGCCTAAGATCACATGCCCTAAGAAAGCAACACGAGTTAACCAAGGCTCGTACTTGCTAAACTTGGTGTACAACTAATGGACTCTCAGTGTTTGCAACACATATCTCAGATGACTCTCGTGCTCTTCATCACTCTTCGAATACACCAGAATATCATCGATGAACACGATCACAAACTGATCTAGATATTCTTTGAATATTCGATTAATCAAATTCATGAGAGCAGCAGGAGCATTCGTCAACCCAAATGGCATCATTGTGAACTCACAGTGACCATATCGAGTATGGAATGCTGACTTAGGAACATCCTCCCTCCTAATTCTCAGCTGATGATATCCCGTCCTTAAGTCGATCTTTAAAAATATTGACGATCCTTGCAGCTGATCAAACAAGTCATCAATCCTTGATAGTAGATACTTGTTCTTGGTCGTTACCTGATTGAGTTGCCGATAATTGATGCATAAACGCAACGAATCATCTTTCTTCTTTACAAACAGAACTGGTGCTCCCCAAGGTGATGCACTAGGACAAATAAATCTCTTATCCAATAGTTCTTGCATCTACACCTTTAGTTCTTTCAACTCAGATAATGCCATCCGATAAGGAACCTTAGAGATTAGCTCTGTCCCAAGTGCTAATTCAATCACAAATTCTATTTCTCTTTTTGGCAGTAGACCTGGCAATTCCTTTGGAAAGACATCCAAGAATTCTTGCACTACAACAATGTCTTCCATTTTTAATTGCACAATTGTCGTATCCACGACAGTTGCTAAGTAACCTTGACACCCTTCGTCTAATAAACGAGTTGCCTCTGGCGACGAGATCAGGACAATCGAGGGTCCTTCTCGATTTCCGACAAACTCGAAGCTCTTACCCTCTAACGGGTCAAACTGAATCACTTTACGATAGCAGTCCATTATAGCTCGTTGCTTGGTGAGTTAGTCCATGCCAATAATCAAATCAAGTCATACATGACTAAGACTAATAAATCTATATTCCCCATTCGCTCACAAATCGTTAACTTGCAACCGGATCAACCCAAAGCAACAATCACTTTATCCTTCAATGGTGTAGATATGCAAACTGCCGACTCCAACAATATAGGACTTAATCCTAATAAGTTAACATACTGCTTGGCAATAAAGGAATGAGTTGCTCCAAAGTCGAATAAAGCGTAAGTAGGTTGATTGTTCAGCGGAACCATACCTATAATCACGTCAGGCACAGCTTCTCCCTGACCTTGTGTGATAGCTTAAATTAAGTCCTAACTAGAGGTCTCAGCTGTCCTCCTTGTGGTAGGTTTTAAGAGGCGTATCCTCTGTTCTGTCCCATTTGTGGCTATGGTGGTAATTATGGTTGTCCTCTTGGTTTTCCAGGACAACCCCTAGCTAGGTGGCCTTGCTGACCACACTCATAACAAGTGCCCGCCCTTCGAAGGTATTGGTTCAGTCCATGTCGCCTTCCACAAGCGCGACATAAATCATTCCTAGTTGGCACTGGCTTGCCAACTCCACCTGTCCTATTTGGTGGAACATGGAACCTACCTCCAAGCATATGTCTCTTTCCCTGACGGATATTGTTTGAAGACGGGGTCATCGGGAGTGTAACAAAGTACATCGAACCCCTTGCAGAATCCCTTAACCAAGTCCTACAGAATGTGTTAGTAAATCAAATACATTTTAGTAGAAGACCGGTGATTAAAAGGTGAGTATAATTGCCGTGATAGTGGGTTATGCTTCATCTATAAATATTCCATTCTTTATATATGGAAGCTAAGGGTGCATGGCAAAGCTTTTACTACGGGAACAGTTTTTTTTTTCTATTTCTACTATGAGGAACGATTTTTGAGTAAAATAATGTGTTTGGTAAAGATAGAAAATTTATATTATTGAAATATAAAAAGAATAGAAATGCGTTTGGTACGATTTATAAATTTTTGTATTTATTTATTTTTCTTTTCGCCCATGGATCGCTAATTGCCCCCAGCCACCGCACGACCGCTGCCTACCGCGGACTGCTGACCGTCGGCACCTATCGATGCCCATAGCCCACCGACCGCTATCCCCTTCCGTAGTCGGCGGCAGTTGTGTGGTGATTGGGCAGCTCACGGTGGCGATATGATTTAGAAATTTTTGTATTTTTTCTTTTTTTTTCTTGCTCATGGATCAACAACTGCTGCTGGCCGTCGCACGACTGCCGCTTGCCGTCGCCGACTGCCGACTGTTGTCACCGACCGATGCCCATAGCCCACTGACCGCCGTCCCCTCCTGCCGTTGGCGGTGGCAAGCGGCGGTTGTGTGGCGATTGGGTAGCTGTTGTGCAGCTATCATGCAGCTGTCGTGCGGCGGTCGGGCGGCGATCGGTTGTGGCAAGTGGAATATATGATTCGTACACCAAACGCTCATAAGATAATCTCCACTATACGAGAAATCAAAAGCCTGGCCGGTAGTAGCCAAAGACATCGTAAAAGTTCTGTGTCAAAGTAAGCATAAGCAAAATGAAATCAGCAATTAAGGAAATGATTGACCATGGATTATCGAAATACTTAAGCTCGAAAATGGCTATCCAACCATTCCACTTATTGCCGGAGTAAGTGTCCACATCCTTAGAAAGATCAGAGAGATAACTGCAGCTGCCAACTAATACCAACTCCCTATAAATCTGGTCGAAAGAGTTAGCAACCTTAGCATCGCTTCAGAGCCCGTGCCTCATGATCCCGCAATCATGAAGGTGCCTCATGTCCTCGGCGAAGTCAATCAAGTCGTCCATGAACAATAGGTAGGTAGTGATGTCGTTGCCGCAATTAAAGTTACACTGCTCGAAGGTTACCAAGTTGAGGAAAAGTGACCTCGCTGTATCCAGGATCACAAGTTGGGGAATCTCGAGGGTCCCGTCCTTGAACTGGATGTTCTGGAAACTCTGCACCTCCCAATTTCTAAACTTGATCCCTTTTTTCCGAAGCTCCGTCACGTAGTGGAGGAACTGTAGCCCAGTTTGTGATGACTACTGGGATGTTATTGGTTTTGGGCCTGGGTACAAGAGGCTCCGCCGGAACAATTCGCGGAAATGGAGCACACCCTTCAGGGGTAATGGGTCAAATTCCAGCCTTGTCCTGGCGAGGAAATTAAGGGGGTAGTTTGTGGGTAGCAGAGAGGAGAAGAATCGGAGCGCCAGCTTGGCTAAGACCCTGTGTTGGTTGGGTTGGCCACCGCACGATCGCTGCCTACTGCCGCCAGTTGATCGTCGTAACCAATCGGCGCCCATAGCCCATCGACCGTCGTCATCTCTGGTGGTTGGCAGCGGCAGGCGGCAGTCGTGCGGCGATTAGGCAGCTATTGTGCGGTGATCGTGCGATTGTCAGGTTGTGGTAAGATTTATAAATTTTTGTATTTATTAGTTTTTTCTTCTTGCTCATGGATCGCCAACTCCCGTTAACCGTCGCACGACTGCTACTTGCCACTGCTGACAGTCGATCGCCGACTGCCGACTGTCGTCATCGACTGGCGCCAATAACCCACTGACCGTTGTCCCTTCCCGCGACCGGCGGTGGCAGGCGGCGGTCGTGCGACGAGCAGGCAACTGTCATGTGGCAGTTGTGTGACTACCGTGTAGCGGTCGTGTGATAGCTGTGCGGCGGTCATGCAGCTGTCGTGCGGCGATCGGGCGGCGGTCGGTGGAGGCAAGCGGAAATAATGATTCGTACACCAAACGCTCGTAAGATAATCTCCACTCCACGATAAATCAAGAGCTAGGCCTGTAGTAGCCAAAGACTTCGTATAAGGTCCGTGTCAAAGTAAGTAGAAGCAAATTGAAAGCAGCAATTAAGGAAATGATTGCCCAGGAATTACTGAAGTATCTAAGCTCCTAAATGGCTATCCAACCATTCCACTTGTTGCCGGAGTAAGTGTCCACATCCTTAGACAGATCAAAGAGATAACCATGGCTGCCAACTAATACCACGTCCTTGAAAATTTGGTTGAGAAAGTTAGCGATCTCTGCATCGCTTCCGAGCCCGTGCCTCATGATCCTGCAATCGTGGAGGTGCGTCATGTCCTCGACAGAGTCAATCAAGTCGTCCATGGAGAACAAGTATGTGGTGATGTTGTTGCCGCAATTGAAGTGTTGGTTGGGTCGACCGTCGTCATCGACCAGCACCCATAGCCCACCATCGTGCCAGCTTGGCCAACACCTCGTGTTGGTCGGGTCGATCGTCGCACGACTGCCACCTACCGTTGCCTGCTGACCGTTGTAACCGACCGGCACCCATAGTCCACCGGCCGTCGTCCTCTCCCACGGCCGGTGGTGGTAGGCAACAGTCGTGCTACGATCGAATAGCTGTGATGTGGCGGTCATGCGACTATCATGCGGCGGTATAATTTATAAATTTTTGTATATATTGGTTCTATCTTCTTGCTCACGAATCACCAACTGTCGCCGGCTTTCACACGACTGTCGCTTGCTGTTGCCAATAGCCGATCGCTAACCACCAACCGTCTTCATCGACCGACGCCCATAGCCCATCGACTGCCGTCCCCTCCAGCGGCCGACGGTGGCAGGCGGCAGTTATTGGGACAAGCGGGTAGCTATCGTGGTGGTAGTTGTGTGATTGCCGTGCGATGGTCGTGTGGCTGTCGTGCGGCAATCGGGTGGCGGTCGGTGGAGGCAAGCGGGATTAATGATTCGTACACCAAACGCTCCTAAGATAATCTCCGCTCTACAAGAAATCAAGAGCCAAGCCTGTAGTTGCCAAAGACCCCTACAAGGTTTGTGTCAAATTAAGCAGAAGCAAATTGAAAGCAGCAATTAAGGAAATGATTGACTAGGGATTACTGAAGTAATTAAACTCCATAATGGCTATCCAACCATTTCACTTGTTGCTAAAGTAAGTGTTCACATCCTTAGACAGATTAGAGAGATAACCGTGGTTGCCAACTAATACCACCTCATTGCAAATCTAGTTGAGAAAGTCAGTGACCTCGGCATCGCTTTCAAGCCCGTGCCTCATGATCCCGCAATCGTGGAGGTGCCTCACGTCCTCGGCGAAGTCAATCAAGTCATCCATGAAGAATAGTTACGTGGTGATGTCGTTGCCGCAATTGAAGTGACACTGCTCGAAGGCTACCAAGTTGAGGAAAAATGACCTCACCGTATCTGGGATCACAAGCCAAGGAATCTCGAGGGTCCTGTCCTTGAACTGGACGTTCTTGAAACTCTCCACCTCCTTATTTCTAAAAATGATCCCATTTTTCCAAAACTCTGTCATGTAGTGGAGGAACTGTAGCCCAGTTTGTGAGGACTGCTGGGTTGCTATTGGCTTCGGGCCTAGGTACAGGAGGCTCCGTCAGAACAATTAAAGGCATTGGAGCTCGCCCTTAAGGGGTAATGGGTCAAACTCCAGCCTTGTCTTGGCGAGGCAACTAAGGGGGTAGTCTGTCGACTGCAGAGAAGAGAAGAACTAGAGCGCCAACTGGGCCAAGACCTCGTGTTGGTCGTGTAGGCCGCCTCATGACCGCCGCCTACTGCCTCCTGCCGACTGTCGTAAGTGACCAGCGCCTATAGCCCATCAACCGCCGTCCTCTCCCGTGGTCGGTGGCGATCGTGCGACGATCGGGCAGCAGGCGTGTGGCGGTACGATTTAATAAATTATTGTTTTTATTGGCCAAGACCCCATGCTGGTTCGGTTGGTAATCGCACGACCGCCGTCTGTCGACCTTCGTAAGTGATCGATGCCCATAGCCCACCGAACGTCGTCCTCCCTCGCGGCCGGCGGCGGCAGGTGGTAGTCGTGTGGTGAGTGGGCAACTGTCGTGTGGTAGTCGTGCAACTGCCGTGCGACGGTACGATTTATAAATTTTTGTATTTATTGGCTTTTTCTTCGTGTTGATGGATCGCTAATTGCCACCGATCGTCGCACGATTGTCGCTTGTCGCCGCTGATAGCCAACCGCCAACCGCCAACAGTCGTCATCGAAATGATTGACTAGGGATTACTGAAGTACTTAAGCTCTAGAATGACTATCCGACCATTCCACTTGTTGTCGGAGTAAGTGTCCACATCCTTAGAGAGATCAGAGAGATAACCGTGGCTGTCGACTAATACCACCTCTTTGCAAATCTGGTTGAGAAAGTCAGCGACCTCGACATTGCTTCTGAGCTCGTGCCTCATGATCTTGCAATGGTGGAGGTTACTCACGTCCTCGGCAGAGTCAACCAAGTCATCCATGAAGAACAGGTACGTGGTGATGTCGTTGCCGCAATTGAAGTGACACTGCTTGAAGGCTACCAAGTTGAGGAAAAGTGACCTCGCCGTATCTAGGATCACAAGCTAAGGAATATCGAGGGTCCCGTCCCTAAACTGGACGTTCTGGAAACTCTCCACCTCCCTATTTCTAAACTTGATCCATTTTTTCCGAAGCTCCGTCACATAGTGGAAAAACTGTAGCCCAGTTTGTGACGATTGCTGGGTTGCTGCCGACTTTGGGCCTGGGTACAGGAGGCTTTGCCGGAACAATTCGAGGCATTGGAGCTCGCTGCCTTTAAGGGGTAATAGGTCAAACTCCAGCCTTGTCCTGGCGATGCAATTAAGGAGGAAGTCTGTCGGCCGCAGAGAAGAGAAGAGTCGAAGCGCCAGCTTGGCCAAGGCACCGTGCTAGTCGGGTCGGTCGCCGCATGATCGATTGATCGGCGCACATAGCCAACCGACTGCCGTCCTTTGCCGCGGACGGCAGCGAGTAGCGGTCATGCAACTGTCATGCGGCGGTACGATTTATAAATTTTTGTATTTATTAATTTTTTTTTTTGCTCACGAATCACCTTCTGCCGCCGGTCGTCGCACGACCGTCACTTGCCGCTATTTACAGCTGACCGCCGAATGTTGACTGTTGTCATCAACTGGCACCCATAGCCCACCAACTGCCGTCCCCTCCTGCGACCGACAGTGGCAAGTGGCGGTCGTGCAGCGAGCAGGTAGCTGTCGTGTGGCAGTAGTGCAACTACCGTGCGGTAGTCATGCGGCTGTCGTGCGGCAATCGGGCGGCGATCGGTGGAGGCAAGCGGAATTAATGATTTGTACACCAAACACTCATAAGATAATCTCCACTCTACGAGAAATCAAGAGCCAGGCCTGTAGTAGCCAAAGACTCCCTACAAGGTCCATGTCAAAGTAAGCATAAGCAAATTGAAAGCAGGAATTAAAGAAATGATTGACCAGGGATTATTGAAGTACTTAAACTCCAGAATGGCTATCCAACCATTCCACTTGTTGCCGGAGTAAGTGTCCACATCCTTAGACAGATCAGAGAGATAACCGTGGCTGCTAACTAATACCAACTCCTTGCAAATCTGGTTAAGAAAGTTGGCGACCTCGGCATCGCTTCCGAGCCTGTGCCTCATGATCCCGCAATTGTGGAGGTGCCTCACGTCCTCGGGGGAGTCAATTAAGTCGTCTATAAAGAATATGTATGTGGTGATGTCGTTGCCGCAATTGAAGTGACATTGCTCGAAGGCTACCAAGTTGAGGAAAAGTGACCTCGCCAAATCTAGGATCATAACCTGGGGAATATCAAGGGTCCCGTCCTTGAATTGGACGTTCTGGAAACTCTCCACCTCCCTATTTCTAAACTTGATCCCTTTTTTCCGAAGCTCCATGACGTAGTGGAGGAACTATAGCCCAGTTTGTGACGACAGCTGGGTTGCTGCCGGCTTCGGGCCTAGGTACAGAAGGCTCCGCCGGAACAATTCGAGGCAAAGAAGCTTGCCTTTGAGGGGTAATGGGTCAAACTCTAGCCTTGTCTTGGTGAGGCAATTAAGGGGACAGTCTTTTGGCCGCTGAGAGGAGAAGAACTGGAGCGCCGGCTTGGCCAATACCTCGTGTAGGTCGGGTCGGCTGCCACACGTCCGCCACTTATCGCCGCCTGCCGATCGTCGTAATCAACCGGCACCCATAGCCCACCGATTGTCGTCCTCTCTCGCGGCTAGCGGTGACAGGTAGGGGTGGTGCGGCAATCAGGTAGTTGTCATGTGGCAGTCGTGCGACAAGACGATTTATAAATTTTTGTATTTATTGATTTTTTCTTCTTGCTCACAGATCGCCAACTGCCACCGGCTGTCACACGATCGTCACTTGCTGTCACCGACAGCCAACCGCTGACTGCCGACCGTCATCATCGACCGGTGCCCATAGCCCACCGAACGCCGTCCCGTCTTGCGGCCGACGGTGGCAAGCAGCGGTCGTGCAACAGGCGGGCAGCTATTGTGTGGTAGTCGTGCGACTGTTGTGCGGTGGTCGTGCGGCGATCGGGCGGCGGTTGGTTGAGGAAAGCGGAATTAATGATTTGTACACCAAACGCTCATAAGATAATCTCTACTCTATGAGAAATTAAAAGCGTACGAGACTGCAAATTGTGATTGTTTGATGACAAATTGCCATGAAATTGAAGCCATATATTCTCACAAACACGTATGAGTTTACTTGATCAAAATGACATTAATCCATAATCAAACTAACCTCAAGTTGGAATCAAATGCACACCCAATCATGGGATATCAAGACGTGGTCAGCATCTGGTATATGTAAGCTCGTAATTACTACAATTGCAAAAATGCCAAGAACAGCCGAGAGCAATCCCAACATCATCATTTGCTTAAAAAGCTTTCAAACATAATATGAATGGCAGCTTAAATCAAAGGTTATGATCATTAAAATCTGCTACCAGAATATCTGCACCAGAAAAAGTCAGATGCGAAGGAACCATCAATCTTTTTCTATTTACCTGCATATGTCACATAGAAAACTATGTATGCCAACTGAAAAATTGCACCCGTGGACTTCACCATCATGACCAACATGTTGTCACTCGATATTAGCGGCGTGCCATACCATGTGCAAAGCGAGACTATACTAACCCCAACCACAGCCATGATCACTTACAAGTCGCAGCACTTCTAGGTTAGACTGACAGAACACTACAGAAACTACCGAATGAAAACTAAATTTAAATCCATGTTATTGCTCTACATAAAAGAAACACGAGACAAAGCAATCGAACCACAGAGCAATCCAAAAGCGAAAGCGACAGATCGTGCGCGAGACAGAGCAATCAAGAGAGAGAAAGAGAGAGAGAACCTGATCCGACGAGCCCGATCTAGAAAGAAAACCACCGATCGAGCGAGCAGACGTCCGATCTCCGAGAAAGAACCAAATCCTCACGATCTCCAACCGCCGGTGCTCGATCTCCGATCGCACGCCAATGGAGGAAAACCTTCACCTCCGACCAGAGCTCGGGAAAGAAAAGCGAAAACCGAGAGATCCAGAGAGGGAGCTTTGAGAGAATCAAGAACTGAGGGTCTCTTTGCTCGAGCAAACTAACCTCCGATCTCCAGAAAGAGAGATAGATCTGTTATCGCCGTCGTCATCGATGTCGCTAATCAGAGAGCCGAACCCGTTCGAGAGCCACCGAGAGGGAAAAACGAAGAACCAGAGAGATCGAGTGAGAGCCGCCTTGTGTGGACGAACACCGGCAGGGAAATCTGTAACGAACTCCAACTCCACTCGCCGGAGACGGGGATTTCAGTGGAGGAAGAGGTTATCACTGCCGAGAAGGGAGAGATCCGGCGATTTAGGGTTTACTCCAATCTCCCATCGAAGATCTCCATCGAGCAGTTACAGAGAGATTGAGAGAGAATCCCCGCGAGAGTGTACGTGAGTCCAGAGGTTTCAAGAGAGAGCTTGTGAGAGAGAATCCGCGCGGGAAAAATGAGAGAGCCAAGAGAGTTTTTGAGCCCGCGCGGGAGAGAGAGAAATCAATCTAAAAGTGAGAGCCCCCCCTCGCAAAAAAAATGAGCCTCTCTTTATATATTTTTTCAGCGTTTTCCCCTTTTCGTTTTGTTTCTTTTTTTCTTTTTTCTTGTTTTCTTTACATTTTTTTAATGTTTTCATTCTTTTTCATTCATTTTTTTGGCTCTTTATTTTTTTATATTTTCTTGCAAGATGAATGTTTAAAATGTCGACAAGAAATCGGGTGTCAATAATCCCTTTTTTTCCGAAGCTCCATGACGTAGTGAAGGAAATGTAGCCTAGTTTGTGATGACAGCTGGGTTACTGCCGGCTTCGGGCCTAGGTATAGAAGGTTCCGCTAAAATAATTCCAGGCAAAGGAGCTTGCCCTTAAAGGATAACGGATCAAACTCTAGCCTTGTCCTAGTGAGGCAATTAAGGGAGCAGTCTGTTGGCCGCTGAGAGGAGAAGAACTGGAGTGCCGGCTTGGCCAAGAACTCGTGTTGGTCGGGTCGGCCGCCGCACGACTACCGCCTACCGCCGCCTGCCAACTGTCGTAACCGGCCAGCGCCCATAGCCCACCGACCGTCGTCCTCTCTCGCGGTTGACGGCTGCAGGCGACGGTCTTGTGGCGATCGGGCGACTATTGTGCGGCGATCGTGCGGCGTCGTGCGGCGGTACGATTAATAAATTTTTGTATTTATTGATTTTTTCATCTTACTCACGGATCACCAACTGCTGCCGGCTATTGCATGACCGTCACTTGCCGTCGCCGACAGCCGACCACCGACTGCCGACCGTCATCATCAATCGGTGCCTACTGAATGCTGTCCCTTCTCACGGCCGGTAATGGCAGGCGGCGATCGTGCGACGGGCGGGCAGCTGTAGTGTGGTAGTCGTGCGACTGCCGTGCGATGGTCGTGCGGCGATCGAGCGGTGATCGGTGGAGGCAAGCGGAATTAATGATTCGTACACCAAACGCTCATAAGATAAACTCCACTCTACGAGAAATCAAGAGCTAGGCCTGTAGTAGCTAAAGACTCTCTATAAGGTTCGTGTCAAAGTAAGCAAAAGCAAATTGAAAGCAACAACTAAGGAAATGATTGACTAGGGATTACTCAAGTACTTAAGCTTCAGAATGGCTATCCAACCATTCCATTTATTGCCGGAGTAAGTGTCCACATCCTTAGATAGATCAGAGAGATAAACGTGGCTGCCGACTAATACCACCTCATTGCAAGTTTGGTTGAGAAAGTCAGCGACGTCGGCATCGCTTCTGAGCCCCTACCTCATGATCCCGCAATCGTGGAGGTGCCTCACGTCCTCGGCGGAGTCAATCAAGTCGTCCATGAAGAACAAGTACATGGTGATGTCGTTGCCGTAATTGAAGTGATACTGCTCAAAGGCTCCCAAGTGGAGGAAAAATGACCTTGTCATATCCAGAATCACAAGCCAGGGAATCTCGAGGGTCCCGTCCTTGAATTGGATGTTCTTGAAACTCTCCGCCTCCCTATTTTTAAACTTCATCCCTTTTTTTCTGAAGCTTCGTCATGTAATGGAGGAACTGTAGCCCAGTTTGTGACGACTACTGGGTTGCTGCCGGCTTTGGGCCTAGGTATGGGAGGCTCCGCCGAAACAATTTGAGGCAATGGAGCTCGCTGCCCTTAAGGGGAACGTGTTAAACTCCAGCTTTGTTTTGGTGAGGCAATTAAGGGGGCAATCTGTCGGCCGCAATGAGGAGAAGAATCGGAGCGCCAACTTGGCAAAGACCCCGTGATGGTCGGGTCGGCTGCTGCACGACTGTCGCCTACCATTGCCTGTCGACCGTCATAACTGATCGGTGCCCATAGCCCACCGACTGCCGTCCTCTCCCGTAGTCGGCGGCAACGAGTGGCAGTCGTGCGGCAGTCGTGCGTCGGTCATGCGACGGTACGATTTATAAATTTTTGTATTTATTGGTTTTTTCTTCTTGCTCACAGATCACCAACTGCTGCCGGCCGTCGCACGGCCGACGCACAACCTTGCCGCTTGCCACCGCGATGACCGTTGATCGCCGACTGGCGCCCATAGGCCACCGACTACCGTCCCCTCCCGTGGCCGGTGGCGGCAGGCGGCTGTCGTGCAGCGAGCGGGCAACTATCTTGTGGCAGTCGTGTGACTGCCGTGCGGCGGTCGCGGGTTGTCGTTCGGCGATCGAGCAGTGGTCGGTGGAGGCAAGCGGAATTAATTATTCGTATACCAAACACTCATAAGATAATTTCCACTCTACGAGAAATCAAGAGCCAGGCCTATAGTAGCGAAAGACTCCCTATAATGTCCGTGTCAAAGTAAGCATAAGCAAATTGAAAGTAGCAATTAAGAAAATGATTGACCAGGGATTACTGAAGTACTTGAGCTCCAAAATGGCTATCCAACCATTCCACTTGTTGTTGGAGTAAGTGTCCACATCCTTAGACAGATTAGAGAGATAACCGTGGCTGCTGGCCAATACCACCTCATTGCAAATCTGGTTGAGAAAGTTAGCGACCTCGGCATCGCTTTCGAGTCCGTGCCTCATGATCCCGCAATTGTGGAGGTGCCTCACGTCCTCGACGGAGTCAATCAAGTCGTCCATGAAGAATAGGTACGTGGTAATGTTGTTGCTGCAATTGAAGTGACACTGCTCGAAGGCTACCAAGTTGAGGAAAAGTGACTTCGCCGTATCCAGGTTCATAAGCCGGGGAATCTCGACAGTCCCGTCCTTGAACTAGATGTTATGGAAACTCTCCACCTCCCTATTTCTAAACTTGATCCCTTTTTTTTGAAGCTCCGTCACGTAGTGGAAGAAATGTAGCCTAGTTTGTGACGACTGCTGGGTTGCTGCCGCTTTGGGCCTGTGTACAGGAGGCTTCGCCGGAACAATTCGAGGCAATGGAGCTCGCTCTTAAGGGGTAACGGATCAAACTCCAGTTTTGTCCTGGCGAGCCAATTAAGGGGGTAGTTTGTCGGCCGCAAAGAGGAGAAGAACCGTAGCGCTGGCTTGGCCAAGACCTTGTGCTGGTCGAGTTGGCTGCCGCACAACCGCCGCTTGCCGACCGGCGCCAATAGCCCACCGACCGCTGTCGTCTCCTGCGGACGGTGGTGGCAGGTAGCGGTCGTGCGGTTATTGGGTAGTTGTCGTGTGGCGGTCGTGCGGCGGTACGATTTATAAATTTTTGTATTTATTGCTTTTTTCTTCTTGCTCATGGATCGCCAACTACCGCTAGCCGTCGCACGACTGTCGCTTGCCGTTGTCGACAGCCGACCGTCGACTGCTGACCATCTTCATTGACCGATGCCCATAGCTTACCGAACGTCGTCCCCTCCCGCGGCCGGCGATGGCAGGCGGCGATCGTGCGGCGGGTGGGCAGCTATCGTGTGGTAGTCGTGTGACTGCCTTGCGGCGGTCGTGCGGCGATCAGGTGGCGGTCGGTGGAGGCAAGCGAAATTAATGATTCGTACACCAAATGCTCATAAGATAATCTCCACTCTATGAGAAATCAAGAGCTAGGCCTGTAGTAGCTAAAGACTCCCTACAAGATCCGTGTCAAAGTAAGCATAAGCAAATTGAAAGCAGCAATTAAGGAAATGATTGACCGGGGATTACTGAAGTACTTAAGCTCAAGAATGGCTATCTAACCATTCCACTTGTTGCCGGAGTAAGTATCCACATCCTTAGAGATATTGGGGAGATAGCTGTGGCTGCCGACTAATACCACCTCATTGCAAATCTGGTTGAGAAAGTTAGCAATGTCGGCATCGCTTCCGAGCCTATGCCTCATGATCCCACAATCATGGAGGTGCCTCACGTCCTTGGCGGAGTCAATCAAGTCGTCCATGAAGAACAGGTATATGGTGATGTCGTTGCTGCAATTGAAGTGACACTGCTCGAAGGCTACCAAGTTGAGGAAAAGTGACCTTGTTGTATCTAGGATGACAAACCGGGGAATCTTGACGATCCCGTCCTTCAATTGGATGTTCTGGAAACTCTTCACCTCCCTTTTTCTAAACTTGATCCATTTTTTCCGAAGCTCCGTCACATAGTGGAGGAACTGTGGCCCAGTTTGTGACGACTGCTGGGTTGTTGCTAACTTCGGGCTTGGGTACAGGAGGCTTTGCTGGAATAATTCGAGGCAATGGAGCTCGCCCTTAAGGGGTAACGGGTCAAACTCCGTGTGACGTCTCAGAGCATCACGTAGTAAGCGCAAGCGGAATTATAATTATTATTATCTTCTTGTCTAGCTTATAATCTCCTTTAGATAACCCATAGTGTTTACCATTGAAGGTTAGCATGCATAACATGGATTATTTAAAATCTCAAGTTTATATTATAAGGTTATCCTGCAATGCACATAGACAAGATCATAAAAGGCTTCCTTTCATTTTATCATCATCGGGGCATACAAAATTATCGACCTGGACTCATTTCATGTTCTTCGCCTATATATTTACATCATATACAAAACAAAAGTAAGGCATAACAAAAGCCAGGGATATGGGTGAGGTTATCTACTCCACGAGTTCCCACACTAGCCCGCATCTAACAAAAAAAAAACAAAAGTCAGTCAGCCTCTACACGATCCAAGGCGTCTAGGCGCCGTCCATCCCCGCTCCAGGTCCTCCTGCTCCAAAGGGTAAAGGTTCGAACATCTCTCCTTCATGGTTGATAAACCATGCAACGAACGTCATCGGTAATAACTCAGCTCTACCGTCATCCAGCCATAAAGTCGCCTCATACTTGGAGAAAACCATGTCAATGTCGGGATCATACACGTCATGAAGAGAAACATCAAGACTCACTACCGCCCCGTATCGAGCTACTGGCGGTACATCCATGCTATCAATCTGAAAATGTAAGGTATGAGCAAACAGCCTTGCCCAGTAAAGAATGATAAAACTCTAACTTAAACAATCCATAGTCATCAAAGTTACAAGTGAATCATCAAACAATTTAGGATACTAAGAGAATATATCACAAGCATAAACAATACTATTACTTCATGTAAGAAATCACCTTATATGCATCCACTTCTATACTTACCCTTCACAAACTCAATCTCACATCAAAATATAATGCAACAATAATAGATGAACTCACTCGCCAAATAATTATATTTAGTGTGCATAAAATCCACCCTCGAATCAGTCACAACCGGGACTCTACCGGCCTGATCGAGTCACTTCCGGAAAGTACGTTATTTGGACTTCCACAATACCTCTAATTGTGGGCATCTCACTCCGAGGCATCCTGGCATCACACAACCGAGGTCCTC
This sequence comes from Eucalyptus brandiana, assembly GCA_014182725.1. Lineage (NCBI taxonomy): Eukaryota > Viridiplantae > Streptophyta > Magnoliopsida > Myrtales > Myrtaceae > Eucalyptus > Eucalyptus brandiana. Next base: position 4,939,268 of record CM024676.1, read on the forward strand.
CTTGATCACACACAAGGGCATCTCACTCCGAGGCATCTCAGTATCACACAACCGAGGCATCTTTGATCACACACAAGGGCATCTCAAACTTCCGGGGGCATCACCGGTATCTCGGTACCGATGGGTTCATTCATCTTAAGCACACGTTTCACACCACCACACCTTTGATTAATGCATTTATCGTATGCAAAAGAAAAGACTCCAAAGTATCTAACTAACTCTCATGAACCTAGCACACGTGCGTGTCCAAATTATAAATTAAAACCCATTACGTCATGTCCCATTCCACGGCGAACAGATATTTATCCCATAATCAAGCACTATGCGCTGAACTCATTGCACACACATGATTCTATATGCACTTATATCTCAAATGATATATGAGACTTACTCATACACAACTAACATATAGTATAAGGTTTATTAGACTCTATGTTCATCATACAAGTCTAAGATACAAGACACTACATCTAATATGTGTTCTCGGGTACAAACAGTATACTAGCTAAATGAACAGTTTCGGTTTCGGACACAGAAGGTATATCAATTCTTGTTGAAATACTACCAAATTTTAGTATGTTATATTTAAGACATAGACTGACATTTCCCATGAAGAAACTTAAGTCTGATTCTCATTGTATTAAGAGTAACAATTGCCATAATCTTTACTAATACCCTGTACCGACGTCCAGATTTCGTATTTACAAAGAAAATTGTTTCACTAATCAAATCTTATTGATTTAATCTCAAATTTTGACATGTCATTCCTTAAAATGTGTTCTACAATTTTCATTAAGGATTTGAAGTCTAAATCTAACTAGGTGAATACAGAAAATTCGCATAATCAGTAAATGTCATACCGTTTCTCACGAAACAGTTTGCTGGTTTTACTAAGTACACTTCTGTCTCTATGTTTTTATAGTCATATGGTTATAGCTATGTGTATAACTTGATCTTATAGATGTTCTATCATGTAGAATAGTTTCTTTCTTATTTCTATTAACATACATGAAGAAAATTAAACACAAATAGAAGACTCCATAACTGTTTTCACTTAGAACATAATAGATACACAAATTTTCTCACTTCTAACTCAACGAAACAACTTATCTATCCACAAATCTCTTCTAAAATACTCCAATGCTTACTCACAGCAACTCAAAGCAACTTCAGCATATCTTTCTCTAACAAATGATCAATTCCACGGCTCAGCTCGAAGTGTCGTTGCATCCGTAAGCCACTTATCACGATTTCTACCAAAACAACACACTCGGCATCCATTTCATCACTTCGCTCAACAAAACAGCATACTCACACAAGGATTTCGAGACATGCAAGACTCAAGAGTGACATGCAATAGCTCCTAGCTTCAATCTAACACTCACTAAGCTTAGATCAATCACAAAACAGCAACTACAAACTATATCCATCACTGTTTGGTTAGATCCTCAAGCTCCCTTGATGAAACAATGGATAACTTTCAATTTAGAGTTATATCTTTCCTTACCTTGCTTCAGCTACTAAACAACATAGAGATGCTTCAAGATCAACACTCAAAATTAGCATGCAAGAAGAAGAAGGTTGCTGGTTTGCTTCTGGTTTTTCGCTGCTTAGCCGAGAGAAAAGATGAAGAAGAAGATGGGTTACTGGGTTTTATATGGAGAGAGAGAGAGAGGGTACGAAGCTTAAGGGGAAATAGGCTATGAGCTAGTCCTAGGCTAGTGTAATGATGAAGTTTGCTAATGATTGTTTTCCTTGGGCTGATGGTTTCGGTTTCTAGGAAATAGAAAATCGTGGGTGTCAAGTGCATGGAGAAACGAGAGAGAGAAAAGTGTCGTGGCTTTCATGCATGAAGATTTTCGCCATCTGTCGATCGTTGCTAATTAACAATTAATTGATATCATTCGTTAGTTCATTAGCTTCTAATATTTTCATCTAATTGCCTTTTGTTTCTACTTAATCCCAATTATACAAAGTCATAACATATATATAACATATCGAATGACATAACATATCGACTAGTCAACGTTAGTCTATAAAGAATTCATCACAAAAAGAATGCTAAAGTTATAAGTAATTCACTAATCAAATCACCTTAACTATAATCTAATAATCTTAACTGAAAATAAAATCACTTGGGCCTAATTATCCATTCCTGGCCCAACAGGCTCAATCTACAACGATCCGGCCCACTAAACTTATAAATCTAATAATTCCGAACCTTGGCCCGCTTCAAGCCAAGTCCAAGCCCATAATCTCTCATTTGATTTCTTAAGTCCAATTCGTGTGGCCCACTTATTTCTCAAGCCCACACATTCCTCAAAGTCCATTGGGTTCACTTTCCGGCCCGTTCTACATAAATCTAAGTTTCTAATGATCTAATTATGCTAATGACGGTTGATGAAATTTGGGATGTCACACTTCGGCATTGTCCTGGCGAGGCAATTAAGGGGGCAGTCTGTCGACCTCAGAGAGGAGAAGAACCGGAGCGCCGACTTGGCCAAGACCCCGTGCTGGTTGAGTTGGCCGCGCTGAAGGCAGAACAGTAGGTCGAGAATGAAGAGCGGGATCTGATTCTCATGCAAGATCATGTCCTGCAAGATAAAGTGCGTTGAACTCCGCGACGAGGACAAGACAGGGTCATCGGGAGTGTAACCAAGTACATCGATCCCCTTGGAGTATCCCTTGACCAAATCCTGCATAATGTGTTAGTAAATCAAATGCGTTATTTAGTAGAAGACTGGTGATTAAAAGGTTAATGTAATTGCCATGATAGTGGGTTATAATTCATCTATAAATATTGTATTCTTTATATATGGAAGTTAAGGGTGTGCATGGCAACACTTCTACTCCGGGGAATAGTTTTTTATTTATTTTTTTAGAAATAGATTTTTTCTATTTCTGCTCCGAGGAACAATTTTTGAGTAAAATAATGTGTTTGGTAATGATATAAAATTTATATTCTTGAAATAAAAAAAAAAGAATAGAAATGCGTTTGGTACGTTTTATAAATTTATTTATTTATTTGTTTTTTCTTCTTGTTCATGGATCGCAAACTGCCGTTGACCACCGCATGATCATCGCTTGCCGCTATTGACCGTCGTCACCAACTAGCGCCCATAGCCCATTGATCGTTGTCCCCTCCCGTGGCCGGCGGCGGCAGGTGGCGGTCGTGCAGCGATCGGCCAACTGTCATGCGGCGATTGTGCGACTGTCGTGCGGCAGTCATGCGGCAGTCGTGCGGCGGTCGGACGATGATTAGTGGCAGAAAGCGGAATATACGATTCATACACAAAATGCTCATAAAATAATCTTAGCACAAGTACAAATTCTTCATCTATTTTTACCTACTAAAGTAGTAGATACAGGTTCATCAAATTCTCTCTTACTAATGTCTTCACTTAGAATCAAGCCATGTGTCTTTTCAAGATAGGATAAAGTCATATATAAGAGGGGTATAAACTTGATAAAATTATTCTATGGGGAGATGGGATAAAAATTGGTAGGATTTCCAATATCCATTATAAGAAAGTTATTTTTTTCAAATAATAAATTTCTTAAATTAAAAAGATTAAGATTATATTTCAATATAAATAATATTTGAATTCTAATATAAGAAATTCAAAATAACAAAAAATAAAAAATAATTTAGTTGTCTAATTTAATTTAATTTAATTTAATTTTTATTTATATATTCAAATTTAATTATATCTTATAATATAAATTCAATATATAAATATAAATATATATTTATATTGATTACATATTTTAGGTATACTAGTTTAGTTTAGTATTTAATAAAATTTTATTAGAGAATGATGGAAGAGGAAAAAAGAAATAAAAATAATAAAAAAGAGGAAAAAAAGTAAATAAAAATGAAACAAGCAAGGGTGTTGCGATAAATTTTTATAATTTTTTTTTTTTTTTTTTTGTAACTTTTAGGTTCATTTATCGATATGCCATTTATATTAAATAATGTATATGATATGATGTGAATATATCCGAATTTATTACTACGATTTACCAAACAATGGATGTGATATAACAAAATTCATGAATTTCATATTCTATCCTATTCGGTCTTATCTAGATCAGAAATTCATACGATCAAACGAAGGCTAAGCTTCTTGACCTATAGGAATTTTATAGTAATAACAATAGCATTCAAACTATCAAATAAAGAGGATAATAGAAACAAAGCATATACCTCATGATCAAAGTCAACTTCAATAAACCTAGTTGACTAATAACCACATTGAATTCATTGATATGCTTAGGGTCTGTTTAGTAACAATTTTATTCCGAAAAACATTTTTTTTCGAAATAGTTTTTTTTTTTTCTATTTCTATTATAAGTAAAAGAATGTATTTGGTAATTATACCAAATTTCTATTCTCGAAATGGTAAAAGAATATAAATGTGTTTGGTACGATTCACATTTTTTTTTTTTTTTTTTTTTGTAATGTAGAATTTTTTTAATTTTTAATAATTTTTAAAGATTTTTTTTTTTAAAATTTTTTTCTCATACTTCCTTGTAGCTATCGGTCAATTGGCGGCGGTCGAGCGGCGGGCGGTGATTGCGGCCGCCGATATTAAGGAAGAAGAAAGAAATGAAAAAATAATTTATTTCTATAAATTATTCTTGGGAATAAGAAATTACTTTATTCTATTTCTTATTTCCATTCCAAGTCTGTTCTCAAGTCACTTTTTTATTCTGGAGAGTAGAAAAATTAGTTGACATTATCAAATAGATTAACGTTCTTTATTTCTTTTTCTTTTTATTTCGAGGAACACAAGAAACGAGAAAATAAAGAAATTGGAACATTGCCAAACGGACCCCTAGCAACCATTGTATCTTCGTCCGTTTTTAAGTAAAATAGATGCTGCATCAACTAGATTTGTTGATTGTAGAGGGATTCTTAGGGTGCGTTTGGGAACCACTTCCCAAAGCCCCTTGGGAGTCCAAAGCCCTTTGGGCACAAAAAATGGTGTTTGGCAAAAAAACTTTGAAAGGGACTTAGGCAAAATGCTAACATTTTTAAGGCTGAAAGCCCAAGGCTGGGGCCTTGGGCTTTTCAAAGATTTTCGGCATCTTTGAGGAGGCACTGTTCACTTTTTTTTTTTCCAAAATTGTCCTCATGAATTTTTTGTTTTTCCTGCGTGCCCTTGGATGAACACTTTCATCTTCTTCGGGCGAACGACCGCTACTGAGGGACGCCGCGACCTCGCCGCCCTTCGTCGGAGAGTCGGGCGACCTCCGCGAGTCGCGGCGTTGCCGGCGACCGTCGCTGTTGCACCGCGACCTCCGCACGGAGCTCGCGGGGCCGCGCGACCCATCTGGTCGCCGGTGCAGTGGTTGCGACCGGATCTGTGCCGGAGGCTCCGGCGCGACCGGATCTGGGTCGCGCGACCTCGCCGCCCGGATCTGGTCGCGGCGGGGTCGCGCGACCTCGCCGCCCGGATCTGGGCGGCGGGTCGCGCGACCCCGCCGCGACCCCGATCCGGGCGGCGAGGTCCTCCCCCGCGACCTCGACGCCCGGATCTAGGTCGCCGGAGGTCGAGGCGGCGTCGCGCGGCGTCGCGCGACCTCGCCGCCCCATCCGGGTCGCCGGAGGTCGAGGCCGCGTCGCGCGGCGCGCGCGCGACCTCGCCGCCCCCCCATATCCGGGGTCGCCGGAGGTCGCGACGGCGTCGCGCGACCTCGTTGTCCAAGAACTGGGGTCGCCGGAGGTCGCCGGCGGTCGCCGGAGGTAGCCGACGACCACTGCCCTTGCCGGTCTTTTTTTTTTTTTTAATTTTTCTTTTGATAATTTTTTTTTTACCACAAAACTCCTTTGTAAATGTAATTCCCCAAACACCATTTTGCTCAAACTACTTCACAAAGAGCTTTCAAAGTACAATTTACCAAACACAATTTGCATTTTGAAAAACACCTTTAACTCTAAGGTATTTGCATTTTCCTAAAGCGCTTTCCCCAAAGTGGTTCCCAAACGCACCCTTACTCATATTCAATAGGGCACTCATCAGTCTTGTAGTGGTCTTCTCTTTCATGATATTAAATAAAACATACAAGCCAACGTCAACCAAATAACGGTTGGTGCATATCAATTTTTCCCTAATAATTTCCTTTTTATATAGAACTTTATTCTTGTGTGAGGTTGAACATTTTCATTGCAAATAATACTTTCCCTTGCACTCTCCCTCTTTTGACTGCTTTTTAATTACCAAAATGTCCCTCCCTCCCTTTTCTCTTGCTTATTTCTTTATTCTAATTGTAATTCTCTTTTATTGAAGAAGTGCTCAACCTTAATATTAACACGATAGCGTACAAACACGTTTGCTAAAATAAATGTATGTCAAATTACATGTACTTGAGACAGAGAAAATAGTTGAAATATATTAGGTCAAAATATTAAATAAACTATTTTACAAAATAAGTTGCTCAAAATGATAATGTTTGGCTAATATCAAAATATTATGCTATTAGGCGATTAGCACATTACTGTGAAGTTTTCTTCATGCTTACTTGTTTATTAGCGTTAAGGCACACGCTAGCCTTGTGTGTAATCCCTGGTGGTTACTTTAAGAGTAAAGAATAAGGTTTTTACGGATTAAGTGACTATTTAACCAAGTGGATATGGATTTGATGGTTATTAAAGATATGTAAATCGAGTGGTTACTTAATTAAGAGAGCTGTTAACTTTTTGTGCAATGGTAATTTTAGAAAGCAAAAAGTTAGTACCTTGATTTTTGGGTTCTTCACTAAGAAGCACGATTTGTGACACCAATCAAGGGCCGCCCTATTGTCTAATAGGTATACTATAAGCAAGTTGACAGGATCGTGTTCCTTATTTTAGCATATTGATGCTTGCACTTTAGCCCCCAAATTTGGTACAATATATTTTTCAAGCTCTATACCTAACTCTACCCTCTAAGTGTTTTTACATCTAGAGTTGCCGAGGTCCGCACGAGATCCAAACTAATTATGGTATTGGCTCTAATATATAGGCAAATCATGTTCAATTTTAAATTTGTACATATACTCTGCGCAAAGCAATTGATTGCCTAAAAGATGACGAGAAAACAATCATGTCAAATTACAAACAAAAATTAATCCAAGATAAATTTAATTTTATATATAGTTAAATAGGACATAAATTATCTAATTAGTGTAAACTTACAATATATATCACTCGTGATTTATATTGTTTTCACATGATTTCTTAGTTTCTACATTGTCTCCATCACATATAGAAGATTGTATGATTATAGTCACTGCTGTAACTCCAAAAGTATTATATTCCCGTACGAGCCGAATGGACAAAATTAGAGAAGAGCTTTAGCAAATAAGTACAGATTTCTCGTAAAATAATAAAAAATAAATCCATGCGAAGCATGGGTACGTACGGTAGTTTTTATACCACTATATAAAAACAAACATTTAAATTTCGTGTCCACTTACTAAATTAATGACTCAATTAAGATTTTAAAAAAGAATGTAAGGGCTCAAAGTAAAAAGTGGCCTGAGAAACAGCGAAAATAATAGCCTCAAAAAGAAAAGAAAAGCTGGTTTATTGGTTCTATGCAAGAGCTTTCGTTAATCATGTTCTACAAGCTTGATTGGAATAGATTAAACATTGTTCCATGCGCGATTATGTTTTAAATGATCCACAATCTTCTTTAACCTAAACCCTATCTGATTAATCGTTGGAGCATGGTGGGTTCTAACTTCTAACTAATGTAAAATCGATCAGGTTCGGGAGAGCTAGCCCAAGGCAATTATTGTTGCCTAAGACGGTCCATTTGCCCTTCGAGTCAATTGGGTTTGGGGAAGCTTTATAGTGGCCAAACGGTCGCAACACTACTTAACAATTCAAATTGAACTCAAGTGAACAAAAATAGGAGAAATTACACAAATGGTTCAATTTTGGTCACGTTATTTTATTTTATTTTTTTAAAATGGGACCTTATAATATTTTCTGACCTTGATATTGTGGTGTATTTCAAGTGCCCATCTAGATGTAGATGAAATTTGTTGACTTGCCATGTTGACATGGAATAAAGAATGAAGATTCCATGACTCATGTCACGTTAACATCCGAGAGAATATCTTTTAAAATTTTTTTAGCAATCAAGTCATTGATTAAAAATTATGATATTCAACGAACATATTGCATTCATGTAAGGACCTAGACCTCCCACTGTGTAATATTATCCGTTTTGGACCTTCAGCCCTCACAACTTTAAAACGCGTTACATAAGTTAGAGAACTCAAATCTTATAAATTAGCCTAGGACTCTCTTTAAACGATGTGGGACAGGAGATGTGCCCCCTCCCTGTGCATGTTCGAGATCAAGGTACGGACGTACTGCCATCCTTTCTTTCTGTGCACCGCTGCTTGGGCCGTCACAATTCAAATGAGCATTAAATGAGCATTATAGAGAAGCCATGGCACTTGTTGCATTCTTATTTTGTTAATAATAATTTTCGGGACTCACTCGCCATTTCTTATTAATATAAAGCCGGAAAAAATATTAAAATAATCCTTAAATCAGGCCGGACCAAGCCTGTGGCGATGTGCGAACCGCGCACGGATAATTTTCACAATTCCCTCCCCCAAAAAAGAAAAAAGAAATACTTTCCAGAGAAAAAAAAAAAACAAAATTCGCAAAAATACAAAACCGCCACTGACGTCATCGAGGAAAAAAAACCACCTCCAAAAGAAAAAAATAGGAACGCGCACGCAACTTCGCTGGATCAGGACAAACCGCGCTGGGTCGGTAGGGATTTACGAAAATGCCCTCCGTCTCCACCTCCCTCCCGTTAACCGGCGGGGACATCACTCCTCCTCCCCCCCATCGGCGAATCGCGGAAACTTCCTCCCTCCTTCCTCCGTCCTCCGCCGTCCTCCTCCGCCGTCCTCCTCCGTATCAATCGTCCTCCGCGGAAAAGCCGCCTCTCCTCCCCGCCGCGCACCGCCGGGCGCGGATAAGGCGGAATCGCGTGGCGCTCCACCCGCGCGCGCGCGCGCTCGCGAGAGCAAACATCGATCGAGCGGTCCCCGAGCGTCGGCGCGGCGACCGACCGACCGACCGACGAGACGGGAGAGAGGCAGAGCGCTAGGGAGGGCAGGGCGGGCCCCGCTTCGCTTCGGCAATCGGAGCTTGCCGCCGTGGATGCTCGCTTCTTCTTGGATGAACGCCAGGTCCTTCTCCGCGCCTCCTCCGACGATCGCTCCGTTCGGTTATCCTCCCGTACTTCCGAGCTTTTGCGGCTCTTCTTAGATCCGTACGTTCTTTTTTCCCGCGCGCGGGCCGAGCGTCGGCTATCGTGTCGCCGCGTTAACCGCCGTCCGATTGATTGCGCGGAATAGAGAGTAGGCCGCGGGTGTAAAGAGTGTTGTTTGGCGTTTTGACGTTTCGCTTCCTCCGATTGATTGGTGGCAGAGTTCCGGAATGGAGTATCCGCTCGGTGGTCATGCTCCGGCCGTGCTGCAGCTCCAGAAATGGAGCCCTCCGCGGGCCGAGCTCAACCTCTCGGAGTTTCGCGAGGCTTTCATATCCCCCACGCGGCAGCTGCTGCTGCTGCTCTCGTACCAGTGCGAAGCCGCGCTCCTTCCCCTGCTTAGAGGTATCTTGTCTATGTGCATCGTGGATTTTAGCCGGGATGAGATTTGGATATGCTTTTGTTCTTTGAGTGGATTGCTAAGTATGATTCTTTTTGTTATTAGGGTTCCAGAGTTCTTTCTTCCAATACAAATTGGCCTTATTTTACATTGGTGTATGTTTGCTGCAGGGAACTCAAACATCGCAGATAATTCAGAGTGCTGCGGCAATGGGACTTCTCAGGATCACGGTTTGTCACCTTCGACAGACCATGATAGGTCAAACTTAGAGAATAATTTGCCATCCACATCGAGCCCAGCAACAGAATGTGATGTTGAGTTTTTTAATCGTAGTAGCTTTCCTGGAGATCATAGTTATCCATTTATTTCAGATGTGACTTCACTGGCTTGGGGTGCATGTGGTGACACCTATAGTCATCACCAGGATACTCCATTCAAGGAATTTCTTTTTGTTTCCGGGAGACGGGGGGTGACGGTTCATGCTTTTCGTCAACATGATAATTCCAGTGAAAGAACTAAATTTGTGCCAGAGTCTGAATTTGGGGAAGGAAGGTGGATGGAATGGGGCCCTTGCGCTTCGACTGCTCAAACTACAGAGCCTTCTAGCTCATCACTGGAGGTCTCTGGAAATTGCACTAAGGTAATTGAAGAAACGACAGGTGATCACAAAGGCTCAGATAAGGATGAGTCATTAAGCAACATGCTTTCAAAGAGGTGGTTGCGGTCCTTCTTTACCAGAGTTGAAACTGTGGAATTTGATGGTAAAATATGGATCCAGTTTCCTTCGGGGCTGTCCTATCCTTACTCTGCTGAGGTTGTTTCTTTTACCATTTTTGACAATAATTTCTCATCTCCTGATGCCGTTTCCAATGGTCATTATGTTGGAGACGCCAAAGATATTCAACCTGAAACAGTTCTTGATCCACTTGATGATGCATCTGTAAATTCCAGCCCTAAATTTCAGTCCGATAGATTATCCAATTTTTTAGGTGTTGGCCTTGACTGTCACTATAGTTGTTCCAAAATTTTCTCCAGCAATTCACATTACTTGATTGGGTTTGTCTTAACATCAGAAGATTATAGTTCAATGAGCAGTAGTGGTGCCAGTAAAGGATTGGGGAGCAGAACTTTCATTGTTGTTCTCAGAGTAGCTTCTTTGGGAATTGAGTGGGTTTCCTCAGTAAGGCTTGGGGAACATTTAACCTTGGACCTGCCAGGAGTGTGGACAGACTTTTGCTTTTCTGATAGTCTAGTTGTTTGCCTTGCTGCTTCTGGCTTGATATCTTTTTATGTGGCAATATCTGGTGAGTATGTGAGAAGCTTAGATATCATGCAAGCTTGCGGAGTAAGTTCTCAGTTGAGCTCCTTTCAGCAAGAAAATATCCACCTGGGCAGAAAACCACAGGTCAAACCAGTTGAGACTTTTGAAGAGTTGACCCATCAAAGCAGTCGTCTTAATGTCAAAAGGAAGTTTACAAGGCTAGTTGCTGCTTCTTACACATCTCTACTAGCTGCAGTTGATGAAAATGGTGTGACATATGTAGTGTCTGCTGCCGATTTCTTACCAGCTGAACACTATTTGAGTGCACTGCTTCCGCCGCATATTCATGAGTTGGGGATACTAGTTGGGTGGGAGGTTGGTGGTTTTGACATAGGGCATTCGTTGATTTATCCTGGTGTTTCAAGAATGCAACATGGAAACAAGGGAAGTAAGGAGCTTCAGAAATACCAGAACTGGTATTTGAGTGGGATGAGAAGTGAGCAGGACTCATCTTTGACTGGATCTGCCACTTCGATGAAAACATATGAGAGTTCTCAGGGCTTAAACTTAAAATCAAAGTGCAGGCGCACAGTCTTTCTTCCCACGGATGGTTTTAAAGCAGATGACTGCATATGTTTGTCTCCTCTAGGAATCACTAGGCTAGCTAAAAAGCACATGTCGAAGCAAGATGGTTGCCAAATTATGCATTATAATCTTCAAGTGGATTTTGCTGTTTGTAATGACCAGTGTATGAATACAAAGACCAAGCCCTTCAATCTCCAAGTGGGTGAAGGGGGTTTCTTTGGAGAAGCAGTTGGATGCACTTTCCAGGGATGCCTGTATTTGGTGACACAGCATGGACTTTCAGTAGTTCTTCCCTCAACTTCAGTTTCACCAAATAGGCTTCCTAAATCTATAGGATATAAGTTCAGAAGTAATGATGGAGGCGCTCTAGATGAAGCTGGTAATCACTTGGGAATTGAAGAAAGATACCGGCTTTGGTCACCTTGGAAACTTGATGTTTTAGATAGAGTCATTCTCTGTGAGGGCCCAAGAGTGGCGGATTGCTTATCCTTAGAGAATGGTGAGGTTCATACTCTTTCATGCTGTCTTTTAGCTTGAAGGACTACATTATGTTTCATTACTTCGTAGTGGTTGTGAGATCTACAATTGCTGGTTGTTCCTTGTAATTGCATCTGCAGTCTGGACATTGGCCAAGTTTTCTTCATCAGTTCTACTATTGATTTGGCAATCTGTCCTTTGGCTATTGTATTTGGATAAGCATCTTGATTGTGA